>JAZHEH010002455.1:2400000-3732954 GCA_036589455.1 Ateles fusciceps
GGGAGCCAGCCCTACATCAACTGTGGGTACCCCGAGTTCGGTCGTGACAAAGGAATGAGAAAAAGACTAAGAGAAAAAGTGAGACCAGGGGACCATCACTTTATTACCCTGGAGGAGACAGTGAAGGCCCCACACTCTGATCATCCACACTATTTATTGATTACAATCACTTTCATCTACATGGTAGGGGTGGAGTGATGGTGGAGTGAATCAGTGAGCTGGAAATGAATCGGTGGTGGGAACTGGTTAATCATTTTAAGGGTTGATAACAGTGGCAGTTTGGGAGTTTCACAAAACAAGAACATGTGGTTATCTTCAGCTTATTATCTATGTACAGCTGATGGAGCTCGGGCCTTACAAGGAGCCTACAAGTCTGGCCACGTCATAGTGCTACTAAGGGGTTTTACGTCCTTGAGCACCATGTTTATGGTCACCCTACACTGGAACATGAGGCACGGAGAGGACTTCCTCCTCAGAGGCCTCCTTCTGCAGTTTGTTGTTCCTTGTTTATATGTTACTCATGACCAATTTACGTAGGCACTCCGTAAGTCTTTTCTCCTTTGCAGCTTTTCCCACCAGACTGCAGATCCCTTTAGCAGAAAAGATTGATATTTGAGGAGGCAATTTTCTGTTAGCCAGAGCCTTTCCTTAGAGGACAGCATTCCTGCTATACTGTGTGGGGTGCAAACAGTTAGGTTATTCCCCATAGTTAACCCAGTGGCCTCTGGCCCTAGCAAAGCCACTGTAACTGCCTGGAGGCAGGCTGACCATCCTTTAGCCACCAAGTTAAGTTCTTGCTCAAGCAACCTAATAGCTGTTAAGTCATCTCAAGCCTTAGTTTAAACTTCCAGGGCTGTTTCTTTCCTTTCTGATACAGAGACTGAATGTTTTTCCTATGGGATTAAGGAAGGAGATCCTTAATCACCCTTAATCCTTTTAAGCTTCTAAAACCACTTCACCCTAGACTTCTGCATTGAATTTCAATAGGAGAGGTAAAACCTAGCAGACTGGCCCATCCTTAATCGCACCCCTATAGATAGCAGGCATGGTATTGGAGGAATCTTTCCAGATCAAGACCTGGAACATGTAATTTCTAAGATTGTGAGCCTGTAAAAGGGGACAGAATTTTCTAGTCCTGGAGATTGGTTATTAGGGCATTCAGGCCCGCTGCAGTTCCCGACCGAATAAATCACCACTTCCCAGTTGGGTGTTTGAGAAGTTTGTTTGTGGCCTTTCCTGCTTCAGGATGACTGTGGGCTGGTGTTTTAAGTGAAGCTTACTTTAGCTGGTTAAAGGCTTTTTGAGCCTTAGGTTCCCCGAAAAGGGGGTGGGGTGACTTTTAACCTTTTGAGTTTCTCTTATGAGGTAGTACAAAGGATGAGTCATTTCCCTGCACCCAGATACTCACAGTCTGCAATATCCTGCAATCCCCGGAAAATCCTCTTAGTCATCGTTTAGCTTCTCTTAGTGTGCCTAAAGGGAAAGAAATGTACGTATTGAGGCCCACTGTTTTTACTGGGGCCCATTGTATGAGTGTGAAGTTTGGTGATTACCCAGGAGACTCCCCAACTTCCTTCTGTGCCTGAGTATTTATTTGGGTTTTTACAGTCTGATCTTACAGGTTGCTCTTTGTTAGAAGAAAAATGATTTCTTTGAACTGTAGGAGATTAGAAAGGAAACTATTTCTGAGCTGCTTTTTGTTAGAAGGAAAGTTTTTCTACCAGGGACTCCCTTTACCCTGTCTACCCAAATAATTTCTATCTCCTGTAACAATACATTCCCCTCTTTCTACTCCAGATAATTTGCTAAATAATATCTTCTTTAAAGATCATAATATTGAGTGAGAAATATATCTAAAATTTGTGGTAGGTAGACATCAGAAAATTCCAGCTGTTCCTGTTGAATATTAATTGATATCTGGTCATTAAATTGACATAATAATCTGTTCCTTTCCGTAGAAGTCTGGAAACCTGAGATTTCCAACTCTATCAAGAAGTAACTGAAAGTTAGTGGTTCAGTCCATTTTGTTCTCCATTCCCTCATTTGTATAATTCAGTTATCGAAGTATCTCCTTTTAACACTGACACTGGCCATAATTCATTGGTTGGTGGAAATTCTGTGAGGTACATCTCTGTAGCTGATAATCAGTATTTGAAATTCCACTAACAATATTACCTACAAATGCAAGTTTGCATCAGATAATTACTTGACACCTTGCCTACATATTTTATATTGGTAAATCAAAAGTATTATGACTTTTAATCATAGTACACTGACATACATTTCTTATACAAATTTGGATTATTATAATTAGCATTTCTCTTTAAAATCATTTAATTTTTCTTGATTTTAATTTTTTTTCTAATGTGAAATAGGAGATTCATTTTATCCTCTGAAAATAGAAAACATTTAGAAATCGGGAAAGAAACTATGTTCCTTTAGCAAAATCCCCTGGGCTAAGATGCCAGACTCATTTTTCTTCATTGTTCAGTGTTAATTTGGTTCAGCTTTGTTTGCTGTCAGTGAAGTGTCATTTGAAATCCAGAAAACAAGAAAAGCACTTCCATCCTAGTAATTCAATATATTTGGCCCATGGGGAATTTTTGACTGCTGAATGTTTGATAATATATTTATTTACTTTAATTTATGATACAATCATTGGAAAAATGCATTTTAATATAAAGAATATTGAACATCTCTCTCTGAAATCTCCCATATAATGTTAAATGTTATCCCTCCCTGATTAAGTCAGTTGGCTCACAAATTTATAGCTATCATTTATTATCTTCTCACGAGGAATTTTAAAAAAATATGAAAAATCTATGAAATCTATGCTTAAAAGAAGAAATGATTATATTTTCATAACTTTCTATTGAAATTGATGTGTCTAAATACATAATTATTTTGGCATGGATTCTACAATAGATTTTTATGGAGTACATTCAGAAGGAAATACTACTAGTAAAACTTTCTTCCGTAACTACTTGGCACATGAAAAGAAAAAATATTATAGTGGTGTTACCACTAATGATCTGTTTGGTTAACTATCAAAAAAGAATAATTATCTATGTTTGGCTTTTGTTTCAGTTGCATGAAATTTCCTTCAGACGTGGGTATGTGTAAAAATGGGTTTTAGAATAAGAAATATTTCTGAAGAAACAGTACCATTTAAATACATTTTTAAAGAAGCAAATTTACAAGAATAAAAAGTGATAGCAGCTTTAAAAATTACTGCCTGCTGTCAATATCCTAATTGCCACTATACTACTTTATCTCTCCCATGCTACACAGCTGGTGAGGCTTAGAGTCTGGTAGCAAGGCCTCAGATTGAAGTGGAATCTCAATGAGAAAACTGGTGTATTAATTTTCTCCACTGGACTTAATATCACTTTGGAACAAGTGGAGGGAAATTAATGATGAACATCTAAAGAAATCAGATGGATTCCAAAGAGAACCTGGCCTGTGGATATCCTGGATCGCAACCCTCATACTGCGAGAGACTGCATCTTTTTCTTGAGTTCCTCATGGTGAACTAGCTGGTTTTCTGCACCAGAGGAGGTGCGGGATAAAACACTGGCATGTTGAGTTCTCTGTACCCTAAAAAGTAGAGTAACATGGAACTGAAAACTTGACTGTTGTTTCTTCTTAGGCAAGGAATACATTGCTTTGCATCTCTCTCACATCGCTGCAGTGTCACTGCAGTATTAGAAATGAGCTTTAGTGAGAAAGCAAAAGAAGATTTTATGTTGCTAAGGCATCCCATCAGACAGAAAAAGCAAAAGAAGGAGGACAGACACACATAAGACTGCTCTTAGGAGATGGATATTTTCAATAGAGTAACAGTTTCAATTTAACTTCAAAAAATTGTATTTTAAACAAAAACAATAAGCATTTTACATCTGTGGCTTGATGATATTGATCACATTTGAGAAGTTCACAACCAATATTTCTTGTTACTGTTCTTCCCTATTATTTCCCTTCTATTGCAAATTCAATTAGATGAATGACAGACCATTAGCTCTTTTATTATTTTCTTTATTTCCTTTGATACTTATTTCTCTATCTTGTACTTCACTTGTCTTCTGTTTGTTATTCTACTTTTAATTTACTCACTAAATGTTTAATTTCAGTTAGCTGTATTTCGCAGACTTAGCATTTCCAAGATTTTCTATTTTTATAGATTCTAGTTTTCTGGTATGAATCTTCAATTTTTCCTTTTTCTCTTGAGTATATTAATCACAGTAATTTAAAAATTAGTATCTAAAATTCTTATACCTCCATTATCTCTGCTTTGTTTCTTTTGTCTGATATTTTTTTTCTTTTTAATCTCTGTCATTTCTATTCCACCATCTGGTATTCCTGGAAATTTGCTTTATATTTGGAAGAAATATAAACTTTTCCTGGTCTAAAGAGGGGATACATATTTCAGTCTTTGTGAAGGTTAGCCAATTTCCTTCTGGCTTTTTGATGGGCAATCCTACTGTATGCCTCTTTTCCTAACACACTTGCTAAAACATTTCTTTTACAATCAAAATGTTGGTTTGAAACAGGAGTCAGCACACTTTTCCTTTGAATAGCCAATTAATTAATATTTTAGGCTTTGTAGGTCAGACAGCACATACATAAATGTCTGTGTCTTTGTTACAATAAAATTTGTATACAAAATCGGGTGTTGGGATGAATTTAACTTGGATATCCCAAATTGCTGATATCTAATTTAGATCTTGAATATATGTTCCCTCAATTTTTTAGCCTTTGCCCCATGACTGCATGAAATTGCTAACACCTCAAGGATAAAAACAGCACAGAAAGGCAGGCTCATTTTTCCACATTTCCCTTTTCCACAGGATCATTCTCCTCTAGTATTAAAATAATTTGTAGGCTTGCATTGAAATTATTTAACCCCTAATCCCATGAGACCACCATAAATTCTGAACCACAGTTTCTGCTTGTTTACTAAGTTTTCTATTGTTATTAATTAACAAATATTTGGAAGGAAAAGAGGCGGAGAATGTCTGGCTCATGTCAATACCTTGCTCTCCAAGATCCTGGCCCTATAAAATTCAGCCTTTCTTAATTGCACTCTATCACATTTAATGAGCAGCCTTTGGCATTTCTTACAGTGGTTTTATTTCTTCTTGAAAGGATAAGTTGGTCTTATACAAGTAATCTACCATAAAGGGCAGCAGAAGTACCCAAAGGGAAAATTGAAATGTAATTAGTAGCGTCTTGAGTAAATCAACAAAATATAGAAGTGAAAAACTATAATAACAATGAAATATATAAAAGCAAACACTGAATAAGAAAATAGAACTAAAATCAAGTATATCTAGAATTATGCCATATATTGAAAACTGCTTAATCTTAATAATGCAAAAGAAAATATGAATAATAGAATGACACGTTGTGCTTTTGATAGGAAGATTAATACAATAAAATTGTCAGTTCTTTCTAAATTATATTATAAATTTAAGGTAATTTCCATTGGAATCACATGTGTTATTTCTTTGGTTGGGTAAAATTATCTTAAATTCCATTTGAAAAATAAATGCCTGAGAATATGCAGGGCACTTATAACAAAGAAGAATGGTTACAGAATAATAGACTTATACTAAAACAATGCAAAACCATTAGAATTTTATTGTCACTGCTGTAAGAATCAAATAATCTGAGAGTGAAACAAATGGATTCTAATGCATGCATAGTTAAAAATTTTGTTTGACAGTGGTGTATTTTAATATTGTAGAAACATGACTGAGTGAAAAAATATGTTGACTAAAATACCATTCCAAGTAAGAGAAAATACAGATGATTACACCATACTACTTATAAAAAAACATTTTAGGTAAAATGTAAACTAAGGGTAAAAACTAAGCATGTTAAAATAAGATGTAAGAGATTAAACAAACACACTGTTAGTTGGAAAACACTTATAACCATGTCAGGAAACCCAGAAGCTATGAAAAAAATAAAAGTAGACATATTTAACTATATAAAGTTTTGTTTTGTATAGATGGCTTCATGCTATGTTGCCTAGTCTGCTCTCAAACACCTGGACTCAAGCATTCCTTCAACTTTGGCCTTCCAAAGTGCTGGGATTACAGGTGAGCCACCACAGCCTGGCCTAAAGTTTTAAACATAGGCTGATTCACAAAATATAGTATAAACAAAGTTAATATACCTATTATTGATTAGAATCAATATTTGCAACTAAGTTTATACCTATAAGACTACAAGGTCATACATTCTGAAAACTTAAGGCAAATAAATAGCTTATTGTTATTGCATTTCAATAAATGATATGTTCAATATATGTTTTTTCCCATTAGCAACAACTAATGTTGACAGAACAAAGGATAACATTACAATTTATTGCTAGTGGAAATATACATTTTACAGTACTTGGAAATCTCCTTGGTGAAACGCATTAAAATATAAATGTGTATATTTAACATGTCTTCTGTGAATATATCCTATGGAACTATAAGCCTCAGTTATATACCTGCAAGGGTGTTTATTGCAACTTTATTGTGGAAAACAAAATAAGATAGATATTAATCTATAAGAAATTGTTAAGTAAAATATGGAATGTTTAAACTATGGAAAATATGAAAATATTAAAGAGAATACTCACTCAGAAGTTCTTTCCTTCTGTTCTATTAAGTGAAAACTGTAAGATACTGAGCAGAGTATATATAATATGATAACATTTTTAAAAGGAAAATAAATATATTAAAAATATACTTAGATCAGTAAATATAATATTTTGTATAATTTTCTTAGTATGGAGAAACAATGGAGGTGAGTATATATTAGTTTCTTTGCATGCAGTTGGGACAAGGAATTGTGGCCCAGAAGGGGGAAATGCTCAATTTACTTAGCCCTTACAGACAGAACTCAGCAATAAAGTCCATGTTTTAAGAGATTTTAGAAAGTGAAATTCTAAATAGCTTGAAAGAAGATGAGTAAGAGATCTTCACACATTTTAGGTACAAGTTTATCTGAAACACACAAAGACAGATCCTTGGTGGTAGCAGAATTAGTCCCTTAACGACACTTCTTATAAACACTTCCTTAGGAGCTTTGCTTCTCAAAGTGTGACTTTTGTACTAGCAGCATTGACATTGTAACCAGGTGACATGAGGGGACAGGGCTCAGCTCCCTCCCGATGGGATGTGCCTTGAGGTTCTTGGCCTCCCTTGCCCCAGGAATGGGAAAGAGGGCTCTGGCAGCACAGTGAGCTTACCAGTCTAGTAAATATCAGAGCCGAAGAGTTTTGCAGGGAGAGAAAGAGAGAGAAGTAGAGAGGGCTCTCACTCTGTTGTGGGATGGGATCCGAGAGAGGGAAATCTGGTTGGGTAAGGTGCAGTGGAGTTTTAACTTTGAAGTTATTCCCACCCCATTCATGTTTTTATCCAATGAAAGGAGTTCTTTTAAGCTTCCTTTGGAGTGATTGATTTTTGACTCTGATTCCAGATTGGTTGCTTGAGCTCACAACATACCCCTCCTTCCAGGACTTTTGGCTTTCTGAGCAAAGGAAGCTTACCTGGATTTTTACCTAGCCAGCAGAAGGGAAAGTTAGACAAAGAACTCTAGGTTCCCAGATGGGGAGGTGGATGGAGGTATGGCGCTGGGAAGTTATTGCCTTTGAAACCACCCCCCCTTGTGGATCTGGGAAGAGAAGTTAACATAGTCCCTCAACATTACCTGGGAACATATTAGAGAGGCATATATCTGGCACATCCCAGAATTATTGTTCAGAATCTCCATTTTTACCAAGCTCCCCAAATAATTGGTATGTACATTAGCATCTGAGGAGCAATGTCTGGTGGATGACAGATGGACTAAAGTGAGAAGAATGTATTTTTTACTATTTAAGTATCTATTAGCACGTATAGTAAAGTGTGACACGTTCTTATTTTTAAAAATTGTATAATAGACAAATTCCATTTTAATAAAGACAATACAATGAATAAAGCAAAAGTAACTGACAGATTTTGGTGGGGAAACTCACAAATAATTCATTGTTAGACAACATAGATTACTTATCATTGAAGTTACTGGAGTTTAGTTATCTCAACTACAATCGGAATCTTTTTTTAAAAAAATAACTTTTACTTTTACTTTTTTTATTAAATAAAATAAAAATTACTGTTCTGGGGTACATGTGAAGACCATGCAGGATTGTTGCATAGGTACATACATGGCAATGTGGTTTGCTGCCTCCATCCCCATCACCCATATCTGGCATTTTTCCCCATGTTCTCTCTCTCCAACTTCCTAACCCCCCACTGTCCCTCCTTTAGTCCCCCCCCCCCGCCAGACCTCAGTGTGTGATGCTTCCCTCCCCTGTGACCCTGTGTTCTCATTGTTCAACACCCGCCTGTGAGTGAGATTATACAGTGTTTGATTTTCTGTTCTTGTGTCAGTTTCCTGAGAATGATGGTTTCCAGGTTCATCCATGTCCCTACAAAGGACATGAACTCATCATTTCTTATGGCTGCATAGCATTCCGTGTTGTATATGTGCCACATTTTCCTTGTCCAGTCTATCAATGATGGGCATTTAAGTTGGTTCCAAGTCTTTGCTATTGTAAACAGTGCTGCAATGAATATACATGTGCATGTGTCTTTATAATAGAACAATTTATAATCCTTTGGATATATACCCAGTAATGGGATTGGTGGATCAAATGGAATTTCTATTGCTAGATCTTTGAGGAATCGCCACACTATCTTCCACAATGGTTGAACTAATTTATACTCCCACCAACAGTGTAAAAGTGTTCCTATTTCTCCACATCCTCTCCAGCTTCTGTTGTCTCCAGATATTTTAATGATCACCATTCTAACTGGCGTGCGATGGTATCTCAATGTGGTTTTGATTTGAATATCTCTAATGACCAGTGATGATGAGCATTTTTTCATATGTTTCTTGGCCACATATATGTCTTCTTTTGAAAAGTGTCTGTTCATATCCTTTGCCCACTTTTGAATGGGTTTTTTTTTTCTTGTAAATCTGTTTTAGTTCTTTGTAGATTCTGAATATAAGTACTTTGTCAGATGGGTAGATTGCAAAAATTTTTCCCATTCTGTTGGTTGCTGGTTCACACTAATGATTGTTTCTTTTGCTGTGCAGAAGCTGTGGAGTTTAATTAGATCCCATTTGTCTATTTTGACTTTTGTCGCCAATGCTTTTGGTGTTTTGGTCATAAAGTCCTTGCCTGTGCCTATGTCCTGAATGGTTTTACGTAGGTTTTTTTCTAGGGTTTTTATGGTGTTAGGTCTTATATTTAAGTCTTTAATCCATCTGGAGTTAATTTTAATGTCAGGTGTCAGAAAGGGGTCCAGTTTCTGCTTTCTGCACATGGCTAGCCTGTTTTCCAACACCATTCATTAAACAGGGAATCCTTTCCCCATTGCTGGTTTTTGTCATGTTTATCAAAGATCAGATGGTTGCGGATGTGTGATGTTGCCTCTGTTGTATTCTATTGGTCTGTATCTCTGTTTTGGTACCAGTACCTTACTGTTTGATTTCTGTAGCTTTGTAGTATACTTTGAAGTCAGGTAGTGTGATGCCTCCAGCTTTTTTCTTTTTGCTTAGAATTGACTTGGCTACATGGGCTCTCTTTTGGTTCCATATGAAGTTTAAGATGGTTTTTTCCAGTTTTGTGAAGAGGGTCATAGGTAGCTTGAGAGGGATAGTGTTGAATCTATAAATTACTTTGGGCAGTATAGCCATTTTCACAATATTGATTCTTCCTAACCATGAGAATGGAATGTTTTCCATCTGTTTGTGTCCTCTCTTATTTTCTTGAGCAGTGGTTTGTAGTTCTTCTTGAAGAGGTCCTTTACATTCTTTGTTAGTTGTATTCCTAGGTATTTTAGTCTCTTTGTAGCAATTGTGAATGACAGTTCTTTCTTGGTTTGGCTCTCTTTAAGTCTGTTATTGGTGTATAGGAATGCTTGTGATTTTTGCACATTGATTTTATATCCTGAGACTTTGCTGAAGTTCCTTATCAGTTTCAGGAGATTTGGGGCTGAGATGATGGAGTCTTCTAATTATACAATCATGTTGTCTGCAAATAGAGACAATTTGACTTCTTCCTTTCCTAATTGAATACCCTTTATTTCCTTTTCTTGCCTGATTGCTCTGGCTAGAACTTTCAATACTATATTGAATAGGAGTGGTGAGAGAGGGCATCCTTGTGTAGTGCCAGATTTCAAAGGGAATGCTTCCAATTTTTGCCCAAGCAGTATAATATTGGCCGTGGGTTTGTCAAAAATAGCTTTTATTATTTTGATATACATTCCGTCAATACCTAGTTTATTGAGGGTTTTTGGCTTAAAGGCTGTTGAATTTTGTTGAAGGCCTTCTCTGCATCTATTGAGATAATCATGTGGTTTTTGTCTTTCATTCTGTTTATGTGGTGAATGACGTTTATAGACTCATGTATGTTGAACCAGCCTTGCATCCCCAGGATGAAGACTATTTGATCGTGATGAATAAGCTTTTTGATGTGCTGTTGCAATCGGTTTGGAGTATTTTATTGAAGATTTTGCATCTATGCTCATTGGACTGAAGTTTGCTTTTCTTGTTGAGTCTCTGCCGGGTTTTGGTATCAGGATGATGTTAGTCTCATAAAATGATTTGGGAAGGATTACCTCTTTTGGATTGTTTGGAATAGTTTCAGGAGGAGTGGTGCCAGCTCCTCTTTGTATGTCTGGTAGAATTCAGCTGTGAACCCATCTAGACCTGGGATTTTTTGTTTGGTAGGGTATTAATTGCTGCCTCAACTTCAGCCCTTGTTATTCGTCTATTCAGTGTTTTGACTTCTTCCTGGTTTAGTCTTGGGAGTGTGCAAGTGTCCAGGAATTTATTCATTTCTTCCAGGTTTACTGGTTTATGCGCGTAGAGTTGTTTGTAGTAGTCTCTGATGGTGGTTTGTATTTCTGTGGACTCTGTGGTGGTATCCCTTTTATCATTTTTTATTGCATCTATTTGATTATTCTCTCTTTTCTTTTTTATTAACCTGGCTAGTGGTCTATTTTGTTGATCATTTTAAGAAACCAGCTCCTGCACTTACTGATTTTTTGAAGGTTTTTGTATGTCTCTATCTGCTTCAGTTCTGCTCTGATTTTAGTTATTTCTTGTCTTCTGCTAGCTTTTGAGTTTTTTTGATCTTGCTTCTCTAGCTGTTTCAATTTTGATGTTAGGGGTTGATTTTAGATCTTTCCTTGCTTCTCATGTGGGCATTTATTGCTATAAATTTTCCTCTAGACACTGCTTTAAATGTGTCCCAGAAATTCTGGTATGTTGTGTCTTCATTCTCGTTGGTTTTGGAGAACAACTTTATCTGCCTTCATTTCTTTGGTTATCCAGTCAATATTCAAGAGCCAGTTGTTCAGTGTCCATGAAGTTGTGTGGTTCTGAGTTAATTTCTGAATTCTGAGTTCTACCTTGATTGCACTGTGGTCTGAGAGACTGTTTGTTATGATTTCCATTCTTTTGCTGTTGCTGAGGAGTGATTTACTTCCAATTATGTGGTCAGTTTTAGAGTAGGTATGATGTGGTGCTGAGAAGAATGTATATTCTGTGGACTTGGGGTGAAGAGATCTGTAAATGTCTATTGGATTTGCTTGGTCCAGGTCCAGTTCAAGTCCTGGATATCCTTGTTAATTTTCTGTCTTGTCGATCTGTCTAATATTGACAGTGGAGTGTTAAAGTCTCCCACTATTATTGTGTGGGAGTCTAAGTCTCTTTGTAAGTCATTAAGAACTTGCCTTATGTATCTGGGTGCTCCTGTATTGGGTGTGTATATATTTAGGATTGTTAGCTCTTCTTGTTACATTGATCCTTTTACCATTATGTAATGCCCTTCCTTGTCTCTTTTGATCTTTGTTGGTTTAAAGTCTATTTTATCAGAAACTAGAATTGCAACTTCTGCTTTTTTTTTTTTTTGCTCTCCATTTGCTTGGTAAATCGTCCTCCATCCCTTTATTTTGAGCCTGTTTGTATCCTTGCATGTGAGATGGGTTTCCTGGATACAGCACACCAATTGGTTTTGACTTTTTATCCAATTTGCCAGTCTGGTTCTTTTGATTGGGGCATTTAGCCCATTTACATTTAAAGTTAATATTGTTATATGTGAATTTGATCCTGCCATTTTGATGCTAGCTGGTTGTTTTGCCCATTAGTTGACACAGTTTCTTCATTGTATCAATGCTTTTTACCATTTGGTATGTTTTTGGAGTGGCTGGTACTGGTAGATCCTTTCTATGTGTAGTGCTTCTTTCTGGAGCTCTTGTAAAGTGGGCCTGGTGGTGGTGAAATCTCTGAGCAATTGGTTGTTCATAAAAGATTTTATTTCCCCTTCGCTTATGAAGCTCAGTTTACCTGGATATGAAATTCTGGGTTGAAAGTTCTTTTCTTTAAGGATGTTGAGTATTGGCCTCCACTCTCTTCTGGCTTGTAGGGTTTCTGCTGAGAGATCTGCTATGAGTCTGATGGGCTTCCCTTTGTGGGTAACCTGACCTTTCTCTCTGGCTGCCCTTAGCATTTTCTCCTTCATTTCAATCCTGGTGAATCTGATGATTATGTGCCTTGTGGTTGCTCTTCTTGAGGAATATCTTTGTGGTGTTCTCTGTATTTCCTGGACTTGAATATTGGCCTGCCTCAATATTTTAGGGAAGTTCTCCTGGATGATATCCTGAAGAGTATTTTCCAGCTTGGATTCATTCTCTCCGTCACATTCAAGTACACCCATCAAACGTAGATTAGTTGTTTTCACATAATCCCACATTTCTTGGAAGCTTTGTTCATTTCTTTTCACTCTTTTTTCTCTAATCCTGCCTTCTCGTTTTATTTCATTGAGTTGATCTTCACTCTCTGATATCCTTTTTTCTGCTTGGTCGATTCGGCTATTGAAACTTGTGTATGCTTCACGAAGTTCTTGTGTTGTATTTTTCAGCTCCATCTATTCATTTATATTCCTCTCTAAGCTGTTTATTCTCTTTAGCATTTTGTCAAACCTTTTTTCAAGGTTCTTCATTTCTTTGCATTGGGTTAGAACCTGTTCTTCTAGTTCAGAGAAGTTTGTTATTACCCACCTTCTGAAGTCTGTTTCTGCCAATTCATCAGACTCATTCTCAATCCAACCTCGTTCTCTTGCTGGTGAGGAGTTTTGATCCCTTGGAGGAGGAGAGGCATTCTGGTTTTGGGTGTTTTCATCCTTTTTGCGCTGGTTTCTTTGTTGATTTGTCTACCTGTGGTCTTTGTAGTTGGTGACTCTCAGATGGTATGTCTGAGTGGACGTCTTTTTGTTGATGATGAAGTTGTTTCTTAGTTTTCCTTCTAATAGTCAGGCCCCTCTGCTGTAGCACTGCTGGAGGTCCACTCCATACCCTGCTTACCTAGGGATCACCTTCAGTGGCTGCAGAACTGTAAGGTTTGCTGCCAGTTGTTTGTTCTGTTATCTTTGTCCCAAAAGGATACCCACCAGATGTCAGCCTCAGCTCTCCTTTTATGATGTGTCTCTTTGGATATATGGGGGTCGGAGAGCTGATTGAGGAGATATTCTGTTAATAAGTATTGCAAAACTAAAATTTTACTCATGTGAAGTTCTAGACATACTTTTTGTAACATAAAGCCTTCATTCCTGTGTTCATAAGAGAATTCATCTAGGTCAGCCATCAGGTCTACCTTCAGACCAGCAGGATGGAGAACAGAAAATGAACAGAGAAAACTGTGGCAATGGAATTAGCATTTCTGCTCTGTGGCTAGAATAGTACTTTCAGAGAGCCTTTATCTCTCACTGTTTTTCTGCAGTTTTGCAGGAATAATGGCAATGGGAAAACATTCCTGTGGTTTGTTATTATGTTGCCTGGTATAAGGAAAAACCTAAACAGAGGTGAATTGGCATCTATCTATATGGAGTGGGTTAAATTATCAAAGATATTTGCCTAATTGAAAGTACAGAGCTTACAGATTTACCAAAAGGTTTGTAATTTTCATCATTGATAATAATCTGTGTCTTTGTTTTTAAGATCATTTCTTAGGTTAAATTTTTATTTCAGTATACTTCTGCTAAAGGAAAATTATATTCTTTGAAATTGAAAAGTTATTAAGGTATTAATGCATTAGTAGAAAATAATATTCTACCACAAATAGTATATCAGTTCTCTTAAAGAGAGCTAAATATTTACAGAGAGCAATGGAATTCAGAAGGATTCAAAGATGGTGCTTAATCCAGAGAAAGAAGTCCTTTGTGGGATAGCACAGGGATACCTTAGGCAATTATTGAATGATGAAAGAACTGCCACAGAAGGTCACTGAAAGAAATATAGAGAGTTTCATGGAAAACTTTATCTTATCTAGAATTTTGTATAGGACATTTTCATGCAAATGAAAATAAAATGCATGCCACTTACTTCTTTCTCCTGTTACCTAAAGTAAAACAAAGACTTTTTTTTTTATAAGTCCTAGCTCTGACCCATAAATAATAAATTTTAACTCTAGCAAAGAATATAGCTTTTAAAATTATGTGAATACTTTATCACAAGTGTAGCTCTATTACTTGGGCAAATTATTTAAATATTTTTTGAACGTGTTTTCCTATTTCTTATCAGCACCTAATCTTAAATCCCTCCAACTTTTTTATTTTTACGATTTGGGAATACAACATTAAAATAAACTTCTAGTTTTCTCAATATTTTATAGGCTTTCTATAAGATTATTTTGATAAAGCAAAAATAATGATAAGTGAAAGATATGTTTTTACAGGATATTGTGAATAAGGCACATTTGAGTCAATTTTAGAAACAACGTGTGAAACCTGTTAAAGAGGAAAAATCTATTTTGCAGGGACCACATGACTCAATAATAGGAATCTAATTAGAGTTATAAAGGCCAAAATTCGAATCCTGAAGTTTCCAGATATTCTCTTTGCAAGGAGTAAGTTTGGAGAGAATAGAGCAAAGTGCTAAGTATGGGCTTTGGAGCTCAACTAACTGTATGTAAAGTTCTCATGTATTAATCCTTTGACAATGAGCAAGTTTAACTTTTTCATGCCTCAGTTCACTCATGTGTAAAATGGGAGTTTTGATAAAGAGGTATTGAATCTGTGTATAGTGCTTAACAGAGTGTCTAGCATTTGAAGGTTACTACTATCTTTATTTTTATTGCTAAACTGCTGCCATAACATTGTAATGAAAAATATATTTGACAGTCAAAAGAAGTGTCAAACCATGGTGTTGGTGTTGTGAGAAAATTTAGTCCAGGTCCTTCTTTTTAGATAGCGTTTATGAAACTGTTTCTAAAGTATAAAACCTCTTTTATAGTAGAGTGTGTATTAACACTGGTATAGGAGGATGGAGACAAATGATCAGTTTTTATTATACATATTTTTAAGTGAAAAGTTTAGTTTTCAAAAGTATGAAGAGACAAAGAATTGACCCCTGGGCTTAGGGGAAATAAACATATATTCTTGAGGTCACTTGGGAGAGGGAGAGTGTCAGCATCCCGGCAATAGTCTGGAGCCAGGGAGACCATGTATGGAAAGGGATTGCCAAGGTACTTCAGCATCAGCAGTGCCTGATGGTCAGTTTATGTTGTGTTTTGATCCGTATTGTAATTATTATCTAGTATCTTTAGCTTTTAGTAAAAGATTGCTAGATACAATTGGCTTGTATTGGTTGAGGTCTGAGGAATAAAAGAGGCCAGAAGGCTCCTTCCTATCCCAAACCCTACATTCTGCTCTTAACATGGTAAAGGGAGTGCACAGAAGTACCTTGTAAGAATGAGAATGATCCTTACCCAGGCAGTTAAGATTTGAACCAGAGGCAACAATTCACAAGAATTGCTATGCTGTAGTTAGAAATTTAAATCTTTCTACCGGTTTTTATCAAGATATTCCACCTTCAAATCTAGAGAAATATTTAGGAGGCTGCTGAAGACTCAGATATTTTATTTTGTTAATGAAGAAGAAGAACATTTTCTTCTTTATGGGAAGAAAAAGGAAGTACATACAATGTCTTATAGGAAATATGCAAAAACCCTTCAAAAATGTACTGTTTTCATTAAAACAAACTACTTCCAGTATCATATTTCTAAAAACATCTACTCACTAAAATACAAGCCCCATGGAAAAAAGTGTTCTCAGTTTTGTTTACTGCTAAAACTCTAATTTTAAAACATTGCCTGACACAAAGCATAGAAATTTATGCTTTAGCAGTTAAATATTTTCCAAATATTGAATTTTTTAAGTAATTTATTGCACAATTATTTTTTAATTCATATTTCAGAAAGTACAGATTTACCTCTCTATAGATCCTCGTATTTTTAAGCTACATGTAATTAAATCACATTAAAATTGAGACAGTGCAGTATTTCCAAACTATGCATCTTATAGGGATTAATATCAAGAATATGTGAGGAACTTAATGAAGTAAGCAAACAAAAAATGAATAATCCCATTAAAAAGTGGATTAAGAACATGAATAGACACATTTCAAAAAAAGACTTAAAAATGGACAAGCATATGAAAAAATGTTCTTTGCTAATCATCAGATAAATACAAATTAAAACCATAATAAGGTATCATCTTATATCAGTCAGAATGGATATTATTAAAAAGACAAAAATAAAAGATGGTTGTGGAGAAAGAGAATGCTTATACTGTGTTTGTGGGAATATAAATTAGTATAACCTCTATGTAAAATAGTATGGAGATTTCTCAAAGAACTTAAAGGCGAATTACCATTTGACCTAGCAATTCCATTACTGGGTATATACTCAAAAGAAGTAATTATATCAAAAGGATACATAGCAATATTCACAATAGCAAAGGTATGGAATCAACCTAAGTGTCCATCAATGGCAGACTGGATAAATAAACTGTCATACACACACACACACACACACACACACACACACACACACACACACACACACACTGGATACTATTTAGTCATAAAAGGAGGGAAATCATGTCTTTTATAGCAATATGAATGGAACTGGAGGCCATTATTTTAAATGAAACAACTCAGAAACAGAAAGACAAATGCCACATTATTTCATTTATAAGTGGGAGATAAATAATGTGTACAGATGAACGTAGATTATGGAATGAGAGGCAATGGATACTCAGAAGGGTTGAAGGATGGTAAGGGGTGGATGATGGAGAATTACTTAAAGAGTACAAAGTAAGTTATTTGGGTGATATATACACTAAAAGCCCTGACTTCACCACCATGCAATATATTCATGTAGCAAAATTACACTTGTACCCCTTAAATGAATACAAATAAAACTCAAAAATAAATTTAAAAATTTGAGAATACAGTTCTTAAAGAATATGCATAAATAATTTCTTTAAGTTAAATATATTTTATGAAGCAAATAATTCAATTTCCTTTTGCATTTTTAACTGAATTGATTTTATTTTAGTCTCTAAAATGTATCTTTTCATTTTTTTTTTCTCTAAAGACCTGATGTTTCTTCCATGGTTAACTGAGCAGAAATTTTAAAACTTTATCAGAAAGCAACTACTAAATGAATGCTTTTCAGGGAAACTGGGCTGGTTCTTCTTTGGAGTTCAGCCAGAATTAGTTAACACTAAGAAAATGAGACAATATTTTTGTTGTTCACACACCCCATTTGTCACAAGCAGTAAAACTTCACATTGGCTACAACAGCAGTTGGCCTGACATTTTCAGACCCGATATTCTCAGTTGCATGGTACTGCCCCCTGCAAAATGATGGTAGAGCAGTTATTGTTGTCTCTTGCCAGGATTAGAATTTTGAAGTGTAACCAGGAAGTATTTTCCCCATTTATATGCATGTTGATAATTAGGCTCAAGGAAATGAAGTGCATAGAATGGGAATTGAGATTTTTTTTTTTTTTTTAATGTGAACTTGTTTGATATCAGCTTCCACTGTTCTCTGACAGATGGATTCTTTTTGGCAGATGATTATGCAAACTGTTCCTTTTGTGCCTGTCTATATGAAATGTATTCTATAAACACATTGAAGCATCATGCTCCTCTGAGTCCTCAGTGCTTGGGAATGTATTAGCACCACGATGATTTGGATGACAGGATTCAAAAGCATCTGAGAGTGGAAACTGGAGGAATACTAGTGTGATTGCTTTGGTTCTCTCAAAGGCCCTGGGAGATAATAATGTGTGGTACCCTTTAAATTTGACATAGGACATTTTTTATGTCAAAGCAAAAGAAACAAACTCATAGATAACAGAAAATTTCAAATGAGCAAACTCAAAGTTTAATAAGTGTTTTAACATATACTGGAAAACTGAAGCATTTGGAAAGTAGTAGTAAGGAAATTTAAAATTCATGACAAGCATGTAAGGAATAATTCTGCCTTTCAAGATTTAATTGTCAAGGTCAGTTTTCCTCATGATTTAACAGTTTTATAGTGATAGCTCTAACACGTTGATCACAAAGAGACTCTGCCTTTTATATTTCTGCAATCAAGGGTATAACAGCTGAATCAATTGTACTTTTACAACTCAAATTTTTTATTGATATTTTAAGTTCTGGGGTACATGTGCAGATCGTGCAGGATTGTAACATAGGTATACACATGCCATGGTAGTTTGCTGCATCCAGGGTGGTTGGAGACAACCCAAATTTTAATGGGTATTTTCTTGAAGAACTATCTCCCCCCTGGCAAAAAATAAATAAATAAGTAAAAACAAATAAACAAAATCTGTATTTTAGGAGAGAAAACTAGATTGCTTCAACTGAGCCCACAGGTAATGTTAGTTAAGCACATCTAGCCATTTTCTTGGGCACTATAAGAGTGCTACATTGTATACTCATTAGATAAATAAAATGCTACTTTACACATCTGCCAGTCAGCCACTTACCTAAAATTCTGAAAGTTAATCTCCCTGAGGGGATTCCTGGAGCCTTAAGACTTCTTTGTTATTCATTGATATTGTCAGGAACTTTGTAGAATAAAAAGGAGAAGGAGATGCAAATTAAAAACTTTCTGATATCTATTTAATAAGGTTTTGGTAAAGACATACAGGGCACTAGTGGAACTAAAGAGAAGAAAGGAGTATGTCTTCTAGATCCCACAGGCATGACATTTTTCTCTCTAAAAGTTAGATTAAAAAAAAAACTATGATGTTTTATTTTCCAATAACTAAATCCACACATTGGAAAAGGTGACAGCAAGAGTGCTCTGAATTAGGTAAAAAGAAGTGGAGGAAAGCATTTGTGTTTTTGAGTGTGTGTGTGTTTGTTTTTTTTTTTGTGTGTGTGTGTGTGTATAAAACTGTAATTTAACTCAAATATGTGAGATTAGAGAGTCAGGCAGGGCATGGTGAGGCAGGCAGGGCATGGTGACTCATGCCTGTAATCCTAGCATTTTGGGAGGCTGAAGCAATAGGATCACTTGATCTCGGGAGTTCAAAACCAACCTGGGCAACATAGTGAGACCTTATTTCTACAATACAAACAAACAAGAAAGCAAACAACAACAAAACAATTAACCAGACATGGTGGCACACATCTGTAATTTGTAGGTACTTCGTAGGCTGAGTTGGGAGAATCTCTTGAGCCTAGGAGGTCAAAGTTGTAGTGAGTGAGGATGGTGCCACTGCAATCCATGAAAGATACTCTAACTGCAGTCACAGATTGGATGTGTGTGTGTGTGTGTGTGTGTGTGTGTGTGTGTGTGTGTGTGTGATTGAACTAAATTTTTTGATGTTGATTTTTCTAATTTATCATAACACATTTAACCAGGTCAAATCAAATTACATTGGTTTGTGATCAACTGACCAACATTGCAACTATCTGGATATTTGCTTTGTAGGTGTAAGATATCATTGTCATTGGTCAGTTATGAAGATTTGAGTCATTTATAATCTAGTTTCTTAATTTGATGACTCAATATTTGAGAAATAATGAGAAAGGATTTGGGAATACAGAAGATGGACCTATAAGATTCTAGTATTCTGTGTCTCTATTACCACATAATCAGATCCTCTTTGATAGTAAAGTTAGTAGAACAGAATTAGTAATTCATTCATTCAATAAATATGTACTAAGAGCATGTATATTGAGATATTACTCTAAGTGAAAGTGATATAGCAGATAACAAGTCAAACAGATTCCCTTCATTTATGCTACTTGTGTTCTGATTATGGCAGGAGTGGGTATCTACAGATAATAAAGACGTAACAAAACAAACACAAAACAAAAGATGTAACTGGCTCGAGAGTGTAAAGATACCTAAGACTGAGTATGCATTCTTGTGATATTTAATTTAAGTGAGTACTAAATAGTGAGCAAAACTAGCTCTTCAAAGATTTTTGTGAGGATAATTCCACATGGAGAGAGCAGAAACATTTTACTGTGAAAATACTCTGGGATTTGAATAATCTATTTCTGGGTAATAATGCCAAAACGTATTGGCTTGAAATATAAATTTTATTTGGCTCCTGACTTTGTGGACGAAGAATGTAGGATGAACGGTATGGTTTGCAAGTCTTTGCTTTATGTGCTATCAGCTGTGGTGACTCAACTACTCACATATCTGATAAATTGGTGCTGGTTGAGAGCTTTTATCTTAGCTATGGCTGTCGGCTTAGGGCTTCAATTCTTCCTCATGTGGGTTTACCTCAGCTCCCTTACAAGATGGTAGCTGGCACATAAGAGTGAGCATTTCAAGAGACAGGAATTGAAAGTTTTTCAGTCTCTTAATCTGTCACTTACACTATACTCAAGGAGTCATAGAATCCACAGATTCAAGGAAAGTGGGTATGGACTCCAACTCTCAATGAGAGAAGTGTAAAGAATTCGTGATCATCTTTGACCTGTCACAGTAAACCTCTGGCCAAAAACTCTTTACAATATTTCCATATGAAAACTACACTTGCCCCCTTTCAAGACCCTAGAAATTTTAGTACAATATAGAATTAGCTTCAAGATTAGGATTCATAATCTAAATCAGGTTTAGGTGTTGAGGAGGTTCCTCACAAGGAGAAGCAAGTCAATGCTGGCTACTCAGCCAGGCTAGTCGTTTCCATGAGGCAGCTATGGCTTTGTAACAACATGATGGCTGACTTCCAAGAGTGAGTGTTCCAGGAAACATGAAGTGGAAGCTGCCAGTCTCTAAAGGTTTAGAGGCAGAAACAGGTGCACACACACATGCACACACACACACACACACACACACACACACACACAAGAGAGAGAGAGAGAAAGAAGGAAATCCTCCAATGCATTGTATTAGTCAGAGCAGTCACAGAGCCCACCCACTTGATGGGATGAGTATCAATAAATTTGTGATTTTCTTTAATTTTCACATCTGGTATATCCAAAGAGCAGAAAAATGAATGCTTAGTCTATATCTCTTACTGTCCTTTGTGTACTTCTAATTTAAAATCAAATTCTTTAAAGAAATAGAAAATGTAGATAGTGTTCTAAATGGTATCTTTGAGTACAAGATATCTATAGAGGTTTTAAAATTGCTTAATTATGATAAGTCCATTTGGAGTATCAGTCAAGTCAATGGGCACAGAAGTCTTACTTTTAGAGTGCAATGAGAGAAGTATATTGGCCCAAAGTAGTCAGAAGCAGGAGGAGCAACAGTGTGATTAAGAGCTCAGTACTGAACTGCAGCTTAAATTAGAGGCATCTGAGGTGAAAGTCCATTGGTGGAGGATGACAAGAGGACCACAAAGTGAGCAAAACATTAAAATTTCAAGGTCAAGTTCAACTGAAACACAACAGGAAGTGGGAACAAGGGGAACAGGAAAGTAAGAGAATTTAAATTCATTGTCATAAGCAAGACTTAGTAATAGCTTCCTAATACTGCCTCCTAGTGCTACTATAAATGGTTAGGTTTAAAAGTACATAGGTAGGAAAAAAAAATTAATGATTTCCTTCCTTTGGAAATCACAAATAGATAATTATATATTGTTTAGAGTAAAATATTAAACAACATATGGAAAATATGGATTACCAAGCTCTAAAATAATTACAAGTTCCTTAGGGGATCCAATGGGGACCTGATTTGGTAATTTGGAGGATAACCTTTAAACTAAGCTTATAGGATTTCACTGATGATTTTTTTTTTTTAATGCATAAGTTAACATTGGAAAAAAACCCACAACCACCAATCACAGTGAATAGAATAATCTATTTTCAAAGTGGGCATGGTCAAGGTGATTTCAGTTGTTTAGTGTTTTTTTTTTTTTCCCTGCACGTGAACAAAGAATCCACTTGGTGCTAACTCCTAGTCCTACTGGAAGACAACTGTTTTCTTTCCTTTTGAAACTTTCCTTTATGTCTCTCCATTTCTTTTAAGGTGAATTAGAGCATCTCCAATGTTCCTTTAGTCATCTTATGTCTAATATTATGACTTTTGGATTGTACTTAAGAATTATACTTAATTGTTTTCTTTCATTATTGTGAAAATCAGCACAGTAACTGTTTCTAATTGCCATAGATCTGTTCTGTTCAATGTGGTAGCCCTGACATACACAAAGAAGTTATTTAAATTTAAATATAAAGTGCTATTTAAACTAGCATTAAATTAAAATAAATTTCCTCAGTGGCACCAGCCACATCTCTGGTACACAATAGTCATGTGTAGCTAGTGCTTCCACTTTGGAAGGCATAGATATAAAACACATCTATCATTGCAACAAATCTGTTGGGACTCTGCTGCACAAAATTTTTCATAATTTTTATAGAATGAAAGAAAAATATGACTGAACATTGTTACAGGAATTTGACTTCATGTAGGAAATTGTGAAAACAGGCATAAACATATATTAATGTACATATACACATTGATACTGAATTTCAGTTTTCTTGGCATGGTATTGTAGTGAAATATAAATAAAATTTGAAATACAAATATAATCAACATAAATTAATTCATGAAATATAAATTAGAACCTGTGCATGCTAAATAAAAGCATTCCATTTCACAGAAATGGTTAATGACCACATTTAGCCATCAATTCTATTTACTTCAAAGGTTGTTTGGACAGTCTAGCTTGGTTATTCACTAAGATTAACTGGTATACTTTTTAATGGTTCATATTGAGGATCCATACTGGTGGAAATGGAATGGCTAAATTTGTACCATACCATACCAAACCTGAATTTATATCACATTAAATGGTGCCTTGATACATATTTAAATCTATTTTTTTTTAAAAGCTTAAGCTGTAGAATCCTTTAAAAAGGCAATCTGAGAGACAATGATATAATGAAAACTGGTCAGTTACAAAAGTGCTTTTCACACACAAAGAGATCTAGATCATATGAAACAGATAGCTAGAAATCATTAAAGGGAAATAATTTTCTGATGGTTTTATTTTTAGCTCTTTGGAAAATTACAGAGCTGATCTCATAAGTTGTTCTTTTATTCCTTGACTCACATAAATAAGATAGTAATGACAAAACAATTTAAAGAATGTGCTCATTGGTCCTTAGTGGAACCTGTGCTCCTGCTACTGCTGAGTGACTCTCCAGATTTATGCATTTTGCTTCCTTAGCTGAAAATAATCACAGACCTTCAATTCTACATAAAGAGGGGAGAGGAAACCCCTATACTTTGGGAAATATGAGATATTGAAAATTAAATATTGATGGAATAGGAAAATTTCTAATTGGATGGGAAAAGTTAATACATGGTAGAATAGAAAATGAGACCTTACCTCAAAATGGTCTCAGATACGTGAACATTTGCTAGTTGTATATTTCCATATAGATGGTCATATGTGGCAGGATAAATTTTTCATTTTCTTCATATGGATATTCCTACATTTAATGCTTTCTCATCGCTGCTATTCTTTTATATATTTTCTGAAGACAGCATACTTCTGGTTATATAAATAAAAAACTATTCTCTCCTGTTACAATGATTATGCAAACAGAGTTTATTACTTTTGCTTACACCTGTTGGATATCCATATATTCAAATATTTATTTTACTTCATATATTCTCCACCCTTATTAACTGTTTTAGATTTTTATTAACATAGCTGTACATATTTTGGGGATATTTGTGATCTTTTGATATGGATATACAATGTGTAATGATAAAATCAAGGCAATTAGGATATCAATAACTTCAAATATCTATCTTTTCTTTCTATTGGACCATTATAATTATTTTCTTCTAGCTATTTAAAAATATACAATTAATTATTACTACTATAATTCCCCTTTATTTCATCTATATAATTTCATTTTTATGCCCCTTAACCAATTTCTCTTTAACCCTTTTTGTCTTTTAATTCTACATCCCATAACCTCTCTCCTTTTCCAATGTTCTTTTCTATCTATTCCTATAAACAGTAGGCCTTCCCTTCTGAACTACAGTGTAGGCTTTAGCCATGCTGAAGTTTTAAAATTTCTTTCTAAGATAATCTGATGGGAGTTTTTGGGTGATGGAATAATGGCTCCTGGTATAAAAAAAAGTCCACCTATTCTGGCTTATCCTAACGTAAAATCCAAGGTTTATCTTTTGGGAACAACAATATTCATAGTGAAAATAGAAACAAGCATTTTAAAATTTCTTTGTAGCATGATTATTATATGTTAAAAATTTATCTTGTTAAAAATTTTAATCTACCAAAGTATTATTAAAATATTTAATTTGGTCATGACTTTTGGTCAGTTTTGTATCATTATTTATATTATATACTCTATTATATTTGTCTAGAATTTTGGACTTTGACCTACTTTTGTTCCTTTCCACTTAATTCTATGTATATAAAATCAGAATTTTCATGTATCATTGATATCATCATAAATTTTAATTGGTTTTGGCCATCAAATCTTATTTTGGACACAGATGGAATGACTCAAGTATAAAACCCTTTTGGCTGTAACAGTAATTTTCCTTCGCATGCTTGCCTCACCAAAAATTTTTCAATGTCAATTTCTATTATGGCAGCTTTGGAAGCATAGGTAACTGGACATTTGGATGATGAAGAGTTATCTTTCAGAAATATAGGAGGTCTTATGGAAGAGGGATCCTATGAAATTGTTGATATTTGAAGACAGCAGGAGAACTCTTTGACTCTATTTTCAAACAGCAGTTCCAGTGATATTTCTGTAGCACAAGTATATGATCATATCACTACTACTCTGATTTCATATTTCCATGTACTAGCACCCCTGGCATAAATTTCAAGTTCCACAGCATGGTTTACAAGTTTTGAATATGTTCCCTAATTATTTCTCCAACTTTATCTCCATCCACTTCCTGCCTCTTATATGCTCCTCCTAATAAGCAACCTATCGTTCTATCATAAGTAACCTGCTGTCCTCCTAATCATCATACTCTCATTCTTAGACGTTCACATGTACACTTTCCCAACTGCCTTGATATCTTACAATACCCCTTCTATATCCCCCGGCAGTCACTTAGCTTCTGTTCTTTTGTTTGACTTTCAGTATCTGCTCAGCCCTTTTTTGTCCTGTGAAGTTTTTGACTATTCTTTGTCCATACACAGCCAAATAACTAGAATCCTTCCTTTATGAACTTGGAATAGATACAGGGAGGAAGAAAAATTGTTATTTTTTTCAACAAGAAAGAAAATAAAAATTTATATTATTGCATCTGGATAACGTATGATTCCCACTAAGTATTTTGATCATGGAATATCTATGAGGCCCTCTTTTTTAAATCTCTCCAAATGCCTTGTTTCCCTCTAGGGAAGCAGCCATTACATTTTATTTTGGTAGATATAGAGACACATTTTGCATGTCCCCATTTAAAGAATAACTTATTGTCAAGCTTCAGGGAGTGTGTTAGTTTGTAGCCTTTGTTTGTGAGCTTCTTCAGGATCTGCCTTAGCTGTAGAAATTCACCTTGCCTGAGGTCATAACTTTTCCTGGGCAGTTTGTCTGTTGACTCTGTGGCAGGACCTAAAGGCCTAGCTGTTTACTTAAACAAAGAAAGAAAGAAAGAGAAAACAGTGGTATAAAGGAAAAGAGATAATCAAATTAGAAGATTTAGGACAAAAAGGTCTGGAGTTAGAGGAGTATATCAACGGATATATGGGAGCAGCTGCAATGTGAGAAAATCTTTGTGTTACATATTAGTGTCTACCAGAAAGCATCTACTGCATAAGAGGCTGTGCACAGCTAAGTGGACAAAATAGATCCGTTAGATATCAACTTGTGTATGTGATAGACTCTGCTAGTACCAACACAATGAACATATGCATGATGTTGACACAATGGTTGTTATGGAGGCTGCATATAAACCAAATAGCACATACTCCATTAAGTTTGATCTACAAGGAGCCACCGTCAGATACCAGTGCTGAGCCCCCCGATAGAGACCCTCTCTCAAGGAGACAAAGTGTCCATTTGGTGTCAAGTTGACTATATTTTCCTCTTTACATTCTAGAAGGGTCAGTGGTTCATCATAAAAGCAGACACATATTCTGGGTACATGTTTACCTTTCCTGCTCTCAAGGTCTTAGCCAACACTACTATTTTAGGGCTCATAGAGTGTCTGCATACCTGGTACTGAATCCCACATAATTTCATGTGACATAGGTGATTCACTTTATACAAAGCAGGTCTAGGAATTTAAGCCCTCACATACCATAATACCCAAGCTTCCAGCATGAGAGAGCATTTGAAAGTCTTGCTGAAGACCCAGCTGAAGGGGAAGCCAGGGTGCAATATGCTTCAACTATGGAATGTTGTATATCAATATGTAGTATAGGCATTTAGTTGAAAATCGTTATTTGGCTCTGTGATTGCAATAGGAAGAATATGTGGCTCCAGGGACCAGGAATGAAAATAACAGTGTTCCCTTTACCTTTACTCTCAGTAATTCACTGTGTGATGTTAATGATAAATTGGATGCCGTTAACAGGAGAAGGAGAATGCTTTCTCCAGGCAACACAGCAAGAATCCCATTGAATAAGTAAGACTGTCACCTATTCACTTACAGCTCCTGTATTCAGGGATCAAGAGGCAAGAAAAGGAGTTACTGTATTTACAGAGGTAATCGACCCAGATAATTAGAAGGAAGTAGGCTACAAATAAACAAAGGGAGAACAAAGAATATTTCTTCAGCAGCTTGCATCTGGTGACTGACTGAGGCTGAAAATAAAGACCTGACTATTTCACCCCCATGTGGGACACTTTGATGCTCAATACTTGCTCCAGTGCTCTCTACTGAGTTAGCAAGGTTTTTAGTTGGTCTCTATTTGCAGCTCAATTCCTTCCCCTGCCAATCCTGTTAACTTCCTTTTTGTTTCACAAAGGCTGATCCCTAGTAAACACCTTCGCCCCAAATTCCATGTTAGTGTCTGCACCTGGAGAATCCAACTTGTGACGTTATTGCAGTAGTGCCTTTTGTAGAAAGGATACTTTTGGGGATGTGAAGTTGAATCAAGATTACCATGTTATCTACATGGTAACATGGTAAATGTAACAATATTAGCATGTTATCTACAGAACCATCACATGTGGCACTTCACATGTTCTCAGTAAAGAAAAAAGTAAACATGCAAGAAAGTTAGAAACATGTATGTGCTACAGAGTAATGCTTAAATTATATTTCTAAGAAAATTATATTATAGTTCAAAAAGAAAATTATTTTAGTGACAAGGTAACAATACTACGTAATTTATTCTACATATACATGAGAATTACTCCATGATTTTCTTGAATCTATAATGTGATTAGACGAACAATAGATAGTTCTAAAATTTCATGATGCCTTTGTAGTAATACTGTTGTTTTCTTTGAGATCATTGATATTTCTAAGTAATTAGGAGAAGGGAGTATCTAAAATTAATCCAAAAATGGAAGAAGAAGTGGTAAGGTCACGCTGGATTTCTGCATTTTTATTTTTTAAGTTTTCTTAAATGTGGGGCTCATGTTACAGCAAAGAAAACAGCATCTTCTATCATTGTCAGCAAACACAAATTTTTGCTTTGGATTTGAATTTTGTTTTAATGTAATTCTGCATGGTGTAACAAAATTTCTTCATAGTAGAAAAAGGCGGATACTGTTACACCTTGATAATTTATAACAAATTTATAAAACAAGAGGTTTGTACATTTTCCCAACACAGTCTCTTGAAAAAATATAAACATTTTATGAACAGATGTAAATAAGGAATTTCTGTTACTGAAATATCATGCTGTGTGTTTAACAAGTAGAAGAAAGATTGAGTTGATTTCATGAATGACTGAAAGTTTTTTATATATTAGAATTTTGTAAAATTTTTAAATAAAAGTTTTTTAATGAAATAGCCACTGTTTTACAGTTTTTTTAATTAATTAAATATATCTGTATAGAATATATTTAAACTACACTGTCAGTATCAAATCAGTAATATAAAAAAAGCTATCACAAAAGCAGCATAACTGAACAATAAATATGGTTATGGTATAGAAAAGACTAGTTATCTTGTTTCATTGTGACTTTTGTGGAATAAAATCAAGTGTTTCTTTAACGTATATATTATGTCCTTGCAATATGAGAATATTTTGAAAGTAGAAGGCACAATCTTTTTAAGAGCTCTATAATTTGTTGTCATGCCTTCATAATACACTGAGAAAAACACACTTGTAAAAAATACTACAGATCAAATTCTGGATTAGCCAATTCCTAGCTATAATATCTGGGCCAATTACTCATTTTTTTTTTTTTCTGAGCCTCAGGGTCCTTGTCTGAAAAAAAATGGTGATAAAATTACCTAACTTTCAGGATTATTGTTATACTTCTCAGCCTCTTTAATAGTCTTCTCTCTTTTAAACTACCATGAAAGCTGGTAGGTTTGTTCCTTAAATGTCTAGTTTTGGTACATTGTTTTTCTCTCTTTTCTTATTTATGTTTCCTGATTCAACCAACTCACTTTTTCTCACTATGTATTTACTAATGGATACCCATGTCAAGCCTCCAGGCTGGCTGTCGCCTCTGAGTTTGAAATTTCTTTTCCACTGGGCATATTAACTTGGTTGATCCCACAAGCACCTCAGACTCAACTGCATAATTCAGGTCCTCATCGCTGCTGCTCTTCACTCCCAAACATTTTATCCATAACCAACACCTTCATTGTCACCTTATCAGGATAATCTTTCCAAATCACATTTTCACTCTGACAGTTTCAGTACTCCTTACTCCTCCTTCACTCTCTTTGTCAAATATTTTTTCATGGAATGTCCACATGCTGTTCTAGAGCATAGCCACCTATGTAAAATAAAATAAAATAAAATAAAATAATCACTGTCTAGGTTACAGTGTTCAATATGTCCCACTTCCCAGGTACACTTATTGCCACTTAGATTAGCAGGTAAGACAAGACCTTTTATGAGCTCGTTTCTGTTTACAGCAGCTGAAGATACTCTTCTCTCCTGTAATCTTTGATAGTAATATAAATCACATAGAATTACTTTGATTCTTTTCACAGATCATATTGTTTTATACCTGTACATTTGCCCGTAATGTTTTATCTTTGTATATCCTTTCCAATATTCCTCTCTTTGGTATTTAATTAAAACATCTTCTCATTTAGAAGGCCTTCCTTTGAATCTTCAAGTTGAGTTATCTTTCCTTCTCTTAGCATGAATCATATTTAAAATTATTTGCTTACATACCTGCTGTCACCCTAACCCTCCACATACATGGATGTGGAGTTTAAATGGCGGTTATCTGTCTATTTTATTTTATGTCCACTCAGTATCTAGCAAAGTACCTGGTAGTAATTGATAGCACTAGAGTGCTCAGTAATTGGTAGCACTGCGGCTCTAAAAAGTAAAAGGGTAAGAAGTTGCTGGGCTGAGAGGCTTTAACCAACACTATCTCCATTAGATACTTTCAAAAATAACCCCAATAAATATATCAAGGTAGTGAACCCAGTTATTTACTAGGCAGTAGTACAGATTTATAAATAAATCCTTAGCCATCAACTTCCAAACAGAAGATCACATACATTGATTGGATATAAAAATTGCAGAGATAATATTAAGTCTTGTTTGTGTTAATTACTTTTAAAATGCTTTAGTTACTTTTTTAAAAAGTTAATCTACTTTTATTATAATTATTATCATCCTGAGACTCGGTATTGCTTGAAATCTCAAATTATTTTTAGTCACAATTTTTTGAAGGCAATGCTATAAAAATGGATTTTTTCTCACTCACAACACTTTCCTACTTCAGACAACTTATTTTTGTTATTTCCTTTTTCATCAAGTATATCTATCACAATCAAAATACTCTATCATTTACAAATAAGAAAGTAAAGCCAGAGTGAAAGAAAAGTGAGTAGTTTATCAGCCTTATAAATCTAAGCTTAAATTACTTTCTGCTACTCTTGCTATTAATTTATGTATATTTTTGCAATATTAAATTTTATGCTAGAAAAAAATAATATATGTTGTTTAACATTAAATAAAATGTTTATATTCATTAAGTTTGAATCAAAATAGTTTTTGTTTCAATATGACAGTGTATAAACAAGAGAATAAAAATAACCTAGTTTTTTTAGTTTTTTCTAATGTCTCATCAAAGAAAAGCTTTTAAAGTCTTAATACTTTCTAATGGATTATTTTATTTTAGGTAAAAGCATTTTTACATTTATAAAAGACTTTCAAAACCTGCTGCAATTTTTTTAATGGCCCTAAATGGATTCACAACTTACACTAAGCCCATCTTCAGCTATTCTTAGGTATGCACTTAATTGCAGAAGGACAAGACTCTGCTAAGGATATGATTCATGTACCTGAAGACCCCAATTATAAGAAGAGGTCAACTAAAATAACCAAACCAATTACTAGGAAAAAAAAAAGGCATGGAATATTTTTAACAGCAGGAAAGAACAAAAGAGAAAGTAATTATTATAGTCCTATAATACTTATCTTGGTTGTTAAGCACAATTTGTTAGCTGCTGTGACATAGTACACCTTGTTTACTTTACTCCTGTTGGGAAAATGTTAATGTGCCTGAGTTGTTGCCAAAGCACACAATCCTAGTGATACTGAAGCAAATGACTACTTGTTGACATTAATGACTATACTGGTGGCATTATTTGGTTTCAACTAACATATGATTAAAGTTTATCATAAAAATCATAATCCAGTTGTTTATTCATGTAGATAATTGTGGTCATTTCATGCTGAATATATTATTTTATTTTATAAGTTCTGGGATACATATGCAGGATGTGCAGGTTTGTTACATAGGTAAATGTGTGTCAGGGTGGTTTGTTTCATCTATCAACCCCTCACCTATGTATTAAGCAAAGCATGCATTAGCTATTTTTCCTGATGCTCTCCCTCTCCCTGCACTCCCCCAACAGGTCCCAGTGGGTGTTGTTCCCCTCCCTGTGTCCATGCCTTCTTATTCTTTAGCTCCCGTTTGTAAGTGAGAACACACTGGGTTTGGTTTTCTGTTCCTGTGTCAGTTTATTGAGGAGAATGACTTCAAGCTCTATGTCTCTGCAAAGGACATGATCTTGTCTCTTTTTATGGCTGCATAGTATTCCATGGTATATATGTACCACATTTTCTTTATCCAGTTTATTATCATGGGCATTTGACTTGATTCTATGTCTTTGCTATTGTGAATAGTGCTACAATAAACATAACTGTGCATGTTTATTTATAATAAAATGATTTACATTGCTTATATTGCTTTGGTTATATATACCCAGTAATGAGATTGGTGGGTCAAATGGTATTTCTTGTTCTAGGTCTTTGAGGAATCACCACACTGTCTTCACATCCATAACCATCTGATGTTTGACAAACCTGACAAAAACAATCCTTTCCTATTAAATAGGAAAGGATTTCCTATTTAATAAATGGTGCTAGGAGAACTGGTTAGCCATATGCAGAAAGCAGAAAATGGACCCCTTCTTTACACCTTATACAAAAATTAACTAATAATGGATTAAGGACTTAAATATTAGTTTCTATTTAAACATTTAGATATAACGTTCATCAATAGCTATGCTTTTTTGCTTTTCAAAATCTAGGCTAACATTAAAAAAAAAAGGATGAGAGCATTTATTTAAAGAAAACAGGAGATTATACTATTTACCATGGAAAGATTTCAAACATACTCATTTCTGAAAAATGAAAAGATATGATTTAAAATGTCAGGCTTTAGATATATGAACAAGCTTTCCGTAATCTATCATTCAAAATAAACTATTATTTAGGAACTCTGTGAAGGTAGACAAGCTAAAATCATGTTTCATAAATGAAAGGGTTTACACTAAAGTGTGTGACTGTCAAGAACTAAAAAGTATTTTTAAAGGTGTGTATGTGGGCTGCTGTTTTTTGTTTAGTGGTACTAAAGTAGCTTCATATATCCAAACTCTGTTTGCAATGCCTTCTCCAGTTTCCATTAAAATCATCTGGCCAGTTAATAAAATTGATGGAAATCTATGTCAGTAGTATTGGTGAAGGAAATAAAGCAAGTTACTGAGCAATATATATCTACAGGGTGCTCTTATGTGGAGGGAGGTAGTAAAAATACACACATATATTTACTGTGTATATTTTAATCTGAAATAAAGAGGACTTCCATGTTACACATGTTCATGGTGTTTAAATTTTTAGTAGATTTGCCTAAATTACTTCTATAATTAGAAAAAATTCACAATTTTGAAAAGAAAATGGTACATGTATAGATACTGCAATTCACTCTCAATGGCAGCTTTCCTTGACACCCTCATTAAAATCTGCCCAATTTACATATTCCTCCATTGTTGCTTCATATTTTTTTCCTTAGCACTTTGCCTTAGCCAAGATACTATATTATCTTGATTATATAATACACAACATATAAGACACTATAATATATAATAGGTATATACTATATCTATTTATTATGTTTATTCTTTGGCTTCATATTAAGTATATATTTTTGGGAAGGTAGAGATTTTTATCTACTGAATCTAGTAGATCAAAGCATAGATATACAATAGCTAGGTGCTCAATGAATACTAGTCAAATGACTATATTATTTTACTCATTAATTTATGCAAAGGTACACATGTATGCATACTAACATATAAATTATACGTTATATAGAAAAAGTCACAGTCCTCTACTTTTGTTTGTTCCGCTAGCTGACTTTTTAAAAAGGGGGAAAATATATATTAATACACATAACAAAAATTCCAAAACCTCATGAAGAATGCTGTCTCTTTATGTAAATAACTGCTATTTTTAGGCCACATGACAAAGTTCAAAGAGTTCTGTACAAAAACATTTGAAAAGTACTTTTTAAAACAACATGAGAACAAATGAGGCATTTGATATATTTATGCTTATAGGTATAATTGTTTCCTTCAAATATGCATGTATCTGGATTATTAAAATTCATCCTATTTCGATTACAGTCCTTGAAAATAAAGCAGTTTTCCATGATGTGCACATTGTTTACTGCATCCTGCTATGGAAGAATGTGTATCCAGAATGAAAAAAACATGCCATATATTAGGAAAGTTGCCCTTATCAGAATTTTGAGCCTTTAAAACTTAAACTATGAAATTTCTTAATTCACAAATATCTTTTATGTGCTAACAGAATTAAAAGGTTGTGATTAGTATTTTGAGGTCAGAATCACATGCTGACTTCTATACATGTATATGAAGAAGAAGATATATGGTTATCTATTCTTGGCTAGAGCATGTAATTTAAAGGGTTTAGTGAAAAATTAAGGGCAGACTATAAACAAGATATCACATAAACCCATAGAAGGAATAAAAACGTGAGCACCATATGCTGTCTTAATAATAACACTTGTGTCTACAATAGCTGCCATTTATTGATCACCTATCATCTACCATAAGATTTTTACCCATAAGATTATTTCTTGAAATGTCCCTTTGGGCAATTTATTGTAATTATTTTACAGAAGAAGAAATTGATATTCAGAGGTCAAGTTATTGATTTCAAAATCATCTGATATTAGTCACCTGTTTAAGTAGGCACCCCGTTCTGTGAGAACTGCTTCATCACCCGTAAGTAATATAAGTTATAGTTTCCATGTTTATAATGTGTGGTCCTTTTTCAATGACAATTTGTTTGGTCACTAGTAGAAACTGGAATACATTTATAATATTAATATTACCTTAGGAATTTGAAATTGGAATTGAAAGATTCTAGTTCATTTGCCCGTAACACTTAAAACTCACTGAAAATGAACTGAGGATTTATTGGATGACGCTACATCTACAAGGAGAAACAGAAAAAGCAAATCTCTAAGGAGAAGAATGAAGCAAGCATGTAAAACAAAGGAGATATGAGCTATTTTTGGCAAGAATTTTAATTTCCTTTTGTCAAGACAATCAAATATATCTTCATTTGATTCTTTGGACACTTTGCTCTTTTGAGAAAGATTAAAGAAAACTGCTGTGCAGCTCAACAAACATCTGCAACCATGCAGTAGTAATTTGCTAGTATCCAAACCAAGTTTCTAGTCTAGTGTAATATTGCTTTTATATCTATCACTCATTATTTTATAAGGAATTGATTTACTAAGCATGCTTATTTATCTTATGTTGATACATTTTCATTATAATAGCTAGATTTTGTAAATTTCACCACATAGAGGCATTTGCATACAGTGAACAGATCAATGATATGTCCAATTTGGCCATTTTAAAATAGTTTTTATATTATGTCATCTTGGATTTTCCTGTATGTACAATTAATCAATTTATTTGTGAAAGAGAAATTTTTGTGATGCTGAATCCACAGATCTATTAGAAATCAATGACTAAAAGGTATATTAAGAAATATATAATTGGAAGAGAATTAATAGCCATGTATTTTCATTCACTGAAAAGTTTAATGCAACAAAATAAATGTTTTAAAATTTATTATGTGCAGCTTTGTTACATAGGTAAGCCAGTATCATGGGGGTTTGTTGTACACATTATTTCATAACCCAGGTATTAAGCCTAGTACCCAATAGTTATTTTTCCTGATCTTCTCCCTCCTTTCACCTTCCACCCTCCAATAGGCTGCAGTGTGTGTTGTTCCTCTCCGTGTGTCTATGAGTTCTCAACATTCAGCTTCCACTTACAAGTGAGCACTTTTGGTATTTGGTTTTTCTGTTCCTATGTTAATTTGTTACAGATAATGTCCTCTAGCTCCATCCATGTCCCTACAATGGACATGATCTCATTATTTTTTATGGCTGGATAGTATTCCATGTTGTAAATGTGCTACATTTCTTTATCCAGTCTATCTTTATGGGCTTTTAGCTTAATTTCATATATTTGCTATTATGACTAGTGCTGCAATAAAGATAGTGTAACATTCCTCAAAGACCTAAAGACAGAATACCATTTGATCAAGCAATCCCATTACTGAGTATATACTCAAAGGAATGTAAATTGTTCTATTATAAATACAAAATATCTTTTAAATTAAAGTTATGTTGCAGATATCACAATACGTATTGGAGAAAGTAGTGCCATTTAAACACTAGCATTACTGTTACTATCTACTACTACTGCTATTAGTACTAATTTTATTACTGAAACATTTATTACTAGTAATATGACAGATAACCTTTACATAATACTTATTATGTATTGGTATTGTTATAAAAATTAACTAAGAGCTCTGAACACAAAATCAGACAGCATTAGTTCATGTAGTCTGTATTTTGATTTAGTACTGTTTTATATTTGAGTTGGGCAAGTCACTGAAATGCTTTGAGAAGTGTTCCTCAGTAAAATTTTAGAAGTTTTAAAACAATTAGATTATGCATACAAAAGTGCTTTTTAAGATTTACCACATTACACATATTTAGTTATTTATACTGTGCTCTGAGTAGGTACTTATCATTGGAGTTATTAACCTTAATTAACAGTAAAGAAATTTAAACATCTGTTAATTGAAAGTCATGACTACTCATATGTTGTCCAATTATCAATTATGAGTAGAAATTTCTATCAATGCGGTCTTTCAACTTATTTATTTTTCATTCACTGAAGTGGTTAGGAAATCCCTCTAACCGTACATTAAGTATCTACTATTATTTTAATTTCTTTTACTTATGTAATAGCAGATGTGAATTTCCATTTCAATCAATGTACTCAACGTCAACATTTGGTGTAATGAATTCCTGAGTTTCTTCAATATGTTTCACATTTATCCACATGAAATGAGCAGCTCTGTTCCATAATTAATGATGCAATATATTCCTTTTAAATAAGGATTTTTATCAGCCTATATAACTAATGACAGAGTCACCTAAATGATCAGTTGGCATCATTAAATTTACCAACTACTGTGCTATTATCAGTTCCAATTAAATCCTAAGTATGTCTCACCAACATGTAAACACATTTTCTAATTGGGAAGTATCATCATGAGTAAATTTGATGGTGCCAATTTGGCTGCTTAAATGATTTAGTAGTTTAGTGTTAAAATTTGGCTCTGAAGGTATGCTTTTTTCTATCCATCACATTTTGTTGCAGTTGGGAATATCCATGTGATAAAGTTTGCCAGAAAAACTAACACTAGCCTCATCTAAGGCATATTATTTGTATTTCGCAATGATTGTAGATGTTTCCAGAGTGTATATGTTAACAAACCAGCTGAACTGAGCTTACAAAGACCCAAAAGGAGATACTCAATAGTCAACAAAGACTACATGGATTTAGTAAATGTCAGGAGTTTGACTGGAAGTTGACGCTGGAGAAATTATTTTTCTCCATGAGGTATTTAAACAAATTTGGGCAGCCTCTGCCCTTTTCTTATGTGCCTATTTATCCTCACATTTTCCAATAACTTTATATCTCTCAGCTTGAAAAAAGTTATTTTATTTTACTTGCAACCAAATTTCAAAGAAGATTATTCAAAATAGCCCAAGCCAAAAACAGTACTTTCCAAGACCTATACGTGACATTGTGCATGGGGGGCTCAGAAAGCTAAACTAGGGCAGTTTCTAACTCTAATTTAACATTTCATCCCTGATTCTACAATTGTTTAATGCTTCTTTCTATAAACAAGGTATATGTCCTCACTTTTACGTAAAGGTTTTGGCACTTTGATGTATAAACAATATTTTATTATAAAATGAAAAATATAGCACTTTACATATTTTGTTGTGGCAATGGTATCTCTAAGCAAGATGAAATGCCTACAATATGACAAAAAGTATTTGAAAACATGACAAAAATCACTACAAAACAAATACACTATAAAATGATACAAAGTGAAGTATAAAATATAAAAATTCCAGCATAACTGATAGATTTGATATAACTAAAATTTGAACAAATCAAAAAGTTAAAAAATCATAACAACTAAGTAGAAAATACACAAAAACAAATTTGTATTAAAATGTGGATGAAATATTGCTTTTATACTATTACATTGTCAAATTTCAATATGTTTGATCACACAGTGTTCTAAGGGTGTAGGAAAAACTATTAGCTTTCCTTGCTAGAAAAATAAATTGGTCTAAAGTTTGGAGAGGAATTTGGCAAAATTCATCAAAATCTGCACTCACAATCCTCTTTGATTTAGTAATTTTAGTTCTAGTTTTTATCATGTAAAATAAACCTTTGCATGAGGTTTTATGAAGATGGCTGAATAGGAACAGCTCTGGATTGCAGTTCCTAGTGAAAACGCAGAGGGTGAGTGATCACCACATTTCCAATGAATTTTTACTGCCCACAGACCAGGAGATTCCCCGGGTGAAAAAACACCACTGGTCTCCAGCGCTGCTGTTTCAGCTGGTGCAGCAGGTCTCTGCACAAAAACTCACACAAATCTGGGTACCATTTCAACTAGTGACTGGAACACCTGAGAGACAGAGTCATCTGTTCAACTGAGAAAAAAGGGGGCTGAAACAGGGAGCCAGGTGATCTGGCTCAGATGGTCCCACCCCCCACAAAGACCAGCAATCTGAAACACTCTGGCTTGAGAGTTTCACAGCAAGCACAGCTGGACCCGGGATGGTCCAACTCTGTGAGGAGAAGGGCATCTGCAATTTCCAAGGCAGTCCACCACTACCAAGGCAGTCTGCAATTATTGAGGCAGTCCATCATTACCAAAGCAGTCTGCCATTACATACACAGTCTGCCATTACTGAGGCAGACTGACACTACTGAGGCAGTTCTGCCTATACCCCTATAAACAAAACTGCAAGGAAGTTCACATAGCAGCTGGGCAGAACCCAAGGCAGCTTAGCAACACCTCTGCTGGCAGACTGTGACTAGGCTACCTCCTCACTGGACAGGGCATCTCTGAAAAAAGGCAGAAGCACGACAGGAACTTATACATGAAGCCCCACTTTCCCGGGACAAAACACCTGGGGAAAAAAAGGCGGTTATGAGTTTGGCTGCAGCAGACCTAAACGTACTTGCCCAACAGCTCTGAACAGAACAATGGAGTGACAGATCAGCACTTGAGCGCCTACAAGGGACAGACTGTCTCCTCAAGAAGCTCCCTAACCGCCATGTGTCCAGACAAACCTCATAAAGGAGAGCTCAGGCTGACATCTGGCAGGTATCCTTCTGGGACAAAGATAACAGAACAAACAACTGGCAGCAACCCTTACTATTCTGCAGCCACTGCAGGTGGTCCCCAGGCAAGCAGGGTCTGGAGTGGATCTCCAGCAGTCCTACTGCAGAGGGGCCTGACTGTTAGAAGGAAAACTAAGAAACAGAAAGAAATAACTTCATCATCGAAAAAAAGGACATCCAGAGAGCCCATATGAAAGCCACCAACTGCAAAGACCACAGGTAGATAAATCCACAAAGATGGGATGAAACCAATGCAAAAAGGTTGAAAACACCAAAACCAGAGTGCCTTTCCTCCTCCAAGGGATCACAACTCCTCAGCAGCAAGGGAACAAGGCTGGATGGAGAATGAGTCTGATGAATTGACAGAACCAGGCTTCAGAAACTGGGTAATAACAAACTTCTCTGAGCTAGAAGAACATGTTCTAACACAATGAAAAGAAACTAAGAACCTTGAAAAAAGGTTTAACGAAATGCTAACGAGAATAAACAGCTTAGAGAGGAATATAAACACAACATGAGAACTTTGTGAAGCATACACAAGTTTTAATAAACAAATCAGCCAAGCAGAAGAAAAGATATCAGATATTGAAGATCAACTCAGTTAAATAAAATGATAAGGAAAGATTAGAGAAAATAGAGTAAAAAGAAATGAGCAAAGCCTCCAAGAAATATGGGATTATGTGAAAAGACCTAATGTACATTTGATAGGTGTACCTGAACGTGACAGAGAGAATGAATCCAAGCTGGAAAGCACTCTTCAGGATATTATCCAGGAAAACTTCCCCAACCTAGCAAGGCAGGCCAGTTTTCAAGGCCAGGAAATACAGAGAACACCACAAAGATATTCCTCAAGAAGAGCAACCACAAGGCACATAATCATCAGACTCACCAGGGTTGAAATGAAGGAAAAAATGCTAAGGGCAGCCAGAGAGAAAGATCAGGTTATCCACAAAGGGAAGCCCATCAGACTCACAGCAGATCTTTTGGCAGAAACCCTATAAGCCAGAAGAGAGTGGGGGCCAATATTTCAACATCCTTAAAGAAAAGAACTTTCAACCCAGAATTTCATATCCAGCCAAACTAAGCTTCATAAGTGAAGGAGAAAAGAAAATGCATTATGAACAAGCAATTGCTCAGAGATTCATCACCACCAGGCCTGCTTTACAAGAGCTCCAGAAAGAAGCACTACACATAGAAAGGATCTACCAGTACCAGCCACTCCAAAAACATACCAAATGGTATGAGTTTATGTCCCTTGCAGGGACATGGATGAAGCTGGAAACCATCATTCTCAGCAAACTGACACAAGAACAGGAAATGAAACATTGCATGTTTCTCACTCATAGGTGGGTGTTGAACAATGAGAACACATGGACACAGGGAGGGGAGCATCACACACTGGGGTCTGTCTGGGGGAAATAGGGAGGGACAGCGGGGGGGTGGGGAGTTGGGGAGAGATAGCATGGGGAGAAATGCCAGATATAGGTGATGGGGGAGGAAGGCAGCAAATCACACTACCATGTGTGTACCTATGCAACAATCTTGCATGTTCTTCACATGTACCCCAAAACCTAAAATGCAATTAAGAAATAAAACAGTAAAAAAAACCTGTGTATGACTTTAAAATATGTGAAGAGTTCTTCACTACTACAGTGTTTGAAATATCAAAAGGCTGAATAAATATTAAACACCCTGAAGTTGGGGATTGGTTATTATCACACAAGAAAATACCATGTAGCTAAAAATATAGAGATAACTCACTATATGATGATATACAAATTGCTTAATATATGCTTGAAGAATGTAAGTTGTAAAATAATGTATAACAATATATGTTGCTATATATGTTTTATTTGTGTACTTGTGTATATATCTGTGTGTATATATTTATTTGGCAATATGCGTATATATACACATACACACATACAGGTCTATCCATCTATACTTGTGCAGCAAGTATATATATTTGGCAAAATATATGTATACTATATGTGTATATACGAGTATTGCCAAATATATATAGTTGCTGTACAATTATAGATATACTTGTGTGTATATGTATATATGTATCGATATACTTGCTGTAAAGGTATATATATATAATTGCTGTACAAGTATAGATATACTTGTTTATAATTTTGTATATATGTGTATATGTGTATACACGAGTATATCTATACTTGTACATATGTGTATATATACACAGTATACTTGTGTATATATGTATACACAAGCATATCTATACTTGTACAGCAATTATATGTATTTATATATGTATCTTTACAGCAAGTATATTGATACACAAGTATGTCTATTCATCTATCTATTTTTTATCTGTCTATTGTCTGTCTATAGATATATGTCCCTCACACAAGAAACTGTTAGTTGTGGTTTTATATGAGGAGGAAATCTTAATGGTATGGAATGGGATAAAGATATTTTTCATGTATAATTTTTAATATTTCAACTTTTATTATATATTTTATTTTTGCTAAAAAACAATGTTATATTAAAATAGGAATCTTTATGATATCAATTTAGTCTAAATCTGCAAGAAAGAAGGCCAAATTCTCTCATATTTCAAAATAAAATGCTAAACCATATAAGTAAGACTTCCAAAAGAGGTAAACAAGAACTAGTTTTATAATCTATGTCTAGACAAGCGTGGATTATACATTAGAAAAAGAATTTCTTTAAAGACTATTGTTGAATATGTAAAAATGGTGGGAGAATCCTTCAAGTAATTTGAGAAAAATTTCATTGGGACTTCTTAGAGGGTTCATCTTCTTGCTTTGGAAAGATGCAGTAGGATCACTTCTGATTCACACTTGACAGATTGAAAGTCCAGAGGCTGTTTCTAGATCCTCAAACTCAAGCAAACAAAAGGTAAGTCTGTTTGCATTGAGAATTTGTTGGACTAAATGGTATGTGTTTCCTATGGTCATGAGTGGGTTACATGAGGAAGATTTATCCTCAAGTTTTTGCCTGGAGGTGAAATGAGAACACAGGAAAAAGTCTAGATGAGATTGTTTTAAATGCTTTACGTGTAGGTGACTTTCCACTGAAGATTTATTACCCAACATTGGAAGAAATGATGCAAGTGAATGTTTTCCAGTATTGAGGGAGATCAAAAGGGATCTTCAAAATTATGATGCATATCTCAAACTTAATAGGGTATTACCTTTATACACTTGATAAAGGTTGACAAATGCAAAAACCTATTTAAAAATCAGTGTAATTAAGATATGAAACTTTCAGTCATCTAAAGTTCTTTCATCACTCTACAATCAATCCTTTTTCTTTCTTTTCTTAAAAAGTATACTTTAAGTTCTGAGATACATGTGCACAATGTGAAGATTTGTTGCGTAGGTGTACATGTGCCATGGTGGTTTGCTGCACCCATCAACCAGTCATCTGTGTTAGGTATTTCCCCCTAATGCTATCCCTCTCCTAGCCCCGCAAATCCCCACAGTCCCTGCTGTGTGATGTTCCCTTCCCTGTGTTAATGTGTTCTCATTGTTCAATTCTCACTTATCAGTGAGAATATGCAGTGTTTAGTTTTCTGTTCTTGCATTAGTTTGCTGAAAATGATGGTTTCCAGCTTCATCCATGTTCCTGCAAAGGACATGAACTCATCCTTTTTTTATGGCTGCATAGTATTCTGGTGTATATATGCCACATTTTCTTTATTCAGTCTATCATTGATAGGCATTTGGGTTGGTTCCAAGTCTTTGGTATTGTGAACAGTGCTGCAATAAACATACCTGTGCAGGTGCCTTTATAGTAGAATGATTTATAATCCTTTGGATATATACCCAATAATGAGATTGCTGTGTCAAAAGATTTTTCTGATTCTAGATCCTTGAGGACTCGACATACTATTTTCCACAATGGTTGAACAAATTTACATACCTACCAATAGTGTAAAAGGGTTTCTATTTGTCCACATCCTCTCCAGCATCTGTTGTTATCTTACTTTTACTTTTTAATGATTGCCATTCTAATAGGTATAAGACGGTATCTCATTGTGGTTTTGATTTGCATTTCTCTAATGACCAGTGATGATGAGCTTTTTATCATATATTTGTTGGCCATATAAATGTCTTCTTTTGAGAAGTGCCTCTTCATACCCTTCACTCACTTTTTGATGGGGTTATTTTTCTTTTAAATTTGTTTAAGTTCTTTGCTGATTCTGGATATCAGCTCCTTGTCAGATGGATAGATTGCAAAATTTTTCTCCCATACTGTAGGTTGTCTGTTCACTCTGAGAATATTTTCTTTTGCTGTTCAGAAGTTTTTTAGTTTACTTAGATCCTATTTGTCTATTTTGGCTTTTATTGCCATTGCTTTTGGTTCTTAGTCATAAATTCTTTGCCCATGCCAATGTCCTGAATGCTACTGCCTAGATTTTCTACTAGGGTTTCTATGGTTTTAGATCTTAGATTTAAGTCTTTAAACCATGTTGAGTTAATTATAAGGTATAAGGAAGTGGTCTAGTTTCAGCTTTCTGCATATAGCTAGCCAGTTTTCTCAACACCATTTATTGAATAGGAAATCTTTTCCCCATTACTTGTTTTTGTCAGGTTTGTCAAAGATCAGATCGTTGTAGATGTGTGGCATTTTTTTCTGAGGACTTTGTTCTATTCTGTTGCTCTATATATCTGTTTTGGTACCAGTATTATGCTGTTCTGGTTACTGTAGCTTTCTAGTATAGTTTGAGATCAGGTAGCGTGATGTCTACAGCTTTGTTCTTTTGTTTAGGATTGTCTTGCCTATATGGGCTCTTTTTTGGTTCCATCTGAAATTTAAAGTAGTTTTTTTCTAATTCTATGAAGAAAGTCAGTAGTAGCTTGATGGGAATAGCAGTGAGTCTATAAATTACTTTGGACAGTATGGCCATTTTCACGATATGGATTCTTCCCATCAATGAGCATGGAATGCTACTTCATTTGTTTACTTGAGCAGTGGTTTGTAGTTCTCCTTGAAGATGTCCTTCACATTCTTTGTAAGTTGTATTCCTAGGTATTTTATTTTCTCTGTAGCAATTGTGAGTGGGCATTTGCTCATTATTTGGCTCTCTGTTTGTCTATTATTGATGTATAGGAATGCTTGTGATTTTTGCACATTGATTTTGTATCCTGAGACTTTGCTGAAGTTGGTTATCAGCCTAAGGAGATTTTGGACTGAGGTGATGGTTTTCTACATATACAATCATCATCTGTTATCAGAGACAATTTGACTTCCTTTCTTCCTATTTAATTCCCTTTTTTTTCTTTCTCTTTCCTGATTGCCCTGGCCAGAAATCCCAACACTATGTTGCGTAGGAGTGGTGAAAGAGGGCATCCTTGTCTTGTGCAGGTTTTCAAAGGGAATGCTTCCAGCTTTTTCCCATTCAGTATAACATTGACTGTGGTTTTGTCATAAATAGCTCTTATTTTGTATTCCATCAATACCTAGTTTATTGAGAGTTTTTATCATGAAGGGGTGTTGAATATTATCAAAGGCCTTTTCTACATCAATTGAGATAATCATGTGGTTTTTGTCATTGATTTTGTTTATGTGATGGATTATCATTATTGATTTGCATAAGCTGAACCAGCTTATATCCCAGGGATGAATCCAACTTGATATTGGTCAATGAGATTTCTGATGTGTTGCTGGATTTGTTTTGTTAGTATTTTATTGAGGGTTTTCTCATCGATGTTCATCATTGATATTGGCCTGAAATGTGTGTGTGTGTGTGTGTGTGTGTGCTGCCAGGTTTGGTATCAGGATGATGCTGGCCTGATAAAATCTAGCAAAAGACAGTAAATAACTAAGATCAGAGCAAAAATGAAGGAGATAAAGACCAGAAAGACCCTTCAAAACATCAATGATTCCAGGAACTGTTTTTTTTTTTTAATTGACAAAATAGACTGCTAGCCAGACAAATATAGAAGAAAATAAAGAAGAACCAAATATGCACAATAAAAAATGATGAAAGGGATATCACCACTGATTCTACAGAAATACAAACTACCATCAGAGAATATTATAAATACCTCTATGCAAATAAACTAAAAAATCTAGAAGAAATGGATAAATTCCTGGACACATACACTCTCCCAAGACTAAGTCAGGAAGAAGTTGAATCCCCTGAATAGAACAATAACAAGTTCTGAAATTGAGTTAGTAATTAATAGCTTATCAACCAAAAAAAGCCCAGGACCAGACTGATTCACAGCCGAATTCTACCATAAGTACAAAGAGGAGCTCGTACCATCCCTTCTGAAACTATTCCAAACAATAGAAAAAGAGGGACACCTCCCTAATTCCTTTTATGAATTCAATCCTTTTTCACACTGTACCCCTAAGCTACCAAAGATCTGGTTTCTTTCACCATTAATTGTCTCTTCTTCTAAAACCTCATGTAATGAAAGACAGCTAGATTCCTAATCAAAAGAAGTCATAGAATATGCAACCAAGTCATTGTTTTAAAGGCATAAGGGTAGCATGGAGAAAAGAAGACAAGCAGTCTATTAGTCTAGGTTTTATCAGAATGAAAAGTAAATGGGTTTGATCCTTTATACAGGGTAACTTTCCAGGGATATTGAGCTACAGCATGTCCAAAGGCTAGTCATAAAATATTTTTAACATTTAATTTAACAAATGGTTCTTTTGACTAATTCCTAGTGACAAGAGACAAAATATCAATTTTGTAGACTTCAGTTTTTTCTGAAGTTCACCACCTATTGCACTCATAAAAACAATACATTTATGTCAGGTACGAGCTAATTAGCTGTGCAGTTTCTCCTTATTTTAAACAAAGAATTATAGTACAGTAAGCTATTAAAAAGATATTAAAAATAAAGTTCTAAAATTAGTTTTATGTTTTTATGTTTGTGATATGAGTCTTTTGTCAGGTTAAGTATTTTCTCCAAGTCTATAGTTTGTCTTTTCGTCACCTAACAGGATCTTTCACAGAAAAAAAAAGTTAGTTTTTTCTAAATTTGATTAAATCAAATATATTGATATTTTTAGCTTCATGGATCATTTCTTTGTGAAGAATCTATGAAATTTTCACAAAGTCCTAGATCCAGAAATATTCTCCTGTGATATCTTCTAGCACTTTTGTAGTTTTATGTTATAAATTTAAATATATGATACATTTTGTGGAACATTCTTTTTTCCTATGGGAGCTTATCATTCCTGTGCCAATTGTTGAAAAGACATCTTTTTTATTGAATTGCTTTTGCTCCTTTGTCAAAAATCAGGTGGCCATACTTATGTGAGACTATTTCTGGATTCTCTAGTCTGTTCCATTGATCCGTGTGTTTATTATTCTGTGAATACTACAGTCTACCTGTATAAGTCTTGAAATTTAGTAGAATAATCCTTCCAAATTATTTTCTTTTTAAAAATTGTGTTGCTACTATAGTTTCCTTATATTTTATATACACTTTAAAATAATCTTGTCTATAGATACAAAAAAAATCTTGATTGGATTTTGATATCAATTACATTAAATTTGTATATCAATTTGAGGGGAATAGAATCTTTACTACATAGAGACTTCCAATCCATTTAAATGGCATTGCTCTAAATTTATTTGTCTTGTTTTATTAGTATTTTATTATATTCAGTGTTTAAGCCTTTTAAGTATTTTGTTGCATTTATGCAAAAGTAATTAAAATTTTTTGAAGAGTGTAAATGGCATTCCTTTGGTTTCAGGTTCCAGATATGTATTTCCAGGATCTAGAATCAATTTTTGTGTGTTTATCTTGTATACCAACAACTTGCTTAATTGGCTCATTAGTGTTAAGAGTTTGTTTATAGATTCCTTGAAGTTTTCTCTATAGACCATTATAACATCTGCAAATAGGGAGACTTTTTTTCATTGTTCAAATCTGTATGCCTTTTATTTTATTTTCTTGCCTTTTTGTGCTGGTTAGCACTTCCAGAATTAACTTTAATGGCAGTGTTGATTGAGGGCACCCTTGCTTCCTTTCTGATTATAGGTGGAAATATTTTTGTCTTTCCCAAGTATGACATTAACTATAATTTTGTCAAATATTCTTTGTAAACTTCAGAAAGTTATCCCATATTTATACTTTTCTGAGTCATTTTTAAATATTTTTATTTTTAATTGATACATAATAATTATACATATTCATGAGTATTTTGATACATATAATGTATAGTGATCTGATAAGGGTAATTAGCATATCCATCATCTCAAACATTCATCCTTTATTTGGAGAATGTTCAATATCCTCCTTCTAGCCATTTGAAACTATATGTTATTATTAAGAATGGTTATTCTACTGTGGTATGGAACAAGATAACTTACTCCTTCTATCTAGCTTTAATTGTGCTTTCTTTAACAAAATTTATACCCCTTTATGATCAAATGAATAGCATATTAAACATGATAAAATGAGTAGGTCTTGATTTTATCCAAATACTTTGTCTATATCAATTGCTATTATTGCACAACTTTTCTTTTTTAGCCTGTTGATCCAATGAACTTGATTACTTTTTCAATATTGAACTAGTTTTGTATACCTGGAATAAATACCACTTGGACATGATGGTGACTTTTAATATATTTCTCAAGTCTATTTACTAATATTTTGTTTATTACTAATTTTTACATCCAGTTTTATCAAGAATATTATCTGTACTATACTTTGTTCGTACTATCTTTCCCTTTTTTTGGATATCAAATAATACTGGCTTCATAAAATGACTAAACAAGTGTTTCTTCTTCCTTTACTTTTGGAAGTTATTGTGTAGAATTGTTGTTCATTATTCTTTAAATGTTTTCTGGAATTTGCTAGTGAATCCATCTAGGTGTGAATTTTTCTTTTTCTCATAGTTTAAATTAAAAACTCATTTTTTAGGGGGAGGATCCAAGATGGCAGATTAGACACAACTCCAGTGCAAAACACCCAGTGAAAGAGACACAGAAACCCAGAGATCTCCTAGCTCCTACCGAGGTACCAGGTGCATTTCAACGGGTCTGGTCCAGGGGTGAGCAAAGCCCACTCAGGGCAGACTGAGGCAGGGAGGGGTGCTGCTTCACCCAGAAAGTGCATCTGACCATCGAGTCAGAGGCTCCACCTCTGGAGCTCCGGTCCAGATACAGCGCTTCCCCCAAAGCCTCAGCAATACACAGAACAGGGGATCTTTGCCAGTCAAGTGCCGGGAATTACAAGTGCGGAGTTGAATAAGAGTCTGCAGACTGAGCTATCACCCCCTCCCTCTGCCCAGAGAGACAGGGAGCTGTAAGCCAGAGCAGCTGGGTGGCCCCTACCCCATGACCAGAGAGAGAGAGAAAGCTGAAAGGGGAGACTGCTGGGTGAGGCTGGGCGGGTCCCTAATCTCCCCCACAAACCCCAGAGGACTGAAGCTCTGACTCTAGTGGGTTGCGTAGCCAGTGCCACAGTCTGAGAGGAACTCTGAATGATCCCAGCCCAGTGGAGGAAGGGCACAAACCACCACTAGAGTGTTGGGACCGGGCTACACATTTTAACAGAAAACACAGGAAGCCTACATAGCAACAGGATGGCGTTCTCAACAACCCAGCAGCGCCTACAGGTCAGTGGAAGAGGTGGGCCTAATCTCCCAGCATAAACAAAAAAGACACAGGATGCTTCCCTAGTAACCTGAAGGAGTCCCTAGAAACCCAGTAGCACCCCCCACAGGCAGACAAGTGACCTCATCAAGCAGCTCTCTGACACCACAGCCAGGTAAATCCACAAAAATGGGAAAAAAACAGTGCAAAAAAGGTGAAACCACCAAAGACCAGAACACTTCTTCTCCTTCAAGGGATCACAACTCCTCAACAACACAGATCACAACTTGACCGAGAAGGAGTGTGAAGAATTGACGGAAACAGGATTCAGAAGGTGGATAATAACAAACATCTCAGAGCTAAAGGAACACGTTCTAACTCAATGCAAAGAAACCAAAACCTTGAAAAAAGGTTAGACGAAATGCTGACTAGAATAACCAGCTTAGAGAAGAATATAAACGACTTGATGGAGTTGAAAAACACAGCACGAGAACTACGTGAAGCAAACACAAGTTTTAATAGCCGAGTCGATCAAGCAGAAGAAAGGATATCAGAGATTGAAGATTAACTCAATGAAGTAAAAAGAGAAGGCCATGCAAGAGAAAAAAGAGTGAAAAGAAATGAACAAAGCCTTCAAGAAATATGGGATTATGTGAAAAACCTAATCTACACTTGATCGGTGTACCTGAATATGATGGGGAGAATGAATCCAAGCTGGGAAACACACTCCAGGATATTATCCAGGAGAACTCCCCCAAGCCTAGCAAGGCAGTCCAAATTTCAAATTCAAGAAATACAGAGAACTCCACAGAGATATTCCTCAAGAAGAGCAACCCCAAGGCACATAATTGTCAGATTCACCAGGGTCGAAATGAAGGAAAAAATGCTATGGGCAGCCAGAGAGAAAGGTCAGGTCACCCACAGAGGGAAGCCAATCAGACTCACAGCAGATCTCTCTCGGCAGAAACTCTACAAGCCAGAAGAGAGTGGGGGCCAATATTCAACATCCTTAAAGAAAAGAACTTTCAACCCAGAATCTCATATCCAGCCAAACTAAGCTTCATAAGTGAAGGAGAAATAAAATCCTTTATGGATAAGCAAATATTGAGAGATTTTGTCACCACCAGACCTGCCCTACAAGAGCTCCTGAAAGAAACACTAAGCATGGAAAGGAACAGGTACCAGTCACTGCAAAAGCAAACCAGTTGGCAAAGAACAAAAATGAATGAAGAAAATGAGTCAACTAATGAGAAAGAAAACCAGCCAGTAACAAAATGGCAGGATCAAATTCACACATAACAATATTAACATTGAATGTAAATGGCCTAAACGCCCCAATCAAAAGACACAGACTGCCAAAATAATTTTTGCAATCTACCCATCTGACAAAGGGTTAATATCCAGAATCTACAAAGAACTAAAACAGATACACAAGAGAAAAACAAACATTCCTATTCAAAAGTGGGGGAAGGATATGAACAGACACTTTTCAAAAGAGGACATATATGAGGCCAACAAACATATGAAAAAATGCTCATCACCACTGGTCATTAGAGAAATGCAAATCAAAACCACACTGAGATATTATCTCACGCCAGTTAGAATGGCGATCATTAAAAAATCGGGAGACAACAGATGCTGGAGAGGATGTGGAGAAATAGGAACACTCTTACACAGTTGGTGTGTGTATAAATTAGTTCAACCATTGTGGAAGACAGTGTGGCAATTTCTCAAAGATCTAGAAATAGAAATTCCATTTGACCCAGCAATCCCACTATTGGGTATATACCCAAAGAACTATAAATCATTCTACTATAAAGACACATACACACGTATGTTCATTGCAGCCCTGTGTACAACAGCAAAGACCTGGAACCAACCCAAATGCCCATCAATAATAGACTGGACAAAGAAAATGTGGTACATATACACCATAGAATACTACGCAGCTATAAAAAACGATGAATTCGTGTCCTTTATAGGGACTTGGATGAATCTGGAAACCATCATTCTCAGCAAATTGACCCAAGAACAGAAAGCCAAGCACCGTATGTTCTCACTCATAGGTGGGTGTTGAACAACGGGAACACGTGGACTCAGGGAGAGGAGCATCACACACAGGGGACAATTGGGGGGGGTAGGAGAGAGAGACAATGTGGGGTGTGGAGGGGGGGACAGTGGGGAGGGGGATAACATGGGGAGAAATGCCAGATATAGTATGCACCTAAAATAAAATAAATTATTTTAAAAAAATCAAAAATTTTTTAATAGTTATAGTGCTATTCATATTATCCATTTTATCTTGGGTGAATTATAGTAATTTGTGTTGGGAGTTAGTCTTTTACATCTAAGTTATCAAAAGTGAGTAACTATTTGTAGTATTACCTTATTACACTATTGTTGTGTGCAGGATCTATAGTGGAATTTCCTGTTTCATCGATTTTCTCTGTTGTCTTAGTTTTTTTTCCATTTTTTTTTTTTGATTTCCACTCTTATTGTTATTATACCTTCAGCTTGCTTTGCATTTGTGTGTTGCTTTTCTTTTAGCTTATTGACTCGCTTAGATTTTTTTATTTGAGACTCTCTTTTACAATGTAAGCATCTCATGCTATCCATGCAGTTCCTTCATACCTTTCTTCCAGTCTTGCTACCTTCTTTTGTGTTTTATTAATTTTATGAATTGATATGATTTCCTTCTTTTTGTTTTTTACTTCGTGTAATTTCTATATTTTGTGATTATGATGGGAATTATACAATATATCTTATACTAGAGTTCATTTTAAGCTGAAAACAAGTTTAAGTATGTGCAAAAACTCTTCACTTTTTCTTCCTCCCCCCACACACTTTATTTATTGTTGTCAATATTTACATCTATTCATATTGTGTACCTCTTAATATAATATGGTTTTTTAAAAAAACTTTTGCTTTTTACCTTTTTGGGGGTGTGGGGGATTACAGGTGTGAGCCAGTGCTCCTGGCTGTTGCTTACTTTTGACATTTTTTAGACTTTCTGGAGGTTTACAATTTACTTGTGAATAAAAGTGCATAGTCTTTTATTTTCAAAAACTTTGAGTAATATACTGATTTGTAAAATACATGTGAGTGCATGCATGTGTGTGTGTGTCTACAAATTCATCTCTTAAAAAATGTATCATGGACATTTAAAGACTGTTGTTTTTTAACTTTTATATTAGAATTAAAAGTGATTTACCTACTACTATTACAGTAATATGGTATTTTTTTGTCTATATGTTTGCCTTCAACAATGAGTTTATACTTTTTGTTATCCTGTTGCTGTTTTGCATTTTAACTTGAACTCTCTTTGACATTTCTTGTAAATCAGGTCTATGGATGATAAACTCTCTCAGCTTTTGTTTTTCTGGAGAAGTATTTATCCCTCCATTTTTGATAAACAAGTTTGTCAGCTATTGTATTCTTAGCAAGTTGTGTGTGTGTGTGTGTGTGTGTGTGTGTGTGTGTGTGTGTATTCACATGTGTGAGTATAAATGTTTCTTTTTTAGCACTTAAATATATTATCTCACTGCTTCCACCCTACATAGTTTCTGCTGAAAAGTCTGGTGGTCTTATCAGGGGGTTCTCTTTTATATGATAAGCCATTTTTATTGCTTAAAAATTCTTTGTCTTTGAGTTTGATAATTTGATCATAATATTTATCAATGCAGATATTTTGGTTTCATATTATTTGTTGCTCTTTGAGATTATTGGATCTGGAAGTACAGTTTCTTCTTCTGTTTTTAGAAGTTTTCAGCCATTACTTCTTTAAATAAGTTTTCTCTTTTTTCTTCTTCTTCTGTAATTCATAAAATGTGTATATTGGTTTGCTTGATGATATCATAATTCTCCTCAGCTTTCTTCATTCTTTTTCCTTAATTGTCTTTCCTTCTTGACCTGCCTTGAAATTTGTTCATTCTTTTTTCTGCTTATCCTAGTCTTCTGTAGTACTCCTCTAGTAATTTTTTCAGTTCAGTTACTGTGCTCTTCAGCTCCATGGTATCTGTTTGTTATTTTTTTATATTTTCTATGTTTTAATTAAAGTTTACTCTTTGTTCATGCATTCTTCATAATCTCATAAACACCTTTATGTTTATTTCAAATTCTCCATCATGTAGATAATAAAACTCCGTTTCATTAGGGTTATTTTCTGAAGATATATCTTGTTTTCATTTATTTGGACCATCTTTGTTTCTTCATTTTTCCTGATTTTGTATGTTGATATCAGCATATTATACAGAGCAGGAATCTCTCACAGACTTCACAAACTGGTCTTGTGCAGGAGTGAACCAATCAGCCCAGACAGAAATTCTAGAGCTCTCTACCATGCCTCTGCTTTTCCAGGAAGAAACAGACAGCTGTGGTTATTTTCTGCTCACTCTGTGCTGAGCCAGAAGAGAAACTATGGTATTTCTCAGTCTAAGCTGCCATCTCTGTTATTGACTATGCAGCTCTGATACACCAGTGCTGCAGGATTTACAAGGTAGATGTCAGATCTTTGGAAATTTCTGGAAATGTTGGGGTACTGGATATGTGTATCAACTCTTTTCCTCCCCTGGGGAAGCTAAAAATTGAGTTTTTAATCTGTTTACTCTGTGCTGAGCAGAGGCAAAAAATCAAAGATGTCTACCAGTCTAGGCTGCCACCTCGATTCCCTGTCAGGCAGCTAGATCATGTTGAACACATCCAAACTCCAAGGCTGGCAAAATAGAATTTTATCACAGGTAAGACCACCTGACTTCTCAGCAGAAACTATGTAGGGTGGAAGCAGTGAGGTAATATATTTAAGTGCTAAAAAAGAAACATCTGCACTCACACATGTGAACACACACACACACACACACACACACACACACATATACACAACTTGCCAAGAATACAATAGCTGACAAACTTGTTTATCAAAAATGGAGGGGATAAATACTTCTCCAGAAAAACAAAAGCTGAGAGAGTTTATCATCCATAGACCTGTCTTACAAGAAATGTTAAAGAGAGTTCAAGTTAAAATGCAAAACAGCAACAGGACAACAAAAAGCATAAAACTCATTTTTGAAGGCAAACATATAGACAAAAAATACCATATTACTGTAATAGTAGTAGGTAAATCACTTTTAATTCTAGTATGAAAGTTAAAAAACAACAGTCTTTAAATGTCCATGATACATTTTTTAAGAGATGAATTTATAGGCACACACACATGCATGCACTCATATGTATTTTACAAATCAGTATATTACTCAAAGTTTTTGAAAATAAAAGATTGTGCACTTTTATTTACAAGTAAATTGTAAACCTCCAGAAAGTCTCAAAAATGTCAGAAGTAAGCAACAGCTGGGAGCACTGGCTCACACCTGTAGTCCCCACCCCCCCAAAAAAGCCAAAGTTTTTTAAAAAACTGTATTATATTAAAAGATACACAGTATGAATAGAAGTAAATGTTGACAACTTTTCAAACATTTGACTATGATGTATCTTAATTTGTATTTATCTTTATGTATTCTGTTTTGGTTTCTCTCAAGTATTGAATCAATAGGTTTATGTCTTTTCCCAGTTTGGAACATTTTCAGACATTATTTATTAAAATACTTTTTTAGGCCAAATCTCTTTCTCCTATCTTTCCAAAACTCCAATGTTAGGTATTGCATAGTCTTGTATGTCCCTGAGTCTCTATTAACTTTTTTTTTCATTCACTCTTTTCTCTGTTGTTCACATTGAGGAATTCTTCTGTGGCAAGTTCTTTGATTCTTCTGTCTGTCTTTTCTATTCCAACACCATTCATTGAGTTTTAAAATTTTAACCATTGTTAACTCTCAGTCTGAGATTTCCATGTGTGTCTTATATCTTCTCTTCTTTGCTGAAACATTCCAGTTTTTAATTTGTTTCAAAGATATTTATAATTGCTTGTTGAAGCACTTTCATGATGGCTAAGGAAGATAATTCTCATAAATTTATTGTCTTGTAATCAGTCAATTGTCTTGTAATTAGTCGATTGTCTTTCCTCATTGTAATTGAGATATCCCTTGTTTTTGACATAATGAACATTTTTGGGCATTGTATTATGACACTGTCGATATTATTTCAATATTGTGTTTTAGAAGGTCCTCTCTACCCTACCCCATGTTGAAGAAGTTGATGACATTTGCTCATTATTGCCACATGTGGTTAGAATCTAGGTTTTCCACTGCCCTCTCTTACATTCCAGGTTGGCAGGGGAGAGGATCTTCATCACAGGGGGGTGGGTGGCTGGACTGATTGCTGAACTGATTTACTAATTCATGTTCCTCCTTAGATTTCAGTTATTAACATCCTGTCTGAGAGTTGCAGGTAACTTCAGTATTGCTGAGAAGTTGTAAAATTCTGATTTTCCCTAGGCCTCCTCCAAAATGATCACTTTTAGAAGGGGAAGAGTGATTCCTTACTTTCAGATAGTAGTGGAAGGCTAGTACTAGACAAGCCTTCCCATATGGTCCCACTGACATTATAATGGGGGTTTATTGCCACCCAGCTTGGATGATAGTCCCAGACACATAATCTGACACTACTGGCAGAAATATGGAGTGAGTCACTGCAGCCTAATGAGTGTGGAAGTTCTGCCTCTCTACTCGACCTTTCTGGGGGTCTGGTGGTGGTCAGCAGTTTTTTCTTTGGTGGTTTTCTGAAATATAGTAGTTATTGTATGAATGTTAGTTGTCTTGCTGGGCTGCTGTTTCCTGGTCCTTTGAATAGAGATATAGTATTTTATTGGGGCATTTAGAGTTCTTATGTCTGTACCTATTGACATTTTGGAGTTGATGCCTTCACCAGTATCCATACATATACTTGCTTTATATAAGCCAAAAAGGAAAACCCAGAGAAATCATCACTGTCCTCATGTTCTGAGATCCCCCACTTAATCTACTTTTTTATTTGCACCTTTCCTATGATGTATGTTTTGACGTTCAGAGTATTTTAACTCTCAGAAATTGAAACAAAAGAATTGAAAACAAAAACAAAAGCAATTCAATCAAATAATAGGCAGAAGGCATGAAGAGACATTTTCTCAAAGAGGCTATACAGATGGAGAACAAACACATGAAAGGGTGTTTAACTTAACTAACCATTGGGGAGATGCAAATTAAGACCACACAGGGATATCACTACAAAACTATTAAATCGTCTAAAAAAGTGGTGACAATACCAAAATCTGGAAAAGGATACAAAAAAACAGGATCTCTGATGCACTGCTGGTGGGAATATAACATGAGATCGTCACCTTGGAAAATAATTTCACAGTTAAAAAAACAACAAGAACAACAAAACTAAGCATGCAATTACCATGTGGCCCAGATATTATACTATCAGGCATTTAGTCCCTAAAAATAAAAGCATACAAATGAATATTTATTACAAATCAATTTGTATTAGCTAAAACCTGGAAATAGTAAAAATGTCTCCCTATTGTAGCAAATAATCCTTGCTACATCTACACCAAGTAGTACTACTCGGCAATAAAAAAAAATGAACTGCTGACACATGAAATAACTTAGGTAAATCTCAAGGGCATTATCCCGAGTGAAGAATCTCATCTCAAAAGTCACATACCGTTCTATTCAATTTGTGAAATCATTTTCGGTTGGGCTGTGTGGCTCAAAACTATATAATTCCAGTAGTTTGGGAAGCCAATGTGGCTAATCACTTGAGGAGTTCAAGATCAGCCTGGCCAAGATGGTGAAACCCCTTCTCTACCAAAAATATATATTTAAAAAAATTAGCCAGGTATAGTGGCCCATGCCTGTAATCCCAGCTACTCGGGAGGCTGAGGCAGGAGAATAGCTTGAACACAGGAGGTGGAGGTTGCAGTGAGCTGAAATGGCTCCACTGAACTCCAGCCTGGGCATCAGAGTGAGACTCCGTCTCAAAAAAAAAAAAAAAAAAAAAAAAAAAAAAAATTCTCTAAGTGACAAAATTATAGAGATAGAGAATGTAGTGGTAGTAGTCAGGGTTTAAGGATGATGATGTGTTTACTTTTCTAGGGCTGCTATAATGAAGTACCACAAATCTGATGATTTAAAATAACAAAAGTTTTCTATAGCACAGTTCTAGAGGCTAAATTTCTGAAATCAAGGTGTCAACAGAATTTCTCCAAAGGCCCTGAGAATCTGTTGTATACTCCTCTTAGTTTCTGGTGGCTGCTGACAGCCCTTGGCATTCCTTGTCTTACTGCTTTATAGCACCAATTTCTGCTTCTGTCTTCATTCAGCCTTCTCTGTGACGTTATGTGTTCTTCCTTTTATTATTAGGACACCAGTAACTGTGATTAGGTCCCATCCTAAATCTAGAATATTTTCATCTCGAGGTCCTTAACTAATTATATCTACAAAAAAACCCATATCCAAATCAGCTCACATTCAAAGGTTTTGGGTGGAAATGATGGTGAAGGGGAATGAGGTGAGAGTGATTTAGTGGGATTGTCTGAAGCATATCTTATGATGATTAAATAGTTCTGTATCTTGGTGGATACAGTGATAGTCATACAAATCTACACATTTGATAAAATGGCATAAAACTACAAGTACACATTTTTCTGGTTTTGATATTCTTTTATAATTACACAAGATGTAACCATTGGGGAAAACAAGCTAAAAGCTACATGGGACCTCTCCATTCTATCTTGTTAACTACTTGTCCATTTATTATCATTTCAAAAATTATAAATGGGTCTAATAATTTACTTGCAGATGACAACAACTTTCCCGTTTATGTCTCTGTTTGTGTATATATATGTATTATATATATTCCTCACTTTACATTGTAGCTAATACAAAAAACAATGTTATATGCCTATTCAAAAAAGGGGAAACAATTGATAATTATTAAAATGTGTCATTAGTCGTGTGTCCAATAGTTTAAAAATTTGCTTATATTGTCAAAGAGTTTATACATTTGCTCAGAAGGTTGTAGGAATGAGAGTGACTGACTGTCTTATTGAGTGTTCCTGATTTAAATATTAGGCCTAGAGTGTCACGGTCTATATAATGAAGTTAAATTAAGACCCAAATTAATTAGAAAGTGTCCTAATGCATCTTACATAGTCAAAACTCCTTTCTATCCTCAAACTGATTTATGTATATTTAATGGTTTTAGTTAAAAAGACGACAATTGAATGATTAAAGGTTTTTTAAGATCATAGAACCTTTATCCTAAAAATAAAATTTTGCACAAATCTTTTACACAATGGACAAAATAGAATCTCGTACAGGGACAATTGTTCACATTGAATATGCTGGATATACATGTAACACACACACACACACACACACACACACACACACACTCCCTGTCTCCGCATTGTAAATGTGTCCTTTAAACTGTTTTAAATATGCTATTAGGAAAAGAATTATTTTAACATCATTTTGCCTACTAAAACGTTTTTATTTTCTAAAATGTATACAGGGAGTTCTTCATGGTTTAAAGCCAAGTTATATTAAGGTAGCTGACTGGCATTTGTCTGTTTTATTAGAAATGAGATTCCTCCTCCTCTGTCCACCAGAAACTTAACACAAAATATGTTACCATTGAGAATTTAGTATGATTAGGATTGACACTTCTTTTCAGAGAAAATCTCCGTAGTTGGAATCAAAATGTCATAAGGGAAATAAAGCTGTAACAATAGAATAGCACTACAAAGAAAGGAAAACGAATCACAACTCAGGTTACAGATCAGTTGTGAGAAGGATGACACTGTTTTCTGATTAGACTTGAATTTCCAGTTATGTGTTTACAGACAGAAATGAGTCATGAATTATAATTTTGAATTATCATTCTTAATCTCAATCACAACAGATTTACAATACATTTGTAAAATGACACTTTTCCCACTTATCATAGCATACATATTAATATCAAAAATTGTAGCTAAAATTTATCTAGTGTCTTCGATGACAAAACATCAAAAGATATTGTAAAGATTAAATTGCCTCACTTTTATGGTAGAACTCACTAAACATTTAAAAGCAGTTTCAGTACATTGCAAATTGATCTCATATGTAAAGTGAAGTGTATAATTTACTTTTCAAAATCAAATCAAGTTGAAACTGTTAAGATAAAATAATCGAACAAAGGAAAGTGTTAAATATTTGTTATAAATTAATATTGAGCTAAATATGAGGACCATTCTATTAGACAAGCCATTTCAAAATTCTAGGATGTTATTCAGGATTCAAATGTGTTTCAGCATCCTTATTGTGCAAACTTATTGACCATGACACAGTGTGATCCTCAAGGTGAATGGGGATTATTTAGGAATGAGAACTTTCAGTCTGGACCTTTGTATGAAAAATTTTCCTTTCTAAATTGCATTATAATGCAATAATTTAAAATAACAGGGAAAGTTCTGCAGAATTTTTTTTTTTGAGATAGAGTTTTGCTCTTGTCGCCCAATTTGGAGTGCAGTGGTGCAATCTCAGCCCACTGCAGCCTCCGTCTCTTGGGTTCAAGTGATTTTCCTATCTCAGCCTCCCAAGTAGCTGGGATTACAGGTGTGTGCTACCATACCTGGCTAATTTGGATTTTTAGTAGAGATGGGGTTTCTCCATGTTGGTCAAGCTGGTCTCAAACTCCCAACCTCAGGTGATCCACCTGCCTCAGCCTCCCAAAGTGCTGGGATTACAGGCATGAGCCGCCACGTCCAGCCAGAAAAGATTTTTTAATGATTTCTGTGTTTGCTATTTCAGACTATTTCAAGCCATAGAGCCAGTTATTGACAGACTCCAAAATATATGTAAGCCAAACATTGCACTGTGTCATTTTGCTCCTTTGTTCTATTCTATTTACTTCTATTTTATTCGTAACCCCAGCCCCAAAAGCTTTCTTGTCTAAAGTCCTTCACTTTCCATGTCAGGATAAATAGATTGATTCGTAGCACTGTGTTAACTCTTATCAATGTAGTGCAATAATTTAAGTATTTATTTCCTTCAGTAGTCAGCTCCTTAAGAATAAAGATTATGAATTATTCATGTCTGTTTTTCCACATGCCCAATGCAGTGCCAAGTATATCTGACAGCCTTTTGTTTCAGACTGTGTTCTCAATGATGTTCTTATACCAAAAAGCGTTGGAGGATAGATATAGTGTCTACTAACAGAGCAAGAGTGTATTTTTCAATTGTCCAGAATAGTAAAGGTAACATCACTCTCCCAGGCAAAGGATCAGTTTGCTTGCAGTCCATTATAAAATGTTTGTCTACCCTAAAACCAAAGCTCCTCAGTTATGATTTAAACACACTGCAGGCAGGTATCTATTTGGACTACTCCCCTGTTGTCCCCATGGGACTTAATGTTGAAGAAAATAAAATACAGCTATGAAATTCATCAGATTCTTTGTGCCATGAATAATTTAAATCCTTTGTCTCTGTCTCCAGAATCTCAGATCTCTATTAGCATTCATGAAACTATAAGAGGCTAACTTACTAGCATTCAAATAAAGTAAAACCTCAGACCCTGCATATTTCTTAAAATTAGTTACTCATATCATAGATGTAAACTATGAATGCAAAGAAAAAACAAAACAAAACTAAAAGCCCAATCAAAGATCTGGTATACACATTACCCATTTCACACAGGAATCAGAGGTTCAGAAATGTTGTGACACCCTGTAAAATGATGCTTAAAACATATTTTTGTGAATGTTTAGTAATATATGAGTAATTATTATATCAGTACATTTCCTGATTATACAGAAAACAACTATAAAAGCATGCTTCCATATGATGTTAGGACTGATATTTATCATCTGCATGCGCAATCACATTGGCATGGTGATGTACTTCTTTAATTGTTCAGAATAAAAGAACAAACAGAGGAAAAATATTTGTAAACATATACAATATGGTAAGATCAGGTGATATGTTGTGACATGCTATATAAAGAAGTTTTTGAGTAGTCTAATTAGAAAAAACTGGAATGAGAAATTTTTAAAATGATCCATCATAGGATAAGCATCTGAGTTTTAGCAAACCTACATTATCTCATATCTAAATCTATGTTGTCCAACAAATTAAATCGTGTTATTAATTTAAATTTTACTGATTTTTAAATTAAGGTCATATTCAATTGGTATTTTGTTTTTTCTAAACCTGTATGAGCTATAAACATGAGGAATTTCTATTTACTATATTTTTACACACAAATATTATTTGTAATGATTTAAATTAACAAAGAAAGTTCACAGGAAGTATTTTTCAAGAAATCTGTGCATGTACATTAACTTACCTTTTAGAAACTCGGCCCTAAGACGTACACTCAGTTACTGACAGGACATATACTATAGCTGTTCCTTGGTATATATGAAGAAGTGATCCCTCCCCCCGATACCAAAATCTACAGACTCATGTTTGGCAGTCAGCCCTGCAGAACTCTCATTTAGGTAAAGTAGGCCCTCCATATAAGTGGATTTTGCAACCTGATAATACTGTATTTTTGATCTATGTTCGGTGGGAAAAAATCCATGCATAAGTGAACTCATGTACTTCAAACCTGCCTTGGTCAAAAGTCAACTGTATATTAAAACTAAGCTCTTTTCATTGTGTCATTTTGACTCCCTTTTTACTTACTATTTATCTAGAGAAGAAAAGTAGAAAAAATTCACTCATCTATTAATCAGAGATAACATGAAATAATTTCTGAATTCAAAGTTATTAAGTTGTAGAAACTGGTAAATTATCTAGTAGTTCTGATCCAAATGTTTGAAGTTCTATTGACAAAATGGTATGCCAAAAATATAAATCATTACCCTAGTATTATTGATTCTATATTGCAATGTATTTGAACACTGATTTGTGAAAATCAATGCTTAGCTAAATTTTGTAAAATCTTTTTGTTTTCTGACTACACAATTACTACATAAACACATAATTAAGATTCCAATGCCTTCTTAAACACTCTGTTCATGAAAAATTAAATGCAGTCATTTTGGATATAATCTCATCTTTTGGTAAAATGAGTACACTGTGTGCTTGGTTTATTCATTTAAATTGTTATCGTATAAAATGCTCATTACTCCATGCTCAGTATTTGTGACACAAGTTAATTAGGCTCAGACATCTTTCTATATATCTTTGTTACACTTTTCTTACCTTTGATTGCTACTATAAGGTAGGAGAATAAAGTAAAAAATCCTTAATAATGATTCTGAATTTATGTAAAAATAAACATGTATTTTCTAATTCTGTGCATTTTATCATATTTTACTTATTTAATTTAATTTATTAAACTGGAAAATCCACTAGTCCAATTCTAAGACAGCTCTAACACTTCAAATTGTATGTATTTTAAATTGACTTTACACTTTTAAATTTAATCAGTGGCTTTTTTAAAAACATGATTTACATCCCAACTCTGATGACTCTTGTCAACACCAGAGCCAAAAAGAATGGATCTTTTCTTGCCAAATGTTAAACTTAAGGATTTATTTGCTTAAAACATAGTAACATTTCCTTACCAATATTTAAAATGCTGTTGACTTTTAAACAATATAAATCTTAATAACAAAATTCTGCCAAGAGGGCTGGATTGGCTTAAAGTTGCTTAGAGAATTATTCTGATGCTTGTTAAATTGGACTGAATCTTGGTTTCCTAGGGAAATGTGTATTGTTAACAAACAGAAGGAGTTTAAGAGAAAAAACCCAATTATACCATTCTCTGCAAAATAACATAATAAATTAGCAATCTCAAATTCTACAATCTTTGTGACTCAAAATCCGTTAATTTCCCTTTATTGATTTTGGAAGTCCCAGTAACCTAGTGTCAACATAACTCATGGAAATAATATTTAACAAACTCCAAGTCCTAGAAAGTGGGGGAAGGGAAAGATCTGAATGGCTCTGGAGGCTCATTTTGACAGTTTAGTTTAGAACCTGCTTAGTAGGTCTGAATTAGCTCAAGAGAGGAATAGGCTGATACCAGCATCTGTGTCCTGGAGATTGACTCATTCTAACCAGGACACTTTCTGAATAAGGAAATGTCTATCATCACATATTTACATATTCCCCCAATTTCCTTCCTCTATCCTCTTCCTATAAATATGTAAACATAATAAGGATGGGAATTTTCCCTGTTAAGACATTCATCATGATGCACATAGATTATTTTTGCCCAGCATAAGCTATAGGATAATGAAATTACCTGGATATGCACTGTACACTTTTCTATAGTCTGTTTTAACCTAATAAAACTCTTTCACCTCTGAAACACACATGATAAACAACAAAGCAAAAAATAATAATTTATATCAGAATAGAAAAATATTATAAATATATTTTAAATATATATGAATAAAATAATACTTTATAACTTTTTATTTAACTTTATCATGGTTCCTAGGAAAGAAAGGCATAGCAGTTGGTGTGTAACTCATCTTCTCTATCCTGGAGGTGTCCAAAGAGAAATCATGAGGTTAAATCTCCTTTTGAACATATCAGATCTTCACAAGGTAATATTAATGGAGAGATTACTTTATCCCAGAAATTTTTAAATGAAATATATCTAGGTTACTTATAATAAATACATTTGAATAAATGGATTTACAAGAACTGGGCCACTGGAAAATGCAAGTATCAATTCTATAATTTTGTAACTCAGAAATAAAGATATTGCATTATTGATTGTTCTTTTTGTTTCAGGGATGCCCTGTATGTATTACTTAGAGTTGTTGTTGTTGTTTGAAAAAGCGTCAGGCTGGAGTAGCTGGGACTACAGGTGTGCGCCACCACGCCCAGCTAATTATTGTATTTTTAGTAGAGAAGGGGTTTCACCATGTTGGCCAGGATGGTCTCCATCTCTTGACCTCATGATCTGCCTGCCTTGGCCTCCCAAGGTGCTGGCATAACAGCTGTGAGCCACCACACCCAGCCTAGAGTTTTTAAATATTAAATCTGAGCCAAGGGTTATCCTAATATCCCAGCGAAGGCCACTGGCAGTGCAGATTACTGCATGTTTTGTATGTGCCTACCATTTTTTGGTATTCTTTTAATTTTTAGTGAAGTTTAGTGCTGGAAAAGATAGCTTATTCTTATGAATATTATTTGACAATTTGACCCTTTGCATTATTTCAGTGTACTGTGAAAGAGACTTTCTTTGCTTTGTCCAGATAAATGATTAATATTGGTATTCTAACCATTATGGCAGATTAATGGGATGACATAAGATACGGTGTAATAAAAAATGCTCATTAGTGTGATCTTAGGTGTCCTGAAAATCTTCCAACTTGCAGAAGAAAACATTATCTACAGTTTACTGAACTCTTACTGAGTATTTGGCATAGACAAAGTCCTTTGCCTACATAATGTCATTGCTTCATAATAGCAAACACTGAGTCATGTATTAATACCTCCTTCAACAGAAGAGAAAACTAAGACTTAGAAGAGGCAACCAAACTCTTATTTGGAAACACCAGTTATTATCAATGAATGAGAGTCATTCTGAGCTACTCTTTCCAAAATATCAGTTGACCACGATACTATAAAATGTTCAGAAATATTAAATTTTATACATAGTGCTTAATAAAGAATGTCTTTTCTTAACATACTGAATTTCTCTTAGCATATTGTTCTAAGTAAGTATACAACATGACATATGGTTCCTTTACATATAGATAATTAAATAAATTTTACTATTTTAAGTGTTATCTGTTACATAAGTTTTTCAAGATAAAAGCTTCCTCATGAAAGCACTGTGGTAAAAAGCAAGAATGAAATTGTAATCATGACTGTATCACACAGAGAGATTATAGCACCAAATTATGTGGTTTTTGCTATACTTTCTATCACTAAAATATTTTATAGAAATACTCTGAGTCAATTAATTGATTTATCTTCCTACATGCACACAGAATGAATGCATTCAGTCATGTGAATAACAAATTTGCATATTATATCTTAGAAAATCACTTAATTTATTTTCTGTAAACCATATAATTTTATTTACAAAGTTTTAGTCCACTAGATAGTTAAGGGTATAGGTAGAGGTAGATTTTAAAAGTTCCAATACCACTTCCCTTTGTCTTCATGTATTAATTTATTCATTCTGAACATGTTTTTGAGCATTTATCATGTGACAGGTTCTATTTTAGGAACCATGGATATAGCTGAGTGCAAAACAAAGTTCCTGCTTTCTTGTGCTTATATTCTAGAAGAAAAAGACAAACAATAAACACAAACCTATAAATACCAGGCAATTACAAGTGAAATAAAGCCATAGAAGAAGATAGAGGGATAGAGAGACTGGGATGGGGGCTATTTAAATATGGTGGTCTAAAATTTGGAGACAATTGGGACTAGTCCTTAAGTGAAATAAGAGACAGGGAAGATCGAAATATAAAAGAGTAGGGGAGAGTAGAGAGTCATGGGGCTACTAGAGGAAATGAGTAAAAGCAGAAGAGAAGTAATTCACTCCAGGTTCTCTCAAAAAGTGAGTTAAAATTCAATTTTCTGACAGCTCTGTCCTTTCTCTTCCCTTCTTTCTGAGATTGGATGCAGTTGAAAATGCGTCTTTATTTGGCAATACGAAAGAGACATAAAGCCAACATTTTATCCTTTCAGAAGAACCCTGGCTGAGGTGTCTAAAGCCCCGTTGTCTTCTCATTAGTCTCATTATTCTTACTATTGTTGTGTTTGGCATGTCTTCTGGTGATAAACCTGGCCGCACTGGCCTTTGGGTACAGCATGTATTGCTGCTGACTCTAGGTCCTGCTATCTCTCCAGGCATCAAAGCCTCATCCTTGAACAGCTCTGTGGCCAGATTACTCCTTCATGAGTTCCTTGGTATCTGATCCTTCACTCTTAATCCATTTATCTTTGCCTTTTTATGTTTCATTGGTCATGAAGGATTAACTTGCAACTATTTCCTTCTTTATGGAAATGATACATCTTTGATACAGCCTCTTCTTTTCTTGAAGCACTAGCTGTGGGGCAACATTAACTGATGTGGTGAGAGGAACAAAATTTACTTATTAAAGACAAAGCAAAGAACAACAAAACAAACACATGCATATAGTCATTGGAATGTACATAAAAATGGCATTATCTTTATACATACAGTTTCATATAACATAGCCTTGCTTTTTAACATAAATTTAAGGCTAATGTGTTACTATTATCATTTCATGTCAGTCTCTTTCTTCTGTGCAATTATTTCCAATTTTACTAAAGTAACTATTAAGTACTGATTATAAATGTTATTGCTCACACAATTTCAATCTAGGCTGAAACTCTACCATAAAAAGAAAGCAAAAGCAAATGTTTTTAATGCAAGTTAAAATACAATCATAGCACTTAAAACACTACTAGGAAGCAAATAAAAAATTACTAATGTAAATTAGACTGAACCTTTTTACTTATACCTACTACAAGTAAGATAGTTGTAAAATTCCAGGAACTAGAAAACTGAATCATTCATCTAGGCAAAAAGGTCAATTTTTTTAAAACAATTATTGATAAAATAAAATACACAACAGAACATTTCAAACAGTTAGGCCCCCTTCAAATTCTGCTAAAAATGGGATATTTGTATTTTAGCTATACTTCTTTCCTTTGTCTAAAAAGAGGTGCAGTAGCTCATGCCTGTAACTCCAGTACTTTAGAAATCAAGGTTTGAAACCTGCCTGGCCAACATAGCAAGTCCTTGTCTCTACAAAAAAGGATATAACAATAATAATACTAATAATGGGTCATAATGGTGCATGTCTGTAGTCTCAAATACTCGGGAGGCTGAGATGAGAAGATGGGAGGATTGCTTGAGCCCATGGGTTCAAGACAGCAATGAGCTATGATCATGCCACTGCACTCCAGCCTGGGTGAAGAGGAAGATCCTATCTCTAAAAACTAAAAAGTAAAAACTGAAATGAGAATTGAATTTTAATACATTAATTTTGACCTTGTCTCTTCCAAGAGGTGAGGAAACACTCGAATATAGAAGAGAATCACACACTGTCAATGGAAAACATCAGAAATATATATTTTCTTTCTGAATGTGCAATGTCTCAGTAGCTGTTAAATATTTAATGTCATGTCTCAATACCTTTAGAGCCTTCTACTTTTAGCCATAGGTGATCAGTTAGCTTGGAGATTGCAACATCTTGAGATATATGAGTATTAGTTTACTTGTTACATTGTATGTAAGGTAAACCTCAAAAGTAAAGGACAAAATAAAGAGTACACTCTTAAGTGATATTTACAAATCTTACCTGTGTTTTGGAATCATCTGAGGAGCTTTTAACAAGTCTAGGTATCACTTCTGTGATTTGATTTATTTGGTATTAGATATGGTCTGCACATCAGGCTGTATAAAATCCTTCCGGGCTATTCTACTTTCCATCCAAGGCTGAAAATCACTAAAGTCAAATTTAATTTTGAAAAATTGAAACATTTCAGATGAAAGCTAAGTGGTTATAATTGTAAATAGAACATACCTCATTTTCACATGATTCAGCTTCAACTTGGATTCAAAATACCATTAAAAATAAGGCCTCAAAAATAGTGTCTGTTCAAGTAAAATGTACCTGATGTAGCTTCACAAAACTTAAATTATTTAAATATAAATTTATACATTAAAACAAATGTGATCCTCTTAGAGGTTACTATTTCCTAAGAGTATTGGTGGCTATTCATGATTCTTTTTTCAAATAGAAAGATATTTGTAACACACAAAGGGAAAAAAATGAGACAGGAGAAGCAAGGTTAAATTGTTTCTTAATTGTTAAGCATGTTCACAGCAGACATTCTTTGTAGGTTTATTTAAAGCAGTTTGTATGCTAGTTAAGCCCTCTGTCAGAGGCTGATAAAATGCAACAAATTATACTTTAGACTTGTTACAATAAATTAACATATTTTCTTACAGTATTCTCTCTATGCAAATGTTATTTTACTAGATTGTAATTACACCCCATATGCAATTTACATATTAATAAAATGATATACTTTAAACAGTGTAGTTAACATAATTCTCCAGAGAAATATAGCTGATTTTATTAACAGATTGGGTCATAACTGTATATGTAATGAATTCATCTCAATTGATACTTGGTTATATAACTTGTAGATAATTTTAGATGTCAAAAGACTTTTTCTGAATGAAAATTTTTTTAAATTCTTTTTTAATTGTTTCTCATGTATTCACTATTATTTTCTATACTCTTTGGCCTGAAGTAAGTGGTCAACAGAAATGAAATAAACAGAGGTTGTGGAAGGAATAAATATACTTAGTCCTTAATCCATGAAACTCAACGAGTGACTTGAGTGTCTACGTCAAAAATGTGTTTTCCATTAACATGGGCGTCTCATCACCCTCACCCTGGTAGTAGTGTAAAAGATGAGAGTGTGAATGAATGACTCTGTATGTTTAGTTTTAAATTTTTTCTTAAAACACGAGTAACATAAAATAGAAATGACATATTGATGCTATTTATACATACAACTTTTTAAATACATAAATTCCATTCTGAGCAAGCATGACTTACAGAACATGATAATAAAGTAACTCAGTCAGGCCAGTGCTACCACTGATCATTCTTAGCATATAGAAAGTTTTGTGCTTGCTTAACATTGCAAAATACATTATTAAACTAGAAATTAAAACTTTAACTCAACGTAATAATCAAAACTTGAAACATAGTTTAAAATTTTGTCACCTTCACTTCACTCACTTAAAGGGTCTTTGAGTTAAGGAGGCTGAATTCAGGAAGGAAATGTGGTTAGTTATTTATTTCAGATTCTTCTTATCTTTGGAGATCGTGGCACTATTTTTCTGTGTAAAAGGTTTTTTAAATAAACTTAATGGACTTCTGTTGTATACATGTAACGAAAGAATACCAGTGTAAGGCCCAGATATCCATCCTTCAAACTATTTATTCGTCCTTTTATCTGATTAGATAAATCTATCTTGCTATTTGCTTATTTATATTTTCATCCTATATCTGAAATAAATTTTTTTAATTCATATAAATAACCAATTAGCAAAATAAAATATATAAAGAAGTTCAGCAAAGAGATCACATAACTACAGAAAAATAAAATAAAGGAAGAAAGAAAAAAAGAAATGAGATTTCAGTACCAGCAAGTAAATGAACTAATAATTCACACATGCTTAAGGATAAGTTGCTAAATGTCTGGCTTTGGGTTTTTGAATAGGTGAAGCAAATAAATCAACGGAGTGTATTAGTTTGATGCCCATAAAATGAAAGCCAATGAATGGATTAGGACAAGCAATTGAAGGGCTGGAAGAATTTTGTCCTCTAAGGCCTGATAAAGGGACACTAGCTAACATTATGGAAAAAGATCTCAATGTTAACGTACAATTTTCAAAACTAAAAATTATCACTTTCTTGTAAACATAAAGTTTCAAATATCCTATCCAATTCGTTAATTAATGTGGAATCAGTAAGATACTGTGATAGCTCCAGAGAATATTCAAAAAATTAGGTATTTGTAGGTAAAGTTAGGATAAGATTGCTGAGTTAAATACTAAATTGTTTAATTTTCAGTATGGCCTACAATATAAACTATAGGGTTATCTCTTTTCCTGGAAATAAAATATTTGCACATTTATCAGACAAAAATTTATAAGTCAGTAGCACTTGATACAGTACAGATGTGTGTCCCCTACAAATCTCATGTTGAAATATGATTTCCAGTGTTGGAGTTGGGCAAGGTAGGAGGTAACTGGAACATGAGAGTGGATCCCTTGTGAATAGCTTGGTGCCCACATGCATGTTAATAAGTGAATTCTCATTCTTACTAGTTCATGTGAGAGCTGGTTGTTAAAAGAGCATGACATCTCTCTTGCTTTCTTTCTAACCATATGACACAGCTGTCCATCCTGCTGCCGTGATTGAAAGCTCTCAGAGGCCTCACCGGAAGCAGATGCTGGTTCTGTGCTTCCTGTATAGCCTGCAGATCTATTAGCCAAATAAACCCCTTTGCTCTTTAAATCACTTACCCAATCTCAGATATTCCTTTATAGAACTGTAAAATGGACTAACAAAGCACTGAAGAGTTGTGAAGATATCCTAGAAGACAGAAGAGTCAAGCTGGACACTACACTGAAAATTTATCCCTTTTTTTTCTTTGAGACAGTCTCACTCTGTTGCACAGGCTGGACTGCAATGGCATGATGTTGGCTCACTGCAGCCTCTACCTCCCAGGTTCAAGTGATTCTTGTGCCTCAGCCTCCCAAGTAGCTGGGTCTACAAGCATGTGACACCACACCCTGCTAAATTTGCATTTTTAGTAGCGATGGGGTTTCACCATGCTAGCCACGCTGGTTTTGAACTCCTGGATTCAAATGATCCACCTGCCTCAACCTTCCAAAGGGGATTACAGGCGTGAGCTACTGTGCCCCGCCAAAAATTTCTTAATATCTCATCAAAGCTCAAGAGAGCATTATAAGAAACTGAAGATGTCACTGGAAAGTAGAGAAAAAAAGGAAAGTGGGTGAAAATATCCTGAAATCTAGATGAAAAGTAGCAAGATAAATAAAAAATAGTATAATAATGATGAAAATGAGAAGCAGGAAAATATATGCTCAAAAAATATTTAAAGTCTCTTTCTTTTAAAGTTGCTTTGAGTGCAAACTTTCCCATAACTAATATAGTTAATTCAAATATGCTCTGCCTATGAATCTTATATAAAAATTTATTTAATTAAAGAAGGCTCTCATGCATAAAATCATTTTCCTTAAGAGAAGAAATGAGGAAATACATACTTATTTTAAATCTCTTTAAGTCATTTTGAAAGCTCTGATTCCTAATTATGATGGGCTTGTTATTCTCAGAGTTTTATATCTGTATTTGATCTTCAATTAAATGTACATCACAGGAAACTAAAAAAAAAAATCAATTATTTTAAATGAAAAGAATAGAAAGATTCAGTGGAAACTATCGAAAGAGTATTTAAGTGTCAAAGTCCAATAATTTGTCTATTTAAATACTTAGGGGATGTTCCTCTTTAGTATCAATCATTATTCACATGATAAAATTCTAGAATTGAAAATATTCTTGGAAATTATCTGGCTGTACATTCCAAATGGTAGTGAGACATTTCTAGGAAGTTATCTTTAGACATTGTCTTGACTATATCCAGTCTTTGGAAACTTGCTACCATATAAGTCATCATTGAAACATTTTCTAACATTCAGATTAAATCTTTATCTCTGCCATTTCTATTTATGGGTTCTATTTATTTTTTGAATCAAAATAAATAAAAAGTAATCAAAATAAATAAAAAACTCAGAGCAGCTCATGTGCACTGCTCTCATGGTCTGTCTTTAACACGACCAACAATTAAATATGTAAATTGCATTATTATGTTATCATGACTTGCCTTAATATTTTTGCTCTATGTTCAAAAAACATCCAACAGCTTTCGGTTCTTCACGTGACTTAGCTCCCTGTATCTACTCCATTTTGTTCTCATACTTTGGTCTGAATCAAATTAATCTACAGTCATAATAAAATGTATTGTCTAAATTAAATACCATTGTTTTAGAGTGTGATTTCTGCCCGTATTCAAAGTTCATGTTGATATGCTACACATTCATATTTAAATTTTGGCAAGTCTTTCCACTAATGGATGGAATAATTAGTTGCAAGCCAACATTTCACTTAGTACAACTAAAACAAAAACACACAAAAAATGAGTTTTTTAGCTTAAAACTAAAAAAAAAAATAAAAAGATGAGTTCTCCTTTTTAGTTACAGAATTGAAAAATCAGAAAGGACTGCAGTGACAAATTCAAGAGAAATAAGAAGTTTTCATTGTTGATCTGCAGATGCCTTTAACTTGAAGGAGATTTGTTAATTCTGAGTAGGGGATAAAATCTGAAAATTTGGATATCACAAGGGAAAGGGCCCATACCCTGAATGAAGAAAACTTCAGAACCTTTGACTCCTTTGACTGGCTAACAGGAAACATTGTACATTTGAAAGGCCTTAAATACATGGACGTTTTCCTCCTTGAGATGTTTGCTGAATTCTATAGATGAAAGGAGGTTAAACTTAAAGAGATGAACCGAAAAAAATTCTTAAAAGCAGACCAAAAATTCCTACAGTGTCTTCTTCCACAAAAGAAAAGTACATTCCAGCATTTTTACTGAAAGCTCTGAAAAGCAACACTTTAGGAATAGAAATGAATCAGGAGGTACTCTGATAATTACCAAAAGGGTAACCAGTCTCAAAGCTGCTCAGCTCCATTACTAGATTAATGTGTTCCAATCTTTTTAAGTTTTTCCATTTATCATTCTTTCTGTATTTTTATTGATGTATAATAGTTGTACATATTTTGGGAGTACATGCTATGTTTTGATACATGTATACAGTGTGTAATGATCAAGTCAGGGTAATGAGCTATCCCTAACCACGAATACTTATCTTTCCGTTGGAAACATTAAAACTCTCCTCTAGCTCTTTTGAAATTTATAGTAAATCATTGTTAACTATCATTTTCCTATAGTACTATTAAGCATTACAATATACTCTTTCTATATAACATAGATTTTGTAGCCATTAACCAACTTTTCTTCCTCCACCTCCCCCTTCCCTTCCTAGCCTCTAGTAATCATCAATCTATTCTCTATCTCCACGAGATATGCTTTTCTAGCTCTTACATATGAGTGAAACATGCTATGTTTGTCTTTCTGTGCCTGTCTGACTTCACCTAACATGACCTCCAGTTTCATCAATGGTGCTTGATACAAGCATGACAGGATTTCATTCTTATATATTGCTGAATAACAATACATCCTGGAAGATATTAGACTAGAATTAGCTGATGTGCACTACTCTCATGAACAGGAAGCAAAGGGGCTAGTGAACACTGACCCTGAAAGCCAGTATCTGAGAAACTGTGTGAGGACCCATCAAGATATCAGAGGAACATTGAGATCAGAGAGGAACAAAGGTGACCACCAGCCTATCTGGGCTCAACATGGAGCCAGGAGAACCTCTCTAAAACAAAAAATGATGAATGAACGAGAACCCCCAAGGGAATTCATGTTCTTCACAGAGACCTGTGCAAGACTGGGAAGAGGAGAATCTGCCTACCCCACTCACTCCCACTCCCATATCACCTCACTGTGCTTCTAGACTGAAGCAGAGGGTTACCTAGACACTTTGCAGGGGTAACACTTGAGTCCTAGTGGACTTCTACAAGCCTTGGGCTTTAGAGCTGACCAGCACTCATGCCATAACCCCAATAGAGGCTGCAGTTGCACTGCCTGGAAGCAGTAAGATTGTTCCATCCTCCCCACCCCACAACCCCACCTTGCCTGACTGGGCTTGCTATTAGCTTCCTACCCAGCACTCTGGTTTAGGCCCAAATGCAGCTGGTCCTCCACCTATCTCCGCTACTGGTAGCCAGGCAGGTAAAACTTGCTAGAGGTTCTGGCCCAGTAACCTCATTTCTGTGTGAGCTCCCCTGAAGGAAACATTTATACGTTAGGAGTGTGCAACCTCAGCAGCCCCCGCCACTGGTAATCAGGTGAGTAATGCTTGCTAGAGTTTCTGTGCCAGTGGTCCTGCATCTATGTGTACTTAACTGAAGAGTATAGCTTCCTGTGGTCCTGGGAGATACCCAGATAGCAGAGCATATGAGCCAACCCACCTTGGCCACTGGTAGCCAGGCAGGCAACACCCCCTCGAGCTTCCAGCCTAGCAGTCCCACTTCAGTGTGAACTCACTGATGGGCACAGCTTCCTGTTTTTCCAGAAAATACCTAGACAGCTGAGTCCATAAATCCAACTGCCCCCGCTACTGGTGATTAGGCACACAACACCTGCTATGGTGTTTGGCCCAGTGGTCCCACTTCTTTGGGAACTGAACTGGAGGACACAGCTTCCTGTTGCCTTGGGAACACTTGGACAGCAGGGTGGGCATCTCTACCCATCCCCACCCGTGATAGCTAGACAAGCCATGCCTGCTAGAGCTTCCAGCCCAGTGGTCCTACCTCTGCTTGAATTTGCTGAATAGCACAGCCTCCTGTTGCTCTAGAAACACCCGAATGGCAGGGCAGGCAACTCCACCCACTCCTGCCTTTTGTAGCCTTTTCCAATCTAGCAGATCTGCTTCTACCTGAATTCTGCAGGCAGGTGCAAACATGTTTCCCTAGGAGGCACAGGGACAGCAGATTAGGGCCAGCATGGCAAGGATATAGCTTGTCTGCCAACTGAGGCCCCTGCCTCAGGGAGCCCCATGGACCAGAAAAATAGTTTCAATTTTAATTTTTCATTTTTATGCATATATGTTATAGTAGGTATATATATTTATGAGATTCATGGTATATTTTGATATAGTCATACAATTTGTAATAAGTACATCAGGGTTAATGGAGTATTCATCACCTCAAACACTTATTATTTCTTTGTGTTACAAATATTCTAATCATATTATTTTAGTTATTTTAAAATTTACAATAAATTATGGTTAATTGTAATCAATGATTGTGCTATTAAATGCTACATTTATTCATCCTATGTAATTGCATTTTTGTACCCATTAACTATCCACATTTCCCTTTCCCACCCTGCCACCCCAACCACCTTTCTCAGCCTCTGGTATCCATCATTCTAGACTCTGTCTCCATAAGTTCAATTGTTTTAATGTTTAGCTCCCAGAAATAAGTGAGAACATATGAAGTTTATCATTCTGTGTCGGGCTTATTCCACTTAACATAATGTCCTGATAGGGTCTCATTCTTTATTATGGCTAATAATCTATTGAGTATATATATCACATTTTTTAAATTCATTCATCTGTGTATGTATACATAGGTTGACTGCACATCTTGGCTTTTGTGAATAGTGCTGCGATAAACATGGGAGTGTAGATATCTCTTCAATGTACTGATTGATTTCCTTTCTTTCAGGTATTTAATGAGCAGTGGGATTGCTGGATTATATGGTGGTTCTATTTTTAGTTTTTTCAGGAACTTGCATATTCTTCTCCATAAGGGCTGTACTAATCTGCATTCCTACCAACAGTGTACAAAGCTTCTTCTTATCACATCCTTGCTGGCATTTGTTATTACCTATCTTCTGGATAAAAGCTATTTTAACTGGGGTGAGATATACATATTTCTGATGATCAATGAGGTTGAACACCTTTTCATATACCTGTTTGCCTTTTGAATGTCTTCTTTAGAGAAATGTTTATTCAACAATTTCCCCCATTTTAAAATCATATTATTGGTTTTTTTTTTTCCAATTGAGTTGTCTGAGCTCCTTATGTATCCTGGTTATTATTCCCTTGTTAGATGGATAGTTTCCAAATGGTTTGTCCCATTTTTCCAATTGAATTGTCTGAGCTCTTTATATATCCTGATTATAAATCCCTTGTTAGATAGATAGTTTCTAAATAGTTTGTTCCATTCTGTAGGTTGTCTCTTCAATCTGTTGATTATTTCCTTTGCTGTGCAGAAGATTTTTAAACTTAGTGTAATCTCATTTGTCCATTTTTGCTTGAGTTGCCTGTGTTTGTGGGGTATTACTCAAAAAATTCTTTGCCCAGACCAATTTCCTGGAGAGTTTTCCCAATGTTATCTTTTAGTAGTTTCAGATAGTTCGCTGTTTCATACATATTATAATGATAGTCTTTTCTGTATTCATAAAGAAATATTAGATTATATTCCAGGACTGTATCTATAACACATACAAAATGTCTGAAAAAAATGTTCCATGCTGCTGGACTACTGTAACTTCAAGTTTATTAAAATCATAGGAATTCAAAACAAGTCAGATACATAATTTTTCTTTAAAAATTTTCCCAAAAGTAGGAGAGTGATTTATATTAAGATATTAAAGATAGGGTTTGGATCTCTGTCCCTGCCCATATACAATTTGACATGAGATAATATATGATATTATCTCATGTCAATTGGAGTCCCCAATGTTGGAAATGGGGCCTGTTGGGAGGTGATTTAACCATGGGAGCAGTTTGTAATGGTTTAGCACCATCCCCCCTCATTCTGATCTTAGGATGGAGTTCTCACAAGATCTGGTTGTTTAAAATTGTGTGACACTTCCCCCCCTCTCTCTTCCCACTCTTTCAGCCATGTACCGTGTGCAATGAGCCTGCTTCCCATTTCTGCAATAATTGTATGTTTTCTGAGGCCTACCCTGACAGAATCCTAGCAGATGGCCACCATCATGCTTCCTGTCCCCCCTAAGAAATCGTTAGCAAACAAAACCTCTTTTCGTTATGAATTACCCAGTCTCAGCTATTTCTTTATAGCAATGCAAGAGCAAACTAATCCAATGAAATAGGATTCAAACAGAGGAACCACATGGATCATTTTACACTCAACCTTCATCTTTAAATTATATCATGAATTCTTGGTGTAATAATGTCTCACAGACTACAAAATGATAATATAAATGGGGATAGTTAACAGCTACATTTAATGTGCTATATATTTTATTTATTGTTTTATTAAAGTGCATTTAGGACAATATTAAAATATGTCCTAATATGAAGACCTTTAGTAAATGAGTAAGACATACTTTCGCAATGAAGTATTTGTGGTGCAGAATGATAGACTCATAGAATGTCACTAAATATTCTTTGTTATTTCAATTAATGTAACTATAAGATTTTTTCATATGAACCCTGGTTTTCAATAAAACTACCTTCTGAGATAATAAATTATTTCATCTCGTCTTCATACATTTTTAAATTTGTCAGTGACTGATGAGTTAGAGTAGATCTGAGCTGATGACCTTGAGCTTAAAAGACTTAGAGTTCTGTTATAAATCCACCCACTGAGTCTTCTTTCACCTTATTTGGGTTTTGTTGTTTAAACTGATATTACGTGAATACCTGAATATGGTTATTTAAAGATACATCAGTGCTCTTAAGTACTTACTACTAAGCAACCCTCATTGCTCCATTTTTTCCAGAAGAATGCATATTAAATATTTACCATCAGAATAAACAAAAAAACTACTTACACTATCATTGTGATGCTCCAAAAAAAAATTTGATTATATAAGTGTATTAAACTACCTGTCAGCATTCAGAAATATGTTTTTATTTCTAAACTAAAAACAAGACTATTAACATAGTAGTGTTTTTGGATATAATTTAATTCAACGATCAGATTTTATCATTCTTTACCTAAGTTAGCAAGAAAAATTCTAAAAAAGTGTGTTTTCAAAATAATAAAATCACCGCATATAAAGTTTTCTTTTTGAAAAGACCCATTCATTTATTTATTCATTATCCATCCATCCATCCATCCATCTTTCCATCCATCGGTCCAAGAAGTGTTTGTTACCTCTATTATACCCCAGATACAGTTCTAGGTGAAAGGATGAAGCAAAGCCTTTGTTTATATAAAACAGTACATTTTCTATAAATTTTCTTTTTGCTTGACTAGACAGAGCAGGTTTTCTGTTTTTTTCAATATTTGGAATGCTAGGTGACACATGGAGTTTTAGACATTCTGGATTTATTTTGAAATCCAGAATGTGGATTTTTTAGTGCATTCCCTCTTTCTTTCCCTAATGCATTTTAAAATAATTCTCCTTTTTGAATTTTTTTGAATTTTTTTTTCCTTCCCTGCAATGCATTTGCTCCATTTTCTCTGTGTCTCTATTTTTCTGTTGCTGATTCTCTTTGTCTATTCTGCTAAGTATATTTAAACATCAAAATATATGTTATCTGGTATTGGTAGCTAGTATGGGCTCTTGACCTCACATATTTGTATCACAATTTGATTTTTCCTAGTAAGTCATGCTCAGTCTTGAATCTAATGATGTGCCAGCGCTGAATGGTGTGGTGCCTTCTGTAGGCCAGTGTAAAATTGTCTTTTCTGCTTCAGCGGGAGAAAGAATAATGGCCTTAGAGAGAGCTTATTCTTGAAATCAGCTATAAGATTCAGGATTTGATAGGCAGGTACAACTCTCCTGTGTGCAGCGAGTAGGGATATCCCTTCAGTAGTAGTCTCTAACAGTGGGGATGTGGTTGATAATTTTGGCATTTCTGGAGCATTTTCTTCCAAGCACAGTAATTTGAGTAGAAAGGAAAAAAACCCCTTAGAGTGAGGATGTGGCTGCAGAAATTTCAGGCCTGTCAACACAGCATATTCCTTCACAAGTCTTTTGCTAGCACGTTTCAAATTTCCAGATGCAACAGAGATTTATGTTTCCCATTGGAGTAAAGAGCCAAATTTATATGCCTAGGTCAACTATTCTATGTCCACATTTAGCGTAATTTATTTTGAAGCCCTTATATCCATTAGGGCTTTAGTATTGCTTCATACATATAGAATAAATAAACGTTAAAATATTTCCAACAGTTAACTATTAAGTCTATAGAAGAAAAGTATGAAGGTCAAATATAATTTATTTTTTGAAAATAACATGCTATGTTTTGCTTTCTTTTGTGAAGCTTTTGAAAAGAGACCTTAAGAGATAATACTTTATGTAACTTTATAAATCAGATAATATTTATTCCAAAAAGAAACTAATGCATAATCATTTAAGCCTTGCTTTTATTCTAACAAAAAAACTGTCCTTTTTTAGTATAGTCACCATTCCTCTCAGATTCATATATTTAAATCCTGATTCCAGATGTGATGGTATTTTGAGGTGTGACTTTTGGACTATAATTCGATAATGAGTGTGGTGACCTCATGAATGGCTGTAATGCCCATAGAAGAAGAAATAGAGAAATCTCCCTCCCTGCCATGAGAGGATACAGCTAGAAAGCATAGTCTTTAAACCAGGAAAAGAGCCTCCACCAAGAACCTGACTATGCTGACATCCTGATTTCAGACTTTCAGCATGCAAAACTGTGAGAATTAAATGTCTGTTGTTTAAGCCATGAAATCCATGATATTCTGTTATAAGCCCAAACTAAGACAAAAATATAGATAATTTGTTGTTGTTGTTGTTGTTTTGACTAGAATTAATATATTTTTTAGATAATAACTTGTCATGGTCCTTGTATTATCTTCAATAAAAGTATTTTATTCTCTTATATGGCACTCTAGAAAAAAAAAACTAGACTGGTGGAAGAATTTATGGGGACATCTATTTTATTTAAAATCTACTCTACAACCCTTCTTATGTTCCTTTGGTAACAAGACCATAAGTTTTTCTTTGAGAAACTATCTAATCATGGACATATTTGGAAGGGCTATAAATAAAAATGCTCTATCCTTTACTTGTCAAAAGATGCAAGAGGTTAGACTGCCATCCTCTTTAGTCCCTTTCAGGTTCACTGTAAAAACTTCCGCAGTATAACACAAAAGCTGAAAACCATAACAATTTATATTTTCCTAATATGACCTTTTGGGACACTGTCCACTACTTATTGCTTCTCTAGTTTATTTTATGAAAAGCCTGGCTCTTATTTTTTTATTCAGTTACCCCATATCCATGACTACCTTTGCACTTATGTTTGATAGTCCTTTTTATTTTTATTAATAAAGAATTAAGTCTCATAGAGGAGGTGGTACAGAAGATACTTTAGATTCAAATAAAATATATAAACTTTAAAATCGTTTTGTACTTCTGAATCAAAACAGACCCAGAGTTTGGTTATATCTGTCATACTATGAATGTGGCCATGGTCCTAAATAAGCATTGCTGTAGGGTTTTGTTTTCCCAAAATCTTTTACATATTTAATTCACGTGAGTCCTTTGTTTCCGTACTATGTGTGGGGATTACTGAGTAGCACTAGTACCTTTCTACCCCAGAGCATTGCAGTTATTACTATGTGCAGCCTTGTTTGATTATATTAGTGTTTCTTTATTGTGCTTCAGGATATTTTATAATTATTCAGCAGCATTGTTACCTTCAAATGAGTCCCCAAAGGATGCTTTCAAATAACTTGTGCTATTTTTTTAGATCTCATATCATTCATTAGATGTAGAACTTAGTAAAAATTGTGATGCTTCATTTTATTCCAGAAGACTGGAAAGAATGAATGTGCTTCTGGAAAAATGTTGCACGTCAAAGGCAACAGAGAGTATTTCACAATTTCTCAGGGGCATGTTAATGAACACAATTATTTAACTTCCAGCAATTAAGTCATATATAGCGATAGCATTATTTAAATAAGATTTAAACTATAAAGGCAGGCTCATTTGAAAATGAATTTCTCAGTAGCTCTCTACTAAATCATTGTTGCAGCCGGAATAGACAATAGCAGGGAATATGAACATTTCTGCTATAGTCCTGGAAAAGATATCTATTAACAAGAAAGCATTAACTTTATATGTTATCAAAGAAAAATGAGACAAATCCTGCCATAGGAATTGTGGAATAACTTATTTTTATAATGCTGTACCTTTTCCTTTTGTTATTTTCTTTTAGAGTGTCTCGTAATTCATTGGATCCGTTCATTAAAAAAAGGACTAGAAGTCAAGATTGCTGAGATCCAATTCAGGCACAGACTTTTACTGATAAACAATCTTGATTTACTTGTCTTATTCTATTATGTGTAAAACTTTCCTGCATACAGCTTTCTGAAAAAAAAATCTATCTTCAGAATTTATCAATCATAAAAAAGTAAGAAAATTTGAGGGGAAAGAGGAATATAAATGCATACTTCAATGCACTTGATTGTTTGTTTGCTTTATAAGACACAGTAATTCTCCTTTATACTCTCCATATCCTCCATCATCTACTTATATCTTATCTCAAACAATACTTAAAGAAAGAAGGTTAAGGAAGGACAGAGGAGCATTACCAAAAAAATAGCTTAATATATTCCAAATAATACATTTAAATTTATGTCCTGAGTTTCAAGTTGTAAAATATGGAAAAGGGAATAGTCTCTGTAATGCAAATCAACACTTAACATGTGCACTTTATTATTTCTGAATAAGAATGCTATTTTCAAAAGATACCCACTCAGCCGTCTTCCATGAGCCTGTCCTGGAACCTCCTAGAATGAAGATATTATTAGAAAACCGGGATAGAGAACAAGAGAGAAAGAACAAATACTAAGTAAACACAGTTAATAAAAAGGTATGAATATTCTGCAAACTCACTGTAATAACTTTTTTTTCTGATTACTCTGGGTTAGTGGCTCCATTTTTTAGTAAGTTTAATATTTAGAAAATTTTATTAATTATTTGGAATGTCAGTATTATATGGTAAATAATAATGTAATGTGATGATTCTAATGATTTCACGTACAAATGTCTAGTTATCAGTGTTTACTCCAAACATGACTGAGATTAAATGTGGATGTGATTCACTACTTACTACCTTGTTCAGGTACAGTTTTTATATGTGGATATGTTTCAGGAAGAATAACAGAAAGGGTAAGTCTGATGATTATCTTTGTAATTGTGTTTCTAATCTTGTTTAGTATACCTCCAAGATACATGAAGCACCATTATGTAAGTTATGAGACTGAAAGCAAAAAGAATACATAAAAAGAAGTAAGTTGTAATGGTTACATTGCTATTTCCATTTGGGAGGTGGTTTTGGAGTCTTTGAGTCTCTGAAAATGGGTTTTAAAATGTGTTTATGATACTTTGTAATTAGCATAGTTCCCCAGAGAGGAGAAATTATGTCCAGCAGAGTTATCTTTCTATTTTATGAGGAATGCTTTGATACCAATGACTCTTTCACCATTTGTTTTATTTCATATTAGTGAGGAGTCTCCTGGCTACTGTCACCTTGTGAAATGGAAGCTTAATTCATTTGCCTAGCCACAGAAGCCATCCTTGAAATTTGGTCAGAGTTCATTATGCTGCTTGTGCCTCATTTAGGCCCAGGCATGGAGAAGCATAAAACTAAAAACTTAGCTGGAGGCACAGAGAGAATGGATTTCAGTTTTGTAAGGAATTAGAAATTGCTTTAGGATAGATGGATTCTATAGAGATAGGAAATAAACATCCTCGAAGAAAAACTAGCTGGTAGAGAGAAAGAGTGTAAAGTATGAGAAGACTCCTGGGAGAAGGGACAAGCACACACAGAGAATGAAAATGACAAAGGGTTGTATATAAAAAGCCATTAAGAAGGAATGTTATGAAAGTGTGCATACTAAAACAGAAAGCAAACGCAGCACTAGCAGTCAAACTAATGCTTGTATATCTAGCCAGAGCTGCAAAAGAAAATAAATTTGAGAAAGGCAGTTATCATTGAGCATGTATACAAAACAAAAAACGGCAATAAAATATGTAAGATTAGGAATCATTGGTGTAAGAGTAATACTGTGAAAGTAACTGAAATTTGACAGAAATATAAATAACTGGAGTATCAGTATGGCAAAATATAAGCTGTCTGAGAAATACTCAAGGGGTGGTGAGCAGATGGAACTCAAATACATACTCTTCCTATGGAAAGTATATATTACTTTCATATAAGAAATTATATTATACATATATTTTATACTCAATGTATTGCCTTAGTGAATACAAACTGAAGTTTTATTACATTGCTGTATTGGATCAAGGTTAGAAAGTTAAAGAAAAAATAACCTAAGCATGCTTTTAATGATGCTGGGTTTTTAGTTCTTCCTAAATGTACACTGCAATTTTTTTTCCTATGGTTTATTAATTTTTTTTGCCGTTTGCCTTGTGACCAATTTTCCCACCCTTTGTAATATCACAATTGCTGCCACTTTTTCATGGTGCTCAGCTACTTATTTTTTTAATCTGCCTATTAACTGTTACCGACTTACCTGACTATTGTTTTTCTAATTTTATTTAGTATATATTTATATGACATCTATAGTACATATACATGTATTATTTGAAAATTTTATTTGTTCTATGACAGGCTGAGATGCCGTTAAGCCCTTTCTCTAAGGAACTTACGGGCAAGATTTGGGAAGTCTGGTAAAGTCACCTTGTAAATTAAATTTTGCTTTGCTTTATCACTTTCTATAATGTTTGTCCACCAAATGAATATATTCTTATTGAAAGAACTCACAAGTACATAGACTGGTTCTTTGGTTACATTAAACTTTCTAATTTCCTAGTAGATTTTTTAAAAATTATCTATAGAAATCTGTATTGAATGCTTTTTTCTTTTGTATCTAACAGACAAATATGGCTTATAGCTTCCAGTGCACCACTTTTTAGTTGTATGAATGAGGCAAAGTGGCTTCACTAACTCTAAATCTCCATTTTCTCATATATAAAATAGAGCATATAATAAAAACTATCTTGCAGTGTTGTTTTTAATAAAATAATAAATGTAAATGTTTAGCACAGTGCCTTACATGTACAAAGTACTCAAAGTTGGCTGCTATTATTGTATGATGATTTCATGTATTATATTTATATATATGTATATGTGTGTGTGTGTGTATATATATATATATATATGTTTACAGAACAATACATCAAAATTAAAAGGCAGCTCATAATACAATCTTCAAACATTCCACTTAATACAGTTGGTGAGGGAGATGCCAAGATGGTTTGCAGACATTGAGGGAAGGCTGGAGTAGGACCAGAATGTCGAAGGCATTATTAGGAGAAGTAGGTGTGTAATACCCATGGAGGCAGAATTTAACATACTGTGATTCTAGAAGAATGACCATATAGAGTGCCTTGATTTAGTAGCTAAATTAATTGCTTTACATAAATTAAGTTTTGTGTATAGTGATTGTATATATATCCTGACAGTCTTGAATTTTTATTTGGGCCCAGCTGGAATGTCTTGTAGCAAGTCTGATGATGTGCTTTGTCCAGAGAGATGAAACAATTCTCAACAACTAGAGAACTGGAACTATCAGATTTTTCTTTTCATTAACAGTTTTCAGTCTGGTTATGTCTCTGAAAATAGGATACTTTGTACTGTATATTACCCACCAAATTAAGGAAAAGATTACATTTAAAATTTTTGCTTGCTATTATTTTCTTTTGTCTTCCTGAAACTCTCCCAAGATATGGCCTGGGTTTTATTAAAATTCACTATATTTTGAAAGGTGATCTTTGTCAGAAGTAAGACTTAAGAACACAATTCTGAGTATTGGCAAATTCTTAAACATTTATAATCTCATCAGAATTGATAGATACTGTTAACAGAAATATAAGCAACATTTCAGCAACCTGTGTGAAATATTCTTCCTTCCTTTGTTATAAGAAAAGCAGCCATATACCCCTTTTCTAAACTCCAAATTAAAAAAAAAAAACAACTTTGGAAGGTTATTTCTCCCTGGTTTGCACTCTTGTGTTGCAGTAGTTGGAAAAGCCTTAAAGTTAAAAGTAAATGGAGAAGTATTGATTCATCTCAGGCTTAGAGAGACTCTTAGAAAAATAAAATCATGTGATTGCATCTTACATCTTTGTTGTAAAGCAATAATTTCTTTCTTTGAACAAATGTACTTTCTAAAGTAAGTTTGAAATTATTCTTAATATACACTTCAGAAACTGTTTTTCTCAAAATCTAGGCACATTGTATTACACTGAATAGGTTGATAATATTTATAGGCAGTATTTAAAGTATTTTTTAGCAACTTGCATTTTCTCTTTAAAATAAATGTGCTTTGTAGGAAGTATGGTGATCAACTGTCCCAATTTGCCTGAGATTGAGAGGTTCCCTGGACTGGGCTTTTAGTGCTCAAACCAGTCTTAGGAAAACCAGGATGGTTGGTTACACTAAATGTATTGCACAGAAAAAAAAATGTAGTGTATGCAGTTAAACATGTTCAAAGTGCAACTTTCATTGGAATGTCTATGATCATACTCAAATGAAATCTATATGAACAAAAACTTAGTATTAATGATAATACTAATAAAAGTATTACAGTTTAATTAGGTAGGATCATAAGTGCATTTTGAGTTGATTAAAAGCAGAAATATAAATACAAATATAATATGAAACTGAGCAGATGGAAGGTCACAGATACTAAAGGTAGAAGGAAGTAATTAACATATGTATTTGAAACTCATCCTTTTTCTTTTTATTTCTAAATGCCAATTTCATTTCTAGAGTCTGTTAAAATTTAGAGTAGCAATTTAGGAAAACCTAGATGGTAATCTAGGATAATTTGTTTTAGCTGAAATATTGATAGAATTATAACTGACTCAAATTTGGCTGCCTACTGCTGGGAAGCCAAAGCAGGAGAAGTAAGGTATGGTAAAAAGACATCAGCTTTTACACAAATGCTAGCAGTTGGGAGAATGGCTAAGCTCACGCCTCAAAGGAATGATATCAAATGTTAGGCTGGGGAGAGGAGTTTTAAAAAGCATACAGGACTGTTGCTGAGTAAAGGTCTATGTTTCTTGTTCTGGTGACTGTCTTGAGTCACAATCCACCTGGAGTGTGAGCTGATGTATTATCTACAATGGCCTAGTTATAAATTAATTGCTTTGAAGTAATCCCTGGAACTTCACAGATGGATCTCCATGACTGGTTTGTCTCAAGATTAGACCTGAGATCGTATAAGTAAGCACAAAATTAGATAAACTAGCAATGCAAGGGAGTGCCTGCTGGGAAGAGAAGGAAAAAAAAATATTTTAAAGTATGTTTTTAAGGTTAAAAGCCAGAGAGGAAAAAAAAGTTTCAAAATGCCTTTTGAATCTAAGCTACTCTGTTATATAGCCATGCAATATTATAAGAAAAAAAAATATATATATATATATACACATAGTTTGGAGATGGAGTCTTACTCTGTTTGTTACCCAGGCTGGAGTGCAGTGTCTTGATCTAGGCTTACTGCAACCTCCGCCCTCCCCCCTGGGCTCAAGCAATTCTCATGCCTCAGCCCCCTGAGTAGCTGGGACTACAGCCGCATGTAACCACACCTGGCTAATTTTTGTATTTTAGTATAGATGAACTTTCACAATGTTGGCCAGGCTGATCTCGAACTCCTGACCTAAGGTGATCTGCCCACCTTGGCTGCCCAAGCCAAAAAATAATTTTTGTTATTTATGAACATTGTCTAATAGGCAGGTTATATACTGCTTCAACTATATTGATAAGGAAACACGACACCAATAACCATAAAAGGATAGTTAGAAAGTTCTGAAAGTCATTTAGGACGTAATTTTTTTGTATATAAAATTTAAATATACCCTAATTCCAATTAATTATTCCAATATTGCTATGTTTCTTTGCTTTCAATCCACACGAAAACTTTGTATTTGTTTAGCTCCTGTTTTTAGTCTACTTTCTCACACATCATTTCTTTTTATATATTTATTTATATTTCTAACAATGATTTTTTTTCGATGTGCTCAAAATATGTAATGAAATGGCCAGTGGCATCTTCATATCTTTACTTTGTTATGACATGGGCACCTCAAGTATAAGAAGGCAACATGTTATTTTTTATTACAATCTGTGCCTCTATCTTTCTTCTTCATGTTTGTATTAGTCTGTTTTCATACTGCTATAAAGAACTGCCTTAGACTGGGTAATTTATAAATGAAAGAGGTTCAATTGACTCTCAGTTTCACATGGCTGGGGAGGCCCCTGAAAACTTAAGATCATGGTGGAAGGCAAAGGGGGAGCCAAGGCACCTTCTTCACAAGGCAGCAGGAAGGAAAATGAATGCAGGAACAACTACCAAACACTTATAAAATCAACAGATCTCATGAGAACTCACTCACTATCTTGAGAATGTCATGGGAGAAACTGCCTCCATGATAACCATTACCTCTACCTGGTCCCTCCCTTGACATGTGGGGGATAATGTGAATTATGGAGATTACAATTCAAGATGAGATTTTTGGGTAGGGACACAGCCAAACCATATCATTCCACCCCTAGCACCTCCCAGATCTCAGGTTCTCACATTTGCCTTTCCAAGAGCTGATGTAATATCCCCAATGGCCAGGTTATAAAGTCTCCAAAAGTCTTAACTCATCTCAGCATTAACCCAAACATCCAAGTCCAAAGTCTCATCTAAGACAAGGCAAGTCCCTTCACTTACTGTAAAATCAAAATCAAGTTGGTTACTTCCAAGATACAATGAGGGTACAGGCATTGGGTAAATACATCCATTCCAAATTGGAGAAATTGGCAAAAACAAAGGGGCTATATGCCCCATGCAAGTCCAAAATCCAGCTGGACAGTCAAATCTTAAAGCTCAAAAATGATCTCCTTTGACTCCATGTCTCACATCCAGGTCACACTGATGCAAGAAGTGTGTTCTCATGGCCTTGAGAAGCTCAACATGCGTGGCTTTGCAGGGCACAGCCTCACTCCGCTGCTTTCATGGGTTGAGTGTCTGCAGCTTTTCTAGATACACTGCTAGCTGTCGGTAAATCTAAAATTCTGTGATCTGGGGAATGGTGGCCCCCTTTTCAAAGCTCCGCTAGGCAGTGCCCCAGTGGGGACTCCATGTGGGGGGACTCCAACCCCACATTTCCCTTTTGCATTGCCCTGGCATAGGTTCTCCATGAGGGCTCAATCCTCACAGCAAACTTCTATGTGGACATCCAGGTGCTTCCATACATCCTCTGAAACCTAGGCGGAGGTTTCTAAACCTCAATTCTTGACTTCTGTTAATCCACAGGCCCAACACCATATGTAAACCACCATGGTTTGGGGCTCACACCCTCTGAAGTAAAGAACTGAGTTGTATGTTGGCCCCTTTTAGCCACTTCTGGGATGCAAGGCCTTAAGTCCTGAGACTGCACAAAGCAGCAAGGCCCTGGGACTGGCCCATGAAGTTATTTGTTCTCCCTAGGACTCCAGGCCTGTGATGGGTAGGGCAGCATGAATACCTCTGACATCCCCTGGAGGCATTTTCCCCATTGTCTTGGTAAAATATTTGGCTTCTTGGTAATTATGCAATTTATGCAGCTGGCTTGAATTTATGCTCAGAAAATGGGTTTTAGTTTTCTCTCACAATGTCAGGTTGCACATTTTCCAAACTTTTAATCTCTGCTTTCCTTTTAAACATAAGTTCCAATTTCAAATCATCTCTTTGTGAATGCATAAAACTGAATGCTTTGGAGCACCTAAGTCACTTTTCAACAGTGCTGCTTGGAAATTTCTTCCACCAGTTACCCTAAATAGTTTCTTTCAAGTTCAAATTTCCACAGATCTCTAGCACAGGGGCAAAACGCCTCTGGTCTCTTTGCTAAAGCACAGCAAGAGTCACCTTTATTCCAATTCCCAAAAAGTTATTCATCTCCATCTGAGACCTCCTCAGCCTGGATTTTATTGTACATATCACTATCAGCATGTTGATCAAAGCCATTAAACAAGTCTCTAGGAAATTCCAAACTTTCCCACAACTTTCTGTGTTCTCCGAGCCCTCCAACATGTTTCAACCTCTGTCTGTTACCTAGTTCTAAAGTCACTTCCACATTTTTTGGTATCTTTACAGCAGCACCCAATATTCTATGGAACCAATTTACAGTATTTAGTCCTTTTTCACACTGCTGTAAAAACTGCATGAGACTGGGTAATTTACAAAGGAAAGAGGCTTAATTGACTCACAGTTCCACGTGGCTGGGGAAACCACAGGAACTTACCAGTGTGGTGGAAGGTGAAGGAAAAGCAAGGTGCCTTTTCTTTCAAGGAGAATGAATGCAGAAGGAACTACCTAGCATTTATAAAACCATTAGATCCCTTAAGAGCTCATTCATTATCATGAGAACAGCATGAAGGAAACTGCTCTCATGATTTAATTACCTCCACCTAGTCTCTCCCTTGACATGTAGGGATTATGGGGATTACAATTCAAGATGGAATTTTGGGTGGGAACACAGCCAGACCATATTGATGTCAGTAACATATATCTTCAGCCACTTGCCAGGCACAATTAAAATTTGAGAGGCATAGTTTTTTATTTTTCTCTCTACCTAAAATACTATCTGCTACTCAGTTTGTGCTAAAGAAATATACGATAATCTTTTTTGGTGGTCATTTTTTTGCAGTTCTTTTCATTTTTATTTATCTTTTAAATTATTATTATACTTTAAGTTCTGGGGTATATATGCAATGATGGTTTGCTGCATGTATCACCCCATTAGCTACATTAGGTATTCCTCCTATTGCTATCCCTCCCCCATCCCCCCCCACCACCTGTTTTCCCTCCCCTAACCCTCTACCCCCTGACAGGCCTGAGTGTGTGATGTTCCCCTCCTGTATCCATATGATCTCATTGTTCAATACCCACTTATAAATGAGAAGATGTGGTGTTTGGTTTTCTGTTCTTATGTCAGTTTGCTGAGAATGATGGTTTCCAGCTTTAACCATGTCCCTGCAAAGGACATGAACTCATCATTTTTTATGGCTGCATAGTATTACATGATGGATATGTGCCACAATTTCTTTATCCAGTCTATCACTGATGGGGATTTGGGTTGACTCCAAGTCTTTGCTATTGGGAACAGTGCTGCAATAAGCATATATGTGCATGTGTCTTTATAATAGAATGATTTATAATCCTTTGGGTATACCCAGTAATGGAATTGCTGGCTCAAATGATATTTCTATTTCTAGATCCTTGGAGAATCACCACACTGTCTTCCACATGGTAGAATTAATTTACAGTCCCAACAACAGTGTAAAAGCATTCCTATTTCTCCACATCCTCTCCAGCATCTGTTGTCTCCAGATTTTTTAATGATTGCCATTCTAACTGGCATGAGATGATATCTCAATGTGGTTTTGAGTTGTATTTCTCTGAGGACCAGTGATAATGAGCGTTTTCTTGTATGTGTGTTGGTTACATAAATTTCTTTTGAGAAATGTCTGTTTATATCCTTTGCCCATTTTTGATGGGGCTGCTTTTGCTTATAAATTTGTTTAAGTTATTTGTAGATTCTGGATATTACCCCTTTGTTGGATAGGTAGCTTACAATTTTATTTTCCTATTCTGTTGGTTGCCACTTCATTCTAATGATAGTTTCTTTTGCTGTGCAGAAGCTGTTTAGTTTAATTAGATCCCATTTGTCTATTTTGGCTTTTGTTGCCTTGTTTTTGGTGTTTTAGTAGTGAAGTCTCTGCCCATGCGTATGTCCTGAATGGTATTGCTTAGTTTTTCTTTTAGGGTTTTTATGGTTTTAGGTCTTAGGTTTAAACGTTTAATTCATCTGGAGTTAATTTTTGTATAATGTGTAAGAAAGGGATCCAGTTTCAGCTTTCTGCATATGGCTAGCCAGTTTTCCCAATACCATTTTACCAAAAATGTAACAGAAATCATGTCAATAACTTTCTTAACATCTCTCTCTTCTACTTACTGGTTCCTTCTTACTTTGTTTCATAAAGACCTTGACAAGTCCATAATTTTAAGTAACATTTAGATAACTTCTGAATTAGACAAAATTATTCTTTTTCTCAGTAAAAACACATCTTCTTTGGAACACTTTGTCTACCAAATTATATATTAACTAGAGTTCTTATTATTAACAGTGTATTTTAGTGAAATCCTACAAATAAGAAATACTGAGCTGCCTATCAGATATCGTATTTTATAGATGGAAATTATTCCATAATTTTTATGGATATGTATCCCCATATCCATAACCTTTTCTTAACAGGAAAAACACTGCATCAACTAACGGGCAAAACAAACAGCTGGAATCGAAGTGGCAGAATGAGATTCACACATAACAATATTAACTTTAAATGTAAATGGTCTAAATGCCCCAATCAAAAGACATAAACCAGAAAATTGGATTAAGAGTCAAGACCCATCAATGTGCTGTATTCAGGAGACCCATCAGTGTGTTGTATTCAGGAGACCCATCTCATGTGCAAAGACACACATATATTCAAAATACAGGGATGGAGGAACATTTACCAAGCAAATGGAGAGCAAAAAAAAGCAGGGGTTGCAATCCTAGTATCTGATAAAACACACTTTAAACCAACAAACATCAAAAGAGACAAAGAAGACTATTACATAATAGTAAAGGGATCAATGCAACAAGAAGAGCCAACTATCCTAAATATATATGCACCCTATATAGCAACACCCAGATACATAAAGCAAGTTCTTAATGACCTACAAAGAGACTTAAACTCCCAAACAATAATAGTGGGAGACTTTAACAGCCCACTGTCAATATTAGACAGATTAATGAGACAGAAAATTAGCAAGGATATCCAGGACTTGAACTCAGATCTGGACCAAGTGGATCTAATAGAAATCTACAAAACTCTCCACACCAAATTCACAGAATATACATTCTTCTCAGCACCACATTGCACTTACTCTAAAATTGACCACATAATTGGGAGTAAAACACTCCTCAACAAATGCAAAAGAAGGGAAATTATAATAAACACTCTAGAACGCAGTGTTATCAAATTAGAACTGAGGATTAAGAAACTCACTCAATTATTTCTTGTCTTCTGATAGCTTTTGAGTTTTTTTGATCTTGCTCCTCTAGCTCTTTCAATTTTGATGATAGGGTGTCAATTTTAGATCTCTCCTTGCTTCTCATGTGGGCATATATTGCTATATATTTTCCTCTAGAGACTGCTTTAAATGTGTCCCAGAGATTCTGGTATGTTGTGTCTTCATTCTTGTTGGTTTCAAAGAACATTTTTATTTCTGCCTTCATTTCATTGTTTACCCAGTCAACATTCAAGAGCCAGTTGTTCAGTTTCCATGAAGCTGTGCGGTTCTGAGTTAGTTTCTGAATTCTGAGTTCTAACTTGTTTGCACTGTGGTCTGAGAGACTGTTTGTTATGATTTCCATTCTTTTGCATTTGCTGAGGAGTGATTTACTTCCAATTATGTGGTCAATTTTAGAGTAGGTGTGATGTGGTGCTGAGAAGAATGTATATTCTGAGGATTTGGGGTGGAGAGTTCTGTAAATGTCTATTAGGTTTGCTTGGTCCAGGTCTGAGTTCAAGTCCTGGATATCCTTGTTAATTTTCTGTCTCATTGATCTGTCTAATATTGACAACGGGGTGTTCAAGTCTCCCACTATTATTGTGTGGGAATCTAAGTCTCTTTGTAAGTCATTAAGAACTTGCCTTATGTATCTGGGTGCTCCTGTATTGGGTGCATATATATTTAGGATCGTTAGCTCTTCTTGTTGCATTGATCCTTTTACCATTATGTAATGTCCTTCTTTGTCTCTTTTGATCTTTGTTGGTTTAAAGTCTGTTTTATCAGAGATGAGAATTGCAACTACTGCTTTTTTTGCTCTCCATTTGCTTGGCAAATCTTCCTCCACCTCTTTATTTTGAGCCTTTGTGTATCTTTGCATGTGAGATGGCTTTCCTGGATACAGCACACCGACAGGTTTTGGCTTTTTATCCAGTTTACCAGTCTATGTCTTTTGATTGGGGCATTGAGCCCATTTACATTGAGGGTTAATATTGTTATGTGTGAATTTGATCCTGCCATTTTGATGCTAGCTGGCTGTTTTTCCCATTAGTTGATGCAGTTTCTTCATTGTGTTGATGCTCTTTATCATTTGGTATGTTTTTGGAGTGGCTGGTACTGGTTGTTCCTTTCTATGTTTAGTGCCTCTTTCAGGAGCTCTTGTAAAGCAGGCCTGGTGGTGATGAAATCTCTGAGTACTTGCTTGTTCGCAAAGGATTTTATTTTTCCTTCACTTATGAACTTAGTTTGGCTGGATATGAAATTCTGGATTGAAAGTTCTTTTCTTTAAGGATGTTGAATATTGTCCCCCACTCTCTTCTGGCTTGTAGGATTTCTGCTGAGAGATCTGCTGTGAGTCTGATGGGCTTCCCTTTATGGGTAACCTGACCTTTCTCTCTCTGGCTGCCCTTAGCCATTGAGATACCCATGCCAGTTAGAATGGCGATCATTAAAAAATCTGGAGACAACAGATGCTGGAGAGGATGTGGAGAAATAGGAACACTTTTACACCATTGTTGTGAGTGTAAATTAGTTCAACCATTGTGGAAGACAGTGTGGCGATTCCTCAAGGACCTAGATATAGAAATTCCATTTGAACCAGCAATCCCATTACTGGGTATATAGCCAAAGGATTATAAATCATTCTACTATAAAGACACATGCACACGAATGTTCATTGCAGCACAGTTTATAATAGCAAAGACCTGGAACCAACCCAAATGCTCATTGATGATAGACTGGACAGGGAAAATGTAGCACATATACACCATGGAATATTATGCAGCCATCAAAAACGATGAGTTCATGTCCTTTGTAGGGACATGGATGAACCTGGAAACCATCATTCTCAGCAAACTGACACAAGAACAGAAAATCAAACACCGCATGTTCTCACTCTTAGGCGGGTGTTGAACAATGAGAACACATGGACACAGGGAGGGGAGCATCACACACTGGGATCTGTTGGGGGGAAATAGGGAGGGACAGCGGTGGGTGGGGAGTTGGGGAGAGAGAGCATGGGGGAGAAATGCCACATATCGGTGATGGGGGAGGAAGACAGCAAATCACACTGCCATATTTGTACCTATGCAACAATCTTGCATGTTCTTCACATGTACCCCAAAACCTAAAATGCAATAAAATATATATATATATTTAAAAAAAAAAAAAGAAACTCACTCAAAACTGCACAACTACATAGAAACTGAGCAACCTGCTCCTGAATGACTACTGGATAAATAATGAAATGATGAAATGAAGGCAGAAATAAAGATATTCTTGGAAAACAATGAGAATGAAGAAACAATGTACCAGAATCTCTAGGACACATTTAAAGCAGTGTCTAGAGGGAAATGTATAACCCTAAATGCTCGCAAGAGAATCAAGGAAAGATCTAAAATCGGCACCCTAAGGTCACTATTAAAAGAACCAGAGGAGCAAGATCAAACAAATTCAAAAACTATCAGAAGACAAGAAATAACTAAGATCTGAGCAGAGCTGAAGGAGATAGAGAGTCAAAAACCCTAAAAAAATCAATAAATCCAGTAGCTGGTTTTTTAAAAAGATCAACAAAATAGATAGACAGTGAGCCAGACTAATAAAGGAGAAAAGAGAGAAGAGTCAAATAGATGCAATTAAAAATGATTAAAGGAATATAACCACCTATTCCACAGAAATACCAACTACCATTAGAGATTACTACAAACACATCTATATAAATAAACTAGTAAATATAGAAGAAATGGATACATTCGTGGACACTTACACCCTCCCAAGACTAAACCAAGAATTGAATTCCTGAATAGATCAATAACAAGGTCTGTAATTGAGGCAGCAATTAATAGCCTAGCAACCAGAAAAAGTCCAGGACCAGATGGGTTCACAGCCGAATTCTACCAGATGTACAAAAAGGAGCTGGTACCGTCCCTTCCGAAACTATTCCAAATAATACAAAAGAGAGAATCCTCCCTAATTCATTTTATGAGACCAACATCATCCTGAAATCAAAACCTGGCAGAGACACAACTAACAAAGAAAATTTTAGGCCAATATCCATGATAAACATTAATGCAAAAATCCTCAATAAAATACTTGCAAACCGAATCCAACAGCACATCAAAAAGCTTATCCATCATGATCAAGTTGGCTTCATCCCCTGGGATGCAAGACTGGTTCAACATAAACATAATGCATAACATAAACGTAATTCATCACATAAACAGAACCAAAGACAAAAACCACATGATTATATCAAACGATGCAGAGAAAGCCTTCAACAAAATTCAACAGTGCTTTATGCTAAAAACTCTCAAATAACTAGAATGAATCTCAAAATAATAGCTATTTATGACAAATCCACAGCCAATATACTAAACGGGCAAAAACTGGAAGCATTCCTTTTGAAAGTTCACGTAAGACAAGGATGCCTTCACTCACCACTCCTATTCAACATAGTATTGGAAGTTCTGGCCAGGGCAATTGGTGAAGAAAAAGAAATGAAGTATTTTAAATTGGGAAAAAGGAAGCCAAATTGTCTCTATTTGCAGATGATATGCTTGTATATTTAGAAGACCCCATCATCTCAGCCCAAAATCTCCTTAGGCTGATAAGCAACTTTTAGGATGCAAAATCAATATGCAAAAATCACAGGCATTCCTATACAGCAATAATAGACAGACAGCCAAATCATGGTGAACTCCCATTTACAATTGCTAAAAAGAGAATAAAATACCTAGAAATACAACTAACCAGGGATGTAAAGGGCCTCTTCAAGGAGAACTACAAACCACCACTCAAGGAATTAAGAGTGGACACAAACAGATGGAGAAACATCCCATGCTCATGGTTAGGAAGAATCAATATCATGAAAATGGCCATACTGGCCAAAGTAGTTTATAGATTCAGTGCTATTCCCAACAAGCTATCATTGACTTTCTTCATAGAATTGGAAAAAAAAAAAAAACACAACACCTTAAGCCTCATATAGAACCAAAGAGAGACTGCATAGCCAAGACAATCTTAAGCAAAAACAAAACAAAACAAAAAGAGAAAACAAAGCTGGAGGCATCATGCTACCTGACTTCAAACTATACCACAAGGCTACAGTAATCAAAACAGCATGGTACTGGTACCAAAGAGATACATACACCAATGGAACAAAACAGAGGCCTCAGAAATAATACCACACATCTACAACCATGTGATCTTTGACAAACCTGACAAAAACAAGCAATGAGGAAATGATTCCATACTTAATAAATGGTGTTGGAAGTAAGGTTATAGAGAAAAGAGAATAATTTTGTATGAGAAAGGATCTTGTACGGTAAATTTTTATCCTAATGTAAAATGAGCATTTTTTAAAAAAAGAAAATTTAGGACAAGACAGATAGTCCAAACATGTTACAGATTGTCTGCATAAGACATATATAGTTTTTTCCTGTTTTTCTGTGTGTCTATCTTCAGGCACATAAAGAGAAAATAGAAAAATTAAAATTTAAATAAAATATTCTTTGAATCCTGTTAGAAAATTGAAGAACTTTGATTAATTAACATTGCTCATATTTAAAGTTCTTAGACTTGATGAAGGTAAAATAACTATTGTAAATAAATGTATTTCCAACTTGGCAATTCTGTTTTAATATAGGTAAGCATGGATCCAAATTTCACATACATGCTTATGTTGCTTCACACTATATTTGCTATTCTGCATTGATAGTACTAGCACCACTAAAGTACTTACTGGTCACATATCTAAAATGAATTTCTTAATTGGACAATATATGTAGCAGTCTTGGTGAGCTTAACAACATTAAATCGTGTGTCAATGACAAATTAATCTAATTAGTCTTTTTTTTAATACTCTGAGTTATACTGTGGCCTCTGAGGTAAACTCAGTAGGAGAAAATTTGGGCCCTAATTTCCTGTTTATTTGTATTGACTTCTAATTTTCATTTATTTGCTGTTTTTTTCTCTTTATGATAATATATATACACACACACACACACACACACATATATATGTATATATAAAACCATGGATGTTTGTTTTTTCTTGTTTCTATTTTATTTAGTTCTATGAATAGTCATTTTGTTTCCTATGCATTTTCAACAATTCATATTGCTATATTTATCTAAAGATCCTAAGCTACCTTTGTTTAGTCTCCAAAAATTGACAGAGAACATCAGTCATTTAAAATTTGGTTGGTTTTGCTTACCTGTGATGATCTAGAGAACTATGTGTGCTTTAAGTCTCCTAGCAAGAAATAAACACTTATTATTACAAGTTCTGTACAGAAATTGTACATTATGTATTTTGTTATTTGGAAAAGTATGTGAGAGTAAAAATGTTTAATGGTGTTTATTTCCAAGGTAATTTAATTCAATCAATAATTTCAGTAGGCTGTAGAATGTTTCCTTTAACAAGGGAAACTGTGATATGAGTATAAAATTTTAATGTTCAGGAAAGATTGATCTTGTCCTTAAGGAAATTAGATTGATTGAGATTTCTCTCAAACTAACATAGTTGTGCTTACCATTATTAAAATTAAGTGATATTCACTTGGATTTAGGTAATTTTTTTAAAAAGAGATGTGAGACTTTCTAGTTATTTTTTATTCTAAGCCTACTATCACTGTTGGGCCTTCGTTTATATACCTGAAAACAAATATATACAAATGTTGCACTGGTGAAGTTACCTAATCAGTTGGCAGTATTGTATTTGAAACCAATCTTGGAAAAATGTAATGATGCTCTTTTAAAATAGCTGAAAAAAATTACTGTGTGCTTATTCTCACTTTTCTTTGTTTCTTTGTATAGTGTTTAAATGAAAGGAAATTATTTATCCTCATACTGACCTTCCAAAACTGATTTTTATGTTTTTTTAATGATGAAGAAAAAAGTCAGTGGTCTTGCTTTTGTAAGTTTAACATAGGACCTATCACATTTTTGATGCTTTGGTCAGTTCTGTTATTAGTATGCCAGCAATTAAATATATACGGGAACTAAACTAACCACTTTAATACAGTCATTTGAAGTGCTACTGGCAGTAACCACTGGATATCAAATCACAGTGATTTAATTTGTGACAAGTTAGAGAGAATGATAAGAATTTCTGCAGTATAAATGTCCTATTAAGTAATCCCTGTGCTGTTAAGTTACAGGGCTTTGACTCCTGGTTCTGAAAAAGGCAGCTACTCCTGATAACTCTTAAACATTGACCCAAGTCAAAGCCTTGTCTTTAGATTTGGGGAAAGGTGACAATCAAAATGAACCTTTCATGAAACACAGGGACAGAAATGAAAACCATTCAATCTTTCTAGGCCCAGAGACTATCCTGGCTTAAGATGTGGGCGTTTGAAATTTCAAGGACCAATTTTGAGAGATTAAATTAGTTAAGAGCTTTTGTATTAATTAAACATTAATATAAAAAGCACACTGATGCAAGACCAGTGTCTGGGCCCCTAACCAGAAAACCAGGATTTTCTTGGAACATTAATCTCCTCTTTAATAGAAAACTACAAAAGGTTATAAAAGGTTTATGGAGAACTTAGCTTATGGTCAATCTGTTTAAAATTAGATATATTTGCTTATGAAGTTTATTAAATTAGGTTTAACATTAAAAATATAACATACAAAAGTAACATTTTGTTTTCTCCTTTGATCAAAAATGATTGTGTCATATTAGTATTGGACAAAATATTTTTGTTTTCTTTTTGAGTAAAGTGTAGGGAAAAATGGAATGGGGGAAGACAGATTTAGTTGGCCTCATGCTGTCTTTATTAGGCATTATTGTTTGGTAAATGGATTCTCATCTCTATCAAAGAGTAAATGTTTTTGTTTTATCATTTTGACTAAATGAATGACTATTTCATAGTAACTTGTGATACCATTTTATAATATCAAGTGTCTTAAAACATTGAAACTTGGCAAATTTTTGACAGTACAATTTCAAGTTCTACATTCAGTGTTTTTAACCTCAAATGAAACTTTTCTGGATATTGGGTTCCCTAAAGTCCAAGAGAGACATATTAGGCTCATTCATTCATTGTGTCAGAATTATGGAGGAAACATTACCAAATTCGAGGTGGTGTTTAATTTCCTTTGGATTCTATTAAGTTAGCTGTATTGTTAATATGTGTTCCAGGATTGTATGAGAATTCTGGTATGCCTTAATATATGTTGTCAGTAACAATTATGTTAAATTGCTCTATGCCACAGAAAAAAACAAATTCCCATGTCAACTGTGTCTTTAACTATGGTTGTCTTAAGACTTCTGCCATCCACAAGAGTTCTTTTGCTTAGATTTTTCTCAAAAAGTGACTATACTCAGCTACAGTCCAGTGTTTGCTTCTTTGGGAAGTTCATTAAAAGAACTCTTGAATGCAGGTCTCTGATAACTTTGGAGATCATGCCATTGAATTAGAGAGAAACTTTCCAGGACACTAATTGAAAGTCTGATATGTTCATAAAGGTTGCTAACCCAATATGAAGCAGAGCAGGAGTTGATGGCATGGATTGAAATAACGGAAGACTGAAATAATTTTTATGGCTTTTTTTGTATGAAACATTGTGGATTCATCAGAGTCTGGAGAACATGTTTTCTTTTTTTTTTTTTATTGCATTTTAGGTTTGAGGGTACATGTGAAGAACATGGAAGATTGTTGCATAGGTACACACATGGCAGTGTGATTTGCTGCCTTCCTCCCCATCACCTATATCTGGCATTTCTCCCCCATGCTATCCCTCCCCCACTCCCCACCCCCCACTATCCCTCCCCTTTTCCCCCCCAACAGACCCCAGTGTGTGATACTCCCCCCTCCCTGTGTCCATGTGTTCTCATTGTTCAACACCCGCCTATGAGTGAGAACATGCGGTGTTTGATTTTCTGTTCCTGTGTCAGTTTGCTGAGAATGATGGTTTCCAGGTTCATCCATGTCCCTACAAAGGACACGAACTCATCGTTTTTGATGGCTGCATAATATTCCATGGTGTATATGTGCCACATTTTCCCTGTCCAGTCTATCATCGATGGGCATTTGGGTTGGTTCCAGGTCTTTGCTATTGTAAACTGTGCTGCAATGAACATTTGTGTGCATGTGTCCTTATAGTAGAATGATTTATAGTCTTTTGGATATATACCCAGTAATGGGATTGCTGGATCAAATGGAATTTCTATTTCTAGGTCCTTGAGGAATCGCCACACTGTCTTCCACAATGGTTGAACTAATTTACACTCCCACCAACAGTGTAAAAGCGTTCCTATTTCTCCACATCCTCTCCAGCATCTGTTGTCTCCAGATTTTTTAATGATCGCCATTCTAACTGGCGTGAGATGGTATCTCAATGTAGTTTTGATTTGCATTTCTCTAGTGACCAGTGATGATGAGCATTTTTTCATATGTTTGTTGGCTTCATGTATGTCTTCTTTTGTAAAGTGTCTGTTCATATCCTTCGCCCACTTTTGAATGGGCTTGTTTGTTTTTTCTTGTAAATGTGTTTCAGTTCTTTGTAGATTCTGGTTATCAGCCCTTTGTCAGATGGGTAGACTGCAAAAATTTTTCCCCATTCTGTTGGTTGCCGATTCACTCTAATGACTGTTTCTTTTGCTGTGCAGAAGCTCTGGAGTTTGATTAGGTCCCATTTGTCTATTTTGGTTTTTGTTGCTGATGTTTTTGGTGTTTTAGTCATGAAGTCCTTGCCTATGCCTATGTCTTGGATGGTTTTGCCTAGGTTTTCTTCTAGGGTTTTTATGGTGTTTGGTATTATATTTAAGTCTTTAATCCATCTGGAGTTCATTTTAGTGTAAGGTGTCAGGAAGGGGTCTAGTTTCTGCTTTCTGCACATGGCTAGCCAGTTTTCCCAACACCATTTATTAAACAGAGAATCTTTTCCCCATTGCTTGTTTTTATGAGGTTCGTCAAAGATCAGATGGTTGTAGATGTGTGGTGTTGGCTCCAAGTCCTCTGTTCTGTTCCCTTGGTCTATATCTCTGTTTTGGTACCAGTACTATGCTGTTTTGATCACTATAGCCTTATAGTGTACTTTGAAGTCAGGTAGCATGATGCCTCCAGCTTTGTTCTTTTTGCTTAGAATTGACTTGGCTATGCAGGCTCTCTTTTGGTTCCATACGAAATTTAAGGTGTTTTTTTCTAGTTCTTGAAGAAGGTCATTGGTAGCTTGATGGGGATAGTGTTGAATCTGTAAATTACTTTGGGCAATATGGCCATTTTCATGATATTGTTTCCTGACATTAATGATCATCATTCTAACTGGCATGAAATAGTATCTTGTTGTGGTTGATTTGCATTTCCCTAATGACCAGTGATGATGGGCTTTTCTTCATACGTCTGTTGGCTGCATAAATGTCTTGTTTTTGAAAAGCTCCTGTTCATATCCTTTGCCCACTTTTTGATGGGGTTGTTTCTTTTTTTGTAAATTTAAGTTCCTTGTAGATCCTGGATATTAGCCTTTGTCAGATGAATAGATTGCAAAAATTTTCTTTCATTTTGTAGGTTGCCTGTTCATTCTGATGTTAGTTTCTTTTGTTCTGCAGAAGCTCTTTAGTTTAATTAGATCCCATTTGTCAATTTTGGCTTTTGTTGTCATTGCTTTTGTTGTTTTAGTCATGACGTCTTTGCCTATGCCTATGTCCTGAAAGGCACTTCCTGGTCAAGTGGAGCGAATAGATACCTTCTAGGGTTTTTATGGTTTTAGGTCTTACATTTAAATCTTTAATCCATCTTTAGTTAATTTTTGTATGAGGTGAACGTGTGTGCATAGGTTTGTTTAAGTGAGGGCCGTCAGAGATTATAACTGAGATATTCCCGATATGCTCAGCCAAAATAACATAAAATCTTAATTCTACAGACTTTACATGCACACTGAGCAATGGCTTTAACACTAAATTATTTTAATTTATTGGTTGAAGGTTTGGCTTGTTGTATGAAATTATTTCATCAGGTAAATAACTATCCTTAAGCATGTGTGCCTCACCCAATAGCTATGTAAACAGTTAACCAATGGTGCAAGTTAACCAATGGTTAACCAAGTTCAAAGTTGCAAAATTCAGACACTTTTATTTCACTTGTGTTTGCTTGAGCTTATGATTGATACAGCATATCTCTAAGATATGGAAACCCCTTTTTGTTCTTTTCTCACTTCAGGTGCCAGCAATTGATTTTGCAGCCAGCAGGAACATCAAGCCCAGCTGAATCCTTTTTATGTCTACCTTTCTCTTGACTTTACCTTGGAGTTAGTCAGGAAGTAATCACACGAGCTCAGCAGTGTCAAAATTATGGTGTTCTAAATGTTTCAGCTATATACTTCCAAACTTTCAAAAAGTCTTAATTTTTGATCAAGAACCAGTATGTGCCTAATCAAGTAGGCACTCATTTAGCTAAATTATACAGGGACACGGACATTCATTTAGCTAAACTGCTTTATATTATATAAAAAAGGTAATTATTTTGAAGGAGGAGCATCAAGATCATTGACTAGATGTACCTGATACTCCTTTCTCTCACAAAGAAGAACCAAAATACTGAGCAGATGATCACACTTTGAGTAGACCATCTGAGGCAGATCACTGAAATTCAACAGATAAGTGGCAGGGGCAAGCAAGGTACCTCCCTTCCATCTCCTTCCTTGTTTTCAGTGCTTTGTGTCATGGTTCCTGTTTATATGCCTTCTAATTTTTCTTAAAGCCAGAGATTTGGCATTCATAATTATAGTATTTCCAACTTTGTCAATTTTGGCAAGAAATAAATTTTGAAAAACTTGGCGTAGGACAACCCAATCAGGCAAAATTAAACTAACCTTTCTGAGGAATTCTATTTGGGAATAATGTCATTTAAATTTTTAAAATTATTTTCATTTCTGAGATGGAGTCTTGCCCTGTCACCCAGCCCGGAGTACAGTGGCATGATCTCAGCTCACTGCAACCTCTGCCTTCCGATTCAAGTGATTTTCCCACCTCAGCCTCCTTGATAGCTGGGACTACAGGTAGGTGCCACCACACTGGGCTAATTTTTTGTATTTTTAGTAGAGTTGGGGTTTCATCATGTTGCCCAGGCTGGTCTCAAACTCCTGAGCTCAAGTGATCAGCCCTACTCATCTTTCCAAAGTGCTGGGATTACAGGCATGAGCCACCATGCCCAATCTGGGAATGATGTTTAGACACCAGAAATTTCTGTAAATTACTTATTTGATTCTTTACTAAAAATCTTTTTTAAGATTTTCTGTAGTCCACCAGGTAAACAAAGATTTCTTAGCATACTATTCCTTTTCCTCCTATATTTAAATCTTTGCTTCACTGTCTCTGTATTCTGTTACTTTTCTGCCTTTCTTCATACTAATTCCATTAAGTTCACTTTTCCATTTATTTGTTTCAAGGCCGAGATCAAATGCTATATTATTTACAAGGTTTTTTTCCTTAATCTATGATAATTTTTTTATTTTCAACGTTTTATTTACTTTGTTAAATTATTTGTGTGCTATTGATTTGTTTTAAGTTTTATTTTAGAATTGGGGTATGTGCAAGTTTGTTACAAAGATATATTGTATCATGCAACATTTGAAGTACAAATGAATCTGTCAGCAAGGTCGTGAGCATGGTACTACTCAATAGGTAGTTATTTTGTTGTTTGTATTTTATTTTATTTTATTTTAAGTACTGGGATACATGTGCAGAACCTGCAGGTTTGTTACATAGGTATATATGTGCAATGATGGTTTGCTGCACCTATCAACCCATCATCTAGGTTTTCAGCCTCACATGAATTAGGTGTTTGTCTTAATCCTTTCCCCTCCCCTTGTCTCCCAACCCCCAAGAGGCCCCACTGTGTGTTGTTACCCTTCCTGTGTCCTTGTGTTCTTATTGTTCAGCTCCCACTTATGAGTGAGAACATATCCTGCTTAGTTTTCTGTTGCTGTGTTTTCTGAGGAGAGTGACTTCTAGCTTTATCTTTATCCATGTCCCTGAAAGGACATAATCTCATTATTTTTTATGGCTGCATAATCTTCCATTGTGATATCTATATATCTATATATAGATACATCACTTTTTTTTTTATTCATTCTATCATCAGTAGGCATTTGGGTTGGTTTCCTATCTTTGTTATTGTAAATAGTGCTGCAAAAAAACATACATGTGCATGTGTCTTTACAGTAGAATGATTAATATTCCTTTGAGTATATACCCAGCAATAGAATTGATCTGTCAAATGGTATTTCTAGTTCTGGGACCTTAAGGAATAGCAACAGTGTCTTCCACAATGGTCGAAGTAATTTACACTCCCACCAACAGTATAAAAGCATTCCTATTTCTCCACAGCCTTGCCAGCATCTATTGCTTCTTAACTTTTTAATAACCACCGTTGTGACTCGCATAAGATGGTATCTCACTGTGGTTTTGATTTGCATTTCTCTAATGATCAATAAGGATTAGATTTTTTCATATGTTTGTTGGCCACATAAATGTCATCTTTTGAGAAGTGTCTGTTCATATCCTTTGCCCATTTTTTTTTGAATGGATTGTCTGTTTTTTTCTTGTAAATTTAAGTTCTTTGTAGATTCTGAGTATTTGTCCTTTGTCAGATAGGTAGATTGCAAAAATAGTCTCCCATTCTGTAGGTTGCCTGTTCACTCTGATGATAGTTTCTTTTGCTGTGCAGAAGCTCTTTAGTTTAATTAGATCCCATTTGTCAATTTTGGCTTTTGTTTCAATTGCTTTTGGTGTTTTAGTCATGAATTCTTTGCCTATGCCTATATTCTGAAAGGTACTGCCTGGGTTTTCTTCTAGGGTTTTTATGGTTTTTAGGTCTTACATTTAAATCTTTAATCCATCTTTAGTTAATTTTTGTATAAGGTGTAAGGAAGGGGTCTAGTTTCAGTTTTCTGCATATGGCTAGCCAGTTTTCCCAACACTATTTATTAAATAGGAAATCCTTTCCCCATTGATTGTTTTGTCAAGTTTCTCAAAGATCAGATGGTTGTAGATGTGTGGCATTATTTCTGAGGCCTCTGTTCTGTTCCATTTGTCTAGATATACTCTTTTGGTACCAGTACCATGCTGTTTTTGTTACTGCAGCTTTCTAGTATAGTTTGAGGTGAGGTAGCATCATGCCTCCAGATTTGTTCTTTTTGTTTAGGATTGTCTTGGCCACATAGGCTCTTTTTGGTTCCATATGAAATTTAGAGTAGTTTTTACTAATTCTTTGAAGTAAGTCAGTGGTAGCTTGATGGGAATAGAATTGAGTCTATAAATTACTTTGGGCAGTATGGCCATTTTCATGGTATGGATTCTTCCCATCCATGAGCATGGAATGTTTTTCCATTTGTTTATGTCCTCTCTATTTTAGTTGAGCAGTGGTTTGTAGTTTTCCTTGAAGATGTTCTTCACTTTCTTTTTAAGTTCTATTCCTAGGTATTTTATTCTCTTTGTAGCAATTGTAAATGGGAGTTTCCTCATGATTTGGCTCTCTGTTTGCCTATTATTGGTGTATAGGAATGCTTGTGATTTTTGCCGATTGATTTCGTATCCTGAGACTTTGCTGAAGTTGCTCATCAGCTTAAGGGGTTTTGGGCTGAGACGATGGAGTTTTCTAAATAAACAATCATGTCATCTTCAAACAAATCATTTGACTTCTTTTATTCCTATTTGAATATGCTTTTTTCCTGGTTGCCTTGGCCAGAACTTTTAATACTATGTTGAATAGGAGTATTGAGAGAGGGCATCGTTTTCTTATGCCAGTTTTCAAAAGGAATACTTCTAGCTTTTGCCCGTTCAGTATGATATTGGCTGTGGGTTTGTCATAAATAGCTCTTATGATTTTGAGATATATTCCATCAATACCTAGTTTATTGAGAGTTTTTAGCATGAAGCGGTGTTGAATTTTATCACAGGCCTTTTTTACATCAATTGAGATAGTCATTCGGTTCTTCTAATTGTTTCTGTTTATATGATGGATTATGTTCATGGATTTGTGTATGTTTAACGAACCTTGCATCCCAGGGATGAAACCAACTTGATCGTGTTTCATAAGCTTTTTAATATACTGCTGGATTCGGTTTGCCAGTATTTTATTGAGGATTTTGGCATTGATGTACATTAGGGATATAGGCCTGAAATTTTTCTTTGTTGTGTCTCTGCTAGGCTTTTGTATCAGGATGATGCTGGCCTCATAAAATGAGTAAGGGAGAAGTCCCTCTTTTTCTGTTGTTTGGAATAGTTTCAGAAGGAATCGTACCAGTTCTTCTTTGGACCTCTGGTAGATTTCAGCTGTGAATCTATCTGTTCCTGGACTTTATTTGATTGGTAGGCTATTGATTACTGCCTCAATTTTAGAATTTTTTATTGGTCTATTCAGGGATTCAACTTTTTCTTGGTTTAGTTTTGGGAGGTTGCATATGTCAAGGAATTTATCCATTTCTTCTACATTTTCTAGTATTTGCATAGAGGTATTTATAGTATTCACTTATGGTAGTTTGTATTTCTGTGGGGTCAGTGGTGATATCTGCTTGATCGTTTTTATTGTGTCTATTTGATTATTCTTGCATTTTTTCTTTATTATTCCAGTTAGCAGTCTGTCTGTTTTGTTAATTTTTTCAAAAACAACTCCTGTATTCACTGATTTTTTTGAAGTGTTTTTCGAGTATCTCCTTCAGTACTGCTCTGATCTTAGTGTTTTTTCTTTGTTTTGCTATTTTTTTTTTTTTTTTTTTTTTTTGGCTTCTGCTAGTTTTTGAATTTATTTGCTCTTGCTTCTCTAGTTCTTTTAATTATGATGTTAGGGTGTCAATTTTAGATATTTTCCACTTTCTCCTGTGGGCATTTAGTGCTATAAATTTCCCTCTTAACACTGCTTCAGCTGTGTCTTAGAGATTCTGGTACATTGTCTCTTTGCTCTCCTTGGTTGCAAAGAACTTCTTGATTTCTGTGTTAATTTCTTTATTTGCACAAGAGTCATTCAGTAGTAGGTTGTTCAGTTTCCATGTAGTTGTGTGATTTTGAGTGAGCTTTTTAATCCTGAGTTCTAATTTGATTGCACTGTGGTCTGAGAGACTGTTATTTTCATTCTTTTGCATTTGCTAAATAGTGTTTTACTTCCAGTTATGTGGTCAATTTTAGAATAAGGGTCATGTGGCAATGAGATATTCTGTTGATTTGGGGTGGAGAGTTCTGTAGATATCTATTCACTCCACTTGACCAAGAGGTGAGTTCAAGTGCTGAATATCCTTGTTAATTTTTTGTCTCATTGATATGTCTAATATTGACAATGGTGTGTTAAAGTCTCCTGCTATTATTGTGTGGGCATCTAAGTCTCTTTGTAGGTCTCTAGGAACTTGTTTTATGAATCTGGGTGCTCCTGTATTGGATGCATACATATTCTGGATAATTATCTCTTGTTGCATTGATCTCTTTACCATAATATAATGCCCTTTTTTTAAATCTTCATTGGTTTAAAGTCTGTTTTATTAGAGACTACTATTGCAATCTCTGTTTTTAATTTTTGTTTCTTGCTTTCCATTTCCTTGGTAAATATTCCTCTATCCCTTTATTTTAAGCCTATGTGTGTCTTTGCACATGAGATGAGTCTCCTGAATATAGCACACAGATGAGTCTTGACTCTTTATCCATTTTGGCAGTCCGTTTCTCTTAATTGGGGCATTTAGTCCATTTACAATTAAGGTTAATATTGATATGTGTGAATCTGATCCTGTCATCATTGATGCTAGCTGGATTATTTTGCACACTAATTACTGCAATTTCTTCATAGTGTCATTGATCTTTGTATTTTGGTGTGTTTTTGCAGTGGTTGATACCAGTTTTTTTCTTTATATATTTAGTGATTCCTTTAGGAGCAAAGCAGGCCTGGTGGTAATGAAATCCCTTTGCATTTGCTTGTCTGGAGAGGATTTTATTTCTCCTTCACTTATGAAACTTAGTTTGGCTGGATATAAAATTCTGGTTGAAAATTCTTTTATCTAAGAATGTTGAATATTGGCTTCCACTCTCTTCTAGCTTCTAGGGTTTCTGCTGACAGATCCACTGTTAGTCTGATGGGCTTCCCTTTGTAGGTGTCCTGACCTTTCTCTCTGGTGGCCCTTAACGTTTTTTCCTTCATTCAACCTTGGAGAATTGATGATTTCATGTGTTGGGGTTGATCTTCTCATGGAGTATCTTAGTGGTGTTCTCGGTATTTCTGAATTTACATGTTGGCCTGTCTTGGTAGGTTGGGGAAGTTCTCCTTGATAATATCCTGAAGTGTGTTTTCCAATTTGTTTCTATTCTCCCTGTCTCTTTCAGGTACTCCAATCAATCATAGGTTTGGTTTTTTCACAAAATCCCATCTTCTTGGAGGCTTTGTGTGTTTCTTTTTATTTTTTTTCTCTCTAACCTTGTCTGCATGTCTTCTTTCAGCAAGGTAGTCTCAAACTCTGGTATTCTTTCTTTTGCTTGAGCAATTCGGCTATTGATACTTATGTATGCATCACGAAGTTCTCGTGCTCTATTTTTCACCTCCATCAGGTCATTTATGTTCCTCTCTGATCTGGTTATTCTAGTTAGCAGTTCCTCTCACCTTTTATCAAGGTTTTTAGCTTCTTTGCATTGGATTAGAACATGTCCCCTTTATCTCAAAGGAATTTGTTATTACCCCCCATTCTGAAGCTTACATCTGTCAATTCGTCAGTGTCATTCTCTATCCAGTTTTAGACCCTTGCTGGAGAGGAGATGTAATAATTTGGAGGAAAAGAGGAATTCTGGTTTTTGGAATTTTCAGTGTTTTTTTCCTCATTTCATGGATTTACTACCTTTGATCGTTGATGCTGATGACCTTTGGAATGGGTTATGTGGGGGTGTCTTTTTGTTGATGTCGTTGTTGTTATTGTTGCCGTCTGTTTGTTAGTTTTTCTTCTAATAGTCAGGCTCCTCGTCTGCAGGTCTGCTGCGATTTGCTGGAGGTCCAATCCAAGCCCTGTTCACCTGGGTATTACCAGCAAAGATTGCTGCCTGCTCCTTCTTCTGTAGACTTTGTCCCAGAGAGACACTGGCCTGATGCCAGACAGAGCTTTCCTGAATAAGGTGTCTTTTGACCCCTGTTGGGAGGTCTCTCCTAGTCACGAGGCACAGGCATCAGGAACCCACCTGAGGAGGCACTATTTTCTTTAGCTGATCTGGTGTGCTCTACTGGGAGGAATCCCCCCTTGTCAGGATTAGCACCTCTCTTCAGAACTGGCAGGCAGGAAAGATTAAGCCCACTGAAGTTGTGACCTCAGCTGACCCTCCCGCAAAGTGTTCTGTTCCAGGGAGATGAGCAATTTGTCTGTAAGTCCCTGAGTGGAGCTGCTGGATTTCCTGCCGAGATGCCCTGCCCAGTGAAGAAGACTCTAGATAAGCAGTCTGGCCATAGCTGCATTTCTGTGCTGCAAAGTCCAAACCTTCCAGTCTCCTTAGCACTGACAGGGGGAAAAACACCTACTAAAGCCACAGTAAGGGCAGTCGCCCCTCCCCTTACCAGGCTGGATCATTCCAGGTCAACTCCAGACTGCTGTGCTGGCAATGAGAATTTCAAGCCAGTGACTCTTAGCTTGCTGGGCTCCCTGAGAGTGGGACCTGCTAAGCAAGACCACCTTCTCCCTGGAAGGCCCCTTACCAAGGTAGTGGAAGCTTCCCCCTGTCTCACTGGAGTTCCAGGTGCCACTGGTGTATGAAAAAACTCCTGCAGCTCAGTACCTGCCCAAATAGCTGCCCAATTTTGTGCTTGAAACCCAGGTCCCTGGTGGTGTAGGCTCGCAAGGAAATCCCTGATCTGTGGATTGCAAAAATCAGTGGAAAAAACATAGTACCTGGGGTAGATAGCACAGTTCCCCACTGCTTCCCTTGGCTAAGGGAGGGAAGTCTCCCAGCTCTGTGCACTTCCCATGTGAAGTGATGCTCCACCTTGCTCCTGCTCACTCTCCGTGGGTTGCATGCACCCACTACCTAACTAGTCCCAATGGGATGAACTGGGTACCTCAGTTGGAAATGCAGAAATCACCTGCCTTCCGCATTGGTCTCACTGGGAGCTGCTTACTGGAATGTTTCTATTCTGCCATCTTCCAAAATTCTTATCCCCAATAGGTAGTTTTTTTCAACTTACCCCCGCCTCTCTCCCCCACTCTTGTATTCTCCAGTGTCTATTGTTCTCATTGTTATAACCATGTGTACCCAATGTTTAGCTCCCACTTGTAAGTGAGAACATGAGGTACTTGGTTTTCTCTTTCTGCATTAGTTTACTTAGGATAATGGTTTCCAGATGCATACATGTTGCTGCAAAGGATAATGATTTCATTCTTTTGTATAACTGTGTAGTATTTTACGATGTATATGTACCACAGTTTCTTTATCCAATACACCTTGTGTAAGAATCATGAATGTGCTTTGGTCAAGAATAGGCTGAGATTAACATCCTGCATAATTCAGTGGGATTGATGCACAGGCGTATAACTCCACTTGTTATATAACCTGCTTGCGTAAGTTCATACTTGGCTCAGAGCCACTATTGTTTGTAAAGGCTATAAGTGTCCTTCTGACACTGTACAGGGTTGGCTCTGGGCACACCCAGAGAAGAGAGAGAGCCAAAGCTGTCCATCTTGCAGACAGAGAGTGGGGAACCAGGATATGGCTCAGCTTGTATACTGAGAGGGAAAGAATGAAGCTGCTGACCCTGTAAAAAAGAGCTATTCATGTAGCTATGTGTGGGAGCAGCAGAAACCACAGAGCCAGAGAAGATGGCCGAGACAGAGACGGACAGTGTGAGCGAGCTGCTGATGAGACAGCTAATGTGCATGAGCTGCTGATAAGAGAGCTGGTGAATAAAACCATACTGTATCTGCCTATGCATCCCAGAGTGTTCTTTCAGTTATCTGCCACTCATCCACCATTCCCATCAGACACCAGCATGGCTGCAACCTGGGACTGGGCATGACATTACTGATGGGCAACTGGTTTGAGTCAATGTCTTTGTTATAGTGAATAATGCTGCAGTGAACATATGGGTACTGGTTCTTCTTGGTAGAATGACTTATGTTCCTTTGGGTATATATACAGTAATGGGATTGTTGGGTAGAATGGTAATTAATGTCAGTGCTTTGAGAAATCTGCAAATGTCTCTTCACAGTGCCTGAACTAATTTGCTTAGCTCTGTTCTTTGCAGCCTCACCAAACTCCTTGAGTTTTGTTATTTTTTTTGGCTTTTAACAAAAGCCATTCTGATAGATTTGAGATGGCAGCTCACTGTGTTTTCAATTTTCATTTTTCTGATGATTAGGGATGACGAATTTTTCTGGATGTTTGTTGGCTGCTTACATGTCTTCTGAGAAGTGTCTGTTCATGTCTTTGGCCCCCTTCTAGTTATTTGGTTTTTGTTTATTGGATTGATGCACCTAAATTCCTTCTGAATATTAGGTCTTTTTTAGATGTATCATTTGTGAATATTTTCTCCCATTCTGTAGATTGTCTGTTTATTTTCTCAATAGTTCCTCATGCTGTGCACAGAAGCTCTAGATTAATTAGGTCCCATATGTCACTTTTTGTTTTTGTGGCAACTGCTTTTGAAACTTAACCATAAATTCCTCGCCAAGACCAATATAGAGAAGGATATTTTCTAGGTTTTCTTCTAGGATTTTTGTAGTTCAAGATCTTACATTTAAGTTTTAAATCTATCTAATTTTTGTACATGGTGAAAATGTAGCAGTCCAATTTCATTCTACTGCATATGAATAGCCAGCTTTCCCAGCACCACTTATTGAACAGGGACTTTTTTTCCTCATTGCTTATTTTTGTCAACTTTGTTCAAAGATCGAGTGGTTGTAGGTATGTGACTTTATTTCTGAATTTTGTGTTCCTTTGGCCTATGTGTCTGTTTTTCTTTTTTCTTTTTTCTTTTTTTTTTTTTATTGCTTTTTAGGTTTGGGGGTACATGTGAAGAACATGGAAGATTGTTGCATAGGTACACACATGGCAGTGTGATTTGCTGCCTTCCTCCCCATCACCTATATCTGGCATTTCTCCCCATGCTATCCCTCCCCAACTCCCCCACCCCCCCCACTATCCCTCCCCTTTTCCCCCCGACAGACCCCAGTGTGTGATACTCCCCCTCCCTGTGTCCATGTGTTCCCATTGTTCAACACCCACCTATGAGTGAGAACATGCGGTGTTTGATTTTCTGTTCTTGTGTCAGTTTGCTGAGAATGATGGTTTCCAGGTTCAAATGCTGTTTTGGTTACTGTAGCCTGGTAGTATAGTTTGAAGTTGGGTAATGTGGTACCGCCAGCTTTTTTCCTTTTGCTTAAGATTGCTTTGACTATTCAGGCTCTTTTTTGATTCCAAATGAATTTTAGAATAGTTTTTTCTAATCCTGTGAAAAATGACATTGGTAATTTATTAGGAAAAGTGTTGAATCTGTAAATTGCTTTGGACAGTATGGTCATTTTAATGATACTGATTTTTCTAACCAACGGGCATAGGATATTTTTCCATTTATTTTTGTCATCTCTGATTTATTTCAGCAATGTTTTGCAGTTCTCCTTATAGACATCTTTCATCTCCTTTGTTAGCCATATTCCTAGGTACCTTATTTTTTTCTGTGACTATTGTAAGTTGGATTGCATTCTTGATTTGGCTCTTAGCTTTAATGTTATCAGTGTGTAGAAATACAACTGATTTTTGCATGTTGATTTTGTATCCTGAAACTTTACTGAAGTTTTTATTAGCTACAGGAGCTTTTTGGCAGAGTCTGTAGAATTTTTTAGGTATAGAATTGTATCATCAGCAAAGAAAGATAGTATGACTTCCTCTTTTCCCAGTTGGATGCCTTTTATTTCTTCCTTTGGCTTGATTGCTCTGGCCACAACTTTCAGTAGTACATTGAATAGGCATGGTGGGCATGTTTGTCTTGTTCTAGTGCTCAAGGAGAATGCTTCTAGCTTTTGCCCGTTCAGTGTAATGTAGGCTGCTGTTTTGTAATAGATGGCTCTTATTATTTTGAGGTATGTTCCTTCGTTGCCTAATCTGCAGAGGATTTTTATCTTGAGGTGATCTTAGATTTTATCAAAGGCTTTTTCTGCATTTGTTGAGATGATCATATTGTTTTTGTTCTTGATTCTGTTTATATGGTGGGTTTCATTTATTTGTGTGTGGTGAACCAACCTTGCATCACAGGAATAAAGCTTACGTGTTTGTGGTGAATTATCTGTCTGATATGCTGCTGGGATCCAGTTAGCTAGTTTTTGTTGAGGATTTTTGTATCTATGTTCATTGGGATATTGGCCTGAAGTTTTCTTTTTTTACTGTGTGTCTGCCAGTTTTTGCTATGAGAATGATGCTGGCTTTGTAAAATGAGTTAGGGAGGAGTCTGTTCTTCTTAAGTTTTGGGACCAGTTTCAGTAGGATTGGTTAGACTTATATAATTCTTCCTTTTCCTGAAGCGTCATGGAGTATTTACTTATTTTTTTATGACACTGATGTCAGCTTGGTCAATGGCCATATAGTTGTGGGTACTCCATAGACAAAATATCTGTACCTAGGGACACATTCTACCTCAGAATATGACTAGCTTTGGCCTGGCATATCAGACTCTTTCTGTGTTTTAGGGATACTGGAAAGTAAGAAAATCAATGTGTACCAAGAACTTATAAAAGATCAGGCACTTGGTTTCATTACTGGGAAATATTTGAATGATTTTTGATTCTGCAAATGCTCTACTGGTTTATTCAAGACAGCTGATGTGCTGAAGCTTTAAGAACTGATATATTTGCCAAGAACTCTCTGTCAGAGAGAATACTTGATATATGTATCTCATACTTCATTCATTTACGTATTTCCATGCCCATGTTGGCAGCATGAGAATGTATTTCTTCTCTTGGAACATCATCCTATAATGCATCTTTAAAAATGCCTGTTATAGATATTTCTTTAAAGTGCTAAGTAAAATGGCAACTGTAGTATCAAATAAAAAATTTCTTCTTGAAGTTTTTTTAACTGTATTGAAAGCAATTTATGCCTCTTGATTCTGAAAGGAATGTTATCTCAAAAGATTTCTTTGATCTGATGATAGGTGATGCCAGCTCCAGCAGGTCCCATCAGATCAGACCGCTTGGTTTCAGTCTGGCATCCTTCCATTTTACTTCATGTGCAGATTCTAGAATCACTTTCCTAAAACACACATTGATCATGGTACTTCTATGTTCAAAAGCCTTTGGTGGCTTGTCATGATTTTTTAAATTAATTCCTTACCAAAATATTGAATAGTCCCTTTAATCTGAATCCAACCCACTTCTCTATCCTCATTTATATCCTACAGTCCCACTATGTTGGGCAAACACATTGCCTTTTCAAAAACATTTTGAAACTTTATCTGTCAGGGTGCAGTACAAAAAAACAGAAAATATTCTAGGCATTTAAACAAGGAAGTAATTCATTTATGGGAATAAGTAATTGCAAACTGATGGCTATAAACCAGATTCTAACTGGGGGATCCACAAATAATTACCACAAGAATAATGAATTGATTAACTAGGACAGCCTGTATCTTCACAACCACCATGAGAATTTATGTGAGAATCAAAAAACCATTTCCGGAGTTGACACCCCGACTTTCAGGATACTGAAAAATGGATAAGGGAACAGAGAGCTGCAGAAAAATTGTCACCAAAATGGGGCTGAAAAGTCATCTGTGTTTCAGGGTCTTCTTTCAATTATCCTTTTCAACATCCCATTAGAGAAAATCAGCTTCCTCCTTTGGAGAGAAAAATGTCTAATGGAGATAGTAGCTGTCTTTCAGGAAGTGCTTCTATTTTATTTAGAGTTCCTTTCTGATATGTCAGCATTTAGTTGAGTGAGAAATATTATTCAAGTATTTCTCATATAATCTCACTATTTAGAAGCAAAGTAAAGGTTCAATGATAAAATAAATAATTGTAAAGACAAAGGAAGATAATTTCAGACAGTGAGAAGTTGAGAAATAATTCAGATACCTGAGAATCTGAGTTTATCTTAATGGATTTTATTTATATTTCTTAATCATTAAGCATTTTATTTGTGATTTGGCCACCTTATACCTGTTATCTCTTCATCAGCCCCTTCACATCCAACATCCTTGTAGGTATAGATATTCTTACCCCAAGAAAATTAATCTCAGTGAGGTAAGAGATTTGCTCAAGCTTAAATAGAAATGGAGCAAGATTCCCATTCTCTCTCCCTCTTTTTATTCTTCTTTTTCCCTTTCTTTCATTCTCTTTTTCCTTCTTTCTCTTTCTTTTTTCTTTTCTTTCTCTTTCTTTAAAAAAATAAAATAAAATAAAAAAGAAAATATTAGCATTCAAATCTAATTCTCACTACTTCCAAAGCTCTATAGTATGCATAGTAACACCCATTTTTATGATTAAAATTTATGCCAGTAGAAAACATTAAAAACATATTACAGCTTTGTATTACTTCACACTAAGGAAATAAGGAAAATGGAAATGAACATGTTTTCATTAAACTCAATAAAAAGTAATTTTAAATACATATTATTGTGAAAGAATAATTCACATTATTTAAATGGTGTAGAGTGGATTATTTGGCAAGTATTCAAGTTACTCATAGGCGAAAAGCAATGCTATTTCCCATTGTGGACAATTATTGGTACAATGTGTACTTTTCCCCTTAATAATTGCAAGTTCCCTTTGTCACATCTGCACAATACAGAATAATTAAAGCACATTAGCTGCATTGTGGAAAGGACATTTGGTTTTAATTAACATTAGACAATAAGAAAGGCAATTTGTTTTATATTACCATTCATTATTTGATGCACTCATATACTCACACACATATAGAATTTACACACAAAAAAGGGAACTGTATGAAGCACTACAAAGCCTCTCAATCTGGATTTACACTAGGTCTACCTAAAAATATACCAAATGTTTTATGCAGAATAATTTCTTTCTTCCTTTAGACCACTTAGACCAGCAGTCCCCAACCATTTTGGCATCAGGGACCAGTTTCCTGAAAAGTGGATGACAATATTTCCGTGGAGGTGAGGGTTAGGGTGGGGGCAATGGTTTCAGGTTGAAACTGCTGTACTTCAGATCACTCAGATCATCAGGCATTACATTCTTATAAGGTGTGCACAACCTAGATTCCTCACATGCACAGTTCACAATAGGGTTCATGCACCTATGAGAATCTAATGTGGTTGCTGCTCTGACAGGAAGCAGAGCTCAAGTCATAATGCTTGACCACCCTCCTGCTCTGTGGCCTAGTTCCTAACAGGCCACAGATCTGTACCAGTCCATTGGCCCCTGTCTTAGACAATTGTGTTGCATTCTAATGTAAAAAAAGTTATACAGGAGTTAGGTTAATAGTGATTATTTCAAAAGTAAGTTGGATAATCAAAGTCTCGTGGTGCTTATATGGCAGCATCAGAAAGCTAGAGCTCACTAAAGACTAAAACCACAATGGATCTTCATGTTAAGTTAGATTTGAAAGAGGCAAAACTGACTTGACACCTGTGGCTTGTCTAATACACTTTGGTGAAATGAAATTCATCTCATAATTAAATAAAGTTTCAATCCAACTAATTTTATATAGAGTATAAGTGAATTCAGATTGTCTACATGATAAACTAATGTCCTATTCCTTTGCCAGGAGGATATTGACCATGTATATCAGTTAGCTTTTGCTATACGACTAAGCAATCCAAAATTTAGTGGTTTAAAACAATAACCATTTGTTTAACTCATACTTCTGTGATTTGGCAGTTGGGCTGGCCTTATCTGGGCAGATGTTTGTGCCCTCTGTGGTCTTTCACTCTCCAGCAGGCCAGCTAAAATTTTTTTTAAGTGGCAACTGCACAAAATTCAGAGTAAAGAATGGAAGCGGCTCTAGGCTCAGAATTAACAAACTGTCATTTATATTGCATTCTGTTGCCAGCCAATCACATGGTCAACCCAAATTAAAGGGAAGGAAAAGGAAACCCTACTACCTGATGCAAAAAAGAAAAAGCCACATTAAGTGGGTATAAACATAAGAAGGACTGAAGAACTGTGGCCAGTTTTTCTATCTACCAGATCATGTTGAAAAGCAACTTTGGTTGGTAAGATAGTTCTCTTGATATTGAAGTGTCCTTCAATCAAAAGTAGCCTTCAGAGTAAGGATTAGGGCCTGAAAAGAACAAAAAGGCTGATCCTTCATCTAGTAAGGAAGAGTTCTTCCTGCCTGGTGGCCCTCAAATGAGGGTGTTGGCTTTTGTTCTTGCCTTCGGACTTAACTGAAACATCGACTCTTTTTGGATTTGAAGTCTGGGGCCTTATGACTAGAAAAACTTGATCGGCTCTCTTGGATTACGTATCTTCACACGCAGGTGGAAATAAAATAACAATTTTCCTGATCTTCAGTTTCCAACTCATACTGCAAACCATGGAACTTGCTTGTCTTCATAATAATGTGAGCCAATTCCTTAAATTGATATACATGTACACACATTATTATGTGTATACACACACATATACATATAGACAGACACATACACACATTAGGTTTGTTTTTCTGGAGAATCCTAACAATACAATCACATTTTAAATATTTTTTGATAGTGATAATTTTGTTGTATTCATAATAATGTGAGCCAATTCCTTAAATTGATATACATGTACACACATATATGTGTGTAAAACACACACGTGTGTACATGTAATATAAAACACATATGTGTGTATAATATAAAACACATACATGTGTGTACATGTATATCAATTTAAGGAATTGGCTCACATTATTATGTGTATACACACACACACATACATACATACAAACACATACACACATTAGGTTTGTTTTTCTGAAGAATCTTAATGCAAACACATTTTAAATATTTTTTGATAGTGATAATTTTGTTGTCTTCTCATTGTGATGCCATACAAGGCAAAACTAAAATTGTTTCTTTGTTGTACTTGTAAAATCTGCTATTCTAGATATTTAACTTAATATTGGGACTAAATTAATCTATGTCTTCTCTTTCTCTGTATGTGTCTGTGTCTGTGTATTTGTGTATCTGCATGCACACACATACTGCATATACATATGTGTATATACATGACATATTCATATATACATATATGATTCTTACACATATATATGCATGCATGTGTGTATGTTTTTATATAAATTGAATAGAGAAATAGAAAAGTAGATGGATATTTTAAGTTAAATTATCCATCTGATTGTCAGATATAATAACCAACATATTCTTAAAATTTTAAGATATTCATAGACTCAGATAAGGCATTCTTATCTTCCTCTTTTCACATTTTGATATATTTCGCATTAACAGTAATCATTTATATGCATGTACACAGTGGAAAGAATATTTATCTATTGGAAAACATGCAAAATACTATCCATGGTAAAATTTTAAATATTGTTTTTGACCAGAATGACAATAAATGCACATACTATAAAACTGGTGAAGGATCAGCATTTAGCTCAAGATAATGACGCAAACATCAGATGAACTCCACTAGATTTCCTACTCTGTGTGTGTGTGTGTGTGTGTGTGCGTGAGCACTCAGGTGTGTGTAAGAGAGAGAGAGAGGCAGAAATTTTTAAAAAGTAAATTTTTCTTAGCCTTACTTTATTTGTTAAAAATGGGAATTAATGGCCGGGCGCAGTGGCTCAAGCCTGTAATCCCAGCACTTTGGGAGGCCGAGGCTGGCGGATCACAAGGTCAAGAGATCAAGACCATCCTGGCCAACATGGTGAAACCCCATCACTACTAAAAATACAAAAAAAAAAATTAGCTGGGCATGGTGGCGTGCGCCTGTAGTCGCAGCTACCTGGGAGGCTGAGGCAGGAGAATTGCTTGAACCAGGGAGGCGGAGGTTGCAGTGAGCCGAGATTGCGCCACTGCACTCCAACCTGGCGCCTGGCGACAAAAGGAGACTCTGTCTCAAAAAAAAAAAAAAAAAAAAAAAAAGGAGGAATTAATAATAACTACTTTATGGCATTATACAAATACTTTAGGAAGACATTATGTATATATATGCACATAGGATGGTTTCTAGTAAATGGACATCAAACAAAGGTTAGCTTCCTTCTTACAAAAGAAATATTGAGGCCAAATTTTACTGGTAGACTACATTAGCAGGATATGTAATAAAGGCAAGGCCATGTGAACATGAAGAGTCTATGACATGCACTATTAAATAGCCATTGCACCACAAAAGTAATGAGAGTGTTAACAAGGCATACTGGGCCACAGCTATACATACTGATGATAACACAGTAGATATACATTATCCCTGCTATATTACACTTACTAAGGGCAGGCACTTAGATCCTCTGATTCTAAAACTTATTTTTCTTCACAACCCTAGACTTTATTTTATTCACACACACACTAACCCCTTCATCAATGAAAATATTTTTGTTTGAAACAGGCTTATAAGTTTTTAAAAGAAAAACTTTAGCTGAATTAAATTTAAAGGAGTTTGAGTAATGAAAGATTCACAAGTCGAGCAGCTATATGTATGGCTTCTTCGGGTCTGTGGTGAGCTTCCTTCTTTTCAAGTCTCTGAAAGGGTGTGTGCAAATAGACCTTAATTAATGTAATCTATTCTTTGCTCACTGTAGTATTGCTTTCCATTATAGAGTATTATTTGAAAATGATCCCTTACAGCTGAATAAAAATAATCTAATATCTAGGCATCATTTGGCCTATATGTCACTTAGTTTGTATATTGAGAAATATTACATAATTATGACATTTATTATTTTTTGTTCTGTTCAAAATTCAAAACATTTTAATTTTTCTCTTTTCTTTTATTCTTCCTTTCTTTTCTTTCTCTGTTGCTTTTTTTCTGTTTTTAAATGAATACACATCTTTAAGGATATCTTTAGAATGATAATAGTTGTTAACTGTTTTGTTTTTATTTGCTTGTATACAAATAAAAAGTGGCAATACCTGAAAAAAATCTTCAATAATCAAAGTGACAGTCTTTTTTTTTAATTCTTGAGATGAAATTTTATCACAGGATACAGTGAAAAATTTTTCTCTGATGCTCCCAATGTATTAATTATTAAATGAATGAATAATGGAATTTGATTACAGGGATGTCAATTGTAAGATGAAGGGTGAACAATAGTAAAATCTTTAAAGAGGGGAAAAGTCACCTAGAGAGTTCATATGTCCATTTGATATCATTTAGTGTTATATGCTTTCCAATATGAAAGTTGACTTATTCTATTAAGCAAGTTCACAACCCTTGAATCATTGGCTAGTCTTATACTATAATTTTCTCTATGGCATCATTAATTTCAATACTATGATAATATAATATAGATTTTCAGAAATGTCTTCAATTTTAATTATAGCAAGCTAAGTTATGGAGATATGAGAGACTGTGGAATTTAATGCATCAGTGAACACTGAACATAAAATCTATTTTGTGAAGTTACCATCATGAATGTTCTTTTAAAAAGTTTCTGAAACCATGTCTACATGTATCTGTTAGAAAAATGAATGGTTTCTACCAACCAAATTTCATAAAACATTGACCCCTTTTAAAAATTTTTACACTCCTTGATTTTACATTATTTTCAATTTATCTTACCTTCCCCCAAACAAGTGATGATAAATTATTTGTTCTTTCGTATTTTGACAGAGTATTATAAGTACTTCTATGACATAAGTACCTATGTTATTATTTGTTTTACATGTATTAATTTTATTTTTGAGCTGAACTGTACCTGGAACAATGAACATTATTTAAGGAGTTTCCCCCAAAATTATTTTATTCATGTAAGAGCTGAATTAATACTATTGAACTGATTGTATGCCTTTATATCTTCTTGAACAAAATATTTTGAATTAAAGAGCAGTTACTATAATCACCATAAATACTGAATACAAGAAAACTTTCCAAGGAAAGATTTTCTTCTGTCCTATCTCTCAAAAAACTAACTTCATATACTCTTGCTTTCTTTGAAATACTGAGTTCCTTAATTTTATGGCAGGGACTTATTTGCATATACAATACTCACTTATTTCTTTTTTTTTTTTCATCCCCACCCCAATACTCACTTATTTCTTCCTTCTTACTGATACTATCAATTTTTTTTTTTTGGACTGACATTGTGTCTAGATAAGTTTCCTGATCTCTGAACAATTCTTGCAGCTGGAGGTGACCCATCATGCATTATTGACAATGTAATGTCAGCAGAAATTATTGGTTAGAGCTCAAGAAATCACTTTAAAGGAGGGAAAAATCAGCTGGCTTTTCTTTTTGCTCTTTCTAGTCAAGGATATTTGAGTAGGAAGATAAACGCCTGTATCAGGATTTTTATATTCTGTAATACCATAACAAAATACCTTTTATATTCTTGAGAATATTATTTATAATATTTAATACTAGCACTCAAAGGGAGCATAGGCAATATGTTAGAAAATCCTTAAAATTGCTATATAGAAATTTTATTTATTGAAATAATTCGGCATATATAATTAACGTCAAAAAGATAAAAGTTAGTGACTTTGTTTATTTAACAGAAAATAACCAACAAAGCACCAATATCCATCATAAAATTAAATTGTGCAAAATACTACTTACCAGTGGAGAAGCTATTCCAGTGACAGTGGGAAACAGAAAGTAAAATGACACACAAGAGAAATTTTCAAAGACCGTAGCAATGAAAGAAGAAACTATGTGGATAACATTATACTATCTGAAACATAGGTGATGAGAATTCCTAAAATATCCAAAAGACAAACTTTACTATCACAAAAATTCCTCTGTTTTGAAAGTGCCACAATTTGTTTTTGAAGCTTATGGAACAATTAAAAATTAATAGGAGCCTATTTGTCTGTTTATTCTAGGAGAATACCCCTTTATATTCTTTAAACCCATTGTCACATACAAAATATGAACAACCAGACTAACAATTATTTGCTCTTTTCGTTATATATTTCCTATAGTATATAATTCTAAATGAATGTTCTATACTAAAAACTTTTGAAATCATTCCACTTATTGTCATTATTTCTCTAAATACCTTTTTAAACATGAGAACAATAAAAATACTATAAAATTGTAACATGATATGAAAAATATTTTAACTTTAGTTTAAAACTAACATGAGAGATCATTTAAACTTGACCAGTATGCCGTGCATAGATATCACCAAAAATCATCAGTAAGTAATCTCATTTATGCATGAATTGCTTAACTAAGAGTTATTTATTGTTTTCAATTCTAAACAAACCAAATGTCCTTTTTCCCTTTGGTTTCTAGATCTTGTGTTCCCCCATTTTCCACATGATAGCCTTCTACTTTTTTGAAGAGTTGTCATGTTTCCCCTGAGGATTTCTTCTTCACGCTAAATCTCAAACAATTATTTCTAATATAAACTTAGTTTAAAATTTTCACCATGTAGTAGTGGCCCTTCTTTGAACAAATATGCATTGCCAAAATTCTCTTCTTTTTAGTATATCCACTCTCACCTCCAAGACTAGAAAACTGTTTATACTTACTGTTGGTTGATTGAACCCGAATGTAGAACTTCACATGAATTACAATTTTGTATTTTGAGAAATTTTAACTTCCTTACCCTTGTCAGCACGAAGAAAACCTTCAATAAACATTGGTGATCAGAGAAGTGAGTGGGTAAAACAGTTAAAAAAACAATTGTTTTCATGACCACCTCAGGATAAAATCTAGCTGGCTTCTGTTCATATTGACAAATCTCTGAAAAGAGAAGAATATTTAAAATTGCCCACTAAGGAATTATGCTTTATAATGGAAATATTAAATTTTGTATTTTGAATATACTTTTTGTTTTAATCAGGGTTATTTTTCTCCATTTAGCTCTCTCATTCCTTACTCACTGCTTAGATCATTGGCATCAATTCAGGTATCTCATCTCTACATTATAAAAATCCTGTAGGAATATAATTTGCCCAAGTCAGAGTATTTAAATCAATGTGTCTCTTTCTTGGGGCTCTCTATTCTTGGGACTCAAGTCCCACCAAATACCATTTTTTTTCTCTCCTTTACAGCTTTATGAATTTTCTTCTAGACAGAATAGTCAGAAATTAAATGGGAGCTGAAGAATTAATTATGTTTTCTCTGTCATTTCTTTCATTACAGCATTTAACTTATACTTTGGGTTGATGAATTTCTCATGTTGTGGCTTTCCAGGAGAGTAGCTCATTCTAGTCTTTAGCTTTCCAGTTAATTTTCTAATATGTTAATGACAATGATCTATCTTGCAACTGAGACTCCCTGTCTTTTTCCATATCCATTTAAATTGCTCAACATTGGTCTGATGCTACTATAGTACTGTCACCAATAGCAGAAATACATTTATATTATCTCTATTCTCACATGGCAATTTTACTTCTCTCTCTATATTTTACTTCAACTCAAATGATTTTCTGTGTTTCTCCAAACTTTTTTGTTCTGAAATATGACAACATCTCCTCTAAAAACTCAGTTTTACTTAGCACAGTATTCTTCTTCATTGCTTTATTTCTGCTTTCTTAGCTTTCATATATTAGGCTTTATTTGTTAATTTACCTGCTTTCAATTTGTGTCATATTCAGTATGTATCTGCAGTTTTTGCAAATGTGTACATTCAGTGGCAAATAAATTGCATCAATTGATGTGATATTTAATTCATTTAATAATCTGTATGTCACATTAACTGTGCATGAGGATCTTACTGTATCAGAGGAATAAAATAAAAATTACAAAATTCCTGACCTATATTTTCTACTAAAAGAAGACATAGAATTTGAATAATTGTATTATGTATGCTACCCTCTGTTACAAAAATATTTTCCTTTTACTCTAGACCTGACCTGACTCATTTTTAGCATATACTTCCAGAATTATTTCTTTCTCAGATTGAGTTTCATGACCAACTATTGTGGTCTGATAGCATCCATGCATAAAATAGCTGAGCTACTTATCATGAAATATCATAATGTCTGACTTGTTTATCACTCTTAGGGCCTGTGGATTCCTTTAATATACATATACATCTCTATATTTATAGTGCTTAGAGTATAGATACTCAATACATTACTTTTGAATGTTCAAATGATTATATACTGTATTCCTTTGCACAATATTGTATTTGCCTTTTATTAAAATTATTCATTTAGTTGATGATTATTCTGTTCTATAAAATTTAAGAAAAATTATCTGCATTTTGTGGAATGGAAATTTGTGAATTACTTGTATTTTTATTCTTAGAGTTATAGCATATTCTTGCTGAATTGATCCTGAGGGATTTGAAATATTATTCCATTATTCTACCCAATTGTGATTTAAATTATATGCCTATGTTTAAAACTGTGTGTCCCCCACCCAATTAAATTCTCTCTGTTGATTAGATGCTATCATAACTGTCAGTTAAAGATGAATGGAGATCTCATATTAATATAATCATCTCAATTTCCATTTTAAATAAAACCTTTTAAGGATTCTCATACAAACACCAGACTCATATTACTCTATCCTGAATTGTATAAATGTTTCTTTAATATTTTAAAGCCCGCTAGTAGTATTGTTAAGTTGCTAGTTCTGAGTTAACTTGTCACTATGCATTTTTATAAATGGCTCTTGTGGGATGTTCTTTGGTAATTTTGTCAATGAAGGTCCTGAAGGTACCTGAGTAGAGGAACCCAAGCAACATGAGGGGCCACATGCTCAGCTGTCTGTAGAGATCAAGAATAAAATGCTGCTCAGATGAACAAAGTGTGTTTCTGATTATAATTAATATAAATATGAGGAATATATTTCATTCCCAACATTTAATTTCATCCACTTAATGGAAGTAATGAGTGAAGTGATATAATACTGATTTATGCTAAAAACAGTCATACACTCAGATGTTTTAAAATATATATTAAAATAAAAAGATCTGATTATTTGTGTCTGTTCTCTAAAAAAATCTATAGTTACATATCTAAATATTATGATTTGTGAAACAAAATATCTGGACACAATAAGGCTGTGACTGAATTAACCTGGATTCTGTCTTACTACATTTGAAATCAATACTTAAGTTGAGATCTTTGTAAAGAAAAGTAACTCAAGCCCTTGCTAAAGTGATTTTTATGGACTGAAAGGTTTCAAAGGCACTAGATGAATGCAGCTCTTCAGCACTTGATTTAATTGCTGGATACATGGACTTTCTCTTCCATCGCCAGCCCTTTAAGAAAGTCAATAGTATTTTAAGAGAGAGACTGCAGGAGAGTTAAATTACACATTAGATTAAGAAGAGATAATGCAAATAGATTGTTTACATGTCTAATTTCTTATCAAGCTCTGAGCACACACAATGGTCTATCTAGCAGAAATAGGAGATCAAGTCTGCAGATAACTTAACATATTCTGCTGCCAAAAGAAATGATCCATTAATGGGATAATGTGCCACAGAACGTGTTCCTGTCTTGAGATTTTCACAAATATAAGAGACACAATAAATTTAGGTAGATACCCTACACTGTCTTTTAATTTAAAACATACACAAAGTTGGAGATCATTACTGCTCCTGCCCCACTGCCTAGAAGATAGTAGTAATAATGACACTCCTACTGCTACTATAATAATTATTTATACTATGATAATATTTTTTATAATGATATGATAATAAATGTATATTATGAAGGACTTATATGTTTCATATCCTTTCCTTTATTGTAGAATCACATAAAGGCATATTTTTAGCTTATGATGTTTTTTCTTGATAAACTTGTAAGCATAATAATTTTTTATTCATTTAGGTAAAAAATTTCAACAATTTCTTTATCAGTAGTTTCTATTTTTCAAGTTTGTGGGATAATAATTGATAACATCCATCTTTTTTCCATTTATAATAAGATGTAACACAACTTGTGGAAAAGAGAACATCTTAAAATAATTAATACTACAGTTTTATCAACATATGCTCACAAACACTGTATTATGTCCCGTAACTGCTAGCCAGCTCTCGCTGAACATTCCTGATTCTCTTCCTTCTTTAAATATTATTTCATTTGTGTTAATTTCCCTTCAATCTTAAACCTGACATATATATACATAGATAATCTCTTTGGATAAAAAGGTAAAGTTTTAATTGAACTTTAACTGTGAAAAGTATTATCCTATTTTCTTTTTGCTAAAGGGATATAATCACATTTTCAATTATGTCACATGAAAAATAATGAAGATATTAATCCACTATATAATTTATTTTGGAAATATTTTTAAATGTCTGCAAATTAATAAGAATAAAAGTGATTCTCAAATATATTTTTGATTGAATTATAGATAGCTGTCAATGTTTGATAACTTGACCTACAAAAATGTCACATTTTAATTTCATATATACATTTACATTTGCGGGGAATGCTAAACTTGATGTTTACCATTATTGTAAGAAACCCCAGTAATTGTAATTTAAAGTTTATTTCTTTTTCTATTTTTCAAAAAGTGAAATATTACCATTGCAGTGAGAAACATGCCATGTGTTGTCCTTTGCTGTGAAAGTTTTTCATCTTTGAGGTGGAAAATTCAGATATCTAAAGAAAACTCTCATGTACCATTTTTAGAAAATTTTCAGGTAGCATGGCACAGAGAAAGGGACTTGGTATCTGGAGTCAAGAGAGGCAGTTTAGGATACTTACTCAGCCATTGTGTGACGTTCATCCTCCTCATCTTGACCTCTCTGAATCTCATCTTCATTCTTTGTTAAGGGGACACTGGAACCTTCCTCTAGCATTAAAACATGTAAGCAGTACACAATGCCTAGTCCTGTGCCCAGAACAGTGCAAGTACTCTTTCCCACTGACCAAATCTGTAAGCAGTAAATGTGTCTTTGATGTAGGCATGTCCTCTATTCATACTTTTTTTTTTTTTGTAAACTAGATATGCTTTGGATATGGCTTTCTTGACTGTATTTTTTACAACACAACCTGTCTTGCATTCTCCAAACTCACATTTTTTGTTTTGTTTTTGTTTAATTACTTCTGTTCAGAGCAATGAATATAGAAAAAAGAAAGACCAAAGTATCGGCATTACAACAAACAAAATACACCTTATATTGCAAATACAGACCCTGAAATCAGTGAGGGTGAGCAACACTGGCTTCAGACTTCTGAGAGGGTGGATCTGAAATTCTTTTGTGCTGCAGTTTTGTGAGGACTCATTCTTTCCCAATCTAGAGCCATAAACCAGAAAGACTATTGTTAATGAAAACATTCCAACCCCTACTACAACTCAAGGTTAATAATATTGAGTGGTCCTCATATGCTAATTGCTATATTAAAACATTATTCTATTTAATAATCACAACTTTATGAGTTAATTATATCATTATCATCTTAAATATGCAGAAATGAAAGCTGAGAGACTTTATATTAGTGATAGTGTCATACTTTCATCTTAGGATTGTCCCATGTCAGAGCAACAGGCTCTTAGTCGTTATACTATACTCACACACTTACTACAATTGAATTTTTGCATTATGTATGAGAGAAAGATATTTCTCTTTCAGAGAGGCTGTAAAATTTATCAGAAGAGATCAGTTTTTGTTTAGTTTTGTTTATTTCTTTAGAACTGGTTCTCAAAATAAATGTATGCAGGATTCAGATTTTCATATTCCCCCCCCAAAATTAATTTGAATGCTGCTTAGAAAGGAAAATGTAAGACAACATATCTGTTGAAATATGAAGAGATAAGCTAGGCTGAATGTGGATGAAATTAGGTTAATTTTGTTATTATTTTGTTCTCCCAGATAGATGTCTATGAAACAGCTACTGCTGAAGCAAATATCCAATATTCTAACATAGCAGCAAAGCTACTTTGCAACTCTTCATATTACAAAATCTTTGGAATCTACAGTTTAAAAAAAATCAGTCTGTGTTATTTATTTTTACTAGGGATCATACCAGGATGATTATTTGAATTTAGCAGATAAGTCTCCCTTTAGAAACTATTTTTTATATTTATATTTATATATATATAATATATATAATGTATTATATATTTTTAATGTATTATGTATACTATGTATTATATGTATATTATGTATTATACATACATAATATATATATATATATATATGTATGGTTATCCTAGAAATTAATTTGAATGTATGACTCTGTGCCTCTGGGTTTTCTGAAGAGTGAGGTTTAAAGGGATGTTGGGTTATTGCCAAGTTTTGATTTGGTAGTGAACACAGAGACTTCTTTCCCTAAGCTAACTCTTGATTCCTTTATATATATATATAAAATTGCATTTTATATATATGTGAAGAACATGTAAGATTGTTGCATAGGTACACACATGGCAGTGTGGTTTGCTGCCTTCCTCCTCATCACCTATATCTGGCATTTCTCCCCATGTTATCCCTCCCCAACTCCCCCGCCCCCCACTGTCCCTCCCCTAGTTTCCCCCCACAGACCCCAGTGTGTGATGCTCCCCTCCCTGTGTCCATGTGTTCTCATTGTTCAACACCCGCCTGTGAGTAAGAACATGCGGTGTTTGATTTTCTGTTCTTGTGTCAGTTTGCTGAGAATGGTGGTTTCCAGGTTCATCCATGTCCCTACAAAGACACGAACTCATCGTTTTTTATGGCTACATAGTATTCCATGGTGTATATGTGCCACATTTTCCCTGTCCAGTCTATCATCGATGGGCATTTGGGTTGGTTCCAAGTTTTTGCTATTGTGAACTGTGCTGTAAGGAACATTCGTGTGCATGTGTCCTTATAATAGAACGATTTATAATCCTTTGGATATATACCCAGTAATGGGATTGCTGGGTCAAATGGAATTTCTATTTCTAGGTCCTTGAGGAATCGCCACACTGTCTTCCACAATGCTTTAACTAATTTACTCTCCCACCAACAGTGTAAAAGTGTTCCTATTTCTCCACATTCTCTCCAGCATCTGTTGTCTCCAGATTTTTTAATGATCACCATTCTAACTGGTGTGAGATGGTATCTCAATGTAGTTTTGATTTGCATTTCTCTAGTGACCATTGATGATGAGCATTTTTTAAGGGACTCCTGTTGGAGAAGTAGGCCAGTACTGTCATTGTCCTCGCTGCCTGTGAGTCAATCTTGAGAGAGGATGTAATATGCTACTGTGGTAACTAAAAATAAGTAAAGTGCAGTGTGAAGAGACAGTGATCCAGCTTGGCCCTGTCATTTGTTAGCTGTATTTCCTCAGTTTCTTTTTCTATAAAGTTCTAATAGCATCTGCATTACAGGAGTATTGTGGGGGAGAAAGAGATAAAAAAGATAACAACATTTATTAAATAGGTAGTGCATGCTAAGTATTTGCTTTTACATGGATTTTTTCTTTAGTTTTCATAATCTCAACATTCAGTAAGTATTACAGTGACCCATTTTGGTTTTATTTTTATTTTAGGTTCAGGAGAACATGTGCAGGTTTTTTATATAGGTAAACTTGTGTCATTGGGGTTTGTTGGACAGCTTATTTAATCACCCAGGTACTAAGCCTCATACCCAATAGATTTATTTTTTCTTCCTGTCCCTCCTCTCACCCTTCACCCTCAAGTAGGACCCAGTGTCTGTTGTTTCTCTCTTTGTGTCCATGAGTTCTCATCATTTAGCTCTCCCTTATGAGAACGTGTGGTCTTTGGTTTTCTGATCCTGCATTAGTTTTCTAACCCTAATGGCCTCTCTTTCCATCCATGTTCCCACAAATAAACATAATCTCATTATTTCTTATGGCTGCATGGTATTCCACAGTGTATATGTTCCACATTTTCTTTATTCAGTCTGTCACTGATGTGCATTTAGGTTAATTCCATGTCTTTGCTATTGTGAATAGTGCTGCAATGAACATTCACGTCCATGTGTCTTTATTTGTTTGTTCTGTTTTGTTTTGTTTTATGAAATGAAGTCTCTGTCACCAGGCTGGAGTGCAGTGGCAGGATCTTGGCTCACTGCAACTTCCTCCTCCCGGGTTCAAGTGATTCTCCTGCCTCAGCCTCCTGTGTAGCTGGGACAACAGGTGTGCGCTACCATGCCCAGCTAATTTGTGTGTGTGTGTGTGTGTGTGTGTGTGTGTTTTAGTAGAGACGGGGTTTCACCATGTTGGCCAGGATGGTCTTGATATCATGACCTTGTGATCCACCTGCCTTAGCCTCCCAAAGTGCTGGGATTTCAAGCCTGAGCCACTGTGCTCAGCCATGTCTGTGTGTCTTTATGGTAGAATGATTTATATTCCCCCTGGGTATGTACCCAATAATGGGATAGCTGAGTCAAATGATAGTTCTGTTACTAGCTATTTGAGGAATCATTACCCTGCTTTCCACAATGGTTGACCTAATTTACACACCCACCAACAGTGTATAAGCATTCCCTTTTCTCTACAACCTCTGTGACCATTCTGTATTAAAAAGTCAAAAAATAACAGATGCTGGAGACATTGTAGATAAAAATGAACACTTATACACTGTTGGGAATATAAATTAGTTCAGCCATTATGGAAGACAATATGGCAATTCTTCAAAAACGTAAAGACAGAAATATGATTCGATCTGGCAATATCATTACTGAGTATATACACAAAGAAATATAAATCATTGAATTATAAAAAATACATGTACATGTATGTTCATTGCAGCACTATTCACAATAGAAAAGACATGGAATCAACCTAACTGTCCATCAATGATAGACTGGATAAAGCAAATGCAATACATACACAACGTGGCATATTGTGCAGCCATACAAAGAATCAGATCGTGTGTGTGTGTGTGTGTGTGTGTGTGTGTGTGTGTGAACATAAATAGAGCTGGATGCCATTATACTTAGCAAACTGATGCAGGAACAGAAAACCCTATGTTCTCACTTACAAGTGAGAACTAAATGATGAGACACATGGACACATAAAGAGGAACAATATATGCTGGGGCCTATTAGGAGGTGGAGAGAGGGGAGGAGGGAGAAATCAGGAAAAATAGCTAATGAGTACTAGGCTTAATATCTGGGTGATGAAATAATCTGTATAACAACAATACCCCATGACACAAGTTTACTTATGTAAGAAACCTACACAGGTACTCCTGAACTTAAAATAATGTTTAAAAAGTAGCTATTTTGACTGGTGTGAGATAGGATCTCACGGTGATTTTGATATGCATTTCTCCAATGATAAGTAATATTAAGCTTTTTTTTTCATATGTTTATTGGCCACATGTATGTCGTCTTTTGAAAAGTGTCTATTCATATCCATTGCCCACATTTTAGTGGGTTCTTTGTATTTTCTTGCAAATGTATGTTCCTTATAGATTCTGGATATTAGACCTTTGTCAAATGAAGTTTGCAAATATTTTTCCCATTTTGTAGGTTGTCTGTATACTATTTCTACTGAAACTATTCCAAACATTTGAGGAGGAGGATCTCCTCCCCAAGTCATTTTATGAGGCCAGAATCATCCTGATACAAAAACCTGATAGAAACGTAACAAAAAGAAAACTTCTAGACAATATTCTTGATGAACATTGATGCAAAAATCCTCAACAAAATACTTGCAAACTGAATCCAGCAGCACATCAAAAACCTAACTCACCATGATCAATGACCTGGCTTCAGTGCGAGGATGCAAGTCTGGTTCAACATACACAGATCAATAAATGTAATTTGTCACATAAATGGAACTAAAGACAAAAATCATACTATTATCTCAATAGATGCAGAAAAAAACTTTCGATAAAATTCAACACCCCTTCATGTTAAAAACTCTCAATAACAAGATATTGAAGTAACATACCTCAAAACAGTAAGAGTCATCTATGACAGACTGACAGCCAATAACATTCTGAATGAAAACTGGTACAAGACAATTATGCTGTTTCTCACTACTTTTATTCAACATAGTCTTGGAAGTCCTGGCCAGAGCAGTCAGTTGAGAGAAAGAAAGAAAGGACATTCAAATAGGAAGAGAGGAAGTGAAACTATCCCTGTTTGAAGACATCATGATTCTATACCTAGAAAGCCACATAGTCTTGACCCCCAAAGCTCCTTCAGCTGACACACAACTTCAGCAAAATTTCAGGAGGAAAAATCAATGTACAAAAATTACTAACAATTTTATATAACAAAACTGCCAAGCCAGCAGCCAAATCAAGAACACAATTCCATTCAGAATTGCCACAAAAAGCATAAAATACCTAGGAATATAGCTAATCAGAGAGGTGAAAGATCTCTGCCATGAGAATGATAAAACACGGCTCAAAGAAATTAGAGATGACACAGACAATTGGAACACCGCCCATGTTCATGGCTAGGAAGAATTAATATCATTAAAATACTGCCCAAAGTGATTTATAGATTTAATGCTATTCCTATCAAATTACCAATGGCATTCATCACAGATCCAGAAAAAGAATTATTTTAAAATTTATATGGAACCTAGAAAGAGCCTGAATAGCCAAGGCAATCCTAAGCAAAACTAACAAAGCTGGAGGCATCAGGTTATCCAAAATATACTACGTGGCAACTGTAACCAAAACAGCATGGTACTGGTACAAAAACAGACACATAGACCAGTGGAGCAGAATAGAGAGCCCCAAAGTAAGGTCTCACACCTACTACCATCTCATCTTTGACAAAGCTGACCAAACAAGCAACAGGGAAGGATTCCCAATTCAATAAATGGTGCTGGGAGAACTTGCTTGCCATATGCAGAAGATGGAAACTGGACCCTTTCTTACACCATATACAAAAATCAACTCAACATGGATAAAAGACTTAAATGCAAAACTCAAGACTATAAAAACCCTGGAAGACAACCTATACAGTATCATTCTGGACATAGGCACAGGCAAAGATTTCATGATGAAGATACCAAAAGCAATCACAACAAAGGCACAAATTGGCAAATGGGATTTAATTAAACTTAAGAACTTCTGTACAGCAAACAAAATCATCAACAGGGTGACCCATTTTTGTAAACAAAGAAGGTGAAGACCAGACAATGAGTCATTTGCTCATGGTCACATGGTTAGGGAGTAGCAAAGGTAGAATTTTAATCCAGGTATTTGAGGCTCTGAAAGCCATGTTTCTAATCACTATTCAAGGCAATGTGTAGCACAGGGGAGGGTTTATATGTCACAGTTACTGTTTAACACTGACAACAAAGGCTGCTTTACTCAAGGAGGAGAAATGATAGCATTATCTTTGTTAACAGAAAAGAGTCTGAAGTCTCTATCAGGGCTTGAACCAATTACAAAAACCACTGGATTAGTTGGCTGAGAGGTTCTAGCTCAGGGAAAATAGTTTAAATGCATAATTTTAGAACACTGGCTATCCAAATCTCCATGTAATTTCTTTTCAGTAATCACTTTAAATTTTAATTTAATTTGCTTGTTAAGCTTTAATTTAAAAATCAGATCTTCTACAGAGTATGCCTATTATTTAAAAACAAAACAAAACAGTTTATTTATACTTTTAAGTGTCTGACACCAGGAACAATTATACCCTTTTATCCATGTACATATCTGTCACCATAAGAGATTTAGACTCTCATTCCATCCCCCATCTTTATTTAGCTCTGAGCAGTCTGTTTCTGACCACACTCTCACATTCCCTAAATTCTGGAATGCCACCAAGTGCCTTCTAGAACTTACGAAATGTCATCAGTTTAATGAAAAAAAAAAAAGAGCTTTGTCTCTTCCTTGAGGTCAAGCATTATTTCCCTGCAGCCTCCTTATGACGTATATTTTTGTTATTGTTACATTATTGTTTGTTTTATTTTATCTGCCCACATCCCTCAAACCTCTGGATAAGCAGTAGATAAAAGAATCTTTAAATTCCTCATTGCTCCCTCAAAGCCATTCTCTCTCTAAAACAAAAACAGAACCACCCAGGTTAGAATCACATGCCATCAATGACGTATTCACTCAATAGCCACTTTTGAATCAGTCTTTCTTCTGTAGAGTTTTTGGATCACCATCACTCTCCAACACTAGTGCTGCTATAAATCTTGTCAGTTTTAAAGTTCTGGTTGACATGCAGCTTAAACTTTCTCTGCTTTCTCAGATTCTCCAATGATTTTGACTGCCATCCTACTTTAGCCACTCATTCTCATGGTCATACCCTAGTATAGGTTTTCTATTCTGATTGTAAATTTGAGTCATCTGTGGAGCACCTAAAAAATACGAAATCTCAGTACCCATGCTGGGGTTTTGTGATCTGCTTTAATTTGTGATAATTCACAAAAAATCAAGAATCCCTGCCAGTCATATCAATTATTGTTACTATTGTAATCTCAAACTAAGAATCCAATTATTTAAGAAATACCACATTATTCTAGCCTAGTTTCTCTAATGCTCCAGACTGAGAAATGTTTTGATTTTATCTGAATCTGCAACAATACTGCTGATTTTTGTTGTATCTCACAAATTAGTATGTTCACTTTCTAACATCTAAAACTCCATTCCATGATTAAAATCACTCTTTTCCATTTACCCTGATTTCATGTCACTGTCTAGCACAATCTGAATTCTGGTTAATTCTATGTTCCTTCTACTTGAATAAACCTGCCAAATAGAACCTATCTGAAGAAAATTACAGTTGGTCTCATTTAAAATTTATAACAACTATCCTAGGCTCTATAATGTCAATACCCTCTTTTGTTTAATTTTATATCACAAGTGCCGACAGGACTACTTAGAATTCAGAAGAGGCACAATACGCATTTGTTGAATAAATATGTAAGTGCTGAATTCTCTTCTACTGTAGCCCAGCAGACAATATATTTATATTGCTTCATTTATAATAATATTTCTATTCCTTCATTTTCTCATCTAGTATTTCTTATCTTATTCTTTTATCAAAAAACACCAATAATATCTCTCCATTCTAACTCTCAGTTAATATTTTTCTTATTCTATCTCTGAAAAAAAATAGGACAACTACAAGAGAACATAAGAACTACTTATACTCACCTACATGCTGCTAAGCCCACATGCTCAGCCTTTCCTCTTGTTACTACTAAGGAGACTAACTCTTTGATTATGCACTAAATTCCATCCCTTTCCCAGACATTCCTCAGTATTTCTCTGGATCACCTATTTTTTAAATCTCTACTGAATCAACCCAGCCAGCAACATCACATGTAATTTCTTTAAAACAAATTTTTCTTGACCTTTTATTCCTTCTACAGACCAACCACATTATTCTGCACTTTTAAATCACACTACTTTGAAATACACTTTTAGTCTCCAATTTCTATTCTTCCATTCTCTTTGAATATTGCCAAACCCAAATTTTTCCCTACTATTATACTGCAACTGCTGTTGGTAATGTACCCAATAACCTCCATTTGCTAAATGCTTGGTAAATTCTCAAAATTTACTATATACTAGCAGAATCTGACACTGTTGATCCCTGTTTCCTCCCTGATATGTTTTCTTTATTTAACTTCTAGGATACTATACTCTCTGGTTTTTCTTTTCTGTCACTTGTTGTCTTCACAATTCCACTACTAATTCTTTCTCCTCTTTAGGTAGACATAGAAAACCTAAAGAATCAGTCTGTATAATTACCTTAGCAATTTCACATCAGCATGTGGCATAGATATCATCTATATGGTGATAGCTTTTGGAATTATATATTCAGCCCAAATATTTCCATGAACTTCTATGTCCAGCTGCCTGATCAGCATTTTCACATAAGCATAGAGCAATATCTCAAATGTCAAATGTTCTGATCAAAGCCCTTATCTTCTCCTTAACCAAGCCTGTTTCACCTAAAATCTTCCTCATTTCAGTAAGTGACATCTCTATATTTTCAAGGTCTTGGTCTAAAACGTTTGTGTCACTTTGGATTCTTCTACATTGAATTCAATAAGACCTTTCAGCAAATCTTGTTGACTGCACTTTCTGAAAACTTTTCTCCATCCTCATCGATCTCATTATGGTGAACTGTTCTTACTTTTATTGTCGCACTAGTCTTCTTTTAAACATATGTGTACATATATCTATATTTATCCATACATCTTTAAAATACATGTATTTTTAAAGAGAGAGATATATATATATTTTAAAAATTCACCTATTTTTTCTGTTACCCCCTTGTTAGAAGGCTCATGAAGACATAAATAATTTTTCTGTTTTATGTGTTTTCACTGCTTTATTCCCAGCAACTAAAAGGGTATTTGGTGCGCCAAAAGTGTTCGGTCTTTTCAGTGAAATCGTGAACCAAGAGATTAATTTTATTTTCCTGCATGATTCGTTATGTGAAAACATACAACTTAAGAGACAGTTTAAAAGTTTACTGATATGAGAAAAGATAGGGATGTTTTAGACTACTCTAAAAACTCATAAGTATTAAATGCTGAATATTAAGTTGATAGGTTGTTGATAATACTTAATATGTTTTTAAAAAATCTAGTACTGAAATTTGAGATATTCCTGAGTAGACCAAGACATATCTTCCTTTTTAGCTCAGAAATAAAATGTGTTAAAAATAATATACTGGCAACTAGCAATAAGAGTTAAAAATAATATACAAGTAAGATGGAATTAATATTTAGATTTTAAAACATGGAACAAAAACAAAACCTCATTTTAAACAATGAATGAAACATAATAAAAACTTTCTACACATCTGCAATATGTGTAAAAAATTTTCTATAACCTTAAACAAAAGCCTTTAAAAATGATTCCACATAACTACATTAAGCAAAAAATGTGAGTGAAAAATGCATACGAAAAAGAATTCAAGATGATCAATATGCACATGAAAAAATAAGAAAATTTACTTTTCTTTTAGGGCAAACCAACTAGCAAACAGATGGCATGTGATCTTTTCCACCTCAGCTCTTAAAAACTCTGCTACCCTTTTGTTTCAAGGGAATTGAGTTCAGACTGCATTCTAGTCTTTCTCCTCATTGTAATATTCATGATTAAGTCTTCCTTGCCTGTTTAACTTTGCCTGGTTTTACGTAGTAGGGGTATTTGGTATAGCCGCAGGCGTTTTGGGAACCAAACTGACGAGAAACAAAGTTAGCTCTAGAAGTAGTTTAGATGTAGTGGACTTGTGTGTCATACTGCTGTTACTTCTGTGTTCAGTAATTGCTAATAAGGTTTCAGGCTATTAAGGCAACACTAATACTCAAACCTCAATTTGTTTGAAATTAATACTAATGATCTTAGCAATATACAGCATTATCTGTCTCATGTTTAGTGATCCATCATCAGGCCTTTTATTTTAAAACCATTCTAGTTGGGCCATGCGCAGAGGCTCAGGGCTGTAATTCCAGCATTTTGGGAGGCAAGTGGGAGGATAACTTGAAGGTGGGAGTTTGAGCCCAGTCTGGGTAACAAGGTGGGACCCCGCCCCGCCATCTCTATAAATTAAATAAATAAATAAATAAATAAAAGCCAGGCATGGTGTCATGTCCCTGTAGTCCCAGCTACTCAGGAAGCTGATGCAGGAGGATGACTTGAGCCCAGAAATTCCAGAATGCAGCAAGCTGTGATTATGCCACTGCATTCCAGCCTGGAGCAGAGACAGAGTGAGAGTCTGTTATATATATATATATATATATATATATATATATATATATATAATAGTTGATCCCTACTCACTTCCAGAATTTGTCACTATAACCCATCTTTTTGTCTAGCTCCACATATATTTTCATTTTGATTGCCCACTTCTATCTCACCCATACTTTTTAACCTCCCTCTTTTCCTCTGCTTGGCTATGCCTTAGCACCTATGCTTTTCCTTCATCCTATAATGAATTGTCCAATTATACTTTTACAGAGCCTTATTTTCTGCTTGAATGCCACAAAATGCTGACAATGATGTTGATGAAACAAACAAAAACATATTAACAAGGATTTAATCAACAAATGGTGGTCACTCCAAAAAGTATTTAAGGCTAGACACTGCAAAAGGAAGTACAAAGAAAATAAATTTTGAAATCTTAAAGTTTACACTAAAAGAAACTCAAAAGAAATTTTGACAAATTTAGAAAGAATCCTAGAATTTACATAGCATTTCCAATAACAAGTTTGAAGCTGAAAGAAACCTTTCTAAATATTAACTAATAATAAATGTCTTAGTCAACCATGCTAGAAGAAAGATTGAATTATATTTTGTATTTTTGTAGAGACAGTGCTATTATGAAATTGTCATCATATGACATGGTGATCAGAAAAAGATAGAAACAAAATGTAAGAAAAATGTTTTATAGAGGTAGATGAGAAAGTTACTTGGTGAAATTAAAATTTTTCTGGTGTTCAAAATTTGTAATTTTATAAAAGTGGCTATTCATTTTGATTTATATAGTAATTTTTGGACTTAATTTGACTATTGTAACTTTGCCTCTTTTTTGTTTTTTGCATAGAAGACACATGAAATTTTCTAAGTTTCAAAACCTGATACACCTAAAGCAGGCTGTCTTAATGTCTCAGAAGTTTTCTAAACATGGTTTCTTAAATAAATAAGCAGTTTATAAAAAAAAATAGGCTTCTGAGATTTCAATAGAAAATAATTTTAGTATTTTAATCTTATGGTCAAAGAGAAGATGTTTCAGAATCATTGGAAGTATGTCTGAGAAATATCAGAGAGGGGCAAGTCATTGAAAAAATTAGGTTAACTGCCTGAGGATTTTGCAGCGTGATATAAAATGAGGCTAGTGCATAAGATCAGGTCTAGAAGTCTGGACCCCAAATCTAAGACAAAAATGTCAGTAAAAAAGATGAAATGTGAGATGAGGGGGAAGAAAACCAAAATAATATGTATAAAATCATTTGTAGTTGAGGTCTATTTGGGAGTTTAATCCTGGCGGGGGATACTACAATATTGCATATTAATGGTTCTTTTGTGACTTGTTAAAAAATGTAGTTATTTGCCATACAACAAAATAAGGAGTCCCAGAAGTTCAGACTAGTAAAGAAAGTCCTTCGTGACTGTTAGGGAAAAGGTGCAAATGAAATCATCACCTTCATAAGCTATGTATATCTTTAAAGCACAAGCATTTCCCAGGTTAGGTGTTTTTCTGTGACCAATTTTATTTGCATTTTGGGAGAGTTCAAAGTAAAATAAGAAGACCCTCAATGTTAATATCATTCTGGATACTAATTGATCATCAGTCTGTTTGATGATGAGGAAAACCAACACAACATTAAAATATAGTAATAGTGATCATGGCAAGAAAGAGAATACTGGAGAGAATATTAAATGATTCTGAAAAGACTCATTACAATTATATTTAAGGAAGATTAAATTTCCACAAGTTAAATTGTTCAGAGGTCTGATTTTTTGTTGTTTTCAGTGTCTCTGACATCATGATGGCAAATAAACAGTTTTTCTTAATTATTATTATATATAAAATTTAAAAGCCAGTACAATTCACCCCATGCTTTGTTTTTGTTTTTATATACAAAAAGTCTTTGAGTGCATTAAATAGACATTTGGGTATTTGTTCTTTGATAGTTTAAACTTCTTTTGACATTAATTGGAAAAAAATTAGTTTTTAAGAAATATTAAGAATATCAAAATCATTTAGCATTTAGTATTATACTCCATTTTTCTTAGTTGAGGAAAGTCTTGTTTGATCTGAAGATTACATATTATCCCTGAACTTATTTCTGATTTCGTGATAAGCATTGAAATTTTTTAGCATTTTAGAAAATCTTAGAATGCATATGTAACATTTGTAGTAGTATTTCATTGTGGAAAGTAACTATGTTTAGAATTTAGATCATTTTCTTTATGTATAAGCCTGAAAAAATGCACATGAGTTTACATCTATGTATATCAATATAATCTATGTCCCATCATAAAAGACTGCCTCAGTTTGAGGCCACTATACTGAATCCCTAGAGGTACCAGGCAAGAAATATGAATGTGGGAACTGGGCAATGTTCAAGAAAATTAAACAAGCTGTCTCAGTGTATCATAGATTTTTTTTTTAACTTTTGATAAAGATGCAGGTATTGAAACTGTTATGAGTTGAATTACATTCCCTTAGAAAGGATATGTTGAAGTCCTACATACCCCAGTACCTCAGAATGTGCCCTTATTTGGAAACAGTGTCATCATATAGTTAAGGTAATATGTGATCATACTGGAGTAGAAGAAACCCCTAATCCAACACCTTGGTTTTAGATTTCTAAACTCTGAGTGCTGTTATAATATATACCAGAAAATGTGGAAATGACTTTGGAATTTGGTCATGGGTAGAGGCTGGAATAATTTTTAGGTGCATAATAGAAAAAGCCTAGATTGCATTGAAGAATCTGTTGGAGGAATTACATATGTTAAAGGTAATTCAACTGAGAGATGGAATGGAAATGAAGAACAAGTTATTGGAAACTAGAGGAAAAATTGTTAAAAAGTGACAGAGAACTTGTAAGCAATGAGCTTGAATATTTGTTTATTCATTCATTCATTCATTTTTGAGACAGGGTCTCACTTTGTCACCCAGGCTGGAGTACAGTGGCATGATCTTGGCTCACTGCAGCCTTGGCTTCATGGGCTCAAGTGATCTTCCTTCCTCAGCCTTCTGAAGAACTGGAACTACAGGTGTGCGTCACAACACCCAGCTGATTTTTGTATTTTTATGAGATACGGGGTTTTACCATGTTGACCACGCTGGTCTCGAACTTCTGGACTCAAGTGGTCTACCTGCCTTGGCTTCCCAAAGTTCTGGGATCACAGGTGTGAGCCACCAAGCCAGGTCAAACTTGACCATTTAGCTGAGAGAATTTCCAAGCAAGTCTTGAAGGCACAGCCTGATTTCTCCTTGCTGCTTATAGTGAAACATGAGGAAATAAACTGAAGAAGGAACTGTTCAGCAAAAATAAACCAGAATTTGATTTGGAAAATTTGCACCCTATCGAGGTAGTATAGTTTGGAAACAGTGCCATGAATTTGACTAGAAAAGCATTAGCTACAGAGATCAGGTGTGTGACTTACAGGTCTAAGCAGCCACTCAGCAGAAGCCAGGAACAATGAGATGGTTTTCCAGGAAAGGTCTGTGAAGGACCTTCTTGCCTGATGTCTTGGTGCCTAGTGCCTTGCACAAGAGGCTGACAAAAATTTGGAGAACTTTATGTAAATCAGCAGAAACACTGCCAGTTTAGACTGAAAGGAACAAAGATAGGATACAATTAAGGAAAAATGACTCTAAAACTGAACTACCAATTCAAAGGCCCTGCCTAGAACTGAGCTGGCAGGGCCATCCTTCCAGGGCCAAACAAGAGCACATTAGGCAACGAATAATTATTCTTAAGCCCTAAAACTGAATGGAGGCAGGGTTCGGTGGCTCACACCTGTAATCCCAGCACTTTAGGGGGTAAAGGTGAGTGGATCACCGGAGATCAGGAGTTTGAGATCAGTCTGGCCAACATGGTGAAATCCTGTCTGTACTAAAAATACAAAAAATTAGCTGGGCATGGTGGGTGACACATGCCTATAATCCCAGCTACTCAGGAGGCTGAGTCAGGAGAATCGCTTGAACCCAAGAGTCTGAGATTGCAGTGAGCCAAGATTGCACCACTGCACTCCAGCCTGGGCAATAGAGTGACACTCTACAACAAAAAAAAAAAAAAAAAGAAGGAGAAGAGGAAGGAAAAAAATGAATGGAGTTTGCCCTACACTATTTCTAGCTTGCTTAAACTAGCTACTCTTTTTTTTTCTTCCAATTTCTCCCTTTTGGGAAGAAAATGTCTGTCCTATTTCTATAACTTGTTTTATGGTTTGTCTCAGGATACAGCATATGCTGAATCTCAAACATATCTGATTTAGATGATGTTTATATGAGATTTAGAGTTGAGCTGGAATGAATTAAGACTTTTGGAGCTGTTGAGATGAAGTGAATGTATTTTGCATGTGAGAAGGACCTAACTTTGTTGAGGGCATGCTAGATGCTTACCTGTTGTGGACTGAATTATCCCACTCCCTCCCCCTCTCCCAAAACACACACACACACACACATGTGTATGTATAAATGTTAAAATTCTAACTTACAGAGCCTGAGAATATGACTTTATTTGGAAATAGGATTATTGCAGAAATCACCATGTGGTGAGAGAGGCAGAAACATTAGAGCAACGTAGCTGCAAACCAACGCCTGCCAATTACCAGCCACTCATCAGAAACCAGAAGAGACAATAAAGGATTTCCCTACAGGTTTCAGAAGAAGCATAGGCCTTCCAATTCCTTGGTTTCAGACATCTAGCCCCCAAAGCTGTGAGATACTGCATTTCTATTCTAAGAAGTGCAGTTTGTAGTGCTTTGTTACAGCAGCCCTAAGAAACAAATACAGAATCATATACTCTTCTGTTATAAAAAAAAATAAAAAAGGAGCAAACAGTATGAAAAAGATAATGTGTGCTAAAGGATGCTGTATCACTTAGACCTGGAATTGTTCCCTTGGTTGTCATAATTCCCATATACTTAATGATGGGAAACAATAGAAGTATATGGGAATTATGGCAACCAAGGGAACAATTCCATGTCTAAGTGATACAGCATCCTTTAGTAATCTCCTGGCACATTGAGGTTTGAGTGTCAACCTTCCATTTCTTTAAGAATAACTAAAAATTAGGAGTTTTTAGGATTTTTAATGAGATTTTAAATTTTCCAATTAATAATTTAAAATATGACTACCCTCAGATTGAACACAATATGTCTTAGGAAATATTTAGGTCACATGTCATTGATTAAAACACTCAAAACTGATGGTTCAGAAGAGACGCTAAATAGATTATGGCTGTTAGATACAGCCATAATCTACAGCTTGTACTATACAGCTACGATAATTTTTGCCAACTTCTTCAGTCTATCAAATATAACCCTTTTCTGCCATTTTCATCTTCAACCAGTGCAATTAAATAACAAAGAATAACATCTGATGTTTTGCTCCTGTCTTTGTTATTCCAGTTTAATGTACTTTTTATCCTTTTGTTTACTAAAATACATTCATCATAACCATTTTACCATCCTGCTCTGCTGGTAGAAGAAAGACATATGAAAGAGTAACAATTTGTTAATGATCAAGAGATGTAGGGAGAGTACTTGAGTACTTAATTCTTTTTGCTCACTTAAAATGAAACTCAGTAATATATATATGTTTTTTTCTGAGCAATGCTGCCTAAATCAGAGCTTTAACCGTTAGATGCACTCATTATATTTTAGTAATTTTGGCATAATTTTATCTTACCATATCTCATTCTAATACTTCACTTAATTTTCAGGATTATCTTCGTGGCAACTTCAGATATAAATATAGAAAATCCCATTTAGATGGTCATGCGCATTTGGTTGTAAGTGGCTTCCTATCAAACACTGCCTCCTATCAATTGTACCCTCGTTTGCAACCATCATGGCAGGTTATTTTCAACTAAAAATACTCATTGCAGCTTGTTTGACTCTAGAGGAATATATTTTTCTACCAAAAAAATATTCAAACAGATTGGCCGTGTGATTTTCAGTAATAGGAAATCATTTATTAAGACATAATCTGTAGCTCTGAAAGCAATTAATATTCAAACTAGCGGTAGAAATAGAAGGTTAAATATCAATTCAGCTTTTTTAGTTTCAATTGTTAAAGGAAAGCCCCTTTACAACTGCAGCATTTCATTTGTTTTGCTTTCAATTTCATTATTCTCATATATCAGCTTTTATTCATGTGAATATTGATTTGGGCTTTGTTTTGTTAAAAAGAGAGCTAATGCATCTAAGTAGGAAAACCAAAGAATTTATAGCTCCTAGAAAAGGAAAGAAAATAAATGAACAGAATATAAAACCAAGTCCCGATGCAAAAGCCATTTACACTATGGTTGAAAAATACTTTGTAAATGAAAACATACTATTTACAACACCTGTTAAAAGAGAACATTTGTAGAAACTATTTATTTTCCATGCCTTTACACTTACTAGGAGAAAACACCTTAAGAACTTTTCTAGAAGGTGCCAGCTTCTCACTGTCTGGCCTGCTATAAACCTTTGATAATTAATAGGCTGTCAACTGCTCCTCTGAAACCTCTACGTGTCTTGCTCCCATGAGTGCCACCCAATATAACCTCCACGTTTCAAATACCCACAACCAAACTATAAAAAAGAACCGTGTTTACTTGCCTACCTGCTGGCCTCTGATTATCAGTACCTATAAAATAACTTTGGCCATATAATTTACAATACTCCTTTGCTTTTTATTGTAAATGCATATCCATGGAGATTACATCCTCCTAAAAATTAGTGCTTATGTATACCATTGGCTCAAGAATATATTTATTGCTACAATGACAAGAATAAAAGAGGCATCTTTCTCAGAATTCTATGCCATTCACTTTCTTTCCATGTTGATTCTTCCCAACCCACCCCAAAGCACAGCTATCCTCTAGAGAAGAGCTGCAACCTGAAGTGACTGACTACTGTCATCTACCAGTGCCTAGCACAAGAGAATTCTAGGGGGTCATTTCTTCCTGACTAGATTCTCAATGATAAGGAGCTTAAATTTGAAAGCATTTTATTCTATGAAAGTACAGAAACATTTTATTCCACTAAGTTAGAGTTTATTATTTAGAAATTCAAAATATAAGTGTGGAAAAACAAGAAATAGAGTCAGTCTATAGATGTAACTCTTATCTTGTTGCATTACTGATCTTGTGTTGCAAGTGTTCACCTTTCTGTGGGCTATAGAAACATCTGTCTGTGTATTCACAAGACAAATATGGGGAGGGGGTATAGGTCAAACCGCAGAGATCAATGAACATCCTACCTTAAGTTAATCAGCTATTGTTTGCTCACCTTCCATCATATTTTATAGACATAAACTACAATAAAAATGATCAGCCTGTGATATGATGAGACCCATATTTTTGAGAAACAAATAATAAAGTAATGGGATATGATTCAAAAGGTGAAGATAATGACAAAGCCCCAAAGAATTTGCAAGGCTTGACATATGCTAAAATGTTTCTAAATACTGCAAGGGTGATTAATACATTTTATATAAACCTTATCTCCCACAGATGCCTCATTTTAAAGATAAGAAATGCAATTACTGTATTATAAGTAAATGTACCTAGAGATATAAAGGAGAGTTAGGCAGTCTGAAAGCTGAAAGGGCCACATAGGAATTTTGGATGAACTTTACTGTAAGATTATTTAAATATGATTGAACTATTTTGGTATTAGAAGATAAATCTTATTGAACTGTGATTCACATCCATATAAAAGTGACAATCCTTAATTAGCAGCCTAGAATTCCACCCCTTAGAAACACAGATTTTCTTCTTTGCCCACTGCAATGCCATGACACTACATACAGCTGCCTTCAGTTTTAGGGTATGCTTGCTGAGAAAATAGTAAATCTCCTCCAATTCCCTATTGCAAATATTTCCATCTGATCTAGAGCTTTTCTCCTGGCTCTAGGCTGTAAAGCACTCTTGAGGGTGGGGTAGAACACTATAGGAACAAACATATGTTTTCTTGAAAGAAAAGTCCCTGAAGTTTTGTGAGCAATTTTCCTGCTTGTTTGTGTAGATTTATTTTTTATTATCACTCCATAGTATAATTCACAAAAAAGAAAGTGGCTTAGTTACCTTAATACATTTAGTGTGTATCTTTCTGTAAGCATGTCTACAAATCTGTTGCTCCATATAATAACTCTGTATACATTAAATAATAGTGATTAATGAATGTATCCTCAAATAGATTATACCCATAAATCCGGGAACCCTTAGATTAGAGAAGCCATTGAATGACCTTGTTAGAGAAAGGGTGAGTTACTAACAAACTAATTTGTAAGATTGCTTCAAAATAGATACATCTAGTACTCCATCTGACTGCTGCTTGCATATTAGACAGAATTCTTTTGAAATTATTCAATGACTTATTCCTTATTCAGTTCTTGTGATACTAAGATCATCATAAGACTTATTTAGTAGTAGCAGGTTAAAAAAAAGAAAGGAAAAAAAATCACATGGGAGAATTGTAAATTAGTATCAGGTTTTGTTGCAAACAAATGTACACATAAACAAAAAGGTAATGGTGTGAACAGACAGACAAAATCAATCTTGCCATATAAAACTGTCTGATTATTTAGAATCTCCAGTTGTTAAAACTGGGAGTGATGTGGCACAATCAAGTTGACCGTTTTTTTAGATCAGAGGTGGTCTCACATCTGTATTTAGAGACTCTCATTAGCACCTTCATGAAAGACTCTCTCCAGAATGCAGATACAAATTCTGAGTCCCAGACATAAAGATGCTGTAGTCATTGGAGGTGAGTGCTCTATGAGGTAGAAGGACACATACACAGTAAGATTCCAGGTTCCTCAACAGTATTTTGCAGAGCTTGCCATGTTCTTCTAATAAGTTTACATAGTTATAGTAGAGCTTATGGAATCTTTCTATGCAAGCACCTGATTTGAAAACCACTCATTTAACCAATGAAAAAAGCACTTTCTATTCAGAGTTTCCACTTCTTCCTGGTTTAGGCTTGGGAGGGTGCACATGACCAGGAATTTATCCATTTCTTCCGGATTTACTGGTTTGTGTGCATAGAGTTGTTTGTAGTAATCTCTGATGGTAGTTTGTATTTCTGTGGAATCGGTGGTGATGTCTCCTTTATCGTTTTTTTATTACATTTATTTGATTCTTCTCTCTTTTCTTTTTTATTAATCTGGCTAGTGGTCTATCTATTATGTTGATCTTTCCAAAAAGAAGCTCCTGGATTTATTGATTTTTTGAAGGGTTTGTTTGTGTCTCTATCTCCTTTAGCTCTGCTCCTATCTTAGTTATTTCTTATCTTCTGCTAGCTTTTGAGTTTTTTTGATCTTGCTCCTCTAACTCTTTCAATTTTGATGATAGGGTGTCAATTTTAGATTTTTCCTTGCTTCTCTTGTGGGCATTTATTGCTATGAATTTCCCTCTAGACACTGCTTTAAATGTGTCCCAGATATTCTGGTACATTGTGTCTTCGTCCTTGTTGGTTTTGAAGAACATCTTTATTTCTGCCTTCATTTCATTGTTTATCCAGTCAACATTCAGGAGCCAACTGTTCATTTTCCATGAAGTTGTGCAGTTTTGAGTGAATTTTTTAATCCTGAGTTCTAATTTGATTGCACTGTGGTCTGAGAGACTGTTTGTTATGATTTCCATTCTTTTGCATTTGCTGAGGAGTGATTTACTTCCAATTATGTGGCCGATTTTAGAGTAAGTATGATGTGGTTCTGAGAAGAATGTATATTCTGTGGATTTGAGGTTGAGAGTTCTGTAAATGTCTATTAAGTTCCGATCTGTGTTCAAGTCCTGGATTTTCTTGTTCATTTTCTGTCTCATTGATCTGTCTAATATTGACAGTGGAGTGTTAAAGTCTCCCACCATTATTGTTTGGGAGTCTAAGTCTCTTTGTATTTTGTTAGGGACTTGCTTTATGTATCTGAGTGCTTCTGTATTGGGTGCATATATATTTAGAATAGTTAGCTCTTCTTGTTACATTGATCCTTTTGTCATTATGTAATGCCCTTCTTTGTCTCTTTTGATTTTTGTTGGTTTAAAGTCCATTTTATCAGAGACCAGGGTGACAATCCTAGTCTTTTATCAGAGACTAGGATTGCCACTCCTGCTTCATTTTTGCTCTCCATTTGCTTGGTAAATCACCAACTAAAAAAAGCCCAAGTCCATACGGGTTTACAGCCAAATTCTACCAGACATACAAAGAGGAGCTGGTACCATTCCTTCTGAAACTATTCCAAACAATACAAAAAGAGGGAATCTTCCCCAACTCATTTTATGAGACCAACATCATCCTAATACCAAAACTTGGCAGAGACACAACTAAGAAAGAAAACTTTAGGCTAAAATCCATGATGAACATCGATGCAAAAGTCTTCAATAAAATATTGGTAAACAGAATGCAACAGCAAATAAAAAAGCTTATTCATCATGATCAAGTAGACTTCATCTGGGGATGCAAAGCTGGTTCAACATACCCAAGTCTATAAACGTAATCCATCACATAAACAGAACCAAAGACAAAAACCACATGATTATCTCAATGGATGCAGAGAAGGCCTTTGACAAAATTCAATAGCCCTTTATGCTAAAACCCCACAATAAACTAGATATCGATGGAACATATCACAAAATAATAAAAGATATTTATGACAAACCCACAGCCAATATCATACTGAATGGACAAAAACTAGAAGCATTCCCTTTGAAATCTGGCACTAAACAAGGATGCCCTCTCTCACCACTCCTATTTAACATAGTATTGGAAGTTCTAGCCAGAGAAATCAGACAAGAAAAAGAAATAAAGGTATTCAATTAGGAAAAGAGGAAGCCAAATTGTCTCTATTTGCAGATGACATGATTGTATATTTAGAAGACACTATTGTCTCAGCCCAAAATCTCCTGAAACTGATAAGCAACTTCAGCAAAGTCTCAGGATACAAAATAAATGTGCAGAAATCACAAGTATTTCTATACACCAATAACAGACAAACAGAGAGCCAAATGAAAAGTGAACTCCCATTCACAATTGCTACAAAGGGAATAAAATACCTAGGAATACAACTAACAAGGAAATAAAGAACCTCTTCAAGGAGAACTACAAACCACTGATCAAGGAAATAGGAGAGGACACAGACAGATGGAAAAACATTCCATGCTCATGGCTAGGAAGAATCAATATTGTGAAAATGGCCATACTTCCCAAGGTAATTTATAGATTAAACACTATCCCCATCAAGCTACCTATGACCTTCTTCACAGAACTGGAAAAAACCACTTCAAACTTCATATGGAACAAAAGAGAGCCTGCATAGCCAAAACAATCCTAAGCAAAATGAACAAAGCTGGAGACATCTTGCTCCTGACTTCAAACTATACTACAAGTTCGCAGTAATCAAAACAGCATGGTACTGATATCAAAACAGAGACATAGACCAATGGAACAGAACAAAGGCCTCAGAATCAACACCACACATCTACAATCATATGTTCTTTGATAAACCTGACAAAAAAAAGCAATGGGGTGAGGATTCCTGGTTTAATTAATGGTGTTGGGAAAACTGGCTAGCAGTGTGCAGAAAGCAGAAACTAGACCACTTCCTGACACTTTACACTAAAATTAACTCCAGATGGATTAAAGATATAAACATAAGACCTAACACCATAAAAAACCCTAGAAGAAAACCTAGGCAAAACAATCCAGGACCTAGGCATAGGCAAGGACTTCATAACCAAAACACCAAAAGCATTGGCAACAAAAGCCAAAATAGACAAATGGGATCTAATTAAACTCCAGAGCTTCTGTACAGCAAAAGAAACAATCATAGAATGCACCAGCAACCAAGAGAATGGGGAAAAAATTTTTGCAATCTACCCATCTGACAAAGGGCTAATATCCAGAATCTACAAAGAACTAAAACAAGAAAAAAACAATCCCATTAAAAGTGGGCAAAGGATATGAACAGACACTTTAGAAAAGAAACCATCTATGGGGCCAAAAATAATATGAAAAAATGCTCATCATCACTGGTCATTAGAGAAATGCAAATCAAAACCACATTGAGATACCATCTCACACCAGTTACAATGGCAATCATTAAAAAATCAGGAGACAACAGATGTTGGAGAGGATGTGGAGAAATAGGAACACTTTTACACTGTTGGTGGGAGTGCAAGTTAGTTCAACCATTATGGAAGACAGTGTGGCGATTCCTCAAGGACCTAGAAATAGAAATTCCATTTGATCCAGCAATCTCATTACTGGGTAAAAAACCAAAGAATTATAAATAGTTCTATTATAAAGACACCTGCAGATGTATGTTCATTGTGGCACTGTTTACAATAGCAAAGACCTGGAACCAACCCAAATGTCCATCAATGATAGACTGGATAAAGCACCATCTAAGGGTACAAAGTGAGCATCAGAACCAGATGCAGGTATGACATACATTTTGGAATTATCAGAGCAGGAATTTTAAATGCTCATGTTTAATATACTAGGATTTCTAATGTAAAAGTGATCAACATAAGCAGAAATGTGGAAATGCTAAGAAAGAATCGAAAGAAAATGTTATAAATCAGTAACACATAACAGACATGAAGATATTTGATAAACCTGTTAGTAGATAGAACACGGCTAAGGAAAGGATCAGAGAGGTTGAAGACACATCAATAAAATCTTCCCAAACTGAAAAGCAAAGAGAGAATGGAGAAAAAATGGAACAGAATATCTAAGAACTGCAGAACAATAAAGAATATGCAATATACATACAATGGGAATACAAGATGGAGAAGAAGAAGAAAGGAATGGAATAAATACTTGAAATATTAGTGGTTGAGTGCTTTCTGTATGACAAAGTCAACAAAATAGGAATCCAACAGGTTCCCCCCTCAAAAGCAGTAGTGATGCAGACACAGACTCTTCAGCTGGTTAGTTTTCCACAGAGCCCTTTAAAATGATATACCTGCAGAAAGGCTTTTGCATTTTCTCATTTCCTTTCCAAGACTTCTTTCTCACTATCTCCATTGCTTGTTCAAGGTTTTCATTTTAAATAGATGCTTTGATTCTGTTTTGCCAGTGCTTAAATTAAGCCAGATGCCTCAGTTTATTAATCTTGGTACCAAGGGCACTTTCCACTCCCTATGCTCTCTACGGCACTTCAGATTGTTAACAAGATCTGTTCACTTGAATCTCCAGTGAGCTAAAACATCTGTGGACTCACCATCTTAATGTTGCATATTCACCTGCTCCATCTCCTCAGATTCCTAAGGCTTTCCTATAAAATTGTATAGGCAAGTGATAATAGGGACCTTGATGTCCTTGCTTCTCTCTCTTGCTCACCAGGCCAGGAGTAAGAATACTTGCTATCCTCATCTTCAAAAGTCTTCAGTCCTCTATAAGAGACAGCTGCAAAATACTTACAGACTGATATTCAACACTTTCTTCTCAGCTTCTGCAAGTACCTGACTGCTCACTCTGGGAGAAAGCAGCAGGCACTGACTTCAGAGTGACTTTTGCAGGCTTTCTTTCTGACTGGCCCCTTGCAGAGAAATTCACTGTGCAACTTTCTGTCCTTTACTTACAGACTGGATCCAATGAGTAGCCTGTCTCATTTGGTGTTGGATTGCTGTAAAGGAATATCACAAAAACTCTTCCCACTAACATCACCATAACATATCAAGGAATAGAAGTGTCATCGACTTCATGGGAGACACAGGAAGCATCCCATGAAACGTTGTTCTGTATGAATCCCGTATATCAAGTGTTTCTTTCATTTGCAAGGAAAAGAAAAATGTTTTATAGGAACCTGGTCTCTTAAAATATTATTTTCACTGGGAACATTTCAGAAGTGAGTAAACTAAAACTGTCGACATCCCCCAGGCAAGGTCTTGAAAACTGAAAACTGTCGAAAGCCTCAGACATTTTTCCCGGGGCAACCCTTGTGATGAGAACAGACATCTTCTTTGTCAGGGTAAGGAGCAAGTTTGAGTACAGATGTTGGAATTTTTGAACAATTCCCACAACTGCCTGGTTCCTTGTTACAATCTCAAGGTCATCTGTTCTTTTGAGGTTTTCATTGATTTGATTATACATTTTAGCTGAAAATCAGAATGGTTTGTAGGGTGTAATATAAGTCATTTTGTGAAAGAGGGAATATATATCATGAGCATTTCTAGGTTTCATGAAGGCTTTAAGTAATTCTGCCTCATTTTCCTGTCCAAGACTTTTGAAAAGGAAGTTCTGAGAACACTTAGTTTCAATATATGTGAGGTACATCATATTGTTAAGAAGGGAAATGTTTTTAATCTTTAGTTTGAAGCAGTGTGTTCTAGGCTGCCACATTATAAAGAATATAATGTGAGAAAGCACTATAGATAAAACAATCAGGTTCCACATATGTAATGTTTTGCTTCCTGAAACATTTTAGTAGAGCACTGAATTTATTAAGTCCTTCTGAAAAAGCATGGTTGGAAATCTGCCCATAAACTCAAGTTTCTCTTTGCCACTGGAGCTCAAAGTACAAAAAGCATTAACACAGTAGCACATTCTCACAGTGGCTGAGTTTGATCTTATATATGACAGGGAACTTAAGCAACTTTTTCAAGGTGACATTTGATAAAGCAATTTTCTGCATAATAAATGTCAGGCACACAGGAAAAAAAAACGAAAAAAGCTAAGGACATCTAGTTTTTAAATTCAGTTCCTTATCCAAACTCTGAAAGTTTTGCAGCTTATGCTATTTCTGACAACAGTTTCTAAATAGTAATGTAATAGATATTACTTTAGGAGTAAACTATTGTGGAGGCAATCCAATTTTTTGGTTCACTTCATCTGGTGATATTGGCAAGCTCAGTTATTGTAATTGCTAAAGGAAGATTAAGAGAGGAATATTATCTGACTCCATGGAGATCAAATTAAGTTATATGGCAAATCGGTGCAAAGGGAAAACATAATTTAATGTATGTTGTTTTTATGTTTCAACTTTTGTTGCTCGTGTTTGCTTTTGCCTATTTTAACTCATTTAATTATCTTAAAATATGTCATAGGTGAAATGTGAAGGTTGATGAATTTTTAGTCTCAAATATTATCTTACCAATTGGGGTTATGTTCAATTTTTCTGATGCAGACTTTTAGGTTCACTGCTTTCTGAAATAAACTTTAGGACTGTCTTGGATCTTAGTCAGGATAACTTAAGCCAGAACACTTGAGAAATAGATAGATGACAGCAGGTATTTACTATCTGAGTAGTTAAATAAATATCTCAGGCCAATTTTCTTTTCACAGTGCTTCACCAACAGTAATTTATAGGGTGTAGGCATCAATTAATTTAAATTGCATATGTCAGATTGAGAAAAATATTATTTCATCTGCTTCTAACCTGAACATCTAAAATGTGGTACTGTCTCTTAAAAAATAAAGTGAATTATGAAGATATTTTTACGGTATTTTAAAACAGGAAAATAATTCTTTTAAATCAGAATCTTTTAACAAAGAAATTTCAACCAGTGATTTTACTATTTTAAATGAACCTTTGTAATTAAAGACAATAATAAATTTTATATTAAATATGTAATCTGAATATGCTCATTTCTCTTTTGAAGGTAATATATTTGCAGCCCATTATACATATACAAGTCATATGCATTTATTGGCATATGTTTTTCATTGTACACATTCTATGAATATGTTTTAAATGTTTGTTAATATTATTATTCACGTTTATATATTTTTAAATCAGTTATGTTAGAAAGGCTGCTACTGACCATACAATAATTGCTCTGCTAAAAATTACTTGGTGATGTAATGTATAGTTGGATTAAATTTTGAATTTTGAATGAGTGGCAAAAATGATGCATTCCTGAAAAAAAATTTAACTGTTTTACATTTTTGCTTACTATTTACAGTTAGAACACAAGTTCTGGCATTTATATATAAACCATGGCTTCTTATGTATACTCGTATAGGCCATATAGTTTTGTTCATCTTTGCTAGTTATATAATTATTTTATTGTAATAACTAAAACTATCCAAATACACCATTTAAATATATGACAATGATAATTGTAATGTCTCATAATTGTATAGTTAAACTTAACTAATTTCATAAAGTTGACAATTTTAATTAATGTTTTATATTTCTAGTACTCAGTAGCTGAGACGTTATTTTCTGTTTCAATAATTCAGGTACAAAAATGGTCTGGGAAGCAGAAAAACACACAGGTAAAATGTTCAGGAAATATTGAAATGCATAAATGATTCTTTAAAATTATATTACAAATCATTCTATAAAAAGGCAATGAATAAAGAATGGTTAGATCAATAAATTGCAGGGAAATTATTAACTTGTCACAATTTCTGATTTTTATGCTGATTACATCCCAGTAATATTTCTTAAGTTGTGAGAGTTTTTGATCCTATCCTTTCGTGTAAAAGATGTATGAACAGACATCACTTTTCTTCAACACTCAGTATTAACCATCACACTGCTCATTGATTTTTAGTAGTGCCAATTTAGATTTGCATTTAGCCATTTCTTACCTGGGCATCTATCTGTTCAGAGGTCACATGGTTTGCTCAACTTAGAGCGATAAGCTATGACTATAGTGTCCTGGTAGCTAACTAGATCATCTGGGAATTAACCCATCAAAAGTAATTTGCTTCATTCAACCATGTAAAATATAAAGCCCAAGAAGCATGTTTCTAGACATCATCTCTAAATTTAGCTATGTAAACAAGGCAAGTTAGGAGTAATGGTCTTGACCGTTTTGACCTTCTTAATAACCTATTAATATTACAGGGTACTAGATAATCACATTTAATAAAATAATTAGTATTTTATAAAGAGTAAGTGACTCCAGCCTGGGTGACAGAATGAGACCCTGTCTCAAATATGTGTGTGTGTGTGTGTGTGTGTGTGTGTATAATATATATTGTGTATAACACATATTTACCTATTCATATATATGTGTATATATTTTGTTAAACATTTAACTCTTTTCATTGTGGCCTTTAATTCAATTAAATTATTATCTTAAATCCAAATTTTGACAAGTTAATAAAATTCTGTGAAATTTACCTAAGACAACAGAGAGCAAACCCTGTCTTACAATAAATGGTTACTGGCCTTTCATATGAAAATTTAGTGAAATTGCTTCTCTGAGGACAGTAAATGTGACAGAAAATGAACATAGGAGACTTTGTTGCTCAAAAGCATTTCTATGATTAATATATGTTAGTTATAAATGTACATATATTTTAGTTTTTGTTTGTGTGTTTGGAGACAAAATCTCACTGTTAACTAGGTTGGAGTGCAGTGTTGTGATCATGGCTCACTGCAGTCTTGAATTCCTGGGCGCCAGGGATCGCCTCACCTCAGCCTCTCCAGTGGTAGGGATTGCAGGTATAAGCCACCTCACATAGGTGATATTTTTGAATCACAGAAAAAATAGTAGAAATTCATTCAAATTTAGATTTTAATGATAGTAATATAATCTTTGGAGACTATTTTACACAAAATGGCTAAATGTAAGGCAAAGTAAGAAAAAAACTCAAATACAAGAAGTGAAATTATTCATCAAAATGTATAGGTTATTTCCACCTAATTATTTAGACAACAATAAGTTTTTATAAGAAACATACATATTAATTTATTTTTTGAAGATTTATTTTAGGTTTGCTGATACATGTAAAAGTTTGTTACATAGGTAAACATGTGTCATGGTAGTTTGTTGTACATGTTGTAACATCATCCAGGCATTAAGCCCAGTATCCAACATTCATCTTTTCTGTTCCTCTTCTTCTTACCACCCTCCCTCCTCAAGTAGAACTCAATGTCTGTTGTTTCCTTCACTGTGTTCATAAGTTCTTATCATTTAGCTCCCGTTTTTAAGTCAGAGCATGCTGTTTTTGGCTTTCTGTTCCTGTGTTAAATTGCTAAGAATAATGGCCTCCAGCTCCATCCATGTTTCTGCAAAAGTACATAATCTTGTTTTTATTCCAAGGTGTATATGTACCAGATTTTCTTATCCAATTTGTCATTGGTGGGTATTTAGGTTGCTTTTTTGCTATTGTGAATAGTGTTTCAATGAATATTCACATGCATGTGTCTTTATGATAGAAATATTTATATTCCTCTGGGTATCCCCGCCAGCAATGAGATTGCTGAGTTGAATGGTAGTTAGGCTTTTAGCTCTTTAAGGAATCATTATACTGCTTTTCGAAATGATTGAACTAACTTTTACTCCACCAACAGTGTATGAGTTTTCCCTTTACTCTGCAACCTCACCAGCATCTGTTATTTCTTGACTTTTTAATCATAGCCATTCTGAATGATGTAAAATAGTATCTCATTGTGGTTTTGATTTACATTTCTTTAATGATCAGTGATATTGAGCTTTTATTCATATTATTTTTGCCTGTACATTTGTCTTCTTTTGAGAAATGCCTGTTCATATCCTTTGCTCACTTTTTGATGGGGTTGTTTGATTTTCTCCTGTAAATTTAAGTTCCTTATAGATGCTGGAATTAGACCTTTGTCTGATGAATCATTTGCAAAATTTTTCTCTTGTTCTGTAGATTGTCTTTTTACTCTGTTGATAGTTTCTTTTGCTGTGAAGAAGCTCTTATGTTTAATTAGGTTCCATGTGTCAATTTTTGCTTTTGTTGCAATTGCCCTTGATGACTTTGTCATGAAATCTTTGCCAGTTCCTCTGTCAGGAAAGATATTTCCTGGGTTATCTTGCAAAGTTTTCATAGCTCTGGGTTGACCATTTAAGTCTTCCTCAATCTTGAGTTGATTTCTGTGTATAGTGTAAAACAGGTGTCCAGTTTCAATCTTTTGTATATGGATAACCAGTTATCCCAGCACCATTGAATAAGGAATCTTTTCCCCATTGCGTGTTTTTGACAGCTTTGTTGAGGATCACATGGTCATAGATGTGCAGCCTTATTTCTAGGCTATCTATGCTATTCCACTGGTCTATGTGCCTTTTTTTTAATACCAGTACCATGCTATTATGGTTACAATAGCCTTGTAATGTAGTTTGAAGTCAGATAATGTAAGGTTCCTGTAACCTTACATTAACACAAATTGGTGTCTTAAAACAACATAAATTTGTTCTATTATAGTTCTAGTGGCTAAATCTCAAATCAAGTTTTTGGCAAGGTCAATACAACTTCTGAAGGTTCTAAATAACAATTCCTTTTTGGCTTCCTCACTTCTGGTTGTTGAAGGCCATCTGGTTATTTTAGGCAATGATCCTTGGCTTGTAGAAGCATCATTTCAATTTCTGCTTGTATCTTCTTATGGTCATCTATCCTTTGCATCTCTGTGTTTCCAGATCTCTCTCTCTTTCTCTCTTTTTAATTATACTTTAAGTTCTGGGATATATGTGCAGAACATGCAGGTTTGTTACATAGGTATACACATGCCATGGTGGTTTGCTGCATCCATCACCACGTCATGTATATCAGGTATTTCTCCCAATGCTATCCCTCTCCTATACCCCTACTCCCTGCTATCCCTCCCCCTAGTACCCTATCCCAACAGGACCCAGTGTGATGTTCCCCTCCCTGTGTCCATGTTTTCTCATTGTTCAACACCCACTTATGAATGAGAACATGCAGTGTTTGGTTTTCTGTCTTGTGTCAGTTTGCTGAGAGTGATGGTTTCCAGCTTCATCCATGGCCCTGCAAAGGACATAAACTCATCCTTTTATATGTCTGCATTGTATTCCATGGTGTATATGTGCCACATTTTCTTTATCCAGTCTATCATTGATGGGCTTTTGGGTTGGTTCCAAGTCTTTGCTATTGTGAACAGTGCCACAGTGAACATACATGTGCATGTGTCTTTATAATAGAACAATTTATAATCCTTTGGGTATATGCCTAGTAATGGGATTGCCAGGTCAAATGGTATTTCTATTTCTAGATCCTTGAGGAGATCGCCACACTGTCTTCCAAAATGGTTAAACTAATTTACACTCCCAGCAACAGTGTAACAGCATTCCTATTTCTCCACATCCTCTCCAGCATCTGTTGTCTCCTGATTTTTTAATGATCGTTGTTCTAACTGACATGAGATAGTATCTCAATGTGGTTTTGATTTGCATTTCTCTAATGAACAGCGATGATGAACTTTTTTTATATGTTTATTGGCTGCATAAATGTCTTCTTTTGGAAAGTGTCTGTTCATACCCTTTGCCCACATTTTGATGGGGTTTCTTGGCTTTTTCTTATAAATTTGTTCAAGTTCTTTGTAGATTCTGGATATTAGCCCTTTGTCAGATGGGTAGATTGCAATTTTTTTTTCCCATTCTGTTAGTTGCTTGTTCACTGTAATGATAGTTTCTTTTACCGTGCAAAAGCTCTTAAGTTTAATTAGATCCCATTTGTGTATTTTGAATTTTGTTGCCTTTGCTTTTGATGTTTTAGTCATGAAGTCCTTGCCCATGCCTACGTCCTGAGTGGTGTTACCTAGGTTTTCTTCTACAGTTTTTTGGTCTTAGGTCTTATGTTTAGATATTTTCTCCATCTGGAGTTAATTTTTGTATAAGGTGTAATGAAGGGATTCAGTTTCAGCTTTCTGCTTATGGCTAGCCAGTTTTCCCAACATCATTTATTAATAGGGAATCCTTTCCCCATTGCTAGTTTTTGTCATTTTGTCTCCAGATCTCTCTCTCTCTCTTTTTTAATTATACTCTAAGTTCTAGGGTGTATGTGCAGAATGTGCAGGTTTGTTACATAGGTATACATGTGCCATGGTGGTTTGCACCATGATCAAATGTAGATGTGTGGCATTATTTCTGAAGCCTCTGTTCTGTTCTATTGGTCTATACTCTCTGTTTTTGTATCAGTATCATCCTTTATTTATTACTGTATGTTTATAGTATAGTTTGAAGTCAGGTAGCATGATGCCTCCAGCTTTGTTTTTTGTTTTTTGCTTAGCATTGTCTTGGCTATGCGATTATTCTTTTTGTTGTTGTTCCATATGAAGTTTGAGGTTGTTTTTTTCCAATTCTGTGAAGAAAGTCAATAGTAGCTTGATGGGGATAGCACTAAATGTATAAATTACTTTGGGCAGTGTGGCCATTTGCATGATATTGATTGTTCCTAACCATGAGCATGGAATGTTTTTCCATCTGTTTTTGTCCTCTCTTATTTCCTTGAGCAGTGGTTCCTAGTTCTCCCTGAAGAGGTGCTTCACATCCCTTTTTAGTTGTATTTCTAGGTATTTTATTTTCTTTTTAGCAACTATGAATGGGAGTTCACTCATGATTTAGCTCTCTGTTATTGGTGTGTAGGAATGCTTGTGATTTTTGCACACTGATTTTGTATCCTGAGAATTTTCTGAAGTTTCTCTTCAGCTTATGGAAATTTTGGGCTGAGATGATGCGTCTTCCATATATATAATCATGTCATCTGCAAATAGAGACAATTTAACTTCCTTTTTTCCTTATTGAATATCCTTTATTTCTTTTTCTTGCCTGATTGGCCTGGATAGAACTTCCAATACATATTGCATAGGAGTGGTAAGAGAGGGCATCCTTGTCTTGTGTCTGTTTTTAAAGGGAATGCTTCCAGTTTTTGCCCATTTAGTATGATATTGGCTGTGGGTTTGTCATAATCTTATTATAGGGACAGCAGTTAGTGAATTTAGGGCCCATCTTAACCAAGTATGGCCTTGATTGTATCTGTAAAGACCCTATTTCCAAACATAGTATTCATAGAGACAGAAGGTTAGAAATTATCTTTTTGCAGGACACAATTCAACCCACAGCACATAGCATGAGCTTAATTTACACAATAATGCATAACAGATATAATGTTCAGTGTACACTAACATAGAACATATTTATGAAAAAGTAATTGAAATCTTGGAAATATTGATATGTATTATGAAGGTAATATAAATGCATCTTATGAGGGATTTCACTTAAAGATTAGCATTACAATCATTTTTTGAAAAGGAATCTCTGAATAATGAACAACATCATGGTTCAGCAAAAAAACATGTTACGTGAGGAAACTACCTCTATTTTTTTAATCTTACTCATTTATTGATTTATTGTGACTACTACCTCCATAATATTGAGCCATTATTTTTCAGTTATAAAAATGAATGACACACGGATACAACAGTATGAATGAATTTTAAAACATTATAAAGACAAAAAAGTAAAATATAAATCAAGTGCATAATTTATTATTCCATTTGTATGAAACTCACAAAAATAATATAGTAGCTACTGAATACTTGAATTTTTGAGTATTGTACATTCCCAAGATTTGTGGAGGTAGATGAATTATTGCTGTCCAAATATTCTGGTTGAATCTCCCAAGTTAACTGTCCCAACCTGTTATGATTCTTTTAAAAAACATTAAATGTTTCAGTTCTCATCATAAAAGTTGTCCCTGAGTATCACAACCTCTAGCATCAAAGTGCCAAAGAGTACATGCTACCAATTTCTGTCTCAGAGTTTATTTATTTTTCATGATTAGGATTTGTTACAATTGTACTACTGAGACTTTCCTAACAATACAGATGTTATCAAGCAGAAAAAAGTAGTTTTAACACTTTTAGAAGAAAACCTTTACATCTATATAATATATATATATAATTTTCTTCGATATATAATGTATGTAATATGCAATATATATTTTCTTCTATATTATATATATAGTTTTTTACTCCTTTCATATATTTTTACAGTTTTATAAAGTGGGAAATTATCTTTAAAACACATATCAGTATAGAAAGAAAGGATTGCACACAAATTTATATATAACTAGCAAATCTTCTGTAGAGTGTATATAACAGTAATACTCTATTTGTATGTTCCCTATTGCATCCACAAACTAAAAACTTGAGACAATAAATACCTTCTAAATGGACAATTCTTAAAAACTATAGTTTTTAAACAGATCTTACAGAAAATTATTCTTTCTTAGATGACATTTCATGTGGTTATAAGCTCTAGATATGTATCAATAATATAGATCTATTTTATTATTTTTATTATATATTTTATTGAGGTGAAATGATTATACAATAAAAGTCACAAATGTTAGTGTTCAGTTCAATAAATAACATAAATATAAATTAAATGAAATTTTCTATTTTCTCTTTAACATTATTTGAATCGACCGAAAGAATATTTTTCTTATCCTGGAATATTTCTCTATACTCTTTTCTGGGCAATTCCAACCCAATCCCACTTCCCAAGAAGTAACTGCTTTGTGATTTCTATCATTGTAGACAAATTTTGTGTTTTTGGGGGGTTTCATATAAATGGAATAATAAGGTATGCACTTTCGTTGTGTTTGACTTTTATGTTATTAGAATGTTATGTAATTAGAATGTTATTAGAATGTTCTAAGATTCATTTATGCTGTTGTATTCAGGTTTTATTACTGCCTAATATTCTATTACGTAATTATAATTTATTCTCTTGTTGATTGGCATTTCTCATTTCCATTTTTCTCTTATATAAATAATACTGCTATGAGCATTCTTGTAAATGTATTTTTCTCAACATATACTCTCATTTCTCCTGAGTTAATACAACCAAGCGTGGAATCGGTTAGGTTATGGGGAACATGTATATTTAACTTCATAAGGAAATATTCAACAGTTTTCCAAAATGGATATATCATTTTACATTCCCACAAATAATGTGATGTCTAGTTGCTGCATATCTTCACCAAATTTAAATATTATTTGTTTAATTCTTTTCAACTGTAGTTATTTTATTAAGCGTAAAATAGTACTTCAATGTAGTTTAATATGCAATGCCCTGATAACTAAATATGTTAAGCAGTTTTTTATGTTTATTTTCTGGAGCTTTTTTCAGCCCATTTTTAGAGAGTTGTTTATTTTTTTATTCTTGACTTTTAGAATGCCCTTATACCCTTCAGATATGGCTCTTCTATCGTGTATATGTGTTGCACAGTTTTTCCAGTCTATGGATTGTCTATCATTTTCCTTAAAATTGTTTGCTAGGCAGAATTCTGTGATGACCACTGAGATGTTTTATACCTTTTTCCCTAGTGTACAATCATTGCATAATCTCCAGAACTCTGAATTTGATAAATTTTACTCTCATTTTAACATCATCAGGGAAGTAAAATCCCATCTTACTTGGCGCTTAAGATAGATAATTTGGCTGTGTTTGACCTAATCACATGAGTCTTTTAAAAGCAACTTTTGCACACAATTTTTCTCAAGATGGTAGTAAGAGGAAGTGAGATATTGAAAAAAAAAATGAGAAGGATTGGATATTCCATTGCTGGCTTGAAAGTTGAGGGAGGCTACTAGTGTTAAAAATTGCAGGCAGTATAGTTACTTAGAGCCATCCCAGCTGATAGCCAGCCAGGAAGAATTAGCTTCTCACATTTGAATGTATTCTGCTAACAAGAAGAATGAGCTTGGGAGAAGAATTTTCCTCAAAGCCTCCAGGCAAGAACTGTGTCCAACAAATCCTTGATTTCTGCTATGTGTATATCAAGCAGAGAACTCAGCCACAGAGTCAAATTTTTGACCTATGTGAGTGTGAGTCAATAAATGGATGTTGGTTTAAGCTGCTAAGTGTGTAGCAATAAAAAAAATAAAGCTTCTATGTTAGTAGTATTAAAAAGTTTCTAATAATTAAATAGGCCTATTTTGTACTAGAAGTAGGGTACTGCTATAACAAAATGTAAAATGTAGGAGTGGTTTTAGAATTGGTCAGTGGAAGAATGCTGAGAAAATTTTAAGGAGTGTTATTTAAAAGACCATTGTGCTTTGAACAGACTATGAGCAGAAATAGAGACAATACAGATAGTGCTGGTTAAAGTCAGAAGGAAGAGAGAATCTTATAGAAAAATTCTGGATTGTATTAACAGAAGCCTTAAATCACTATTAACATACATTTATTAGAATTCTAAACTTTAAGAATGATGTGGAGACCACCCAGTAGAAATGTAGAGCATGTTATTGGAAACTAGAAAAAAGAAGGTATTTTTATGTGATTGCCAAAACTTTAGCCAAATGTATCCTGAAATTATGTGGAAAGCAGAACTTGTAAAAGACAAATTGGATATAGAGCTAAGGAGATTTCTAACTAAAGTGTTGAGGACATTCCCTGGTTTCTTGCTGCTTAAGTAAACTGAAAGGAAAGAGATCAATATAGAAAAGAACAAATCAACAAAAAGGAACAAAAGTTGATAATTTGAGAAATTCTTAGCCTACCCTGATGGTGAAAGGCATTAAAATTGCATGCAAAAAGCATGACATAAAAAAGATCAAAGGTATGCCTCACAGATCTTATCAATCTAACCTGAGAGACTGTAGGAAGTTTACAGGTATTGTCCCTTAGCCATGTCAGCAGAAGCAAAAGGTAGAGAAATGATTATCTCAGAATCACCTGTGGATGTGGTTTTTGTCTAAGAGTCATCCCCTGTGAAATCCACCTAAGGCCAACAAGGTTCCACCAGTGAGAGCAGAGTTAGGATGTACTGAACATAAGGCTGCATTGAGCCAAGACCGCACCACTGCACTCCAGCCTGGGCAATGATGAAAGATCTTATCTCAAAGAGAGACACAGAGAGAATACAAAATGAAAGTAGGTCATAAAACCCGCAAAACTTTACTTGCAAGGTGTTACAACTACTCAACTTAATTTTTTTTTTTTTTTTTGCCACCTTTCATGAAAATAGAAACATGACTCATGGGGTGAAAGCCAGAGCACCAAGGATGTGGCTGAAAGCCCAGAGGCCAATAATGACAGCGATAGAAGATTATTTCCAGGACTCAACCCTAATTTAGAAACTCTGACTCTAGTTTGCCCAGCTGGATTACAAAACTACTCTGGAACAGTGACTTCATTTTACATTCCACTTTCTCTCCTTTTGAACTATTCTCTCTTTATTTTAAATATCTACAATTGTTGTCATATGGCTATCCCATTGTTGTATACTGGGATTGTTGCAACAAATAAATTATTCAATTAGTTTCAAAGTACACTTTCAGAAAAAATATGCCACAGGAGTTGTACTTAATGAATGTATACTCAGGATATCCGTTTTACCAAACTTAAATGAGAAATTTTTACTTTTGAGCCAAGGATATTAGGATAAAATGTTGGACTCAATGTTATGCTATAATGGGATAATATCCTTAGGAACCTTGGGAAGGGGTGGCTATACTTTTTACTTGTAAGGGACATGAATATTTGGGATCAGAGTATGGATTATGGTGAGCAGAATTCTAAGATGGTCACAGATTGCTTATACCCTCTTACTTGATATATAGCTTCTAGGACTGTGAATTTGATCGTTTTAAACCTCTGTGATTATGTTATTTAATAAGAAACAGTTGACCTGAAACTAGGGATATTACCCAGGCAGACCTTAAGCCCTTTAAAAGCAGAGATATTTCTGCAGCTAGTCACAGAAGTGGAAGTCAGAAACTCATGGAAGACATCATGTGGTAAGGAAGGCATATGGCTTTTAGGAGTTGACAGTCAACAAGAAATCAGGAACCTCAGTCGTATAGTTACAGAACTGGATTCTGTCAATAATAATGATCACTAAAGCAGTTTTACCCCCAGAGCCAACAGACAAGAAATAAACACAGAATATGCCCTTATTTCAGCATTGTGATATACTTAGCAGAGAACCAAACACCTTGTGCTAGATTTGGAATGACAAAACTGTAACTTAGTAAATGGACATTAAGCTGCTAAGTTTATAGTAAGTGGTTATATATCACAATAAAATACTAATATAAATGTTGTCTTTTGATGATCAAAAAGTTAATTTTCATAAAATTATCCCTTTTTGTCATTGATTTTTTTGAGTTCTAAAAAATCTTTGCCTATGCTTAGGTCATGAAGATATTTTCAGTTTAAGTTTTCATATTTCTGTGTCTATGATTTATCTCAAATAAATTTTTGTTATGGAGCTATGCAGTAGTTAAAGTTCCTTTTTTTCCCTATTTTTTGGATATCAATAGGTGAATAGATAGACTGAGGTACACCCATGTAATGGATGTTTTTCAGCTATCAAGCCATAAAAACCTGGAAAAACATCTTTTCATTTATGAAATAATGGCCAATACAGGTAGCACAAACTAGATAAATTTATCACAATTGTAATGCCAATGAAATAAACCAATATAGCCATGATTACATTGTCCTCATTTATCCATGAAGCATGCTATTAATTTTAATAATATGATTTCTTATTGAATGTACATCTTTATAAACTAATATTCCTTCTAGTAACACCTGCAAATTGTAACTTTGGGGCATTTCATTTTTGAATCAGACTCTAATAATTCCATCATTTTCCTAAATTTGTCTTTTTTAATGTATAGCTTAACATCATTTGCTAACAGATAACTGAATTTTAGTTTATTTTTACATTGTTTTCTGTGTATCATTTTAGTGATTGTAGTTGAAATGGAAAAAATTATTAGATTAGAAATCATAAAGGAGGCTTTCAAATATATATTTATAGCGAAATTTAATAAATTTGTCAAATATTGAAATGAGAATTATATTTCTTTAAATATCACTGAAATTGTAGAGGTGTGACTTTACAAATGGTTACATTTGTTAATGATTGGCAAATATCTCAAAGTGCAATATGCTATTAGCATAGCCTATTATTAATGATAGTAGGTTAAAAATCATAGTCACCATTATGACTTTTGCTGACTTTTCATATATCATTTGATTGTCCTTATTAATCCTCTTAGTATGACTTATGATATATTCTTTATGAGATTAAGATAAACATCAGATCTGTTTTCTCATTCTCTTGAATACTTAATAGGGCAATATTTCAATATATGACTTTCTGTAGAAATTTTTAAAAACTATTTTCTATGCTTTAGTATTAGTTTAATTGAAGTTGGAAATATATATTAATTACATTATCACACAATTATTATTTATAGAATATACAGTAATAAATATAAGTATACATTAAACATATATTTGTAGATAGATTTTTAGTTTAACTTCAATTAAGCTCATGTGTATTTGACATATAGCTTACCTAGTATATATTTCTAACTTCAATTAATTTTTTTGTATCCACATATGTTTTTATTTTTAAAATGGAAGGAATTTTATTCATCTATTCCATTAATTCAATTATTTTGACACAGGTTCACTGCCATTACATCACTCAAAAGATGAATATTTGAACCCTCTTCACATTGCAGCACTAACACTTTTCCAGTATGATACCACATGTGGTAATCATTCCTTTGCTTAATACATTTTTTAGTACCACCTCTCTGCTAGATACTATATTGCAGTGAATAAAAGACAATGTCTTTTCCCTAACAGAGCTGATATTTTAGAAAGAGTACTCAGGCAATAAACAAGGAAGTATACAATATAATACTAGATGGTGATAAATGCTAAGAAGTAAAATAAAGCAGATAACTAGAACAGAATGTAGTATGAGTCAGAATTTTAATAAAATAGGTCGAAGGAGGATTTTCTTATGAAGTGACATTTTAGCAGACATCTGAATAAAGTGTTAATGGGCACTGTCTTTGCTGCTGTAACAGAATACCACAGACTGGGTAATTTATAACGAACAGAAGAGTGTTTCTTACTGTTCCAGAGATTGGAAAGATGAAGACAAGGTGCCAGCAGGCTTGGCTGTCTCCTGAGGGCTTTCTTGCTGCATCCTCACGTGATGAAATGTGGAAGAGCAAAATGGGACTGATGCTGTGTCCTCACATGGCATAAAAGGGAACCCAATCCTGTAAGCCCTTTTTATAACAGCATTGTTCTATTTGTGAGGGCAAAGCCCTCATTAAGCCCTGTTTGGGGATTAATTTTCAAACACATGAATTGTAGGGGATGCATTCACACCATAGGAACTGCCATGCCATGTCAATATGTGGGAAAGAACTGAGAAACCAGAAGTAGGTGTTCGTAAAGTGTTTAAAGAACTGTAAAGAATGCAGTCTGACTGAAATGGCATGTGCAAGGAAAATAGAGATATAAAGTAAGAAGATTTTTGTGTGCTAGTTCATATGATGAGGTAGCCTTTGTAAGGTGGTCAGATACTATCTTTTGTGTATTAAAAAAAAACAGGAGAAGTTAAATGGAGAAGGAATACAATAAGATTGACATATTCAAAAGATCATTTAGATTCCATGGAGAAGAATACTATACCTGGAAAAGTAAAAGTGGGAACAGACAGGTAAATTGATTTTAACAGTAGTATAGGCAACAAAGGATACTGACTAGAACCTGTGTCTGAAAAGCAAGAGGATCTAATGATGCATTTGATGTGAGATAAAGAGATGATTCAAGATGCCACAGAGTTTTTTTGACCAGGCATCTGGACAAAAAGAAGTGCCATATTTGGAGATAAAAATGTGTATTTTAACTTCAAGCAGATAATATTTGAATACTTACTAGTCATCTAAGTGGAAATGTCAAGCAGGCACTAGGATATGTGAGTCAAGACTTTAGGAGAGTGGTCAGAGTTGTAGTTATAATCTGGAAGGTATCAAAGTATAGATGGCTTTTAAACTTAGGGAATTAATGAGATCACCAAGTATGAGAGAAGATACTGAGAACAGAGATTGGGAAGAAAAGAATTAAGTAAATGAAACTGAAAAGGAGTGAAAGTGTTATAGAAAACCAGATCAATGAGGTGAACTGGAGATGAAGTGCAGAAAGTATTTAAAGAATTAGGCAACAGCCAGCTGTAATAAATATCACTCAGAACTTGAGTACAATAAAAACTAAGAATTGAGCAGTGGAGATGAACAATGATCTTGTAAAGAACAGTTTCAGAAAATATTGGGAATAAATTGATTTTTATTAGCTGAAAAATTAGAATATGGGGAAAGCTGATAAGGCTGAAAAGTAGAAATTTAAGCAACTTAGTTTTTAATACAATTTTTAATTACATAGGACATTATATAATTCCCTTTATTATTTTCTGTGAACTAAAAGTGATTTATCTTTATTATGAGTTGGACTTTCAAGTTAATATTAAAATGTAATATTTATAGCTTCTCATGCTGCAGTGTCAATAGAGATATCAATACACTTGACTTTGTAGCTCTGCTTTAATGACGAATTTGTTGTTTTTGAAATGAGATGTCAAAAGAGTAGGATAGTTTTTATAATCTCCAATATAGAAAAGAAGTGATTAACAGGACTTCAACAGTGCTCTATAAAGTTTACAGTTTTACAGTTGTATGTGATGCTTATTATTTTATACTGCCTGAGTACTTATAGCTGCTATGAAACCATATAGAATACATATGGTTCTATATATATGTGAATATATATATATATAGATATATATATAGGCATAAGTGTAAAAAGTCCTTTGACTCCTACAAGTTATTCTGAAGAGCATCTGAGTGGATTGTATCTCCCTCTAATTATACTTTGCTTCTATATTGAACACTTCTGTTGCCTGGAGTTTTTCCAAACAGTAGGCTATATTTAGCAGATTTTAAGTTGTCTTGTATAGTAGAAACAACGCAGGATCTTTGTCATCAATGTTTGCTGACCATAATCTTTAAAAACACAAATTAAAGTTGGGAGAGAAAACTATTGCATTATTAAAAATGTTTTTATCTTCAAAAGTATTTGTGTGTAATTTGATACATACAAAATACAGATGTGATTTTCTTGTCAGGAGTACATTCAATAAACTTGATTCATAGGATATAAAAAAAAGCAATTTTATTATTCTTTCCCTCTTACCATTTAAAATGTATTTAGTAGACAGAATTTTTGTTATGACAGTGCATAAAATCTCTGGGAGGAATAATGACTTTTATAGTTACTCTAAAATAATGAATAGGCTTACTCTCATTTTAAATCCAAAAATAAGTCTCAATTAAGTAAATCTCCAGTTTCATGAATTAATTATAACCACAATTTCGTTTTGATTTAAACATTATTCACTCTCCCTGATGGGTCATATTCATGTGGGATGTATTTATGCTAATGGCAGATGTGATGACATTTGTAAAAAATTTCTTCTTCTGGCCTGCTTATCATGACTTCTGACTGTTCCAGGGTTCAGAACAGGGTTCAAGTAGGGGAAAATAGAGACTTCCTTAATTTGTAGTAATTTAAAATGTGAGTTTAAACACTAATCTTAGGAAGGATTTAAAACTGATTCTCATGTAGGACATTTTATGTCTTTTTAGAGGTTTTCTACTGTTCTCTACCCACAGCATCCATTTCGGACAATACAGATTTTATACTCTAGCTGCTGCTCTTTCCTCAGCTCCTGGGGGAGTTTCCTTATTGATTCCTGCTATCTGAAGATCTTTAGGAACTAATCATAAAAATTTAAATATATAATTATTTTCTACATGATTCATCCTGAGATAATCTAGCTTGGCTATGGTGACTTCATTTTAAGCAATCCTGTTGACTCCATTTTGACCACCCTAAGCCATGTAGGGAACTCTGTTCCTGAAACTTTGTAGCCTGAGGCACCTGGTGTTTTGTAACCTATTTTCTGAGAAACAGGGCCCACTGGCCCATACATCCTGTACCTGCAGCTATGTAACTGTCTACCCCACATCCCGCTTGACAAACAACTTTAAATAGAATCTTCGTTGTTAGGTCCCCCTCCCCTAACCTGCTCTTTCAGCTTCTGTAACAACTGGCTTTCCACCCTCTAACCCATGGACATGGGCATAAAAATGTTGACTGCCTTTCGTTCTGGGTGGAGAGGTTTGAGCACTAGCTGACTCTCGGACACCGGCATTAAATGGACTCTCAGCAAACTCAAGAGTGTGGCACTTCTGTTTCAAACTTGCTTTGGGTATAACAATCTCAGTCCATTGGAAATACAATTTGCCATCTTGTTGATGATGTTAGTTCCTAAAATGTCTCTCTCTCTCTCTCTTCTTGTCTCTTGCTCTTGTTCTCTCTCTTTCTCTTTCATCTCTACATCTATCTCATGTATTACCATAGTCCAATGGTGGCAGAAACTAGTCTTAGATTCTTCAGGCTTAGCCAGTGCACAATGGCTCATGCCTGTAATGCCAGCACTATGGGAGGCTGAAGCAGGCATATCACCTGAGGTCAGGAGTTCGAGACCAGCCTGGCCAACGTGGTGAAAACCTGTCTCTACTAAAAGCACAAAAATTAGCCAGGTGTGGTGGCGCATACCTGTAATCCCACTTACATGGAAGGCTGGGCCAGAGAATTGCTTGAAGCACCTGGGAGGCAGAGGATGCAGTGAGCTAAGATTGTGCCACTGGACTCCAGCCTGGGCCACAGAGCAAGACTTCATCTCAAAACAAAACAAAAACAAACAAAAAGATTCTTCGGGCATTAAGTGTCAGATGCCAACCCAAAGGATCCCATTAAATGTGGGAGCCAAGTATCACTCATCCTAAGCTGTCTCACTGTTGCCTTTTTCATCAGTCTTATGGTGAGAGGCTAATTGTGAGGGCTGGAATTCACAGCAAAGTAGCAACTCTATCTACAAACATATTTTCCATTAAATTTCCTTGTACAAAATCTCTTTAATGTTGTCATATGTTTAAAGTTAATGGGAGATTTCAAGAGCCACCTAAATGGTTCTAATTGATTTCCTTCATAAATATGCATTTTTGTTTACCTCTCGTCTCACTTTGATATCTTATCTGTATTTTAGGGCACCAGTCAAAACTTCCAGATTAACACCATATAGTACTAGCATGATGATTCTTATGTTTATACTATGCTTATCTAATCATTTGAAGTCATAGAAGAATTACTATGTTGTTCTTGATTGCAATCCATGCCACTATTTTACTAATGTGTTTTCTATTAGATTTTGAAATAAATTTGTCTTATTATAAACTTAATTTTTTGTTATAAATTTCAAGCACTAAAACACCCTGAAGTAAATATAGACATTTTAGGTCATTAAACATACAGAGTTTTTACAAGTAATACTTTTTATGATACATAAGCAAATAACATAAGTTTATGATGGTCTGAGAAATTATTATAATTTTACTTCAGTAATTCCAGAATTATTCATCAGTACTTATGAAACAGCATACATATAAGTGCTGATGTTCTTGGCTACTAAGCAGGAGAATAGAATTCTTTCTAAGGAAGCTTTTCCCTGTAATGCTATAGAGGCTAGATCACTTTGAAGATTTATGACTTAATGTGTTGCAATGAAAAAATACTGTTCCTGTGAAGCTTACATTATTTCACAAACATTATTTAATGTATAAAAACTGAATAGAATCTCTAGAATGAAGGAAGCAAAATTCAAAGGGGAATATTGAATTTTTTTAAATCTTTGTATGATATTATCCATGCTCTAAAAGTTGTCATTTCTATGAAGCTGTGAATTCAATAATAAACCGTTCTTACTTGCACTAGAAGCATGTTTGGGCATTGCCTGTGGAAAAGGTTAATCAGCCTGTTTGTCATTGTTACTGTTTCTTTTTTTTTTCTTGTTTTTTGTTTTTGAGACAGAGTTTCACTCTTGTTACCCAGGCTGGAGTGCAATGGTGCAATCTCGGCTCACTGCAACCTCTTCTCCTGGGTTCAAGCAATTCTCCTGCGTCAGCCTCCCGAGTACCTGGGACTACAGGCATGCGCACCATGCCAGCTAATTTTTTGTATTTTTAGTAGAGCTGGGGTTTCACCATGTTGACCAGGATGGTCTTGATCTCTTGACCTCGTGATCCTCCCGCCTCGGCCTTCCAAAGTGCTGGGATTACAGGTGTGAGCCACTGCACCCGGCCTTTTCTTCCTACTTTTAGACAGAGTATGTTTCTGTATTTTTAAAATGTGTTTTGTGGATGAAGATGACTCTAGTAAACCAAGTCTACACCTTTCTGAAGAAGAATTGCCTGATTTATAAAAAAAAACATTATTTCCTATTTGCTGTGAAAAAGTGATCTCTACTCACAAATAGGAGGTGTAGATCCTCCATATAGGAAAATTTCTTTGTAGAAGACAGAATTGATTAGTCTATTTTATGTTTAATGTAAAAATGTGACTAAAATATAATAGTATCTGACATTTTGGCCATTTTGTGCATATTAAAAATAAACCACATGAGCAATCAGTTTATTTTCATGGGTGGAGTTCATTCAAGCAATAATAATTTTATTAAAAATGACAGATAAAATATAAATATTTAGAATTCATGAAAATTAATTGAGATGTTTTCAAATTAACATGAATATTGCACTTCAGATTATGAAGACGAGAAGTGAAGCAACACCTGAATGAAATGGTGTCTAAAATGATGTTTTAGTAAGATTAGAAAGTTACTGAATTATGAAATACATGTGGTGATAGTCACTAATCTTAAAGTACTATCAATCTGTGACCAAATGAATTATTTTAAAAATGTAAATCCTACACTTTCAAAAGAATAATTTAATATACCTTTAAATATTTTATATGTGTTTCATAAGGCTGATGTATTTAAACTTTTGAGGATTTTAAAGTAAAATTATTTCTAAGTGGTTAGATTTGGCAACTTTTGGATCCTTACAAAACAAAAATTATGCTAATTAGAGCTTTTGTTTTACAGATATTAAACCTATATTTTGATAACACAGACATGGTTTTAGAATAGAAATTACAAATGATGGGCTCGTTTTCTTGGTAATGGCTTCAATTTGTTAATTACCCATTTTTCCCTTAGTGTTACGTGTGTCGAATACATTTATAAGAAATAGTTAATTAGCTTTAACTCTCTGCCCAATTACACTAGAAATTGAAAATATAAAAGTGAATGAGTAGTTTTTACCTACTCATTCATCGCTGAGTTGAAAATCAAAGTTTTTTTTTGTTTACTAGAGATATGTGTCTGGTGTTATAAATGCAAAGACAATATAAAGTAAACACACCTTTGGATACCTTCAGATTCTTGAATATTTTTCACTTTTTCTAATTCTATATAATTAAATAGTTATTTCCTGCTCTACTAAATGTATTAACTCATATTTATGAGATTTATAATGAATTAAATACCACATACTTCTATTTTCTTATTTAAAATGATGTACATGATTTATGCAAGAAAATATATTTAAAATATACTTTTTACTCTCATAAAATTAAGAAAATAGTCTGATATATGGATGTCTCAATTTCAGCAATTTTACATGCAGCTCTATTCAAGGAGTTAAATCACTTTGTTACCCTATAAGATAACTATTCACTTTTCAAATTTGTGAGAAATTTCAGAGGAGAGCGCTTACATCCAACCTTCCGTAATGTGATTCTGTACACATTGTTAGTGCTTAATCTCAAGATTCTTAAAAGTTCTAGTAAATTGTCTTAGGTAAAAGATGAAGCCTGAATCTTCATGCATAAGGGCAATATAATTATCTTCCTCAGATGTTTCAGTTTTATAAATAATTTCAGTTGTTCCCAACAGCCACATATCTATAGATACATAGTTAAATTAGTAAGGGATTTACTCACAAGATATTTTGGTAAAACTATGCTGGAACGCTTATTTTGATTTACATTTGAGTCTTTTATAAGTTATTTTCTTTTCAACATGCAGGCAACTTCAAGGCAAAGACTGTTAAAGAAGAATTCAAAGGCAATTTTCTCCTTATTTTCCTTACTTATGGCAATCATGATTATCCTTTTTTTGTTCTAAACAGATGAATTTGATTTAATTCTTTAATTGTCTTTTAGTTGAATTCTAAACTTCTGTTAATATCCATATAGTGAAAAACCATCAGTAGATAAGAGAGAGAAATTATACATAATGTTCAGAGACATACCCTGCGTCAAATCCATGTCAGAGTGGAATTCACAATAGTCTAGCTATATATACATGATAAGATGCTCTGGGGAGAAGTTCTGAAGATTTGCAAGTTTCTTCCCTCAGGATCAACATTGATGAATCTAAGTAAATGAGGGGGGAGAAAAAGCATACAAGATAATAATTATTTATGAAAACAACAAAATGTTAGAAACATTTGAAAAATGAAGGTTCTGGGCCAAGTGTGGTGGCTCACACCTGTCATCCCATCAATTTGGGAGACTGAGGCAGGTGTATCACCTGAGGTCAGGAGCTCAAGACCAGCATGCCCAACATGGTGAAACCTCATCTCTACAAAAAATATAAAAATTAACTGGCCTTGGTGGCAGGCTCCTGTAATCCCAGCTACTTGGGAGACTGAGGAAAGAGAATCACTTGAACCGGGGAGGTGGAGGTTACAGTGAGCCGAGACCACACCATTGCTGGAGTAAAAGCAAAGGGATGTGATTTTTACTGGATCCTGTGATAGTCAGGGACTCTCATCCCAAGGCTGATTGCCTCCCCCTCTCCAAATCACTGGAAGGGCAAAATTCATGCCTAGCCTTCTCCCTTCTCAATCTCCTTTAAGTGTTAGTGTACGTAATCTGGTTGTGTGATGGAACCTGTTTGTACCCATTTCTCACACTTGACTATGCTACTCTTTCCAACTCTGAATAGAGTGATGATGATTGCCTGACATCTATTGTGGTGGGGTATTTAAGCATAGAAATTAGAAAACACCTCAAATTATACTTTTTTTAAAGAAAAAGATTGCTAGTTTAACAGAATACTACTTTTGATAATAAACTCAGTTGAAAATAATAATAAACTGGGAAATGCAAATACAAATGAGAAAAGCAACATATTAAATTTATAACTATTTAAACAAAATTAGTAGAACTTATGGAACAATTGTTAATTGGTATAATAAATATATTTTAAAAAATAAGACCCTAGAAGAAAACCTAGGCAAAACCATTAAGGATATAGGCATAGACAAGGACTTCATGACTAAAACACCGAAAGCATTGGCAACAAAAGCCAAAATAGACATATGGGGTCTAATTAAACTCCAGAGCTTCTGCACAGCAAAAGAAATAATCATTAGAGTGAACCAGCAACCAACAGAATGGGAAAAAAATTTTGCAATCTACCCATCTGACAAAGGGCTAATATCCAGAATCTACAAAGAACTAAAGCAGATTTACTAGGATAAAAACAAACAAACCCATTCAAAAATGGGCAAAGGACATGAACAGACTTTTCAAAAGACATTTATGAGGCCAACAAACATGATAAAGTACTCATCATCACTGGTCATTAGAGAAATGCAAATCAAAACCACATTGAGATACCATTTCACGCCAGTTAGAATGGCGATCATTAAAAAATCAGGAGACAACAGATGCTGAGAAGATGTGGAGAAATAGGAACATCTTTACACTGTTGGTGGGAGTGTAAATTAGTTCAACTGTTTGAAAGACAGTGTGGCGATTCCTCAAGAACCTAGAGATAGAAATTCCATTTGACCCAGCAATCCCATTACTGGGTATATATTCCAAAGGATTATAAATCATTCTTTTTTTTTTTTTTTTTTTTTTTGAGATGGAGTCTCACTCTCTCACCAGGTGCCAGGCTGGAATGCAGTGGCACAATTTTGGCTCACTGCAACCTCCGCCTCCCAGGTTCAAGCAATTCTCCTGCCTCAGCCTCCCAAGTAGCTGGGACCACAGAAAGACACATGCACACACATGTTCATTGCAGCACTGCTTATAATAGCAAAGACCTGGAACCAACTCAAATGCCCATCGATGATAGACTGGACAAGGAAAATGTGGCACATATATACCATGGAATACTATGCAGCCATAAAAAATGATGAATTTGTGTCCTTTATAGGGATATGGATCCATTTAGAAACCATCATTCTCAGCAAACTGACACAAGAACAGAAAACCAAACACTGCATGTTCCCACTCACAGGTGGGTGTTGAACAATGAGAACACATGGACACAGGGAGGGGAGCATCACACACTGGGATCTGTTAGGGGGAATAGGGGATGGACAGTGGGGGGGGGTAGGGAGGTTGAGGAGGGGATAACATCGGGAGAAATGCCAGCTATAGGTGATGGGGGGGTGGAGGCAGCAAACCACATTGCCATGTATATACCTATGCAACAATCCTGCATGTTTTGCACATGTACCCCAGAACCTAAAGTGCAATAAAATATTTTAAAAAGTGAAAAAAAAAAAGTGTGTAGCACCTCCCTGCGCTCTCTCTATTCCTCCTGCTCTGGCCATATGAGGTACTCATTACCCCTTTGTCTTCTGCTGTGATTCTAACTTTCCTGAGACCTCCCAGAAGCCTAGCAGATGCCAGCATGTGCAGCCTGTGGAACTGTGAGCCAATTAAACCTCTTTATAAATTAAAAACAAGAAAGAAAGAAATAAGAAATGAGTAGGCAGTATATTACTTATAAAAACAGGATATTCTAGATCAAGACAGCTAACCTCATGTGTCCAAGTCTTTCCCCCTCTACGAAGAAGAACCAAAATAGCAAGTAGATAACCATATGAAAAATAAAGCATCTAGGGGAGAATGCCGGAAACCACTAAGGAAGAACAGGGACCATGTGAGGCACAGAAGCAGGAGATGGCAGCATACATACACAAGGAATCAAGGCAACTTGCTGGATTGGCATGGAGCCGGAAGGGACTTCCATTATAGAGAAAATATAAGCCAGAGATCCTCAGCAGTTCATATTCCCACCACAGACACCTGCAGTCCTAGTTACAGGAAAGGACCTCGACCCTCAGAGGCGCTGAACTTAGTAGTATAGTGAGCTGACTAGAATACATGGGACTACATTGTTCCAGAGAGGAAACTCATGCTGTGTATTAGCCACAAAAACCAAGCTGTTACAGCATGGCACCATTTTTAGAGCAGGGCCAAACTGTATTTCGGTTTTCCCTGGGGTCCAATAGTTTCTGTATCTGTATATTCTGGGGGCCTCACTAACATCCCCCACATCCACCCAAAGGGCTTCAGAGTCAGTGTTGGTTTGGCTGCTAATAGCACTTGAGGCCACACAGCACCCTGCACACCAGGAAACAGATGGCCCAGCAGATCATGGAGCCTGCCACCAGGACAAAGGATGCCAAAGCATGCGTTCTCCTAAGTCAGAGAATAAAAATACCTGATGCTGCTGCCACTGGCAACAGTCCCACCCCCACCCAGCAGGGGAAACACCTCACACCTATGTGCACTGTCTAGGGGTTCAGAACTAGCTCAAAACAAACTAGGACCCAACTAAGCTGTGCAGGAATAGTGATGGTCATCAGCTCCAGGAATTCAAAACCTCTAGTGGAGCATTTTTTTTCACCTTCGCTACCTCCACAACATCCTGGATAAACAGGAAAAGAGACTGGGCTTCCTTACAAAAGGTTTTTCTCTAGGGACTGTTGAAAAAGTAAAGTCTTGTATATTTTCTGTGATAAAATGTCTACAAAAACAAAAAACATAGAATTATGGAATTGATGCCACAGCCTTAAAATGATGAGTAGGATGATAGTAGAGTGGTAGTGGAATTAGGAGAAAATAGCTATCTTTGCTGACTTTCCCTGAAAAACTAACCAAATACAAAATGAGTTATAGGAAAAGTTGCTGAAATGGATTTAAGCCAGAGTGTTGAACATGCTGCAAAAGTTTTAAGCAGTGACTAATTCTGCTACAAAATACATGTACTAAATATCTTTCCTTGAAATCAAGTGTCCTGTAGATTCTGTAAACTGTGAAAATGTGTTGAAAGATAATTAGTTTAAAATTTTCATTTACAGTTTAAATTTTTCATATTATTTTTATATATTTTGGGTACATTGTAGGTATATATTTATGGGGTACATGAAATGTTTTGATACTGGCATACAATGCGAAATAAGTACCTCATGAAACATGGGATATCTATTGCCTCAAACATTTATTCATTGAGTTACAAACAATCCAACTATATTCTTTAAGTTATTTTAAAATGTATAGTTATTATTAACTAGTCACATTATTGTGCTATCAAAGAGTAGGTCTTATTCATTCTTTCTAATTAATTTTTTGTACCCATTTAACTATCCCTACCACCCATCCAGCCATCCCACTACCTTTTCCAGCCTCTGGTAACTGTCCTTTACTTTCTATGTCCATGAATTCAATTGTTTTGACTTTCACATGCCACAAATAAGTGAGAACATATGATGTTTGTCTTTCTGTACTTGGTTTTCCTCACTTAACATAATGATCTCGAATTCCATCTATGTTATTGAAAATTACTGAATCTCATTATTTTTAGTTTCAGAATAGTACTGTATAGTGTAAGTACCACATTTTCTTTATTCATCTGTTGATGGACACTAAGTTTGCTTCAAAATATTAGCTACTGTAAACAGTTCTGCAACAAACATAGGAGTACAGATACCTCTTTGATATACTAATTTCCTTTTTTTTGGATAACTATCCAGCAGGGAGATTGCTGGATCATGTGGTAGCTCAACTTTTAGTTTTTTGAGAAACCTCCAAACTGTACCCATTTTTGTACCCATTTAACCATCTACATAATGATTTTACCTATTTACCCTTCTACATAATGATTTTACCTATTTACATTTCCACCAACAGCGTATGCGGGTTCCCCTTTCTCCACATTTTTGCCAGCATTTGTTATTGCCTGTCTTTTGGATATAACCTGTCTTAACTGGGGTAAGACGATATCATTCATCAAAGGTACTGGCCTGTAGTTTTTCTTTTTATTGATAACGTATTTTTCTGATTTTGGTATAAGAGTAATTTTGGCCTCATAGAATGAGTTTGAAAGTATTCCCTCCTCTACTTTTCAGAATAGTTTCAGTAGGATTGACATTAGCTTTTCTTTAAATGTTTGGTAGAGTTCAGCAATGAAACTGTCAGGTCCTGGGCTTGTCTTTACTGGGAGATGTTTTGTTATAGCTTGAACAAGTTGCCTCTTATTGGCCTGTTCAGGCTTTGGATTTCTTCCTGGTTCAGTGTTGGTAGGTTGTATATATCTAGGAATTTGTCCATTTCTTCAAGATTTTCAAATTTTATTCACATATAGTTGCTCATAGTAGCCACTAATGTTCCTTCAAATTTCTGTATTATCCATTTTTAATGTCTCCTTCTTCATTTTTGATTTTATTTATTTGGGTCTTCTATTTGCTTTTTTGTAATTATTCTGCTAAAGGTTTGCCGGCTTTGTTTAAATTTCAAACAACATTTTGTTTCATTGATCTTTTGTATGCTTTATAGAAATTTTATTTATTTCTGCTATGATCTTTATTATGACTTTCTTCTATTAATTTGGGGTTTGGTTAGCTCTTGCTTTTCTAGTTCTTTAAGTTGCATTGTTGGATTGCTTATTTGAAGTTTTTCTTCATTTTTAGTAAGTGCTTATAGCCATAAGCTTCCCTTTGAGTATTGCATTTGCTGCGTCTCACAGGTTTTGGCATGTCATGTTTCCATTATCATTTGTTCCAAGATTTTTTTAAATTTCCTTCTTAATTTCCTCATTGACTTACTGGTCATTAAGGAGCATATTGTTTAGTTCTCATGTATTTGTATAGTTTCCAAAACTCCTCTTCTTATTAATTTCTAGTTTATTCCATTGTAGTTGGAGAACATGCTTGATATTATTTTAATTTTTTTAATGTTTTAATACTTTTTTTGTGACCTAACATATGGTCTAGCCTTATGAATCATCCATGTGCTAAGAAAAGAATGTGTATTTTGCAGCTCTCAGTTGAAATGTTCTGTAAATATATATTAGATCCTTTTGGTATATGGTGCAGATTAAGTGTGATGTTTGTTGATTTTCTGTTTAGAAGACCTGTCTAATACTAAAAATGAGGTGTTGAATTCTCCAGCTATTATTGTATTGAGTCCTTTCTGTCTCTTTACCTCTAATAATATTTTATTTCTATATGTAGATGCTCCACTGTTGGGTGCATATACATTTAAAATAGTTATATCCACTTACTGAGTTGACCCATTTTTCATTATAGAGTGACCTTCTTTGTTACTTCTCATAGTTTCATCCTGAAATCGATTTTGTTTAAGTATAGTGACTCCTGGTTATTTTTGGTTTCCACTGGCATGTAATATCTTTTTCAATTCCTTCATTTTTATTCTATGTTTGTCTTTACAGGTGAGGTGTGTTCTTGCAGGCAACATATCAATGATTCTTGCTTTTTTTCATCCATTCAGGCAGTTTATGTGTTTTGATTGGAGAGGTTATTACATTTCATTTAATGTTATTATTGATAAGTATGGACTTACTCCTGCCAGGTTGTTATTTGTTTTCTGGTTCTTTTGTGGTCTTCTTTTTATTCCTTTTTTTGTTTTTTTCCCCCATTTCTGTCTTCCTCTACTGAAGATGGTTTTTTTATGGTGATATGATTTAGTTTCTTGCTTTCTATTTTTTTATTGTATTTTATTATTTATTGAGGCAGAGTCTCACTTTGTTGCTCAGACTAGAGTTCATTGGTGTGATCTCGGCTAACTGCAACCTTCACCCCCTAAGTTTAAGTGATTTTCGTGCCTCACCCTCCCAAGTAGCTGGGATAATAGGTGTGTGTCACACACCTGACTAATTTGTGTATTTTTAATAGAGATGGGGATTCACCATGTTGTTCAGCCTAGTCTTAAACTCTTGACCTCAGGTTATCCACTCACCTTCCAAAGTGCTGAGATTATACATGCAAACCACAGTACCTGGCCTTGCTTTTTATTTTTACTGTTTCCATTATATGCTATTTTGTTTTGAGGTTATCATCAGCCTTGCAAATGCCATCTTGTAATCAATGATTTTAACTTGATAACATTTTAACACTATTTATATAAACAAGCAAAAAGATAACCAAGAAAAACTTGCTTTAACTCCATCCCCTGACTTTTTAAACTTTTGTTGTTTCTATTTATATCTTATTCTACTGACTATGTCTTGAAACGTTGTTGTACTTATAACTTTGGGTTAGTCCATCATTCAGTCTTTCTATTAGGATAAAACTAGTTTACAGATCACAGTAATAATGTTATAATGTTCTGTGTTTTTCTGTGTACTTATTATTACCATTGAATTTGTACCTTCAAGTGATTATTTTTTCTCATTAATTTGCTTTACTTTCAGGTTGAAGTACTTACTCTGGCATTTCTTGTAGGGTGGGTCTGGTATTGATGAAATCCTTAGCTTGTTTTTTTTTTTTTGGTCTGGGAATGTCTTCATTTCTCCTTCATGTTTGAGGAATATTTTTGACATATATACTATTCTAGGGTAAAAAGATGTTTTTTCCTTCAGGCCTTTAAACATTTCATGCCACTGTCTCCCGGCCATAAGATTTCCACTGAAAAGTGTCCTGCCAGATGCATTAGCTCCATTATTCATTATTTGTTTCTTTTTTCTTGCTGCTTTTAGGATCCCTTTTTTATCCTTGACTTTTGGGATTTTGATTATTAAATGCCTTGATGTAGTCTTCTTTGGGTTAAATCTGCTTAGTGTTCTGTAACCTTCTTGTACTGGGATATTAATATCTTTCTCTAGGTTTGGGAAGTTCTCTTATTATTGCTTGGAATAAACTTTCTACCCCTATCTCTTTCTCTACCTCCTCTTTAAGGCCAATCACTCTTAGCTTTTCTCTTTTGAGGCTATTTGTTTTTTAGATCCTGTAGTCATGATTCATAGTTGTTGTTTTTTTTTAATCCTTTTTTCTTTTATATCCTCTGACTGTGTATTTCCAAATAGCCTGTCTTCAAGCTCACTGATTCTTCTGCTTGATCCATTTTTCTATAAAAGAACTCTGATGAATTCTACAGTATGCCAATTGCAGTTATTAACTCCAGAATTTCTGCTTGAGTCTTTTCAATGTTTTTAATCTCTTTGTTAAACTTATCTGAGAGAATTCTGAATTCCTTCTCTTTGTTATCTTGAATTTGAGTTTCCTCATCATAGCTATTTTGAATTCTCTGTCTGAAAGATCACATATTTCTATTTATTCAGGAGATTTTCAGGACCTCTGTTTCTTCCTGGTGCCTTATTTGTTCATTTGGTGTGTTTAGGTTTTCCTGGATGACATTGAAGCCAACAGATGTTCTTCCATGTGTAGGCATTGAATGGTTAGGTATTTATTGTAGTGTTCATTCCCTGGGCTTATTTTTAGCTGTCCTTATTGGGAAGGCTTTCCAGATATTTTCAGGGACTTGGGTTTTGTGATCTAAGCTATTTCTGCTTTAAAGAGCACCCCAAACCCAGTAATGCTGTTGTTCTTGCAGACTTAGAGAGATGTATCACCTTAATGGCCTTGAACAGTATCCAAGAGAGTTCTCTGGATTACCAGGCAGAGACTCTTTCTCTTCCCTTACATTCTCTCAAACACACAGAGTCTCTCTCTCTCTGTTCTGAGCCACCTAAAGCTGGGGTGGAGTGACACAAGCATCTCTGTGGCCACCACCACTATGACTGCAATGGGTTAGACCTAAAGCCAGCACAGCACTGGGTCTCACAGAAGGCCCGATGTACCCTCTCCCTGGTCCCGGGTCTCTACAATCAGCAAGTGGCAAAGTCAGATAGACATGTGTCTTCCCTTCATGGCGGTTAAGGTCCCACATGCCTCAGATGAGTCCAGAAGTGTCATCTGGGAATCAGGGATTAGAGTCAAATATCTTAGAAGTCTACTTGGTATTCTATTGCATTGTGGCTGAGTGGGCACTCAAACCACAATACTCAATCCTTCCTACTCTTCCCCTACCTCTACTGTTGCCAAAGGCAGAGGAGCCTCACCCTGTAGCCACTGCCACCCCAGGCCACAAGGAATACTGTCAGACTACCATCCATGTTCCCCTAAGGTGCAAGGTCTCTTAGGTTGGCTTGTGGTGAATGCTTCCTGGTGTGGGACTCACCCTTCAGGGCAGCGGGCTTCTGTCTCTTGTTCAGGGCATGTCCAGAAATCCCATCCAAAAGTTAAGTCCTAGAATCAGAGACCCCAAAAGCCCGCTTGGTATTCTACTCTGCTGTGATGGTATTGTTAACTAAGATGCAAGACAAAAATCCCCTTTACTTTTACCCCTGATTTTCTGAAACAGAAGGAGTTTTTCCCTATAGCCAACACTACTGGTAATATGCTGAGTCTCACCTGAAAAATCATCAAGTCTCAGAGACTTTCCCAAGGCCGTTGATGTAGTAGCTGGGTATCACTGCTGGTTATTCAGGGACCAAGGGCTCTTTAGTTAGTAAGTGATGAATGCTGGCAGGACTGGGTCCTTTCCTTCAAGGCAGCAGCTTTTCTTATGTCTCAGGGTGTGTTTAGATGTGTCATCTGAGGGCTAGGGCCTAGAGTGGAGACCTCATTACTCTGACTGTGGATAAGCTAGTATCCAAGATGCAAGACAAAGTCCTCCCTACTCTTTGCTCTCCTCTTCTTAAGTCAAAAGATGAGATCTCTCTTGGCTCTGTGAGCTGTGCAGCCTGTTGTTATAGGTGGAGAGATACTGCTAGGTTTAGTGATTTCTTTATGGCTCGGGCTGGTTTAAATGTCCCCCTCTGTGTGTGGACATCAGCTAAATTTGATCTGGTTTTCCTTCCTACTCTAACAGCACAGCAGTGAATTCAACGCCTTGCAATGGTCGGGTTCTCTCTCCCCTAGTGCCCAGATACTCTGAGCACCTTGCTGCTACTGCCGGGGTGGGTGGGGTGGGGGGGATGGTGGCATCAGTGAGGTGATTCCAGACTTTTTTTTCCTGTCTCTTCAGTGCCTCTTTCACTGATATGAAGTTAAAACAAGGTTCTATGAGTGCTCATCTTATGTTTGGTATTAACCTGGTGTTCTTGTAGGAGGTGACGGGGACAGTTGATGAAGCTTTCTATTTTACCATCTTGCTCTGCCTCCTAATCTAGAATTTTTATTTATATAAGTAAGAGAGTACAGTGTCCTTGCATGTGAATAAAACTTAGTAATACAAAACTCCTTCTGGAAAAAAATAAAGCAAATTTCATCAATAATATTTCTTTAAAAACATGATGAAGTGTGCCAAATATGGTGGGATATTCAGTAAAGGTACCTGAGAAATCTAAAAGACTTGTGCTGTATCCTTGCCAGGTTGCTATAATAAAATGGTTTTGGAATAATTTAATTATGTTATTATGCATTAGATTATTGCCAGGTGTATATTTATTATGCATACCTAAATGACTATCTGAAATCTTCAGAGAATAGTTAATTTCTATGAGTTTTTTTTTTTATCCAAAATGATGGATAATTGGATAAAATATCCATGAGGAATGATATTTGATGCACCTTGGTTTGAGGCTGCATATTCTGAGCTGAGACAGCAAACAACAAATGACGAACTTTCTACTCCCTTCTTGGGCTGTTTTACCTGGGTTTATGTATTATAATTTAATTTGTTTTCCAAGCATGAATACAAAAGTGAATTTATAATACATTTTAACCGATTTTCAGATATATAAGAGGGAAGTGCAAGAAGGTTTCAAATTCTTTCTTTCCCCTAAGTGTTTCAAATTATACTGGTACTCTTTTCTTCTAAGTACTTGGTTATTTCATTCCTTTTAGGGCTTCAGAAATACAGGGTCTTGTTCTTCATTACCCTGACTAGGAGCTTATTTCTATTTTCTGAATAACACATTATATTCCACAATCTACCAACAATAATTTTCTCCTTTTTACATGAGCTGGCTAGTATGGACTCTAGATATACAAACAAAAGCACGGTTTTGTCAACACTGTTTTAACACATTCAATTAGTGAAATGCAAATAAAAAGTTATTTTTAAAAAGCTCTCCTTAATGCCAAAGAGAATAATGCTTAATTTGTAGGCAATTGTCATGTCGTTTTAGAAATGTACTTCATGGATATTAAGAAAACAAATTGGATTGCTAATCAATTCAATAGTTTTAGCATACTTCTTTAATTGGTAGTCTGATCACAATTTTAACTTTTAAATAGACCTGGGATACAACAAATACCTATTAAAAGTGACAACTCGACAATCTTAAACACACTTATGACAAGAAAAATAGCTTTTTATATTTCTTTGGAATTTTTCAAGCAGCTTCTGCCACACTTTTTTTGTCCCAGGAATACAATAGTAGATTCTCATCATTAGTGTAGAAACGCTAGTAATGACTGGACGAGAAGATTTGAAAGGAGGGCTTCTCCATAAGGGGAATCAAAGACCGTAGGGTACTTGCCTCTGTTTCAGACTTACCCACTTTCCTCTTCCAGGGAAGTCTTGATCACATAGTTGCTAAATTTGTTCTTATGCCATCTTTGCCTAGCTACACATGCTGTATAACTTCGGGCACATTTTTTAACTTCTCTAAGCCTCACTTTTCTCAGTTGTAAACTAGGTATAATGATAAGTTCTACCCCCTAAATGCTAGTGTGAGGACTGAATAAGAGTAAATCACTTAGCTCAGTAGTTGTCGTGTAGAGAGAGTTCAAAAAAAAATGATTGTAGATAGATCGATAGATTTACTTGGCAGCATAAAATACATAATAGATCAGTAAATCATGCAAATCAGATAACGTGTGGGAGATTAAAAAAGGAATTATAGGGCTCTTGAAAGACAGAAAGAACATGATGACGGAGTGTAATAGAGACCCAAGAAATATTTAGTGGCCAACTGTGTATATCACATGCACCATAATGGAGCCTGGCCTACCCATTTAAAGTTAAAGGAAAAGAATTGCAGCTGTAGAGAGACGAGGCAGCCTCAAGGGCACTGATTTTGTCCCAGAAAGAACTGAAATAAAGTGGGAAATTGAGCTATATAATTACTTTTAAAATTTGTAACTATAATACTAATACTTGGATATGCCAGGCTTGATTCTAAGCACCTTATAACTATGCAATGAGGAATCAATTTTACTTTTATGTAACTCTATGAGATAGAATTATTTTTAGCATGCCCATTTTACAAATGAAGAAACTGAGATACAGAGAGAATAAATGAATTACACAGGGCCACACAGATAGTGACAGAAACAGCTGGGGTATGAAATCAAGCTATTTAGCTGTGGAGTTCAGAGTCTCAATCACAACACAATGTTGCTTTCTTCACTGAGGTCCAAATACTAGAACTGAATTTTCAAACCAGAACCAATTGCAATTCGTAATAAATTACATTGTGTTTCCTGAAAATTTATGTTGTCTTCCATCACAGCTGAATTCAGAAATAGTGAGAGCAGCTGATTGTATTGGTCTAGGAAGTTCTGGACAATCTGTAAACCCTGCAGTACCAGAGAAACATATTAGCAGGCCATTAAATGATATTATCTCATTACCTATGTAATTCTATATTACAAATTTTAAAATAACTATACATAAATTGTTTCTATATAAGAAATTGTATGTGTTTTTTAACTGTGAATACTGTCTCTCACTAATGCTTTAATTAACAGCCGTAGTTTTTTAGTATCCTTTTGTGAGCTGTGGAAAGTTGCATGAAAGTCATATATAGCATACCAAATATAGAATTAAGTAAATTAAAATTTAGAAAGATAATCAATTGGATAACATCAACATGAAATTGATGCCTAATATCATTTATTTAAAACTTACCATTCTGTTTTTGCATTCATGTGTAAAAAGGCATTTTAGAGTTTTCCAAATGTCCAAATGCTTGCCTCTCCATAAGTTTCATGATTAATTCGTATAAAATACCATCTTCGGTGGCCTATTGTCCATCCTATTCCCCTATTTCTGAACTCCTTGTAATGTCTGAAAGAAAGATTTCTGAAAACTAACTGGTCACAAAATTGTTGAAATAGAATTTTAATAGCATTTGCCATAAAGCAAACAAAAGTCAGTAAATTATAGGAAAGTTGAAATTTTATATTTAAACCTGAGTGTAGGGATGCCTTCTTTCCCCATTGCTTAAGTTACTGAAACCCCTGGGTATCTTCAGTTTTCTTCTACACTGGCTTGCATTTGTACTCCTGACCTTTTACATTCTCCTGAGACTCGGTAATCTGACTCAACTTCAGATCTGATGGAATAAGAAAAACCCTACTTCTCTGGCCCACTCTAACTTGTATCCTGGGCCCTGTAAGTTACTGTAAAAACAAAAACAAACAAATAAAAATGAGCAAGAGAAGATGCTTTATTGCATTAAATAATTTTCTTTTTTACTTGATGTCCTTTTTTTCTTACTTCTCTATTTAATGGACAAGTAATGACTCCTACTTTAGTGATAGGCTTATTTGGACTTTAGGCTAATGCAAATGACAATATAACGTGGATAAAAGTAAGTTCCTAAATTAGAGATCTTATTAGGATAAAACCAGAGGGCAATTAACTTATCAAATCTGTGGTTTTGTAAAGAATAAAAGTCTAATTGCACTATATTTTAAAAAATTAACAAGGTAATTATGAAGACATTGCAGTGCTTTGTTCTCTTTCAGATGCTTTTGGTATATGAAAGAAGAAAGGCTAAACATGTTCCAATTCAAGATCATATTACGTCAATGTATATATATTTCACAGTCACTGCAATCAAGTGCATTTACTTTTCACTTACATTTAGAAATGAGTAATATATTGCTAAGCATGCATTTCAATGTAGTTTTAAGGACCACATTTTAATCATGTGAATTTTGGCCTCATTTCTTTTTCTCTCTGTAGCAAAATTATGATTTTCTAAGAATCAATGTTCAGGAATTGACCCTATTGTCATCTTATTCTACCTCCTAAAAAAGATTTCAATATAGCTTCTTTTTCAACATATAAAATATGAAAATAGTTTCTTATCCTATCTCAGAAAATATGCCTGTTTAAAAAGTGAACTGCTATTGAAATATGGCATACATATGAAAAAGTACACAAATCACAATGTTCAGTTCTATAGATTGCCTCAAAGTTAATATGCCATGGAACCACAAGTTTGACAAGAAATAGAAAATTAACGTACCCACATGTCCCTTTTTGTGCCTTTCTAGCCATTATCATTGTTTTCTAAGAACTCAGTATTGTGACTTTTATCACCATTGTATAGATTTGCCAGTTTTCATCATTTATCTGTCTGTCTGCTTTCATTTGATCTTTGGGTTGGGAGATTCAATCATACCATTGATTGGGAAAAAGTTCACTCATTTTCACTGGTGTACCTGATTCCATCACATTATGTATTAGTCTGTTTTCACACTGCTGATGAAGACATACCCAAGACTGGGAAATTTACAAAAGAAAGAGCTTTAATGGATTTACAGTTCCACATGGCTGGGGAGGCCTCACAATCATGGCAGAAGGCAAGGAGGAGCAAGTCATGACTTACGTGGATAGCAGCAGGCCAAGAGACAGAGCTTGTGCAGGGGAACTCCTCTTTTTAAAACCATTGGATCTTGTGAGACTTATTTACTATCATGAGAACATCACAAGAAAGACCCACCCCCCATTGCTCAATTACCTTCCACTGGTTCCCTCCCATGACATGTGGGAATTGTGGGAGTTACGATTCAAGATGAGATTTGAGTGGGAACACAGCCAAACCATATCACCTTAGTATAATAATGTTATCATTTTACTTGATATTGTCGCTCTTTATTTTTCTCATTGTGATTGGTGTGTTATATTTTTTAATTCTTGTTACTAAATTGTATGAAGAATAAATATAAATTACAAAAGTAAAGTCTCATTACTATGACTTGAATATGATCCAGGTAGATGTCATCAATCAAATATTTACCATGCTCTTAAGATAAACCAGACAGTGTTCTAGGCTTTAGGCATTAAAATATTGAATTGGACTAGCATTCTTAAAACCAAATTTATGAGGAAGAGAGACAAATAATGTACAAAATAAACAACAAAAGATCTAATAGAGACAATATTCTGAATAACACAAAGCAATTTAATCAGTGAGTTAAGGAGAGTATGAAACATAAGATGTAATTCATTTTGGCAAAACATTTTGGTCAATAAAAGTTTATAATAAAGTTTAATAAGAACTTTGTAAAATTTGTAAAGCTAAACATCACTCCTAATATATCCATTAATTGCAACAGTAAAAAAATTAGAAATTTATTATTTTGAGACAGAAGTCTCTGAATTTTCTTTTGACCTTTAGGGGCACTCAAACTTAGAAAAACTCAGATATATCTGTTCTTTAAGATTTAATTGAGTTTTGAACCTGAATTTAAAATATTAACTAAGATGTATGCATATTTTTGTCTTTATAATTGTTCACTTACATTGGTTAATTCATTGGATCCAAATAAATTTTTATCCTCCAAAATTTTGAGCCAATTTATTTTCAGTGTCTTTGCTTAAAATCTAGGTATTTTAAATAAATGTTTTCAATTATCAACATGCCAATGGCTCACCAATAAAAATACACATATATATGTGCGTACTTGTATATGTGAAATTCCTGAGTCAATCTTATAATAATTTCTATTATTGTAATGTTTTATTTATAGACATAATTTTCATATTTCAATTTTATTTTTATTATTTTTTTAACTTTCTGAGTGGAGATTTTATTCAATTGTTTAAAATGCAATAAACAGTATACTTTTTTAAACTTTTATTTTAAATTCAGGGATACATGTGCATAGGTAAACTTTTGTCATGGGGTGTTGTTGTTATACAGATTATTCTATCACCTAGGTATTAAACCTAGTACTCTTATTTTTTCTGATTTTCTCCCTCCACCCACACACCCCCCACCCCCAACAGGCCCCTGTGTGTGTTGGTCCCTTCTATATATCTATGTGTTCTCATTATTTACCTCCCACTTATAAGTGAGGACATGTGGTATTTGATGTACTGTTCCTGTGTTAATTTGCTAATAATAATGGCCTCCAGCTCCAACCATGTCCCTGCAAAGGACATGATCTCATTCTTTTTTATGACATAGTATTCTATAAGAGGGGAATCAGTGAAGGGGAAAATACTGAAAAAAAATTATCACTGTTTGAAAAAGATTGAAATATTTCATTTCTATAAGTCTTCCTGGGCAGATAAATCACATGTTCCAGCAAGATTTGTTCAAGGGCTAAAGTGACTTTAGACTGTATTAGCATAAACCTAAATTACAGTAGTGTCATTGAAACTCTGCACTATCAGACTGTTGAGATGTTAGTGTTCAGCTCTGCATGCCACTTTTTAATATTATCTAGGTAAAAATGAATATGAATAGAGTGTTTCCCAAATGGGATAGGATCTGGATTAAATGATATCTGAAGAACAGTTAAAAGAGATATTTCGTCTAAAAAATTCTGAAAGGGAACACACATTTTTCCCAAATCCAAAATGTCTGCTCTTCCAATGAGGAAAACCTCATTTATTATTATTTCTAAAGGCAGAGTTTAAAAGTGTATGTGACTTTGAATAAATAAAAAGGAATCTTTTAACCCTCAGCAAGACTGATGCAAGTAATCCCAGAAAGTCACAATGATTAACATTTATAAGAGCCTTCAGAGGTTTTGGAAAATAACAGAATATTTAAAATTCATACAAAGAGAAGCTATAGAGAAGATAAATAACTCTGCAAAGAAGTGGCTAAAATTTTCTAAATAATAATGATAGTAGCAAAAATGTTCTATTTTTAACAGAAAATGATTTGTAAATCTATATGAAAATAATAGCTTGAAGAAATTTAAGTTCTGTCCTTCAGTAGGTTCAACAGAAAAGCTAAACCTAAATATAAGCTGCATTTTCATCATTAGTTCAGAGACATCAAATCAAGATAAGGTAACAAAAGCCCTGAAAGATATTGATTTAGTCCCTGCAAGTTAATTTAAAGATAAGATGGATAGGAAAAAAAAGAGCTTTAAAAAATAAGATAAAATAGGAAAATTATAGTTTGTCCTTTAGTTGTACTTTCTGAATTTAGAGCTGTAGAATATTAAAATACACATTTTTATGTATATGTATGTAAAATGTCAAAATTAGTGTAATTTGTGGTTTAAATTTTATACAAATAATATTAATTTAAACTTGCAATAGTTTATTTAATTCAACAAACTGATGCATGCTGGGCACACAATATAGGCAATTTTGTAGGCTCTTTGCTGAATGTGTTCACATTTTATGAAGAGAAAACAAGCTTTTTGGATTACAGGTTTTTTAAAAATATTAATGCCAAAGTTTTATAAAAGGACTACTTGTGGCCGGGCACGGTGGTTAACGCCTGTAATCCCAGCACTTTGGGAGGCCGAGGTGTGTGGATCACGAGATCAGGAGGTCAAGACCAGACTGGCCAAGACGGTGAAACCCCGTCACCACACAAAAGAAATACAAAAATTAGCTGTGCATGGTGGCTCGTGCCTGTAATCCCAGCTACTTGGGAGGCTGAGGTAGGAGAATTGCTTGAATCAGGACCCGGGAGGCGGAGGTTGCAGTGAGCCAAGACCTTGCCACTGCACTCTAGCTTGGGCTACAGAGCGAGACTCCACCTCAAAAAAAAAAAAAAAAAAAAAAAAAAAGGACAACTTGCTGTGGTTTTCAATAATGTCAGACAAAGTGTTATCCTATTGACACTCTTTTGGTCAGTGTTTGAAAGATAAAAATCCTGTGATAATTTGTCTACTTGTAAGGATCTTCAGGTAAATGCAAAATTTATTGGACAAATCAACGCTCATGTACATCAAGATGATGTTGTTTCTCTTGTAACTGCAGTTATTTTCAATGGAGAAAATAAAGGTAGTCTAAGGTAGCTTTCCTTCAGTGAAGAAGAAACTGTTAGAAAAACTAAATCCTAGGATACAGAAGTTTGAATAAACTGTTGAGTCTGGAAAAGTAAGTCACAACTTAAAAATAGACTTGGTATGCGATGTAAAGGTTAAACCTTATTCTCTAATTATTGGGTTATCACTGAGGGAATAAAGAGAGAACAGTAACACAATATATTTTGCATTTAAGTTATTTCTAGCGTGTGAGATATTATACTTGAAGAAAATAGGACAAGAAAAGTGTGCCCCAGTTAGGAGGTCTTTCTTTATCTACTATAGAAATGATTAAGTCTATAATAAAACAGGTCAATAGAAATTATAAAATTAGATGTATTTCTGATATAGCTAGTGGTACAATTGGAAATATTTAAGGGGTAATGTATGAGAGCAGTGCAAATAAAATTATCTGAGAAGCAAACTGTGAGACAGTTTAGTGTTCAGTGTGTTTATTAAAGACCACGCATGATATCAATATGTTTAAAAAGGGAACAGAGAAAGCAGAAATGGGCAATGGGAGAAATCAAGATGTGATACAGTCCAAGCAACTTATACAGACCAAATGGGGAGTCTCTAGAATTGCTTAAATACCTGGTTAGAGATGCTCTGCCTTGGGCTAAAGAAGCAAGTCTATATATACCCCATGCAATTTATCACTGGATGTGGGCCACATCCCCAAAGTATGATCTTGGCTGAGACAGCTCTCTGAAGCCAAGTCAAACTCTCTAAGAAGGGGCCAACACTGAAAACTATCTATTGACAGCATTCTTAGCAGCTAGAAAACAAGTATGTCTTTGCAGGGCTATTTGGGAAGAAAGGAGAGCATCCAAAGTTAATTCTAATGTTTACATTTTGGAAAAGAATTCTAGAGTGATTTAGTAAAGAGGTTTGTAGAAAGAACAGCAGTGTGTTGATGGAGAGGTGTGTCTGACCTAGATAATTCAGTTACAGAGTTATTGAATGTCACTGAATATTTCTAAGTTGTTAGAGTACAGTACTTAGAAAAACATTGCCATGGGCCCCATCTTTACAAATAGCAGTTAATTTTAAAAAATAAATCTCAGTAGTCAGCCCTGTATAAATATTAATATTTTATTAGTGAGAAAATATTAATGGATGGAGTCAATAACGTCCTCCTCATTTAAAACAATACATTAGTTACCACAAACCATAAAAGAATTTAATGTCCCAAATATATGCTCATTTAAGAAATACAAAAGAATGAAATGTCCTGTATTAAGAAACCTAAACAAAATGAAATTACTCAGAAATTTTTTTTTATCTTTCTATAAATAGCTTTGGTTTTCTATAGATGATTACAAAATAATCTTCAGGAGTTTCATGCAGAAAGTAACCACTTTTAATACTTTTTCATGATATTTCATGAGATTTGACATGATATCTTATAATAACTTCATTTTTCTCACAGGGAAAGCAAAATTAGACTACTGCACAGTAAGAACTGGCAGTAAATCTTACAAGAACTCAGTAGCTTGGCATTTATTGCCCATAGCTTCCTTTTGATTTAGCAGGTCTGCCCTTCAGTATTTCTTTTCTCCAAATACTTGCCCAAATTTGTTTTTAAAACAGTTTATATTGGTGGCACATTTTACAGACTTTGGTAGTTTGTGGCATATGTTATTGTGTCAGAACGATCCCACTCTAGTATATTTAGAGAAACTTCTGGGCATCTTTGGTAAGACTCAATTATTTTAAGTATCTGTATATCCAAGAAAGCAGGGCATGGTACCATCTAGTGATAGTCCATGAAGGGAGTTTTTTTGTTTGTTTGTTTTTAACTGTTGCTATATATGTCCTTAATGGTTTGAAAGAAACAGTAAATGGAAATTCACTTGTTGATATTTTTATTATTTTTTGAACTTGTTGAATAGTATGAATGATAACCTTGAAATACATGTGGTAAAATATTCAATACTTTTGTATCATAGTTTGATTTCCAAATTTATAATAGTTACCAGTCTACTATATATTGGTCTACCATTTATTGAACTAAAATGTAGATATATTTTTGAAGCTGGCTATATTCTGAGTGATTGTGTCCGTATCTCTAAATTTCCACTGAAGTTGGAATGTGTTTATTGTCAACAGATGACTAATGACTATTCAAGATTTTTCATTAAATTCTACTGAAATTGTCTCAGTAATAGAAGTTAACTTTACTCGAATAAAATAGTCCTATTTTTTCATAATTTCAAATCGATTTTTATTAAAAGGTGGTGGTAGTCCCAAGATTTTATCACTAGAAAATACTCTTTAAACTATTGGAAACCATTTCTAGTTATATTTATCTTAACAAATTTTCTCTCCCATAGTTAAAATTATGTTCTAAAATAATGTGCTCCTTTGTAAATATAAAGCATACAGATAAAATTAGAGCAATATTATACCCTTTTCCTTTATTAATTAACTCTACCTCATCACAAAGCCAATCAGGTTTGTATGTTTTTTAATGGTAAATGTGAATTCTGGAATCACATAGAGCACAATTACTATACATACATATATGTGTATACATATTTACAAATTTTTGATATATGAAAAATAATTATCCTTAAAATGTCCCAAAAGAGGTTGCAAATAACAATAGACTCACTTTAAGATGACTAAAACAGATAGGAGTCTATACACATAATCCTCTTGCTTTCATAAGTAATTTATATACCATTTGGTTAGATTGATTTGTAAACTGGAGAAAATAACAAAGATAGTAGAATGAAATGAAATATAATTAATTGTGTGATTCTATTTCTTAGGACACACAATGTACCTAGTCTATTATTTGGAACTTGGCCTTAAGCTAAAAATGCTAAACATACTAAAGATTTCCTTCAAATAGTATATTGATAACCATGGTTGGCACACTATATTCCATCCTCTGGAAAAACGAAGCTACTACCTGCCATTAACTCTGAACAGCCATGTGTAGCCTCATAGCACTATATATTAAGCCAATTAAGCATTAGAGAGAAATATTATCTCATTTAATCTGCACAATAAAAAACAAATAGGCACTATTGTGTACATTTTAAGGATGAGGAAATTAAACCTCAAGTGAAAGCCATAGCTGTTCCTTGAGTTTTATCTCATTTGATTCCAAAAAGAGGTGTAGAGAACAAGATGAAGAATGTACTCAGACATACCAATATAAAAATATTAGCTCCATTACCATAAACTGGACATTTTGATAAGATCACTTGTTTCCTCATCTGTAACATAATAGTATAAAACCTACATACTCTAACATTTGAGTTATGTCTTTTCTTTATGTTCCATTGTTTCTCAAATATTTTAATTATGTTTGGTAAAGATTGTGATTCATTAAACACAAATAACAGTATTAATATATTCCAAACCGTGTGATGGGACAGAGGCACAAAAAAAGTTATACATTTTGTTTTCAAAATATTGTATTGGGCGGAGTGCAGTGGCTCACCCCCTGTAATCCCAGCAATTTGGGAGGCTAAGGTGGGAGGATCACCTAAGATCAGAGTTCAAGACCAGCCTGGCCAACCTGGTGAAAATTTGCCTCTACTAAAAATACAAAAAATTAGCTGGGCACGGTGGTGGGTGTCTGTAATCCTAGCTACTAAGGAAGCTGAGGCAGGAGAATCACTTGAACCCAGGAGGTGGAGGTTGTAGTGAGCTGAGATTGTGCCACTGCACTCCAGCCTGGGAAACAAGAGAAATTCCATCTGAAAAAAAAAAAAATTGTATTAAAGTGACACATAAGTATCTAAGACTGATAAAAATTGCAGGCCAATACTCATTAAGAACCTGCTGTGAGCAAGACATTGTGCTAAATTCCAGAGCACAACCCCCAAAAGATTTTAAAACAGGACTCCTGTTCCAATCTAGCTTACAGGGAGTAGACAGTGAAAAAAAAAACGTGAATACATACAACAAAGAGGTAATTTTAGACATGGAGAAGTGTTATGTAGATTTTACTAGTTTATATCAAGGAAAACATCTGTCAGGGAATGACATGAGTCAAGACATAGATAGCCCCAAAATCCAATCATGAACTTACTTGGCAAGTATGACTCCAGGAAGGAGATTAGGAATTGCAAGGTTCCTAGTGGGAATGGGCAGAAATGATTCATGTACATAATGGGTGTGTAGAGAGAATCAAGAAATGCACAATAAGGGAAGTAATGTTTAAGAAAAAAAAAAAAAAAAAAAAGAAAAACCTTGAGGAGTTCACCCAGAGGAGGAGGATGCCAATTCAGATTTTGAAGAACTGGAGCAAAATCATGTAAATACCTGAAATATTCTGCAAACGAGGTAGACAGCAACATCTTAATATAGCTATGTGTAAGGATAATAGAAAATAAATTGAGGGCACACAGTAAAGAAGTACGAATTTCAGAAGTAAGCCAGTGAAAGATTTGAAGAAGTGTCTAATATAACTGAGCTATGATTTTGAAATGTTAATCCAACAGCTGCAGGTGTAAATGATTGGGTGGGTGGAAAGCTGGATGAAAAATAAATATAATAAGAGAACATTGAATCAGTCTGTGGGAAAATGATAAGTCTAGTTATCTAGAGTACTGGTAATGAGAATGAAAGGGAGAGGACATATTAGCAGGCATTTAAAGGTATAATTAAATATGACTGGATATGAGAGTGGGGTGTGATTTTTTAGAAGACAGCATGAAGAAGGCTGTTAAATAACAAGGTAAGACAAACAAAATACCCACAGAAGAACAACAACAACAAAAGAAAAACAAACAAACAATTCAACCATGAAGGCCAATCAAGGATGAAGTACTCTATTAGGTAATCCGAAGGCAGAAAAGATGATATTTTTGGCAATTAAGAGGTTGTTAATAATATTTAATGCAGCAGATTTAATTACACGCTATAAGAGGACTAGGGTGATAGAAAGAGAAAAGTATGAAAGAAGATTGTTGATGGGTAATTGTTCTGTTAAGCCAATGATTGTGTCACACACAAAAATGGCATAATGGCTAGTGGAAATGCATAGGAAAGACATAAAGGAGGGCAATCATTTAAATTAGAGAGTAGGTTAAATAGCTTTCTTATATCATCACAATTCTTCATGATTAGACATAAAACAGGATTGTCAAATATGAATGTATGTAAAGGAATCATATTAAATCCAAAACTGTGGCATTAAATGTTAATTTTAGAGCTTACCGAAATTTAATATTTTCCAGAGATTTACTTACAGGTGTGTGATGTTCTATGAGGGTTGACTGCAATCTATTGCCTGCTAAAAATAGTGATAATAGTAATAAATTTGAGAACATAATTGTTTGAATTTAATAGCTGGTTTAATTTATTAATTTAGTTTATGTATCATCTCATTAAAATAATGAATAAGAAATGAATATAAAAATGACAAATTACATTTCCATCAAATGACATAAACCAATATTTTATATTTCCTCCCAATATTTTATCCATAGACAATTTTTAATAGTTATCTTTATTACATATATTCCAAAGTCATTATTCTACTGACACTCAACTCAGTAGTGTGCATGTGTATGTCTCTTACAAACTTATAAATGGCTCCCCATTGCCATCTGGTTGACAGGTTGATCAAACATGAATGTTTATTTTGGAGTCAACTTTCTTTCAGGTTTATTTGCATTGACTATTTTAGGTCTTCTTTACCAAGACACAAACTTTGAGATGGAAGTTTGTGGGAAGTAAGTCTGTTGGGAAGTAACAACACATGTAAGGGAGAGAAAAAAGCAGGATTGAGAAAAAAAATTAACTTTGATGCAGTTTCAGCAGTCTTCAGTTGATATAATGAGATATGAAGGTGATATGGTCTTTCAGCTTTGTCCTAATTGAGATAAGGAAAAGGAATATTTATGTCCTTGTAGCATCTGTTCTTTGATGCAGGCTGCCCCAAGGAAAAGGGCATGCATTTGGCCAAAGAATTTCCCTTTGGTGGAGGGCAGTCTCTAGAGATGGCTGCAACTGTTAGTCAGTATGTAACACTCCTGAGGGAAAGAGTGCCTATGTTCCAAGGGGAGGGTATCCGGGTGTTACACTACAGCACCTAACAACTTTTCTCCCTCCATCAGAATATAATTATCATGAAGCAGCAATGTTTTTTTTTAAATTCATTTATTTGGCCGCTAATGTATCTTAAACACTTAGAATTACACATACCACATAGTAGGCACTAAGAAAGTATTTGTCAAATGAATGTTTTCCCTCCGGATCTATAGCAGACAAAGATGTTTCTCTATAGGCTTCCTTTGACAGCAAGAAAAGTTCATCTAGATCACTTTTTATTGATGGTATAAACTCTAATGGATCTCAGCATCATGTAAGAGTTTCTGCTTTAACTTCCCACCTAATAGAGTCTTCTTCCATTTCTTGACTGGCCGCAGGTCTCTGAAACTTAAAGGCATTGATGTAGGCATTTGTACATGGCACCTGATTCCAAAATTACCACTCTAATTTCCATAATTTGCTTTTATTTGCATTTTTCATTTGCATATGTTTTGTTTCATTAATATTTTAAAGAATATTGAGTATAATTCACCCTTTGTATAAGCTTAATAACATATTTAAAATAAATTCATAGTAATTTAATTCATTTATGGTGCAAGGGCTTTTCAGAATATATAATCTATCTTTCACTTCAGATTATTTTCAATTAGGCCTGTTGGTCAATCAGCACCTCTTTTTGCTCTTATTTGTTGAATGAAATATTAACAATCATGGCTTTTTGCATATTTTATTGATGTATCCTTTTCCTAATTTTGTGAAGCCAATTAAAAAAAAATTGCAAGTTGTGATATGTATATTACTTCTTTCAATGTTTCTTTACAACCCATTTATTTCTTTTCATCCAATAGCACACAACCAGCAACTGCAATTATTTCTGTCAACAAATTGATCTTGATTCCTGATGTAGACAACTTTGAGTAAGAAGCTGGCAGGTTTTAAAAGTGATCCATTTGCTGCCAGTTTTCAGAATGTCATTGGAAACACACAAACACAGCCTTCATTTGTCACTATCCTTATTGCCATTAACAATTTTTTCCGCTTAACACGTTTCTTTCTCTGACTCCTGCCAACAATCACAATCACAACACTAGCAGTTATCCCTTCAAGGCTCAAGCCAAATGTTATCTTCTCTGTGCAGTATCTCTACACTACAGTGTGATACGTTTAACTGTATGATGATGGCAGTCTGTTACTTTCTACTTCATCTATCTCCTTTACCTGAGTAAGGACTCCCTAAAAGAATCAAATAATTCTCATTATTTTTGAAAGAAAACACCTGGCATAGTCATTTGTTTATAGTAGGTATGTTGAACACTGAACAACTAACCAATTTCACATTTTCCAGATGTTATCAATGTACATGCATGGAGGCAGCAAACCACCTTGACATTTTATAAAAACAGCAGAATTTGACTATTTTTTGCTTTCAGGTGAATGTAACCACACACCTCTAAAAATGAAAGTAATTGAATTTTACATGATTTTATGGCATTTATCTAAGTCATTTTAAAAGTGACATATGGAACTCTCCTTTGTAAAATATATACAGAACAGCTGTTCACTGTTTCCTCTAATATCCATTTGTTTGCGTTTGTTTTTGTTGTTTTCGGGTCTTAGTTCACCTTTTCCCACAACCGTTAGATCAAATATGTAACATCCAGGTATAAAGTGATAAACTTTGATCTTTTGATGACAAACCTAGTATATTTAGACTTTCAAAACTTAGAATTTTCTAACTCCCTACATTGTATAGCAGTAGTTTTCATCTGAAAAATTGTCTATATTTTAAAAACAGTATAAAAATTATTAAAATTTAAACATGTTTAGTTTTATAAGAAAAAGAGTATAATGATTATATTTAAAACAAAACATATTAAAGTATTATTAAGATGCCTTCTTGGATAGTTCTATGAATTGAATTTCTGAAAAAGATTTGGTGAATTTCTAATCCCTAGTACCTATCAAAGTGACCTTATCTGGAAATAAGGTGTTTGCAGATGTGATTAAGATGTAAATTAACATGAGATCATATGGGAGTAGAATGGGCCTTTAATACAATATGACTCTTTCTATAAGAAAGGAGAGAAGATACAAAATAGAGACACAGGGGAAATTCATATTTCATGACAGAGGCAGAGATTAGAGTGATACAGCTGCAAGCCAAGGAATTCCAAGGATTGACAGCTACCACAGAATCTAAGAAGCAAGAAATGAGTCCATTCAGCCTCTCAGAGGGAGCATGGCCCTGCCAACACCTTGACTTCAGACATATCTCCCTTAGAATTGTGAGAGTAAACATTTCTGGTGTTTTAAGTCAAAAGTTTGTGGTACTTTGTTACAGCAGCCCTAGCAAACTAATACAGGTGAGACATATGTTTAGTCTGTATAGAACAAAACCAGACAAATCTTTCACACAGAGATCTGCATTTTTGGAAAACAGATATATGTTTCTTCAAAGAAAGATTTCTTTGGTCAAACATGTTCTGGAAATACTGCATGGCATACCTTTCTTTTGAAGATTGTGATGGTTAATTTTACAGGTCAACTTGACCGAGCCATAGGTGCCCAGAAATTAGTCAAACACATTTCTGGATATTTCTGAAAGAGAGTTTTTTGATGAAATTAGCATCTGTGCAGCCATAGAAAACAATTAGTTCATGTCCTTTGTAGGGACATGGATGAATCTGGAAACCATCATTCTCTTTTTTTTTTTTTTTTTTTAGAAAAAAGAGAAAAAAGAAAAAGAAGGAAGAAAAAAAAGAATGAAATAAAGAGAAAAAGAAGAAAAAAAAGGGAGAGAGAACGGGAATCTTGCTCTATTGCCCTGGCTAGAATGCAGTCTACAAATGGATATTAAAAGCTTTTTTATACTAATAATTGTGTTATACAATGGAGACAGGAAGGAATAAGGGAGGAAAATAACAAACAGCCAACCAATATTTCATTTAAACCTATGAAATGCTATGCAATTGCTAGGGAGTGATTTACTCCCAACCATGTGGTCACTTTTAGAATAAATGTGATGTGTTACTGAAAAAATAATGTATATTTTGTGGATTTGGAGTAGAGAGTTCTGTAAATGTTTATTAAGTTTACTTGTTTGAGGTTTAAGTTCAAGTCCCGGGTATCCTTCTTAACCTTCTGTCTCATTAATTTGTCCAATATTAACAATGTAATGTTAAAGTCTCCCACTATTATTGTGTGGGAGTCCAAGTCTCTTTGTAAGTCACCAAGAAGTTGCCCTATGTATCTGGGTGCGCCTATATTGGGTGCGCATAGACTTAGGGTCGTTAGCTCTTCCCGTTACATTGATCCCTCTACCATTATACAATGTCCTTCTTATCTCTTTCAGTTTCTATTACTTTAAAGTCTATTTTGTCAGAGATGAGAATCGCAACTACTGCTTTTTTTTTTTTTTTGCTCTCCATTTTGTTGGCAAATCTTCCTCCATCCCTTTGTTTTGAGTCTCTGTGTATCCTTGCATGTAAGATGCATCTGGATGCAGCTTACTGATGGGTCCTTTGAAGTGGCTGATACTGGTTGTTCCCCTCTATACATACTGCCTCCTTCAGAAGCTCTTGTAAAGCAGCCCTGGTGGTAATGAAATCTCTGAGTACTTGCTTGTTTGCAAAAAATTTTATTTTTCCTTCACTTATGAAACTTAATTTGGCTGGATATGAAATTCTGGGTTGAAAGTTCTTTTCTTTAAGGATGTGAATATTGGCCCCCACTCTCTTCTGGCTTGTAGGGTTTCTGCTGAGAGATCTGCTGTGAGTCTGATAGGCTTCCCCTTGTGGGTAACCTGACCTTCTCTCTGGCCGCCCATAGTATTTTCTCCTTCGTTTCAACCCTGATGAATCTAATGATTATGTGCCTTGGGGTTGCTCTTTTTGAGGAATATCTTTGTGGTGTTCTCTGTATTACCTGGAGTTGGGTATTGTCTTGCCTTGCTAGGTTAGGAAAGTTTTCCTGGGTAATATCCTGAAAAATATTTTCCAGCTTGGATTCATTCTCTTCGTCACATTCAGGTACACCTATCAAACGTAGATTAGGTCTTTTCACATAGTCCCATATTTCTTGGAGACTTTGCTCATTCCTTTTTACCCTTTTTTCTCTAATCTTGCCTTCTCGTTTTATTTCTTTAAGTTGGTCTTCGACCTCTGAAATCCTTTCTTCTGCTTGATCAATTCGACTGTTAAAACTTGTGCATACTTCTCGAAGTTCTTGTATTGTGTTTTTCAGCTCCATTAATTCACTTATATTCCTCTTTAAATTGTCCATTCTCATGAACATTTCGTGAAACCTTTTTTCGAGGTTCTTAGTTTCCTTGCATTGGGCTAGAACATGTTCTTTTAGCTCACAGAAGTTTCTCATTATCCACCTTCTGAAGCCTGATTCTGTTGATTCCTCACATTCATTTTCTATCAGGCCTTGTTCAATTGGTGATGAGGCACTGCAATCCTCTGTAGGAGGAGAGGCATTCTAATTTCGGGGTGTTTTCAGCCTTTCTGCACTGGTTTCTTCCCATCTTCGTGGATTTATCCACCTGTCATCTGTGTAATTGCTGACCTTCAGACTAGGTCTCTGAGTGGACATCCAGCTTGCTGGTGATAAAGTTTCCTCTATTTCTTAATTTTCCTTTGGCGGATGCCCCTCCCCCACAGAGCTGGACCTTCCCGGGTTCAGCTGCACTTGCTGTGAAACTCTCAATCTTCAGCAGTTCCAACTGCTGTTTTTATTTATTTATTTTTTTTTTTTGTGGAGGGGGGTACCAGCTTTCCCCACGGTGACCCACTACGCCAGCTGAAACAGCGGCGTAAGATTCGTGGCGCTTTTCTGCCCGGGAATCTCCCAGTCTGGTTCCCCACTTCAGTCCGCTTTTGAATCAGCTGAATGGGAGACTCTGCCTTCCCGGAGCTCCAACGCCAACCAAAAGGGCACTCAGTCCCGTATACTCCGGACTGAGAATCGCCGCATCGGGGCACCTGCAAAACGGCCGCGCCCCTCCAAAAGGGTCGCGCTGGCGACCCGTGGGGCTCCTCCGCCAAGAATCTCTTGGTCCGTGGGCTATGAAAATTCGTCTGAAAATGTGGCATCCACTCACTCTCTGCGCTTTCAGTGGGAGCTACAATCCTGAGCTGCTGCTAATCGGCCATCTTGGATCTCTCTCCCCGAAACCATCATTCTCAGCAAACTGACACAAGAACAGAAAACCAAACACTGCATGGTGTCACTCATAGGTGGCTGTCGAACAATGAGAACACATGGACACAGAGAGGGGGAGCATCACGCACTGGGGTCTGTTGGTAGGGGGATAGGGGTGGGACAGCAGGGAGTGGGGAAGTTGGGAGGGTTAACATGGGCAGAAATGCCAGATATAGGTGACGGGGGGATGGAGGCAGCAAACCACCTTGGCATGTAAGTACCTATGCAACAACCCTGCATGATCTGCAGATGTACCCCAGAACCTAAAGTACAATAATTTTTTTAAAAAGCCTTTGAGTAAACTGGCATAACTTTAATATTTTCCTTTTTGTTATACAATTTACCAGTTTGTGGATACATGGTTTCTTTAATCATAAAAAATAAAAATAAAAAATCTGTAAGTAAAGCAGATTACCCACCATAATATGGGTGAGCCGCATCCAATCAGTGGAAAGTCTGAATAGCACAAAAACACTGACTAACCTATGAAAAGAAGAGGTTTTCCATCAGACTGCCTCCAGACTTCATCTGCAACATTAGTTCTCCTGCTCATCAGCCTGCTGGCCTGAGTTACAGATTTGAGCTTGACAGACTCCAAAATTGTGTGAACCAGTGTTATATAATATGTCTCTGCCTCTTTATCTCTTTCTCTCTATGTATATAAAAATTCTCTCTCTCTCTCTCTCTCTCTCTCTCTCTCACACACACACACACACACACACACACATCCACAGATATCATTATTTTCTGGAGATGTCTATGTAATATGAAAACTTAAGATTATTTTCATACATTAATTAGGAGCAGTCCTATAGTGAGATTACTTATATGGCTGTTTAACCCACTTTTATGATATTTGATTAATAAAAGGCTTAAGCACTGAATTTCTGTAATATCCCATTAATTCGAAGCATGTGAAGGTATAACCATTGCAACCTTTTAAAGCAGCATTATGTAACCAATATCATTTCATAATATTATCTTGACACCTGCAGTTCTTCAACTGCCACTCAAAAGCCACACTGCTTAAAAGTATACAATACTATAGCTCTTCAAGTGGCAGGATGTCTACAGGTCCTATCCATTCTGTGCTACATTGATCAATTATATCTACTCAAACTATGAACCTAAGAGTATAATTTCAATTGGTTATTCTGAAAATGTAGGAATCATGACCTCTAATGATAATCAGAACAAGAAACAGTTCTCATTTAATGTAGATGATAGCTACACACACATTCTGACTAGTATTGCACAGTTAACAGTGGATGTTTGTTTTAAAAAAGTTATTAAGTGTAAAGTTATTATATAAATGCAAATGACATGACAATTACCTTGCTACTACTATTTATACAAATGGTCATGCTAAGCAGTAGAATTCACAAAATGATTAGACTTCAGTGGTTCCACAGAAACAGTTGATGGAAATGAAATTTTGTAGCAGTCAACACATTGGATAGGTTTCATACACTTTGAAAGCATGAAACTCAGTCATAATTATTCTATTGTTAACTGGCTTTTTATTGATTTACTGCTTATGTCAGATTATTTTCTTATTTACTCAAGATTGATTTGTACTACATAGTTATGAATAAACTTAGTAGTGTACCATAAACACATATTTGCACAGTTTTATAGAATTAACTATTGTGCTTCCTTAAGACAATTTTTTCTGCCTTTTTTATAAGAAGATAATATTATTTTTATAATTTGCTTTGTTTATTCTATGTAAGTACATTCTCTTTGCTTTGGGGAGATTTCTAGTTTGATTAATTTCTGCTTTGGAATACATCTCTTTCTACCATCGCATTAATCCTTTTGATTCAAGAGCTTAATGGGAAGTGTAGATATTCTGACTTAGGGCAGCAACTACTCAGTAGTTTAGCATTATAAAATCAATCAAGAAACCAACAAATCACTTCAATGGCTTTCATCTTCCAAAAGGCTAAGTGTGTAAATCATGAGAAGGTAGTAAGCTTTGTGCTTGAGAGAATGATAAGGATTATAGAGCACATCAGAGAAAAGTGGGATATCATCTACCTGAGACAAACCCTTAAGAAAAATTAAAGTGACAGACTTGAAGAAATAAACAGTATCGTACCCTACACTTCTGGTTTTAGGGTTTGCATTACACAATTGCTTTTAATTATGTTGATTCTTACAAGTGTATCTAAAATGACCAAATGGATAGTTTTATTTTCTAGATTGGTCATTTTCATTGGCTAAAATCAATTTACTATTGGGGAAGTTTTTGTAATCTCCATTGTCATAAATATTAAGTTGATGATAATTTTGTGAATTCATACTTACTAATGTCCAAGTCACCTAATTCAGAATAATTAAATTAATAGACAGAATATCTTTAACTATTAAATGCCACAAGGGTAATATTCAGTGAGTTATAAATTGTTGTTATCACCATTCCCTAAAGGGGATATTCAGTATGTGAGTAATCAAGTTTTAATATATCATTTCAAACAATTTTTGTGTTCACTAAAATATTGTGGCTGTGTGTGATGGCTTAGCCTGTAATACCAGCACTTTGGGAGACTTTGGGATCATAACCCTTATCATCCGAAGCGTCTTAGATAAGAGATATTCAACATGTATACATGATGATGAACTATTCAGTCATAAACGTGGGGGAAATCCTGTTATTTTTGACAATGTAGATAAACCTGAAAGGCATTATGTTAAGTAATGTAGGCCAGACACAGAAAAACAAATACTACACTATCTCATTCATATGAAGGATCTAAAAAAGTTCATCTCATAGAAATAAGAGAGTAGAATTGTGGTTACCAGAGGCTGGGGTAGTTGGGGGACAAGGTGATTGTTGAGATGTTAGTTAAAGGATGCAAAATTTCAGTCAGATAGGAAGAATGAATTCAAGAGATATTGTACAATATGGTGACTATAGTTAATAACAATTCATTGTGTTCTTAAAAATGCTGAATGGACATTAAATGTTCTCTAAAAATAACAATGTGTGCTAATGCATATGCTAATTAGTGAGATTTAGTCATTCCACAATGTTTATATATACACTTCACATTGCACATGATAAATACAAAAAATTTTATGTCAATTAAATATTAATTAAAAATAATGTTTAATATGTGATACATGATAGAAACATAATAAATATAATCGCAGTTCCTCAAGATTTCATATTTCAGATTATACAACTTGTGCTTGTATCTATGTATGATTTTGTATAAATTTACTATGGTGCTTGTAAATGTGTACCAAATAATGGTAGCTATGTAGCACACTCAAAATAAACACTTAATCCTTATAAAGCACAACAAATTTAGAATGTACACATGATAAAGTTTTACTTTATTTGGTCAAGTGTTACAAATTTATTTGAAGAAATTCTATTTTCCAAATAATAACATTCGATTTTCCAAATAATTCTTCAGTTTTATAAAGTATGTGTTTTAATTTATTCTGTTCTATGTATACGATGAATATTTTTGACAGCCTCTTTTTAAATTTGTCAATCTGTTCATCATAGAAATCTCTTTTTATAGTTAATAATAAAACACAGCCCAGATTTGTTTTAGAAATGTGAAAACTGTCCAGCGCAGTGGCTCATGCCTGTAATCCCATTACTTTGGGAGGCCGAGGCAGGCAGATTGCCTGTGCTCAGGAGTTCGAGACCAACCTGGGCAACATGGCAAAACCCTGTCTCTACTAAAAATACAAAAAAAAAAAAAAAAAAAAGTAGCTGGGAGTGGCGGCATGCGCCTGTAGTCCCAGCTAATCTGGGAGGCTGAGGCAGGAATATTGCCCTGGAGTTGGAGGTTGCAATAAGCGGAGGTCGCACCACTACACTCCAGCCTGAGTGACAGAGTGAGACTCTGTCTCAAAATAAATAAATTAATAAAAAACAAAAATGTGAAAATTTGGTTTCATCATATATATTAAACTTTGACTATTAACCAGAAGTGTATCATAACTGGAGTTTTAAGGCTCTTTTTTTTAGGTTTTAATATTTCATAATCACTCTGAACTTCCAACAACTCCACACAGGAGTGGAAAAGAAACTTATTCACGCTAAAAATTCCTATGGTATTTTATTGTACACAAATTGTATTCAGAGTTTCATTAGAGAAGCAAAAATAAAAGTAGACATGATATAGACTTATTAGTCCTAGCAGAGTGTTTATATCTCTTTTGTATGGTTAGGGATGAGTAAGGAGAGCCAATGAGAAGACATGAACAAGAACTAACCACACACATACAAAAGGAATGATGTGAGACAATGAATATGCTAATTTGCTTGATATAGGAATCGTTTCACTCTGTACGTGTACATCAAAACATCATATTGTACACTTTAATATATACCATTTTAAAAAGCTGATGGGAAGGAATGAGAATACAGACATTAATTCATTATAAAATACCTAAGTTTGATTTCTATGAGATTTGGTTTTATGTGTTCTTAGATAAATATCAATCATTTCTAATATATTGGCTATTATTCTTACTACTATGAAGTGTTTTTGATTCCAGGCATATTTTACTAACAATACTTTCTTATATATCCTGTGTGTTTATATATCCTCTGTGTTTATAGTTCAACTATACACTGCAGAGAAAGAAACAATGTCATTTTCTACAAATTTTATCTAATTTTGGAACTGACTTTTTGCATCAAAGATTTTAACATGTTTTTTGACTCAGTGGTTTTATACTGTGATCATTTAAACCTGAACTCTTATGATTAAAAAGCATATAGCTAGGTTCTTTTTTTTTCCATTGGTAGATTTTATTTTTTAGAGTAGTTTTAGGTTTTCAGTAAAATTGAGCAGAAGGTACAGAGAGTTAGTTCTCATATGCTCTTCAAGTGCTTTTTCCCCACATTCTGATTATTATAAACATATTCATTTGAGTGAAACTTTTTTACAGTCTGTGATGGTTAAATATATATATCAACTTGCATGGGCTAAGGAATGCCCAGACAGCTGGTAAAACGTTTCTGGGTATGTCTGTGATGGTGTTTCTGAAAATTAGCATTTGGATTGGTAGATTGAGTAAAGGAAATCTCCTCACCAATTTAGTTTGACATTATACAATCCACTGATAGCCTGAATAGAACAAAATATGGAGGAAGGGTGAATTCATTTTCTCTTGATCAATCTTCTGCTGTCGTCAGACTTCACAGTTCCTTGTTCTTGGGGTTTTGGGATTTATACAACTGCCTACCATGCTCCCTCCTTCTTGGATCTTTGGACTTATACCATCATTTTTACTGTTTCTCTAGCTGGTGGATGACAGATCATGGGACTTCTTGGATCCTATAATTACATGAGCCAATTTTCACCATTACATATATGTATGTATGTATTTCTCCTCTTGGTTCTCTTACTCTGGAGAACCCTGATTAATACACAGTGAGCCCATGTTGTTAAATTATTGTTAAAAAAAAAAGACTACAGTTTAAATTTAGATTTATTCTTTGTATTGACAGATATATAATGACATGTATCTACCATTACAGTGTTATTCAGAGTAGTTTTGATGTCCTAAAAATCTCCTGTGCCACACCAATTCATCCCTGCTCCCTCTCCACGAGCCCCTGGTAACCACTCATCTTACTATCTTTATAGTTTTGACTTTTCTGGACTATAGTTGAAATCATACAATACATAGACTTTTCAGATTAGGTTCTTCGTTTAAGCAATATGCAATCAAGCTTCTTCTGTGTCTTTTTATGACATGATAGCTCTTGTTTTATCACTGCATAATATTTCATTATGTGGATATATCAAAATTTATCTATGTATCTATTGAAGGAAATCTTGTTTGCTTTCTATTTTTTGGACTTATGAGTAAATCTCTATAAATATTTGTGTACAGGTTTTTGTGTGGACACAGTTTTCAACCAAGTTTGGTAAATAGCAATGACCATGATTTCTGTGTTAGGAAAGAGTATGTTTGCTTTTGGAAGAAACTGCCAGCTGTCCCAGGTGGATATACCATTTTGTCTTGCCAGAAGCAATGAGTGAGAATTCCTCTTGGTCCACATTCTTACCAGCATTTGGTATTGTCAGTATGCTGAATTTGGGCCATTCCAATAGGCATGTATACCATCTTGAGGTTGTAATTTACATTTCCCTAAGTATGTGTAATACTAAGCATTTTATCATGTGCTTAATTTACATTTGTATATTTGCTTTGGTGGGGTGTCTTTTTAGGCCTTTTGATCTTCTTTTAATTGATTTGTTTTCTTATTCTTCAGTTTTAAGAGTTATTTGCATATTTTAGATATCAGTCCTTTATTAAAAATATATTTGTTAGGAATAATAAATTTCTCTTCAAAAGGTTTAGTTGAGTAACGCTCTTATCCTTTGCTCACAAGCTTAACCTCCTTGTACTCTCTTGTTTCCAGCCTGCATACCACAACCACCTTCCTGCTGTAGTCACACCCCAACATGCCCAGACATGTCCAGACAGGCATTGTACTATGATGGACAGACCCCCTCCCAGCCCCTCCTTCTCTTACAAATTGTGCGCTAAACATATTTAGAAAAGTTTAAGCCTTAGCCAACCAGGATCAGCTTAGATTGTGCAGTCAAACCCTAAGCAGTAGGGGAAGGACACGGGGGACAGGAACTGCATTAGGGATAAAAACCCCTTCTCTCCTTTGTTCAGTGTGTTCTTGTGATCATGACTGATGCATGCAGCACCTTACTGCAGAAGTAAATTGCCTTGCTGAGAAAACTTTTTTCCTGAGTGCTAATTCTTCTTTGTGGCTTAAAGCATTTGTTTCCAACATAGTTAACAAATATTTTCTCCTACTCTATGGCTTGCTTTTATCTTCTTAACAGTGTCATTTGAGATAAGAATATTTGATTTTTAATGAAGTTCAACATATCTATTATTTATTTCATAAATTGTGCTTTTGGGTTCATATCTAAAAAGTCATCACCTAATTCAAAGTCACCTAAATTTTTTCCTGTTATCTTGTAGAAGTTTTGTAGGTTTGCATTTTACATTTACAATTTTGGACAAGCCAATTAATGTTTCTGAATCTCTCTTGCCATATTAGTAAAATTGAAATTTTTCACTAATAATTTTATATTCCTAAAATAGAATCATAGTTTATTTTTCAAATAAAATTTTATCTAGAAGCTCCAAAGTTAAAGAAAATTATGTCAGTTACTCTTGTTCATGATGTATATAGAGACCATGGATCCAGTATACCTGTTTCTTCCAGCAATGCTCAGTAAAATTTGAAACTACTAAAATAGGAAGTTCAAAGGGTCATTCTTAATCATATTTTATAATTTCAGATCCCTCAATGATTTCTCCCTCAAATGTATGAAAACATATAATCAATTTCAGATTTCTACTATGTAGCCTTTTTTATATCTTCTTAAAATATCAGATTTTCACAGCCATCAAATTAATGTTCTTTTTTTCTCACTTATTTTTTTCCCTCTTCTTTCTCCTTCATATTTGACTTTTTCATCTTTGTATTTTGTTTTTCTTCTCTTGTATGTTGATAAACATTTACTAAGTTTCTACATTTTGCCAAGCACTGACTTAGGCCTTGGAATAAAAAGAGATATACACAAGTCTTTCATTTTTCAAAATGCTCACAATCTAAGCTTTCAAACAGATTATTATAAGTGATAATAATTACATGGTTTTCATAATACAGTTTAGGAATATGTATGCTCTGCCATGATGTTCAAGACAGATTCACTATTTCTTAGGAATGCTAAAGGAAATGATTGAAGGTTTCAGAGATCTGGCAATGTTTGAGTTGACTTGGAAAGTTAACAGTATTTGGGTGCGATAGAATTCTAGGCAGATTGCAGAGGATAAGTAAAGTCACCAAGGCTTAAGCCAGAACAATCTATATGGAGAATATAAAGATCATAAGAAAAGGACAGAGTCTGATATTGTTAGAAATAAAACATACATTCCCTAGTCATTTTTCAAAATTTTATAGTTTTACCTCATAATCAGTCAGTATCTCAAATATTAACATATTCTGTTTTACAGAAATTGTCCAAGATAGCTCTGAAATAACTACAGTCATAAAATGGTTAAAACTGGCCAATATGGTTATTTCTTGCTTGCAATGCTAAAGCATGTGTATTCCAAGTTTCTTGGGTAAAACACACAATACACTTTTTTAAATATATTAGTTGCATAATTTTGATGATAAAAATGTAAATGTAAATATTTAATGTTATAAACAAATTACAAAATTTTTGAAAAGTCAAGTTTAGAATAAATTTGTCATTTGTTTGCTATATGAATGTTAATTACATGTTTTTACTTTGGCCAACATGTTTCTCTGATAGTGGCATAAAATTTTCATTTTGACTTTTATCAACCAAAATTCTACATTAAACTTTATTTTAATTAAAATGCTTTAGGGTTAGTACTGCAAGGAACAAGTCACAGCTGAACATATTCAACATATTTTTCTAGTAAAAGAACTTTAAATTGAAAACTAATACAAAATTCCAGACTAGGGGAAAAAATTTTAAAGTACTTTATTTATAAATCATTATAAAAACACATAATAAATACTTCATATCATTTTTACTGGTTTACTGTGGCTTTTTATTAAATTAATATTTTATAATGTGAGCTTCCGAGATGACTTCGAATGAAAAAGTTCATCGTTAAAAAAAATTCTTAAAAATCTTCTGTTTTTCTTTTCATTTTTCATTCTTTATTTCATTTCTGTCTTTAACTTACTCAAGACATATTTCACTACCCTAAGGATACACAACCATACATAGATATGTGTGTGTGTTTGTGTGTGTATATATATATGCATGTGTATATGTATATAGTGTGTGTGAATATATATACATTTAAATATATATAAATAAAAAATCATAGAAAGATATATATTATTATGATATTTAAAACTTTAATGTTTATTTTAAAATATGTCCAGAGGGGCTAAGAAAGTAATGGTTACGGCAGAATGGAAACTTCATGAGTTTTTCAAAAACAGCGTGAAATTTGGTGTGTTACTATTTGAAGGTAGTAGATGCTGTTTTGTTTTGTTTTTTTGACTTAATATCTTACATTTTTATTTAGAAAGTACTGTTGGTGAACAAATTGTTCTACTTGTTTCCATTGATGAATACTGCTTCAAGATTCAGACATCTCCCTTTCAATTTAACAGAGGAAATATGAAAAATCATGTAATAAAAATATATGTGTATATATTTTTATGCATAAAAATACGAACACACACATACTGGGTCCTATCCGAGGGTGGTGGGTGGGAGGAGAGAGAGGATTACGAAAAATAATTAATGGGTGCTAGGCTTAATACCTGAATGATGAAATAATTTGTGTAATATTCCATGACAAAAGTTTACCTGTCTAACAAACCTGTACTTTTACCCCTGAATTTAAAATAAATGTAACAAAAATTAAATATAAATTAAAAAATAAATGTTGGTTTAAAGGAATTATTTATATTTCCTACAAAGGTAAGTGATATATTCATTATACATTTCTGTATTTTAAAATGGAATTATATAGACAAAAAAACTGTACCAGGAGACATTTTTGAGTAGTTTATTTGGCAGAAAATCATGGTATTGCAGTTAAAACTAAATAAGACTGATAAGCCTAGAAAGGATTTAATTATGAATTTCCTCTACATAAACCTGAGAATAAACTCTAGGAAGTTAATAGTGCTTTTATTACAAGTCAAAGTTTAATTGAGACTATTCTATGTAAACACTGAATCTGTAATTTCTAAATCATAATCAAATAATGTATATTTATATAAAATACTTGTTATTAAATATTCATTCTTTTTTGTTTTAATAAGATATACATTCTGATATTCTGAAAAGGAGATAATTGAATGAAAAAAAAAAGCTCACCAACATTATACTTAGTCAAACTTTCCCTAGAGTAAGGTCAAAGTCCAACTGCGAGCTGGGCAGCAGTTTATTTAAATTACAGACTGCGTCTCTAGAGCGTCCTCTAGACCACTTGTCTTATGGTCTTTGCAGATAAGTCCACAGCACAGATGTCACTCCTATTAACTCTCACAGAGAAGAAACTGAACAATTAGGTGGGGAGAGTTGGTAAAAATTAGGGTAAGAAAAGTTATAATTTCAGAAAGTTTCTTAACACATAATAAATTTCATTGTTAAATTAATTTAAAGTTTTGCAAGTGAGGTATGTTTTATAGTTGCCTAATTCTCTTAATAGATACATTATATTAAGAGGAGTGTGCATGGGGCATGTTTGTATAATTTTTAAGAGACAGTTAAAATTGTGCAAATAAACATGAAAATATGTAGCTATTAATAAATCAAAAATATTAAGTAAAACATTATTTTTGATAAGTCTTATAGCAAGAAAAATGTATACAATAAACAACAAAATAACAGAAAGAAAGCATAAGACAATAGCATGCCAGGTAAAATAATGCAATATTGAAATTAAACATTAAAAAATTACATTAATTTTCCATTGTAAGACTCTATGGTAGTTTACTTGAATTTATCCCATTAAGTCTTTTTGAGGACGCTTTTACTCCCCTAAGTATTAGAAATGAACATCATGGTTCTCTTCTGAGATGATAACTAAAACTTACATTATATTTGATGCAAGTATGTTTATACTTAAATAAATAATCCATTTGTGCCATAAACATTGCAAGAGAGGATTATCTCACCACATTAAGCTGTTGCTGTCCTTGACTAAATTTAGGTAAATGGCCCTTGAGAATTTGTAGTAACATATGTACTTAAAATAAAACAGGTAGCAACTGTTAATGAGAAAAAAATATATTCTGGGTGGTCAATTCATTGTTTTGACACGTTTAACAAACAAAATGAATTGCCACACTTGATCATAACATCATTCATCATTCAAATAGTGAAACTAATCTATACATGCTTTAACCTGGAAGTGAGAGGCCAAACTAGCAGACTAGCATCATATATATTGCCATTGTTAAATGTAATCAACACATTCGGTAGCATATTTCCCCTTGATATACCAGAGAGAGAGATGTCCGTTTGACATACTAGATTAAAACACAGGATAGAAAAAATAAGGTTTGGTATGTAAGACATGTTGCTGTTTATTTATGCACCATAGTATCTTTTTCAAATTTGATGCTTTAAGACATCTTGATAAGTATGCATATATTGGAGGGCAAAAATAACAGATACCAATAAAACTTATGTGACTTTTATTGCAATCCTTTGTTGCTTTGCTGTTATCAAAGTAAAAAACGTACAAAAAATATTGGACATTATAGAGTAACCTTCAAATCTTGACTAATTGCTAGTAAACTTTACATTGCAGAAACAAAAAAAAATTAGTCATAAAAATAGCATATACATTATGCACATGATATGGTTTGGCTCTGTGTCTCCATCCAAATCTCATGCTGAATTGTAATCTCCAGTGTTGGAGTTGGAGCCTGGTAGGAGGTGATTGGATCACGGGGGGTGGTTTCTGTGGTTTAGCACCATCCCCTGCATGCTGTTTCCTGATAGAGTTCTCAGGAGATCTGGTTATTTGAAAGTATGTAGCACTGCCGCCCCCGCACCTTTTTCTTTCTCTCCTGGTGCCATGTAAAGACATGCTTGCGTTCCCTTTGCCCTTCCACCATGATTGTAAGTTTCCTGAGGCCTCCCAAACCATGTTTCCTATATAGCATGCAGAACTATGAGTCAATTAAACCTCTTTTATTCATAAATTACCCAGTCTCAGGTAGTTCTTTATAGCAGTGCAAGAACAAACTAAAACAGCACGTGAATGCATTTTCCCTCTATTGATAAAAGTAGTTGCACTCAGTTTCATCTTACTCCATCAGGCCTTCTGAATATTCGATTTCTGTTTTGCCTTTTGTCTCTACTGTACTTTGAAATTATATTTTGTCTAGTTTAATCTGCAGGAGTAGTAAGCATCATTTCAGGAAAGGCACTGAAAATAATGGATTCTTGGAAGAAGCATGACTTTTCATTTCTTTAAACTCAATGCTTATTTTTTTGTCTATAGAAAACACAAGTTTCTCAAAAGGTATTGATTTTGTAGCTTGTGCAGACAGCATTTTCCTTGTTATTAATTTCTGTCAGGTATCAAAATCCTGGGGAACCTCATATTATTATTTTTTACTTTTTGAATATTTATATGGGTAGTTTAAAAATAGTTATTTAGAGTAGTCTAATTATTCTAACTTTAAAAATACTGCACATAATCTGATTTTCCTTAGTTATCTTCAGTTATTCTTAATCCTCTAGCAAGTTTAAGCTGATGAATTTGAGGCCTTCAGAAGGACAGGTAAGTAGTTCATCTTAGCTGCTATATGTGCATTATCAAGGGTGAGGTCCAGAAGTTTTTAGAGATTTATGATCTGCCTAAATCATCCTTTCTCTCTTCTGGACTATAACTGGTAGATGGATACACATGGAAATCAATAGCCAAGTTATTAATGTCAACTTTCTTGAAGGCTGGGAAAGTACTGATTTTTTTTCCCCCTATCAATAGAGCTTAAGTCAGGATGCCTAAAATATGGCTTGGAAAATATGTTTCCTACAAAGCACAACTGAAAAGGAAAATATGCTTCTAATATTTTCTTCTCTAGTTATACTGTAGCACAATGCTTTTTTCACAACATAATGAGAAATCCCACCCCCGTACTCCTTTTTTGAGTGAATCAACCCAGATAGGCTGGAGCAGTAGTTTTAAAAAACTAGAGTAATAACAGTGAGCATAATCACCTTAATACAGATAAGTAGACAAATCCAATAAATAGAGGGCAATGAATCATTACACACAATACAGTGGCAGCAACAAAGGGGGATGAGAATTCTGGCACAAAAGTGCAATTCAAAGTTTTCTAGAGAATCGTGGATTGCTGGCAGAGACAGGTAAGGCCAAAACATAGAGATGTTACAGAGTAGCAAGAAAATATTGCTAGTCAGGTATTCAGACAGAAATTAACTGCATTTTTCTTCATGTTTTGCTGTTTCCTTCCCCTCCCCAATTTTGGAATATTAAAATAAAAATCACTTCTTGAAATTAAGAAGATGATGATGATGATGACAATCATGACAATGTTAATGACAGAGGTCTTATTGTGTGTTCACTTTGTGCTTGACTCTTTCCTGAAAGTCTTCTCTTGGAGGAAACTAGCTTTCCCTATCAGAAATTATTTATGTTTCTGACTTGGCTGTTTTCTCATAAGGCAAAGCTTATTATGTTTAAGAACTCTATTAGTCAGTGCTTTTAAACCTATAATAAAAGTTAAACCACATCATGCTTAAAAGGGAGAATTACAAAGTTTTCCTCCCAAGAAGATATCCTGTATACCATAGGGACTGCAAAATCTTCCCAATATGAATTGGCAAGGACTTGAAAGTATGTTTGTAAATTAATAGATTGTAATGGTGTTATATCAAGGAGAACATATATATCTTAAATTATTGATATGACTGTACTTACCTTAGAGGCAAATGTTAATGTGCTAGCTTTAGCACTTGGATGGTTCTAACAGCTGTCTTGGCTAACTGAAGATTGTATTTAATGGTTATCCATGATCACTAATCCTGAGATGCTAAAAATGCCCTAGTATACATGAAAGTAGGGATTCTAAACCTTTGGGTGTGTTTGTGCATGTGTGTGCCTAGGGGACATGAATCTCTCACCTGGTTAAGCTATGAACCTCGGCAGCAAATAACTTTTTACTTTCATAAGGTAAAAAACTAAAGTTTACACAAAAATACTAATTATATTGATTGTATGTGGGCTTTTAAAAATGTGGTATTGTTAAATATGGGTGGTGTTTAATAATATATTAGGTACCAAAGCATAATAGATTTACAACTACTATGTCTTGAAAGTAGCGATATCTATCTATCTATCTATCTTTCTATCTATGTATAAATAAATAGCATTTTGAAATACAAACATAATATCTTATCACTTTTCTATTGGTGACAAAAATCACAGATGCTACTAATGCTACTGGCTTGTTGCTTATATTCTTGAGGGATATACTAATTTTTTGATTTGTTGAAACTAATTTTTTTACTACTCATATTCATAGAATGTCCTGCATTCTATCCACGTGGACTACATTTTAAGAAGCCCTTGCAGAGAAGAGAGTATGAAGGCTTTGGCAGTTGGCATGTTGAAGTAGATTTATTATACCCATTTGCTTCTTAGCCACCTCTTAACCACTTAATGACACCTTCCATAGTATCAACAGATGGGGATTATCTCTACCAGGAAAAATTAAGTCATAGCTCCATACTCAACTTCTAGACATAACAAATTCAGTTTAAAGATCTCCAGGCCCTCAATTGATGGAGATACTGCATTTCTTTGAAAAAAGAACAAACCTGCCATTAATTTATTTTATAAAATTTCCTCCACCCCTTCACAAGGGACATGCAGTTACAGACCAAGGTGATAGTCTACTAGGAAAAGAGAAATACGAAGACACTGGGGGAAATTATGTAGAAACATACTAGAAGTTATTGCTATACCTGGGTAAATGAAAAACCATTGCAGTCTACCAGTCAGAGTGAGGGTTAATGAATTAGATGATAGAGAAAACTCACAAATTTACGATATAATTAATTTCTTCTGTTCCTGAATGCAGAATTTGAATACGTATGTTTTACACCTGTTAAAATCTCCACACCGACTTCCTTAACTCTCAAATGAAGGCTTCTATGGTATGAAATATTTTTTAAAAAGAGCCTGGACCTGTTCATCACTACAAATACAAGAAAGCACTGAAACTGCCCAAACTGGCCCGTAGAACTGACGGTTACTGTTTTTTGGATAGTCATATCTATTGATCCTCCTTTTCTTAAAGCTTGAAATTTACATTTGTTTTATCTGAGATACTTCCTTGACCCTCAGGGACTTAAACTTACCAGATAACCTCATCCAGACAAACAGATGCCAGACCTCTCATCCATCATGATTCCTGTTTACCAACTCCTGTTCTTTATCACTCCCTAATTGTTTTCCCACACATAGTTACATTTCTTCCCTGTTATATAAGCACCTACTTTTAGTCCATTCAGAAGACAAATTGATGGTAGTGAATAATTCTCACAAGCTCTATTGGGAGTTCCTCTGAACAAGCTCTCTCTTGTCTGCCACCATGTAAAAATGTGATTTTTTCCCTTCTTTTGCCTTCCATTATGATTGTGAGGCTTCCCAAGCCATGTGGAATTGTGAGTCAATTAAACCTCTTTCCTTTATATATTATTCAGTCTTGGGTATGTCTTTATTAGCAGTGTGATGACAAACTAATACAATGTTTATGACTGCTAACTGGTCAGAGTGTTGGTTGCTGAAATTTAGAGTGGCTGTGGCAATTCCTTAAGATATGACAACAATGAAGCCACATCGATTGAGCCTTTCATGAAAGATTTCTCTGTAACATGCAATGATAGGATTTTACCCACAAAAGAACTTCTTTCAAAATTGCAGTCAGTTCTCTCAATCCCTGCTGCTATTTTATCAAATAGGTTTACATAAAATTCTAAATTCTTTGTTGATATTTCAACAAGATTCACAGTATGTTCACCAGGAGTAGATACCATTTCAAAACAGCACTTTCTTTGCTCACTCATAGGAAGCAACTCTTCATTCGTTACAGTTTTATCATGAGATTGTAGCAAGTTTGTCACATTTTCAGCCTCCAATTCTTGTTCTAGCTCTGTTGTCTTTTTCACCTCATCTGCAGTTATTTCTTTTCCCCTGAAGCCTCAAATCTCTCAAATTCATCCATGAGCCCTGGAATCAACTTCTTCCAAACTCCTGTTCATGTTGGTATTTTGACCTTCATCACAAATGTTCTAGTGACATTGACATCTAGAATGATAAGTCCCTTTCAGAATGTTTTCAATTTACTCTTCTCAGTTCCGTCAGTGGAATCCTTATCTATGGCAGCCATAGCCTTATTGTAAGGCCGGTTGCCTCGCCGGGGAGCTCAGACACATCCATTCCTCCCAGCGTCTGGGAATTACGTGGCCAGTCCACGATCAACATTTAACTCCTCCACATAGCCTCCCCAACACCCACCCCTGAAACAAACTCCGCACCCGACACCTAGCCCACCGCTGGAAATCCCCCCCAAAAATTTTTTGAAAAGCCCCAACAAACCTTGCCCAATAGCACTTTCTTGCCCAATAGCACTTTCTTGCCTGATAGCACTCTCTTGCCCGATAAGCACTTTGCCCCATCAAGGTCATTTTTCCCCAAGGCGGCCCACTCACCAAAAATCCCGCCTGCCCACTAGTAGTAGCTTGCCTCCTGCACGTCCTGTGATCCAATATCCAATCAAGTGCCTTATGCTTTGTCTCCTCAGTTCCCAATTAAACGCTTTCACTCCCTGTAAAACCCCTTGCCCTAAAAAGTTAGGCGCGACTTCTCTGGCCCCCTCCCGGACCATAGAACCTCGCCTGATACCTAAATAAATTGTTTTTTTCATTTTCTTATACTGGTCTCAGTTTCCTCATTTTAAACTCGGCAATAACCCTTACACTTATGAAATCCATTTCTTAAATAATAAGACTTGAAAATCAAGATTGCTACTTGATTCATGGGCTGCAGAATAGATGTTTTTGTAACAGGCATGAAACAAACAGTAATTTCCTGCACATCTTCATCAGAACTCTTGAGTGACTAGGTGCCTTGCCAATGAGGGGGAATATTTTGAAAGAAATCTCTTTTGTTGTTGTTGTTTTTCAGCAATAAATCTCAAGAGTGGGGTTAAAATATTTAGTAAACCATGACATAAACAGATGTGCTTTTATCCAGGTTTTGTTGTTCTGTACTCCATAGAGAAAACGCAGAGAAGATTTAATATAATTCTTCAGGGCCCTAGGATTTTTCAAATGGTAAATGAGCACTGGCTTCAACCACAAGTCATTAGCTGCATAGTTGATTACAGGAGAGTCAGCCTGTTCTTTGAAGCATTGAAGCCAAGAATTGGCATCTTTCTAGCTCTGAAAGTCCTTGGTGACTTCATCTTCTAATAGAAAGCTGTTTTGTCTACATGGAAAATTTGCTGTTTAATGTAGCCACCTTCATCCATTATCTTAACTGGATCATCTAGATAACTTGCTGCAGTTTCTACATCAGCATTTGTTACTTCATTTTGTACTTTTTTACGTTTTGGAGACTGCTCTTTTCTTAAGCCTCATAAACCAACTTCTGCTAGCTTTAACATTTCTTCTGCACTTTCCTCACTTCTCTTACTCTTCATAGATTGAAGACAGTTAGGGCCTTGAGCTGGATTAAGCTTTGGTTTAAGATAATGTTGTGGCTAGTTTGAACTTCTATCCCTACCACTCAAACTTTTCATATCAGCAATAGGCTGTATTGCTTTCTTATTATTTATATATTCACTAGAGTAGCACCTTACATTTCCTTAAATAATTTTTCCTTATAGTCACTATTTGGCAAACTATTTGGCACAAGAGACCTGCTTTCGGTCTGTCTCAACTTTCAACATGCCTTCCTCACTGAGCTTAATCATTTCTAGCTTTTCATTTAAAGTGACAGACATGGGACTCTTTCTTTCTTTTGAATACTTAGAGACTATTGTAGGGTTATTATTGGCCTAATTTCAGTATTTTCACATCTTAGGGAATAAGGATGCCTGAAGAATGGGAGAGAGAAGGGAGAATGGCTGGTCAGTGGAGCAGTCAGAATACACACAAAGTGCGTATTTATCCTTTAAGTTTGCCATCTTATATAGTTGCAGTATCTGGCACCTCAAAACAATTACAATAGTAACATTAAAAATCACTGATTACAGATCATCCTAATAAATACAGTAATAATGAAAAAGTATTGCAAGAATTACCAGAGATACAGAGGTAAAATGTGACACAGAGACACAAAGTGACCACATTATGTTGAGAAAATGGTGCTGATACACTCGCTCAATGCAGGGTTGCTGCAAACCTTCAATTTGTAAAAACTGCAATGTCTGCAAAATGCAAGAAGGTGAAGCACAATAAAACAAAGTAAGCCTATAGTTAGAAGTATTTCTGTTTCCTTGAATGCACCCTGAATAACAAGTAGATAAAAATTAATTACAAATTATATAAGCTTATATTGTTAGAGGAATATTCATAATGATATAACAATGATGTCGCCAATGAAATGGGTTATAACAATTACGTATGGCTGAATAGATCATATAAAGTTTTGAAGTTTCATCTATTAAAAGGAATTGGGATATATTAGAATGACTTGTAAGAAACAAACAGTAATTGCTAATACAAATGAATACTCATTTTATTTTAGTATTTTAGCATGAAGATTATCTATGTTTGTGTATATATATCAATATTTTCTCCTCTGTCTCATTCTCTATGTCTTTCTATATATCTATCAGTCATTGTAATTTGTTATTCCTGGAACAGTGTCCTATTTCAGTTACTTTGGATTCAAACATTAATAACTATGTTTTGATACACATATTGTAAGAAAATAGAGAATTAATTGGCACTGGTATATTCTCAAAATAAAATAATAAATGATGACACAAGCCAAAATTTATTTTGACTGTAATAAAGCAACAGTCTTATAGTGACCATCAATAAAAGTGGTAGAAATCTCAGGCATTAAATGTGGGATAAACTACACTACTGCTGTTACAATTCTCTATTATCTTCTATGCCATTTCTTTGATAATTCAAATTTTATTATTTACTGGTATGATCTAAAAGAAAGGAAGAACAAATTACAAAATATTCAACATCACTTTTTAAGTTTCTCTCTTTAGGGAAACAACAATTGGTCTAGACTAGAATGTTGCCATTACTGCAGTCAGAAATTTGCAATACTTTTGGATTTGGGCAGAAGGAGGTTGGTGGTAGGAGAAGTCTCCATGTTTCTATTTTACTGAGATTTTATAACAAGAACTCTTGTACAACAATATGTTTAATTCTGCTAAAAACTGTTTAAACAATTTGAATGAAGCTAAATTGGAACACTTAAAATATAATAAAAGTCAGTATCCTCAGCACTTGTTCTAATTAATGGAAGGGTACAATTTGATAAGTATTATTTTCTTTACCAATTTTCAGTTTTTCTTTCCTTTATTCAAAATGTCACCATTTACAGTTCAGTTGGCATTTGGGATGAAAAGAAATCTTCTTTTCTTTCAAATGTGCACAAGGTTGATTATTTCTTTGAATGAAATATCATTTCATCTAAGCAACAGTAACATCTTAAATGCTCTTTTTTTCCCTATTGAACTACATCTCTCTTCCAGATTATTAAGTGTAAAACCAGCAATTCAATCATTTTTTTATTCTTGATAACATGGTCTTATCTAATATTTTCCTCTTGGATATAATTTGAAAGGAAGAATTTCATTAACATTTAAGCTCAGTGAACACATAAGGAAATGAAGTTCATTTTTGATATATTTTCTAATTTTTGTAAATGTCCTATCTTATTTTCTTTGTAGATTTCTATCTATGAGAACATATATTATTGTCTATGTTACAAATTAAGAACACCATGACATAAATAGTTTTAGGCAGTCCAGATACAACTTTCCTTTCTGGTATTTTCTAATGCAGCTAAACAAGTCTAAATGCCATTGATATCTTATGGCTAGCTAAATATATTTTCCAAAACTCTTAAAGATTGAGTGATAATTATTTAAATAAGGCAAGGATGCCTAACATATGTTTATAAATTAAGAGCCAAAGATAAATTGTAGCAGTGGTCTAAATATTTATTGATAAAACTAAAAAAGTGTATTCATTTAAAATAACTTTAAAACGGCCTAATTTCTAAAGGTGTGTAAAAGACACATCTTTTGTAGAGAGAGAAGAATCTCCATGTAAATTATTCTAAAATTAAAACACAGTTCATCTCGCTTATCACAAAATTTGAAAGAGTGACAAAAGAGAGAGAGAGACTTTAACTGAATGTGCTTAGGAAATCCCCCCTTTAAGAAAAAAATAGAATTTGGTATTATTAAAAATAATAAAAGGATAAGTGCCACTATAGAACAATGGAGGGGAGAGGCAACTGACAAGAAAGAGGATACATAATATATGAAAAGAATTCAAACAACAGTAATCGTTAAAATAGAAATTAAAATTGTAAAATATGATTATTTCTCTCTATTAACCACAATTCTTATTGCATGCTATTAATGACTTAGCTTTATTTGTTAATTATTTAATTAATACATTTTGCAATGAAAATTCATCATTCAAAACCAAAGTTACAGTCTGAAAATAACCATGTCTAACATCTAACCATTTGGTGCCCAGTGCCACTGCACGATCACAAACTCCTGCCTTTCCTCTATTCCAAGAGACCATCATCAGGAATTTTGCATTCACTTTGCCCTTTATTTATTTTACAGTGCATTCCTTAAGAATATATGTCATATTGCAGTTTCTAACTTTGTAAAAAGTGAATAATGCTTCATGCAATGGTTTGTTTCCTGTTATGTTCACAGTATAGTGCTAAGATTCATCAACACTGGGCCATTTGTGCAAATCTATGTTGTGGGATTTTTTTGGTATAGGATACTCAGACATTCTAGTAAATATCCCAGTTTATTGATTCACTCTCCAAGGATACATTTGGGCTATTCTGAGGAAAAAAAAATTTCAATAATCCAAATAGCAGAGTCTAAAAGTCTAACAACACTCAGGCTAGCAAAATTTTTTTTCAAACTGTTTTGCCACAAGTGTAACTTAATAATGGAAAATAATCTGTAGATATGTGTTTTTAACAGAATAAATGTATATGAAACTATTGAAGATATGCAATGCACTAATACATTGGCACAATTTGGCATCTCTTATATCATTAGAAGAGAGCTGATTTTTTTCATTTATTTCGTGGTTTGTATTTCTTTTCACTTTCATTTGTTTTCCTAATTCTTCAAATTACAAATGTTGTTTCTGTTTGTAATTTATAAATGTAAAATATTGTTTAATTTTGTACATGTAAACAGCAAGGAGAGATTCCCTGAAATCCCAGCATCTATAATAAACAAAACAGACCTAGGCGATCTATTTTCATTCATTTCTCTTTAAAATAAAAATGTTCATGCAAACACACATAATTTTATATATACCTTGTTATATAACATATGCTGTTTTTTTTAATCAGGATTACCTTTCTATTATTAAATTTATTAATTATGTCTGCAGGTTTAATTTAAATTTGAGCCTGGATAATTTTTGGTCTGAGAATTGTGAGTTTTATAATTTATTCTAAGGAAATTAAAGGACAAGTGTGCAAGGTGTGTATTTTAAGTATCATCATTCCTATATTGTTTCTAATATGGAAAACAAAAATCAACCTAAATATACAAAACTAGAAAATTGTTTTAAAAATTAAAGTACAATGCCTCTGTTTAATGTCATTATATAGCTATTAAGAATGATTTTCTTAATTTATATTAAGCTTTATTGAGCTACATATTATAAAAGAATTTTGGTTACAATATATTATGTTCAAAAGTGTTTAATTGTACACAATATAGATTTTAATTTTAATTCTTCATTTTATATTTTATTATGTTCAGGAAATAGCTCTAAATATATATATATAAAATAAAATTAAAATATATATTAAATGTCATGGTATTTAATAGTTAATAGGTATAAGCTTTATGTAAATTTGTTGTGCTTTTCACTATATCCTTTAAATTTACTATATTGTTCCTATTTTATGTATTATTTAAATTTTTCATATTTATAAATTTAAATTTTGAATATTGTTTCAGCTTTTCTTTTAAAAATAAACATATGTAATAATAACCTTTGCTATTTCAGTTGCTTGAAACATCTCTTTAAGCTTTGAATCTACTTAATCATTTTTGAATGTAGTTACATTCTAGTACTTTCCTGATCCATAGCAATTTTTTAACAGTAGCAGAATTTTCAGGATTGTTCATTTAACCTATTCTTTTATTTCATAAATAGTTAAGTTTTGAATTCTGTTTTGCTACTTTTATCTTCTATTCTGAGTTATTTTTTATAGATTGTGGAATGACAAATTTGTGGGAAAAGTAATTCAATAGCTTATGTGTACAAGACCAGAAATTGAAATGTCTTCAAACTCTTAGTAGTTTGGAAAAATGTCCTTAAATATTCTGAAAGAGATACCCTCTGAAAGAGATACCTTCTGTATGAAAGAGCACTGTACAGAAAGTTAAAAGCTATGGACTTTAAGTTGTACTTCATTAAATTGCAGTAGAATTCCATTCCAAAGATATTCTCCAGCATTTGATTAATTTGACATCTGGGAACAGGGAACTTTACATATGTGTAACAGGTACATAAAAATGAGCATTGATATAATCTTCAACATTGACTTTTAATATAGTTATTATGGTTTTCATTTCCAATACACTAAATTTTACATTCCATGGGGTTAAACAAATGGTCCACAATTACATACCTTGCAAGAATTAGAGCTTGGGTTTTATCATATATTATTTCATGAGCATCTTTTGGGCACTATTTCCCTCAGCTGTAATATCAGTACAGTTAGTTAACTGTTTCTAAAACAAGTTTCTTTATTTAAAAAGTACGTGATACGTTACTTGAATAACTATCTTTCACTGATTCATAGTATGGAATAGGAAGAGGTGAATGAGTAATACTTTCCACAGGACACTTCATTGCTTCTCATGATTTATTCTGGAAAATATCCTGATGGAGCTAAAGTTTTACATAAGGCTTCTTTAGATAAAAAGCCGTTTAAGGAAACAAATTACTGAAACTCTCATGATAACCAACATAGAAAAACCGAATGAATTCTAAATATTTCAACAAATCTAGCATGGAAGAGTTTTGCCACTGTTAATATATTATTATTTTTATTGTACTTTAAGTTCTGAGGTACATATGCAGATCTTGCAGAATTGTTGTATAGGAAACCACATGCCGTGGTGGTTTGCGGTCTCCATCACCCCTTCACCTACATCAGGCATTTCTCCCAGTGTTATCCCTCCCCAACCTCCCGTGCCACTACTGTCCCTCACCTAGAACCCCCAACAGACCCCAGTGTGGGATGTTCCCTCCCTGTGCCCATGTGTTCTCATTGCTCAAAACCCGCCTATGAGTGAAAACATGTAGTGTTTGGTTTTCTGTTCTTGTGTTAGTTTGCTGAGAATGATGGTTTCCAGCTTCATCCATGTCCCTGCAAAAGACATGAACTCATCCTTTTTCATGGCTGCATAGTATTCCATGGTGTATATGTGCCACATTTTCTTTATCCAGTCTATCATTGATGGGCATTTGGGTTGATTCCAAATATTTGATATTGTAAACAGTGCTGCAATAAACATATGTGTGCATGTGTCTTTATAATAGAATGATCGATAATCCTTTGGATATATACCCAGTAAATGGATTGCTGGGTTAAATAGTATTTCTATTTCTAGATCCTTGAGGAATTGTCACACTGTCTTCCACAGTGGTTCAACTAATTTGTACTCTCACCAACAGTGTAAAAGCATTTCTATTTCTCCACATTCTCTCCAGCATCTGTTGTCTCCAGATTTTTTAATGATTGCCATACTAACTGGCACAAAGTGATATCTCAATGTGGTTTTGATTTGCGTTTCTCTAATGAGCAGTGATGATGAGCTTTTTTTCATGTTTTTTTTCTGCATAAATCTCTTCTTTTGAAAAGTGTCCGTTCATATCCTTCATCCACTTTTTGATGGGTTTGTTTTTTTTCCCTGTAAATTTTTAAGTTATTTGTATATTCTGGACATTAGCCCCTTGTCAGATGGGTAGATTGCAAAAATGTTTTTTTCATTCTGTTGGTTGCCAGTTCACTCTAATGATAGTTTCTTTTGCTGTGCAGAAGCTCTTAAGTTTAATTAGATCTCATTTGTCTATTTTGGCTTTTGTTTCCATTGCTTTTGGTGTTTTAGTCATGAAGTCCTTGCCTATGCCTATGTCCTGAATGGTGTTGCCTAGGTTATGTATGCTGGGTTTTACAGACTTAGAGAAGATTCTGATTTAGTAACTCAGAGGTAGGACTGAGAAATCTCAGTTTTAGTGAATATCAGTACTTGTGATAATCAGGAAATTTGGGGAAGCACTACATGGATGTAAAAAGAAATAAAAATAAGATAGTATTTGCTAAGTACTAGGCAGTTTCCAAAGTGCAAATATCTCAACCATTATAAATCTCTTGGAATTAAAAATCTCTATTTTAAAGGTAGCAAAACGAAATTTTAAAATAAGTATCTTACTCATAAACACACACTAAATAAGTGAGTTGAGGGAGGAATCATTTTGCCAGTAAATCTCACACTTCTGACTTCATTATTGTATGCATCTTACAGGTTGGAACTATTTTAAACATTTATTAGTAACTACTATAATTTGTGAATATTGGGCTATGTTGACAAATTCTCTGACTTGTTTCAAATTTAAGTCAAAGGAACCTAAGAAAAGTGAAAAGTGCTACAGAGATGATGTCTTCATGAAGGCAATCAGGGCAAGAAAAAGAAACAGAGTATTCAGTTAGGAAAAGAGGAAGTCAAATTGCCTCTACTTGCAGATGACATGATTGTATATTTAGAAGACTCCGTTGTCTCAGCCAAAAATATCCTTAAGCTGATAAGCAACTTTAGCAAAGTCTAGGATACAAAACCAATATGCAAAAGTTACTAGCATTCCTATACACCGATAACAGACAAACAGAGAGCCAAATCATGAGCTCTCTGTTTGTCTGTTATTGGCATATAAGAATGTTCTCAACTCACTTTAGTGTGTGTTCATAAGATACTTATTTTAAAATTTCATTTTGCTACCTTTAAAATTGCTACAAAGAGAATAAAATACGGAAATAAAACTAACAAAGGACATGCAGGACCTCTTCAAGGAGAACTACAAACCACTGCTCAAGGAAATAAGAGAGGACACAAACAGATGGAAAAACATTCCGTTCTCATGGTTAGGAAGAATCAATATTGTCAAAATGGCCATACTGCCTAAAGTAATTTATAGATTCAGTGCTATCCCCATCAAGCTACCAAGCTTCACAGAATTGGAAAAAAACACCTTAACTTCATATGGAGCCAAAAGAGAGCCCACATAGCCAAGACAACCCTAAGCAAAAAAAAAAAAAAAAAAAAAAAAAAAAGTGGAGGCAGGCATTATGCTATTTTATTTCAAACTATATATGACAAGGCTACAGTAATTAAAACAGCATGGTACTGCTACCAAAAGAGAGATATAGATCAATGGAACAGAACAGAAACCTCAGAAATCATGCTTCACATCTACAACTCTCTGATTTTTGACAAACCTGACAAACACAAGCAATGGGAAAAGGATTCCCTATTTAATAAATGGTGTTGGGAAAACTGGCTAGCCGTATGCAGAAAGCTGAAACTGGATCCCTTCCTTGCATCTTATACAAAATTTAACTCGAGATAGATTAAAGATTTAAACATAAGACCTAACACCATAAAAATCCTAGAGGAAAACTTAGAAAAAACCATTCAGGAGATAGGCATGGGTAAGGACGTTGTATAAGACCATCATGTATTAAAATACAATATAAATTAATATTTAGAATGAGACAAAGAGTAACTACTTAAAAAAGACTGATGAGAAAAGTGACAGAGAAATATGTGTTTTATATATTGTTTCAAAATACACTGAGAGCAAGTAGGAAAGAGTAATATTGAGGAAATGTTGGATTATTTGTAACTATCTGGAAGACTTTCTAGTGCTTTCTTAAGAACATTTTTTTGAAAATATATATTTTATTGCACTTTAGGTTCTGGGGTACATGTGCAGAACATGCAGGATTGTTGCATAGGTACACACATGGCAATGTGGTTTGCTGCCTTCATCCCCGTCAACTATATCTGGCATTTCTCCCCCATGTTATCCCTCGCCAACTCCCTACCCCCCGCTGTCCCTCTCCTAGTCCCGCCCAACAGAACCCAGTATGTGATGCTCCCCCTCCCTGTGTCCATGTGTTCTCATTTTTCAACACGCACCTATGAGTGAGAACATGCAGTGTTTTGTTTTCTGTTCTTGTGTCAGTTTGCTTAGAATGATGGTTTCCAGGTCCATCCATGTGTCTACAAAGGACATGAACTCATCCATTTTTATGGCTGCATAGTATTCCATAGTGTATATGTGCCACATTTTCCTTGTCCAGTCTATTAGCAATGGGCATTTAAGTTGGTTCCAAGTCTTTGCTATTGTAAACAGTGCCGCAATGAACATTCACGTGCATATGTCTTTATAACAGAACAATTTATAATCCTTTGGATATATACCTAGTAATTGGATTGCTTGGTCAAATGGAATTTCTATTTCTAGGTCCCCGAGGAATCACCACATTGTCTTCCACAATGGTTGAACAAATTTACACTCCCATGAACAGTGTAAAAGTGTTCCCATTTCTCCACATCCACTCCAGCAACTGTTGTCTCCAGAATTGTTAACGATCGCCATTCTAACTGGCATGAGATGGTATCTCAATGTGGTTTTGACTTGAATTTCTTTAATGACCAGTGATGATGAGCATTTTTTCGTATGTTTGTTGGCCTCATGTAAGTCTTCTTTTGAAAAGTGTCTGTTCATGTCCTCTGCCCACTTTTGAATGGGTTTGTTTGTTTGTTTTCTTGTAAATCTGTTTTAGTTATTTGTAGATCCTGGATATTAGCCCTTTGTCAGATGGGTAGATTGCAAAAATTTTTTCTCATTCTGTTGGTTGCCAGTTCACTCTAATGATTGTTCCTTTTGCTGTGCAGAAGCTCTGGAGTTTAATTAGATCCGATTTGTCTATTTCGGCTTTTGTTGCCAATGCTTTTGGTGTTTTAGTCATAAAGGCCTCACCTGTGCCTATGTCCTGAATGGTTTTGCCTAGGTTTTCTTCTAGGGTTTTTATGGTGTTAGGTCTTAATCCATCTGGAGTTAATTTTGCTGTAAGATGTAAAGAAGGAGTCCAGTTTCTGCTTTCTGCACATGGCTAGCCAGTTTTCCCAACACCATTTATTAAACAGGGGAATCACTTCCCCATTGCTTGTTTTTGTCAGGTTTGTCAAAGATCAGACGGTTATAGGTGTGGCGTTGCCTCGAAGGCCTCTGTTCTGTTCCATTGGTCTATATCTCTGTTTTGGTACCAGTACCATACTTTTTTGATTACTGTAGCATTGTAGTATAGTTTGAAGTCAGATAGCATGATACTTCCAGCTTTGTTACTTTTGCTTAGAATTGAATTGTCTATGCAGGCTCTCTTTTGGTTCCGGATGAGTTTAAGGTGATTTTTTACAGTTCTGTGAAGTGGGTCATTGGTAGCTTGATGGGGGTAGCGTTGAATCTATAAATTACTTTGGGCAGTATGGCCATTTTCACAATATTGATTCTTCCTAACCATGAGCATGGAATGTTTTTCAATCTATTTGTGTCCTCTCTTATTTCCTTGAGCAGTTGTTTGTAGTTCTCCTTGAAGAGGTCCTTTACATCCTTTGTTAGTTGTATTCCTAGATATTTTGTTCTCTTTGTAGCAATTGTGAATGGCAGTTCACTCTTGATTTGGCTCTCTTTAAGTCTGTTATTGGTGTGTAGGAATACTTATGATTTCTGCACATTGATTTTGTATCCTGAGACTTTGCTGAAATTGCTTACCAGTTTCAGGAGATTTTGATCTGAGACAATGGGTTCTTCTAAATATACAATCATGTCGTCTGCAAATAGAGACAATTTGACTTCCTCCTTTCCTAATTGAATACCCTTTATTTCTTTTTCTTGCCTGATTGCTCTAGCTAGAACTTCCAATACTATATTGAAAAGGAGTGGTGAGAGAGGGCATCCTTGTCTAGTGCCAGATTTCAAAGGGAATGCTTCCAGTTTTTGCCCATTCGGTATGATATTGGCTGTGGGTTTGTCATAAGTAGCTTTTATTATTTGAGATACATTCCGTCGATACCTAGTTCATTGAGAGTTTTTAGCATAAAGGGCTATTGAATTTTGTTGAATGCCTTCTCTGCATCAATTGAGATAATCATGTGGTTTTTGTCTTTGGTTCTGTTTATGTGGTGAATTACGTTTAGAGACTTGCGTATGTTGAACCAGCCTTGCATCCCTGGGTTGCAGCCTACTTGATCATGATGGATAAGCTTTTTGATGTGCTGTTGCAGTCGTTTTGCCAGCATTTTATTTCAGATTTTTGCATCTATGTTCATCATGGATATTGGCCTGAAGTTTTCTTTTCTTGTTGAGTCTCTGCCAGGTTTTGGTATCAGGATAATGTTGGTCTCATAAAAGGATTTGGGAAGGATTCCCTCTTTTTGGATTGTTTGGAATAGTTTCAGGAGGAGTGTTACCAGCTCCTCTTTGTATGTCTGGTAGAATTCGGCTGTGAACCCAACTGGACCTGGGGTTTTTTTTGGTTGGTAGGCTATTAATTGCTGCCTCAACATCAGCCCTTGTTATTGGTCTATTCAGAGTTTCTACTTCTCGCTGATTTTGGCTTGGGAGGATGCAAGTGTCCAGGAATTTATCAATTTCTTCAAGGTTTACTGGTTTATGTGCATAGAGTTTTTTGTGGTAATCTCTGATGGTAGTTTATATTTCTGTGGAATTTGTGGTGATATCCCCTTTATCATTTTTTATTGCATCTATCTGATTTGTCTCTCTTTTCTTTTTTATTAATCTGGCTAGTGGTCTATTTTATACATCTTTTTAAAAGACCGGCTTCTGGATTTATTGATTTCTTGAAGGGTTTTTTGTGTCTCTATCTCCTTCAGTTCTGCTCTGATCTTAGTTATTTCTTGTCTTCTGCTACTTTTGAGTTTTTTTGATCTTGCTCCTCTAGCTCTTTCAATCTTGATGATAGGATGTTGATTTTAGATCTTTCCTTGCTTCTCCTGTGGGGCATTTATTGCTGTAAATTTTCCTCTAGATACTGCTTTAAATGTGTCAGGACATCTGGTACCTTGTGTCTTTGTTATCATTGGTTTCAAAGAACATCTTTATTTCTGTCTTCATTTCATTGTTTATCCAGTCAACATTCAAGAGCCAGTTTTTCGGTTTCCATGAAGTTGTGTGGTTCTGAGTGAGTTTTTTAATCCTGAGATCTAATTTGATTGCACTGTGGTCTGAGAGACTGTTTTGATTTCCATTCTTTTGTATTTGCTGAGGAGTCGTTTACTTCCAATTATGTGGTCAGTTTTAGAGTAGGTGTCATGTGGTGCTGAGAAGAATGTATATTCTGTGGTTTTGGGGTGGAGAGTTCTGTAAATGTCTATTAGGTTTGCTTGGTCCAGATCTGATTTCAAGTCCTGGATATCCTTGTTAATTTTCTGTTTCGTTGATCTGTCTAATATTGACAGTGGAGTGTTAAAGTCTCCCACTGTTATTGTGCGGGAGACTAAGTCTCTTTGTAGGTCATTAAGAACTTGCTTTATGTATCTGGGTGCTCCTGTATTGGATGTGTGTATATTTAGGATCATTAGCTCTTCTTGTTGCATTGATCCTTTACCATTATATAATGCCCTTCTTTGTCTCTTTTGATCGTAGTTGGTTTAAAGTATATTTTATCAGAGACTAGAATTGCAACTCCTCATTTTTATTTTACTCTCCATTTTCTTGGTAAATCTTCTTCCATCCTTTTGTTTTGAGCCTATGTGTATCCTTGCATGTGAGATGGGTTTCCTGGATACAGCACACGGATGGGTTTTGATTTTTCATCCAATTTGCCAGTCTGTGTCTTTTGATTGGGGCATTTAGCCAGTTTACATTTAAGGTTAATATTCTTATGTGTGAATTTGATCCTACCATTTTGATGCTATCAGGCTGTTTTGCCCATTAGTTGATGCAGTTTCTTCATTGTGTTGATGCTCTTTATCATTTGGTACATTTTGGAGTGGCTGGTGGTCGTTGTTCCTATCTATGTTTAGTGCTTTCTTCTGGAGCTCTTGTAAAGCAGGCCTGGTGGTGATGAAATCTCTGAGCAATTGCTTGTTCATAAAGGATTGTATTTCTCCTTCGTTTATGAAGCTTAGTTTCACTGGATATGAAATTCTAGGTTGAAAATTCTTTTCTTTAAGGATGTTGAATATTGGCCCCCACTCTCTTCTTGCTTGTAGGGTTCTGCTGAGAGATCCTCTGTGAGTCTGATTTGCAGATCTCTCGACCTTTCCCTCTGGCTGCCCTTAGCATTTTTTCCTTCATTTCATCCCTGGTGAATCTGACGATTATGTGCCTTGGGGTTGTTCTTCTTGAGGAATATCTTTGTGGTGTTCTCTGTATTTTCTTGACTTGAATATTAGCCTGCCTTGCTAGGTAGGGGAAGCTCTCCTGGATAATATCCTGAAGAGTGTTTTCCAACTGGGATTCTTTCTCTCTGTCACATTCAGGTATAGCTTTCATATGTAGATTAGGTCTTTTCACATAATCCCTTATATCTTGGGGGCTTTGTTTATTTCTTTTCACTCTTTTTTCTCTAATCTTGCCTTCTCGTTTTATTTCATTGAGTTGATCTTCAATCTCTGATATCCTTTCTTCTGCTTGGTTGATTCAGCTATTGAAACTCGTGTATGCTTCACAAAGTTCTTGTGTTGTGTTTTTCAGCTCCATCAATTCATTTATATTCTTCTCTAAGCTGTTTATTCTCATTAGCATTTCATCAAATCTTTTTTCAAGGTTCTTAGTTTCTTTGCAGTAGTTTAGAACGTGTTCTTTTAGCTCAGAGAAGTTTGTTATTACCCACTTTCTGAAGCCTGTTTCTGTCAATTCATCAGACTCATTCTCCATCCAGCCTTATTCCTTTGCTTGTGAGGAGTTGTGATTCCCTTGGAGGAGCAGAGGCATTCTGGTGTTGGGTGTTTTCATCCTTTTGAACTGATTTCTTCCTGTCTTTGTGGATTTATTCACCTGTGGTCTTTGAAGTTGGCATCTCTGAGTGGATGTTCTTTTTGATGATGATGAAGTTATTTCTTTCTGTTTTTTAGTTTTCCTTCTAACAGTCAGGCCCCTCTGCTGTAGGACTGCTGGAGGTCCACTCCAGACCCTGCTTGCCTGGGGGATCACCAGTGGGGGTACAGAACAGTAAGGGTTGCTGCCTGCTTCTTCTTCTGTTATCTTTGTCCCAGAAGGATACCCACCAGATGTCAGCCTGAGCTCTCCTTTATGAGGTGTTTCTTGGATATATGGGAGTCAGGGAGCTGCTTGAGGAGACTGTCTGTCCCTTACAGGAGCTCAAGTGCTGAGCTGTGAGCTCCCTTGTTCCATTCAGAGCTGCTGGGCAGGTACGTTTAAGTTTCTGCAGTGGAAATCATAACCGCCTTTTTCCCCAGGTTCTCTCTCCTGGGAAGATAGGGCTTTATTTATAAGTTCCTGATGTGCTGCTGCCTTTTTTCAGAGATGCCCTGCCTAGCAAGGAGGTAGCCAGTCACAGTCTGCCAGGGGAGGCATTGCTAAGCTGCCGTGAGCTCTGCCCAGCTGCTGTATGAACTTCCTTGTGGTTTTGTTTATGGAGATGTAGTTAAAACTGCCTCAGTAATGGCGGTCTGCCTCAGTAATGGCAGACTGACTCTATAATGGCAGACTGCCCTGGTAATGGTGGACTGTCTTGGTAATAGTGGACTACCTCAGTAATGGCAGCCTTCTTCGGTAGTGGTGGACTGCCTTGATAATGGCTGACACCCTTCTCCCCCACAGAGCTGGACTGTCCTGGGGCCAGCTGTGCTTGTGAAACTCTCAATCCAGAGCATTTCAGATTGCTGGTCTTTGTGGGGGTGGGACCAGCCAAGCCAGATCACCTGGCTCCCTGTTTCAGCCCCCTTTTGTTCAGTTGAATGGGCGACTCTGCCTCCCAGGCGTTCCAGGCACCAGTTGAAATGGCCACCCAGATTTGTATGAGTTTTTATGCAGAGACCCACCGCACCAGCTGAAACAGTCGTGCTGGAGACTTGTGGCACTTTTCCACCCAGGAGTCTCCTGGTCTTTGGGCAGTAAAAACTCCTTTGGAAATGTGATCACTCACCCTCTGCGTTCTCACTGGGAACTGCACTCCAAAGCTCTTCCTATTCAGCCATCTTGGATTTGTTTCAGAATTTTTGTATTTTTAGCAGAGACAGTGTTTCTCCATGTTGGCCAGACTGGTCTCAAACTCAAAAACATTAATATTTCTTGGGGAAAGAACTACATGTAGCAGCAGTATTTGAAATAAAAAGTATAAAGGATTTAAATAAAATAAAAACTAGCTTAAAGGGTAAATCAAATATATTTGAGAAAAAATAAAAGGCATAAGAAAATTAATATGACACATAACCTGAGGTTATATGCATGTTGAATATTAATAACAGTATGGACTCAACTTAGAGCTTGACAATGTTGCCATTTCTGAATGCTTACCCTAGGCTAAAACCTTGACATGAATAAACCTATTTAGGTATTATATCAACCCTTTGAAGAAGGTCATACTATCATCACCTTATGAATAATGAAATCCAATCTTCCATAGGTAGTTTGTGCATTTCCATTCAATAAGCAGGTGATTGATTAACTGTGCATCAATGGATGAATGGATAATGAAAATGTGGTATATATATATATATATACAATGAAACACCTTTTGGCCTCAAAATGAAGAATATTCTGTTATTTGCAATGTGGATAAACCTGGAGGTTATTACAATCAAGTGAAATTTGCCAGGAAGAGAAAGACAAATAATGAGTTATCTCACTTATATGCAGAATCTAAAAAATCTCATAGATGCAGAGAGTAAAATGGTGGTTACCAGAGCCTGTGTGGGTGATAGGCGAATTGGGGAGGTGTTGGTCAAAGGACACAAAATTTCAGTTGGCAAGTAAAGTAACATTCCAAAGATTTATTGAACATCGTATTGACTATTGTGAATAATATTGTATGCTTTAAAATTGCTAACAGGGTAGATTTGAAGTGTTCCCACCATAAAAATGATAAGTATATGGTATAATCAAGATGTTAAGAAGCTTGTATTTAGTCATTTCACAATATATACACATGTCAAAATATATTGTATACCCCATAAACCTATACAATGTTTACTTATCAATTAAAAATAATAAATACAAAAGTAAGATGAAAAAGCCCTGGTATGCTGGTTCCAACCAGCAAGGGCTCCTGATCTCCTTCCCCAACCAGCTGGTGGTTATGCCTGTTCTGCTTTCTTCTGAGCTATGCTAAATCTTTTTGTGGTTGGGAACTTTCATCTTCTAGATTGAGGAAACATTTGAAATGCCATACAAAACAGCATTATTTATATTCTCATTTCTATTAGATCTTTATAATGATTCCTTATTGAACTTAAATGGCACAGGACTGATTGAAATAGAACATTTAATTGTTTTGCTTCTCTAACTCTCTCAGCCCTAATTAAATATTGTTCAGAGAAAAAAAGATGAAGTTGTTTAGCTGAGATTTATATCCAGCCTCCTGACTTCACACTAAGAAAATCTACCAACATATAAAAAGTTCAATCTTCATTAAGTGTATGTATGTGTATGTGTGTGTGTGTGAGATTTTGATTTTATATGAAAATGTATATTATGTGTAAGACAAAAGTCAAGGCATATAGAAAAAGATACACAAATTCTTTTGTCAAATATTTACATAAAATATATCATCTAATCATATCAGTGACCATCAAAGAAATGATCAGATTTGCTCTGTAATGTGAGACAAAAATATTGTGAAATGATAAATATTAATATGACACATAACCTGAGGATGTATATCATTATAAACTTACTTTACAGTAATCACTTAAGGAAAACTCAATTGGTTATCATTTCTTTGGCTATGTTGAGTATTAATAACAGTATGGACTCTACAGGATATCAAATAACAGCTTACTGTTTCACTTTTAGGAAGCATGACAATGACTTGAATAATTTTTTTACAGAAAGAACTGAAGTATTGATGTGGGTTAAACTATTATACTGTAGACACAAGGGCCAATAAAATTGTAACAATTTACTAGCTATGTGTGAATAGGGATTTATTTTAAATGTCAATATCTCATAACATTTCTGATATTCCACTTCAATAGTAAAAATAGGAAAGAATTGTGAATGAAGTTTTTGTATCCACAATAAGAGATTCACAATGTGATTAATGTAGAATGATATTCTATGGAATATACTTAAAGAGTTATTTTGAAAATGCCACTATACTTTCTTTCTCAAGTGAACATATTCAAAGGCTCAGGAATAATCATAGTTTTCATCTCTTCAAAATAAGTTATTTGCTGTTCCATTTTAGCAATCATTCAGTCTTTTCTATAACAGCAATCAATGAGGTTTTTCACTTGGAAATGTAAATTTGATAGAGTGGCAGAAAAAAAGCTCTAGTTGAGGTAACAATTAAGCTATGATATTACCTATTCCTTCATAATTTTCTTTGTCACCAAATCTTACCATATCATTGTGTAATAACATATAATGATCAATTTCATGTATCTTCTCCATAGCTTATAATTACATATTTCTTTAATTGCTTCTGTAATATAACACAACTCAAAATCTGTATTCTGTTTCTTTTTATTTAATTTTTATCTACTTTTGTGTAATTCAAATCAATCCATTCTATCCTTATCTACCCTTATTCCATCTATAGATTGATATTTTGAATCTCATATTATTTCTTCAGATAAAATATTGTATGAATAAACCTAGTGTCTTAGTCCATTTTTGTGATGCTTTAAAAGAATACCTAACGCTGCGTAATTTATTGAAAAAAGAGTATTATTTGGCTCATGGTTCTGCATGCTGTACAAGAAGCATGGCACCATCATGTACATGTGTGAGGGCCTCCAAATGCTTCCACTCATGGCTGAAGATGCAGGGGGAGCAAGATGTGCAGAAACCACATTGCAAGACAAGAAACAAGAGAGAGTGAGGAAAAGGCCAGGCCATTTTTAACAACTAGCTCTCCTGTGAACTAACAGAGTGAAAACTCATTCATCACCATGAGAATGGCACCAAGGCATTTCATGAGGGAGGTATCTCCATGACACAAACACCTCCCATTAGGCGTCACCTCAAACACTGAGGATTAATTTTTAAGATGAGATTTGAAGGGGCAAAATATCCTAACTATAGCACAAAGCAAAGCCATGTTCCCTTTCAATGGAGTGATACATTTACATCTGCATGCTAAGCATTTCTTTCAACTCAATCTATACACTCTTTATTCCATGCAGACTTTTCAATACTATTTTTTTAATCTGGTAATTCTGAATAAGAAACCATAAGTTTTAAAGTAAATTTCAAAAATTATAGTCACATAAATATTCATAATTAAAATTTTCTTGATATTTGTAAATGTTCCAATTATTCTTTTTTTTTATTTTTTTTAAAGAAAGAAAAGAAAAAAGAGAGAAAGAAGGAAAAAAGGAGACTGAAAGAAAGGGAAAAATAAGAAGAAAAAGAGGGAGAGAGAATGGGAATCTTGCTCTATTGCCCAGGCTAGAATGCAGTCTAAAAATGGGTATTGAAAAGCTCTTTTATACTAATAATTGTGTTATACAATGGAGACAGGAAGGAATAAGGGAGGAAAATAACAAACAAACAGCCAACCAATATTTCATTTAAACCTATGAAATGCTATGCAATTGCTGGGGAGTAATTTACTCCCAACCATGTGGTCACTTTTAGAATAGATGTGATGTGTTACTGAAGGAAATGTATGTTTTGTGGATTTGGAGTAGAGAGTTCTGTAAATGTTTATTAAGTTTACTTGTTCAAGGTCTAAGTTCAAGTCCTGGGTATCCTTGTTAACCTTCTGTCTCATTGATCTGTCCAATATTGACAATGTAGTGTTAAAGTCTCCCACTAGTATTGTGTGGGAGTCCAAGTCTCTTTGTAAGTCACCAAGAAGTTGCCCTGTGTATCTGGGTGCTCCTATATTGAGTGCGCATAGACTTAGGATCATTAGCTCTTCCCATTACATTGATCCCTCTACCATTATACAATGTCCTTATCTCTTTTGGTTTCTGTTACTTTAAAGTCTATTTTTCAGAGATGAGAATTACAACTCCTGCTTTTTTTTTTTTTTTTTTTTTTTTTTTTTGCTCTCCATTTGGTTGGCAAATCTTCCTCCATCCCTTTGTTTTGAGTCTCTGTATATCCTTGCATGTGAGATGGGTCTGGATGCAGCTTACCAATGGGTTTTTTGGAATGGCTGATACTGGTTGTTCCTTTCTGTATGTAGTGCTTCTTTCAGAAGCTCTTGTAAAGCAGGCCTGGTTTTAATGAAATCTCTGAGTACTTGCTTGTTTGCAAAAAATTTTATTTTTCATTCACTTATGAAACTTAGTTTGGCTGGATATGAAATTCTGGGTTGAAAGTTCTTTTCTTTAAGGATGTTGAATATTGGCCCCCCACTCTCTCTGGCTTGTGGGGTTTCTGCTGAGAGATCTGCTGTGAGTCTGATAGGCTTCCCCTTGTGGGTAACCTGACCTTTCTCTCTGGCTGCCCTTAATATTTTCTCCTTCATTTCAACCCTGGTGAATCTAATGATTATGTGCCTTGGGGTTGCTCTTTTGAGGAATATATTTGTGGTGTTCTCTGTATTATCTGGAGTTGAGTATTGTCCTGCCTTGCTAGGTTGGGGAAAGTTTTCCTGGATAATATCCTGAAGAATATTTTCCAGCTTGGATTCACTGTCTTCGTCACATTCAGGTACACCTATCAAACGTAGATTAGGTCTTTTCACATAGTCCCATATTTCTTGGAGACTTTGCTTATTTCTTTTTGCCCTTTTTCTCTAATCTTGTCTTCTCATTTTATTTCATTAAGTTGGTCTTTGACCTCTGAAATCCTTTCTTCTGCTTGATCAATTGGACTGTTAAAACTTGTGCATACTTCGCGAAGTTCTCGTATTGTGTTTTTCAGCAGCGTTAATTCACTTATATTCTTCTCTAAATTGTCCATTCTCGTTAACATTTCATCAAACCTTTTTTCAAGGTTCTTAGTTTCCTTGCATTGGGCTAGAACATGTTATTTTAGTTCACAGAAGTTTCTCATTATCCACCTTCTGAAGCCTAATTCTGTTGATTCCTCACATCCATTCTCGATCAGGCCTTGTTCAATTGGTGATGAGGAACTGCAATCCTCTAGGAGGAAAGGCATTCTGATTTCGGGTGTTTTCAGTCTTTTTGTGCTGGTTTCTTCCCATCTTTGTGGATTTATCCACCTGTCATCTGTGTAATTGCTGACTTTCAGATTAGGTCTCTGAGTGGACGTCCAGCTTGTTGGTGGTAAAGTTTTTTCTATTTCTTAGTTTTCCTTCGGCAGATGCCCCTCCCCCACAGAGCTGGACCTTCCCGGGTTCAGCTGTACTTGCTGTGAAACTCTCAATCCTCAGCAGTTCCAATTGCTGTTTTTTTTGTTGTTGTTGTTGTTGGAGGGGGACCAGCTTTCCCCTGCGGCGACCCACTATGCCAGCTGAAACAGCGGCATTAAGATTCGTGGTGCTTTTCTGCCCAGGAATCTTCTGGTCTGGTTCCCCACTTCAGTCTGCTTTTCAATCAGTTGAATGGGAGACTCTGCCTTCCCCGGAGCTCCAACGCCAACTAAAAGGGCACTCAGTCCCATATACTCCGGACTGAGAACCGCCTCGCCAGGGCGCCTGCAAAACGGCTGCGCCAGCCAAGAGTCACGCTGGCGACCTGTGGGGCTCCTCTGCCGGGAATCTCTTGGTCCGTGGGCAATAAAAATTCGTCTGAAAATGTGATGTCTACTCACTCTCTGCACTTTCAGTGGGAGCTACAATCCTGAGCTGCTGCTAATCCTCCATCTTGGATCTCTCTCCTCCAATTATTCTTTAGACCTTGTACTTTGACATGGACATGAGCAGAAGCTTATGTACATAGTGTTATTTCATTTACATATTTTATTGTAAGATAATAAGATGGCCATGACATGATTTTAAGAAATTGTAGTTCTTATTTCACAATGTTTTCCTTCACTGAGTCTCACTTCTTTGCCTTTTCATTTAGTTTGGCATTATATTTCAATGGTTACATAGCAAAAAAAAAAAAGAAAACAGGGACTATGCATGACAATCTGTTACTATTTTATATTTCTATGTGCATGCATTTTTTTATTTGAAGTTGAATTGTCTGGTTATTTTTAAATTATATTTAAAATTGTTAACATTTTATAGCAGAATGTATGAGTCTTGAGCGGAAAGCTAAATATAAACTCGCTTTATAAAGAATATAATCAGGATATATAACATCCAGGTGTGGAAAAATTTGTTTCACCCAATAATCCTAAAATTATAAGTTAAAAATTTTAAAAAGAACCTACATACTTATGATATTGTATATATGAAGCATGACCATTAAAGAGTTTCTAAATCTCCTGGATAATTTAAGAAATATTATTTTTCCTTATACAATTTAACAAGGGAATTCTATGAAAGCCGGAGATAAAGTAAGAACATTTTAATTTCCATTTTTATTCCATCTTTTCTGAAACAGTGTTAAGGAAAGATGGCTCCAAAATACACCGAGATACAAAAAGAAAATTCTGACAACAGTTAATCTAATCTCACAATATTGTTTGAGAAGGCCTATCTTATCCCTCTGTTTTAGCAATTTTATTCACTATGTTGGTTCTGACTGATAAAAAAAAATGCTTTGCCTTCCAGAATTTATGGTCCACCGAAGTCAACAGAAATAGAAAGCAGATTTATACTTACTCTTCTTGATAGAAAAATATTGTCTTCAAAACTTTTAAAATGTCTCATTTTAAGATACAATAATTAATTCTTAAACCTTATGTTTAGTTCAGACATTAAATACCTTGAAATATGTTGAAGTGTGTAATGTTTTGAAAGATAAAATCGAGTTCAAGACCAGGCTGGCCAACATGATGAAACCCGTCTCTACCAAAAATACAAAAATTAGCTCAGCATGATGACACACACCTGTAATACCCAGCTATTGGAGAGGCTGAGGCAGGAGAGTCGCTTGAACCCCAGAGGCAGAGGTTGCAGTGAGCCAAGATCCCATTTCAATAGTAAAAATAGGAAATAATTGTGAATGAATTTTTGTATGTACAATAAGAGATTCATAATTGATTCATGAATCTCCACTGCACTCCAGCCTAGGTGACAAGAGCAAAACTCCATCTTAAAAAAAAAAAAAAGTAAAGAGTTTATAAAGAGTTTGCTACTCCTCAGAACAGTAACCAAAAAATCGGGGCCCTGTCTATCAAGGATCAGAGATAGGTGAGAGAAAGGTGGACCATGAATCAGTTATAAGGCACTGAGTAGCCATCCAAAACCACACTGTTATAGAAAACATTGTTTTAGAACATTTGTAGAATAACAGAAACTCTCTGGGTGCCATCTGACATTTTAAAAAGAAGCTTAAATTGATAGTCCTCTAGTCACATCTGTCTCAAATTCCTCTATGTTTAGCACATCGTTCTGCTGTCCTTCAGTGACTAAGACTTCTTCTAAATTCACAAATAAGGCCAAAGGCTCCATCTTTAAAATTTGTGTGTGGAGACTATGTTCCATGCGTAAACAATAGATTGCTCATTGAATAATTCATTTATTCATTCAGCTATTCACTCATTTAATCATTTGTTAGAAGATTTGAGAACCTATTATACTTTTACTCATAATCATGTACGAGTGAAAATTACCTTAAATATTGCAGATTTTGAATGGCCTTTTTGCTACATGGCATAACCATTCTGTGTAATGTATCTGGAATTTAAAAACTGCACAAATTATTCAACTTTAAATTACTTCAAAATCGTACTTTAATTTCCCAAGTTTCAACATTAGATGACGGGATTATCAGAGTATAATCAGGGAGAAAGAAAAAAACAGTTATAGACTTCTAGAAAAATGAAAGAACAGTGTGTTTATCCTCTCAACTGAAAGACCGAAAACAATGAATAAGGCATATGAAACATACAAGGATCACAGGACATTGGCAATCATAAAGAAAAATGATCCTTGACTGATAAAAAGCAAATGAAGAGAGCCCTTTGATTTCTCCATCTTACTGTCCGAGGAGAGTTCCCAGGTCATGGTGCAGAGATGCAGAACTTGGAGTTGAGGAGAAGCAGCTGAGAGTCCTGGAAGACCAGGTAACTCTAGTTAGCATGATAGAATCCTGGAGAAGAAAAAGCTAGAATTTTTTTAAGTAACTCAAATAACTCACGTTTCATTTCATGTGTTCAATTGAGTACTGATCAGCACATATTCCTGAGTTAAATGCCTAAAACCAGGGAAAGAACCATCCAAAATGATTAGTGGTAAAAGTACTCAGGGCTTGTCTAGGCTGTGGAATTGTACCTATTTATACCAAAAACTGACAAATCTCAAGATTCACAAGACACAAGATAAAGTTTACAGAAGTGACTTGTCTCAGAGGGGGTAGAATAATTAGCCCTAGAAATAGCGCTGTTGTCATATTGTGTAACATATACTAATAAAGAGATTCGAAAGTATCAAAATATTTTCAAGATACTGAGTCCTAGGGAGTGGGGGAAATTTCAAGAATATAGGAACACAAAAATTTTCATTATAATAATAAAATAAATTTACAATTCACACATTAGAATTAGCAGAAAAGAAAATTAAATACATATAACTGCATTTGAAAGCCAAGTAGAGACTTGTAGTGTATTTAACAAAAGCAAATTAAACTTCTGGAGATAAAAATGTAATGTGTAAAACAAAAAATACAAAAGATACAGTTAATAGCATATTAAATATTGCAAAAGAAAAAATTGGAGCATCACACACTGGGGGCAGCTGGTGGTGGTAGGGGAGAGACAGCACGGGGTGGGGGAGGGAGGGGAGGGTGGGGAGGGATAACATGGGGAGAAATGCTAGATATAGTATGCACCTAAAGTTAAATAAATAAATTTTAAAAAAAAAAGAAATGATCCTCAATGAAACATGGGGCAAGAAAAGTGCAAGAGACCAAGGAAAAGAAGAAGGAGGAGGAGGAGCAGAGTAAGAGAAAAAGAAGTAATACTGAGAAAAGAGAGCATCAATGAATTGTGCAACAACTTAATGCTGTCTAATATATGTGTAATTGGAGTATCCAAAGGAAAAGATAGAAAGGTAGATGGAAAACATATTTTAAGAAATACTGCGCTGAACACAGTGGCTCACACCTGTAATCTCAGCACTTTGAGAAGCCAAGGTGGGAGGATTGCTTGAGCTCTGGTCTTCAAAATCAGTTTGGGCAACATGGCAAAATCTCATCTTTGAAAAAAAATACCAAAATTAACCAGGCATGTTTGCAGTGATGCATGCTGTAGTCCTAGCTATTTAGGAGGTTGAGATGGCAGATTTGCTTGAGCCCAGGGAGGTCAATGCTGCAGTGAGCTGTGATCATGCCACTGAACTCCAGCTTGGGTGACAGAGAGAGACTATGTCTCAAAATAAATAAATAAATGGAGAGAAAGAAAACAAACCACAACAAACCAAATAACGACCAACATTTTTACAAACTAGTAAAAATACAAGCCCAAAGACTCAAGAAATGCAATGAATTCCAAGCAAGGAAACATGAAGAAAAGTATACCAAATCACCCTATAACCAAATTATTAAAAAGTAGTGATAAGAGGGTCCTAAAATCAACAGCAAAGGTATGTTTTTATCTTTGTAAAATTAAAATATCAAAATAATATAGGATTTCCTATTGAGAAAATGTGAGTAAAAAGACAGAGCAACAGTTTTAATGAAAGAAAAGAATAACTGTCAATCAAAAAGAAAAAAATTAATTCAGAATTCCATACCCAGTAAAAATATGAAAGAATCCATCAAAAGCAGACCAGAACTAAAACTACAAGGAATGTTAAATGGAGCCCATTAGGGAGAAAAATAAAGAAATTAAATAACATGAATAAAATCTCAGTAAACCATTAACTAAAAAGAGATTAAAATTATATAAAGTATTTAAATTAAATTAAAATGGAAATGCAAAGTTCTAAATTGTTAGTAACCTGTAGCCCCAGCTATTGGGGAGGCTGAGGCAGGAGAATCACTTGAAACCGGGAGACGGAGGCTACAGTGAGTTGAGATTGCACTATTGCCCTACAGCCTGGGTGACAGAGCAAGACTCCATCTTAAACAACAAACACAAAAAGCCTATTGAGATTTGACAATAATTGCTTTCAGCCTATTAGAAGACCTAAAATTAAAAATATATATCTCCATATATGACTATACCAAATGTTAACAAAGATTTGAAGGAAATAGACATTTCATACAATGCAAGTGAGAATGGAAAAAGTACATCAACTTAGCAATCAATTGTATTGGTTTCTTAAAAGTTAAGAATACATTTTTTATTTACCTAAGCATTCCATTCCTAGGTATTTTTCCAAGAAAACCTAAAATGAAAGCACACTTCCATACAAAGCCTGTTTAAGGATGTTTATAGCAAATGCCCAACCGTAGGTGAATGAGTAAACTAATTGTGGCATATCCATACAGTAGGAAATTACTCAACATTGATAAGGAATGAGCTAGTGATACACACCTGCAGTGTGATGTTCATTTAGAAATTTAGGTCTGTGTCTTAGAAATGAGCATTTTTTAAAAAAATTGTGCTTTAGTTTCTGCGGTACATGTGCAGATCATGCAGGATTGTTGCATAGGTACACACATGGCAATGTGGTTTGCTGCCTCCATCCACCCATAACCTACTTCTGGCATTTCTCCCCATGTTATCCCTCCCTGATCTCCCCCGCCATCAGACCCCAACAGACCCCAATGTGTGATGCTCCCCTCCCTGTGTCCCTGTGTTCTCATTGTTCAACACCTGCCTATGAGTGAGAACATGCGGTGTTTGATTTTCTATTCTTGTGTCAGTTTGCTGAGAATGATGGTTTCCAGATTCATCCATGTCCCTATGAGCATTTTTTTACTGGAGTTTATATTTTTTGAAATTAATTATATAGATGCCAACAATAAAATTTCATTTATGGAAAAATGCAACTGCTCCATAAGAATGTGTAGAAAAAAAAATAAATTATTTCCTAGGAAAAGGTAGGGCAGGGACAGGTTGATGTGGGGAGTGATTACAAAGTGGTACAGAAAGCTTGGTTGAAAAAGATTCTAAGAAACATCTGGGCAGGACGCAATGGTTTACAACTATAATCCCAGCACTTTGAGGGGCCAAGGTGAGAGGATTGATTGAGGCCAGGAGTTCAAGCCCACCCTGCACAAACTAGCAAGACCATGAGACTGTCTCTACAAAAACAAGCAAGAACAGGTCACCCTGGTTGCACATTGCTCGTGGCTATAATCCCAGTTATTCCCACGGCTAAAGCAGAGGATTCCTAGAGCCCAGGAGTTAGAGGTTACAGTGAGCTATGATTGCACCACTGCATTCCATCCTGGGCAACAGAGCAAGATCCTGTCAAGAAGAAGCAGCAGCAGAAGCAGCAGAAGCAGCAGAAGGAGGAGGAGGAGAAGAAGGAGAAGAAAGGAGGACAATGAGGAGGAGGAGATCGAAAAAGAGGAGGATGAGAAGGAGAAGGAAAAAAAAAGAAAGACGCATTTGAGCTAAATACCTAAGATTGGAAAGAGGAGGTTCATTCTGACTGAGCATGCCATCAGTGAAAAAGTAAGACCGTGGATAGAGAGGACGGAAATAACATTTTATGTGAGAAATGCATGCTTTAGAATTCATACAGATACAAGGCTCGCTTTACCTGTACAAGGATAGATATACATGTTTAGTAGCTAAAAATACTAATGCTGTTTCAGGTAGTACAATTCCTCAAGTTTATTATTTCTAGACTTACATGATGTTTGAGATTTATTTTAGTCTTTACGTGTATTAATGTTTTGTTTGTTCACTTTTGCTATTTGGATGTATTTCCATTCTTACCAGTTGTGCATAGCCTGAATTTTATCTAGAAAGCAATCAGTAGACCATAAAAATCTAAAGATAGAGACTGACATGATTAGGTCTGATGTTTCCATATCAGCACAGTGAAAGATTCTAGGAAACAAAGTAGGATTTAGGGAAATTAGCAAGAAGATTGTTGCTATAATACAGATGAGAAATGATGAATACATTGATAGAGCATATTGGGAAGATGTTAATAAATTCAATATATTTTCTAAAAAGGATCTATGTGACCATTGCAAATAGAGGAAAATAAGAGTGAAATCCATGATCCTGGCTTGGGGAAACTTTTAGATCCTAGACAATGCCTGCTGCAGGAGGTCAATAAATATTGAAAGAGTTGATGTAGCCATTCACTTTAATGGTGAACCAAGGAAGAGCAGCAAGCATGGTAATGAAGGTATAATCAATTTAATTTTAGATTCAGTAAGCTTGTGATACACAAAGGACCACTGCAGTGTGATGTTCATTTAGAAATTTAGGTCTGTGTCTTAGAAATGAACATTTTTTCTGGAGTTTATATTTTTTGGAATTAATTATATAGATGCCAACTATAAAATTTCATTCACGGAAAAATGGAACTGCTCTATAAGAATGTGTAGAGTGAAACAAATGAGTTGAGGAAAAAGCAATATGGAACAACATTTTAAAGTGTGGAGAGAAAAAAGAAAGCAGTAAGAAATTCACACTTTAACAATATTCATATAACTTCAGAAATATCTTCTCTCTTTTTCCCTACATTTATCCCTGCTTTTTTCTTGGATTCCGTGCTCTTTTTCTTTCTTTCCTTTTTTCCCTAATTCAAGATTCAAGTGTCTAACAGAAAACATCTTAAACATTGTGGGTATCTACATATTAATTAATTAATTGATGACCCTTTTACATACTTATTTAGCAAATATTTCTTAACTTTCATCTTCCATGCTCTCTCATAGAAACTATAGACAGAGCATTAAATAGCACAAACATCTTCCATGCTCTTGAAGGGTTTACTGTATAAGGAATATGAAAATAAATAAAAAGTAACTAAAAGAGATATGAATGGTATACACACACACACACACACACACACACATACATACATGTACATATGTAACTATTAGGTTGGTGCAAAAGACATTGAGGTTTTTGCATTGTTGGAATTTGCTGTTTGATACCGGAATACCTTCTAAAATAAATGTGGTTATGTTATACATCATTTTAATGGACATTTCATGCATTATTTTTTCTGCTAATGACTTATTAATTATTTATTTTATGTACATTTTAGACTATGGAAATTATGTTAGACAGAAAGCAAATTTGAGCAATTTTCTTTTTTGAGTTCAAAGTGGTTCACAAAGCAGCATAAAAAATCCACAACATCACCAAGGCATTAATTTGACCCAGGAACTGCTAGCAAACATACATTGTAGTGACAGTTTAAGAAGTTTTACAAAGGAGACGAGAGCCTTGAAGGTGAGGAACATAGTGACTGACCATCAGAAGTTGACAATGACCAACTGAGAACAATAACCAAATCTGATCATCTCACAACTGCAAGAGAAATTGCCAAAAAACTCAGCATCATTGGACATTTGAAGAAAACTGGAACGGTGGAAAAATCTCAATACGTGGGTGCCTCATGAGCTGACCAAAAATTTTTTTAAAAATCATAGTTTTGAAGTGTTGGCTTCTCTTATTCTACACAATAACAAAGAACCATTTCTTCGTGCGATGAATAGTGGATTTCATACTACAACCTGCAATGAATAGCTCAGTGCTTTCACCAAGAAAAGCTCCAAAGCTCTTCCCAAAATCAAACTTTCACCAAATACAGGTCATGGTTACTGTTTGATGGTCTGCTGCCAGTCTGATCTACTACAACTTTCTAAATCCTGGTGAAACCAATATATCTGAGAAGTACACTCAGCAAATCTATGAGATGCACCAAAAACTACAATGCCTGCAGCTGTCATTGGTCAACAGAAAGGGCCCAGTTCTTCTCAGCAACACCTGACTGCACATTGCACAACCAATCCTTCAAAAATTGAACGAACTGGGCTATGAAATTTGGCCTCATTCCTCGTATTTAGCTGACATCTCGCCAACTGAGGACCACTGCTTCAAACATCTTGACAACTTTCTGCAGGGAAAACATGTCCACAACCAGCAAGATGCAGAAAATGTTTTCCAAGTGTTCATAGAATCCCAAAGCATGGACTTTTACACAACAGGAATAAACAAACATATTTCTCATTGGCAAAAATGTGCTGATTGTAATGGTTCCCATTTTGATTAATAAAAATGTGTTTGAGCCTAGTTATAATGATTTAAAATTCACAATTATTTTAGATAGGAACAATAACTTTTGATTTAAATCTAACTAAAGTAGATTTAAATAGTTTTATATGTACATACAGACACACAAATATACATACACACATCAATGTATATGTAACAGATATTTGAAAAATTTTAAATCCATCAAGAGCTTTCTTTTGAATGCCATAAAATATGTCACATTGTCGAACATTATTTAGAAGAAGTTGGAAAGATCTAATGTATTTTTCTATACACTGCACAGTATGATGTACTTGAAAGAACATGCACTTTGAGATTAGACCAAACTTGCACTGGGTTCTTTGCTTAACATGTATTAGCTGTATAAACTTGGGTAGATTTAATAACCTCTCTAAACTTCGGTCAGTCATCACATAAACACAGACTACTAAAATGCACCAGAAAGAATATTGTGAGAGAATGATTTAATATATGGGGAAGCTAAAACTGCCAAGATGATATCTAACTGTAATAAATGCTTCTTTCTCCTAAAATAGCTTGTTACTGTACAAATTCAAATGATTCCCACATAATTATATCAGTAGCTAATCACAATCTTTAGGTAGATAGGTGCAATAATGAATAATTATGTCATTCCCTGACATCTCTCATTTTTTCCCTATTAGGTATAGTTATATTTCCTTAGAAATAAAGTATTTTATAGTTCAATGGCCTGTTTTAAGAAAATAGCTCCATAACTATTGCTATTAAAAGTGTTAGAATATTTTTTCAATTTTGTTGTTGTTCTTTAGAACTTCATATAATTTGTCTTGACCAGACAAAGAAAGTTAGAATAACCCATTTCCATAGTATGAAGTTTCAGTAAAGGATTAGTTAGTAATTTGATTGCTCTTTGATCTTTACATTTAAAATAAATCCAATAGTATATATGAAATGGAATCTAAGATTCTTGTTTTGTAATCCTCAGTGCATTTTCTGAAAACTAAATTTTTTTTAAGATCAAATTTTCTCTATATTGAGGCAGTATATTTTAGTGATAGAAGATGTCTACTGACTGGAGTTTTATTTATTTTTTCCTCCAAAGTGTAACTTATGCCATACTAATCAGGGGTTGCCTGCCCTTAAATAAGTCTCCCCTTGATGACAGAAATTAATCTCACTAAAACTGATTTATATGTATGGAAATACAGATATATGGAGATATCCATATATGTGGATATATACATATATATAGAGAGAGAAAGCAAGTGAGAGAGAGAGAGATCCTCTATTTCTATGGCCTTAAAAAAATTAAACTAGCATATCTTTTTGTCTAAATAGCATGCAGTTTAATATACAGTATACCACTAATTTTGGAGCAAAAGCAAAAGATTTTAAATGTACATTTCGGTTTAAATATGTTTCTGTTTTGTATTAATGATAAAATATTAAAATATACCCTAAAATAGAAAAATAAAATATTTCTTGAGACTTTAGAATTATCAGTATTCATAAATGGGTGGTATCTACATTCTTACCCTTTACATGCTTGTAATTTTATTTAATGGTTGATATTACATGTCATTGTTAAGCATTAAATTTTTTATAAGATTATATATAGTAATATTTCTCTCTATACATATTTTAAGATACATATCTTGAAAAATCTGTGAATAGTTGAATAATCTAATATCTGTTAAGTATTATTTGTCAAAAGTATGCTAACATCTAAAATCATATTAAAATTTTAAAAATAGAAGATAACATGTGCTGTGTGCTAATTTTAATGAAAACACCTCTGGGAGCTTTATATTATCCATTTAATGCTAATTAAATGTTATAAAAGTATGAATGAAATTTGTTACACAACTTGCTTAAATCAAAATATCTTAAATGCATGGACAGGAATTCAACTGTGAGTGAGTCTGATCAAAAGTACAACACAATATTATCTTCATAAAGCAAATAACTTAAAATAGAAGTAGCTATATTTTGTAGAGTTATAGACTGTTGTGGAGTTGTAGATTTTTCTTATTTTTCACCTCTAGACCAAGAGTGTAAAAACCTATGTGATTGGGTCAATCCTGTTTGAATAACATTTCTTTTAATTAACTTAACCTCAACTAATTAGTATCCCTACTTACTTCTATAAAATTCCTTTTACCATCACAAGTCCTTATAGTTGTATATCTTGCCCATACTCCAGGGGAAGAGGAAGGTCACTGGCATCATGTTACAACCTCTGGCTCTAATAACTCCATTCTGGTTCTAATAACTTCATTCTCATTCTGAATTCTCTTTAAGTAAGTTTAAATTATAAATTTTTGCATTTGGTATTTATTTGAAAAGAATTACAACATAATAATTTTTATTCTTTTATAATCCTACTGTGCTTTTCACCATTCAGTTTTGGTTGAATATAGAGGCTATATGCTTCAGCTAAAGATCATCTGGACGGGAGACTGACACAAGTCCCATGACATTTCAAGAAAGTTCTGTCAGGGATTATTGATGACACATCTTCAAATGTTAAATGTTCACAAGGAGATTAGAAAGGAATTCTCTAGGACAAGATTTATTTATTTTCAAATGGATTTACCAAGTTTCTCTTGATTGGCTAATTTTGGAATTGTTTGAAAAGAAGCCAGAATGAAATGAGATCTGAGGAGTTGCATCATTGTGAGGTTCCTCTTGAAAGAGGTATAAGCCAGCTACAATAAGCAGTTTCGAACAAAGCTTCTGGTAGTACATTTTTATATCGCTTATATGTAACCACATGGCTACCTAAATTTTATAAAATCTCTAAGGTTGCAAAAAAACTGGATTAGTATATGTTTTTCATTAGAATTCCTTAGGGAGTCAGAAATCCATTCAAGGTAAAAAATGGAAATCCTGACCACCCTATCAAAACATTTTCATAAACTTTCATGTAGTACTTTCTTCATACTAAAATAATTTTTCTGTCCTTAAGCCAACAGGACTATTTTTTTTCTATCTTTAAGTCATGAAGCACTTAGAAAAAACCTGTTAGTAAAAACATCCAGTGCCTTGGTTTACTCAGTGTAGAATTAGAGAAGAAAATTGATAAAGATACTTAGAAAATACATAAAAGAACCTAGAAGAGTATAGCCAAAGGAAACAAGGAAAATCTGAGAAAATTTTGTATGTTTCTTATGTATATCTTCAGTTATTGGTTGACTATGAAGAAGTCAAGAACAAGACAGGTATATGTTCTAGCCTCAACTATCATAAAAGAAAGAAAATGAGTCAACAGTAATGGCAAGTTAGAAAAAAAACCTTCCCTATAGCCATATAAACAATTGTCATTATGTTATTCTCAAGTAGTAAAAAGCTTCAGTAGACTACCCATTACATTGGGTAAAATGATCATGGCATGAGTTAGTGAGTTTATACTATTGCAACTTGTATTCCTATCCTAAAATGTATACTACAATTGGACCAATTTTCACATTTCTCATATATTTGAATATGTAGAAACTCATTAGCCATATTGTCTGACTTGATATACATTAATTTTTCCCAATTAGATAAATTTTTTTTCAAAGCATGCATGAATCATTTAAAATATAAACTCATTATTTAGTCATTAAGGCTATCAAATTTCCTTCCCATTCTTGCTTTGACTATAACCTGCTTTTACTCTTCTGACTGGCAAAACCAAAAGTGGTGCAGGATTTTTCAATAAAGCAAAGATAGAGGGAATCAGATGCTTATCCATAAAACAACCAAGAAAAACAAACTGCATATGCAGAAATACATTGCAGAGTCAATTTTCAGTCAAGCAGAACTGAGACAAAGCAGCCAGGTATGGCAGAGCTCCCCACTGAGGTGGTCCTATTTTAAGCAGAGCCCAGAGCTTGTGAATAGAGTCCATTATTTCTTCCTATTTTAATTCAATAGAAAGTGAACAAAGCAGATTCCAATTCCGTCAGCAAATTAGTTAGAGCTGAACAGAATGGATTTTGTACTGGCAACATAGGAGAGAGCAGGCAAATGGAATCTGGGAGAAAGTGATAGAAAAGAGAGCCAAATTCGTTTAAATTTTGTTTTATTTTAATCTCCCATTTGACTAAAATATATTTCAAAGTGTTTCAAAGTGTCCAATTTAGACATTTTAAGACTAATTTGAAATTTTGCAGAAGCATGAAAGGTAGCAGTTCAAATTGCAAATCCAACCAGGAACAATAAAGATTTTATAAAACATGCAGGTTATCTAAATTCTAGCTCCTAATATATTGTATAGCTGCCTAAACTATGTGTCAAAAATATTTCCATTTTCTAAATTCCATTTCACTTTACAAATCATTTTTACAGAATTTTTAAAACAAATTACATTCCTTCCCAAATTAGTGTGTGTGTATTCTTTGGAAGTTTTTGGTATTTCTCTGTAGTTATATCTTGAAATATTTTCCAAGCTTAACATGATCATGTAATATATCTTTTATAATTGGTTTAAATTTAATCGAATTGCAACACCAGTTTAAAAATTATATCATTTAGACTTAAGAAAGGTTGAATATACCCTTAAAAGTGGGGGATTGGCCGGGCCCAGTGGCTCACACCTGTAATCCCAGCACTTTGGAAGGCCAAAGCGCACAGATCACAAGGTCAGGAGTTCCAGACCAGCCTGGCCAATATTGTGAAACCCCATCTCTACTAAAAACACAAAAAATTAGCCAGGCATGGTGGCAAGCACCTGTAATCCCAGCTACTCAGGAAGCTGAGGCAGGAGAATCACTTAAACCCGGGAGGCAGAGGTTGTAGTGAGCCAAGATTGCATCATTGCACTGCAGCCTGGGTAACAGAGCAAGACTCTATCTCAAAAAAAAAAAAAAAAAAAAAAAAAAGTGGGCATTTGGTGGTGAGGTGACACAGGTCCATTGCATTGGGTGGTATAGAGAGACCTAAAGCTTAGGCATCATCTGAAATCATACAGCCCAAGGGCATCTTTAATCAAACTCTGTGTAGCACAAGCCATAAGCACTGGTTCTGGTCAGTGGCCCCATACTTCATTCCTTTTTCCCTCTGTTAATCCCTGCCTTTTTGTCAAAAACTGGGAGCTTGCCTTAGTCTTATTATTTAGAACATACTCATCAATCTAGACATAGATATAAAACCAGATAAAAACAAAACACCATTAAAGAGTATTAATTTTATTATATTTTATTATTGACACCCTGGGAAATAATAAAACATAAAACTAATGGCTGAATAATTGCTTGCCAAACATTCAAGGGAATAATAAAAAATAGGGTATCCTGGTGAAGTGAATAGCTAAATTATTGAATTTGGAATCTGTTTTAAATGTTGCTTCATTTGCTTGTAATGCCACTGCACGCTAGATGCCCTTGAAGGAATAACAGATAAACATACAATGTGCTTCATATGCTACCAAGGAGGATAAAGCTGATAAATAATGAGAGATTAAAAAAAGACAATGTTCTGGAGAGAGTCTTAAAGAATACCTTGCTAAAAACATGGCATTTGGTCAGAGAGCTGTTGAAATGTGAAGCAAGAAGAAGACTGTCTTGTCAATGTCTGGAAGGAAAGAATCATAGAAAGTGAAAGGGTAAGTTCAATGACTGACAGATAACAAGCTTGGTATAATTGCAGAATACCTAGAAAATTGTTAGTGTTGAAGATGGATACATAAGAAAAATAGTAGTACGAGATTTGGTGGAGGTAGTTAGAAAATGCATTATAAAATATACTTTTTGTTAATAAAGAGTCTTAGCACCATCATTTCTATTTAAATTGAAAGCTCTCAACATTGCTGTGGGAAAGTCATGGGACACATAAATGTTGGAAAATATAGCTTTGCCTGTTAGGGTACATTTTGTTATGGAAATTATAAATGTATCTCCTGAATTCAATGTTCATGACTGAAAAATATTCAGAAAGTGAAATCAGATTTTCTATCTCTATTTCAACATTTTAAAAAGTATCCCAGTAACAATGTCCTTTGTTTTTCCTGTAATCTTTTCTGATTCGCAAGTTAACTTTTTCTATAATTTCTTTGTACCTCAAACATGTTTGTAAGATTTGATGTGACATTTATAAAATTTGTTACAATGATAGCATTGCAGATGGAAAAAAACTCTGAAAATGTCTTTAATTGAATTTATTTATTTTTATTTTGAATTATACTAATTTGTATTTGAGATTTAATTATTTTTTAAAAATTGCAAAATTACACCACAGAAGAATGGTACATAGAATTTCTATTTATCCTTTACCCAGCTTATCTAATTATTAACATGTTATATTTTCTTTGTCATTTTCTCTAGATATGTATGTAGGTATATTTGTATGTGTGTATATGTTATGTTATGACCCATCTGAGAGTAAGTCGCAGACATGAGGCCTGTTTATCCTTAAATATTTCTGTGCTTATTTTCTATAACAATGCCATTATTTGCATAAACAATGCAGTTATCCATTGTACACAGTTAATTATTAAGAAAACAGGGCAGTGATTTTAAAGATTGTCTCTCAAGAGGAGTCACTATAATATTTCCTCATTATTTGATTCAATTAATACATTTTGGCAAGAATATCATATAACTGATGTTCAGCTTCTCTCCGAATCATCAAGAATCATACAATTTTGAATTGTCACATTATTAGTAATGCTAATTTTGGTCATTTGCTTAAGGTTGTGTAGCTAGACTCTTCCACCGTTGTTTACTTTCATTTTCTTTTGTATTAGTGAGAGATATTTTGAAATTGAGATGTGATAGTTCCCTTGACCTTTTTGCAGGTGGTAACTGTGCACTGGCTCTGGATCCAGCCAGCCAACTCAGCACTGGCAGGAATAAACTTCACACACTTGTACCCGCTGGGCTCAACCCCTCCCGGGAGGAAGCACAGAGATGAACAGGTTCCAGGGCAGGGCGAGTGCTTCTGGGTTCTGGCCCCACAGCAGTGACCAGGGGTGTGTTACAATTAATGCTTCTTTCAGCTTTGCTATCCTTCGATGGCTTAAGTGTTAAGAAGTTCAGTGAAGAGTCAGTGTGACAGCCTTTTGAGTTCCTCCACCCAGTCGTATGGAATTCTTGTCAGGCAACCGGGGAAGAATCAGGTCATGTGAATGGTTTGAAAGGTGATGAATGCGGAGGATTTTATTAAGTGGTGGAAGCGAATCTCAGTGGAAGGGGAGCTGAAAAGGGAATCATAAGGGAACATGGTGATCTTCCCCTGAAACAAGGGCCCTAGTCTCTGATGTCCAGTTGCCTCTTCTCCTCTCGATATTCAAATGCTTCTTTCCTCTCCTTCTCTGCTGCAGTGCTCTGCTGCTCTGCCAGTGGAGCTTGGAGTTTTTATGGGCACAGGGTAGGGAGTGTGGCTGGTCAAAAGGCAACATTCAGGCAGGAAAACAGGGATGTGAAGTTCTCATTTACGTCTTTGAGCCCAAACTTGAGGGTGGAAACCTACCTTTTCTACCTAGTATTTCCTTGCTTCCTGTCCATATCAAAATGATATAAATATTAATATGCTGATTTCCTCAAACTTCCACTCATTCATTTGACTATTCATTGATGCTTGCATGAACTAAGTATTTGTACTGTGGTAAATTTTTTTTAACTTTTATTTTAGGTTCAGGAGTACATGTGCACGTTTGTTATATAGGTAAACTTGTGTCACAGGGGTTTGTTGTACAGATTATTTCATTGCCCAGGTATTAAGTCTAGTACCTGATAGTTATTTTCTCTGATCCTCTCTCTCTTCCCATGCTCCACCTTCAAGTATGCTCCAGTGTCTGTTGTTCTCTTCTTACTGTTCATGGGTTCTCATCATTTAGTTCCCACTTACAAGTAAGAATATGCAGTATTTGGGTCTCTGTTCCTGTGTTAGTTTGCTAAGGATGATGGCCTCAGGTTCCATCCATATTCCCGCAAAACACATGATCTCATTTTTTATGGCTGCATAGTATTCCATGATATATATGTATCACCTTTACTTTATCCAATCTGTCCTTGATGGACATTGAGGTTGATTCCATGCCTTTGTAATTGTGAATAGTGCTGCAATGAACATTTGCATGTATGTGTCTTTACGGTAGAATGATTTACATTTATCTGGGTATGTTCCCAGTAATGGGACTGCTGGGTTGAATGGTAGTTTTATTTTCAGCTCTTTTATGAATTGCCACACTGTTTTCCACAGTTGATGAACTAATTTACATTCCCAGTAACATATTCCCTTTTCTCCACAACCTCAACAGCATCTGTTATTTTTTGACTCTTTAATAATAGCTATTCCAACTGGTATTAGATGATATCTCATTGTGATTTTGATTTTCATTTCTCTAATGATCAGTCGCATGGAGCTTTTCATCATATGCTTGTTGGCTACATGTGTATCTTCTTTGAAAAAGTGTCTGTTTATATTCTTTGCCCGCTTTTTAATGGGGTTGTTTTTCTTTTTCTTGTAAATTTATTTAAATTCCTTATAGATGCTGGATTTAGAATGTTTTCAGATACGTAGTTTGCAACTATTTTCTCCCATTCTGTAGGTTGTCTGTTTACTCTGTTAGTTTTTTTCCTGCACAGACACTCTTAAATTTAATAAAATCTCATTTGTAAATTTTTGATTTTGTTGCAAGTACTTTTTGTAACTTCATCATGAAAATTCAAAATAAATTTAAAACTTAAATTTAAATCCCCAAACTATAAAAAACCTGGAGGACAACCTAGGTTATTTTATAAAAATTACTCATATTATCTCTATATTTACTAGTTCCCATTCTACTGTAAGGAAGAACTTTTTCTTCCCTCTTGTTAATTAATTAATTCATAGAAGTATGAAATCAAGAATTTCTGTTATATTCAATAGATTACAAGCCATTATCATGATATATTTTAATGCTAAATCACCACAGATTTGGTCAACGGGAGATCCTTCTAGCTATCTGCTGTGTCCCTCTGACATACCCATATAATCCTTGAGCATTTTCTTACTTTTTAGAATACTCTATTACAGGCATTTCCTTACTTTTGGCACAAAATATTGCAACTCCATCTGTCTTTTCTCTGTCCCATTCCTTGAGGAGCCCAGATTATTTATTTATTTATTTATTTATTTATTTATTTTAATGGAAATAGTCCTATAGATAGTGTTTTGATAAACATAGAAATTGACACTTCTGATCTTAAAGCTTGAGGGTTACATTTGTTTTATCTGAGCTCCTTTCTTAGGAAATGACCTTCAGCTCTCTCAAAAAGTTCAGAAGAACTGAAACTCACCAGATCACCACATCCCTCATTAATCATGATTGCTTCCTTTCCCCTTCCTAGTTCCTATTCTCATACACATTATTACATTTATTCCCTGCTATGTAAACCTCTAGTTTTATTTGTTCAGGAAGATGGATTTGAGATTGAGCTCTCATCTCCTTGGCTGCAGCACCTGATTAAAGCCTTCTGTCTCAGCAATATTTATTGTTTCAGTAATTGTCTTCCTGTGTGGCAATTCTGTAGTAGCGACTAGGGGACCTAGCCACACCCCTAGTATTTTGGTAACAGAAATGTTAACTCAGATTAGATATTGCCCTGAGGTATTTCCAGTGCTACTAAGATGTCATTGTTTCTGAACCTTCTTATTAGACAGAGCTAAGGAAAAACATGCGTACACACACACACACACACACACACACACACACAAATACACACATACACACACACACATTTGTGTACCTGCATCTTCATGCCTATCTACCCACCCACCTACTACTTACCTATCTGTCTAGCCTACAAGCAATACATTCAACACCCCAGAATTCATTCTGTTTTTCCACTTTGCCATATGTGTAAATTTCTTCTCTGACTGTGAAAAAACTGACTCCCACTATACTTTTTAAAAAGCTGCAAACCCAGCAATCCCATTACTGTGTATATATCCAGAGGATTATAAATCATTCTGTTATAAAGACACATGCACACGTATGTTCATTGCAGCACTGTTTACAATAGCAATGACCTGGAACCAACCTAAATGCCCATCAATGATAGACTGGAAAGGATAATGTGGCACATATACATCTTGGAATGCTATGCAGCCATAAAAAGCAATGAGTTTGTGTCATTTGTAGGGACATGGATGAGTCTGGAAACCATCATTCTCAGCAAACTGACACAAGAGCAGAAAATCAAACACCACATGTTCTCTCTAATAAGTGGGTGTTGAACAATGAGAACACATGGGCACAGGGAGGGGGAGCATCACACACGGGGGTCTGTTGGCAGGGAATAGGAGAGGGACTGCAGGCAGTGGGGGAGGTGGAGGAGGGCTAACATGGGGGAGAAATGCCAGATGCAGGTGACGGGGGGATGGAGGCAGCAGACCACATTGCCATGTATGTACCTATGCAACAATCCTGCATGATCTACACATGTCCCCAGAACCTGAAGTGCAATAAAATATATATATTTAATAATAATAATAATTAAAATTTTTAAAAAGCGGCAAACAACCTTTCCTAAATAGGGCTTAATATTTCCTTATAGTTTTCCTTTTTCTTTTAAAGATATATAACCAAAAATTTCCATTCAAGTTATTTGGACTAGTTTTTCTCTTTCTTCTTTTGGTATGCTTCTGTTAATCTTTTCACATACAATATTTAAAAATTATTTATTTTTTCTGCTTTTATTAAATTTAGGATTTTCTGCATTTTTATTGATTTTTTTCATGTATTATATTAAAAGTCAAAATTATCCAAAGAAGACACATATCATACTTGTGTCTATAATGAAATAGCAGGAACAAAATTTATCCTTATTTGCTAAGCAATGAGAATCCTGATAAAAATATATAAGAGGACAGTTTTCAGATATTAGAAAATAGAAAGTACAGGACAGTGACATCTGAGAAAAAGGAGATAGATGAGGTGATCCTTATGATAAGTTCCAGGATACAATGTAGAGTGAGCCTAGTAGTTAGATTGAATTAAGGAGATGTAACTAGGAGTTTGAGAATATTAAGTCAGCTAGAATTTATGGGATAAAATAACAGAACAGAGAGAACTTCCCAGAGAGGTCATATTTTCCTGCTTCCTGATTTTATCTAGTTGGGTGCTGAAAATATTTTTATTTCTGTACATACACACTTTGGTTTTGTTCTGAGAAGCAGTTAAATTACGTAAAAATGGTTATATCTTTCAGGTCTTAACTTTTGAGATTTGTTAAACAGGATCAGTCTATGACCAGTTATTTCCTGTTTCTGAGGAAAGTCCCTTGTGAATACTTTACCACTGGAAAATTGATCATTGAAAAATATGGCTGGTGAGATAGGCAAGCTTCAAGGTCCTCTGTGAGCAATGGGTATGGTTACTTCTAATCTTTTTAAATGGCTCTTTCTCCAGCCTCCAGTGGTTTCCTCTCATGCATGTGCTGATCGTCAGTTGAATAAATACAAAAGGGAGGCCCTGTGAGCAGACCTCTAGGTTTCATTCTCTGAATAAACTCTGTCTCTGACACTCTGTCCCAAGAATTTGGGCTCTTTGTTTCCCCTGGATTCTGAGCTCTATTCTCCCATGTTCACTAGGCTTCATCTGGGCTCCCCTTACCAGCACCATAACTGAAAACTCTTATAAAGTGGGTCTATTTCCGTGTTCTTTTCATTTGTTCCCCATCACACAGGTATCACTGTCTTTTGTTGCCGAATGTGCAGTGTCTTGCTTTCCGTTGCTTCATGCATTTTATCTGCTTTTTGGCTATTTTGGAAGGAAGAGTATATACAGTTCTTGTTAGTTCACTAGTTTGTGTGCCATCTGGCATCATCTGCCTCAAGTAATCCAATGTTTGGATCTGGTTTCTCCCTGTAGTCTCCAATTTCCACATTTCAGATTAGTTGTTTTTCCTGTGATCTCCCATTTCTGATTGGTACTGGAAAGTCATTAATATGAAATTTTCCCGGTGGGGAAAACTCTCTTAACTTTCTACATTTAATAATTAAAAATAAAAACATTTAATTATTTTTTTTTCTTAGGAATATCAAAACAACTGTTAAATGAAAGATAAACATAATGGAGATTTCTTTAAAAAGATTTTCTCCTGGAGAAAAGCAAGGTATCTAACACTGGCTAAATCCATCCTTTTATTCTCACATCTGGGAAAAATTCTGTAGAGCTAATAGAAATTTGAAAAAAGTGAGTTATGCCAATAAGTCATGCAAAGTGCTTAATTGGTTCTGATTACAAATAACTCAGCGTGACAGCATTTCCACAGGTGTCATGTCAGCTCAAGATAAAGATATTTGCCTTTTAATTTAATGGGCTGCTGGAATATATTAAATTTTGCAATATGCCAGCTTATTCCATTTATTGAATAATTACTTGAAAGAATGGTAATTTTTTTCTTGAGAATAATGAAAACAATATTAACACTATAAGTACTATTTTTAAAATGTTATGTTAGAACCACTACTTCAAGGCCAATTAAAAAGTCAAGGGTTGGCGGGGCATGGTGTTTCATGCAGGTAATCCCAGCACTTTGGGAGGCCAAGGCGGGCAGATCATGAGGTCAGGAGATCAAGACCATCCTAGCTAACACGGTGAAACCTCATCTCTACTAAAAATACAAAAAATTAGACTGGCATGGTGGCAAACACCTGTAATCCCAGCTACTTGTGAGGCTGAGGCAGCAGAATCACTTGAACTCAGGAGGTGGAGGTTGCTGTGAGCCGAGATCACGTGACAGACCAAGATTCTGTCTCAAGAAAAAAAAAAAGGCAAGAGTTAAACTGGTTATGAGTAGTATAACAGTAATTCCTATGATGCAGTTGTCTCCCACTCCTAATTAAATTACCAGGAAGATAAAAGAAAACTTAAAAGCAGATTTGAAGCATCCTTGGAAACTTAATAGACAACCACATAAGGCTGGAAAAAAAATTTCTTTAACTCCGATGTCAGTGTACTTGGGTTAATATTTAATCTCCAAATGCTGTTATTATATAAAATCAGATGTATATCAGGGTCCATTTTAACATTGTCATTAAGAAATAATAATATCGGCCATGCCTGTAATCCCAGCACTTTGGGAGGCTGAGGTGGGTGGATCACTTGAGCTCAGGAGTTGGAGACCAGCCACAGCAACATGGTGAAGCCTCATCTCTACAAAAAATACAAAAATTAGCCAGGCATGGTGGTGGAGGCCTGTGGTCCTCGCCATTCCAGAAGCTGAGATGGGAGGATCGCTTGAGCCTGGGAGGCACAGGTTGCAGTGAGCAGGGAGCGCACCACAGCACTCCTGCCTGGGCAACAGAGCAAGACCCTGTCTCCAAATGGAAAAAAGAAAAGAAGGAAAGAAATGGTAAAATTTATATTATATTTAAGTGGAAATTTTACTTGGCCCATTTAATATGTTTGTATGTGTTCAATTTTAAAATAAAGAGAGAAACACTCAATTATACATAATTAATAAAATAGTATTTTTCTTTTACTTTTTATTTTTGTAGAGATAGAATCTTGTTCTGCTGATCAGGTTGGCATGCAGTGGCATAATCATAGTTCACAGCAGTTCCAACTCCTGGACTATGTGTGCATATCACCAGGCCCAGCTTTTTTATTTTTTCCATTTTTTAGTAGAAACAGGGTCTCATATGTTGCTGAGGCCAGTCTTGAACTCCTGGCCTCCAGAGATCCTCCTGCCTCAACCTTCTAAAGTACTGGGATAACATGATTACAGATAAGAAAAATAGTTTTCTTCTAATATGATAAATTTGTGAATCATAACAATATATTATATATGAAATATATATGTCTAAATGCTTTATTTCAACTAAATATATGCTCATTACAGACTTAGTAGTGGTAAAGGCTGTTATTTTTTTAATTCATTTTTTGTAATTCTTTGGTTATCTTTTTGCTGTAAGTGCATTTTGTAGTTTTAATGAAAAACAATTGTTTTGCAGTGCTCATTTATCTTATTATTCTTCATTTTTAAATATTGTCTTTTGCTGATTTCTTAATATTTAAGTAGCTAATTTATAGTCACCTTCCTTTTTCTTTTGCTGATTTCATGGTGTTCCTGTGCTATAATTATAGAGGTGAATCAATTTTACTGGGGTAGACAGTATTTAAACAGAATAAGTGAAGCAATGACAGAGGCCTCCAGGTCTTTCAAATAGTATTTCCAACATGTGTTACAATAATTTATAGAGCAATATAAGCAGGCTTTAAATGGCAAATACAGTATTTCATTGGCTCTCCCTTTTGATATTTTTATGAGTGATGGAATTTGCTTTCATATTGTGTTATTGTTATAGCCTTTCTTTTCTATGTTTCTTTCATTTCTTTAATGTGATTATGCAGATTTCAAAACCCAACAAATGAAAATCAGAAAAAGAATCATTAAGAATCATGTAAACTACAGGCCAAAAAAGAGTATTTTCTAGCTTGGTATTTCCTCTGTAAGGAGAATATCATTAAAATAACTTGGTTAATTTTGAAAATTTTGAAAGTTTAAATTATGTATCAAAGTATTATTAAACCACATCTTTTATGAAATGGACTGTCTTACCTATTTTCTTGTATCTCTCCATAAAATTTTTACTGACTAGTGAGTGGAATACATTTTTTGTAATGTCAAAAGCATTTTAAAAAATATAGTCTTGCTGTGTCAACCCAAGCTGGAGGGTAGATCATGGCTCCCTATAGCCTCAACATCCTGGGCTGAAGCAATCTTCCCACCTCAGCCTCCTATAGGTGCACACCACCATGCCCAGCTAATGTTTTTCTTTTTGGTAGAGACAGGGTTGTACCATGTTGCCCAGGCTAAGACCATTGTTTATTGGATGGCATTTTACATTTTAAAAGTATATAGTTTTTGTTATCTTAATTCTAATTTAGAATTCTGATTCTGCTGTATTTGAGGAGAGTTACCTAGAACAAGTGAGCTTATTTAAGGCAAGCTTAGTTTCTTTAGATTCCAAACACGGAGGATAAAAGCAACTTCAATGGATGAGGTAAATTAAATGAGTCATAGTATGTTAGGGCCCAGCATTATACTTTGAATGCTATAGTTCAAGAAAAATTACTTATTTGTTCCTCTTCTCAACTTTTTCTTCCATGGTTTTATATGGTGTAAAAAATCCAGGCTCATATTTTCAGTAGGAAAAAAAACGGGTCATTCTTTCTCTGCTTATGTTCCAGTTGATTCAATTCTTTCAAAATCATCCATTGCAATGCCTTTGTTCACCATGCATGCTTTTCCTGGTATGTCCTTATCCTTCAACCAAATCCCTATCCCATCCAAGTTCATGTTTCCTCCATGAATCATTTTTAGTACCTTGAAATGCGTATCCACAAATTTAGAGTTCGTTGCAACACAGCTTTTTAACAGGTGAGTGATTTTGCCTTATATCATAGTAACTTTTTAATACGCTTTTTTTATATTAAAGATTATACATCAACAATAAGTTTTGTTCAAAGTGCAGTTAAGTGACCAAATTATTTTAATACTTAGTATCTGGTAGAGCTATTCACTGTTAAGTGGATAAGGCCTTTATTTCCAGTACTTACTGCTCTTCACAAAACCATTTCTTTATCTCCTACATTATAGGATGCTGTCACTCCTTACAAGCAATAGTTTGAGTTACTGTCATAGCTTAAGTCATCAGATGCAAAATAAATCTTAGCAACCACAAATTTTAGAAGGAATAATAGGGAATAGGAATAGGCAGCTGATCTTCCCAGTGTTCCAGAGTGGGACAATACAGATATGCTTTCCATTCTGCCCAGGAAAACTACAAAGCACGTTGGCTTACATTCTGGTACTTACCAAGAGGCATGGCATAGAAACTGGTGAATAATTACAGCTAGTTTTCTGCATATGTACAGTAGTATGCAACTGTGTAGTCAAGTTATTTCACATTAACTTTAGAATTATATATGACTTCTTAAAATCAGGAAACATGAATTTAATTGTTCATTCATTCATTCATTCACTCACCATCTTCTGAAATTCTCTAATAATGTCTTTATACTAATCTGGTTTTGTTTTTTAATCTACTCCAATGATAACTCAAGTTCATTTTTTTCAGTTCTATGAAAAAGATTGAGAGGAAATCTAATAAACATCACTAGATAGTTTTCATCATTCTTTTATTTTCTATCACTTTTCCATCCTTTTTTTAGACATTTCCTATAAAGTCACTCTGCACAATCAGATCACCCAGATTTCCTATGTATCTCTATACAATATCACTTTATTTCAGATTTGTTACTCATAACTCTCCAACTTTTAAGTAAATGTCTTAGTTTTGGGTACCCAGAAGCAGAGCAGATCTTAGGTCAAATTTTATTAAACACTTTTTTTTTTTTTTTTGGTGGGCAGTGGGGTAGTGATTCAAGGAAACATTAGTGGGATAGTGGAAAAGAATGACAAAGAAATAATCTAATAATCTTATTTATTATTAGATTATAAACCAGGATAGGGGGATTATTAGAACTCTTTCAGAGCTCATTCAGGTGGGGAACTCTGGGAGAAAATAAATTCATCTTGAAGTTAAGCCAATCAAGGTACAGGAAGTTGGTTTATTTATTCATTTACTCCCATCAGTCATCAGTTGAACTTTTTTTTTTTTTTTTTTTTTAATGAGACAGACTCTCACTCTGTCACCAGGCTGGAGTATAGTGGCATGATCTCTGCTCACTGAAACCTCCACCTCCCAGGTTCAAGCGATTCTCCTGCTTCAGCCTCCCAAGTAGCTGGGATTACAGGTGTGTACCACCACGCCAACTAATTTTTGGATTTTTAGTAGAGATGGGGTTCTACCATGTTTGCCAGGATGGTCTCAATCTCTTGACCTTGTGATCTGCCCACCTCAGACTTCCAAAGTGCTGGGATTATAGGCGTGAGCCACTGCACCCAGCCTAGTTGAAGAGTACTTCTAAGAGGAATATCTATTTAAAATCTTTGACTTGTTTTGATCAAAAATAAATGGCTGGGGTGGGTGGCACTATAATCCTAGTGATTTAGGAGACCAAAGAAGGAGGATCTCTTGAGGCCAGGAATTTGAAGCTGCAGTGTACTCTGGTTGCCACCGTACTCCAGCCTGTGTGACAGAATAGGACCCTGTCTCTAAAAAAAAGAATTTTAAAAAGAGTGTAAGAAAATAAGTGAGTTCCTGTAGCAAAAAAAAAAAAAAAAAAATTTAAATTCTTTCAGATGGAGAATGTAAATGTTCTCTCAGCAACTTTCATTGTAAAAATAGAAATGCAGAGAGGATATGAACAGGGCAGTAGCATTTGTTATAATATCTATTTACTACTTACTGATCATGTGGCATATACAAAATCTTCAAATATTTTTAGATTATAAACAATAAACATGACATGAATATTGAAGTGTTAATTGACAATATTGAATACTAGGAAGATTTTCTTAAAAGAGACAAGACCTGCATCAGTATAAAATAAAATGTACAGATAAACCTTTTATGTTTAAAGATGAGATGATGATAGGTGGAAAAAGTAATTAAAGAAAATGTCAGATAAGATTTGAATAAAGTGCTAAATTGAGGTAGATAAGTGTTTCTCAATCTCTACAATATTGCCCTATGGGCTGAATAACACTTTATAGTAAGGAATATCCAGTGCTTAGTAGAATAATTAAGAGCCTCCTCAGCATTTACTCACAATTTATTGCCAACTGAGTTAGCAGAAAATATCCTGATTTTGGTCTTGAGCCAAAAGTATGTGAAATATTAAGCAAAATCTAAAAAGAAATGAATTTTTTAAAATGATTTAAGGTCTCTTAAAAAAGTAAATGGCAAACTTAATACTTTTGGGCAAAAATGGACATGAATGAGATTGAGTTTTTGAGGTCATTTTAGTTCAGAATGATTTACACTGCAAATGTATTTTGAATCTGACCATGACACTATCTTCTTTAAACAGGTTAAATTATTTCCCTTTTATTCAATATAAATAGATAACACCATCACTTCTATTTTTCATGACATATTTATAGGTTTTTCAGTTGAAAGATGTAGCACTGAGCTAAATTTACATTACATATGAAAAATATTCCACAGGGAAGAATGCATCTCAAACTCCTATTTGTAATAAAATTTATGTTTTGAACATTTCATTTTATTTGCTGCCACATGACTTGCTACAGATGTTTTTGTACCAGAAATTATAATATGAAGCGTAATTTTATATTTCAATATAATTTGCTTTTATAAATCTATTGGAAAGAAACTGTGCTAAAATTGAACACAACTCTAACAAACAAAAGAAAACTGTATTTATGTGGATTTAAACATCAGTTTTTGAAATATGTCCAAAAATACAAAAGACATTATCATAACGCTATAGTCAACCATCAAAACTAGTATATTCAAGAATAAATTGAGAACAAAAACCTTATATCAGAGAGAAAAATTGTTACTATTTACAAGAATATGTGAGAGAAATACTTTTGTTCTAATAACATAAGAAATTGTAATATACAGGTGCTTCTTAACTTACAGTGGCTATTGTCCCAATAATAGTGACAGTTATCAAATGCCTAAGCAAATAAGGACAAGTACCTGATAAAACCCCACCCCTAAGCCAAAGACAGTCTAAAGATGGAAAGCCAAGCTTCAAGTTAAATCCTTGGACTGGATTGAGAACTTGTCTTCCTGTTTGACACACTTTCCTCTAATTCATCGTTACCCTTCACCTATTTTACGTGTACCTCCCCTTTCCTAATTGTTTTTCTACACTGTTATGCACACCTTTAAGTGGTACCTTCAGTTTAACCTTTTTGCATACTCACAAATCAGCGCACTGTCCCCATCCTGTGCCTATAAAGCCCCCAGTGTCAGTTGGTAAAGGAGATAGATGGCCTGATTTCAAGAAAGAGACAACCTGAATTCGGGAAAATGACCTGCCCTTCCCATCTCCTCTCCAGTTCCCCTCTCTGCTGAGAACTATGTTCATCATTCAATAAAATTCCCTGCCTTCACCATCCTTCAATCATCCATATGACCTTATTCTTCTTGGATGCTGGACAAGAGCTCAGGACCACTGAACACAGGTACCCAGAAAGGCTATTATACCTAACTTTGTCCTCGCCAGCAGAGGGCAGCTACATGATGAGGCAAGGGACCAACTGAGCTGCTAACATGCTGCCATCTACAGATGGTGGAACTAAAGGATCACTGTAAAACCCCTTCTGGGGCTTCAGTGTGGTGGGCAACCTTACCTTGGCACTGCCGCATTTCCTTTGGGGCAACATGCCTGGTTTGCTTGTCGGTCCCAAATAGAGTTTGCTCCTGTGTTGACACCTGGAGTGGCTGGCCAGATCCTGCCCTTGCTCATTTATGTGTTCCCTCTTGCAAGGGGTTGGGAACAGTGGGCCGAGTAGATGGGGTATCCATTCCACAGGTTCAGAAAAGGGGCTGAGAAAATCCTGCATCATTGGTAAGCCCATTCTAATTTGAAAATTTTGTAAGTTGCAAATGCACTGAATACACTTATTCTATGGAAAATTATTGCTTAGTTTAACCTACCTTAAATATGCTCAGAACACTTACATTAACAAACAGTTGGGCATCATAATATGAGAAACCCTATTTTATAACAAATTATTGAATAATTCATACAATTTATGAATATGATACTGAAAGTGAAAAACATAACAATTATATGGGTATTCAGAGAATGATTTTTACTAAATATATGTCACTCTTGCACTATAATACAGTTGAAAAGTTATAAGTAAAAGCATCATAAGCATGGAACTTGCTCATTTCATTTTAATATTTTTATATTCTAGCTCTTAATGTTCTTTCTCCAAAAGAAGCTAAAAAGTAATATAGAAATAATGTTGTGTTTGGAGAAAATTGTCAAATCCATAAAACTGAAAAATTCAACTCTTATAAAAATCAATCTTATATGGAATCTTTTACAATTTGAAATATAATTTAGAATTTAGTTTATTTCCTATTGACAAGAACTCATGGTAGAACTTTGAATTTCTATTTATTATTTATTTAGTTTAAAGAAAAGGTTTTTGGAGACAGTGTCTTTTACTCTATCACTGGGTGTTATTAGTCTGTTTCATGCTGCTGATAAGACTTACCTGAGACTGAGCAACTTACAAAAGAAAGAGGTTTAATGAACTTACACTTCTTCATGGCTGGGGGAGGCCTCACAATCATGATGGAAGGCAAGAATGAGCAAGTCATGACTTACATGGATGGTGGCAGGCAAAAGAGCTGAGAGAAAAGGACTTCTTATAAAACCATCAGATCTTGTGAGACTTATTCACTACCACTATGATAACAGTATGAAAGAAACTGCTCATTATTTAATCTTCTCCCACTGGGTCCCTCCCATAGCACTTGGGAATTATGGGAGTACAATTAAAGATGAGATTTTGGTGGGAACACAGAGCCAAACCATATCATTCCACCCCGGCCCCTCCCAAATCTCATGGTCCTCACATTTCAAAACCTATTATGCTTACCAACAGTCTCCTAATGTCTTAAATTATTTCAGCATTAACTCAAAAGTCCAAAATCCAAAGTCTTATCTGAGACAAGGCAAGTCCCTTCCATCCATGAGCCTGTAAAATCAAAGCCAGTTAGTTATTTCCTATATACAGTGGAGGTGCAGGCATTGGGTGAATACAGCAACTCCAGATGGGAGAAACTGGCCACAAGGGGTACAGTCACCATGCAAGTCCAAAATCCAGTAGGGCAGTCAAATCTTAAAGTTCCAAAATGATCTCTTTGACTCCATGTCTCACTTCTAGGTTATGCTGATGCAAGAGGGGGGGTTCCCATGGTCTTGGGCTGCTCCACCCCTGTGGCATTGCAAGGTATAGCCTCCCTCCTGGCTGCTTTCACGGGCTGGCATTGAGTGTCTATAGCTATTCCAAGCACACGGTGCAAGCTGTCGGTGGATCTACCATTCTAAGGTCTGGTGGACAGCAGGTCATCCTCTTCTCATAGCTCCAGTGCCTCCTACTGAGGCAGTGCCTCAGTAGGGACTCTTTATGGGGGTTATGGGGGCTCTAACCCCATATTTTTCTTCCACACTGCCCTAGCAGAGGTTCTCCATGAGGGTTCTGTCCATGCAGCAAGCTCTGCCTGGGCATCCAGATGTTTTCATACATCCTCTGAAATTGGGGTAGAGGCTCCCAAACCTCAATTATTGACTTCTGTGTACCTTCAGGCTGAATACAACATAGAAGCTATAAAGGCCTGTGGCTTGCACCTTCTGCAGCCACAGCTATAACTTGAGCTATACCTGAGCTCTACCTTGGCCCCTTTCAGTCATGGCTGGAGTGGCTGGGACAGGGCACCAAGTCCCTAGACTGCAAACAGCATGGGCTCCCTAGGCCTAGACCATGAAAAATTTATTTCCTCCTTGGCATCCAGGATACCAGATCTATGATGGGCAGGACTGCTGTTAAGACCTCTGACATGCCCTAGAGACATTTTCCCCATTGTCTTGGGGATTAACATTCAACTCCTCATTACTTATGGAAATTTCTGCAGCTGGATTGAATTCCTTCTCAGAAAATGGGATTTTCTTTTCTATCACAATGTCACGCTGCAACTTTTCCAAACTTTTATGCCCCACTTCCCTTATAAAACTGAATGCCTTTAACTGCACCCAAGTCACCTCTCAAATGCTTTGCTGCTTATAGATTTCTTCCTCCAGGTACTCTAAATCATCTCTCTCAAGTTGAAAATTCCACAAATCTCTACAGTAGGGGCAAAATGCTGCCAGTCTCTTTACTAGAACACAACAAGAGTCACCTTTGGTTCAGTTCGCAACAAGTTCCTCTTTTCTGTCTGAGAACACCTCAGCCTGGATTTCATTGTCCATATCATTATCAGCATTTTAGTCAAAGCCATTTAACAAGTCTCTAGGGAGTTACAGACTTTCCCACATTTTTCTGTCTTCTTTTGAGCCCTCCACACTGTTCCAGTCTCTGTCTGTTACCCAGTGCCACGTTTGCTTTCACTTTTTTGGGTGTCTTGTCAGCAGCACCCCACTCCACTGGTACCAATTTACTGTATTAGTCTGTTTTCAGGTTACTGATAAGACATACTCAAGACTGGGCAATTTACAAAAGAAAGAGGTTTAATGGACTTACAGTTTCACAAGGCTGAGGAGGCCTCACAATCATGATTGAAGGGAAGGCGGAGCAAGTCATGTTTTACGTGGATGGCAGAGGCAAAAAGAGCCAAGTGACAGTTGTTTCCCCTTTAAAAAACCATCAGACCTGTGAGAATTATTTGCTACCATGAGAACAATATGGCAGAAACTGCACTTGTGATTCAACTCACTATCTCACCAGATAATCATAATCATCTCCTACCAGATAATTGTAATTAAATTATCTTTCAATGTGTCTCCCACAACACGTGGGAATTATGGGAGTACAATTAAAGATGAGACTTGGGTGGGGACACAGAGCCAAACCGTATCACTCAGGGCTAGAATACAGTGGAATATTCATAGCTCACTGAAGCCCCAAACTCTTGGACTCAAGCAGTCCCCTTGCTTCAACCTCTTGAGTAACTAGAGCTACAAGTACACCACCACATCTAGCTTACTATCTGAAATATAATTTAGTTTTCCTTATTTCACAACATAAGAAATCATTATAGACACTTTGAATTTCTGAAATGAAAACAGTCATTAGAGGATTCACAACAATTTGTTTATGTTTGAAATAAGGAGATTGAAGTTTCAAACAATTGTTGCTGAAGTCAGATGAATAATTAATAGCACATCTGCACTGGAAATCATGGCTTCTGATTCAAAATTTAATATCCCTCTCTTTTGTTTTCTTCCCCCAATACTTTACCTTGGTTTTCTAAAAACTGTCAAAGTATTTAAAAAATTATTATATGTTTAAAAAAATACAAAGATAAATTTCAGTCTGTAAAAATTCAAATAAAGGAGGTAGAGAAGTTTACTAGAGATTTTCTATGAATTGAGTACCCCTGCTTTAAATGATTTCCATCCATCTTTTGTGGCTTCCAATTGACTAGCAAAATGAGACTTATATTACCTGAAGTCAAGTCTTTATTTTAGGATAGATATCAAAGTTGTTTATTGTATTGTATCTTTGGAGAAAACAACAGAAAAGATACGTGATAACTCAGAATTTTTATAGACTAACTGTTGAAGAGATTAATTAAATAGCCCTTTCTGCTAAGTTTTTTATTGCATGAACAATTACTATTATAAGAAGAAACTTATTATAAGCCTTCATTTTTGCTTGTTACTTTCATTTTTTTTTAATTGATGTTTCAACATGAGAAGAAATAAGAGCAAAAGAAAAGGCAAGTTAGAAAGTAGCATGTAAAATGTATAAAATATGATATTTACTAATATAAAATATTTAGTAATTCATGAATTTGTCTATAATGTTCTGCTCTTCTAAATGTTATTAATCTTCTCAATAATTCTATTATCTGATAGTAATAATATAGCAATATATGCATCACCAAATGTCATAAATGATTTTATTTCTCTAGGAAGAGAAAAATGTAAGAGTATTGTTTCAGATAAAATACATATAAGGTTATGTTAATATTTGAATGAACATTGCTTTACAAAGACTGTGTGCAATGTACCTTTGTCATCCAGAGATCTAAGTTGTCATTGAAATATTATCATTTTCATCTACTTTTAAAGTTTTATTTTTCTGTCTACATGCTGCAAATTTATTATTTTCCATGTGCAGTTTTTGAGTTTTGACAGATACACTATGATTAAAATATAGAATGGTTTTGTTACTCCAAAAAAAAAAATTATCTGCTCTATAGTAACACCTTCTCCAAGCCTCTTAATTTTCTGGCAACCACAGTTCTGTTAAAAACAGATAAAGCACTTGAAAAACAAATTAATGTGCTTGATAGCTAGAGACTCCTAAAAGGAAATATGTAATAGAAATTATAACATGTTACCACAAACATAATAAAAAGTATGGTTTGGCACTTTATTACTCAACCCTCACATATTTGAGTGCAATTTGCAAAGGTGGTGAATTGTAATAATATCTGAGGCTTACAGTCATAATTGCCTTGAAGAAAAATATTTGATTCTTAAGTCATTGATTCTGGAGGTGCACTTTAGCAATTACATATTGATTTTGTCTTCTAATTTGGAAAAAAAATCACAAATTGAGGAAAAAATGGAGAAAATGGGATAATATAGGATAATACTTTAGTGAAAGGAAGTAGGCCCTAAACATACTTTCATAAAAAAAAATCTCATTATGTTTTTGATAAAGATTTGTTTGCTGATATTTTGTGATTTTATTAAGAAATCTGTAGAATAGACAGTTATTTGTGAAACTTTACATAATGCTTGCATATCCCAGTAGGATAAAACACGCAAATGAACAGATGATTTTACAGAAGGAAACACACACACACACAGACACACACACACACACACACACACACACACACATTATATAGCTATACTATGTTTTTGACCAACAAGAATAAACAAAAAGTAGCTTCTTAGTTTGACTGTTTAATAGTAAATAAATTTTTAGTTTCACTAAAAAGTGCTACTTAATTTTTCAGAAAACAACTTAATTGACTTTTTCATTCATGAAGAGTAATTTTCATGACCCAAATCATTTAGTTAATAGTAATATACTGTACATCAAAATATACATAGACTATACTTCTGTAGTATAATGTATATTGTATGTAGTAGATTATATATGATTTACTTTAACTCATACAAACCCATTTCTCATAAGACAGTATGTTATTAAGTAAATATATCTTGAATTGTGTGCTGCGATGGGTTTACCTACTTTTATTGTTGAAGGGGGTGTCTGCCAGATACTATGTGCCGTATCCTAATGTCTGAAGAGCTGGAAGAAAAAAAGTTAAAATTTTATAAAAGAAATAGCCAGAATTATGCTAAAAATACTTGAAACATTATTCCCTACTGCAATTTTCCTCCCATGTGTATGGTTTAGAAGTCTTTACCACTAAAAGAATCCCTCTTTGACAATTTTGAAAAATGCAAAAGCCACATGACCATGTACTTTAAAAAAATATTTAGAGATTTTATTTTGTCATTGCACAAGTATGCTAATTAAAACAGCATTGTGGAAATATTGTAACGTGGTTATTCTAAAGTCCATGTGACTTTCTATGAGGAGAGATTGTTTCAAATGACCTAAATTATTGACTGAATACATCAAAGTTATTAAAATTTAGCTCTGTGCTTCCAGACATACACTTCAGAATCTGTGGCCCTTTGAAATCATGGCAATAACTTGAAAGGAATCAGACACCAGTCTAGCTGGGAGGATTTTAGAAGATTCTCTTAGCACTTACAGAATTTAGAAGATTCACCACTCATTTATAAAACTCCTTTGATATCGTGATGTCTAATGAAACATTATGGCATTTAAGGCTATGGATTCCCAATCTTAGCTCCCTGATGACCACAATGAATCATAGTTTCATGAGGAAAAGGCAAGGATTCACTCCTATTGGAATTTTATTTTAATTACTTAAAATAATGTAAACTTTTTTTGGGGTGGTCAGTGGGAAAGCAGCCTATCTGTGTCATATATCTTACCTGTGAGATATTTGTTATTTAGTTCTGCATTTTTAACCATAACTACTTCCCTATGTCAAGTCATACAGTTGCCCAGAATTACAATCTGGTTTATATTAAAAGTGAGAGTAAAATTAAACACAAAATGTAAAATGGCAACACATGCACAAGTAACTACCAGTTGGGGGCGTCTATTAAGAGGCTAAAAAGAGATTTTATCCATAGAGCAAACCTGGAGAAATTGCTGATTTCAAACATTTGGGGCTGATAAAATAATAGTTTTGCATATGTTCTATTTTTCTAGTGTTGTAATGAATTATCACAAATTTAGTAGCATACAATAACACAAATTTATTATCTCACAGTTTTTGAGTTCAGAAGTCTGAAATGCATCTCACTGGGTAAAAGCAGGGTGTCAGCAGGGCTGCATTCTTCTAGAGGCTCTAATAATCTATTTTCTTGCCTTTTTCAGCTTTTAAAGACTCTACCGTCCGTGCCTCATAGCCCCTTCTTTCATTTTCAAAGCTAACAGAGAGCATCTTCAAATTTCTCTTTGATTGACTCTTCAGCCTCATTCTTCTGCTTGTATAAAAACACTTGTGATTACATTGAGCCTTCCTGAATAATCTAGGACAATATTTCCATCTTGGAGTCAGCTGATTAGCAATATTAATTCCATCTGCATCCTTAATCAGTGAAACAATTGTGGGGGATGTGGTATCAGTTCTTGGGATTTTGCTTCTAATACATACCTATAAATGTCTATTACCTTTTTACCTCCAAGGATAGCAAGGTGGTAACGTTGATTTGCACTTCAGTGGAACATTTGTTATGTTAAGTGGAAGAAATGCTCCCCTGAATCAACTGAATTCTAAGGGAAGAAATAAGAAGGCAAAGTATTACACATGCATTATTAGATTTAATAATGAGATATGTAATTTTTCTTTCTACCCTTCAGGTGTGACATCTGGACCTATATTCTAGCTTTTGGAGAAAACTCACTATGTATTTGTCACTGGTTTAAAGCATATAAAACATCATGCAAGAGAGCACCCAAATTTGTAAAGTATCGCCTAGCTGGTATAGTATTGAATCTTCAATATGTCATTCTATCATTCTATCAGACCAGCTGTTTTGAGTTATGCTAATACCAATGAATACAGTATGAGTGATTCCTTTAACTTACTTAATTTGCTATAAAACAAGTTCCCTAATATTAAGTTCATATTACTGAGGCCCAATGATGGCTTGAATATATATATGAATATATTTATTAATCAATTTGTTTTTTCTCTCCCTTCTACTATTTTAAGATGATTTATAAGTAATAATTAACTTTATAATATCACTGTAATTCCTTTTTCAGGTATCAGAAATCTCAGGCTCAGAAATATTAAATTACCTGTTATATCTAAAGTCAAAGAAATAGTAAACGAAAGAATATATTTTAATGATTGTTTCTTTAGCCTCAAGTCTACTCCTTTTTGTGTAATGCTAAGTTGATGTCATTAAAATTGTTTAAATGATCGTATTGGTAAGAGTATAAAATTTCCTAATACATTATGGACCAATATAATAAAACTTTTTTATTATGCATATAGTTATTTCCAGTTTCAATGTTTATCTATCAAATGAAATTCTAGGAGGTAATACCATGGAGAATATTTTATTATTCCACAAGATAAAAGTGTTTTAAATTTCCTGTTAGTTTCAAGAGCATATATATATGTGTCTATACACACATACACACAATCATATGTGTGTGTATACACATGATTGTGTGTATGTTTCTGTCTGTGTCTGTATGTCTATATATACACATACAGATATATGCCTGCATCATTTTGGTTTTTGGTAAATTATGCTGGGATAATTTACCCTTATCAGTTAACCCACTTGAGCAAAAAGTGAGATTTGTCAAATAAGAAGTGTTTAAAATAATAAATAATATATGTGTACATAAAACTTCAATATTGCACTACTTTTTTCTGTAATGGGATTTAAAATTAATGGATTGAAACCAGATGGAGACACAATGCACAAATAATTTATCTTGCATCTTTCATATAGAAAAATCAGTGTATGAAAGAAAAGTGAAAACATTAAAACAAAAAGAAAACCTCAGGCATTCATATGAATCAATTGGTAAAGGGAATTAAATCATTTCTTCTTAAAAATAAGGACAAATTTGGACTACAGTTGAAGGCAATGTGATATTCTTTAATGAATCCTGGAAGAGAAAAAGAAATGTGATGGAAAAATGGAGGAAACCTGAATAAACTCTGTAATTTAAAGTATTATATCAGGGTTAATGTCTTAGTTTTGATTAAGGTGCCATGCTTATATAAGAGATTCACATTAAAAGAATCTATGTTTACATCTCTTATGAATAGAAAATTATTTCAAATTAAAAATACTCAATTTATGTATACTCAATGTAAAGAGGTTAAATTATTTTTCTTCTTAATTTCTTTACCAAGGATGAAGATAACCATAATTTTCCACTTTGCTTTGAGGCAGAAATACAGAGTTGGATACTGTATAAAAGAGAACAATAAAGCTAAATCTTTCAGAATTGGAAGTCTATCAGAGAGTAATTAGGATGAGACAAATATATTTAGGTAAATTGCAGAAAACCCAGCTGTTTGTGACTTACTGTATATGTATATTATTTAAATTGTTGATGTTATTTGTAAAATTATCAGCTGCTTCTGGGAAGGTCATCCAAGCACAGGTGTCATAGAAAATGTCTACTAGGATTCTGCCAAGATGGCTGAATAGAAACAGCTCTGGAGCAGTTTCCCAGTGAGAGACACTCAGAAGGTAAGTGATCTCTGCATTTGCAACTAAGATACTGGGTTCATTTCAATGGGACTGGTTGGACAGTGGATGTAGCCCAAAGGGGGCAAACCAAGGCAGGGCAGGGCACTGCTTCACCCAGGAAGTGCAACTGACCAGATGATCAGGGACTTCTTCCCCTCCAGCTCTCTGGTCCAGATACTGTGATTCTCTCATGGCCTCTGCAAACCACAGACAAGGAAATCAACACCGGGCTGAAAAGCACCATCAGTTACCAGCACAGATCTGAGCAGCAGCTCCGGCTGGCACCACGGGTTGTCAGCACAGATCTGGGCAGACATTTTGACTAGGCCTGAGAGCACCTGTGGGATGGAGCTACCCACTCCCCAGAAAGAGAGGGAACTCAAAGCAGGGAGACAGGTGATAAGGCTGGGTTGGTCCTGCCCCCACAAAGACCAGCAAACTGAAGCCCTCTTGCTTAAGAGTTTTGCAGCCAGCACATCAGTTCAAGTTTGACCTGGGACAATCTAGCTCAGTGTGGGGAAGGCCATCCACCATTGTTGAGGCAGGCCTAAATTTACCTGTGTAAACAAAAGCCAGAGGAAGCATACACAGCAGCTAGACTGAATCCATGGCAGCCCAGCAGTGCATCTGCATGCAGACAAAAGACAGACTGCCTCCTCAAGTGGCTCCCTGACCCTGTATAATCAAAAAGTCTCCTCAAACAGGAAAGCTCTGCTTACACCTGGGGGACCCTTCTGGGACGGAACTACCAGAGGAGTGATCAGGCAGCAATCCTTGCTGTTCTGCAACACCCACGACTGATTCCCAGGCAAGCAAGGTCTAGAGTGCACCTCTAGCAGTCGTACAGCACAGGGACCCCACTGTTAGAAGGAAAACTAAAAAACAAAAAGAAATAGCTTCAACATCAACAGAAAAGATGTCCATTCAAAGACCCCATCTGAAACCACCCATTTCAAAAATCAAAGATAGATAAATCTGTGAAGATGGGAAGAAACCAGTGCAAAGAAGATGAAATCATCAAAGGCCAGAACGCCTCTCCTCCTCCAAGGGATCACAACTCCTTGCCAGCAAGGGAAAATAACAGGATGGAGAATGAGTTCGATGAATTGACAGAAGCGGACCTCAGAAGGAGGGTAATAACAAACTTCTCTGAGCTAAAGGAACATATTCTAACCCAATACAAAGAAACTAAAAACCTTGAGAAAAGATTAGACGAAATGCTAACTGGAATAACCAGCTTAGAGAAGAACATAAATGACTTGATGGAGCTGAAAAACACAGCATAAGAACTTTGTGAAGCATACACAAGTTTCAGTAGCCAAACTGATCAAGCAGAAGAAAGGATATCAGAGATTCAAGATCAAATCAATAAAATAAAATAAAATGAGAAGGCAAGATTAGAGAAAAAAGAGTGAAAAGAAATGAACAAAGCTTCATTTCTTTTAACTTACTTTATTCACATAATATGGGATTATGTGAAAAGACCTAGTCTATGCTTAATCAGTATACCTGAATGTGATGGGGAGAATGAATCCAAGATGGAAAACACTCTTGAGGATATTATCCAGGAGAACTTCCCCAACCTGGCAAGGCACACCAACATTCAAATCCAGGAAATATAGAGAACACCACAAAGATATTCCTCAAGAAGAGCAATCCCAAGGCACATAATCATGAGATTCACCAGGGTTGAAATGAAGGAAAAAATGCTAAGGACAGACAGAGAGATAGGTTGGGTCACCCACAAAGGGAAGCCCATCAGACTCAGAGTGGATCTCTCAGCAGAAACCCTGCAAGCCAGAAGAGCATGGGGTCAATATTCAAAATCATTAAAGCAAAGAACTTTCAACCCAAAATTTCATATCCAGCCAAACCAAGCTTCATAAGTGAAGGAGAAATTATGGACGAGCAATTGCTGAGAGATTTCATCACCACCAGACCTGCCTTACAAAAGCTCATGAAGGAAGCACTAAACATGGAAAGGAACAACCAGTAGCAGCCACTGCAAAAACGAACAAAATGGCAAAGAGCAATGAAGCAATAAAGAAATTATGTCAACTAATGGGCAAAACAACCAGCTAGTAACAAAATGGTAGGATCAGATTCATACATAGTAATACTAATGTTAAATGTAAATGGCCTAAATGCCCCAATCAAAAGATACAGACTGGCAAACTGGATAAAAAGTCAAGACCTGTTGGTGTGTTGTATTCAGGAGTCCCATCTCACTTGCAAAGACTCACATAGACTCAAAATAAAAGGATGGAGGAAGATTTACCAAGCAAATGTAGAGCAAAAAAGCAGGGGTTGCAATCTTAGTCTCTGATAAAACGAACTTTAAACCAACAAAGACCAAAACAGACAAATAATGGCCTTACATAATGGTAAAGGGATCAATGCAACAAGAAGAGCTAACTATCCTAAATATATATGCACCCAATGCTGGAGCATCCAGATACATAAAGCAAGTTCTTAAAGACCTACAAAGAGACTTTGACTTCCACACAGTAATAGTGGGAGACTTTAAAGCCCCACTGTCAATATTAGACAGATCAACGAGACAGAAAATCAACAAGGATATCCAGGACTTGAATGCAGATCTGGACCAAGAGGACCTAATAGAGATCTACAGAACTCTCCCTCCCGAATCCACAGAATATACATTCTTCTCAGCACCACATTGCCCTTATTCTAAAATTAACCACCTAATTGGAAGTAAATCACTCCTCAGCAAATACAAAAGAATGGAGATCATAACAAACAGTCTCTCAGATGACAGTGCAATTAAATTAGAACCCAGGATTAAGAAACTCACTCAAAACCACACAACTACATGGAAACCGAACAACTTACTCCTGAATGACAACTGGCTGAACATGAGATGAAGGCAGAAATAAAGATGTTCTTTGAAACCAATGAGAATGAAGATACAATGTACCAGAATCTCTGGGACGCATTTACAGCAGTGTGTAGAGGGAAATTTGTAGCAATAAATGCCCATGTGAGAAGTGAGGAAAGATCTAAAATCGACACCCTATCCTCAAAATTAAAAGAGCTAGAGTAGCAAAATCAAAAAAAATTCAAAAGGTAGCAGAAGACGAGAAATAACTAAGAGCAGAGCAGAACTGAAAGAGATAGAGACACAAAAAACTTTTCAAAAAATCAATAAATCCAGGAGCTGTTTTTTTGAAAAGGTCAACAAAATAGACAGGCCCCTAGCCAGACTAATAAAAAAGAAAAGAGAGAAGAATCAAATAGATGCCATAAGAAATGATGAAGTGGATAACACCACCAATTCCACAGAAATACAAGCTACCATCAGAGATTACTACAAACAGCTTTAGGCACATAAACCAGTAAATCTGGAAGAAATGGATAAATTCTTGTACATGTGCATCCTCTCAAGACTAAACCAGGAAGAAGTTGAATCCCTAAATAGACTAATAACAAGATCTAAAACTGAGGCAGCAATTAATAGCCAACCAACCAAAAAAAGTCCAGATCCAGAAAGGTTTACAGCCGAATTCTACCAGATGTACAAAGAGGAGCTGGCATCATTCCTTCTGAAACTATTTCAAACAATACAAAAAGAGGGAATCCTCCCTAACTCATTCTATGAGATCAACATAATCCTGATACTCAAACCTGGCAGAGACACAACTGTAAAAGAAAACTGCAGACCAATATCCATGATGAACATCGATGCAATAATCTTCAATAAAATACTGGCAAACCGAATGCAATAGCACATCAAAAATCTTATCCATTACAATCATGCTGGCTTCATTCCAGGGATGCAAAGCTTGTTCAACATATGTAATTCTATAAACTTAATCCATCATATAAACAGAACCAAAGACAAAAACCACATGATCATATCAATAGATGCAGAGAAGGCCTTCAACAGAACTCAACAGCCTTTTATACTAAAAACTCTCAATAAAGTAGTTATCAATGGAACATATCTCAAAATGATAAAAAGCTATTTATGACAAAGCCACAGCTAATATCATACTGAATGGACAAAAACTGGAAGGATTTCCATTGAAAACTGGCACTAGGCATGTATGCCCTCTCTCACCATTCCTGTTAAATACAGTATTAGAAATTCTAGCCAGAGCAATCAGGCAAGAAAAAGAAATAAAGGGTATTCAATTATGAAAAGAGGAAGTCAAAGTGTCTCTATTTGCAGATGACATTATTGTATATACAGAAGACACTATCGTCTCAGCCCAAAATCTCCTTAAGCTGATAAGCAACTTCAGCAAAGTCTCAGGATACAAAATCAATGTACAGAAATCACAAGCATTCCTATACATCAATAACAGACAGAGAGCCAAATCATGAGGAACTCCCCTTCACAATTGCTACAAAGAGAATAAAATACCTAGGAATACAACTAACAAAGATGTGAAGAACCTCTTCAAGGAGAACTACAAACCACTGCTCAAGGAAATAAAAGAGGACACAAACAAATGGAAAAACATTCCCTGTGCATGGTTAGGAAGAATCAATATCTTGAAAATGGCCATACCGCCCAAAGCAATTTATAGATTTAATGCTATCCCCCATCAAGCTACCACTGAATTTCTTCACAGAACTGGGAAAAAAATACTTTAAACTTCATATGGAAACAAAAGAGAGCCCTCATAGCCAAGACAATCCTAAGCAAAAAGAACAAAGCTGGAGACATCATGCTACCTTACTTCAAACTATACTACAAGGCTATAATAATCAAAACTGCATGGTATTGGTATCAAAACAGAGATATAGACCAATGGAACAGAATAGAGGCATCAGAAGTAATGCTACACATCTACAACCATCTGATCTTTGACAAACCTGACAAAAACAAGAAATGGGGAAAGGATTCCCTGTTTAATAAATGGTGTTGGGAAAACTTACAAGCTATGTGCGGAAAGCTGGAACTGGACCCCTTCCTGACACCTTACACTAAAATTATCTCTAGATAGATTAAAGATTTTAACATAAGACGTAACACCATAAAAACCCTGGATGAAAACCTAGGCAAAACCATTCAGGACATAGGCATAGGCAAGGACTTCATGACTAAAACACCAAAAGCAATGGCAACAAAAGCCAAAATAGACAAATGGGATCTAATTAAACTTCAGAGCTTCTGTACAGCAAAAGAAACAATCATTAGTGTGAACTGGCAACCAACAGAATGGGAATAAATCTGCAATCTACTCATCTGACAAGGGCTAATGTCTAGAATCTACAAAGAACTAAAGCATATTTACAAGAAAAATAGAAACAAACCCATTAAAAGTGGGTACAAGATATGAATAGGCACTTTGAAAAAGAAGACATTTATGAGGGCAACAAACATGTAAAAAGCTTATCATCACTGGTCATTAGAGAAATGTAAATCAAAACCGCATTGAGATACCATCTCACACCAGTTAGAATGGCAATCATTAAAAAAATTAGGAGAAAAGAGATGCTGGAAAGGATTTGGAGATATAGGAACACTGTTAGTGAGAGTTTAAAGTAGTTCAATCATTGTGGAAGACAGTGTGGCGATTCCTCAAGGACCTAGAAATAGAAATTCCATTTGACCCAGCAATCCCATTACTGGGTATATACTCAAAGGATTATAAATTGCTCTAGTATAAAGACACATGCACACGTATGTTCATTGTGGCACTGTTTACAATAGCAAAGACTTGGAACCAACCCAGATGCCCATCAATGACAGACTGGAAAAAAAAATGTGGCACATATACACCATGGAATCCTATGCAGTCATAAATAAGGATGAGTTCATGTCCTTTGCAGGGACATGGATGAACCTGGAAACCATCATTCTCAGCAAACTGACACAAGAACAGAAAACCAAACACCACATATACTCACTCATAGGTGGGTGTTGAACAATGAGAACATGGGCACTGGGAGGGCAACATTGCACACTGGGGTCTGTTATGGGGTGGAGGGTTAGGGGAGGGACAGCAGGGGGTAGGGAGGTTGGGGAAGCATAGCATTGGGAGAAATGCCTGATGTAGGTGAAGCGGGGATGGAGACAGCAAACCACCAAGGCGTGTGTGTACCTATGCAACAATCTTGCAAGATCTGCACATATTCCTCAGAACTTAAAGTACAAGAAAAAAAAAAAAAAAGAAAATGTCTACTATGTGCAGATATCCAACATACTTCTTAGAGTTGTAATTTTAAAATATTTCACATCAGAGTATAAATGTAATTTTCACTTTATATGAATGTTCCAATAATGACTGTGTTTGATCTGTCAATATGAGTGATACAAATTTAAGAAGAAAGGACATCATTTAGATGTATTCAGTTTACAGTAGGAACATGGCCATAAATGCAGATGTCAGTTATGGATACAAACAAGTTTCAAGTAGAAAGGAAATGAAACTATTTATGTGAATACAATTTTAAAACTACAGTAAGTGTGTAGAAACATATTTATGTTAAGGGATTAAAACTGTCAGAAATACAGACTAACTTCATATGGAAAATATTTTATTTTTTAATTTATAGTTAAATGATGCTGATAGCCCATTACACAAAAGGTAAACATTCTTAAAGATACAAGTCAAAACTGTATGCTTTCATAGGGTCAAATATTAATACTCTAGCTATAAGATTTTAAGCTTTGATTGCTTTATTAGAATCAGAGTAAGAATATATTATAAATAAAAACCATTGAAGTAAATACCAGAAAGAGGTAATGTAGATCTATGTAAGCAAATGGAAAGGAATGAATAGGTAATTCGTGAAGATATACAACAACTGCCTTCTTTAAGAGCACACACACAGGCCCACACTCAATGCTTCAAAGCTTAGACAGTTGTTGAAAGCTTTGCAAAAAAGCAAAAACAAAAACATAAAACTTTTAACAAAATGACAAATATAGGGATTTTTCTGTAAAATGATTAGATAAGCACACTGTGTGTGTATGTGTGTGTGTGTGTGTGTGTGTGTGTGTTTGTGTTTGTGTATGCGTTGAAACAAACCAATACTTTTTTATGTCAAAATTTTACATGCAAGATAGAACTTCTGGTTAATCAGGAATGCTTGAGGCATTGCAAGTTCACTATTCTAATTTATGTGGAGATCCACATTTTACTATTCAGCTAAAAAAAAAAAAAAAATTCCAAACAAATGCCACACGTCTGCTTCCTCACCTGAAAAAGATCAATTTAATTTAATTTCCCTGAAAGTAACTTGTATTTTGTTCTCCACTTTTTGTTTTGCTATCCCTTTCACTAATAAAGATACCTTGTATGTTAAGCAAAACTACTTTCAAACAAATTTCATATACATTTCCTCATTTTATTTTCACAGCAAATTATGAAAGTAGAAAAGTCTTGTTATCACCATATTAAATGAGTAAAAAGGGACTTTAGAACACTTAGGTAGGAACTGAACTTCTTAAAATTATTAAGGAGCTGAACCAGATAAATAGCTTAGAACTTTCCATGACTACACCAATGTTTCTTTCATTTCAGCATTCTGCTGTTTGCTCTTTGTTCGTGATGAGCAGGTATTTCATGGGAACTTTTGTGTATAACTTTGTTTTGACACAAAAATGTAGTAGTCTTACTGTGTATCACTCAACATAATAAACCAAAAGCAGATTCTATCACAAACTGTTTTAATTTATAAGAGAAGGCAGCAAGTCATAATAGTATGATTACTCAAAACAGTTTATGTCACTTATCTTCCCATTATTTTTGTTGCTTTTTTTGTTGTTGTTTCTAGAGTGCATACACATAAGAATGTAAACAAGTAGCCATACAATTTTATTAACTTTCATTTTCCAGGAACAGAAAATAAAATACCGCATATTCTCACCCAAAAGTGGAAGCTAAATGATAAGATCTTATGAACCCAAAAAGGGAAACAATAGATGCTGGGATCTACTTGAGACAGAAGGGTGGGAGGAGGGGAAAGGAGCAGAAAAGATAGCTATTGGGTACTGGGCTTAACACCTGAGTGATGACATAGTATGTACAACAAACCTTCATGATACGTGTTTACCTGTATAACAAACCTTCACATGTACCTCCAAACCTAAAATAAAAGTTAAAAAAAATTAGATCTCTAGACTTGTTTATCCTGTATTTCCACTATTTGGTATCCTCTGATGTACATCTTCCAATTTCTTCCCCCCCTCCACCAGTGGTAATCACTGTTTTATTCTCTAGCTCTGTGTATTTGAGCTATTTTTTGTAATTTCATATGTAAGTGAAATCATGCAATAGTTTTCTTTCTGTGTCTGCCTTATTTAACTTAGCATAATGTCCTCTAGAGCCATCCATGTTGTAGCAAATGGATCTCTGTCTTTTTAAGGGCTGACTGACATTCGTGTGTGTGTGTGTGTGTGTGTGTGTGTGTGTGTGTGTGTGTATGTGTTTATACCACATTTTCTTTATTCATTCATTCATAGATAAGCATTTAGATTGTTTCCATACCTTGGTTGTTGTAGATAATGCTGAGTTTTTTTGTAACATTGTAGCATTTACTAAAGTGAAGAAACATTAAACTTTGAAACCATACTAAGCCATGTAGAAAAATTTGTATTAAAGACAAAAATAAATAAACAGAAAAGTGGACAGATATATACTAGAACCAACAATTAATAGGCTAAACATGCTGTCTTAAATATTAGGCTTTTTTCATTTTATCTATAATTTATTAATTACTATGGGAAAGCTGGCTATTGCGTGATCTCTTTTTATTAATGACATTGAGAAAATATTCTTTAGTTAATACTATAGTTTTTAAATTTTACTTTCCAAAACTGAGATTCATGGGATCTTAATGCAAGGTGTCCTTGATAGTATAAATGTAGAAATCTCTACTATAGGCAGTAGAAGTATCTGTATTCTGATGGGGCATAGACTTCCTGGAAGCCTACCTAAAATTGCCTTTTTTTTTTTTCAGCTCACTTTTCCCTTGATTTCTAAAGCACATATTTACCTGTTAAGAACTTTGTCAGCAAATGGATTCACTAATATGAGTCATTCTATGGACGTAGAGGCTGAATCTGATCAATGCTTCACTCTGTAAACAACACAAGGCTATCAGTAATCTTACAACATGGACATCTATATTGGCTTCTTGTATTACAGCCAGACGTATAAGCAATTAATGGGAGAGAGAAGAGATAAATTATTGCATAACATTAGTGTTTGTGAACTACCCAATTTAGAACTGTATGTTGAAATCATTAGGCACTGTGATTACATGCTGCCTCTGCCAGTTTTTATTTAGTGGAGACATCACAGCATTTCATCATGTATTTGTCTTCTGCAGTTACCACTTTTGTTTGTTGGGCAGTTTGTATTTTAATCCACTTTTAAAAATCTACCTACATTTTGAACACTGTTCAAGCTTAGGTGCTCTATAAGCATGAATATTTTTTTGATCTATGACCCCATATACTAGCAACATTTCTTTACATGTCAAACAAGCTTCTTTAACATATTAACAATGAAAACCCACTATCTAACCTAGCTGTCAAAATAAAAAGGTGGGATGGGGTATAGGAAGTTGTTGAGAACAGTCTGAAATCAAAAGAATGAAATAAATTCATACATCTTTACCTTTTTATTCCTTGACTACATGGGCCATTATCCACAAAAGCTAATACATATCCCTTCCCTTATTCTCAATTATTTAGTTTACTTTCCTCTCTCCTCTCAACACTTCCTCTCAAAAATGTTTCACCTTAAACGTAGAATAACCATCTCTCTTCTGCAATTCAAAATAATAAATTTAATATGTAGCTTCATTCATACTTATTTTATCTTATCTAGAGAAAAGAAATATTTCTGTCCTAGTGCAGACATAAAGGCCTAAGACATTATACTGTTAAATCACTAGGAGCCAAAAAGTTACTTATTTTCAAAATTTTAACCAAGTGTAAATAGTCTAATAAATAAGCTGTTCCTCTAGACAAATAACATGAAGTAAAATATACAATGAATTATTGATTTTTGCTTCATTTGTTTTGGTTAAACTAAATAAACATCAAGGTATTCTGTGTAAAGAATAACCATTTTTTGAAGAATACCAATATTTTACCTTAATGAGGTTTCACAAAAAGAATTATCTATTTCATATCTCACAGTACAGACTTAGAGAATATTTTTTTGTTATGTTTGTTGTTCTCTTCTGAACTACCTCCTTATTGAGTTTGGCATTCTACTATGTATTGGTCTATCCACTATGAATATCAGGATCTTAATACATTCTTAAATTCAAACATTATAATTTATCCATCATTTCACACACAAAACAGGTTGTGGAAAATGTATATTAGTAAAAAAAATGCATGGATTTTAAAAAAGTTTATACCAAAATAAATTCTATCTTTTATGAATAAATGTATAAATAAATTGCAATTCTTGTTATATCATGTGTCAGTAGAATCTAGTTTGAGGAATTAACAAGGATAATAAATCAGTTTAGAGTCCTATCAGAACAGTGTAAATTCTGATAAAATTGAAGCAAGAACAAACATTAAACTTGTGGCAAAGCTTGGGCGGAATGATGGTGAAATCATTGATGATTTCTGAAAAGTTTATGGGGATGATGCCACAAAGAAGTCAGCAGTTTACAGATGGATAGCTCATTTTGAGAAAGAATGAGATGATGTCATAGATGAATCCTGCAGCAGCCTTCACATCAATCTGCAAAGAAAAAATTAGCCTTGTTAATGCCCTAATGAAGAATACCAATGATTAACAGTACACACAATAGCCAACACCATAGACATCTCAATTGGTTCAGCTTACATTCCATCTGAAAAATAAGTTTATCAAATTTCAAACTCAGTAAGTACTAAAATATTTGTGCCCAGATCAGCTACTGACAAGACTAGAGATTTCAATGAAAATTTAAAACAAGTGAGATCAAGATCCCGAAGTATTTATTTGATGAATAGCAACAGAAGATGAAATATGACTTTACTTGTATGATCCTGAATACAAAGTACAATCAGAACAATGGCTACTAAGAAGCGTAATTTGTTCAGTCAAAGCAACAGTGGACCTGTCAAGAGCAAAGGCTGTGGCAACAGTTTTTTTGGTATGCTCAGGGTGTTTTTTCTTGACTTTCTGGAGGATCAAATAAAAACAGCATATTCTTATTAGGAGAGTGCTATGAGAAGGTTACTCAAAGCTTTGTAGAAAAGCACCCAGTAAATGTTCACCAGAGTCCTCCATCACGAAGCTGCTCCTGCTTATTTCTTTCGTCAAATAAATGCAATTTTGTGAGAGTTTTGATGGAAAATCATGAAGCATCCACCTCATAGTCTTAATTTGGCACCTTTTGAATTCTCTTTGTTTTCTAATCTTAAACATCTGTAAAAAGGCACATATTTTTATTTCAATTAATAATGTAAAACAGCACTGCATTAACATGCATAAATTCCCAAGACACTCAGTTCTTTGGAAATGGGCTACATGGATGTTATCATTGCTTACAAAAGTGCTTGAAGTTAATGAAGCTTATGTAGACAAACAAAGTTTATATAATTTTTAAATTTTTACCTTTTAATTCTATTTTCTATGAACATTTTGAAGTTTGTATAAGTATATGCTTTTAAGCACATATATATGTGTGGGTGTGTGTGTCTGTATAATTTTTTAACCTTTTGAAGACTATGCATCATATCATAAGGTGTATCTTCTGGGATACACCTTATACCAGATAAATGAACTAAAAATAATTGCTAAATAAATATTGAATGTATTTATGCATTTAAATATCAATGCCAGCCATTTCAGTAGAAACCTAGTTTAGTCCTTTTTAATGAGTCTAAGTAATTACTATGTAAAGAAAAAAATCAATCGTCATTTATATTCTTACATTATACTTATATATAAGATATGAATAAAAAAAGCTGTAACAAAATATGGAGCTTTCATGGCAATTATGTATTTTCTTGAATATTCTTACCTTTCTTATCTAGTGTATTTCTCCCCAAAATGGCTTTAAAAGTTACATTTCTATATTTTACATGATACTTTGTAAGTGAAAATATATTAAGAAAGTTTCTTGTAAAATAGTACTGCTCATATCAGTCTTTTCTTGCCTCTAACGCTGTCAAAGATGACAGCCTCAATTAACATTGCTCTTTTGGTTCAGAACTTGTCAAACATTTCATGTTATCGTTTCTACACTTGCCCCTAGACTTAGACAGAAAAATAGGCAGTGATAATCATTAAACATGAAAAGCAGAACATTCCTGTAAGTGGCAGAATGGCATAGGGTAATAGTGAGAAAGAGCAAGCAAGCAAGTTGATGAATATATTGACAGCTTGCTTTTAACAAATCAAGACTCTTGAGCAGTTGCAAGCAAAAACCAGGCACTGTGACGGAAGAACACAGTGACAGATGGATTCTGTATAAGCTGTATCCCTCTTCTCTTTTATAAACCAGAAAGAAACAAATGAAAAGCAAAGGAATATGTGTGAGTTTCCTGTCTCAAATCATTGCAAACACAAATACTCTACCTTGGGAGCTATGTAAACCGTGTCAAGTAGTTAGAAACAAGCATATTTGCAGAAGGCAAACACACTTCCTTAGATAACTTTCAAACGAGAATCTGAACATTGGGGATTTCCTTGTCCAACATCTTGGCAATAAAAATAATAAATGTTAGTGCTCCTCATTTCATTTCTATAGATACAGAGCTTATAGTGGAGGTTCTTATACTGGAGAAGATATCTTTGCTATTTTTGGCTGTAGACTCTCAGGTTTGTTTATTTTGCTTTCTGTCTTTGGGCTTACAAAATGATGGAAAATATATTTCTCAGGCTTTAAAGATGAACAGAATATATCCTAACTGCATTCTGAAACTTGATAGCTGAGATATCTGAGAAGCTTAGCTATATAATGGGAAAAAAGAAATAAAAGGCATCCAAATTGAAAACAAAAAGGTAAAATCATCCCTGTTTACAGATGGCATGATCCTCTATATAAAACATCCTAATGCCTCTATAACAAAACATGTTAGAACTAATAAATAAATCTAATAAGGTAGCAAGATTCAAAATCAACATAAACTAACTACATTTATTTTATCATACCAATAGTAATTTATCCAAAAAAGGAAATTATAAAAATATTCCCGTTTATAATAGTATCAAAATGAATAAGATACTTAGAAATAAATTCAAACAGGAAGGTAAAAGGCCTGTATAGTGAAAACTGTAATACATTGATCAAAGAAATTGAGGGACAATAAATAAATGGAAAGATGTTCAATTTTTGTAAATTGGAAGAACTAATGTTGTTAAAATATTCAGATAGCCCCAAATGATCTACATATTCAATGGGATCCCATCAAAATTGCAATGGTACTTTTCACAGAAAATTTTTTAAAAATATAAAATTCATATAGAATTATTAAAGACAGAATCGCCAAAGCAATCTTGAGCAAGAAACAAAAATTTGGAGAAATTACACTTACTAATTTTAGATAGGAAGCTATAATAATCAAAAGAGTATGGTACTGGCATAAAAAAAAGGCAAACATACCAATAGAACAGATTAGAGGGACTCAAAATAAACTCATATATTTATGGTTCACTACTTTTCCACATGACCACCAAGAAGATACAGTGGGAAAAATATAGTGTCTTCAGTAAATGGTGGTGGGAAAATTGGATATCCACATGAAAAGAATGAAATTGGATTTTTATCTTACACCATACACATTAATCAACTCAAAATGTATTAAAAACATAAATATAAGACCCGAAACAATAAAACTCCTTAAAATTAAATAAGAAACATGCTTCTCAATGTTGGCTTGACAACGGTTTGTTCGGATATGATATGAATCACACAGACAACAAAAGCAAAAATAAATATATGGGACTACGTCAATCTCATAAGCTTCTGCACAGCCTGGGAAACATCAACAAAAAAAATAGCCTATGGATTGGGAGAAAAATATCTGCAATCCACTTATCTTATAAGGAATTAATATCCACAATATATTATCTGATAAGGAATTAATATCCACAATACATTATCTGATAAGGGATTAGTATCCAAAATATATAGGGAACTCAAACTACTCAATAACAAAAAAATAATAATGAAATAATCCTACTAAAAAATTGGCAAAGGACCTTCATAACATTTTCCCAAAGAAAACCTAAAATTGTCCAACAGGTAGATTAAAGGAGGGTTTTTTCCTTAGGACAAATCTTACAAAACTCCTTCTTTCTGTTGAATTTGTGGCATCTTCCTTCAAAGCTAGTTTGACAAATTGCTTTTATTCTCAGCTTAGTAATATATAATGGAACATATATATGTGTGTGTGTGTATATATATATATATACACACACACACATATATATATAGTAAAAGTGTGCAATGTGATTCTTTGATAAGCAAATACGTTGTATAATGATTACCTCAATCAAATTAACTAACACATCCACCAACAGACATAATTACCACTTTGCATGTGTGTGTAGATGGGTGGTGAGGAAACTTACTATTTATTCTCTTGGTAAATTTTAAATAAACAATACAGTTTTATTAATCATAGTCAACTATGCTGTATATTAGTCTCCGATAATTTATTCATCTTAAAACTGAAAGTCTTCACCCCTTGACCAACATCTTACCATGTTTCTCACCCCACAGTCTTTGCAACCAACTCTTTTACTCTGTTTCTATCAGTTTGACTAGTAATGTATTTCACTGTGGTAGGCAATGTATTAACAAGGTAGCTCCCATCTAGTCAATTTACTTTAGTGAGCAACCAGTGCTATGCAAATCAAAATAGCCATTTCAGGGAAAATGAATAAACTTTTTGTGAATTCCAGTCTAATCTTAGCTTAGGAATTAGCAACTCATTGAATCAATGACATCTGTGGCATATCATATAATAAAATTGAAGGTAAATATATGCAGATAGGTATTTGATGACCTGATTTTTACATATCTCATATACCTGAATTTAAGAATCACATAAAATCTATCATCTTTGGTCTTTAGCTTTTTTATTTTCTGTCATACACTGACACTGAATCAATTCAAATCCTTATACATTAATTATAAACTTCTTTCCTTTACATTAACTACTTTAGCTTAACTTTGATTTTAAAAAAGTATGTTTTGGTTTATTTGAGAATAGATTGGATAAATTTATCTCCACAGCATAAAACTGCATTACCTATAACAGAATTGAACAGACTATGAGATTCACCTTACTTGAGAAGCTACATTCACTGGAAGGACTTTACCAGTGTGGAAATTATATAATGTTAGGGTCCCAGTGTTGTAGCCAATTAACCAATTAAGGACTGCTAAATATTCTTTCTCACTTCTTATAAATTATAGACAATTTAATGAGCAATATCAATCAGAGACTCACCCAGTAATTCAAATTGGTTCTTTATAGCTTATGTGGACTCCAAGGTCATTTTGGAACAACAGCTCATACAAATAAATAAATAATGAAGTATTTGAAAGTGCTTTATCAAATGGGATTCATTAGTACAATTATTTCTATAAGAAATAGTACTATTAACTCTATAACAGTTCAGAAGTTTAGTCAGAATATATTTTCCTAATAAATTTAGAATACATATATATAGAATATATTTAAAATATTTATCAATGTAATGTATATATTTACAGTATTATACCTATCATACAATCTAAGAAGGCCTCTCCTGTATTTTCACTGCTTGAATCTTCTGAAACCACTGTCTGAAATTTTCTGTTTATCATTCCATTGCTTACAAGAGTATATATGTTTGATATGCATATATAAGTACATATGACATGTAAATATATGCTTTTTCATGTAAATGTTATGATATATAATCTGTATTATAGGATACATATATCACATATAAATATGTATATCACATATATGAAAGTATGTATTATATGACATCATATATAACATGCCATGTATGTCACATATAAATTATTATAAAATCTGCTTTATCATATATACATATATTTTATGTACTTTATGTGTATATATGATATGTCATATATACCACATATACATATGTGTAATTATTTTTATATCTGCAGAAATGTAACATTTGTTTTGAATTTATAAAGAGGCTGTCATATTGAATATTCTCTTCTAGAACTTGATATTTCTTACTAGTCACCTACATTCAACAAAGTTTCCTCTCTTTTTTGGTAAAAAAGTTACTTCTAGTATTCTTTATTTATCTTCTTAATTAACACATAGCTATGTTAATGACTACATAATAACAATTAAATTTAACTGAAAGATAAAGATCACAAATATTGATGGGTCTATCAAACTTATAAAAATAAAAATAAAATATTGATTAAAATAAGATTGAGAAACTAACAAATCTACCAAAATAGTAGTGGAATATTCTCTCATATATATCTCAGTTATTGATTATTGAACCAGAGAAGCGGGAGGACAAAGAGCAGACAAGTAAGAAGATTTTTGTATCTTTATACTGTCCCTTCCTTCTATCTTTTTGTGGACCAATTTTGTCAGTGATATATCTATTCTGTAATTAAAGAAATAACTTTGGTTTTGTTGTTTTCTGGTTCCTGATCTTTTCATTATTTGCTCATTTAATTTCTTTCAATTTATTCTGCTATCACTTTCTCAATGTGTAAGTTGAAAACCCAATCAATCAAAATCTGTTGATTTGCCTTTACTTTTCTTTCATTGTATGAACATTCAGAGCTTTAGGTTTTATTCAAATCACTACTCTGACTTACTACACAAATTTTGATGTGATGGGTTTTTCATAATTCTTTTCTACATGGTTTGAAAGTCCATCATTCTTTAACCCATATGTTAAATAGAATATATTTAACATTCCAAATATACATTTTACATTAAATTTTCATTATAAACATCCAATTTAATTTTATTGTGCTCAGAAATTATAGTCTGTATATTACCAAATATTTGGAGTTTACATTGCTATGTAAGCAATTATTACAATAAATTTGTATAAAATTTCCATGTGTCCTCTAAACTTGCACCTTAATCTCATGGACTTTGTTATTTAAATATTTATCACTTTTCTTTCCCTTCTCCTTTTCCTCCTTCTCTCCCACCTGACACCTGTCTTCTCTTTCTCTTCCTTCTTCTCTGGTTCAATAATGATCTTTATCTTTCAGATGAATTTAACATTTTCATTATGTAGTCATTAACATAGCTATATCAATTATTTGCTTAATTTATATTTATCAATTTTTAAATCTTCAGTCTTTCTGTTTTCGGAATTCAATTATATGACTTGTAGAAACGCCATCACTGATTTCATTTAAAATAAAATTTGACAATCTTGTCTAATTTATGCATTCTTCTTGTAGATTTATATAATATCTTCTCAGCACTGTTCCCAGTTATCAATATTCTTTCTATTCATGAGAGTTAAGAAATTCTTGCTATGATATACTTTACTGTCTGTATATATTAAATGTTACAGAAAACAGATTGTTTTCTTAAAAACTGAAATATTCACTATTTTCAGAGAATATTTTAAGTCGAGTTAAAACTCATATTTACAAAAATTACATTTACCTCTAAATTTAATGACTATTAGTCAAGTCTTAATTTTACTGTCTATAAGGATCCTGAAGATGTAGGTCTTATTCTCAAGGAGTTTATTGTCCAGTTAATGTTCTCAATCCATGCAAGGCTCTGAGAAGTCAATCTATTTAAAGTGGATCTTAACAAACTATCATATTAAACACCTGTCTAATTGTGTCCTTATCAGCATTATAGCCGTCATTATCAGTATTCACAATCCTTCACTGACTTTTATTGAGCTCACTGCAGAATAAGTGTGTAATGCTACTTGTGTTATTAATATATTAACCATATGTACATGTAGGAGAGAAAAACTAATATCTTTTTCTCCCTTGTTGCCAGGTTCATGGCTGAGACACCTATTACAAGAAATAAAATAATAAGAGAAATATCAGTTTTATGGGACATAAAAACTGTCAGGTTTTATGGGACATAAATATCAGTTTTATGGGACATAAAAACTAATATCAGTATTAGGTCCAGGGACCTAAGCTGTATATCTGAGTTTGTGCAGATTGTTTTTTGCATCACACAGTCTTTAGAGATAAGGACATTGTTTTCCTCTGAAAATAGGAAGGCCACCTCTGGAATCAATGTCTATGACCCACTTTAGAGGAAGGTCAGAGAAATCTTTTCTGGCCTACTTCAGGGGAAGTTGGTAGAATAAAGTCAGAGAGACCTTTATGCTTCTGTTCATTTCTCAGATTCCTTCAGCTTGAAATACTCAGCATGCCAAGTTGCTATATTTTGGTGTAGCATGTTTAGTCTTATCACTTAGTATCACTCACCTTCTGGGTCCTAGATAGCTTACAAGTATATTCTTTCTAAATTGTCTTTCTTTAATTCTATTGACATCACCCTAATGGGATGAGAATTCATCCATGGAGAATTGAAATCAATACCTACTGTATTCTTTGCCTTAAGTTTCCTACTTCCAGCCAACCTTATAACCTCTGTAAAACTAACATTATTAAATTTTAATTTAACTTAAAAAGGCATATATTAAATTAAAATTTAATTTTAATTTAACTTAAAATGACATATATTTGAAATTATCATTTTTCTGTACTCTTTACCTACAAATAGTCAAAGGCTTTTTGTGATTTATTAAGTGAAATAATCTGGGCAAAAATTCAAATTTCTACTCAAAATCATGGTATTCATTCTGACCAATATCTTCACTATAGAAATTTGCCCTGTGCCTTCAATATGCCTAAGTGCCTTCCACATCATCCCAAATTCACTGTTATTTATTATCTTCCATCATTTTAATTATTCATTTTTCTCCCCCAAACTGTTCATTTAATGTAGTATATACCATAGTGAACAAAACAGATTTGATCCTTGGCCTAATAAAACTTTCAGTTTTGTAAAACATTCTTATTCTAACTAATTCTGTCAAAATTCCTACTACTCTATTAAGGTATCATATCAGTAAGATTTCAAAAGCTGTACCCAATCTTTCCCACTATTAAAATCCGAAGCAGTTTTCAAATTCAATTAAAAGTCAACTATTGCCAAAGAAATTACCCTAATTTATTTAACCAGGTAAAATATCTCCCTTCTTTGGAATCCTAAAAGCACTTGAAAATTGCCTAATAACACATTATATTTTGTCTTGTATTATAAATATCTAAATATTTGGTTTTTCTTCTTATTCTAGAATCTTAATATTTGAGACCTTTTATTTGATACTTAGCAAACTGTACTTATCCAGTATGTTTTTTTGTGTGCAGTTTAAATTACTTAAGCATGACTGCCTGTAGCTTTAAAATATCTTACAGTATCCAGAAACACTATCTCTAATGGTATTTTTAAAAGCATCTGTTGTTTCTCCACCTCTTTCTTTACACCACTTTACATACCACTTTCTTTAGATTTCAGATTTTTTATCATGAGATAGAAATTGCACAGATTAAAGAGAAAATTCATAAGCATGACTTAGGTATCCATACAATGTGGTTTAGTAGTTAAGACTGTTTCAAGAATCTGATGGTCAATATATAATTTCCAGATGTGTAAAACATTTCAGATTTTACAGCAAACCCTGTATTTCCTCATATATAAAATAAATATGATAAACAGCTCTCTTGCAAGGTTTTAAGAATTGAATGAGGTACAGCAGGTTAAGAGGCTAGCATGCTTTAAGTATAATACATTAAAAAGTCAGCTTTTATTGTCTTGTCAATTCATTATTTTACATCCAATTTGGTTTTGTACCATTCAAATATGGATATGTGTGTGTGTCAGCATACTTAAATCACAAGTTGAATTTTTACTGTTTTTGAAATCCATACGGGTTTTTAAGTTGCCTCTGCCAATACACTCCAGCAAAGGACCATAAGAAACACAGCACAGGGGATAATGAGGCTTCTCATTTAGGGAATCTTAGAAAGGATGTATAAGATTTAGACTTGTGGTAGGTGATTTGGGAGTGATAAAGGAAACATAGCTTGCCTATAGTTTATGTGTTGTTACGAAGGAGAAGTAAATTTAGATTGGTAGTAAAAATAATGCATATCTAGAAGGAAAGAGGATTAGAGTGAGGTCAAATGAAATCAGTCAAGCAGCTTTCACTGACATTAACTATTAATAATAACTATTTGGTTATTTTTATGTTTAGGGAAATATTAATATTTTTATTAATTGTCAGACTTGATTACACAGTGTTTTTTTTTCTTTTCTTGTTGATCTATTATGGTCACAGAGTGGCCTTTTTAGATGATGACATTCTGTGAAATGCCTTATGTTCACCAAGAGAACACCAAGGCTTTGAGGGCTAGGCTGACAGCTCCTTGCAACAGTAAGGACAAGCAGATAGTAATCAGCCAGGCTGTGGCTCTCAGTGATGTTTTTCTCTGTTACCTGTCAACAAAACTTCACACATTCATTCTGAAACAGTTGCTAACTTAGAAAGTATAATAACACTGACCAAAACTGGAAACAAAGCAGTTTTTTTTCAATTTTAGCTGATAAATAGCTAAAAGTGATTTTTCATAGTTAATAACTGGTTAGTTTTTAAATAATATACATGTTTATGACCCAAATAACATGCCAATCTACTTAAAGCTATGTAAATTGTACTATTTGAACATTTTAATAATTTTTTCAATAAAAATGTTAACAATTTTACATTTTTTTGGAATAATGCAAAAAATTGTGTATGTTATGCTAATTGCTTTAAAATAAAAAAATTTGGTTTGCATAAAAGCATCAGTTAGGTATGCAGTGCAATAAGCCTTCTTATTTACCTATGTCTGCAAGGCCTGTGGTATGTCCTATAAGTCTTGATGTTCAAGTTAGGTTCATGAATTTCAGTTGAATACTCTTGGCTTTCCCAGGTTTCTGCCTCCTCAAGAAAGGATATTGTATTCCAAAATTGTAAGAGTGCCAACACCTCTGATTTAAATTTCAGTGGTTTTCTGCTTATTTTATTGCATCCTTGACATACACGGTTTTATGAATCTGGTTCATTCTTCAACGTGAAAGCAGAGATTTTGTCTCATTTCTCTGCGCTTTCTATTCCTGTAATATTGGGCCCTCTAAGCTCTGAAAGCATTGAAGTCTGTTTTGTGACTCCAGCAAGCCAGAACACCCAAGGCCTTTCTCCATCTCAATCATGGTTTCTTATGCGGGTTCTTAGCCTCTGGCACTGCACCATTAATTGACAAATACCTTGCAATGCGAATTGTCTCACTTTTCTGAGGTTTTCTTTCCTCTGAGATCTTAACTTTTAAACTTACGGTTTACTAGAGATACACCATTGCTTTCATTTATAGGTCATTCGTATATTATCCAGCCCATATTTGTTTTCAGTGAAGAGGTGAGTCAGCACAAGGAACTCCATCATAACTGGAAGTAGAAGTCTGGGTTCCCCTTGCTTTTATCTTCTTTCTTTCATTTACCGTGCACTTTCTCTTTTTTCCATTTTCTGAGCATAAAATGATGAACAAGAGCCAAAAAACATATAAGGATATAGGAGACATAAATTAAATATTGAAAACATCCAATAAATTATGATTATTTCTAGGGTGTTCTGGGCTTTAAAGCCATGGCCTTGCTATAAATAGATTCCCAGAATGTATTCATTCTGTCTAACTGTAACTGTGTACCCTTTAACCCATATCTTCCCATTCCTCACCCCACCTCCAGCCACAGGTAACCACCATTCTACTCTGCTTCCTTGAGTTCAACTTTTGTAGATTCCACATATAAGTGAGATCCTGTAGTATTGTTTTTTCTGTGCCTAGCTTATTTCACTTAGCATAATGTCCACCTGGTTTATCCATATTGCTACAAACAGCAGAATTCCATTTCTTATATTTTATGGCTGAAAAATAAATATTCTATTATGTTATTTTACATATTAACATATAGTATGTTATAACCTATTATGTTCTACACACATACACACACACGGGCGCACACACAGTGTACCACTTTTTTTAAATCCATTCATCAGTTGATGAACATTTAGGTTGACACCATATTTTGGTTGTTGTTTAGTTTGATGCAGCCTCACTTCTTTATTTTTGCCTCTAGTTTTGGTGTCATATCCATGAAATCATTGCCCAAGCCAGTGTTGCGGAGATTTTTTTTTTTTGTTTTAACTATGTTTTGTTCTAGCAGTTTTACAGATTTGGGCCTTACATTTACATCTTTAATCTATTTTGAGTTTATTTTTGAATAGTGCTTGCCAATGTGTCCAATTTCCTTGCTCTGCATGTGGATATCCACTGCTCCCAACACTATTTATTAAAGAGATTGTTCCTCCTACCATGTATGACCTTGGAAATTTTGTTGAAGATCAATTGACCATAAATACATGTATTTATTTCTAGTTCTCTAGCCTGTTCCATTGGTCTCTGTGTTAATTTTTATGCCAGCAGCAAGCTGTTTAGGATACTTTAACTTTGTAGTTCATTTTGAAATCAGGTAGTGCGATGCATCCAGCTTTGTTCCTCTTTCTTAATGTTGCTTTGGCTGTTTGGGGTCATTGTAGTTGACTTTGACATTTAAAATTGTTTTTCTATTCTTGGAAAAAATGTCAATGGAATTTTGATAAGGATTGCATTGAATCTGTAGATCACTTTGGGTGGTACGAACATTTTAACCACATTATTTATTTCAATTCATGAACAAGAGATATTTTTTCATTCATATATGTCTTGCATGTCAGAATTTTCATTTTTTTGAGTAAATTTATTCCTGGGTACTTATTTTTATTTTTTGATGCTATTAAAAGTAGAATTGTTTTCTGGCTTTCTTTTTGAATAGTTTATTGTTACAGATTTTAAAAATTATTTTTAAGAGTTTTTTGGTGGAGATTATCACTACATATGTGATCTGAACTTTGCTCTGAGGCAGCATCCTACTAAAAATGCCCTTAATTTAAGATCATTGCTTACTTCACGTAGATTTTTTTTGGTTGAAAATATGCAGGGAAACATAACCATAGGTTTCTAAAATATTTTGTGATATTCTTAGAAGTATATTTTGCTTATATGTTTCTCTCAAATCTAGGTAAATATGTATATAGAAACATATATACTTAAATATGACACCCTTTCTTTGGCATTTACATACTCCAAGACTTCAAATTCCATTTTGTTCTCTAGAATTTTATCAAATTCAACTTCCAACCATTTATTCCTTAATGATTAGGTTAAGCTGAGAATAGTAACTCACTTTATGACTTCTAGAATTTTTATTTTTTTCTTGGAGGGACACATAATTTTAACAATAGCATATCACAACTTCTACTTGAGGTCTACCTTTTTTATTTCCTTTGGGCTCTGGGGTATATGTGCGCATCCTGTGTTCTGCAGGATTGTTGCATAGGTACATACATGCCATGGTGGAATGCTGTCTCCATCCCCCCTCTCCAAGTCTCCTATATCAGGCATTTCTCCCGGTGTTATCCCTCCCCCTCCTCCCTGCTTCCCATCCCGTCCCATCCCCTCCCCTCCCCCACCATTCCCCAACCTAGCCAAGTGAGTGTTATTCCCTTAATTGTGCTCAAGTGTTCTCATTGCTAATCACCTGCCTATGAGTGAAAACGTGGTGTTGGGTTGGTTTTTTTGTTCTTGTGTCAGTTTGCTGAGAATGATGGTTTCTAGATTCATCCATGTCTCTACAAAGGACATGAATTCATCATTTTTTATGGCTGCATAGTATTCCATGGTGTATATGTGTGACATTTTCTTTGTCCAGTCTATCATTGATGGGCATTTGGGTTGATTCCAGGTCTTTGCTATCATAAGCAGTGCCACAACGAACATACATGTGCATGTGTCTTTATAATAGAATGATTTATAATCCTTTGGGTATATACTCAGCAATGGAATTGCTGGGTCAAATGGAATTTCTATGTCTAGATCCTTGAGGAATCGCCACACAGTCTTCCATAATGGTTGAACTAATTTACACTCCCACCAACAGTGTAAAAGTGTTTCTTTTTCTCCACATCCTCTCCAGCATCTGTTGTCTCCAGATTATTTAATGATTGCCATTATAACTGGCATTAGATGATATATAAGTGTGGTTTTGATTTGTGTTTCTCTAATGACCAATGATGATGAGTATTTTTTCGTATGTTTGTAGGCCTCATAAATGTCTTTTTTTGAAAATGTCTGTTCATATCCTTTGCCTACTTTTGAATAGGTTTGTTTTTTTCTTGTAAATCTGTTTTAATTCTTTGAAGATTCTGGATATTAGGCCTTTGCCTCATGGGTAGATTGCAAACGATTTTTCCCATTCTGTTGATTGCCAGTTCATTCTAATGATTGTTTCTTTTTCTGTGAAGAAGCTCTTAAATTTAATTAAGCCCCATTTATCTATTTTGGCATTTGTTGTCCTTGCTTTTTGTATTTTAGTAATGAAGTCCTTGCCTATGTCTACGTCCTGAATGATGTTGCGTGGGTTTTCTTCTAGGGTTTTTATGGTGTTAGTTCTTATGTTTAAATCTTTAATCCATCTGGAGTTAATTTTTGTATAAGGTGTAAGGAAGGGATCCAGTTCCATCTTCCTGCATATGGCTAGCCAGTTTTCCCAACAGCATTTATTAAACAGGAAATTCTTTCCCCATTGCTTCTTTTTGTCAGGTTTGTTAAAGATCAGATGGTTGTAGATGTGTGGCATTGTTTCTGAAGCCTCTGTTCTGTTCCATTGGTCTATTTCTCTGTTTTGGTACCAGTACTATGCTGTTTTGGTTACTGTAAACTTGCAGTATAGTTTGAAGTCAGGTAGTGTGATGCCTCCAGCTTTGTTCTTTTTGCTAAGGATTGCCTTAGCTATGTGGGCTCTCTTTTGGTTCCATATGAAGATTAAAGTGAATTTTTACAGTTCTCTGAAGATGGTCAATGGTAACTTGAAGGGGACAGCACTGAATTTACAAATTACTTTGGACAGCATGGCCATTTTTACAATATTGATTCTTCCTAACCATGAGTTTGGAGTGTTTTTCCATCTGTTTGTGTCCTCTCTTATTTCCTTGATCAGTGGTGTGTACTTCTCCTTGAAGAAATCTTTTACATCCTTTGTTAGTTGTATTCCTATTTTATTCTCTAACATGATTTGGCTCTCTGTTTGTCTGTGTATAGGAATACTTGTGATTTATACACATTGAATTTGTATCCTGAGACTTTGCTGATGTTGCTTATCAGTTTAAGGAGGTTTTGCACTGAGATGATGGGGTCTTCTAAATATAAGATCATGTCATCTACAAATAGGGACAATTTGACTTCTTTTCTTAAAATCATGCCCTTTATTTCTTTTTTTTTTTGCCTAATTGCTCTGGCTAGAACTTTCAATACTATATTGAATAGGAGTGGTGAGAGAGGACATCCTTGTCTAGTGGCAGTTTTTAAAGGGAATGCTTCTAGTTTTTGCCCATTCAGTATGATATTGGCTGTGGGTTTGTCAAAAATAGCTTTTATTATTTGGAGTTACATTCCATCGATAACTAGTTTATTGAGAGTTTTTAGCATGAAGTGCTCTTGAATGTTGTGGAAGGCCTTCTCTGCATCCATTGAGATAATTATGTGTTTTTTGTCTTTGGTTATGTATATGTGATGGATTAAGTTTATAGATTTGTATACGTTGAACCAGCCTTGCATCCCAGGGATGAAGCAGACTTGATTGTGGTGGATAAACTTTTTGATGTGCTGTTGGATTTGGTTTGCCAGTATTTTATTGGAGACTTTTGCCTCAATGTTCATCATGGATATTGGTCTGTAGTTTTCTTTTATAGTTCTGTCTCTACCGGGTTTTGGTTTCAGGATGATGTTGGTCTGATAAAAATGATTTGGGAAGGATTCCCTCTTTTTGTATTGTTTAAAATAGTTTCAACAGGAATGGAACCAGCTCCTCTTTGTATGTCTGCTCTGATCTTAGTTATTTATTGTCTTCTGCTTGATTTTGAGTTTTTTTGATCCTGCTCCTCTAGCTCTTTCAATTTTGATGATAGAGTGTCAATTTTACATCTTTCCTTGTTTCTCATGTGGGCATTTATTGCTATAAATTTCCCTCTAGACACTGCTGTAAATGTGTCCCAGAGATTCTGATACATTGTGTCTTTGTTCTCATTGGTATCAAAGAACATTTTTATTTCTGCCTTCATTTCATTGTTTATCCATTTGTCATTTAGGAGCATGTTGTTCAGTTTCCATGTGATTGTGCAGTTTTGAGTGCTTTTCTTAATCCCAAGTTCTAATTTGTTTGTGCTGTGGTCTGAGAGACTATTTGTCATGATATCCATATTTTGCATTTGCTGAGGAATGATTTACTTCCAATTAGGTGGTCAATTTTAAAGTAAATGTGATGTGGTGCTGAGAAGAATGTGTATTCTGTGGATTTGGGGTGGAGAGTTCTGTAAACATCTGTTAGGTTTGCTTGGTCCAGATCTGCGTTCAAGTCCTGGATATCCTTGTTGACTTTCTGTTTCATTTCTCTGTCCAATATTGTCAGTGGAGGGTTAAAGTCTCCCATTATTATTGTGAGGGAGTCTAAGTCTCTTTGTAAGTTGTTAAGAACTTGCTTTATGTATCTGGGTGCTCCTGCATTGGGTGCATATATATTTAGAATAGTTAGCTCTTCTTGTTGCAAAGATTCCTTTACCATTATGTAATGCCCTTCTTTGTCTCTTTTGATCTTTGTTGGTTTAAAGTCCATTTTATCAGAGACTAGGATTGCAACCTCTGATTTTTTTGCCCTCCATTTGCTTGGTAAATCTTCTTCCATCCCTTTATTTTGAGTCTATGTGAGTCTTTGTACGTGAGATGGATCTCCTGAATACAGCACACTAAAGAGTCTTGACTTTTTATCCAATTTGCCAGTCTGTGTCTTTTGATTGGGGCATTAGGCCATTTACATTTAATGTTAATATTATTATGTTTAAATTTGATCCTGCTATTATGTTACTGGCTGGTTGTTTTGCCCTTTAGTTAATGCAATTTCTTTATTGCATACTTGTTCTTTACCATTTGGTATGTTTTTGCAGTGACTGGTACTGGTTGTTCCTTTCCATGTTTAGTGCTTCCTTCAGGAGCTCTTGTAAGACAGGTCTCGTAGCAACAAAATCTCTCAGCAATTGCTTGTACATAAAGGATTTTATTTCTCCTTCAAGTATGAAGTTAAATTTGGCCAGATATGAAATTCTGGGTTGAAAGTTCTTTTCTTTAAGGATGTTGAATATTGGCCCCTACTCCCTTCTAGCTTGTAGGGTTTCTGCTGAGAGATCCGCTGTGAGTCTGATGGGCTTTCCTTTTTGGGTGAATTTACTTTTCTCTCTGGCTATCCTTAGGATTTTTTCCTTCATTTCAACCCTGGTGAAGCTGATGATTATGTGCCTTGGGATTGCTCTTCTTGAGGAGTATCTTTGTGGTGTTCTCTGTATTTCCTGGATTTGAATGCTGGCCTGCCTTGTTAGGTTGGGGGAAGTTCTTCTTGGATAATATCCTGAAGAGTATTTTACAACTTGGATTCATTCTCTCTGTCACATTCAGGTACACCAATCAAGCATAGATTAGGTCTTTTCACATAATCCCATATTTCTTGGAGGCTTTGTTCATTTCTTTCTACTCTTTTTTCTCTAATCTCGCCTTTTGATTTTATTTTATTGATCTGATCTTCAATCTCTGATATCCTTTCTTCTGCTTGATTGATTCAGCTGTTGAAACTTGTGTATGCCTCACAAAGTTCTCGTGCTGTGTTTTTAAGCTCCATCAAGTCATTTATGTTCTTTTCTAACCTGGTTATTCTAGTTAGCATTTCATCTAAACTTTTTTCAAAGTTCTTAGTTTCTTTGCATTAGGTTGGAACATGGTCTTTTAACTCAGAGAAGTTTGTTATTACCCACCTTCTGAAGTCTGCTTCTGTCAATTCATCAAACTCATTCTCTGTCTTGTTTTGTTCTCTTGATGGTGAGGAGTTGTGATCCCTGGAAGGAGAAGAGGTGTTCTGGTCTTTGATGGTTTCATCCTTTTTGTCCAGTTTCTTCCTGTCTTCATGGATTTACCTCCCTTTCATCTTTGAAGTTGGTGATCTCATAAGAATCTCTTATTGAACGTCCTTTCTGTCGTGGTTGGAGCTATATCTTTTTTGGCTAGTAGAGGTTTTGCTGGGCTGCCTCAGATTCAGTCAGGGTGGTCTTCCCCTGGATTTTGTTTATGCAAGTGAGATTAGCTCCGCCTTCCCAATGGCGTCTCTTTCCTTCCCTGAGCTTGATCTTCCCAGTTGGGGTCAAACTGGTGTATTCATTGGGAAGCTCTGTAGCTTGTGGGCTTCAGTTTGAGTTTTGTGGGGGAGGGGCCTGCCTGACCTTATGGTCTGTTTCCCTGCTTTCAACTCTGCCTCTTTCTGTGGGACAGGTAGTTTCATCCTGCTGGAGTGAGGCTGAACTTCCACCCAGGTCTGTGCCAACAACTTGTGGCACCAGGCAGGAACTGTCACTCAGATTTGCATTGACAACCCACAGCACCCCTCAGTCCAGTGGGGCTCTCATGAGACTATGGGTTGCTGGAAGGATGAGGGAAGCACAGGATCTGAATTGAAGCACCGAGGGTGTGAAGTTCCCAACCTTCCTAGCTGGCTACAAGTTCCAGGTGGGGACGTGCCTTGGCTTGTCTGAGTTCTCCCTTCCTGGACTGCTCTCTCCCTGCTTGAGCTTACCTTCCCTGGGCTATTTTCAGTGTTCAACCAGTCCCACTGAAATGAATCCAGCACCTCATTTAGATTGTGAAGTCCTCTAGCCCTCTTTGTCTTATTCGCTGGGAGCTGCACTCTGGTGTTGCCTCCTCTTGGCCATCTTGGTGTGCCTCTGAGGTCTACCCTTTTGAAGTCCAGCTGCAGGATATTTGATAGAATACAATCATAAGCTTTTAAATCAGATACATGTAACTGTTAGATACATTTATAAATCTTTTTTTCACACTGCCATAAAGTGTGCTCTTTTCTTCACAAATTACCCAGTTTCACACTACACGAGACTGGGTAATTTGTGAAGAAAAGAGCTTCAAATTATTTACAGTTCCCCAGGCTTAACAGGTAACATGAATAGGAAGCCCCAGGAAACTTGCAATCATGGTGGAAGGTGAAGGGGTAGCAGGCACAACTTACCATGGTGGCAGGAGAAGAGAGAGAGAATAAAGGGGGAATTGCCACACACTTTTAAACGATCAGATGTCATGAGAACTCACTCAGTATCATGAGAACAGCCAGGGGGAAGTCTGTCCCTATAATCCAATCACCTCCCACCAGGCCCCACTTCCAACTGGACATGAGATTTTGATGTGGACACAAATTCAAACTCTGTCATTCTGCCCCTCGTGCCTCCCACACTTCATGTCATGTCCTTCTCACATTGGAAAACACAATTATCCCTTCTCAAACAGTTCTCCTGTCTTAACTCGTTTCAGCATTAACTTAAAATTTCACAGTCCAAAGCCTCATGTAAGACAAGGTAAGTACCTTCTGCCTATAAGCCTGTAATTTTTTTTTTTAAGTTAGTAACTTTTTTTTTTTTTTTTTTTTTTTGAGACAGAGTCTCGCTCTGTTGCCAGGCTCCAGACTGGAGTGCAGTGGCACAATCTCAGCTCACTGCAATCTCCACCTCCTGAGTTCAAGCAATTCTCCTGCCTCAGCCTCCTGAGTAGCTGGGACTACAGGCACACGCCACCATGCCGAGCTAATTTTTGTATTTTTTAGTAGAGACAGGATTTCACCATGTTGGCCAGGATGGTCTTGATCTCTTGACCTCGTGATCTGCCCACCTTGGCCTCCCAAAGTTCTGGGATTACAGGCATGAGCCACTGCACCTGCCAAGTCAGTAACTTTTAATATACAGTGGAGGTACAGGAATTGTGTAAATTATTTCATTCCACCTGGGAGAAATTGAGACGGGCTACTAACCTTATGCCAATCAAAAACCCAAAAGGACAGTCATTAAATCTTCAGAGCTCCAAAATAATCTCCTTAGACTCCATGTCTCACATCGAGGTCACACTGATGCAAGACATGGGTTTCCTAGGCCTTGAGCAGCTCCATCTCTGTGGCTCTGCAGTGTACAGCCTCTGCAGCTACTTTCTCAGGCTGGCATTGTGTGCCTACATCCTTTCCAGGTGCACAGTGCAAGCTACAGTTGGATCTACCACTCTGGGATCCAGAAGATAATTGCCCCCCTCTCACAGCTCCATTAGGCAGTGGGTTTTCTGTGTGGGGGCTCCAACCCCACATTTTTCCTCTATACTGCCTTTGTAGAGGTTCTCCAGGAGGGCTCTGCCCTAGCAGCAGACTTCAGCCTGAACATCCAGATATTTTCATACATCTGAAATTTCATACATCCTCTGAAATCTAGGTGAAAACCTCAACTTTTGATCCCTGTGCTCCTGCAGGCCCAACACCACATGGCAGCTGACAAGGCTTGGGATTTGAACCCCGTAAAGCAATAGACAGAGCTGTACATTGGCTCCTTTTAGTCATGGCTGAAGTTGGAGTGGCTGGGACCCAGGACACTATATCCCAAGCCTGCACAGAGCAATAGGGAAAAAAATAATTTTTCCCTCCTATGCCTCCAGGCCTGTGATTGGGGGGGCTGCTGCAAATGTCTCTGAAGCATTTTTCCCGTTGTCTTGGTTATTAACATTAGGCTCTTGTTTAATTATGTGTTCTGCTGCCAGCTTGAATTTCTACCCAGAAAATTGGTTTTTCTTTTCTACCACATAGCCAGCCTGCAAATCTTTCAAACTCTTACACTCTTCTTCCCTTTTAAATGTAAGTTCCAATTTCAGACCTTCTCTTTCTTTATGCAAATTAGCATAGGCTTTTAGGAGCACCAAGGCTATGTTTTCAATGCTTTGCTGCATAGAAATTTCTTCTGCTAGTTACACTTAATCATGTCTTCAAGCTCAAAAATCCACATTATCTCTAGAGCACAGGCACAAAGCTGCCAGGGTTTTTTTGCTGTTTTGTTTTGTTTTTGTAAAGCAAAGCAAAATTGACCTTTGCTTCAGTTCCCAATAAGTTACTAATCTTCATCTGAGACTACCTCAGCATGGACTTCATTGTCCATATCACTATCAGCATTTTGGTCACAACTATTCGAGAATAGTCTGGGAAGTTCCAATATTACCCTTATCTTCCTATTTTCTTCTGAACCCTCAAAACTGTTCCAACCTATGCCTGTTACCCAGTTTCAAAGTTGCTTCCACATTTTCATGTATCTGTATAACAATATGTCACTCCAAGTACCAATATTCTGTGTAAGTTCATTCTCACACTCCTATAAAGAAGTACCTTAGAGTGACTAATTTATGAATAAATTTAATTTACTCAGTTTCTCAAACTTAAGAGTAAGCATGACTAGCAAGCCTCAGGAAACTTAGAATCATGACAAAATGTGGAGGGAAAGCAGGCACGTCTTACAATAACAAGGAGAGACAGAGAGAGAGAGAGAGAGAGACAAGAGACACAGAGAGAAAGCAAGCAAAGGGAAAGGTGCCACACACATTTAAACCATCAGATCTCGTGAGAACTCACTCATTATTATGAGAACAGCAATGGGAAATCTGCCCTCATGATCCAGTCATCTTCCACTAGGCCCCTCCTCCAATTAGACATGAGATTTGGGCGGGGACACAAATCCAAACGTGTCAGTCCATGACTTAAAGGAGTATTGTAGTAAATCAGTCTATTACCATATCAGAATAACTTTAAAACCAATGGTTTCTTGTTGGAATTTTTGTTTAAACTAATGATATAATGTTTATTGAGTGACTAACAGAATTTATGACATAGTTCAATAAATCATTTTCCTAATCCATTTTTCTGTTTTATTGTTAATGTTTTGATCAGGAAAGCATCATCTGTGATTTTATCTAACTGAAAGATCTGCAGCACATTCTCACAATATCCCAGCCATTATTTATGGGATTTAATTATATTTTTCACACTTAAATTATTCCTACAAATTACCAATGACAGTTTCTTTGCAAACAACACTATTCATAACTACTTGCTACCAATGGTAACATTGATTTGCCAATTGTTAGTGGAATCTAAATCCACTAATAATCCATTCAAATTCAGAGATTAAAAGGTAAGATCTCTTTACCTTGTCCACAAAGTTTTATTCTTTAAGTATAGGGTAATGCCATAATTACCCATTTTTAAAACATTCCCCAAGTGACTCTGATACGCACTCGAGCTTTTGATTAAAAAAACTAAAATGAGCTTCTTCTGTCTAGTCTGAATAGTAACATCACCATAGAAAAAATATTTATAGGAAGGAAACAGAAAGCAACTATGATTCATAAACTAATAATAAGCTATTATTGCCAAAAGTGTACATTTGAGATCCTGAAAAATCCTGAATTCTTAGGCTGATAGTTCAGTATTAGTTTAAGAGAAGACATGCATTACTAGACTTGAAGAAATGGATGTTTATTTAAATTATAAAAACTGCTTTATATTTCAAGTCTTCTTTTCCTGATCTGATTCTTTTATTTATTGGATAATATTTAGCATTTTTTTGTTAGGTACTAAGATATTTAAAAAACTTGGCAATATCTGATGAAATATATTATGCTAAAAACTATATTCCCAGTAGAAAAAAGTGTATTAATATATTTCCACCTGTATTGTCTAAGATTGACCTTTTAAAATGACTTTTAAGAGGCTATTAGTGTTTTATTAATTAAGTTGTACTTTAGAATAAAATTTTAGTTCAGGTAAAGCTCTCATTAACAGAAAAGTTAGTCATTTACTACCTAGAAATTTTTAAAAGTTTGACAATTGTTGCCCTGGTCTTTTTAGTGCTGAAACATCTTAGTCTTTTTTTGTTTTCATCAAAAAGGAATATATGATTATGTTGTGGCTACTTTCTTATGGGTAACATAAATTGTCAATTGTGGTAAATGCTATTGTGTTCCCAAAATTGTATCATTTGTATTTAGAAATTGGAGCATGGAGACTACCTTAACTCAAAATAAGTGGTTGTTTGGCAACACTGTCTAGCCAACTAGCTAGTTCTGGTTGCTTTGCCAATAAGTTACATTGAGAAATGGTTGCAATGTTCTAATCAAATACATAAAAAGTTAAATTAGGAAAATGTAGAAAAATTATTACAGTTATTGGGAAAAGTAAATAAAGAGAGGATAATAAAGAGAAAGATCGCAGTTATTTCACTTTAGCTAATCTTATTTTAATAAAAACATAGAAGTAGACATATAGAGAGATCATTAACTAGTTTTTGATTCATGCATATATTAAGAAAATATTGTAACTTAGAGATAAAATATGAACGCACACATTAAACAAATCATGATTCAATAGTTTATGTAATAGAGGCCTGAAGTTCCAGTGGTCACAGAAGATTATTTGAACTGAAGAATCATGGAGGGCTTCAAGGAGAATAAGTTATTTGTGAATGTAAATGATTGGTAAGATTAAGCCAATTATAACATTGTATGAACGGAAGATCAGTGAGCTTCAAAGGTTACATATGATGATATCCACAATCTTCTTAATTTAGTTTCATTTAGATTTATTCATTTACATGTCAGTGATTTTTAAATAATTAAAAATCCATTAACTGCTGTGTGTAGATGATGATCTTTATTCTTGCATCTAAAAACAATAAATAAAGTGTGCAAGAAAATGTGATATAATAATACATGTGCATCTTAGGAAAAGTCTAAAAAGATGATCCTCAAGTGTTTAGATAATTCTAAATTTTGGAATCAGATTAGTTTTTAATCAGATTAATATTTAATTGAATTTGCTTAATGTAACCAACAATGAATGAAGAAGTGTTTGTCTTACAATTGAGCAAAGACATTTGCATCAGAATAATATCACTCAGAGAATTATTGTTATTCATACACCAGAGGATAATCTTTCACATTCTCATCATTCAGCACTAATTAATTTTGTTTCAAAAAGATCAACAAATGACATAATTTAATACAGACATTATACTGTCAGTATGTGAGATACTTGTGAAGGCAAGAAGGAGTATATTTCCTGTTAATGGTTAAGTTCCACATTTCGGTATCTAAACCTTTTCAAGATTTTAATTATCATTTTGCATGCAGGTAAGCAATTCTGGTGCAGCAGATTTAACATTCATCTCTAATTTATTTCAGACTTTGAACTTCCTTCAGAAGAATTTGGGTTGTTTTGAAATGTTTAGCTTTGTAATTATTTTATAAATTATAAAACAAAATTCTGTGTTTTTTACAACTATTAGATGAAGCAACAACATGTGAACATAAATAAGCGTAATCAGTCACAGATATGCAAAAGAGGTTGTCACAAAGACTGTGACTTCAAGGCATTTTCAATTGTCCTATGAACTTCAGCTCATTCATTATCAATTAGTTTCCATATCTAAACATGGCAGATGGCAAATTGTTCTTCAAACACTAAAAAAAATAATAAAAATTTTAAGAATCAGGGAACAATAACAGCAGAGAAAAAAATCTTTAGAAAAGTTTATAGGCAAGCTGGACTAGTTTGCAGTTTTGAAAGTTCCATTTATTCATATCAGATAAACTGTCATCACACATACATGTATATATATACATATATTACATAGGTGTATGTATATTTGTATATAAATTATATATATAAATAACTCATTTATATATAAATGACACAATTGTGTATATATAATTAATATATGTAACAGATAGTTATGCATATATAATTTGGTATAAAAAATATCATTACCCCGATCAATGCTTTCCAGTTATTCCCTCATGTTTTATTCTAGAGGTTTCATAGTTTCAGAGCTTAGATTTAAATCTTTAAGACATTTTGAGTTGATGTTTGTATATGATGGATATAAAGGTCTATTTTCATTCTTCTGCATGTGGATATCCAGTTTTCCTAGAACCATTTGTTGAAAAAACTGTCCTTTCCTCATTGTGTACTTTTGGCACCTTGTTGAAAATACATTGGCTGTAAATACATGGACTTATTGCTTGTCTCTGTGGTCTGTTCCATGGGTCCATGTGTCTGTTTTTATGTAAGTACCATGTAGTTTTGATTAATACAGCATTTAATATATTATAAGTTGAGTAGTCTGATGAGTTCGGCTTTATCCCTTTTGCTCAAGATCGTTTTGTTTTTTAGGAAAATTTTATGGTTTCACATAAATACTATTTTTTTTCCTATTTCTATGAACACTATCACTATATTTTGATAAGCGTTGTATTGAATCTATAGATAATTTGGAGTAATATGGATAGCTGAAAACCATTATTCATGAACACAAAATATCTTTTTATTTATTTGTATGTTCTTCAATCTCTTTCCTCAATGTTTTCATAATATTCAGATACATATATATATATGTGAAAGGACATATCTTTTATATCATTGGATAATATATTCCTAAATATTTTATTCATATTGAGATTATTATAAATGGCATTGTCATCTTGATTTCTTTTTCATAGTTCATTATTCGTTTATAGAAATACTATTGTTTTCTGTATGCTGATTTTGTAGCCTGTAACTTTCCTGAATATGACAACTAGTTCCAATAGTTTTTTTGGTAGAATATTTAGATTTTCTCTATGTAAAATCAAATTGCATCCAGAGTCAATTTAACTTTTTCCTTTCCAATATGAATGCCTTTTATTTATTTCCCTTGCCTAATTGTTCTGGCTAGGACCTTAATAGTAGGTTGAATAGAAGTGGTGAGAATGGAGGTCCTTGTGTTTTTCCAGCTCTTAGTGGAAGAGATTTTCATTTTTCCCCATTGAATATGATGTTAGCACTGAGTGTGCTATACATAGTCTTTATTGTGTTGAGTTATATTTCTTCTATACCCTAATTTGTTGAAAGTTTTTTATTTTGAATGAATGTTGAATTTTGTCAATTATTTTTTGCATCTATTAAAATGATCATATGATTTTGTTTCTCATTCTATTAATATGATGTATCATATTTACTAATTTGCATAGGTTGAATGTTTCTTGCATCACAGAGATGAACCTCACTTGATCATGGCAAATGTTCTTTTGTTTTTAAGTGTTTGTTATTAATAATGATGGATACTTAATAGTTGTACATATGTATTTGGTACATTTGATATTTTGATAGAAGCATACCATGTGTAATGATCAAATCAGGATAATGGTAATATCTATTACTTCAAGCATTTATTATTTCTTGTGTCAGGAACATTCCAATTCCACTCTTTTATTTATATTGAAATATACAATAAATTATTTACTATATTTGCTTTATTGTGGTAACAACCATGAGATCTCATTTCTTCTACCTAACTGCATTTTTGTACCCATTAACCAACCTTTCATTATCTCCACCTCCCCCACTACCAATTCCAGTGACTGGTATCCATCATTCTAGTCTCTATTTTTATGAGTTCAGATTTTCTTTCTGTTTTTATGTTATTTTTTTATTTGGTTATTTTTTAGCTCCCTTGTATCAGTGAGAGCATGTGATATTTGTCCTTCTACAACTGGACTATTTTACTTACCTCCAGTTCCATGCATGTGATTGCAGATAACAAGATCTGATTCCTTTTACATCTGAATAGTACTTCATTGTGTTGATGAACAATTGGATTGATTCCATATCTTGGCTATTATGAATAGTGCTGCAATAAACATAGAAGTACAGAGATCTCTTCAAATACTGGCTTCCTTTCTTTGGGATATACACAGCAGTAAGGTTGCTTGATTATATGATAGTTCTATTTTTCATTTTTAAAATAACGTTGATACTGTTCTCCATGCTGATTGTACTAGTTTACATTTCTACCAAAATGTGGAAGGGTTCTCCTTTCCTTAAATCCTTGCTAGCATTGGCTATTGCCCTTTTATGAAAGCCATTTTAAATGAACTGAGAACATATCTCATTGCAGTTTTATTTGCATTTATCTGATGATTAGTGATGCTTAGAATTTTCTCATATACATGTTGGACATACCAATTTCTTATTTTGAAAAATGTCTATTTAAATCTTTTGACCATTTAAATCAGATTATTTTTATTTCCTACTGAGTTGTTTGAGTTTCTTATATAGTCTGGTTTTTAATGCCTTGTCAGATGGGTTGTTTGCAAATATCTTTTCTCATTCTGTGAGTTTTTCCTTCACTTGGTTGTTTCCTTTGATGTGTAGAAGCTTTGTAGCTTGATACAATTTCGTTCGTCCAATTTTGTTTGTTTGTATGCAATTTTGAGGTGTTACTCAAGAAATTTTTGCCCAAACCAATGTCCAAGACTGTTTCTTCAATATATAGAATCAATATTGTTAAAATGCTCATATTAATCAAAGCGATCTACAGATTCCATGCAATTGCTATCAAAACACCAATGACATTTTTCATATAAATAGATAAAATAATCCTAAAATTTAGGATCAACGAAAGAGTAAGAACAGCCAAACCATACAGAGTAAAAAGAACAATCTTGAGGCATCACACTACCAGATATCAAATTATACTGTAAAGCTATGTTAAGCAAAGCATGGTACTGGCATGAAACAAACATACAGACTAACGGAACACAACAGAGATCCCAGATACATCCATGAATTTACAATCAACTTGTTTTTGATAAAGGTGCCAAAAACAAATTCTGGGGAAAGTAAAGTATGTTGAATAAATATTGTTGGAAAAACTGAATATCCATCCATATGCAGAAAAATAAAACTAGATCACTATTTCTTCTCATATATTTTTTTAAATCTCTCCTTTATTTCTGAAAGACAGTTTAGCTGAATTTAGGATTCTTGGTTGGCAGATTTTTTTTCTCAGCACATTTCATATATCATTTCTACTCTCTCCTAGCCTGTAAGGGTTCTTCTGAGAAGTCTGCTGCTAGGTATATTTTTTTATTTACTTTTTTAATTTACTTTTCTCTTCCTGCTTTCAGTACCCTTTCACTGTTTTTGATCATTGACAATTTGATTATTATATGTCTTTAGGTAGCTTTATTTGAATAGAATTTGATTAGAGGCTTTTGGCTTTACTGTACCTGGATATTTATATTTTTCTCCATGTTGGAAAATTTTTCAGCTATTATGTTTTTAAATTTTCTACTTAATTTTTTTTCTTGATCACTTTGACTTAAATATTTGCATCTTCTATGCTGTACCATAAATTTCATAAGTTTTTTACATTCCTTTTTATTATTTTTCTTATTAAACTATATACATTCAAATAGCCTATCTTGAAGTTCACAGATCTTTTCTTCTATTTGATCAATTCTGCCATTGATGCTCTCTGTTGCATATTTTATGTTTTTTTATTTTATGTTTATGCTCTGGAATTTCTGTTTAATTTCATTATTATTGTTATTTTAATATCTCTATTAAATTATTTTTCTGGTAATATATTGTTTTCCTCATTTTATTAAGTTGTTTTTCTATATTTTCTTGAACTTCACTGGGCTTTCTTTAAAAACAATTTTGAATTTCTTGTCAGACCATTCATAAATCCCTATATCTTAGGTTTATTTACCAGTATCTGTATTTTTCTGTTTGGTAATCATGTTTACCTGATTGTTTTTCATCCATGTGATCAGGTATTTATGTCTGCATATTTGAAGAAGTTGGTATCTATTTCAATCCTCAAAGACTGTCTTTGTATGGGAATTCCCTTCTATGGTAAGACTATCCAGAAATTTAAGCATGCTGTCTAGCATGGTCTCTGAGCTCAAGACTTCTGTGGCTGTTGTGGCAATGGGTAGTGCCCTGATCCAGGGACTATTACAGCCAACATTTTTCTGGGCTGGAATCATTTGGCTATTGAAGATAGTATTGAATTTAGACATTTTAAAAGCTCATAGTCACTGAGCCCTGTCTGCTGCTAAGGGCTTTTCAAAGCCCAGGTCCACTGTAATTGCCTGTTGGTGATGCAAACCAGAAATTGCCTCATGGGAGATACAGTTTTCTGCCTGGCACTGAGGCAAAACTGAACATTCAGTCTGTGAGTAGTGGCCTGGAGTCACAAATTTTGGGAGTCCCCTGGTGCTGGGTTTTACTGTATTGGACCTGATGTTAGGATCCAAGACAAAGTCTATGCTCACTTTTCTCTTTCCTCTAATCAGATAGTATTTCTCTCTATGCTATGCCACCTGACATTTAGGGAGGGGTGGCATGAGTAATGTAAAACTGTCATTTCTATCCTCTTCAATGTCCCTTTTCTTATTATTGTGCTATAACCAAGTACTGTGGTCTCTCACTTTGTTTCCTCAGCTCTTGTGAAAATAATTTCATGTGTGCATGGTTGTTCAAATTAATGTTTCTGCAGAAGGACAGTTGGCATAATCCTAGTGTGTCACCATACTCCACCATTTTCAGGTATTATCATTGATTTACACTTAGTCTGATGAAATGAAGAATAAATTGCAGGCACTTGATTCACTCCTCTTGTCTCAGTTAATGGTTTTTCACAAAACATAATAATTTAAAATATATGTGTATTATTAAAATCCATTGTTTTCTAGTATTGGAAACTTTGAAATGATAAAAGTAACTTTGAAAGGCTAATGCTTATATGTACATTTTTTCCACCTAGGAGTTTAGCACAGGTAGTGGATTATTTTAAAGCTAAGACAAGAGTTCAGGAAAGTAAGTTAGCACAGTTTTTCAATCTGGAATTTTTCAATTTAAAATAATAATTTGGAGATAAGTTGAGAAGGCTGAGCTTTTTCAAACTACTTTTCAAGAGTGGGATTCAACTCATGCTACATTCCCTTTAAAATATTAGTAAAGCAATTAAAGAGAAGGCAGTAGTGCTGGGAAGATAGCTGTTATGCCTATGAACTCAGGTCATTAATTGTGACTAAAAGAAAAATATTTTATGGGCTCTCTGAAGAAGTTTTTAATAGAGGGTGGCAACCACTTTGGGTTGCACCTTCTAACTGCAGATACTTTTATGGAGCTCATTTTACAGTGGTACAAGTACAAAGGGGGGTTGTGAATTTATATCCTGGCTGCTGTCCTGAAATACACGCATCTGTAGAATGCTTACCTCCTCAACCCCACCCCCAGCCCTGCCATATCACTATGTTTCTTTGGCTGCACTTCCTTTAGCATAAATCCTAAAAATCAAAGACAGAAGCCATGTCTCAGCATTATAGAATAATATTTATTACTCTAGGTTGTAGCATCAAATTGCTTCAGTTGAATCCTACCCTCACCACCTTTAAATTGGAAACTATGAACAACGTATTTTGTCTAATCAAGCTTAAATTGTTTCATCTATAAGTTCTGAAATGTAAATGTGTGAGGTTTAAATGAAATAAACAAAGAAAAGTGTTTAGAAGAACATGATACCCAACAGGTAGAAATTAACTGTTACACTTTGCTATAATTATTTTATTACTTTTTATTGTACCAAAGAAAATGTACACATTTGTGGGGTACATTTGATTTTTAATATATGTGTGCAATGTGCAATGATCACATCAGTCTACTTAATATATTCACCAACTTGAGCATTTGTTATTACTTTGTATTGGGAACATTTAAAATCTTCTAGGTATTAACTATAGTCATCCTACTGTGCTATCGAACACCAGAGTTTATTCCTTCTGTCTAACTCTAAGTTTGTATCCATTACCCAATCTCTCTTCATTCCTACCCCTTCTCAGTCTCTAGTAAATATCATACTACTCTCTGTCTTCATAATCTTCATGAGATCAAACTTTTTAATCTCCTACATATCACTGAAGCATGTGATAATTGTCTTTCTGTGCCAGACTTATTTTGTTTAACATAATTATCTCTAGTTCCATTCACTTTACTGAAATTGATAGGATTTCATTTTTTATGACTTTATAGTACACTACTGTGTATATATACATAACATTTTCTTTATGCATTCATTTGTTAATGAACCAGTTCGGTTGATTCCACATCTTGACTATTGTGAATAGTGTTGCAATGAATATAGGAGTGCAAGTATCCCTCTGAAATACTGATTCCCTTTTCTTTAGATAAACAGTATTGGATTTTCTAGCATGTATGGTATTTCTATTTTCAGTTTTTTGGAAAACTTTCATACTGTTTTTCACAAGAGCTAAACTAATTTACATTCCCACAAACATTGTATGAGAGTTTCTTTTTCATTGTATGAGAGTGTTCTAACCATCATTTGCTATTTTTTGTCTTTTTGAAAATAGCATTCTGACTTGGAAGAGATGATGACTCACTGAGGTTTCGATTTGCATCTCCTTGATGATTAGTTATGTGAAGCACTTTTTCATATGCCGATTGGCCATTTATGTGTCTTCTGATACTACAGAAATACACAGAATCATTAGAGACTATTATGCACAAGTATACACTAACACACTGAAATTGAAAAATCTAGAGAAAATGGATACATTCTTAGACATATACAACCTTCCAAGATTAATTCAGGAAGAAATAACAAACCTAAACAGACCAATAACAAGTTATGAGATTGAATCAGTAGTAAAAAGTCTCCTAACAAAGAAAATCCCAGGACTATTTATTGCTGAGTTCTACTAAGCCTACAAATAATAGCTAACGTTAATTCTTCTCAAACTATTCCAAAAAGTCAAAGATAAGGGATTTTTTGTTGACTCATTCTAAAGGCCAGATTTACCCTGATACCAAAACCAGACAAGGATACTCCAAGAGAAAACAAACAAACAAACAAACAAACAAAAATTATAGGCCAATATCCCTGATGAACATACATGCAAATATTCTCAACAAGATACTAGAAAATGGAATCCAGCAACACATTATGAAGATAATACACCATAATGCAGTGGAATTTATCCCAGGAATGCAGAGATGTTCCAACACATGCAAATCAATCAATGTGATACATCACAACAAAAGAATGAAAGGCAAAAAAACTGTGATCGTTTCAATACATGCAGAAAGGTGTTTGATAAAATTCAACATGTCTCCATGAATGTAACTCTCAACAACTTAGGTGTAGAAGAAACATATCTAAACACAACGAAGGCTATATGTGACAAACCTATTGCTAACATCATACTCAGTGGGAAAAGCTGAATGTCTTTTCTCTAAAAAGTGGAATGAGATATTTTCACCACTCATTCAACATGGCATTGGAAGTGCTAGCTACAGCAATCAGACAAGTGAAATAAATAAATATCATTCAAATTGGAAAAGAGGAAATAAAACTTTCCTTCTCTGCAGATGACACAATTTAATGTATAGTAAAATCTAAGGACTCCACCAAAAAACTCTTAGAACTACTAAACAAATTTAGTGAAGCTGTGGGCTACACAATCAACATACAAAATCAGTACCATTTCCATACACCAATAGTAAACTAGCTGAAGAAAAAATCAACAAAGTAATTTCATTTAAAACAGCTATGAAATAATACTGGCTGGGTGCTGTGGCTCACACCTGTAATCCTAACACATTGGGAGACTGAGGCAGGTGGATCATGAGGTCAGGAGATCAAAACCAGCCTGGTCAACATGGCAAAACCCTGAATCTACTAAAATACAAAACAGTTATCTGGGTATGGTGGTGTGCACCTACTACTTGAGAGGCTGAGGCAGGGGATTCACTTGAACCCAGGAGGTGGAGGTTGCAGTAAGCTGAGATCACACCACTATACTCCAGCCTGGTGACAGAGCAAGAGTCCATCTCAAAAAAAAAAAAAAAAAAGAAGAAGAAGAATAAAGAAAAAAGAGAAAATACCTAGCAAGAAAGTGAAAGACGTCTACGAGAAAAGCTGCAAAACAATGAAGAAAGAAATTGAAGAGGTCACAAATAACTAATAGACATCCATGCTCATAGATTAGTATAATTCATATTGTTACAATGACTGCACTTCTCAAAGCGGTCTATAGATTCAATGCAATCTCCAACAATATAGCAATGACAAAAAAAAAAAATCCTAAAATTTGTATGAAACAAAAATAGACAGAATAGCCAAAGCAATACTGAGCAAAAATGAATGAAGTTGGAGGCATCACACAACAAGACCTTAAAACATACTGCAAAGCCATATATTAACAAATTAGTGTGATATTGGTGTAAAAACAGAAATATAGACCAATAGAACAGAGTAGAAAGCCCAAATAAAACTCCATGCATTACCAACTCATTTTCAATCATCACCAAGGAAAAAAGAGCAGGAAAAGGCAAGCCTCTTTTATAAATGGTGGGGATAACTGGATATCCATATGCAGAAAATTGAAACTAAACCCCTACATCTAACCATGTACAAAATAAAATTGAAATGAATTAAAGACTTAAATATAAAACCTGAAACTATACAACTATTAGACAAAAGACATAGGGCAAACACCTCAAAACATTGGTCTAAGCAAAGCTCTTATGGAAAAGACTAGAAAAGTATAGATAACAGAAACAAAAATAGACAAATGTGACTAAAACAAAAATGTGTCTACACAGAAAAATACAACAAATCCACAGAGTGAAGAGAAAACCTATAAAATGGGAGAATACATTTGCAAACTATTTATCTGACAAAGCGCTAATATCCAGAATAAAAAACGAACTCAGTGACTTAACAGAAGCAAATAGACAATATTCAATTAAAAAGTGGGTAACTCATCTGAATAGACAATATAATCATGTTTGTTTTGAGTTATCCTTTTACATGTCAATCTGATATGTAATACAAATTTAATAGAACCATATTGGGCACTGGAACTCTGATTAATATAATCTAGATGTGTCTACTAGGTTAGACATAATTCTCAAAAAAGATATAGGCAATTTATTTAAATTATAACTTTAGAAAGAATAACAAAAGAATTTGCTGAGATTGAGTAAATCTGTTTCCTGAACTGAGAACTAGGTTAATTGCATTACAGTCTTTATTTATTTGGGCATATTTGTACACTACAAACTTGAAAATCTATGGAGTGGGATTCTGAACTTTTGTTCCTGATAACCCATTGATGAAAATATTACAGTAAAAGCATTTCTTAAAATATAAATTACTGGTTCTAATGGTCTCTTTCTCTGAAGAACCCTAACTAATACAAGATCTGTGTATCATGAATGTAGAAACAGAACATAAACATAAAGAAGAATTTTTGAGAACTATTAGCATCTTATGTCTTTGAAATAAGATTTCAAGCAAAATAAGGTTTAGTTATTAAAAATATTCACTTTCATCTCTTTGATTCTCATTTATTATCTTGCTTTTTGAAAAACTTAATATTATATTTTCTATGCATTTCAATTAAAAAATAAGATAGCCACTTAATTAGGTTGAGAAAACTAATGTCACTTAAATATGCTACATTCATCACTGAAATTCTCTTATAACAGAATAAACTAAAAATCTATTGTGGATGGAACATTAGCAGACATGAGATCTCTGATTAGTTAAGTTTATTAGAAAAAATTAGTCAATTGTTCATTCAATTGAGTGTGAAGAACATTCTATATAGTTCATATACGTGAAACACAGATTTTTATTCCACACTATAAATAGAGAGTTGCTGTAGATTCATCTCAACACATTATAATCTGTTAAATGTATTATACAGAAAACATTTTAAGTGAAACAAAGATGTAGCAAATATAAAACTATGTTGTATGGGTGCATTACATACAGAATTAAAACTAATATTCCAGGAAATTTACTTATATATGTATTTATACATTCATTGAAATAAATACAACTAGTATAATTTTAAATGTGTATATTTATTACTATGCTATTAGCTATATTTATTTTAATAAAGATATACATTTTTGTGTGTATGTTCATTGTAATCTGGGCCATTTATTATAAATTACGTCAAGTGCATCATTAAGCAATGAAAACACAGACAAACTGATTTGATCATGATATTACAGCAGTCAGAATTAAGGTTGGAACACAAATTCCAGTTTCTTACTCTATATCCTGTGTTATTCTGTCATGGAATTATGTCTGCATAATAGAATCAAAGACCTTGAAAGGGTCCTTTGAGATCATCTGAGTTAGACTTGTATCCCTGCAAATCTAGTTATTCATAACTGATAGCTTGAAGAAGATATCAATGACCTTTTTGTGTCTTCTCCCAACTGAAATCTTTTTTATTTTTTGGTTCCAATTCATGTATTTATCTCTGGTTCCCAGTAGCAAAGAAGAATAGTCAAAGAAAGAAAGAGAGAAGAAGGGGTTAGAGATAGTAAACATTCCTAAGCATATATTCTCTAACCAAATTGATTTCCTTTATTAATTCCCCTGGGTCTAAATATGTTAAAGAACAGCCAAATATTAAAAATATTGCTATATTGTTTTCTGGTCAGTCAACATAATGATTTCTAATTTTATAATTGATAACTTTTTGCAGAAATTTTTATCAAGTTTAATTAAATATGATCTTTAGTTTGTAGTTTGTCTTCTTCAGTTGATTGTGTGTTGTTATATTTTTCTCATTATTAGTGAGCAGTATACTTTTTCATAAAGTCATCAATTGTATTTTCTTTGACAAACTACACACTGTTTTGTGGGATAATATTTTCCTCTGCTCTGCCTTCTGAAGTTTTCTGCATATTTATTTAGGCAGTGCAACAATAAAAAAGAAATAGTGAAGTTTCAGGAAAATCTGTAATTTTGAGACACTACTCAATTTCTGTCCATTTAGAACTGAAAAATATTGGTAAGATAATCTAAGTGATGCTTTAAACTATCTTATATATTAAGACATATTTTATTGGTATTTTTAGCAAAGGTAACTGAATATAAACATGTAAGATTTTGCTTAAATTTTAAATGTATTTTCATCCTTGTTTTTTAAAGAGTTGGTAATGAGAGTTTTTCAGAGATTGATCTTTCATATCTTCACATAGAATTTTCAGATCCTGACAATTACATTTTATGTGAATGACTGAATTTTGTCCTCCTATTAATAACTAATTAGGAGGGGAAAATATTCTATTATAATAGAGATAGCTGATTGTCATCAACTTAACCACATGAGTGAAATTGGTTTTACTAGCAACAAAGCAACTTTGCATTCTTCACCCCTGTTGTGATGCAAAATGAAGTATACAAAATCATGTATAATTTATTTTGTAAAATAAGTTTAACCCTAGATATAACTTCTAGATGACAGGAGATGGGAGAACAAAGCAGACTATGCAAGAATAAAATGCTATGACAACACTAAGATTGGTACATTTTATATAACTGGTTTGGCTGCTTTAACAAGTTTATGCTTTGACTTTGTAGTTTCCATAGAAAACTGTGGGCCACATCCTTCAGGAAATAAAAATATCAACAATGAAACATAAAGCATCATATATTCTTCTGCCTACAACATAGATAAAGCACAGAGAGTATCACAAACTTTTATATATATATATATATATATGTGTATATATATGTATATACATATATATATGTATATACATATATATATATACATATATAGTCAGTGAGGAAAGAAATTGCAGAGTAAGTCACTATAACTAGTCTTCTAACAAAATTGTGTCCTATGCAGTAATGTGGATGCAGCTGGAGGCCATTATCCTAAGGAAATTAACACAGGAACAGAAAACCAAATACCACATGTTCTCACAAGTGGATCTAAATATTGGGTACTTATGTACATAAAGATGGCAACAATAGAAATATTGGGTACTATGTTTAATATCTGGATGACAGGATCATACCACAAATCTAAGCATTATGAAATATACCCAGCTAACAAACATGCACATGTACCCCTTGAATATAAAATAAAAGTTGAATAAAATAAAAATAAAATCAGTCTTTTCAAAGAGTTAGCTTTGGATTGAGTGTAATACAGAAGACCCTACCAAGGTGCTAGCAGAGGAGAAGCAGAGATCATTTCAATGAGGGGGTCACATCAAAAAGAGAATGTCTGATCTTTATTTGATAGTACGGAGAACAGGTCTGAAACCTAGGATCACAGCATTGGCCATTGGAAAAAATAAATAAAGAAACTTGGAAAGTGTGTGAAAATAAACACAGTGGTTTTGGGAAGTATTTTTATTGAGGAATGTAAATGCAAATTGTAAGTGTAGCTATCTTTTGGAGAACTGGATTACAAGCAAAGAAGCTCTGTAGAATCCTGGGATAGTATCGCAGCCTTTAGAATTGTTGACTAAACTCCTTAAAGTGTTCATTTATACAAACACAAAACTTTGTGGGGAAAAAAAAAGCAAGTTTAAACTAAAAAGCCGAGTAGAAAATGGGTTGTGAAAAGACATATTAAGGGTAACAACAATCATTCAATGTCGAATTGGGCAAAACATCATTAACTTTTGTTTCCTTACCCACTGTTCTAACAAAACCATGAGAGTCTACTCTTATGGGATCCCAAAAACAATAAATAAATAAAACCAGATATTTTGACTAATTTTAGGGTCTCTTTCACTAATAAAATGCAACTAAAACATATCTGCCCATAAACTTTTTTTTTTTTCTGAGAAAACAAAATATCTTTAATAAAAGCTTTTTTTGTTTGTTTTGAAGACGGAGTCTTGCTCTGTTACCCAGGTTGGCGTGCAGTGGCGCGCTCTCGGCTCACTGCAACCTCCGCCTCCCGGGTTCAAGTGATTCTCCCGCCTGTTTCTTTTTTTCCTGATACACTCAAGTTTGTTATACTCCTTCTTTAAGATTAAATGGCAACCTTGACATATCTCTTACATAAAAATTACCCTGTGTTGTAACTCTGCATTGATATTCTGTGAGCCATGATAGGTAATAAACTTCTTGATAAATAGATAAATTATGTAATTCTTAAATAAAAATTGAAGCAATTTGTAAGAATACAATGCTTGGTAAGGATAAACTTGGTATTCTTACAAAATGCTTCATAAACTTTTTTAAAGAAATGAACAGAACTAGAGCTGTAACAGCTTTTAATTCTTTAACCTTATTTTTGAATGTTGCAAGGTTTTTATAGTTATGAAATAAAACTTATTCTGACTTGTTTTGCAGCTGAGCATACATTAATTATTCTCTGTGCTTAATCAGAATGAAATGATTATGGGCCCTTAAAATGATTGTAGAGGAATATCTTTGTAAAGAAGCTAACATTTGTACTATCTTTTTCATAAAGAGATTTATGACAAGATTTTAAGTTAGCATTTATCCATCCATTTTTTCTTTGCCAGAATTTTGTAACACTTAATGCCATTTGTAATTATTTGCAAGTATAATGAATGTCACACTATGACATCTTTCTTAGAAAATGTGGTTGTTAATATATAACCATAGGTAAAATTGAAATTCATAAACCTGAAGTTTGTTAGTTCATTTGTTTTTACAATTGTTTTAGTCAGTTTTATTTGGGAATTTAGACTGCTATTCCTAAATTATGCCAAACAAAGTTTTTGGGTGATTGAATTGTGGATTTCTGAGTGCAAAGTTTTGTAATACAGAAATATTTTCATAACATTTAATTATCTTCTTAAACTTTTACAAAGTTCAGAAACTGGAAAAATAAGCTATCTTTTATGAAAAGTAAATTAAATATATCCTTATCTTACCCCTATAAGAATTTATGAATCTCTTCTAAAATAAAATGTAATACTATTCCTGAAAACTTTATTTGGATTGATTGAAATATAAAAGCAGAAGACCTGTTAAGAAATTTCCATGTCTTTCTGATTTACTAACATTTACTTTAAATCTTTCAAATTAATGAAATGTACAACAATTGACAAACCTCATAATATTTTTACTTATTCTTGAAAGCATGTAAAAATCATAGTTCCTATTGTAATCTGTAAAACACAATCTCACACAATCATGCACATTCTCACTTTTTTTTTTAGTACACTATTCCTTGCATCACAAATCGTCCTTGACCATTTTCCTTCTTCCTTGGCATCTTTTAGATATTGTTCTAATGGGAATCATTTAATGGTAAACTACCAGCATTTGCAAATGTCTTTTTGCCCCCTTCTCTCTTGAAAGACATTTTTAACCTGTCATTTCTACCAGGATAAGAACCATTAAGGGCTTTCTGGCAGGTTAAGAGTCATTAAGAACTTCTCTCAGTCTTTAATATTCAAAAATTTTACTACTGTGTGTTTAGATATGCATTATATTATGTTTTTAAATCATGGTTGGTATATGTTGGGTTTCCTGAATCAAAGATTAAATTTTTAAATTATACTTTAAAGTCAAAGATACATGTACAGAAAGTGCAGATTTGTTGTATAGGCATACATGTGCCATGGTTTGCTGAACCCATCAATCCTTCATCTACATTGGGTATTTCTCCTAATGCTATCACTCCCTTTGATCCCCAACCCTGACAGACCCATGTATGTGATGTTCCCCTCCCTATGACCATGTGTTCTCATTGTTCAACTCCCATTTATAAGTGAGAATATGCAGTATTTGGTTTTGTCTTCCTATGTTAGTTTGCTGACAATGCTGGTCTCCAGCTTCATCCATGTCCCTGCAAAGGACATGAACTCATCGTTTTTATGGCTGCATAGTATTGCATGGTATATATGTGCCACATTTTCTTTACCTAGACTATCATTGATGAGCATTTGAGTTGGTTCCAAGTCTTTGCTATCGTGAATAGTGCTTCAATAAATGTATATGTACATGTGTCTTTATAGTAGAATGATTTATAATCCTTTGGGTCTATACTCAGTAATGGGATTGTTGGATCAAATGGTATTTCTAGTTCTATATCCTTGAGGAATTGCCACACTGTCTTTCACAATGATTGAACTAATTTACACTCCCACCAACAGTGCAAAAGCATTCCTATTTCTTTACATCCTCTCCAGCATCTCTTGTTCCCTGACTTTTTAATGATCACCATTTCAACTGGTGTGAGATGGTATGTCATTGTGGTTTTGATTTGCATTTCTCTAATAACCAGTGATGATGAGATTTTTTTTATATGTTTGTTGGCTGCAAAAAGTTATTCTTTAGAGAAATGTCTGTTCATATCCCTCACCCACTTTCTGATGGGGTTGTTTGTTTTTCTTCCAGTAAATTTGTTGAAGTTCCTTGTAGTTTATGCATATTAGCCCTTTCTCAGATGAATAGATTGTAAAAATTTTCTTCCATTCTGTAGGTTGCCTGCTCATTCTGATGATGGTAACTTTGCTGTGCAGAAGCTCTTTAGTTTAATTAAATCCCATTTGTCAATTTTGGATTTTGTTGACATTGCTTTTGGTGTTTTAGTCATGAAGTCTTTACCCATGTCTATGTCCTGAATGCTGTTGCCTAAGTTTTCTTCTAGGGATTTTATGGTTTCAGGTCTTACATAAAAATCTTTAATCCATCTTGAGTTAATTTTTGTATGCAGTGTAATAAAGGGGTCCAGTTTCAGTTTTCTACATGTGGCTAGCCAGTTGTTCCTACACCATTTATTCAACAGGGAATCCTTTCCCTATTGCTTGTTTTTGTCAAGTTTGAAAAAGATTAGATGGTTGCAGAAGTGCAGTGTTATTTCTTAGGCCTCTGTTCTGTTCTATTGGTCTATATAACTGTTTTGGTACCAGTACCATGCTGTTTTGGTTACTGTAGCCTTGTAGAATAGCTTGAAGTCAGGTAGTGTGATGCCTCCAGCTTTGTTCTTTTTGCTTAGGATTGTCTTGACTATACAGATACTTTTTTGATTCAATATGAAATTTAAAGTATTTTTTTTTCTGTTGCTGTGAAGAAAGTCAGTGGTAACTTGATGAGGACAGCATTACATCTATAAATTACTTTGTGAAGTATGGCCATTTTCACAATATTGATTCTTCCTATCCATGAGTATCAAATGTTTTTTCATATGTTTGTGTCGTTTCATATTTCCTTAAGCAGTGGTTTGTTGTTCTCCTTGAGGAGGTCCTTCATAGCCCTGGTAAGTTGTATTTCTAGGTATTTAATTCTCTTTGTAGCAATTGTGAGTGGAAGTTCACTCATGCCTCTTGTTTCTCTATTATTGGTGAATATAAATGCTTGTGATTTTGGCACATTGATTTTGTATCCTGAGAAGTTGTTGAAGTTGCTTATCATTTTAAGGGGTTTTTGGGCTGAGGTGATGAGGTTTTCTAAATATACAATCATGTTATCTGCAAAGAGAGATAATTTGACTTTCTGTCTTCCTATTTGAATATCCTTTTTTTCTTTCTCTTGCCTGATTGCCTTGGCCAGAACATCCAATACTATGTTGAATGGGAGCAGTGAGAGAGGGAATCCTTGTCTTGTGCCTGTTTTCAAAGGAAATGCTTCCAGTTTTTACCCATTTAGTATGATATTGGCTGTGAGTTTGTCATAAATAGCTTTTATTATTTGGAGATACATTCCATCGATACCTATTTTATTGAGAGTTCATTTTTTAACAATTCTTAATATGTATCTCTTTATATAGTGTCTTTTCTCCATTTTATATAACATCTTTTTCTATAGGTCAACTTACTACATTTTTTATGTCTCTTTAGCATGCTTGAAATATTTTTCTTTCTCTGTCATCCAACAAAAAATCCTCCTGTTGATTTATTATCTATTCATCTATATATAGTGTGCTGTTTAAATCATTCATTGAATTTCATATTCATATTCCCTCCAATGTGTACTTGATGACATTAAGTATTTTTACTTTATATCACATAATTGTAAAACACAGTGTTTGTAAAGCTGTTGATTTTGATTGTGAAATTCATTTTTTCTATTGATTTTTGCTCATGGTGTTTTATTTCCATGTAAGTGTGTGTGTATGCATGCGTGTGTGTCTGAGAGAGACAGAGAAAAGAGATGCAATAAAATTTTATGAGTATAGTATGGCTTGACGTGAAAGTTATTACATAGATAATTTGCATATTTTTCATAAATATTTACATGAAGACGATTTAGACTAAGTCCTTGACTTGGTGGAGGGGCTCTGTATCTGATCATGCAGGTATTAGAAATTCTAGCCAAGTGCTCATTCGCAGACACTTGGTTGCAGATTTTGAGGAAAGTCCAATGGCCACCCCCCCCACAACACATTTTCTTACCTTGCTCTTTTTTTTTTTGTACAGAATGTTCCGGATGTAAATCTAGAGTCAGCCTTTTGGGGATGCTAGATTTATGCAGATTCTAATGGTTCTGATTTCCCATTTTTATTGGACCACAGGCTTATTCCCTCTTCCTTAGATCCTGTAAAAAAGGGAAATTCTAAGCAAGTGGGATTTAACACATGTTCCCTGGGCAACTGCCAGCCATGCTTGCTCAATTTCTTAGTCACTTTTATATAATTTTTGTCCTCTGAATATTTATCATTTTGTTATTGTTGTTGTACAGGATAACTAAATGGCTGATTGCCAAACAATGACAGCTACATTTTGATACTGCATTTATTGTGTTAGAGTGCTAGAAGACAAGTTTAGCTAAAATAAGTGAACAAAACTTTATAGCTGTTATAGCAGCTGATTCAATATTTATGTTCACTAGTTTAACAGTTGAAATTACTTTTGTCATCCATCCCTGCTTTTTACAGTATTTGTTAAAGAATATAGTTTTTTAATTTTCTTCACATCCAAAGATAAAACACATATAAGAATAATTATTCTGAGAGTAGGTTAACATTAAAATACGGTGGCTGAAGTTTTCTTAATTTATATTTTTATTATACACAGGAACACCTTACTTACAAGTAAACTCCACTATATATGGAAACATAATAGTCATCTATAAATATTCTCCTTGGAAATTGTGATTGGCCCAGAGATAATTGTTCAATGAGAATAATCCATGAGACTTTGACTATGTGTACAACGTGGAACTGAAATTATTTAAATATGTTTTAATGCAGAATTACAGAATTATGCAAGTTTTAAAATATCATAATGCATTTTTTCTATAAAAACATACGGTTTTTTCAATGTTTTTTGTTTCTTTATTTCTTTCTGCTTTTTAGTAAAGATCAGAAAGAAGTCCTTAGAAAATTTCTAAATATAATTAACCTAAATTTCCCATATCCCTAAGAACTCCTTCATCACTCTTCCCCCCAAATTACTAATCAACTTAATGCTATTTACTTTTGTTCTTTTTTACTGCAAACTCAAGAAATTATGATAATTTCAAACAATAGAATTTGAGCTACCATAAAAATAAAAACTACAATTATTTTCAGAAATATTTATTGGTACCTCTATATTAGATATATAACCATTTTAAAAATGAGAAGATTTGAGGCTCCAAGAATATAAGCCATTAGCCTAATGTTGTACTATAGTAGCTAAAGAAAAAAATAGAAAAAAAATGAGCTCTTTCTGGCTCTAAAAGCAAGTTTTATCTAGTAAGGAAAGTATGTTTTACAAAATTCAGTAATGGCAGATATATACAAATTAATTTTAAAACAATAGTCAGTATTGCTAAATTGAAAAAGTCATTCCATTTCTGTGTGCTATATTGCCTTCTTTATTACCAGTTAGACTCTGATAGAGATATCAGCATCAAAGTAAAAACAAGAATAAAAAACTTTGTATTGTCTTCTAAGACACTTTTTCTTTAAGTCATATTTTATCACATGTATAATTTGTCTTCAATTATAAAACAGTCATTTTTAATTGTTTTAAAAATCTTTTAAGTCAATTTTGGCATATTTTAAAACTTTTAAATCTATTTTGGAATTTTTTAAAGAATTTCTGTAAATCATACACAATATTGCTTCCAAAATAGTTTTCAATATTAGGCATGATAGTATTTCTTAATTATTTAATATATTTTATGAAAGAACTCCCTTAAAAATAAAAAAAAACCTTAACTAAAAAAAATTGTATAACCTTAGACAAATGATTTACTCTCTTCGAGTCTCAATCTTTTCATTTGTAAAATGGTAATACATCTAATTGAAAAATGTCTAATAACATTTCTATAACAATCTTTATTTTTAAGATGCCTGAAGTCTTATCTTTTGGAATTTTAATTATTAGTATTGTATGTGCTAAAAAAGCAACAAAGACAAATAATAGTAAGTCAAGTGGTAATTTTGGGGGAAAAGTCATTAGAAGACCTTAGTGATATAGGAAATATATGTAAAATATATTTTTGAAAACTTTCAAGCATCATACAGAACAGGAAGAGTCTAACTGTATAGAACTTACCATAATCATTGAAATTTAAGCATGATGGAATCATAAACTTCAATTTCCACCTTATTTACTTAAAGTTTCTTTCCTTAGATCATTTGAAAAAGAAACATTTTAGAAAGAAATGGAACAGAGTTATGACTATAGTCATTTACTTTTTTTGATCACATAATGTACAGCTTTTTGAACCATTTTCTGAAATTGCAAAAATAGAAGCAGTTTTCTATTACATGCTTATCAAGATGAGTTTCTGCTGTACAATCTTGCATAATTTCATCCAACAAGCAGATGAGAAAAATTTTAATGTTTGGTTCTTTACAAATCACTTCTCAAAGAAGAAACTTTCCTTCATTTACAGAATGAAATGGCTAATTTAATTATATGAGACTTTCCTTTTTTTCTTTTGTTTTCTATTTTTAACTGATGGCCCATTTTTACAGAACTAGATTATTGTATTTTTCAACATATGTACCTAGGCACAAGTGACAATAGCTAACATTTAAAATAAATCTTCTGACATTAGATGTGGAAAATAAGTAGCATAACTTCCAAATTAATATCTGATTGCAATTTCATCATATTCTTAAAGTCTAACTAATAGTCAATATATTTACCATGACAAACAAATATACTCATTGTTGGTTGCTATTTTCATAATACTGACATAATGAATCAGGTCCTAAACTTTTTATGTAACAGAAGAATGTGTACTTGGGAAAGTCAGGCTAAAATTCCTGTAAACTAGTGTAGAAGCAGAAGACATTTCAACAGTGATATAGATTCTAGATTAGAGTTAATTGAAGGAAAGGTGCGACTAGGTAAGCTTTTATATTATGAGAGAGATGGAAAGAAAATCTGATAATGACAAGGCACAAAATAAAAATCTCTCTTTTCTTTAATTTGCTGAATCTTTAAAGTCAGGCATACCCAGATTTAGAAATGTACATATGTCATTTAGTTCAAAATCTCTTGGAAACTTTAGTATGATAGTCTTGATATTTGTGAAGATATTTAATGGGTTTATCAATTTGTTGGTATAATTGATGTTGTTTAGGTGTTACCGTTGAAGCTGTGGAGACAGGATGTTGTCCTTTGTTGAGGAAAATACTTCTGGATTAGCCCATGATTCTTCGGCCTTCTTCATCATACAAAAAACTGACAAAGATTAAGTTTCAGATTAAAGTCCAGTATCCTTGTAATTGGAGATCTATACATAACTGTATCTCCATGTATATGCATGCTCTTATCCATATCTATATCCATAGTTATATCGCATCTATTTAGTGAACAGAATGGACTCTCAGTATGACATTCTAGGTCGTGAACTTGCTTGGCATCCATCCTCAACCTGTCACTCTGAATTAGCAATTTTGTAACATTCTTCTTCTCACATGATAAGGTAAAAAAAGTAGTGCTCATGTGATTAAGTTTTGAGTTCTAGACCCAGACTCCTTGAATTTGAAATCTACATCTGCCATTTATAATCTTAAACCTTCAGTATTTCATTATCTTCATCAGAGATAATGATAGTATTTATCCCCATAGGATTGAAATAAGAATGAAATGAATACGCTAATTGACTAAAAATGAGCCTATGATAACTGATGTGTGTGTGTGTGTGTGTGTGTGTGTGTGTGTGTGTGTATGCTATATATATATATATATATATATATATAGTTTGTTAAAGAAATAAGAATACTTAGGACTCTTTCTAGGAGGTTTTTGGATGAATCTTTAGGGCTTTCTAGGTATACGATCATGTCGATGGCAAACGGTGACAATTTAATTTTCTCTTTTCCAATTTGAAGGCCCCTTATTTATTTCTCTTGCCTAGTTACTCTGACTAGGACCTCCAGTACCATGTTGATTAGAAATGTTGAAAATGTGCCTCTATGTATTTCTAGGGGATGCTATTAGCATTTCCCCATTCAGTATGATGTTGGCTGTGAGTTTGTCATCTATGCCTTTTATAACTTTGAGGTAAGTTCCTTCTATGATTATTTTGTTGAGGATTTTTTTTTTTCATAAAACGATGTTGGATCTTACCAAATGCTTTTTCTATACCTATTGAGATGATCATATGATTTTCATTTATAATTATATTTATGTGATGTTTCACATTTATTCACTTGTGTATGTTAAATGATTCCCACATCCCTGAAATGAAACCCAGTTGATCATGCTGTTATGTTTTTGATGTGCCATATTTAGTTAGCTAGTATTTTCTTGAGAATTTTTGCATCTATGTTCATCAGGAATATTGGTTTGTAGTTTTCTCTTTTTGTTAGGTATTTCCTGGTTTTTATTAGGATGATACTGGCTTCATAGAATGATTTAGGTGTGATACTGGCTTTAGGTATGATTTAGGGTGATACTGACTTTATAGAATGATTTCAGCAAGATTGGTACCAGTATTTTTTGAATGTCTTGTAGAATTCAGCTATGAATCAGCTGATCCTGGACTTTTTTTGGTTGGTATTTATTATTATTGTTATAATCAGTTCAAAGCCTCTGCTTGTTATTGGTCTGTTCAGGGTTTCTATTTCTTCCTGATTTAATCTAGGGGGTTGCCTATTTCCAGGAATTCATTTGTTTTTTTCTAGATTTTCTAGTTTTTTGCATAAAGATGGTCATAGTAGCCTTCAATGATCTTTTGTATTCATGTGGTGTTGGTTGTAATACCTCCAGTTTCATTTATAATTAGCATATTTACGGCCTTCTCTCTTTCTTGGTTTGTCTTACTAGTACTCTATCAATTTTATCTTTTCAAAAAACCAGCTTCTTGTTTCATTCATTTTTTGTGTGTTTTTGTTTCAATTTCATTTAGTTCTGCCCAATCTTTGTTATTTCATTTCTTCTGTTGGATTTGGGTTTAGTTCTTGTTTCCATAGTTGCTTGAGGTGTGACATTAGATTGTCAATTTGTGCTCTTACAGACTTTTTGATGTAGGTATTTAATGCTCTGAACTTTCTTCTTAGCACCACTTTTGTTACATCCCAAAAGTTTGGTAACTCATGTCACTGTTATCATTAATTTCAAAAACAAATTTAACTTCCTTCTTGACTTCACAGTTGACACTCAAATAAATCAAGAGCAGATTATTTAATTTCCATGTATGTGTTCAGTTTTGAGTTGTTGTTTTGGAGTTGATTTCCAGTCCTATTCCACTGTGGTCTGAGAAGATACTTGATATGATTTCAATTTTCTTAAATTTATAATCCATTTTACAACTGCAAAAATAAAATACTTAGGAATATACTTAACCAAAGAGATAAAAAATCTATACAAGGAAACCTACAAAACTGCTGAAAGAAATCATAGACGACAGAAACAAATGGAAAGACATCCCATGCTCATAGATGGAAATAATCGATATTGTGTAAAGGACAATATTTCCCAAAGCAACCTACAGATTCAATGAAATTCCCATCAATATGCCATCTTGATCTTCACAGAACTAGAAAGAACAATCAGGAAATTCACGTGGAACCAAAAAGAGCCCACATAGCCAAAGCAATATTAAGCAAAGAGAAAAAATCTGGAGACATCACATTACCTGACTTAAGATTACACTACAAGCATATAGTTACCAAAACAGCATGGTACTGGTAGAAAAACAGACATTCAGACCAATAGAACAGATTAGGGAACCCAGAAACACAGCCAAGTACTTATAGCCAACTTATCTTTGATAAAGCACACACAAATATAAATAGGGGCAAATACACTCTATTAGACAAATGGTGCTGAGAAAACTGGCAAGCCACATGGAGAATAAAACTGTATTCCCATATCTCATCTTATATAAAAATCAGCTCAAGTTGGATTAATGCCTAAAATCTAAAACCTGAGACTATGTGTGGTGGTTCATGTCTATAATCCCAGCACGTTGGGAGGCCAAAGCAAACTGAACACTTGAGGTCAGGAGTTAAAGACCAGCCTGAAAAGCATGGTAAAACCTTGTCGCTACCAAAAATACAAAAATCAGCAATGCGTGATGGCACATACCTATAATCCCAGCTACTCAGGAGGGTGAGGCAAGAGAATATCTTGAATCCAGGAGATGAAGGTTGCAGTGAGCTGATATTGTGACACTGCACTCCAGCCTGGGAAAGTGAGACCCTGCCAGAAAAATAAATAAATAAATAAATAAATAAATAAATATAAAGATAAAACCTGAAACCATAAAAATTCTACAAGATAACATCAAAAAAACTCTTCTGTACATTGGCTTGAGCAAATAATCCATGAATAAGACCGCCAAAGCAAATGCAACAAAAACAAAAATAAACAAATGATACATAATTAAATGAAAAAGCCTCTCCACAGCAAAGTAAGTAATAAGCAGAGTAAACAGAGTAAACACACAACCCACAGAGTGGGAGAAAATATTCAGAAACTATGCAGGCAACAAAGGACTAGTATCCAGAATCTGTAAGGAACTCAAAGAAATCAACAAGAAGAAAACAAATAATCCTATCAAAAAATGGGCAATGGACAGGAATAGACATATTCCCAAAGAAGATATACAAACAGCCAACAAACATGAAAGAATGCTCAACATCACTAAACATCAGGGAAATGCAAACTAAAACCACCACCTTACTCCTGCAAGAATGGCCACTATTAAGAAATAAAAAAGCAACAGATGTTGGCACAGATGTGGTAAAAAGGGTACACATTTACACTATTACTGTGAATGTAAATTAGTACAACATCTATAAAAAACAGTATGATGATTTTTTAAAGAGCTAAAAGTACATCTACCGTTCAATCCAGTGATCCTACTACTGAGTATCTACCCAAGGAAAAGAAGTTACTATAAGAAAAAGACACAGGCACACACATGTTTACAGCAGCACAATTTGTAATTGCAAAGATATGGGCACCAATTGAAGTGCCCATCAACCAATGAATAGAAAAAAAATGTGGTGTATGTATGCACCATGGAATATGACTCAGTCAAAAAAATAAAAACCAATATTATGTTATTTGCAGCAACTTGGATGAAGTCAACTAGGTGAAGTAACTGAGGAATGAAAAAGAAAATATCATATGCTCTCAGTTATAAGTGGGAGCTAACTATGAAGACTCAAAAACATAAGAGTGGCATAATGGAATTTGAGGAGTTGGGGAGAAGGCTGGGATGGGGTTGAGGGATTTAAAAAAGATATATACTGGGTACAGTGTATACTGCTCAAGTAATAGATTCACTAAAAATCTCAGAATTTGACTCTAAGGAACTTATCCATGTAACCAAAAACTACCTGTGCCCCCAAGATCTACTAAAATAAAAAATACTTTAAAAAAATTAAAAACAGTACATTCCATGTAGCTTACCAGGGAGGTTAAAAATCTCTAAAATAATATACATATTTTTTAAAAACGCCTCAAAATAATCAGAGATGATATAGACAAATAGAAAAACATTTCATGCTCATGGACAAAAAGAATCAATGTTGTTAAAATGGCCATACTACCCATAGCAATTTACACTTTCAGTGTTATTTCTATCAAACTATCAATGAAATTCTTCACAGAATTAAACAAAAACTATTTTAAAATTTGCATGGAACCTAAAGACAGCTCAAATAGCCAAGGGAATCCTAAGTAAAAAGAACAAAGCTGGAGGGACCATGCTACCTACCTTCAAACTATACTAAAAGACTACAGTAACCAAAATGGCATGCTGCTGGTACAAAAGCAGACACATAGACCAATGCAGCAGAATAATGAGCCCAGAAATAAAGCTGCACACCTACAACCATCTGATCATCAACAAAGTTGACAAAAAAAGCAAGGGGGAAAGAACTTTGTATTCAATAAATGGTGCTGGGGTAACTGGCTAGCTATATGCAGAGTATTGAAACTGGACTCCTTTCTTTTAATGTATAGAAAAATCAACTCAAGATGAAGAACACATGGACACAGGAAGGGGAACATCACACACCGGGGCCTGTCAGAGGGTGGAGAGCCAGGGGAGGGAGAGCATTAGGACAAATGCCTAATGCATATGAGGCTTAAAATCTAGATGATGGGTTGATAGGTGCACCAAACCACCATGGCACATGTATACCTATGTAACAAACCCGCACGTTCTGCACATGTATCCCCTAAAGAACTTAAAGTAAAATTAAAAAAAAAAAGACTTAAATGTAAACCCTATAAAAACCCTAGAAGATCACATAAGAAATACCTTTCTGGACATAGGCCATAGCAAAGATTTCATGATCAAGACTCCAAATGCAATTGCAACAAAAATAAAAATTTACAAATAGGATCTGATTAAACTGAAGAGCTTCTGCCCAGTGAAAGGAACTCTCAATAGAGTAAACAGATAATCTATAGAATGGGAGAAAATATTTGCAAAGTGTGCTTCTAATAAATGTCTGCTATCCAGAATTTATAAGTAACTTAAACAAGTTAACAAGCAAAAACAAACAACCCTATTAAAAAGTGGGCAAAGGAAATGAATAGACATTTCTCAAAAGAAAACAGACACACAGCTAATAAACCTATGGAAAAAATGCTCATCACTAATTGAGAGAGAAGGCAGTTAGGGGATGGTTAGGCAGGTAGAAAAGGAGAGTCTCAGGAGAAGGACAGAGAAGGGCAATGTTCACAGGAACAATGACACAACAGCAACTACACTGCCTCTACAGCTAACATGAAGAAATGTGGTGAAGAATGTCCTCTTGTGCCAGATGTTGTTCAGAAGGGACTGTCCCAACTTAGGTATAGGTGCAGTATATCAACCTAAATATACTTAATTTGACTCAGCTTATAATAATGTTCTTAACATTACATGAGCATTGTGGTTTTAGTTGCCTGTGGGTTTTGCGTAGGTACTCATGAGTAATAACCAAGATAGAGTCACTCTGGGCAATCCTAGTTATCTGCAGATGCAACACCTCTAGGAGGGAACTTTATCCCCTACCATTTGAGCAAAACCCACAGAAGACTTCCTGGTTTCTGCCACATAAAAGACACAGAATTCAGTACCATTTCTGGCAACATGCTTTCAGGCCCCCTCTCTTTACTGAGAACATTTCTTTTGCTTAGTAAATCCTATCCTAACCACTTTCTGATGTCCATGTGCCTACATCTTTGGGGTCATGGTATAAGAACTTGGACCTAGCTGAATGAGGGACTAAGCAGACTAGCAGACTCCAACAGGATGATTAGAGAAATGCAAATCAAAACCACAATGAGGTACCATATCACACCCGTCAGAATGGCTACCATTGAAAAGTCAAAAGATAACAGATGTTGCTGAGGTTGTGGAAAAAAAGGAATACTTATGCACGGCTGTGTGAAAGTAAATTAGTGCAGCCACTGTGGAAAGCATTATGGCAATTTCTCAAAGAGCTTAAAGCAGAATTACCATTTGAGCCAGCTATCTCATTATTGGGTATATACCCAAAGGAATATAAAGCATTCTACTATAAAAACACGTGCACATATATGTTCATTGTAGCATTATTCACAATAGCAAAGACATAAAATCAACCCAAATGTCCATCAACAGTAGACTGGATTAAAAAAAAATGTGGTGCGAGTCCGCATGGCCGTGGGGAGGGACGGGAGGCCCTGAGGTACAGGTTATAAGCGCCATGGCTATGACTAGTGTCAAATTGCTTGCTGGTGTTTTATGAAAGCCAGATGTCTGGATTGGACTCTGGGGTGTTCTCCGAGGGACACCCTCATCACACAAACTCTGCACTTCCTGGAATCGATACTTGTATTTTTCTAGTACTAAGTTACGTGCACCAAATTATAAAACACTTTTCTGTAATCTTTTCTCGCTGAGACTCCCAGGGCTTTTAATATCTCCAGAATATATTTTTCCATTTTCCATAAGATTCAAAAGTAATATAAGCTCTAAAAATCTAAAAAGTCTCTGCAAAAAGTAGAAGATGAAGAAGACTCTGATGCAGAAAGTGATCATGATGAGATGAGTGAGCAGGAAGAGGAGTTTGAGGATGACCCTACTGTAGTCAAAGACTATAAAGACTTGGAAAAAACAGTGCAGTCTTTCCGATATGATGTTGTCCTGAAGACAGGCCTAGATATTGGGAGAAACAAAGTGGAAGACGCGTTCTACAAAGGTGAACTCAGGCTGAACGACGAAAAATTCTGGAAGAAAAGCAGAACTGTCAAAGTGGGAGATACATTGGATCTTCTCATTGGAGAGGATAAAGAAGCAGGAACAGAGACAGTTACGCGGATTCTCCTGAAAAAAGTGTTTGAAGAGAAGACTGAAAGTGACAAATTCAGAGTGTTGTTACGGCGGTGGAAAAACTTAAAGTTGCCTAAGAAGAGAATGTCTAAATAAATGGATAGCTTTTAGCAATAAAGCTGCTTTCTAGTGGTAGAAGAAAGGGTCAACTGAAAAAGACGTTTTTATTAAAATAAAGTTCTCTTAGCATTTGTGGAAAAAAAATGTGGTGCATATACACCTTGGAATACTACCCAGGCATGGAAAAGAATGAAATGGAGATGGAGGCCATATCCTAAGCAAACTACCACAGGAAGAGAAAACCAAATACCACGTGTCCTCACTTATAAATGGGAGCTAAACCTTAAGCACACATAGACACAGGTTTACTTGATGGTGGAGAACGGGGAGAAGGAGAGGATCAAAAAACTTACAGATGAAATAATCTGTAACACCAAACCCCTGTGACTCGAAACTCACCTCTGTAAGAAACATTTATATGTACCCCTAAACCTAAAATAAAACTTTTAAAATTAATTAAATAAATAAAACATACTACCCATCAGGTCTTCCCTAGAAATAGTAGCAATTCTTGCATTTTAATGCCTAAAGGAAATATCTAGCATCTATGTTTGTTATTAATTCATTTGTTCTTTCATTTACTCACACACCTAGGAGACACTACTTTGCAAGAAGTATGACATAATGGGTGTTATATCAGTTTCTTTATAATTTATTAAATGTTAAAAAAAATTAAAAAGCAGTAGTACATCCCAAACACTTACTATGCTTGGAGGGGGAAACAAAAAAAGAAAAATGTTTATGTGATGAATTTCTGACACTTGTATTTGATATTAAGTACACAATAATCAAAAGGTAAATAAACAACATTGAATTTTGAGGTTTAAATATAGTGTTTCCCCTAATAAAACTGTATAAATTTCGCTTTCTCTAAGTCTAATATTTCAGCCAATTTATAAAAATCTGGTTCCAAATTGTACTTGCAATTACTCACCAGTAGTTAATTTTGCATTACTGCTTAAGTAATTATGTGCTGATGACCACATAGTGTTGACAAATTATTTATTTTCACTTTTTGCTTTTTTTTTTTTTCTAGACTGAAAACACCATGTAAAGTACCAAAATCTTGGCTATGGTAGTCATTTACATCAATAAGTAATTCTTCAACTTGAAAAATAGTAAGTAAAAAATGAATTACATGAGAATAGTTGAATTCATACTTTGGAATGAAAAATAGTGTTAGTTTACTATATGTATAAATTCAACAAAAAAAATAGATACAAAACCCAATAATTGTATTTAGAGTTTTATAATACTTTGAATTATGTTTACTAAACAACTGATTAAATCCATTGGCCAAATGTACATCTAAGAAAAAAATCCTTGTTTTTCTGCTAATGTCTGCTAAGTTTTGATCTTATTTGTTTATGTTTATGTATGTGATATTGTTTTTATCACACATAAGTCTAAGTGTAATATCTGGTCTCAACATGCACAAGTGTTCCAAGAAAGAATGTGCCTCCAGTCTACCACCTCCTGTGGTGACTCATGATCAAGTTCGTAGAATTTTTAACATTAGTGATTCATTTAGGTTTGTGACATTCATCAAGCAATTTCTTTCATCTTATGCAAAATTAATGCCATCACAATTATGGAATAGTTCTAATTCATTAAGTACACACTCATCAATCGACTCCTATTCAACAGACATTGCCAGTCTATGGTGTAACAATCAACAGTAAAGTCCCTACTTTCAAGGAGTTCATTAACCAGTCAGCTATCTGGATGTTCTATCCTACGGAGTGTTCAGCCAGTAACAGATGAAGATAGATAAGACAGAAGCAGAGCTTGATTGATGAAGTGTTAGCAGAAGTGAAGTTAGGACTTCCTGGACAAAAAGAATGTGTGAATGCATGAACACATGAAATGTACTGATGCTTTAGAGAAACTGTAGTTAGTTCAGCATTACCAAAGAGAAGTGTATATGTGTGTTTCAAGAAGTATTATAGAGTTGATTCAAGAAAGTTTTGTCTAGATTGTCTTGGACATAAAAGAAAAATAAATTAGATGGTTGCCTCTGCAAGTGAAATCATTTTTAAAGTATTTTATTAAATAGAGACTAGCCACATACATAGATCGTATGCAACTAAACAAGTAAATACATAAGCACACTTCATGGAACCTGCTGAGAATGAATAGGGTCCTCTAACAAAGAATAGACTAAAGGAAGATTTAAAGGATCACAAGAATATTATTCAAAAAATTGAGCCCAGGGTTGTGGAAATGGGGAAACAGTCATAATGAACAAGTAAAAATGCTTTCAGGTGGAGTGCTGGATATAATCTAAGAACTGCTAGAATGTTGCTAGCATTGCAGAATGATGAGCGATTAGGAGAATGGCATGGGTTGGTTTACCTGTTAATATAATTGAGAAAGTTCATTTTGAATGTACTCAAAAATGGAAAGGTAACTCATTTACTTTTATTTAAAGATAACCAAGTAATCTATTTATCATTTGTGTAAGAAAGAGATGTGTTTATCATTCAACTTTGTTTTACTAAGTATATCTTTTCACATCTCCAATTTATAGAAATATTATCCTAAGAAGCTCTTCACAGTAAACCTAAAATATGCCCTGCTTCTATAAATATAACATATTGAATTAGTTTATTTACAGTAGTGACCTGCTAATAGCAATACATAAGACATTTCTTATTGATTAATTGGTTTATAATTCTTGTATGCTCTATTTATTTCTCCATGTGGTTTTCTGATTTAACCAGACATTAGAGTTTATGATATGAGCAAATGAAACAAAACAAAAACAGAACTTAAAGTACTGGAGCTAGAAAATTGATGAGAACTATTTTTTGTGTGTGTGTGTGGTCCTGTTGAAAAAAGTCCTTATCTTTTGGGGATAGAAACTGAAATATTTGAAAATGAAATGATAATGATGTTTAAAAGCTCTTTAAGTTTATAAGACAATCAGGACTGGCCTTGATTTGATCATCTTTGTAACTGAATGATGTGGTTTCATTATTGAATTAAGTGTACATAATATATGAATTTGAAATTTTCCAAAAATAAAGTTCTCATTGTACCTCTGGTGTTTAAAAAGACAGTATAATAGAGAGCATAATTTGTCATTTTATTTGAAAAAACAATTGATGAATGAAGCATTGATAAGGTAAACCACAGCTGAGAAGTCAGGAGCTGGTCTCAAACTGCAAATATATCCTTAGTGTAGAGCCAGGAGAGACTATATGACAAATAAAATTTACTTACTTCTTCTTCTTATTATTATTATTATTATTTTTGAGACAGAGTCTCACTCTGTTGCCCAGGCTGGAGTGCAGTGGTGTGATCTCAGCTCACCACAATCTCTGCCACCCGGGTTCAAGTGATTCTCCTGTCTCAGCCTCCCAAGTAGCTGCGACTGCAAGCACGTGCCACTGTGCCTGGCTAATTTTTGTATTTTTAGTAGAGATGTGGTTTCACTATGTTGGCCAGGCTGGAACTCCTGACCTCGTGGTCCACTCTCCTTGGGCTGGCAAAGTGCTGTGATTACAGACATCAGCCACTGTGCTGGGCCTAATTAACTTACTTTCTATAAAAATTTTATAATTTGTTTAACTGTAGAAGAACAAAACATAAGTGTCCCTAGTGTTGTTGTGTTTTTAAAAAATAATATCTTGAATAAAATCACTAGTTAGCAAGAAACAAAGTGTATGGGAGATATCACACCTTCGTAGCACTTGTTACATTGCTCCATATTTGTACAGTTCTGAGGTTTGAGATAACATTTAATTAGGCTTTTCAGAAGTCAGCTATGTATTCAGACTCCATACTGTTATTATCATGTAAGAGTTTTAAAATCATAAATAAACAACACTGTTAAAATAATGTAAAGGCAAGAAATAGTAGTTAAGCTACACAAACAAACTCTAAAAATAAGTATGTTAAATTGTTTTGGAGTAAAATTTATGTTCTAGGCTGTCAACAACTAAAAGTTAATGTATTTTACTTCTACAAATATTGATTTTATTTTGAAAGACTACTGACAGTTTTCAGTGTTGTCTGCACACATAAATAGCATGTGGTGTTGCTAGGTATCATTAAATTGACAGAACTAGAAATAATACTTATCTTGAGTAAAAATCAGCACTTTTGCTTTTCCTTCTTTAACTTTGTGATGCATGACTCTAGTCTGACTTTGAATACAAGTTCCTTGATAATGTATAAAGAACTTTCAAACTTTAAAAAAGTCAGTGTGTATACTGCCATTAAATTATCACCTTAATACAAATTATGTTATTCACATCCCCTGTTGTATTAGCAAAAGTATAAGCCTTTAAATAATTTTCAGAAGTACAGATGTCTTTTTAAAATAAGACAAAAACGACTGTTATTGAAAAGAAAAATTGAGATAAATTATTTTTGTTTGGGTAAGTACAAAATTCTGACCTCTGCTTTTGTTAATAAGGTAAAACTCCTCAAAATAAATATAAACAAGAAGAAAACCCACCTGATTTCTAAAGAAATAACAAGATAATAAAAAATATAAGATGTTTAGTGTAGTAGGAAATTGCTACAGGCAGATTCTTGTAGGTTAATATGGCTCAAATCGCTTGTGCTCTTGTAGCAACACAGCACCATAAAATCCTCAAAGGATAATTTCAATGTCTGGCAGCATCACGGTCAATTTTAAAACTACCTTTAGAAAATCACCTTCTTTGGTGGTGGTAAAGAATCGAGTTTTGTTGTAGAAACTATTTTAAGGTTGAAAGTGCAGAAACAGAAACTACTACAAACTTCGGGAAAGCAGTCTCAAAAATGTCCCATGAGGCTGGACGTACAACTGCACTCCAGCCTGGCCAAGAGAGTGAAACGATGTCTCAAAACAAAAGCAAAAACAACAACAAAACAAAACAAACAAAAAAAAAAAGGGTTTCACTCTCTTGGCCACAGGGATACTTAATGTTTCACGTCTATTGCCCAAAATTCACTCTCATACCTTTCCTTCTCACTATAAACATATGGAAAATATCTACAGTAGCTTTGATGTATAGGCATGTAAATATTGGTTTGTAAATAATGTAGTCATCTCAGCTTGTTTAATCCATGAGATGATTTGTTAATGACAAAAAATGAGCTATTATCTAAATATTTCTTTAACAACTTTTCCAGATAAAATTATAAATTTTTGAGGATAACTTTTTAAAGACAGATTTATTTAATAGTGCACTATCATTTGCATTATAAGAACCTATATTACATTATAAATCAGATTTTCTCATGACAACATTTTGGGGATACAGTAACATGAAATACAAGCTATAAATTTTAATCTTAATATAAAAATTTCCAAAATGTTATTAAAATATGGTTTGAAACAGGATTATGTGTAGGCATTTCACCTCCTTTCATGACTATGGTTTCAGTTCCATAAATTATTTATGAATAAAAAATTATGCAAAATAAAATGTATAGGATAATGAATATATAGAACAGATGGTCTTGCCTGTCTTTTTTATTTTATATCTTCAAATGGCTTCATGCACTACCAACCCATTGAAAGCACAGAGAGGGGTAACCATTAAACAGTTTTCCATTCTTCTTCACTAATGATACTTAAAGACATTTAATAACATTTGCTAATTGTGTAGTGCCAATCCTCCAAAAATAATGTATCAGTAGGGAGTAATTCTGCTTCATTCCTTTTATTTCCAGACAGCATCTAATGAACTGGAATGATCATAAAGGGCAGAACATAATGCATTGGAAAACATGTTGCTAGCAAATTTCTTTAGATGTCAGAAAATTTACCTTCTGCCTTGGGAAATTAAGCAAATAAGTAGAATTTATATTAAAATTGAAACAGTTAACATTTTATGTAAATCTTGCTTTTACCACATTGTACAAAGCATAATAATCATACCAGGATGATAAAATTTTGCATTACAATATCATATAACAACTTGTGTCATTTCTAGTGATCACAGTAATATTTTACTAGACAAAACAACATTCATTATTTTTAAATTTTACATCATAAAATATCTTGAACTAAATTTTAAATTTCCTTTCATGAAGTGTCCACTAATAAAAACAAATCAAATATTTGAGGACATGAAATTTCTTTAATCAAAATAATAAATAAAATATTGATTATAAATTACTATACAGCTAAAATAATTTCTCTTCCAGTTAAAAAATAGAAAGCAAAATTTTTGCAAAACAAACAATGGCTTAACAAATCTTTTTTTTTTTTTTTTTTTTTTTGAGACGGAGTTTCACTCTTGTTGCACAGGCTGGAGTGCAATGGTGTGATCTAGGCTCACCGCAACCTCCGCCTCCTGGGTTCAAGCAATTCTCCTGCCTCAGCTTACTGAGTAGCTGGGATTACAGGCGCGCCACCATGCCCAGCTAATTTTTTGTATTTTTAGTAGAGACGGGGTTTCACCATGTTGACCAGGATGGTCTCGATCTCTTGACCTTGTGATCCACCCGCCTCAGCCTCCCAAAGTGCTGGGATTACAGGAGTGAGCCACCGCACCCGGCTAACAAATCTTTGTGATATACATTTTAAACCTCTTTTGTCAACATGTGCTCAAGTGTATCTCATTTTCACATAATAATTAATTTAGTGATAATTCATACTAATAAAATAATTAAAACTTTCCTTGGTGAAAGGCAAATCTCTCAACAAAATTGCAACTTTGTTTTTGAACCTTATTTTGTCAAATGTTAAAGGCACAAGTAACCTTTGCAAAGAAAAGCAAGAATATCCTTCTCATTAAGATGCTCCTCAAAAGAAGACATACATGAAGCCAACAAACATATGAAAAAATGCTCATCATCACTGGTCATTAGAGAAATGCAAATCAAAACTACATTGAGATACCATCTCACACCAGTTAGAATGGCGATCATTAAAAAATCCAGACACAACACATGCTGAAGAGGATGTGGAGAAATAGGAACACTTTTACATTGTTGGTGGGAGTGTAAATTAGTTCAACCATTGTGGAAGACAGTGTGGCGCTTCCTCAAGGACCTAGAAATAGAAATTCCATTTGACCCAGCAATCCCATTACTGGGTATATATCCAAAGGATTATAAATCGTTCTACTATAAGGACACATCCACACGAATGTTCATTGCAGCACAGTTTACAATAGCAAAGACCTGGAACCAACCCAAATGCCCATAGATGATAGACTGGACAGGGAAAATGTGGCACATATACACCATGGAATATTATGCAGCCATAAAAATCGATGAGTTCATGTCCTTTGTAGGGACATGGATGAACCTGGAAACCATCATTCTCAGCAAACTGACACAAGAACAGAAAGTCAAACACCGCATGTTCTCACTCATAGGTGGGTGTTGAACAATCAGAACACAGGGACACAGGGAGGGAAACATCAGACACTGGGGTCTGTCGGGGGGGAAATAGGGGAGGGACAGCGGGGGGTGGGGAGTTGGAGAGATGCGTGGGGAGAAATGCCAGATATAGGTGATGGGGGAGGAAGGCAGCAAATCACATTGCCATGTGTGTACCTATGCAACAATCTTGCATGTTCTTCACATGTACCCCAAAACCTAAAATGCAATAAAAAAAAACCAAATTCATTCTTCAGCATTTTTTATGTAGAGCTAGTAGTAATCATTAATCTAGCACCTCCTTCCATAATGCTATTTTGTTTGTTATGAGACAGTATCTTGCACTGTCTCCAAGGCTGGGATATAGTGGCATGATCTCGCTCACTGTAACTGCCACTTCCCAGGTTCAAGTGATGTGCCTCAGCTTCCCAAGTAGCTGGGACTACAGGCATGTGCCACCATGCCAGCTAATGTGTTTTTTTGTTTGTTTTGTTTTTGTTTTTGTATTTTTAGTAGAGATGGAGTTTTGTCATGTTGGCCAGGCTCATAATGCACTATTAAAGGAATAGCTAGCACCTTGCTTGTTCAAGGCCATCAGGAGAATCCCTCCCCTAATAGGCTAAGATGGAGCATTATGGAATGTAGCTTAATCAAGGACCTGACTATCCCATCACTTCTACCATATTTATAGGCTTCTAGAAGCTTATGACGGGTAAAGTCAAAACTCAAGGGGATGATAATATAAAATGCTGCAACTCATTGGGATTCACCTCAGTTGTGTCCTCCATATAGAGTAAGGGATATATTTTCTATGTACATACAAATCTTTGATTATTTGATGCGACTTATTTTCTTAGTGTACCACTGATAAGTAAAGACTAATTTTGCACCCCATTCATGTGATCACAGATTACATAAATTTTCTTTTCTTCTGATTCAGATAATGGTCAGTTTCCTTATAAGTTAAATGCTACTTAATGAGCATTCATGATAGGGGAAAATAAATTTTAATTTTTTTCCACAATATTTAAAAGTTATAGAGAAATTGTAAATGTTAATTAGTGTAAAACCAGTTTTATGATAGTGCCCTTTATCCGTAGGGGCTACATACCAAGACCCCCAGTGGATGCCTGAAACAGTGGCTATAATGTACTGAACTCTATGCATACTGTTTATTTGATCCGATAACCAAGATGGCTTCCAAGTGACCAACAGTTCTACAGTGTGCATATGGTAGATAAAGGATTGATTCTCATCCCCTGCCAGGATAGAGCAGGACAAAGTGTGATTTCATCATGCTACTCACAATGGTTTGCAATTTAAAACATGAATTGTTTATTTTTTGAAATTTCCATTTAATATTTCCAGACTTTGATTTATATCAGGTAACAGAAATCACGGGAAGTAAAACTCAGGTAAAGGGGGAACTACTATCTAAGATTTTTGATGAACTTGTTAAGTATATTGCTTAAATTGTGTCACAGAATATAGATGCCAAGAAAAATTGTGTCCTTAAAAATACTGTTTTAAAAAACAGTATATTTGGGTTTAATTGACTCACAGTTCTGCAGGATTAACAGGAAGCATGATTAGAGGGCCTTAGGAAATTTACAATGTGGTGGAAGCAAGCACATTCTTACCTTGGCAAAGCAGGAGAGAGAGAGCAAGAGAGAAAGTTCCAAAAACTTTTAAATCATGAGATCTCATGAGAACTCATGAGAACTCACTCACTATCATGAGAACAGCACAGGGAAAATCTGTCCTCATGATCCAGTCACCTACCAACAGTCCACTCTCCTGACACATGGAGATGACAATTTGACTTGAGAATTGAAATGGGACACAGAGATAAACCGTATTATTGGGGGTCAAATTTCAATATGAGTTTTGGTGGGGACAAAAAAACAATTTTCAAACCATAACATATGGCTATCTAATTGAGTCAGAATCATTTATTTAAATGCTTATTCTTTTTTCAGCTGCTTTGTACCCTTTTATAATTAATCAAAAGTCTACATATTTGGGAGCAATTACTGGATTCTGTTTTATTGATTTCCTGCACCCATATCCCACTGATTTGATTGTTGTAGTGTAATAATAAGTATCAAAGTCATCTTACTAGAGTAAAAGAGGAGGAAGCAGTATTAGGCAGGAAGACCCAATGACACAAATCTGATAAATTCTAGACCAACACAGTATGATTTTCTGTACTAAAAAGGAATTTCTCTTTTGAAAGGAAAATCTAGATCCTGCTTTCCCTATCATGATTAGTTAGTACTGTGCTTAGTTACTACCTGGTGGCTATACAGAAAGAGCATGACCTTTTGTTAAATACTACAGTGGATTCTGGAATTCTAAAAGCTTCGGGGGTTTAGTCAACTTCTTTGCTCTAGATAGCAAGTTATTTCTTGGAAGGGGTAATGAGCATCTCACTTCTAAGGCTGCTGCATGTATTAATGTTTTCTGCCTCCAGAGAAAATTTATATTTGCCTCTACCAGGTGGCTATGTCAGATCACCTTAACCTAATCAACAGCTGGGAAGATGTCAAGCTGTGCTACAGTTTTAGTAAGAAGTCATTCATTACAATACAAAACTTTAAGTACTGAAAGAAAGACATAATAGTAAAGCAAATATTAGGTTTAGGGAGGAAGTGATGTTGAGAAATAACAATGTTTATTGGTAAAAGAGTTACCCCTTGTTACTACAGAAGCAGCACAAAATCATGACCAGTTATTTTCTACTGCATATATTGTAGACTATTTTAATCTTCCCAATTATACATGCTTCCTTACTTAATATTCTTTAGACTATAAAATTCTCCATAGCCTTCCTATATATCTTCCAGCTCTACTTATTTACTACCTTAAATGTTTAACTGCTGAAAGGACTTGCTGGACTCAGTTTACACTCTTGGAATAGATTTATTATGGGTTAAGGATACTATATACCAATAGAAGGAATGAAATTATATTTAATGTGAATCTTAAGTGTATGCTACAATCAATGATGGTCATGAATTTAAATAGAAAAAATATTTATAGCATATCCAGTTAAATTCAGCAATATATGAAGATGATAGTCCATCATGGCCCACTAGAATTGGGAGTATTTGGGAAAAAATACTATTTACTCATGACAAAACTCCTCAGTACACTAAAAAGAAAAGAGAACTTTTTCTATATGATAAAAAATATCTATATAAACCTACTGGAAACATCAGACACACTGCTCAAATTTTGAATACTCTACCTTCCCCTCTGTTAGAAACAAAGCAAGTATATCTACTGTCAGTCACTGATACTAGATTTAGATTGTAAAGAGGTTTTAACAAATTCAACTAGGAAAGGAAAATGTAAAAAGGCATAACAATTTAATAGAAAGGAAAACATGTCTGTCTTACAGCCATATTAGAAATAATATATTTATTATTATCTACTAGAAGTAATATGTTTAGCAATGCTGCATGTTACATAAACTAGCTGTTTTTAGTAAGAGCATTTTGAAGTATTTCATGACTTACATTACTTTGAAAAAAACAATGTACACTAAATAAATAATAATCAGTAAAAAACAATGTACACTAAAATAATAATCAGTTTTCACTAAATATATGCTCTTTGTTATATTTAAAAATCAATAATATTTAAACCAATATTTCTATGAAAAGATACGTTATGTCAGATGGTAGATTCTTAGGATAGTCTGAGAAAATATGACTAAAATCCACTCATAAAATTGTAGGAAGAAATGTAAAAAACTTACAAATATGTGAAACAATTAAATTAATTAATATAAAAGTGTATGTATGGAGCCCTTGATATACTATCCACGTTCCTTCAAATACAAAAAAGCAACATAAAAGTTGACAACTTTTGACCAAGCTTAATAAACAGGTGAAAAAATTAGAATCATCATACCAATGAGGACAAAATTAGAAAAATAAGAAGAATAAATTAATATTGTTTACAAGTGGCAATAAAGAGAATAGAAAATGGAAATTTAAAAAGTGAGTCAAAGAAAATATAAATAAAAGATAAAATGGACCATAGACCAAATTATAAAATTTGGGACAGAGGTAGAGGAGATCCTGTAGCATTACTCAGTTACCCCTGGGACACTAGATGTTAGAATAATAATTAGCTCTATTTGTTAAAACAGACAAATGTCAACACGTCTATCATTATACAATGTCTTTATTTTTCCCTAATCAAAGTTACTTGCCTTTATTTGGATTTATACCCTGTATGTCATCTGACCATCAAAATTACCACTCTAAGAGGAAAGAGGAATAGCTGAGGCACCTGAGTTTCTAAGTGCCTCTGCCTAGAAATGACACATTTCATGATTTTTCTTGACCTTTCAGGTACCATCAGTCTCATGATAACTATCAAGCTAAGAAATACAGGAGAGCTCAAAACATTAGAGCAACTTCTTTTATTTAAAAAATATGTTCACTAACTTTATGCTTGATACGGTTTTGCTCTGTGTCCCCACACAAATCTTACCTGGAATCGTAATAATTCCCATACATCAAAGCAGGAACAAGTGGATGTAATTGGATCATAAAGGTGATTTCCCCATGCTGTTCTTGTGATAATGAGTGATTTTCACAAGATCTGATGGTTTTATAAGCATCTGGCATTTCCCTCACTTGCACTTATTATTTCTCCAGCTGTCCTGTGAAGAGGAGATTTCTGTCATAATTGTAGTTTTCCTGAGACCTCCTCAGCCATGTGGAATTGTGAGTCAATTAAACCTCTGTTCTTTATAAATCACCCAGTCTCAGGTATATCTTTACAGCAGCATGAGGTTAAGCTAATACAGTGTTTGAATTTTTTAATTCTATTAGTGTATTTAGGCTGTTCATAATATATATCTTGTATATTATATCATATATATAATATATTGCATATATAAGAAAAGATATGTTTAAAAAGTAACATTTTTCTGTGTAACATAGAACTGTATTGTTGGTGGATAAGATGTGGGAAATACTTCAGACTGCATCATTTGATATTATTTTCTATTGGGAAACAGGACAATAATCATTAGAAGTTTAAGAAAATGAAAACATATGACTATAAATAGTTTTAACTCTACATTGTGAAGTGCAAGAATTCAAATATTTGTTGAATTATTATTTTTTTGCCAAACTTTAAGTAGAAAAAATTTATCAGATCTTCCAAAACTATTTTTAAAACTGAGTATCATGCTTACTTTAGCATCTTGTAACTTAATCAGGTAAGATTGCATTTTTTTTGCAATTTTGTAATAACTAATAAATATAATTTCTTTTTATTTTCAACATTTTATTTACTTTTCTGCACATTTTAAATGGTGATCATGATTTTCTCACTTCCATAAATTTGTTATTATTTTTGAACTATGCTTTGCAACTATTTTCCAAATATTTTGTTTAGTATTATTTTCAGAAATTTTAGACATTTTGTTGTTTTCACGTGCAGGATGTTTTATTTTATGAGATTATATTCATGAGTATGGTAACAATTCATTTATTTGCTACAGTTCTGAGAAGGCTTTCTGTATCTAGACATAAAATAGTTATGCTTTAACATATGTGAGAGATTTTGCTTTAGTTTAGCTTTTTATGATGTCATGCATTACATACAGTTTTTAAATTTACCTTGAAATTATCTAATTAATAGCATATTCATATAAATAGTTATTTCTAATTAAAATATATTTTCTTAGTACTATTTTTGAAAATATTTATCTCCTAATTTGCAAATCCAAATTTAATAAAGTCTATTATATATATATATTTCTTCTCTATTCTCTATACCATCATTAGACTATTATCTGTTATTGTCAACATTTGTTTTTTTTCTGACTATTGAAACTATACATCTTACTTTAAACTATATATCTTACGTTATCCTGAAAAATGCACTACATATGGGAAAGTAAATTGAGTGTCCTTACGTTTCTTTTATCATTACTCAAGACCTCATTTGCTTCTTAACCTATTTTTCAATGATACTTTTCAACCATATAAAATACATTCATGTCATCGTTCTATACATACTATGTATCTATCTTGTCCACATTTCTTTTTCATTCTAAATCTTTATAGTTCAAGTTGCTATTCACAGATGTTTTATTTTCTTTCAAAACTGACTTTCTTATGTCAGTCTCATACTTGATGTTGTTTTTTTTGAACGACATATCTTATTTCTTTATGTTATTATTTTCTTCATGACTTAAATCTTCTCTTTGTCTCTGGCTTACTTAATTTATTTGATAATGACATTTCAACACATTTGTGGGTTCTAACTACATTATTTCAATTAACATAGGTTTCAAATGAAAGGTAGAGATTGATTTAGTTCATTTTAACTTTTGATTTTATTTCTCACATTTCTTTCATCCAAATTAAAAAATGTTGATCAACCCAGTCTACCAGAGTTTACATGCAATGTGGTCTCAATTGTCTCCCAGCTTCTTTTTGTTTTTGTTTTTCTTCTCTTTGATGACCTGTAGTTAAGTTGCAAAAGTGCACGTGCATGTGTGTGTATGTGTGTGTGGGTGTTATATAATACAGGTCTCTGTTATTGATTTTCCAAATATTCCTTCTTTATTTTGACTATAATTAAAAATATTTGTGTCCTTTTCCCACTTTTTGATGGGCTTGTTTTATTCTTGTAAATTTGTTTAAGTTCTCTGTAGATTTGTTTAAGTTCTTTGTCAGATGGATAGATTGCAAAAATTTTCTCTTATTCTGTAGGTTGCCTGTTAACTCTGATGACAGTTTATTTTACTGTGCAGAAGCTCTTTAGTTTAATTAGATCCATTTGTCAATTTTGGCTTTTGTTGACATTGCTTTTGGTGTTTTAGTCATAAAATCTTTACCCATGCCTTTGTCCTGAATGGTATTGCCTATGTTTTTTTCTCGGGTTTTTATGGTTTTAGGTCTTATGTTTAAGCACAGGTATGTTTATTGCAGCACTGTTCACAATAGCAAAGACTTGGAAACAACCCAAATGCCCATCAATGATAGACTGGATAAAGAAAATATGGCACTTATACACCATGGAATACTATGTAGCCATAAAAAAGGATGCATTTATGTCCTTTGCAGGGACATGAATGAAGCTGGAAACCATCATTCTCAGCAAACTAACACGGGAACAGAAAACCAAATACCATACATTCTCACTTATAAGTGGAAGTTGAACAATGAGAACACATGGACACAGGAAGGGGAACATCACACACCAGGACCTGTTGAGGAGTGGGTGATCAGGGGGAGAGAGAGCGTTGGGAGAAATACCTAATGTAGATGATGGATTGATGGGTGCAGCAAACCACCATGGCAACTGTATACCTATGTAACAAACCTGTATGTTCTGCACATGTATCTCAGAACTTAAGGTATAATAATAATATAATTAAATTAAAAAAATAAAAAAATTATCTGCCATGAAAGTTAGAAATATAACAAAGGTAAATGGATTAGAATGGCTGTCAATCAAGAGTTGCATTGCTTTTCACAATTCCCTACACAGCCCATTTGAACAGATAGAATGACCAACATGCAGAAAAGTAATTAACATAAACTAGAACTAACCAGTAGCTGTTTAATACATTACAACTGGATAAATAGATGAACAATAGATGCATAAAATCACAAACTTCCACTGAATTTTATGTAGCTATTTGTGTTCATAAAATGTTCAGAAATAAATTTATATGCTGTGTTTTGTTTCTTAGTTTGCTTGTGTTCATTTGATTTTTTTTTTTCCAAATGTATTACCCGAAAGTATAAATTTTGATTCATTGATTTGTTGTGAAAAAGTAAATGTATAAAACGGACACATGTACTATTTATAAAAATAAGCCAGCTTCTGTGATGGTTATATAATAAAATTAGAAATAAACAATAAAAGCCTGAATCTTAATAATTTGAAGTTTATATGGACTTTGGATTAATGCAAAAATCATAAAGAAGTTATTACAAGTGTCAAAGAGCATTGAAAATAATTACACTTTTTAGTAAAATTTATGCAATACCCTGCAATCTCAAAATGTAAATAACTAAATTTGACCTAGAGAAAATGGAAAACTTACAGAACTTGATTACTTAGGAAAAATTAAAGATGATATGAATTTTTCTATAATTGAAGCTGCTTATAATATAGAAAAATATAAAATGGAGATGAACATCTCACAGAGTATTTTAAGGGTTACATGAATTATGCTTTAAAAGAGATTTTGATAAATGCCTCTTGTGCATTAGAAACTTAGATTCTATTGTTTTTATTAAATATGTAATTCTATACAACTTTCATGTAGTACATTCCAAACAAATTAAGTCCTAAAATAAATGTCATGTAAAGATTTTTGAGAGATTACACATAAAACGTAGGTTTGAGAAATTATTCAATAACATATTTTAGATAATCAAACATATAAAAATAACATATTTGATGAGATTAAAAATGAGCATTTGCTGAAAAATTTTCCACAAATAAACTTAATAGATAAACTACAATTTAGAAAACAATCGAGCTTGGCAATGCACAGGACATATTATTTATATTATTATTAAATATCAAGAAAATAATTTTTAATTAATAATATGTTAATCAATTAAAATATTAACTGATAATACTAATGAATAAATGTTAACAAGTGTTCCATATGTTAATATATCAATAATTTTTGCACATAGATATATACAAATCAGTAGAGAATTGAGCAAATACAAAGGAAGGTACAAGCTTAAGCTGGGAGCAATGGCTGAAGCCTTTAATCCCAGAACTATGGGAAGCTGAGGTGGGAAAACTGCTTGAGCACAGGATTTCCACACCAGCCTGAGCAACATAGTGAGAGGAGAGGACCTTCTCTCTCTCTTTCTCTCTCTAAAAAGAAAAAAAAGAGCTGAGTGTGGTGGCATGTTCACAGTCCCAGCTACTTAGAGACTAAAATAGAAGGATCACTTGAGCCCAGGAGTTGGAGGTTGCAGTGAGCCATGATTGCACCACTGCACACCACACTGTGAAACAAAACAAGATCCTGTCTCAAAAACAAACAAACAAACAAAAAACTAACCAAAGAAACAAACACAAAAGGCAAATTATAGAAAATTAAATATGAATGATCAATAAACAAGAAAAATAGAGATGGGGAAATGGAAATCAAATAGCAAGAAGCTATTACTTTATATATATTATAGGTAAAATTATTATAATAATTATTCATCATCATTATCATCTGGTAATAATTATTGCTTTATTTACAAGAGGAAATGAGCAGAATCATATGTAATTGGTGAAAATGTGACTAATTTCACTGTTATTTGTTTCTTGTGTTTTTGTTTCTACTTTAGAAAATTAATCTGGAATTCTAGTACTTTTTTAGGTACTTGAAATCAATTTCATAAAATAAAACCTTTAGTATATAAAAATAGATACAGTATGAATATTAAAATAGTTAAGTTAGGGTATATTAAAGACATAAAAAACCTTAAGACTAACAAGGCAGATTTATTCCTGATAACTTGGAGAAAATTTTATGATTTGCTATTTAGTAAGAAAAGCAAAATTAATTAAAATGCTATAATCACAGTTATATATTTTTATGCAAATGTTGGTCATCTATACATCACAAAATAAAATTTAAAATAAAAAGTAACGTCTATACAACACCTCCACATATGTATCCAATAGATTACACATAAATGAATGAATAGCAGCCTTTTTGGTTTTTAATTATGAAATGTAAAGGTGACTTAAAGTATGTTTGAAATAACATAGCTGACATCATTACCTAGTTTCATATTACTCTATGGATATATGTGTTAAAATTTGAACATAGTCTACCTCTTTGCTCTTTTTAGAAACTGACAAAGATTCGAATATTTATTTATTTATATCCTGCAGTTTTAAAAATAGTATGTACATTATGTTTACAGAAAATTAATATTCATCCAGAGAGTTAAACATTTAGTTGAAATGGTACAAAATCCAAATAGTGTGATTATAACTTCCTCCTCTGATTCAAGAGTTAAATTCTTTTGTTGAAATGCCTAGTGTTTGAAAACCAATATGATATTTTACTTCTGAGTATTTGTGAAGAACCTTGGTAGAAGAAAGATGGAGAAAAATAAAGAAAGAGAAAAACTGACATTTTTGTTCTTACTCCCAAAAGGTATTTTACAAACCTAAGAGCCACAGATGATTTAAAGTTTAATATTTTTGACTATAGATTTAAAAATGTAATTACTTTGTTTGTCTCTGTTCTTCATAAGATTTGTTTTCACAATCCACATTTTTTTCAATAGCATAAGTTTTGTATTAACCTTTAGGGCAGTAGAATGAAATTGCTACAGGTTTTGTAATTAGCTATGGTTGTAAAAGTCAGACATTCCGAAGGCAGAACTCACTGTCACAGTGAACATCTGATGAAAGTCCAAATGCTCTTGCAGAAAAAATATGTTGCTGTAGCAACCAGTCCTCATTTGCTACCAGCAGAAGAAAAACAAACAGAAAATGAGTAAAATGCCTTACCTTTCAATTTAAAAACATAATTATTCCATATGAAATTATGGATAAGATCTTTAAATTCAAAATTTAACCAACAATAAGTGACAGCACCTGTTATCCTGTATTTCGAATGATCCCATCAGACATAGGAAATATAAAATAATATCTAAGCCTCTGAAAGTACAAATTTTGGGGTAGAACAAATTTGCTTACTTTTAACGTCAGTTTACTTGGTTTTAATTTCTCATAAAACTTTTTTTCCCTGAGACTATTTGTTGCTTCCCTGGAGGTTAAACATTACCACTGATATAGTATATTAAAACGTTTTCTTCCACATCAAAAGACATTTCTTGAGCATCTTTGGGAGGACTGCAGCAAAATGGAGCCTTTCTTAGTTTGGGCTGCTATAACAAAACTATCACAGACTGAGTAGCTCATAAACAACAAACATTTATTTCTTACAGTTTGCAGGGCTGAGAAGTCCAAGATGGAGACTCAGTCTGATTTGATGTCTGATGAGGGCCTATTTCCTCAGAGATGACACCTGCTAGCTATGTCCTAGGAAGTGAAGGGGGCAAAGCAGCTCCCTCATAGCCTCTTCTATAAGGGTGCTAATTCCATTCATTTGGGCTTCACTGCCATGAGTTAATTGTCCCCAAGAGGCCCCACCTCTTAATATCATCACATTGGAGGTTAGGTTTCAATGCATGACTTTTGGGAGAACACAAATATTTGACCATAATAGGAGCTTTCTTGAATGACAGACAAGATTCCTGGCTTCCAGTAATGCAATAAATCTAAGAAAGATACCACTTATACAATTTAAAGATGTTGAAAGAATATCAAAAATGTGGTACAAATACAGTAAAATAAGCTTCATTACTATCGCAGACAGTATTATAAATGTAAATATTAGGTGTCAATTTGGCTGTATTAACAAATAGCTAGAGAACTGGTAAAGCATTACTTCCAGGGTATAACTATGAGGGTGTTTCTAGAAGAGAATGGCTTTTAAGTCAGTGAACTGAGTGAGATAGATTGACTCTCCACCATTAGATCACCTAGAGGTCTGGATAGAAACAAACAAAAAAAATCAGTGAAAATAATTTATTTCTCTCTCTCCTGGAGTTGAGACACCTTCCTCCTGTCATCCTTGGACATCACAACTCTTGGCTTTCTGGCCTTGGGACTCCAGGTCTTACACGCACAACCCCCATAGTTCTCAGGCCTTCAGCCTCAAGCTGAGAATTATATCATTAGATTCTTTTGTTCTGAGGCTTTTGAACTCAAACTGTGTGCAGAAGTCTACCAGCATCTCATGTCTGCAGTTTGCAGATGGGCTGCTGTGGAACTCCTCAGCATCCATAATTGTGTGAGTCAATTCTTCTAGTAACTCTCCTCTCATATATCTGTATCTATATCTATTGGTTTTGTATCTCTGGAGAACCCTAATACAACTAAGACAAAACCAAAGTGCATTTCAGAAAGGTAGGCCAAAAAAGCACACATTTGGAGTGAAGAGAGAGGGGAACCGCAAATTGAAATCTTCCTTCAGGCAAGATTGCTTTAGAGGTAACTGCTGCCTCTTTTTTGATCACATTTAAAAAATTCCAGATAAATCAGACTCATTTGTGTTTCAAAATTTCTTTAATAGGCTCTTATGATTTTTTCAGTCTAACAGTAGCTGATTTCTTTTTAAATTCTACCTAACAACACAAAAGCAAACTTCAAATATTAAAGATTGATAAACAAGATACAGAGTTTCTTTAAGGTCATGCAAAAAAGAAAACACATTTTAACATAGTGTAGTTAAAAAGTTTAAGAGACTGAATTCTTAAATTCATTCAAGCTTGAAAAAGAAAGCTGAAAACTGCAGGACTAAGCATTTTTATAATATTAAGAGAAATAGATTTTCCATTTTCTTTTCTGGCCTGTACTCAAAGAAAAAAAGAATTTAATGAAAAAATTTAAAAATGAATACTATGTATTTGCATCAAAGAACTGAAAGAAAAACTTTTATTGTGGTTAATCTTTTATTAAGATATATGTAAGATGTTATCTTCATCTAAATAGACTGTACAACGATATAAAATTAATTTTTAAATATGACATCACGTGGTCAGGTATAGACACTAATGTGAAATTTACCTTTTTTATTTTTTAAAGTAAATGCCAGTGAATTCAACTGAAATTACCCAAGCCACGGTAAGAGTGAAACACTAAGATTCTGGACTTTTAAGACGTTAATTAAAAAAAAAAAAGTCAAACTATAGTTCACCAAAGTGGAAATGGCACCACTCATCATCACCTCCAGTAATCCACTAGCAAAATTTTTGATTAAATGGTGCAAAGTATTGATTCTGGGTGTGTCTGTGCGAAGGTTGCCAAAGGAGATTAGCATTTGAGTCAGTGGGCTAGGAAAGGCAGACCCATCATTAATCTGGGTGGGCACCGTCTAATCAGCTGCCAGCATGGCTAGAATATAAGCAGGCTGAAAAATGTGAAAAGAGAGACTGGCCTAGTGGTCCAGCTTACATCTTTCTCCTGTGCTGGATGATTCCTGCCCTTGAACATCGGACTCCAGTTTCTTCGGTTTTGGAACGTGGACTGGCTCTCCTTACTCCTCAGCCCATAGACGGCCTGTTGTGGGACCTCGTAATCATGTGATTCAATACTTAATAAAGTCATATATATATATATATATATATATATATATATATAATTAGTTCTGTCCATCTAGAGAACCCTGACTAATACAACCCAAAATCAATTCCACATTTACTTATTGCATGTCAACTGTGTATAAAACTCTCATAGAAAAATCCTGCCTTGAGTATTATCAATAATAAATTTACAATCTATTAAAATAGATGACTATGTGCATAATATTACAAACAAATTAGTAATAATACAAGGGACAACAAGGAACTCAGACTTCTTAATATTATCATATTTGATAGACGTGTTAGGAAATGTTACTGCCTTAAAGATGGAATGACACTAAAAATGAACAGTAAAGTAAGATTCTGACAGTAAAGTAAGTGTGTAGGTCTGAATAGATAGTAAAGTAAGTGTGTAGGTCTGTAAATAGACAGTAAAGTAAGTGTGTAGGTCTGAATAGATAGATGTAGAAAAGAAGTAAACTTATTTTGAAATCAAATAATTGTATACGTTGACTCAATTGTAAGACAGGAAAATAGGAAGCAAAGTACTTTAGTTGAATAAAAGCCAAAATTTGTAGTACCATGAATTCTGGGTGACTATAATCTGGCAAAAAAAATAAATCATACCCCTGCATCTTTCTACAACTATTAAGATGCTTGTAATTAGAAATAAATTAATAAAAATGATCAAAATATTAGCTTTATTATGAATAATCAAGACAGGATACAGACTAGGCCTATGATCAAATTTTCTCCTAGTGATCTATGAATGTACTTAAAAATGTGAGCCTTTTGACTTATCCTCATGGAGAGTTGGCTATTGGAAAAGTTACTTAGACAACTGCTTAGAAGATCTCATTGTGGAGTTGTTGCAAAGGGAGGTAACATATGATCATGCCCTTTGATAGATATAAACATGGCTTTTTAACACATATGAATGTGACTTCTTTGTTAATCATTTTATTGATACATAATGATTATGCATATTTCTGTAGTACATGTGATGTTTTGATATATGCATAAAATGTATAGTAATCAAATCAGGGTAATTGAGATATCTATTTTCTCAAATACTTATAAGTTCTTTGTGTTGTGGACATTCCAAAATCTTCTTTTTAGATATTTTGAAATACAGGACAAATTATTACCAACTACAGATATCCCACTGGGCTATTGAACTCCAGAACTTTTTCCTTCTATCTAATTATAGTTTTGTACCTGTATTTAGTCCATCTTCATGCTGTTCATAAAGACATATCTGAGACTGGGCAATTTACAAAAGAAAGAGGTTTATTGGACACACAGTTTTACGTGGCTGAGGAGGCCTCACAATCATGGCGGTAGGTGAAAGGCACATCCCACATGGCAGCAGACAAGAGACTAGAGATTGTTCAGGGAAACTCCTGTTTTTATATAATCATCCAATCTCATGAGACTTATTTACTATCACAAGAACAGCACAGGAAAGATATGCTCCAATAATTCAGTTCCATGGGGTTCCTCTCACAACCCATGGGAACAAGATGAGATTTGGGTAGGGGCACAGCCAAACCATATCAGTCTGCTCCTGGCTCCTCCCAAATCTCAAGTTCTCACATTTCAAAACCAGTCATCCATTGCCAACAGTTCTCTAAAGTCTTAACTCACTTAAGAAATAACTCATATGTATCATGGAATATTATGCAGCCATAAAAAAGGATGCATTTATGTCCTTTGCAGGGACATGGATGAAGCTGGAAGCCATAATTCTCAGCAAACTAACACAAGAACAGAAAACCAAACACCATATATTCTCACTCATAAGTGGGAGTTGAACAATAAGAACACATGGACACAGGAAGGGGAACATCACACATCAGGTCCTGTCAAGGGGTGGGGGGCTAGGGGAGGAATAGCATTAGGAGAAATACCTAATGTAGATGATGAGTTGATGGATACCGCAAACTACCATGGCACATGTATACCTATGTAACAAACCTGCAGGTTCTGCACACGTATCCCAGAACTTTATATATATATGCACACACATACACACACACACACACACATGTATATATACACAAAATAACAGCAACAACAACAAAAGACAAAACCACAAAAATTAAAATTAAGAAAAAGAATTAACTCAAAAGTCCACAGTTCAAAGTCTCATTTGAAACAAGGCAAATCCCTTTGGCTTATGAGCCTGTAAAATCAAAAGCGAGTTAGTTACTACCTAGATACAATGGGGTACAGGCATTATGCAAATATGGCCATTCCAAATGGGAGAAATTGGCCAAAACAAAGGGGCTACAGGCCCTATGCAAGTCTGTAATCCAGTGGGGTAGTCAAATCTTAAAGCTCCAAAATGGTATCATTTGACTACATGTGTGACATCCAGTTCATGCTTATGCAAGAGGTGGGTTCCCATGATCTTGGGCAGCTCCATCCCTGTGGCTTTGCAGGGTACAGCTTCTCTTCTGGCTGCTTTAACAGGCTGGTGTTGAGTGTCTGTTGCTTTTCCCATGCAAGGTGTTGGTGGATCTACCATTCTGAGGTCTGGAGGACTGTGGCTCCTTTCTCACAGCTCCACTAGGCAGTGCCCCAGTAGAGACTCTGTGTGAGGGCTCCAATCCCCCATTTTCCTCTGCACTGCCATAGCAGAGGTTCTCTATGAGAGCCCCACCCCTGCGGAAAACTTCTGCCTGGACATGCACGTGTTTCTATATATCCTCTGAAATCTAGGTGGAGGTTTCCAAACCTCAATTCTTGACTTCTGTACCACCTACAGGCTCAACACCACGTGGAAGTTGCCAATGCTTGGGGCTTGCACCCTCTGACACCACAGTTCGAGCTGTACTTTAGCCCCTTTTAGTCATGGCTGGAGTGGCTGAGACTCAGGGCACCAAGTCCCTAGACTGCATACAGCACGGGGACCTGGGGCCCAGCCAAAAAAACCATTTTTGATTCCTAGGCCTCTAGGCCTGTGGTAGGAGGGGTTGCTGTTGGAGACATCTGACATGCCCTGGAGACATTTTCTCCATTATCTTGGGATTAACATTTGGCCCCTTTTAATTTATGAAAATTTCTGCAGGTGGCTTGAATTTCTCCTCAGAAAATAGGATTTTATTTTCTATCACGCTGTCAGGCTGCAAATTTTCTGAACTTTTATGCTCTGTTGCCCTTTTAAAACTGAATGCTTTTAATAGCACCCAAGGCATCTCTTGAGTGCTTTACTCCTTAGAAATTTCTTCTGCCAGATACCTTAAATCATTTCTCTCAAGTTCACAGTTCCACAGATCTCTAGGGCAGGGCTAAAATGCCACCAGTCTCTTTGCTAAAACATAACAAGAGTCACCTCTTCTCCAGTTCCCAAAAAGTTTCTCATCTCCAGCTGAGACCGCCTCAGCCTGGACTTTATTGTCCACATCACTATCAGCATTTTGGAGAAAGCCATTCAACAAGGCTCTGTGGATTTCCTAACGTCCCCCACAAAGTTTGGAACTCTGAGCCCACCAAACTGTTCCAAAGTCACTTCCACATTTTCAGATATCTTTTCAGCAGCATCCCCCTCTACTGGTACCAATTTACTGCATTAGTCTGTTTCCATGCTGCTGATAAATACATACCCAATATTGGGCAATTTGCAAAAGACAGAGATTTATTGGGCTTATAATTCCACGTGACTGGGAAGTCCTCACAATCATGGCAGAAGGTAAAAGGCACATCTCACATGGCAACAGACAAGAGAAGAGAGCTTGTGCAGGGCAACTCCTGTTTTTATATAACAATCAGATCTTGTGAGATTTATTCACTATCGGAAGAACAGCATTGGAAAGACCTGTTCTGATGATTCGATTATCTCCCACCAGGTCTCTCCCACAGCTTGTGGGAATTCAGGATGAGATTTGGGTGAGGATGCAGCCAAACCATATCAGTACCCATTAATCAAGCTCTCTTGATTTTCCTGTCCTCTCTACTTTCTCAAGCTTTGCTGACCGCAAGTCTACTGCTTATCTCCATGAGATCAACTTTTATTAGATCCCACATATGTATGAGAAGTTGAGATATTTGTCTCTCTGTTCCAGTTTTATGTAACTTAACATAATAAGTTCCACAGCCATGCATGTGCCTGCAAATTACAGAGTTTCACTGTGCTTTTTGGGTGAATAATATCCCATTGCATAATACCATATTTTTCTTATCTATCCATTGATGGACACTTAGGTTGATTCTATATCTTGGCTATTGTGTACAGCACTGCTTTATACACATTAAAGTGCAGATATCTGTACAAGTATTGATTTCTTTCCTTTGGGGTATATACCTAGCAATAGGATTTCTGGATAATGTGGTAACTATTTTTAGTTTTTTGAGAAACTTCTATACTGTGTTTAATAGTGACTGTACTAATTTACATTTTCATCAGCAGTGTATGAGTGTTCCCCATTCTCCACATCCTTGCCAGTATCTGTTGTGGCTTTGATGTGCATTTCCCTAATGATTACTGATGTGCGGTATTATTTTCAGGTACCTGCTGGCATTGTGTATGTTTTTTTTTTTCCTCAGAAATGGCTATTCAAATCCTTTGCCTATTTTTAAATATTTTTTTTTGTCAAGTTGATTTCCTGATCTATTCCGGTCATCATTTTTTTTGCCAAACAGATAGTTTGCAAAATATTTTTTCAACTCTGTAGATTGTCTACTCACTCTATTATTTCCTTTGCTATACAGAAGCCTTTTAGCATAATGTAATAACATTTGTCTATTTTTGTCTAGTTGTCTGTGCTTCTCAGGTCTTACCCCAGAAAAATCTTTGCACAGAGAAATGTCCTGAAGTATTCCCCCGATGTTTTATTCTAGAAGTTTCATAGTTGCAGGATACAAAACTTGAATAGACAATTGAGTATATTTCAATACGCTAACAGTGAACAATCTGAAAAAGAAATAAGAAAGTAATCTAATTTATAGTAGCTAAACAAAATGAAATTAAATACCTGAGAATAATTTTAACAAAATAAGTACAAAATCTCTACAGTGTAAAGTATTAATATAAAACACTGATAAAAAATGAATAAGATGCACAAGAGAATGGAAAAATATTCCATGCTCATGGATTAGAAAACTTAATATTGTTAAAATGTCCAATTACCCAAAGTGATCTGCAGATTCAATGCAATCCCTATAAAAATATCAATGACAGTCTTCACAGAAATAGAAAAAACCTCCTAAAATTTATATAGGAACTACAAACCTTTAGTAACCAAAGAAATTCTGAGCAAAAAGTACAAACACTATACTACCTGACTTCAAATTATACTACAAAAATATAGTAACCAAAACAGCATGTCAATGGCATAAAAACAGACATGTAAACTAATAGAACAGAATACAGAACCCAAAAATAAATCTACAAACTTACTGTCAATTCATTTTTTGACAAGGCACCAAGAACATACACTAAAGAAAAGACAGTCTCTTCAATAACTGGTGCTGGGAAAACAGGATATCCATATGCAGAAGAATGCAACCAGACCCCTCCCTCTCACTATATACAAAAATCAACTCAAAATGGATTAAAGACTTAAATGTAAGACATAAAACTTTTATCACTTGACAGATTTACTATATAGCCTACATTTTTTGAAGCTTCAGTAATACATAGTTTCCTGAGCCTTTTTAAAAAATTAGGTAGAGCTCTGTTGAGACAGATGAAATAATATCCCTTAAGTTTAATTACTTTCAAGGTAAATATCTCTCTATCACTCAATATTTCCACAGTCAGGGTAATCTCTGAGGTATGATATTCTAGAAGTTATTTGCATATTTTAATGGCATTAGATAATTTTCTTCATGTGTTCTAATTAAATATTTTTCTCATCAACAATTATTGTTGTTTTCCTCTGAATTATCTACAGGGAGAATCTATTTGTATATGTTTTTAGATATTTTTTCCCTTTCTGCAATTTTCTTAACATTATCTCTTGTTCCTTTAGCTATCATCTCTACTGGGTAAAGCCTAAAAGCATAAAACTGTAATTATGCATAAATAGCCTCTATCTTGACCCAGTTTATGCATGTTATAAATTTATTTCACTCTTACTTAGCTTTCTCTTATCTCCCCCACATTTATATTTTATAAAAAACTTTCCTTGTTATATAGTCTATCTGATGTTGAGTCTTTTGTATAATGACCTTTCCAGAAGTCTCTTCAGTCAGTGCTTATTTACATCCTGTAAAAGAAAACTCAGTTCTTTCTGAGACGACTTATCCCATGTCTGCAAATTTTATTGTAAGACACACATTTAATACAAAAGCATTCTGAATTTTGGGGCAAAACATTGCCTTCTGCTTTACTGTAATTTATGTAGGCATAATCAGGCTGGCTAGATCATTTTCAGATCAATTCATTTACCACAAAGTTTTACTAACCATACTATTTTGTAAAGGCGCCTAATTCTACCTCTTTTCTGAAAGTCCTTATTCAATCATTCCTAATTAATTTTCATCCATCATTTCTCCTCCCTTTTTGAGCCATGTCTGTAAACATGGCTCAAAACAGTTTTATATCCACATAGAATAATAATAATAATGACAATAGTTATCCATGTATATAGTTTCCCCCATGGTCTCAGCACCTATGTAAATATATAGATTTATAAGTATATAATCTAAGTAGACATTCACACTATAAAAGAGTTAATCTTATTGTTTCCTGCTTACAAATAAAAATGAGCATAGAAGGGTTACATAATTTCCAAATTGCTAGTAAGTAATAGAACTATGACTAAAAATCAGGCATGTTTGTCTTTAAAGTCCTTTCCTTACCCACTACCCAATGCTATCTCTTATGCAAACTCTTTTTCATATTTTTTAAAAAATAAAGTTACTACAAACAGGAAATAACATTCTTTCATCTCTAATGCTAGACTCCTAATTTTTAGTTTTGAGTGCAAAAAGAAAATCTGAGACTTCTTGTCCAAACGGTAGCATATAACAAATAGTAATAGCAACAAATATTTCAAAAATGTGCTGTTAAACCTACTAAAATGTAGAATATTTTTCATACTTCTTTGAGCTCTTTCTTTAATTGCCATTGGTAGATTTTATTTGCTTTATAATATTATTCTAAGTAGAAAAAACTAAATTTAGGTTATCTATTATGATAAATGATGTAGATTTAGTGTTCATGTTTTATCATATAATGCCAGTTTTAATACAAATATAAAAGCATTTAGGTCACATATGGAATCCCCAAACTTATACATTTTTTATCACTCAGCAAACATATACATGTATTTTATTCTTACTAGAACAGTAGACTGGACAAAACTAACATGACTTTTTATTTTATTTCACTTTTTGGTACTGTATTTATGTATTATGTATTTATCAGAAATCCCTTGCCTTCTTTCTCTGTTCAAGGCAAGATCTGGTTTGAATAGAAAGTATGACCACTTGAGCCTGTCAGTGTCTTCACTTTGTTGATTCAATTATTAAATTAAATATATTAAATTATTAATAATGGTCATGATAGAAATGTCAGGATCTGTCTATATACAATATTGCACTATATATATTTATATACACACACACACAATATTGCACTATATACATATACAATTGTATTGCACTATATATGTATACAATATGGCACTATATATATACAACACACAATATTGCACTATATATGTATACAATTGTATACACATACATTGTGCAATATGTATACAATTGTATACACATATAGTGCAATATTTTGTGTTGTGTGTATAAATATATAGTGCAATATAGTATATAGATAGAGCCTGACATTTCTATCATGACCACTATTAATAATTTAATATAGTTAATTTAATAATTGAATATAGATAGTGCAATATTGTGTGTATATATATATATAGTGCAATAGATTCTGACATAGATTCTGACATTCTATCTATATACAATATTGAACTATATGCATATTGCATTATATATATATATTGTGTATATATTTATGTAGTGCAATATTGTATATAGATTCTGACATTTCTATCAATAGTACGACATTGTATCAATTCTGACAATATTGTATCAATCAATCAAATGTCAGAATTGATAAGCATGGCATAAGGACAGACTTCCAAAATGCTTTGTCATATAGCCTCAAAATCAGATTTTGACATATTTTACCAAAATTACGTGTAGTTTACTGATGAATAAGATAGAACTGAAAATGAAACTCTGGCTTGCCCTGTCTTTATTTGTTTGTATTTATCAGAATGCCTTTGCCTTCTTTCTGTTCAAAGCAAGATCTGGTTTGAATAGAAAGCGTGACTACTTGGGGCTGTCAGTGTCTTCACTTGGACAATTGTAGACATAACACGCTTTGTTTTTTCTTTCAGTCTCGCTGAATTCCAAGACATCGTGTTTACACCACAATTCCATGTTTATTCTTGTAGGGTATTGGAAACAGTACGCATGAATATGGTGTCAATGAATTGCAGACAAACATATTGCACATATCTCCTCTGTTCAGCTTCTTGCTCCATTTTCTTATCAAACTTCACTTTGAAACCACAAATTCAAAGATAAAATTGTTGGTAATTTCAAGATGATGACAGCAGAGAATTAAACTGAGTGAGTCTCTCTGAGTGAAAGCCCTTGTAGAATCTGAAAGTCGCATGGTCACAAATTTAACCCAGATCCTCTCTTTCTTATTTCTTACACATTGTATCAATTATTATTTTTACAAATCTTATATATACCTTTCTAATGCATAGACTGCAACAACATTTATATATTAAATTATTAATAGTGATTATATTTTGAGTTGAGAGAAATCCCAGGATCTATCTATAGGTAGTATTGGATCACACACACACACACACACACACACACACACACACACGATTGATCATTTGCTTGTCAGAATTAATGAGCATGGCATAAGGATAGACTTCCAAAATGCTTTGTCATATAGCCTCAAAATCAGATTGTAAGCACTAGCAACACAAGAAGTATTATCTCAAGGTTTCAAAACAATCTTGACATTTAAATTAGGTCATATGTATTTGACAGATGCCTACACATCCATTAAGATACCCCTTAACTGTAACCTCAAGGAGGTTTATGCTGCATAGTCTATCATAAAATTACCATTTTCTGCCACCATAGTAACCTGAGAACACTCAAGAATACTATTTCTGGCAAACATTTAACTATTCACTTATCTCTGTCTAAACTAGACTGTGTGTTCAATAAAGAAAATTTTGCTTCTTATTTATAATTTAATCTGTAGCGGTGACTATGCTGGCTATTCCTCATATGTGGTCAGTATAATCTAACATCCAATTAATGAATTTACCACAATTCAACCGTAATTTTTCAATTTTCTCTTAACTACCATGATGGATATTTCATATTCAAAAGTGAGTGGTTAGGTTTCGATAAGTGTTAACTAAGAATTTTGCAGAAAAACAGCAGCCGAAAGTATTCTGAATATTTTTGCTCTGATGGAAGTAGGCAAAGTTAGACATCTGTATCTCCTCAGGCCAATTAAGAAAACATCTGCGAAGTACACATTAAACCGTTTTCTGGAGAACCTACCAACAAACAAAACCTACCAGGTTTTAGCCAAGAGAGATGGTGCAGAGCCAGAAGGGAAAACAAAATAAATTTAAAAAGAGAATTACAAGAATAGAACTGTGATGTATTGCTCTATCTCCACTATTGATGCTACGTTTATATGGTTTGACTGGCTGAATTCATCCCAACTGTATTGGTTAACCAATAAAAGAACAAATTGGACTATCTAACAGAATTGCAAGGTTTGCCAGTTTTCATCTTAATGAGTTAAATAAATAAATGCATTTTTTAATGGAAGAATTTATAAATCTATAAAATCTACTAAGCAAAAATAGCACCAATTCAGAAAGAACTATAAAATAATAATTTATTTTTTTAATCTGTAGTCAAAAACCTGGCCATGTGCTGTGACAAGCAGGATTAGATCAACAACAGCAATTCTGAGTCAGAGAAAGAAATGATGTAAATGGTAATTGAAATGAGATCTCAATTTACTTTTGAATCTTTACCTTTTATAAAACTATTCCAAACTAACCTCTCCCCATCCCAGTTACCATAACGTTCTCTGTCCTACTTCTGTCTTAAACAAATTTTAATATATATTTATTTGGACTACTTTTAAATTATATAACTATTATAAAGATAGTACTAATTCTAATATACATTTCACCCAGTTTCCCTTAATTTTAACAAAGCCATGATACATTTGGTACATTTGTAAAAATAAGAGATTAATATCAGTACACCTCTTTTGTCGAAATTACAGACTTTATTTATATTTTACCAGTTTCCACTAATGTAATTTTTCTGTTCTGTGATCCAATCTGGGATATCACATAGAAATTAATCATACTTTCTCCTTAGTCTCCACTAATCTGTGACATTTTTCAAGACTGTTTTTTATGATCTTGAGAGATTTTTAAAGTCATGTTCAAGCATTAAATGTGGGTTTGTCTGTTTTTTTCAACATCAGACTGCAGATACAGATTTTTGAAAAAAAAATACTTCAGTAATGAACTATGGTTTTTATTTAATCATATCTGAAGGTACATTATATCAGTTTGACTTATCACTATAGCATAAAACTTGATCACTTGGACCTTCCAAGTGTCTCTTGTGTAAATTCCTATTTTTACTGTTCCAAACTATGTTCTAAGTTTAAATCCAGACCACACTCAAGGGGAAAGGAGTTAAGCTCCATTTCCTGGAGTAAAATTTTCTTTAAATATTGTAAATGTCTACCCTCTTTATTTATTCATTCATTCAATAATTCATTTATATAAGTAAGAACATATGTTTCCACTTCAGGCTATAATCTATTATTCTGTTGTGTTGTGTTGTGTTTTTTTTTCTTCTACTTTTCATCTTGACCACTGGAGCTTCTTTCAGGTCGGCTCCTATTTCCCTTTCCCCATACCCCAAACTTTCTTTGACACTGTGAGATGTTGCAGGTCCATGTTAGATTTATCTTGCTGAAGTTGAAATCAGCCATGTTTTAAAGAGCTTTCATTCCCTAATTGAAGAATAGTATTAGAAACCCAAATCTGTGTTCCTGGTATGGTTGATGCTGCTTAGACTATCACTGCTTCTAGGCCCTGTAAATAACAGGATTAAAAATATATGTATAAATACTAACCAATGCATACACATGTATCTATAATTATATCTGTATCTATCTGTGTATATTAAAATAAACATTGGTTCACACTGATACCTCAGATTCTAATCCAGCACACTAAGAGTTTCATTGTAGTTTTACCCTTTTGCTCATTTATAGCTTCCTTATTCAAGAGTGAGAAAACTGCCTCCCATTAACTTTATTTATTTTGTTCAACCACAGTATACTTGTGACATATTTTCAAGGTGATAAACCATACCCCTAGGAGAACTAAAGTTACTAAATAGAGTAGTATTTATATTCTTACAGTTTTCTCTCAAATCATCATCCTACAAAGTTACTTAAGGCAGTTCTTGTTTTTCCTACCACCTACGGTGAGGTTGCATCGGATGTCTGTAATTAAATTATACTCATTTTCTTCAGTCTACAGTCTACCCTTGGACTCCCAAATCCAGTTGATTGTGATTTTCATGTACATTTATCAAATTTAATTTTTTGTGTTGCACATTTTATAGAAATTTGACAAATGCATACCATCAGTTATCCACAACTTTAGTAACATACAAAACAGTTACATCACGGTGAAATTTTCTCTGGCAGCTTATTTTTAGTCACCACTGTCTCTTCTCCCCTAATCACTGGCAACTGCTGAACTTTTTCAGTGCATGTAGGTTCCTGTTCTTCTTGTATCTGGCTTCTTTCACTTAACAAGATCTTCTCAAGATTTATTCATGTGGTAGTACAAATCAACAAGTTGTTCTCTTTTATTGTTTAGAAGTGTTCTGCTGCATGATTTTACCACAGTTTGTTTATTCACTCAACTGTTAAAGAACATCTTAGTTTTTACCAATTTGTGGCTACTAAGAATAAAGGTGCTATAATCCATAAACATTCATTTACATAATTTTATGTGAACATGCTTTTACAACTTAATTGGATAAACACCAAATATAGGGATTGCTACATTGAATACTATACATATATATAGCTCAACTTTATAAGAAACTTTCACAGTATCTCTAAAGCAATTGTACCATCATGTGCTCTTATCATAATGAATGAGAGTTCCTGTTGCTTTACAGCCTGACCAGCATTTGGTGATGTCAATAATTTAGACATGCTAATAGTTTTGTAGTGGTATCTCATTTGGTTTTAATTTGAATTCTTCCAATTACAAATTGTGTTGGAAATTTTTTATATGCTCTCTGACATCTATCTATCTATCTATATACATATATATGGGTACTTTAAGTTCTGGGGTTCATGTGCAGATCTTGCAGGATTGTTGCATAGATACACACATGCTATGGTGGTTTGCTGTCTCCATCCCCCCATCACCTACATCAGGCATTTCTCCCAATGTTATCCCCTCCCTAACCTCCCTAGCCCTGCTATCCCTCCCCTAGCCCTCCAACCCCTAACAGGCCCCAGTGTGTGATGTATCCTTCCTTGTGCTCATGTGTTCTCATTTTTCAATACCCACCTATGAGTGAGAACATGTGGTTTTTGGTTTTCTGTTCTTGTGTCAGTTTGCTGAGAATGATGGTTTCCAGATTCATCCATGTCCCTACAAATGACATGAATTCATCCTTTTTTATGGCTGCATAGTATTCTATGGTGTATATGTGCCACATTTTCTTTATCCAGTCTATCATTGATGGGCATTTGGGTTGGTTCCAGGTCTTTGCTATTGTAAACAGTGACACAATGAACATACATCCGGCATGCGTCTTTATAATAGAACAATTTATAATCCTTTGGGTATATACCCAGTAATGGGATTGCTGGGTCAAATGGAATTTCTATTCCTAGGTCCTTGAGGAATCACCATACTGTCTTCCACAATGGTTGAACTAATTTACACTCCCACCAACAGTGTAAAAGTGTTCCTATTTTTCCACATCTTCTCCAGTATCTGTTTTCTCCTGATTTTTAATGATTTCCATTCTTACTGGCGTGAGATGGTATCTCAATGTAGTTTTGATTTGCATTTCTCTAATGACCAGTGATGAGCAGCATTTTTTCATATGTTTGTTGGCATCATAAATGTTCTCTTTTGAAAGGTGTCTGTTCATATATTTTGCCCACTTTTGAATAGGTTTGGTTGTTTTCTTCTTGTAAATCTTCTTTAGTTCTTTGTAGATTCTGGATATTAGCCCTTTGTCAGAGGGGGAAGATTGCAAACATTTTTTTCCATTATGTTGTTTGCCAGTTCACTCTAATGATTGTTTCTTTTGCTGTGCAGAAACTCTTAAGTTTAGTTAGATCCAATTTGTCTATTTTGGCTTTTGTTCCCAATGCTTTTGGTGTTTTGGTTATGAAGTCCTTGCCTATGCCTATGTCTATCCTGAATGGTTTTGCCTAGGTTTTCTTCCAGGGTTTTTATGGTGTTAAGTCTCATGTTTAAACCTTTAATCCACCTGGAGTTAATTTTAGTGTAAGGTGTAAGGAAGGGGTCCAGTGTTTGCTTTCTGCACATGATTAGCCAGTTCTCCCAACATTTATTGAACAGGGAATCCTTTCCCCATTTCTCGTTTTTGTCAGGAACCAAATGCAACAGCATATCAAAAAGCTTATCCATCATGATCACTAGACTTTATCCCAGGGATGCAGGGCTGGTTCAACATACACAAATCTATAAACATAATCCATTATATATATTTTCTTAAAGTGCCTATTCTTTTGCACACTTTAATTGTTTTCTTATTATTGAGTTTTACTCTATTTTACTTTTAACTATAATACTCTAGAAAGTATCTTGTAAGTATCCCTAGATTGAAATGAAAGATTGGCAAGAGACTCTAGTTGATCTCCTTTGTTTATTGACTTAATCATGGTTTACTCTATGCAATATTTTGGGATTCAAAAAATGTTCCCTTGCTTTTTCCTACCTTTCTGACATGTATCTCCTCCTGCAAATCCTAAGTATTAATTTTCTCCTTCCCTTGGAACTCCTCCATCTCCATAAAACCCAAATATGCCCACTGAAAAGTGAGAAAGTAAGCTAGATTACTTATAATGTAATAAATAACCAGAATTTTATGATGTTGTGAGAAACTCCATAGTTTTAGAGTATACAGATACAATCTATATTTTCTTGCTGAATTATTTGTTCTAAAGGGAGCATATCTTTCTATGACAGTCATGGATACATATATTTCTCTGTCAAAAAGTCTCTTAAATCACTTGAGAGTTTGGATTTTTAATTATTGATATGTAGTTAATTATTATACACAGGTAACTAATGAAGAAATACTATGGTTTGACTTCAAATTAAAGCAAGATTGACATGTTTTTAAGTTTTTCTAGAATAAAGTCATATTCTAATAGAAGTTGTCTGTCTCTCTTGGGTTTGTTGATTGAGAGAAATCTTGTCATCTGGCTTTCACTTAACTATAATCTCAGATTGAATTTTATCTTTCCCATAGACATTTATTAAAATAGACACAGTTCTGAAACCTATTTTATATTTTGGTATATTCCCAGCTCTCTGTCATATTTGGTGCTTTAAAAACACCTTGCATGAAAGCTTGGGTGAGTTTTCTATGGCCAGATTCAGCTGTCTGTCATGGTCACATGGGAAAAGGATCCTCCAAATCAGTATTATACTGCAATGGCAGTGTGATGCAAGCCATTTGGGGATTGAGAGTAATGGGTGATGGCCTTTTTAGATTCTTATGCCATTTTCACGTAAAGGTATATATACATCTTATACATTTGAGCTTTTACTAATCACTGTAATGCCATGAGTTTTTAAAATTAAAACTGATTTCTAATATTCATTATCCTGATTAACAAAATTTGTAGTGATAATGTGAGATAAGGAGAGCTGACTCTTCTGTAGCATATACAGTTCACTCTTGAGCAACATGAATTAAGAATTGCATAGGTCCACTTATACTTTAATTTTTCCATAAATATATCAGAAATATTTTTTGAGAATTGTGACAATGTAAAAAACTCAAATCATGCAGCCTAAAATATTTTAAAAATTAAGAAAAGTTAGGTGTGTCATGAATGAATACAATATATATACTAGTCTATTTTATTATTTACTATAATAAAGTATACACAAATCTGAAAAGAATAAATATGAAACATTAAAATGTATGAAAAAATATGCACACAAACACAGATTGTCCATTTTGCCATTTGCAGTTTAGAGATATGTAAACAAACATAAAAATACAGTAGTAAATTATAACTGCATAAAATTAACTGCAGTACATACTGCACAACAGTAATAGTTTTGTAACCACCTTCTATTGCTATTGCAGTGAGCGGCAAGTGTTGCTAGTATCTGCTTAAAATGTTATCCATGCTAATCATCTCTTGTGAGCAGTTTGTCTACCCAATAAGGTGCTTATCACAGTAAAGAGTGACCTTTTGAGGTTCTTGTGTGTTTTTTATTACATCTAGTGCTATACTGTAATATCATAAATAGCAACATGGGTCCCCCTAAGAAGTGCCACTAGTGATAATGTATGTGCTCCTAAGATGCTGAGAAAAGTAATTACATTAGAAGAAAAAGCTGAATTGTTTGATATGTATCTTATTTGAGTGTGAAGCTTCCCAACATTGCAGAATTTCAAGACAAAGGAATCTAAGGTAAAGACGATAAAAAAAAAATAAGAAAGAAAACTCAAGGAGGGGCAGATCATGAGTTTAGGAGTTCAAGACCAGCCTGACCAACATGGTGAAACCCCATGTCTACTAAAAATACACACACACACACACACAATTTAGCCAGGAGGGGTGGTGCATGCCTGTAATCCCAGCTAATCAGGAGGCTGAGGCAGGAGAATTGCTTGAACTCAGGAGGTGGAGGTTACAGTGAGTCGAGATTGTGCTACTGACCTCCAGCCTGGGCAACACAGTAAGACTCCCTCTGAAAAAAGGAAAAGAAAACTCTTAAATCTATGCAGTAGCTATGCCAGCAGGCACAAAGACCTTGCACTTTTTGTGATACTTTTCATCTCATATTGAAAATATAGCTACTTGGATAGAGTATTGCTATAAGAAAAGTTTACCTAAAACTCTATTATAATTTGAGAAAAAGCAAAATCATTATATGAAAATTTAAAGCAAAAGAAAGGTGAAAGATCTAAAACTGGAGAATGAAATGTCAGCAAGGGATGGTTTAATAATTTTAGGAAGAAGTTTGGATCAAAAGCTTTCCAGATAATAGGAAAAGCAACTTCTGCCAACCAAGGGGCAGCGGTTAGTTCGTTCTTTGGTGTAATTAGGAAAATAATTGAGAAGAAAAAATATGTACTTGAAGAGGTTTTGAATGTAAAAAAATGTGCTCTGCTCTGGAAAAAAAAAATGGTCACAAAGAACATTGCTAGTAAGAAAAAGAAGCAAGCATCATCAGGACTTAAAGCAGAAAAGAATAGGCTAACTACTGTTTTGTGCAAATGCAGTCAGATTTGTGTTCTGGACTGCCCTTATCTGCAAACACGCTGACCCCCAAGGCTTGAAACGAAGAGATAAACACCAGCTGCCAATCTTTTGGTTGCATTATACAAGAAGTCCTAGAGAATGAATACCCTTTCTTTAGATTAGTTGCATTGACACTTTGTCCCTGAAGTCAGGAAGCATCCTGCCCAGTAAGAAACTGCCATTAAAATTTCCTTTGATGTTGGATAACTCCTCTGGCCACCTCAAAGCCTGTGAGTTTAACATCAAAGGCATTAAAGTGGTCTGCTTGCCTCCAGACACATTTCTGATTTAGCCTCTATATCACAGGCTTATAAGGAATTTTAAGGCTAATTACAAATAGTGCTCTATTAAAAATGTTGTCAATGCCATGGAAGTAACCCCAATAGAGAGAACATCGTGAAAGTCTGAAAGGATCACACCATTGAAGATACCGTTGTTGTTATATAAAAAAACATGAAAGCCATCAAGCCTAAAACAATACATTCCTGTTGGAGAAAATTGTTTAAGATGCTGTATGTGACTCCTCAAGGCTTATGACAAGAGACAATAAAGGTAATCATCAAGGAGATTGTGGATGTAGTAAAAATGTCAGAGGGATGAAGCGTTTCCGAATATAAATCTTGAAGGAATTCAAGAGCTAATAGACACCACACTATAGGAATTAACAGAGACAACTTTTGGAGATGAATGTGTCTGAACCAGTGCCAGGCAATCAGGAAGAAGGTGTAGAAGACGCTGCGCCAGAAAACTAATTGACATTAGACAATCTGGGAGAAGGATTTTGATTATTCAAAACTTCTTTTGACTTCTTTATGACATGGACCCTTCTATGATATAGACACTGAAACTAAAAAAAACAATGGCAAGCGTGGCAAGGTATAGAAAGGTTTTCAGAGAAATGAAAAAGCAAAAAATTCACCTAGAAATCATGATTTACTTCTCCTCCACCTCCTCTGCCTCTGCCATCACTGAGACAGCAAGACCAACCCTTCATCTTCCTCCTCCTCCTCAGCCCACTCAATTCAAAGATAATGAGAGTGAAAAACTTTATAATGATCTACTTCCATTTAATAAATAATAAATATATTTCCTCCTCCTTATGATTTTCTTAGTATTAGTTTTCTCTAGCTTACTTTGTCATAGAATACACTATATAAAATACATATAACATACAAAACATGTCTTATCAACTGTTCATATTATCAGAAAGGCTTGCAGTCAACAATAGGCTATTCGTAATTAAGTTTTGGGGACAAAGCCATACGCAGATTTCTGACTATGCGGGAAATTACTGTCCCTGCATTGTCAACTGTATATTTAGAGCATGGACTTTCTGATAAACTGATAGGAATTCATCTTTGGTGTAAAAGTTCCCTTAAAAGGCCATTAATTTCCCCTAGGGTATACCTTAAATTTGTCTGATTAATACAGACAAACACTGCCTATGTTGAATATTTCAAATCAAATTATATACATAAATGTAAATGGTAACTATCATCTTGATTCTAATGTAGAATGATACACATATGTTTTTTAAAAAAGATATTTATACAACATTTCACAAACTAATATCTAAAGCCCACATAACCCACAAGCCAAAAAAAAAATGAGCTAAGTTTTGGGTGAGTTGCTGTTACTGGAGATTCTAAAACATTGCCCTTCTTTCTTTTTTTCTTTAAAATACACAGATTTTTATTTAATAATTTCATCTCAAAAATTTGGTGTGAATTGACATTTTTATCTGTTTATTATTTATTTCACAGAATAATATATAAATTGTTCAGACATAATAATGTGTAGTTTGTCATTTTTTATCCATTGTCTGGCACAGTATCTGGACTTAATTGTCATTCAGTAAGCATGCCATCTGTCACTGCTTTTCAGAATTCTACTTGCTCTCTTTAAAAATTGTCATCTGGCTCCTTTCCTATTTTATGTTACTAAGAGTGTGCAATTGCTAAATATTTTCATTTGAATTGTGTCCAGCATGGCAAATGCAATTTGTCAGACTTGGAAATGTGAAGTCACTTAACATGGCCAGCTGCTCTCTTAGTATCCCTTTACATACAACTAATAAAATACTTGACCAATTGGAACAGAAATGAAAATTTAACAACAGAAATGGCCACCTCAGTACCAACCACACATCTGCTCTGGTTTTAGGTTAGTCTTAATTAACAATAGTTATTTACATCTTTCCATTGAATGTAGTGTCTATTGGAGGAAGTAGTAATGAGTTAACTAGTTATCATCATAAAGTTAAAAACAATCTTGTAATGATCATTGGAATTTTCTGCTACCATCAGCTAATTTAACTATGTACTTTTCTGACACAATTGCTCCAAATTTGTTTAAAATACTTGTGCACCAAACATGGACTTGCATAATTCATATATACTATGAACTTTCCCTTTTATTTCTACCACAATTACTTTGTGGATTAAGTACTAATTTAATTCTAGTTTTACAGATGGAGAAACTGAGGCAGAGAGCATTTAGATAACCTGCCTAAGGACACTCAGCTGAACAATAGAGGAGGTAGGGTTCAAGTCTCAATAGATTGGTTCTAGAATGCATACTCTTAAACAATGTGTCCCCTGCCTCTCCATTCATATTTTTAGTGCTCTTTCATTCCCATAAAATATATTACAAGACTATTCATAGCAGTTTTCTCAAAATAGCTAAAACTCAAAACACAATTAATTTTCATCAGCAAAGCCATGAATAAATAGTGGTATAAAAATGTAATGTTCATACATATCAGTAAAAGTAATGAATAACTGATACACTTAAAATGTATGTCTTATTTAAGAAATTAAGAAATAAAGAAGCTGAATACTAGAGTATATACTCTGTGATTTCATTTATATGGAGTTCCATAACAGACATCTCTAACTGTTGATGATTCAATTTATGCTGCTTTGCTGTTTGAGCATGAGGCATTGACTTGAGTGGATTACATGTGTCCAAAATAGTTCTGATGTGGTGGGAAGTTTTATATCATGATCCAGATGGTGAGGAAACAGTCATAAAAACACATGCTTAAAATGTTTGCACATCATATACTTCACTGTATTTATTACATGGCTCAATTAAGATAATTATCAATGCATTCTAAGTCCTCTTTTGCTTAAGCAGCTCTTCCTGTTATGACTTTTACACTGTTTAAAAAATTACTGAAATCTGCCCTAAAACTTAGGATTCATAAATAAATATATCAGTCATTCTCTTCTAAAATTGCAAGTGTGTTCTCTACTTTTCTGACAGTACCTCATTACAAACCATTCAATTCTGGTGAATTAAGTACAGAATAGCAGGTTCTCTCACTGCCTTCTTGGGCTTCTTATGGAAAATGATGAACATGGTAATTGCTGTTCTCTTTGGAACAAATGTAAATTAAAATTATTTTTATTATTTTTTAGAATACCTGGTTCTCTCCAAAATTGTCATTTTTTCTTGCTTTATTTACCTATTTCTCTTTAAAAAAATTCATTTTAAGGTTTTGTTTTGCTTTATCTTATCACTTAGTTATCCATCTTTGAAAAAATACTTTCCAGTTTTTGAAAATCCTTTCCAGTTGTTTATTTCATGATTTATCATCATGAAAACTTCAGCCCTTTATTAGAAACTACTACTCAGAAAAAAATATCTACATAGACTTCTAATAATTTTCAGTATGCTTTCCTTTTTGTCACATTTGGCCAATAATGCACATATTGAAAACACTTTTTATTTCACCCAACATTTTAGTTTCCAACTGACAATTTCTTCTGGCCATATCAATCTTTCATGCTGAATCAGGAACAGTCATCCAAGTTGTTGAATTTTTCTGAAATTTCTAATCAGAAACATAGGAAAAGTAGTTCTGTTGGCTCTGTCTAAGACTACACATGCAGTATTCTCAGTGCAGAATCAGTGACCACCTACATGTTTTATTTTTTCACATTATTTTTGCACCAGCTAGCACAAGTAAATAATTGTTCTTTGTCCTTGAGGGGATGCCACTGCTTTAGTGGAAATTTCAAATTTATCCTCTTTCCTGTAGAATTCCTGATCATATATAAACATTTTGCTTTTAATCTTTTATTATTTACTTCTTTGTAACCCTTTAATTTTCAGTCTTCTCAAAAACATCCCTGCAGGCTCACCTATTTTTTCAATTTATTTCTTCAGCTCTCATAATCCAGAAATATAAAAGCATGCCTATGATACAGAAAGAACAGCACGTTATCTCTCCTTACACATTAGGGAAACATCTTGAAGTGATAACACAAGTAGAGAATGCTCCCTGTAGCTCACAAAAACTTCTCCTAGTGACTGTCTATTGTGGATCTCATATTAATTAGAATCCAATGTGGTAATTCGTGAACCTGTCTTTGCCATATCTGTTCACTGCTCATTGTCCTTAATAACTGTTTTCTTCCTCTTAAAAAAAAGTGTTAGCACAAACAATTTACTGTAAAATAAAGCCTATTTCAAATACTCACTGTTCATACTTTTAGTAATATTGATATGCTGAGAGATTATTTCTGGTTAAAGAAATGTATCATATAGGTTTGCCTACACACAGAAATGTTTGTTTGCATGTATATAGACTGTCTACATGCAAATTTACATATGAAATAATGCAGATAGATTGTAAGTCATCTTAAAATTAATGCCATGCTTGTTAGAAGAATGATTTGACCAATGCTTGAAGTATAAAGTAAGACATCCAACACTTTCAGAAAGAAGCTCTTCTATAGTACAAAAGTGAAAAGAAAATGGAGCTCCAGCGAACAAGCCAGGAAGCTAAAGTAAAGAACAGAATTAGGGAATAAGAGAACTAATAAAGATTTTTTCATGTCATAAGTATATATTAAGAACTTGTTGTGTTCCAGGCATTATTCAAGTTACTAAGGATACTTAAGAGAATGAGGTCTATGTTTCCAAGTCTCAATAGCCTGACACTCTAGTAGGCAATAAAAGACAATAAACAAGTAATTTTGTTGACAATTTTAGATGATAACAGATACAATGAAGAAAATAAAATAAGGCAATGAAATGGAGAGTGAAAGTACAGAACTCTAGAATAATGTGGTCAGAGATGTCCCTTTTGGGAGATGGCCTGTAATTCTGTGGGAAGAATGTTGGAAGGGAGGAAATAGCTCTGCACGGCATGCTGAGGCCTAGACCAGGAACTGCCAACCCAAATCTTCAGTGATCCACTAAATTTATAACAACATAGGAATACAAACATATACCTGTATTTCATGGTGAGAGCAAGAGAGTGAAAGGAAGAACACAGAATAAATATGGGGTAGCTACAGCTTCAGAGGCAGAAAAGACAGGCTACGACAAGGCTTGAAAGTCACATTATCCATATATAGGACTTATTCTCTGTTATTTAATTCTGAGTATATTAAAATATTGATAATGATATCTAAATAACTAAAGAAGAAGCAGAGAAAGTTCAATAAAGATGTGTATAAGAATGTACATTTTAATCTAGGAACACAAAATATCAAATATTCTCCAAAGCACTAAATACCTTATTACTATGATGCATAAAATATTAAAAGCAGGAACATATATATATATATATATATATATATGTATGTATCTCTGTCTCTCTCTCCATCTCTCTCTCTTGAGATTGGAAAATTGGATTTTAAAGATTTTCTGAAGATTGTAAGCTTTTAAAAATCTGTTTCATGATATGAAGTGAGCTATTATATGTTCATATATATGTATATATATACACACACATACACACCTTAGACTTTTATCTTCAACTAAAGAAAAACATGAGGTAGCAGCAGATACAACTAAAGAAAGAAAAAGGTAGCAGCAGATACAAAAACTAATTATCCAAAACAGGGTAAAATGCAGGAGGGATACTGGCATTCACATCTGAATTACTCCACCATCTGGTACTCCTAGACAGCTGCGAAATTAGTTGACCTCTCTATGATAGCTTCATCATATTTAAAATGAATCTAAATAAATCTAATAAATCTCATTGGATTTGGGTGAAGAATATATGAAATCATATAGTGACAATTGTAACAATGATGAAGCAAATCACTGAAATAATATGTTTTTATTTAGAACACATACTCTGGACTTAAATTGCTTGAACCTAAATTCCAGATTTGTCGCTTTGTAGTTGTACTGCTTATTAACCTTGAGGAAGCCATGAACCTCTCCAAAATTCAGGGTTATCAGAAGTATTAAGGAGTGATACTAACAGTACCTGTATTTATATATGTACCATATATTCATTATTTCTGTAAAAGCATGAACAGGAGCCAGTGTATTATTTTCAAAATAACATAGATTATTAGTTATGTTGACTATTTTTTCTTTATGCTACTTATTTTTTGAATACTTGATTTTGAAAGGTCACTGTAAGAGTAGAGAGTTTAAATTATTTTCTCTTTTTGGATAGCTTTTATAATTTTGTTATGAATGTTTGTTACTTGTGGAAAAAATGAGTTTTAAGGATTTTCTGGAGATTGCAAGCTTTTAAAAATGTTTCTTGGTATCAAATGAGCTAACTCTATTATATGTTTCTTTATTCTTACCATCTAGAAAATAGATCCCAGAAGCAGCCAGAAAGTTCAAATGATAACAATCTCAGCCTATCCAAATCCTTTGTCTATCTTAAAGGGAGACATTAAATGCCTGGTTTATTTTATCAACTTCAACTGCAGTAGCCAGTAAGTAGAACTGTTTAGTACCACTGTCTCTATTTGGAAAAAATACTAATCCCCCGTTAGATGCCTACCTACTGTCTGTTCTGATTAGCACCTCTTCATTCCTACCCTTTTCCAGTGACCTTCACAATCCAAAATTATAGAAAAAGATATTTCCTTTAACAATACCACATTCTTTTGAAAAATCACCTGACATCATGCCTTGCACTTTTGGGTTTGCACCAGAATCCTGAAGTACATCCGGGGGCTCTCCTGCATTGCCATCTTTTGCTATACCACTTAACATTGGCCCTGAAATTAGTCCAAAGAAGGTTTGAATGGAAGACACTTGGTGTTATTTACTGTGTTATATCAAATTCAATATTCTATCATATCTCAGCAGTATATGAATGCAACTTATTCCCTAATATATATTCCAGCTAACAGGTTCTAAAGTGACTTGTTCTCCAGCAGCTTAGCAAATCTCCTCATATGTAATTGCTGGTGTCAAAATGTGCAGATAATAGTATTGTATTTGTTTAATTTCCTCATCTGAGTCTCTGACAGCATGTTATGCCTGAATTCACAAAGGAAACACAGTTCAAGACGTCAGTACAATCTCTCTCTCTCTTTCTCTCTCATACATACATATATATATGTATGTATGTTACATGTCATATGCAGCTATTAGTGGAGAGATCCAATATATATTATCGCCATAAACATGTCTACCTTAGTGACTGTCATTTAAGCAAAATGGTAAAATAGTATAATGTTATGTAATCATCTGAGTGAATTTAACATTCAAAGAACAAATCTAAATTTGTAGCACTGAATGTAAACATGGAAGAGACGTTCATTACTTACCCCTTCCAATAAGAAGCTATACAAATAGCAGTGTCAGTATCTATACATAGGTAAAAGGTGAGAAGACACTACTCTCAAATAGACATTTAGAATAATGCTAGTGAGTATTGCAGACAGAAAAACGTGGATTGAGTTATAAAGTTTTATTTTTAATTACGTAAGTCCTTTGGAATGCATGGGGGATTGGCTCCAGGATCACCCACCATAGCAAAATTCATACATACTCAAGTCCTACAGTTGGTCCTGTGGAACCCAATGTATAAAAAGCCAGACCTCTCATATATGCTGGTTAGACAGAGAGAGAGAGTCAATCATGACACAGAAGGATGTAAAGATCTATAGATACAAAAATCAACAACCCCCAAATTTAAATTTTCAGAGAGAAACAAATTATAAATTATATGGTAATGTAAGTTAAATGTCAAGGATTCTGTTAATATTATACTTTGAGAAATCCAGACAGAGATATCAAATCTTGTGTCATTTTAAATAAATTACTCAAATAAACTCAAGTAACCATTTCATTATGCAACGATGTGGTACACCTGAAAAAGATTAATAGAACCTTATAAGAGTAGGCCCAGAATCAGAAATAATTTATTTAGTGCTTTCTAGTAAAGTATTGAGCAACTTAAATATTTCACAAATACTCTTTAAAAGTAAATGGATATAAATATTTTTGTTATTTGTGGTGGACTTTTAAATGTATGGTTAACATTCTGGTTCTAATAATTTAAATCTAAAATGTTTATAAAGTTATTGTAAATACATTTTTTAATTTTCTATAAAATCTCAAGTTACATGCCCTCTCAGTATATTGCAATACTAGTATTAAAATAGCAGTGGTCGTCTATACTTATGTGTAAAATCTGGTCCTCAAACTCAGTAATCAAGGAAAGCACGATTCCAGAAAGTAGAGGGATGTTATTTCATTCCTATTCATTTTTACCCTAAAATGTTTATGTTTGCAGCTTAAAGCACACTTATATTTAAAGATGATACCTGTTAAATAAATAACACAGATCTGTTTTTCTTTGAAAACATTATTTGGTTCATTTACTTAATAAATAAATTTTATAATCCCATTTCCATAGCAGCTAAAGTAAAATAAATATCTTAATATGTATTTTGTAAAAATATGAATTAATGTTATCCTCTGATTATTTTTAGAAAATATAATTGACACATTTGTAAAAAATGAAACATTGCAACTGTTTGTGTATCAAACTATATTTCTGAAAAAAGGTCTTATTATTGGGATACCAGTATAAAAATTAAATGAGCAGAAAATTTTGATACAAAACTCAGCAGTACAATTTTGGTAATATTGTTAGTAAAACAGAAAGTTGTTTTAAATATGTTATGTTGAACTTGTTTTCAGTCTCAGTTGGTAGTAAAACAAAATAGTAATTTTGTTGGAGGAAAATAGAAATCAATTGAATGCATTAACTATTCTGTATGCTGTGAATTGAAAGAGTTGCTTGAAATAATGTGTTTTTACAATGCTATCCGTTTTTCGGGTTCACTGTTCTTATACTTGGTCATTTAAAATAAAACTTCAAGTTAAATACATGTGTTGAAAGAGTAAATGCTTTTTATTTAGGTACAGAACACCAATCTCAAGATGTATCTAAATCCAATTTAAAGATGATTTGATTTTTACAGGCATCTAGGTAAGAAAAACTGATAAATGAATATGTGTACCAGTTCAGTTGTCATGGAAATCAGGAAATGAAAATAAAGTGCTTCACTCATGAACTGTTTTTCGTCCAGTTTCCAGTTCTGATTAGCTGTTTTCAGTGTTTACAGGAAGTGGGCTTTAAGTAGCACTCATACATTTCTATGGTTTGAAGCAGCCGTAGCAACAAATAATTACCATTCTTACATTCAGAGATTGTCCTTTCATGTGGCTATTTTATGCGTTAAGTATTATTAAATGTTTTAAATTAGAGAAAAGCAATCCACTCTAAAGAAATGCAGGAAAGAGGATAAGATTGACTTATGTCATTACACATCACATTTTAGTGTTTTTTCTCTGTATATTGAAAAATCTATTTAGCTTAGCAAAAGTAAGCAATGAGTAAGCATAGTTCGGACCCTCTTCTGCAGGTGAATTTGATATTTTCCAGTACTTTTAGAAATTGTGTCTTAGTCACCTGGAGTCCATCACTTCCATTTGTATATCATTCAAACTATGGGTCTCTAGATAGATTACCTAGGGCTCTAACTAATGAATTTATTTAGCAATTCCTGTGCTCATAGGTAATTACAAAAATTATATAAAGTGTCTAGAAGTATAACTCAAAATGCTTAGACTAGAATATCCAAAGAGAAATGAAGATCTAATTAAACCATAGAATACATATTTTCATATTTGTTCAAATGAAGGGAAGGAGGCTTACATGGCGAATAAAACAAATTTACGTACAGAAGGAAATACTGCTTAAGGGCTTATTACAGGGAAAAAACTGAGAAATTGGGCCTGAAGTTAAAAAAAAGATGAAATGGAATTGAAAAAGTATCTGTGAGTCAAGAAGCAGGAGCTGTTCATTATATTTCAGAAAAAAATGAGATGGTTTACAAGCATTTTTTGATAGACTGATGATCAAGGATTATATGACAAGAAGAATAATTTATCAGATGTAATAAATTGCTATTAAAGTACACTGGATACTATACTGAAGTTTTACACTGATTGTCTAAGTTCTCACGGTGACCCTATGAGTTAGTGTTTCTTCCCATTTACTGATAAGAATATAGAGTCCTTCTACACTGCATCGCCACTCTTCATAAATCAAGGGATTGTATACATCCATTGCTGGATGTATATTTTTCATGAATCAGTTTGTCTACCTTTATGCCAATGTTATGCTATCTCAATTATTCTAGCTTTATAATGTTGTGTATTTGATAATGCAAGTCTTACTCTTTCTCTCAACTTTCTTGTTATTCTCAGTCCTTTACAGATACATATTTTATACAAATTTAACTTTTTGTTTTTGAGACAGGATCTTCCTGATCTCACTCAGGCTGCAATGCAGTGACATTATCATGGCTCAGTGGAACATCAAGCCTCTGGGCTAAAGAAATTCTTCTACCTCAGCCATCCAAATAGCTGGCCACAATTTCTGGCTTGTGTGTGTGTGTGTGTGTGTGTGTGTGTGTGTGTGTGTGTGTGTGTTGTGTGTGTCTGTCTGTGTGTGTGTTTATGTCTGTCTGTCTCTGTGTCTGTGTGTCTGTGTGTGTGTGTGTGTGTGTAGGCAGAGTTACAGCGGTGCCCAGGATGGTCTCAAATTCCTGGCCTCAAACAATCCTCCTGCCTCAGTGTCTCAAAGTGAAATTTAAATTTTGTATGTCAATTTGAAGTAAAACTCTTGGCATTTCTGTTTATTTTTCCAATAAATTCAAAAATATCATTGAGAAGATTGACATCTTAAAATATTTTCTTACCATCTGTAAGTATAAGGCATTTCTCCAATTACTGAGGTATTTAACAATATTTCTCCATTTTTCTTTCATTTGTATTGTGATTATATTAATCTATTTTGTTAAATTTATTCTTATATATTTAATGCTTGTAGCTATTTTAAATTGTATTCGACATTTATTTGTTACTGTTATATACAAATTCTGGAACTCTTTATATCTCCCATTTGCATCCAATTAACATGCTAAATCCACTTAATAGTTATAATAATTTATCTGCATATTATTGTGGATTTTCTTGGTATAACAATAGTTTCAATAGCAAAAAATAATATTTATTTTTTTCTTTTCAAGAATATTTTTCTTTTCTTATTGCACAGGTTAAGACTGCCATATGTTGTGAAAAGAAATATTAATAATGGGCATTTTGTCTCATTCCAGATCTCAGGGATCACTATTCAACCATTTTGTATGCTATTTGCTACAGGATTTCAAACATATTCTTTATCACATTAAGGACATTCCCTTTTATTGTTAGATTACAATGATTAGGCAAACTGTTCCTCATGGCCCACTCAACTAGAAACTATTCAGGGAATAAAACCTTGGAAAACCTAGTGCAACTGGTCTAAATTAATATAATGCAACACAATGTCTGTTTCCTTATTAAATTCTCATTTCTATGAGGCAGAGAGTGTTTGTTATGTCCATAATTTAATTCTTAAAGTGCCTTTACAGTGCCTGAAACAGAAAAAGTCATCATTTTGTACTAACAATTATTTTTTAAAATCGTTAATTCAAAAAATTCATATGAGGAGATATAAAGTACTTTTGTTAAAAGTGAGTCATAAAATAATTTGTTGAAATTGATTGTACTATAAAAAGTATAAACATGTAAGACTATAGTACAGAACAGATGACTAAAATGATTCTCTGTGTAATAACTGACTATGCTTATTTTACTTTGTTCATATCATATGTGTCATATATATTTACTTCCTAATAGGCACTAAGGTTATGTTTAATTCAAAAACTGGTATAGACACCTCCACCTCTTAGTATTTCCCAATTTAACTCCTCAGTTGTTTAACTTTTTTCTTATTAAATAGTGCCATTAAATCATTCAATGTAAAAATATAGTTTTACTTCTATCATCTTATTGTGCACCAAAAGCTGCATATTCTACCTCTTAATCTTTCACCTTTTTTCCTGTTATTTCAATTCCTCTTCTCCAAATTGAATTTACAACACCTCCAAGAATATCTTTAAAAACATTTTTATATATATATATATATATATATATATATATATATATATCAGACAATATATATCTTCCAATATATGTCCAATAAGTCTTTGATTATAGGGACTATGACAAAAGATGACAGAGAAGCAGCATTAGTCACTCAGGTAAACAAGTAAAGTTTATACATTTGGTAAACACAATGCTAGAGATAGGCACTAATAACTGCTGCCAAACTTGGCACTTAATACAGCCTTGCTAGAGAGACAGGATTTCAAGAAATTTTCTCTAATAATGTTTCATTAGAGCCACACTGATTGGTAGTTTCTCAAACTAAAATAGCTTTTTCTTTTACTTTGATAGTAAACATGATTAATTCTTGTATCTCTTAGGAGATAGATAGCAAAACAAAGAATACACACACTAGTTATTATAATAAGCAGAACTTTATAGACAACATTATGTGGAAAGAGATTGGGGAACCACAAAGGCAAATGGTGACAATCAGGTAACACAGACCTAGTAATGTAGGAAGCAGCAACTGACCTCCATGGCTGGAGGAACAGGGAAGAAATTGTAATTCTTAGAATCTAGAAGCTTAGAAATTCCAGAGGGAACAAGTACTCAGATTTCTAAGGAAAGAATGCCAATTAGCTTTCAGTGAGAGGAACGAGGTGAAGTCAGTTCTGTAGATTGTGGGAAAACACTGAAAACACTGGAAACTGACACCAGAAGAAATAATGATTTCCAGAGTCTCAACTCCAGCATCAAAAAGCACAATATGGGAGGGTAGGTTTGGAGGTCAGACACAAGAGCTTAATCAGTACTCACAAATTGGGAATCTTTTCTTCTTCTAGCTAGAGTCACTTCACTGTTCATTGTATGTGAAGAATACTTTCCTCATTAGGAATGACAGTTTGACAAACATTGTAATAGTGAGAAAACACCTGAGACTAAAGAATGAAACTAGGCTAAAACAGATTTACAAGAAAAAACAAACAAATCCATCCAAAAGTGGGAGAAGGATATGAACAGAAACTTTTCAAAAGAAGAGATATATGAGACCAACAAACATATGAAAAAATGCTCATCATCACTGGTCATTAGAGAAATGCAAATCAAAACCACATTGAGATACCATCTCACACCAGTTAGAATGGCGATCATTAAAAAATCAGGAGACAACAGATGCTGGAGAGGATGTGGAGAAATAGGAACACTGTTACACTGTTGGTGGGAGTATAAACTAGTTCTACCATTGTGGAAGACAGTGTGACACTTCCTCAAGAACTTAGAAATAGAAATTCTATTTGACCCAGCAATCCCATTGCTGGATATATACCCAAAGGATTATAAATTATTTAATTATAAAGACACATGGACACATATGTTAATTGTGGCACTGTTTACAATAGCAAAGACCTGGAACCAACTCAAAAGCCCATCGACGATAGACTGGACAAGAAAAATGTGACACATATACACCATGGAATACTATGCAGCCACAAAAAAGGATGAGTTTATGTCCTTTGTAGGGACATGGATGAATCCAGAAACCATCATTCTCAGCAAACTGACACAAGAACAGAAAATCAAACACTGCATGTTCTCACTCATAGGCAGGTGTTGAACAATGAGAACACATGGACACAGGGAGAGGAGCATCACACACTGGGGTCTATTGGGGGGCTCAAGGGAGGGACAGCAGGGGGGTGGGGAGGTCAGGGAGGGGATAACATGGGGGAGAAGTGCCACATGTAGGTGATGGGGGGGATGGAGGCAACAAACCACATTGCCATATGTGTACCTATGCAACAATCCTGCATGTTCTGCACATGTACCCCAGAACCTAAAGCACAATTAAAAAATAAAAGAATGAAACTAGGGCAGGTTGGCCATTAAGCATACCTCAGAACACTACCCATTTACTTATAGTATCTTTAGTGTATGTTATCATTTAGAATTATTTTATATAAGGGGGTTCAACTGATTTTAATTTTATTTGTAAGCATGTGATTTACTACCAGAGCATAGTGTATTTATCCTATTAAAAAACAAAAAAACTTACTGAAGTTTGAGAGTATCTAAAGTGGCAAATAGAGAGAAATTAAGCATGTAGCGTATGAAATTCCTTATAAAACAAGTGGACTCCCTGTACATTGTTCATATGGTCTTTAAAAACCACCTAAAAATTCCTTCATTATTTTATATGAAAACAAAATTAAAATATTCATCTTAGAAGAAAATCAAAAGCCATATCTGATATCCTAAAATTCTATCAGTAATTATAAATATCTCAAGCTTTCTGAAATTCATTACAGTGTTAAATATGATAAAAACCCTTCTTGATGCCAGTGAAAGATGACATAATGAAAATCAAATATTTTAATAGGCATGGGAGAGCTTGTTAAATTGATATTAACTAAAATAATATTCCTAAATAAAGACCTAATGACATATAGTAAGCACAGTAATAATAACAGAACAATTTTGCTTAATTTCTTTATAAAATTTGTAGAACAAAATTCCATCTGTAATTAATAATATCATTTTGTTCAATTGCACTAATCAAGCTACAATTTAATATGGAATAAATTTACTTATGCCACAAGCACCCCCTAAAGCTTTTGCAGATTGTCTAGGAATGAAAAATAGTGCAATAAAAATTATTTTCAAAAATATTTTAATAATATTTCAATGAGAGAATGTTGGTTTTTACTAATAACATTATAATATATACATATATCTTCTCCATAGCATTCTGGGATTACTTTAAATATCTCTTGCAAGATTTATCACTGCACACATCTCCAAAATCAAAGATATGCCAAAAATATGAAAATGCATTATACTGACAGTATTCACATTTGAAGAAAAAGTTTTTCATAATTAAAGCCAATCTATCAACAGTTCCAATCAAATTAGTCCTAATCATTTAAAAATTCAGCATTCTACAACTAAATGAATAACACAAATCTGCAGGAATATTTATGCAATGGTATTTTTATCATCTTATGTTGAGGACCCAGATTTTAATACTTAGAAAACATCAGCATACAGATGACATTTAAACAATCAAAGGGATGAGATTGCTTCAGAGAAATAGCAGATACAAGAGAGAACATGGTCTAGGAGTGATTTGGAGACATTCCACAACATAAAGCAACTCAAACATGCATAACCTACAGCTAAATAGCTCTGAAATAACAATAGCAATAACAAAACTTTCTTTTGTTCCTTTTCTTTATTCTTCTCATTTTCCCACATAGTTCCTTCTTTAAATCTATTTAAAAATAAAATAAAATAAAATAACAACTTCTACCTATGACTATATTAGGACACACACATAGTCACATAGTCTAAATACATAAACAACAGGTCTATTGAAACTTTCCCTTATATAAAGCTAGCCAGAGTGAATAGAAACAACAAAAATTTGAAACGTGGGAAAACAGGCTTTGTATGTTGCATGAATTGGAAAAATTCTTCTTCCTACTTATATCGTTAACTTGAATTAATGAGGAAGATAACTGCATCTGTCAGTTTAAACTGATTAGTTAGAAAGGTGTGTCTATTTATTTAGTTATTATACTTTATGTTCTTGAGTACATGTGCCAATAGTGCAGGTTTGTTACATAGGCATACAGGTGCCATGGTGATGATTTGCTGCATCCATCGCCCCTTCATCTACATTAGGTATTTCTCCTAATGCTATCCCTCTTCAATCACCCCATCCCCTGCTATTCCTCCCCTAGTGCCCCATGCCAGAGGCCCCAGTGTGTGATGTTCCCCTCCCTATATCCCTGTGTTCTCATGTTCAACACCCATTTATGAGTGAGAACTTTCATTGTTTGGTTTGCTGTTCTTGTGTCAGTTTTCTGAGAATGATGGTTTCCAGCTTCATCCATATCTCTACAAAGGACATGAACTCATCCTTTTTTAAGGCTGCATAATATTCTATGGTGTATATATGCCACATTTTCTTTATCCAGTCTATCATTGATGGACATTTGGATTGTTTCCAAGTCTTTGCTATTGTGAACAGTGCTGCAATAAACATATGTGTTGCATGTGTATTTATAACAGAATTATTTATAATTATTTGGGTATATTCAGAGTAAGGGGACTGCAGGGTCAAATGGTATTTCTAGTTCTAGATCCTTGAGGAATCACCACATTGTCTTCCACAATAGTTGAATTAATTTACACTCCCACCAGCAGTGTAAAAGTGTTCCTATTTCTCCACTTCCTCTCCAGCATCTGTTGTCTCCAGATTTTTCAGTGATTCTAACTGGCATGAGGTAGTATCTCAATGTGGTTTTGATTTGCATTTATCTAATGACCAGTGATGATTAGCCTTTTATCATATGTTTGTTGGCTGCATAAATGTCTTCTTTTGAAAATTATCTGTTTATGTCCTTTGCCCACGTTTTAATGGGGTTGTTTGTTTTTTTCTTTTAAATTTGTTTACGTTCTTTGTAGATCCTGGATATAGTGCTTTGTCAGATTGGTAGATTGCAGAATTTTTTCCCATTCTGCTGGTTGCTGGTTCACTCTATTCATAGTTTATTTTGTTGTGCAGAAACTCTTAAGTTTAATTAGGTCCCATTTGTCTATTTTGGCTTTCGTTGCCATTGCTTTTGGTGTTTTAGTCATGAAGACCCTTGCCCATGCCTATGTCCTGAATGGTACTGCCTAGGTTTCCTACTAGAGTTTTTATGGTGTTAGTCCTCATGTTTAAATCTTTAATCCATCTAGAGTTAATTTTTGTATAAGGTGTATGGAGGGGGATCCAGTTTTAGCTTTCTGCACATGGCTAGCCAGTTTTCCCAACACCATTTATTAAATAGAGAATCCTTTCCCCATTGTTTGTTTTTGTTTTATCCCTGTTTACTAGAGATACATGGCAACCCAGGACTAGTATGAAGATGATGTTTTGCAGACTCTGGTCTAGTCATAGGCGATAATGTTGTATATGCATATTGCAGCACCTGTTCAATTAGTAAATTTCACAGTCACAAAGAAAGTATTGACTGGGAAAAGAGAAATCTGTGCTCTCCTAGGATCCAGAGTAAAGTGGCCAAGAGTAAAAACAGTCCAGGCAGACTTGCAATTTGCCATAAGAAGGATCAAATCCACAGAAAGAAAAAAGCAGGAGAGAGAATTCTCACTAGAATTAAAGGAGAATGGCAAAAACAATTCATAATAATTATGTTAATATAATGACTGGAAAAAAAAAAAGTCTTCCAGAAGACTTGAGAGTAGACAAAAAGAAAGCCTGTCCTTATCAATATTTATACAATATACAAATTAAAAGATATAGGAAATTTTTTCACTCTAGGCCATTGGCATAATGCCAAAGTAAAAAAGCAAAACATATTTTTAAGACCAAATATGGTGAATTTCAAATATTCAAATGTCCAATTTAAAACATTAAAATAAATATATACATAAAAAATAATAATAATTTATATAAATTATGGGGTTTTCGAATTACCTCTTCCATTATTGTATCATCTTAATTTATTTTCTGTTTCAATCATTTATCACCTTTTATTGTAAATGTACCATCAGGATTTGTCTTACATTTTGGAAGGAAAGACAAATTATACAAAAGACTCATGATATTCTGGCAGGTTTGTGACAGATTAATTTTTTTACACTTCATCTGCCTGACTATATGTATAGTCACATACAAAGCGGTAACAATGAGAGACCGAATGAATTTAATTATCTTCTAAGACTCATACACTCAAAAAAGTAAGAAAAACTGTATTAAGTAACAAATAATATTGGTACTATGATTCTCTGTATCCCTCTAGACAGATCTCAAATGTATAATGCAACATTTAGAAAAATGCATTTGACAAAATATTTTCTTCTTCAATTGAATTTGTTGTTTTAATAGACACTGTTCATCAGTTGGAATGCACTCTTCTAGCACAGGCCTCCAAGTTGGCCATTTCCATCGTGACTCTGCACACAATTATCCAGCTGTTATCAAAAGCATGGGAGCTGTCCTTTGGGATAGTAATAGGGGTGTTATGAATCTCGGACATCAGAATGCCTAACTTTTTCCCATGTATTTCCTCTCTCTTTGTTTCAACAATAATGTGTAAACTCTGTAAATATCGTTACAAATCACCTAACTTTTCAACCTGTGCGTGTTGATGTAGGCACATCATGTATGTGCTTAAACAAGTTATTTAGAGATGAGATCAGAAAAGTTCAGTTACTTTTTTGATTTCAAAGAAAGATCCAAGATCTCATAGAATGTTCCAAGATCCTATAGAATGCTGTATTCCATAGAATGTTGTATTCCATAGAAGGATCTAAGTATTATTATATTAATATTTGAAGCAGGACGATACTACAGGAGTGCCTGGAAAAAGATATTACATAATCTAGCCTATATTTTTAGAAGGTCTCTCTGGCTGCTCTGTGAACAAAAGAATACAGAGAGACAATAGTGGAAAACAATTCTGTATGCAAATTGAAGTAGTACAGATTTGAAAGGATGGTACCTTAGAATAGGGTGATATTAATGTAAACAGTAAAAAGTAATGAGATGTTGGATGTTTCCAAAGTAGAGATGATGAGATTTATTGATAGATTTGGTCTGGAATATGAGAAAATAAAGAAATCTAAAGAAACTCCTTGATGTAAGAAAAACTTGAAATAACATTTCTTGCAGAGAAGAATATTAGAAAAGGGACTGATTAATAGGAAACAATTAATACTTCACTTTTGCACACATTAAGTTTTCAGATACCTTTTAGATATCCAAGAGTTGATAAGGAGTAGACAGAGGAATGTGGTTCTAAACACAGAGGACACTTTGGGATTGGATATAGATTTCTGAGCCCTGACAGTATAGGTATTATTTGTATTCTAGTGACTGAAACAAATTGCCTGGGGAATGCAATTAGGAGAGACCATTTATAAAAACAGAACCTTAAGCACTCAAAACTTAGAGGAAGAAGACCCAGCAAAAATGACAAAGAATCATCAACCTGCAAGGTACGAAAATGGTGAAAAGACAATGCTGAGACGATGGCACTCTGGAAGCCTACTGAAGAAAGTATTTTAAGAATATTATTGTAAACAGTGCCAAAAAATCATGAGAAGTATAATAAAAAGATAACTGAGAATTGACCATTAGGAGCTATAGGGCCTAATATATCTCTGGTGTCTCTTCCTCTTATTATAAGTCCATCAGTCATATAGGATTAGGGCACCACCTGAATAGCCTCATTTTAACTCACTTACTAAGGATCTTACTTCCAAATATGGTATATTCTAACATACCATGGGTCTGTACTTTAATGTATGAATTTTAGCAGAATATAATTTAGGACCTAGCATCACTGTTTAGTGTGGAAGGCTACTTTTCCTTCCACATGAAGTAAATGACAGGTATAAAACTAGTCTATCTACCACATTTCTCACCTCTGTCTTTTGGGTCACCATTAAATGTTGCCGTAGCACAGCCATCAGCCACTTTCAGCTTGTACCCACATACTGAACTGATATTTTGAATCAAACTTATACTTTTTCCTTTTTTATCAACTGGTATTCCAGTGGACATAGGTGTGAGCTGAAGAGACTATGATAGAACACTTGAAGATGGCATGAGAATGTGGCTATCTGTACAAACAGCTTTCATTTACCTTTTACCCCTGCTTTATCTTGATCCCAGATTTTGATCCAATTTAGGATGGATTGCTATTGGGTCCATTCAAACTTACATATTACGGGTCGGACACTATCTCATTTGCGTTGGGCAGCAATAGCTACGTAATCACTTGATGTTCCAGGGCCAGATAAACATTCCTAACAAATTTATTCAGTCACTTATCTGTCATTTTGCTCTTAGAAAATTTAATTTTATGTTTTCTTGTACTTCATTATGCTTGTGGCTGTTCCTTCAAACACATACCATCAACTGCAACAGGCCTAGTTCTGCAAAGTTAATTCATTTTTTTAACATGCTAGAAGCCAGGAATTTATTTTGCTTTAATCTGGAAACCATTTATAAAATGATTCACATTATTTTAAAAATAAAATTTAAAATATGGTTTTCTTTCTTATAATTTAGTCTTTTATTTTTGAAACAAAGGACACATGTCCATATTTTTTACATAGGTATAAAATGTGATGCTGAGGTTTGGGGTATGAAAGGTTACTCTCTAAATTGTTGAGTCCGCAACTGTCAGAATTTTGTTTTATGATTGATTTACTTGTTATACTATGGGAAAATGGCAAGGATCCACTTAAATTGTTAAGTTACAAATAAACTGACTATTGGCATGAATGCAGAGCTGAATCAACCTCAGGTTGATTCGTTAGACTATGAAGTTAAGAATCTTGATATAAGGAAATAAATGGAACAGCTGCTTGGTGTTAACTTTTGACTTTGTTGTTAATAGCTGAATAGATGTTGTTATCTTAAGAGATTAGTATTTAATCTTTAACTGGAAATATCAATGCATTCATTTCTTGGGACAAGTTCATAGCCGTAGAATTTAAAATCTAGAGTATCACCTATGAATAAATATTCCCAATAAGAAGCATGTATCCTACCTAAGACTTTTATCCTTTGAATGTATTTACCTGATTATACCGCATCAGGCTCTGCCTTAAGCTGGGTAATGAAAGTTCAGATTGGCTGAGTAATAGAGGAGATGGGATAAAAATTGCCAGCAACAAGAAGATCAGATTGAATTCAGTTAGCAAGAAAAGAGCCTTAAAGTAAAGCAAAATGTGCTTTATATTGAACAAAATTCATCTCTACTCTTCCAGAAAATAAAAATTTATCATGGAGAATGAAGCAGCACTCACCTTGACCAATACTAGATCCCTGGATGCTCCTAACCAATTGGTGGTGTCTGCATACTGTCTAGCCGAATTTCCTGGTAACTTAAAAGTTTAATATCTTACTGAAAACAACAACAAAGACAACCCTTTGCATAAATCAACTAAATTGTAATTTAGAAAACTAAAACTAAAACAAAACAAAACAAAACAAAACAAAAAAGAGCTATACTAGATTTGGAGAGATATGTTCCCAGTTAGAGAAACTATTTCAAAATTATTTAATATATTTTACTTTGCATTTTCCTGATAATTAGTTTTTTTAAACTTTTTTTCATATAACTTTTGGTCATTTGTATGTATTTTTCTTAGATTTTATATTTTTTAAGATTTTTAAATTGTTACATAATTGATGTACATATTTATGGGATACATGTGCTACTTAATAAATGGGTAAAATATGTAGTAATTATATAAGAATAATTGGGATATCCAAAACCTCAGTCATCATTCTTTGAGTTGGAAATATTCCATATCTTCTCTTGTAGCTATTTTTAAATATATTATGAATTCTTGTAAAATATAGTTGCCCTACAGTGCCTTTAATCATTATAATTTATTACTTCTATATAACTGTATTTATGTACACATAAACCATTTTATCTTTATGTCCCTCCCACCCTTCCCAGATTCTTGTAACTACTATTCTTCTCACCATCCTCATGAGATCAAATTTTTTAGCTCCTACAAATGAAAAAAATGTAATATTTGTCTCTCTGTGCCTGGCTTATTTCACACAATATAATGACTTCCAGCTCTATCCATGTTGCTGCAAATGACAGGATTTCATAACTTTTTATGCTTGAATAATATTCCATTGTGTGTATTTTTTTCATCCATTCATTCCTTGATGAACATTTAATTCCATTTCTTGGATATTGTGAACAGTGCTGCAATAAAAATAATATTTGTACATTATCTGACAAAAGATTCATAATCAGATTATACAAGGAATTCAATAGAAAAAACAAAAACTTCAGTTTAAAAATAGATGAAAGATGCTAACAGACATTTTTCAAAAGCAGACATACGAATGTGTAACAGGTATATGAAAAAATGCTCAACACAAGTAATCAGGAAGGTACAAATTGAAATCACAATGAGATATCACCTCACTCCAGTTACAATGGCTACTATCAAAATGACAAAAAAAAATGCTGGCAAATATGTGGAGAAAGCAGAATGTTCATACACTGTTAGTGAGGATGTAAATTAGTGCAAAATCATTTTATTTAAAATTAAGGATCAAATTAATGCCATTTAAAATTATATACTTCCATAATTATAAAGATATAATTACTGCTTATTCTCACATTGCAATATTCTTTTGAAAATCAATCTGGAAACCATAATTCTCAGCAAACTGACACAAGAAAAGAAAAACCAAACATCGCATGTTATCATTCATAGGCAGGTGTTGAACAATGTGGACACAGGGAGGGGAGCATCACACATGGCAGTCAGTTGGTGGGGGCTAGGGGAGGGAGAGTGGGGGGTGTGGGGGAGGGATACCTAGGGGAGAAATACCAGATAGAGGAGATAGGGGGATGAAGGCAGCAAACCACCTTACCACGTATGTACCTGTGCAACAGTCCTGCATGATTTGCACATGTACCCCAGAACCTAAAGTACAATTTTAAAAAATTAAATATATTCTTTGTATTTATAATAGAGTACATTTCTGACAGTATAATCTACATTGCATTCAAAGATTTCATACCTTTAGAGGCCCTCATTATTTCAAATTGTCTCTTAATTATGTTATGTATATGAGACATACATATACAACAAGATTCATCTTTGTGACATTTTTATAACATTTTACAAAATAAGGAAAATGCTTAAAATATTTAATAATTATATTATGTACTATTTAATGAACAAAAGGCCATATTCATAGGAATAAATTGATCTGGCTAACAACCACATATAAAAGCTAAAAATAATTGCTGATCCATTGAAGCAAAGATGTCTGAATTCAGCAGGTGGATTGAGGTCTTCAGTGAATAATGAAGGGAAGTGGAAGTTTTCAACAATAGTAACATGAAAGTTAAATAACAATGGAAAACTTAAAGCTATGTTCTTATGGAAGAATATGAAAATTTAGAAAAAGAAAGATTCAAAAGTAAAAAACTAAATATCACCTAATATAGCTACCTATAAGCAAACTTTCTAATATAAAAGTATATTAAATTATGCTCAAGTATTTTTAAAATATTTATTGCAGGAAATATAAGAAAATTAAAATTTGTTACATATTTTCACTTTTAAGAATTTAATGGATTCAATCTAAAACAAAAAGTAGCCTGAACGAGTTAGTTCAGAAGTTATGCGTAGTCATTTACAGTGACATAGAAGGTGTTTACATAAAATAATGTAAACATTATTTTAAAGGGAAAAGACTAGTATATATTTTGCAAAAATTTAAGTAGCCTTTATAATGCTTGAAATCAATAAAACAATGAAGAAAATAACATCTTAGAGATGAAAACACATTGTATTTAAGTCAACTAATGAAACACACCAAATACAAGTATACCAAATGAGGAACAGAGGAAAGACAATACATTTCTAAAGATAAAAGAGAAATCCAGAGCAGAAATAATTGAGTCTTAGAAAAAGTCACAAGATAATGAACAATAATAATATAGAATATTATTTTTTAAAATGTGGAGGACAAGCAAAGTAATATACAGAGAAACATCTGACTCATAAAGTAGATTTCAAATGTAAATTTAATCAACAAAGAATTATTCAAAAACCCAGAAAACATAAAGATAAAATACTTCAACCTGGTATTGTACTGTGGTTTCACAAATTGAGATACAAGAAGCTAGTGAATTTGTGAACTTTTAACTTGGAAATTCTGTGCTTATTCATATTGTTTTTTCATTTATAAAGAAATTATAAACAACATTTTCAGATATTTAAATAAGCATAAATCTTTCATACAAACAGATACATATTGTTGGGATCTGACTGGCAGACCCTGACCCTGCAACAGCTGAATAAATTCACTCAAACACAGAAAACAATGAAAGAAGGCTGGGGTGTGTGGGTCATTCACCCAAAGGAGTTAATGACTGCCAGCCCTGACACGCTGACCTCCCCACCTATATTCAGCACACATTAAATGGCTAAGGCTTTTGGTCAACACCACTAGAGGGTGAAGATTAAAGGCCAGGTTCCTAGGCCTCAAGCAAACTCCATTTGTGGGTACCAAACTTCTGCCAGCACCCTGAGTAGGAGGTAGCCAAGCATAAAAGGGCAAATGTTGGTCTGAGTACAAGTCATTTAGATAAACTCCTTTGCATTCCCCTGTTAACTGCCCTATGCTTTAAGCCTTAAGATAAAATAACTAGATGCCTTTGGACCATTCTTTCTGAAGCTATGTAAACTGCCTCGTCTTCCAAAGGGGTTTAGTTACTATATCCTATAACTATCTTTAACATTTTTTGCTTAATATTTTTGCCACCACCCTGACAGAGCTTCCACATCTCCCCATTTTCTGTTTTCTGCAACCAGCTTTTATTGAAGAGTGTCGACATGTGTAGCAACAGGTCTGTCAGTTGAGGCAGTTATTACTCTTATTCCAGCTTTGAATCCTAGAATTAGCAAACAACATAAGGCAAACATGAGTATTATTAGCAACATTCTTTTCCAGTCAAAGAGTGAGCTGTAGTATTACTTGGCATCTCAGTTCATTGTATGCTGTTAATGGGGAATCCCACTGGGGATATGTGAATTCTTTTCAGTCAAGCAGTTGCATTGTTAGATGCTTGGAAGCGGGTGTTTAAGTAACAGAGCAGAAAAAAGGCAGATTTAGGAGATGGGCTCAATAGAGTGTGGCAGATACAGGTAGCAGGCAAAGTGAGAGAATAAAAAAGAAACAAATTATCTGGAGTGAATAATATCTGTGTTCAGAGGAGGATTTGTTCTGCCCCTTGAGTTGTGTTCTTCAGAATTACCCAGTGATGTCCAGAGCCTGTTTTGTCCACAGAAGCTGCATTGTCTGGGGCTATGGGTCCTGCAGGGTTTTCCTAGACTGTCTCAAGTTTTTTCTTCTTTCCATCCTTTGATGAGGACGTAATCTCCAGGCTGGTGCTGGTGTACTGGAAATTTTAGGGGTGGTGCCTGCTAAGAGACCTTCTGTAATCTTTGTGCTTTAAGAAAAACTTGTAGTGCCTTTTTTAATGTCTAGTTTACAGAAAAACTAAATAATACTTCTTTAAATTTAGCCAATATGTTTACACTCAGAATTTCTTTTACAATTAACATTTTAAAACTTGCTTAGACATTCAAAGCAAAAATTATACAACATTTCCTCCATAAATTCCTTCCTATAACATTTTTCATGACTTTCACAGACAATCTTCAACATGTCTTAACTTACTGACTTTGTTTTATAACCTTCCTTATTTAAGGTGCATTCTTATATCTATAACTTTCTTAACATTTTTTCCCTTCTTCCTACTTTGTCTCTCTCCTCTGTCCTACTTTTTGTGTCTCTCTCTGATCTCTGTCTCTTCTAGTAAGAGACTCTATTTCTCTCTGAATCTTTCTGTTTCTGTCTTGAGAGATTTTAGCAAAGAGCTTTTCTACAGCTGATTGAAATTTATCATCTAAATTTTAAAAATTAAGGGTAAATAAGGCTTGTGTTAGTAGGCCTGTGAGATCCTTACTCATACTCCCCCCTTTTCTGTTTCTTTTTACACTATCTGTTTTCTCAGTCCCACTTTCTGTGTCTATCAGTTTTAACTTTTGTGGGCTGCCCCATAAATGCCAACGTTACAAAAAGATGTTTAATGACATATTGGATGGATTCTGCAGGAAAAGCATTAGTGCTAATCAAATGTGAATTGCTATTAACAGATACATGTACATAACTTAGTTTTCCAAATTCAGGGATGTGTGTAACATCTGTTTACCATAACTGATTAGGTTTTAGTCCTCTGGGGTTAACACCTGTTGAAGGAGGGGGACATGCCTGTGAGCTGGCAATCTGGGCATTGCAGGATAATTTGTTTAGCCAGTCTCTGGGTAAACTGAAATTGTTAAGTTTCTCTAATTTTAGTGGAAAAATTAATGCAACTGAAAGTCTTGGTCAGCAGTGATGTCATCACTTGAAGTTCTGCTTGATTTCTTCATACAAAACAAACATAACTTTCTGGTTTTTCATTACTGTGCCTCATCAAATTCTTTGCTAAGCAGGTCAGACAACATTCATGAAGGGAGAGTAATAGGCAGCTTTCAGTGGAAATAAGTAGCTGTTTCTTCCTTCTTAAAATTCTCTATATTAAAAAATGACAAAAAGTGAAGGTGACCTTTTAGGTCATCTAGCAAATACTTTGAATGATTTGACATAGCTTATAAGTTTTACTAATGCTTCAAAGAAAGATAATAGACACACAAATGCATGTATCAATTTCAGAGAGAAACATATCATAAAAATACCAAGCAGTTTTTATAAAAGTACTTTTGAGACATTAAATGGATAGCTAAAAAAATAATTACCAATGAAGTGATTGAAAAATGAAGTGATTTGTTATCTGTAAAATGACTGGACTTTTCATTATGGCATTGAAAGCCATGATACAACTTTGTCTTTCCAATGATGTAAACTGTATGCTCAAATTAATTTGGTTTTAAGACTTCCTGATATCTGCCTGAATATTATCAGCTATCAAAATTCTTCCCATCTTTCAAGGACCAGCTTTTAATTGCTCTTCAACTAATTCACGGGCCTTCTATAATTTCTCTCCCTTCAAGGGTACTGTTTTACTTAAATTGGATTTTGAGAGAACTATGTCTGGGGTAGGGTTGGAGTAACAATAGTGGCCATTATCAGAAAAAGGTCTTACAAATTCTTAAATTTCACTTAAATCTTAGCAGAGAATTATAATCTGGGATGTCACTTTTATACAAGAAAAATATGAAATTTTACCATGGGCCACCTGCGGAGCCAGAGACAACAGCATGGGTCCCAGGATGGTGGCCGCACTGCGCTTGCTTAGGCATGGCTTTTTGTTTGTGCTGCTCTCTCTGCCCACTCCCAGGCAGATGCTGCTGGCCCAGGGGGGTTTCTATCAGCGCTGGGTACCATGAGCTTCCCTGTGGCTGAGCCTTTTCTTCTGCCCACCACTTGCTTGGTTATGCAATTTTAGCCTCTAATGCCCTTCTTTCTTAACTTTTTATAAGCATACCCCTGATTGCCTTGTTGATCTTGTGTTACCGAGCAGGCTAAGAGTTCCCCTTTTAATGCTGCTTTCTTAAGACAAGGTCCTATAGCTGCAGTGCCTCCTTTGTCCCTTTTCCTATTTATTGGAAGGGGGAATGCTCTCACAAAACATCTATTTCTTTGTTATTTTGACCTGGTGATAATGTTACTGGGACCCGCTGCCCTTGTGCATGATGCTGTTTCAGATTTCTACCCACTTGTTCCTAGAGCTTTATGTCCAGAGCACTTTCTGCCAGGAAACATGGGCTTTGGGAAACAACAGTTTGCATTAGGTCCTTTAATTGAGCCTGCAAAACCAAGGCTCCACTGTCTTTAAGTAGCTGTTTCAATACTTTTATCTGTTGAGTTGATAACTGTTGTCCCATGATGGAACCCTAGCCTGAACAATGCTTCTGAACTTGGATCTTCCAAGCAGGCTCCAGTGACTGACTAAACAGTCACATTTTCCTCATTTTCAGAGGTTCCATCATGATTAATTACAGCAAAGCCTCAGAGGGAGGCACCACTAACAAGTCTCCTCAAATGGGACACCACTGTCAGGGCTGCCTCACATTGGCCACCAGCTGTTGGGGTCTGACTGACAGACCACAACCCCACTATGGATGAATAAATTCACGCAAACACAAAATATAGTGAAAGAGCAGACTGGGGTGTCCCGGCTATTTACCTGAAGGAGTTAGTGGCCACTGGCCCTGACACATTGGCCTTCTCAGCCTTTATTCAGCACACATTAAATAAAAATGCTTTTGGTCAACATAGCTAGAGGGTGAAGATTAAAGGCCAGGTTCCAAGGCCTAAAGCCGACACCATTTGTGGGTAATACACTTCTGCCAGCCCCTCAAGTAGGAGGCAGTCAAGTGTGGTTGTGCAAAGGTTGATCTTAGAACAACAAGCCATTTAGATAAACTCCTTTGCACTCCCTTGTTAACTGCCCTATGCTTTAAGCTTTAAGATAAAATAACTAGCTGCCTTGGCCCATTTTTTCCTGAAGCTATGTAAACTGCCTGGCCTTCCAAGGGGGTTTAGTGACTATTTCCTATAACTATCTCCAATGGAAAAATAAGATAGAAGGTGACACAACAGCTATGGAAAAGAATATGGAGATTTATCAGAAAAATGAAAATAAAACAACCATATGATACAACAATCCCACTGTTGGGTGTATATCTAAAAACATTGAACTCAGGATCTTGAAGAGTCATCTGCACTCCCATGTTCATTGCAATATTACTCTAAGTTATCAAGATATGATATGGAAACAAGCCAAATGTCATCAGTAGATGAATGGATAAGGTGTTATATCCATACAATGGAATATCAATCACTCTTTAAAAAAAAAAAAGGAATCCTAAAATATGTGAGAATGTGGAAGAACCTGGAGGACACTATGCTAAGTGAAATAAGGCAATTACAGAAGGGCAAACTGCATGATCTCATTTATATAAAGTATTATAAATGTCAAACTTATACAAGCAGGGAATATAATAGTGGTTGTCAAAGGCTGGGGACTGGAGTAAATAAAGAATTGTTTCAGGCAGTTGTGATCTATGGGTATAAAGTGTAAGTTATGTTAGATGAATATGTTCTAGAGGTCTGCAGCACAACATAGTACCTATAGGTAATAAGACGGTTTTGTGCACTTCAAAATTGTTGAGTAGATCTCATGTTAAGTGTTCTTACCAAAATAAAACCCAAAACAACACACCCACAAATTGAATAACAATAAATAAAAAGGAGCATAAGTTAACTTTAGGAGGTGTTGAATGTGTCTGCTTTTTACCTTGATTGTGGTGGCGGTATCATGGCATTTATATTTATCTAAACTCACCAAACTGTGCATATTAAATATGTGAAATTATTTAATATCTATTATACCTCAGTAAAGCTATTTAAGAAAAAGATTATGTTACATTAAAAATAGTAAAATAGGCTGCCTCCAGGAATTTTCCCAAAAGCCAGAGCAAAAAAAAAAAATATGACTAGAAGCATTATACACTAATGTTTAAGCACATAACCTCTACTCTTTACTAACTTAGTGATCTTGGATTAGGTACTTAACCTTTTTGTGCCTCTGCATTCTCATCTGTAAGAAAGAGATAATTATTCTACCAACTTTATAAGGTTTTTTAGCATAACACATTTTTAATATAAATAAATAGAAAATATCTTAGTAATTACAAGAATATAGAAACTCCTATCAATTAATTATAAAATAAATTATAAAAATCTGGACTTTAAAATATACAAAATTTAAAATCAGGTAAATTATATTTTAATAATTAATATATTAAATAGAGAAAGTAGATCACTTATCAAAACGAAAATAAAAATTCTCAGAAGACCATTTTTTCTGGATCAAGAAAAATCAACTACAATTATAATAATAAACCTCAAAACATCAAAACCTTAAACCTTCAATTTGGAAAGGTTTATTGACTGCCAAACCATAATATTGTTTTAAAAATCTAAATATTTCTTGGGAAAGTAAGTCATGACACATATATACAATGGAATAGTGAACAGTATGACACAAGTCTGAGTGATTTGAGGTAAGAATAATTCATAATTTGCTTTTCAGAGAGGAAAAGTAAAACAATGTTAATTTCAGTATAAATATGCTCACATAGAAATAAACATGTGTGATATTTGAATAAGTAGACTAAAAGCAATAATTGAAAACATTTCTTTAAAAGGAAATCTTCTTTTATACTACATTAGGTAGAAAAGAGAGATATGAGAAATGTTATCAATATGCTATACCAAGGAAAACATCTTTAGTTTAGATTATTATCTTTAATCATGAGAATGACTTTTTCATGCTAAACAAATAATTTTGAAGCTGCTTTTAAAACCCTATCTCCTTGATAGTTATGTTTACAGTAAGCAACTATATTTAAAGGAAGGCATTTAAAGGAATGTTCTCTAAGAAATTATCTGTGTTGGAGGATAAACAGATTGCATCCTGTAACTTGTTTGTTTATTTCCAGATATAAGTCCTTGAAGCAAAAGCAAAGGAATAACATCAGGAGAGCAAATACTGCCAGGAGGGAATTGAAAAGGAAGGAAGTCACATAAGTGATATCAGAAAGATATTTGGGGGCCTCTGCTCGTTGGATAAGGAGATAGTCACAGAAACCAGAAAGCCTGTGCAATGAAGGTGTACTTATCTTAGTGTTTCAATAAAACAATTTAAGCAAGCAACCATATACACAGAAGTCAATAGGTGTGTTTCAATGTACAAAATACATACCTTCAGAGGTAAAATGCAATGGTGTAAACTAAGGGCACACATACACAATAGCTCTGCCTAAGGCCTCTGCATTCCCAGCTCAGTGAGGGTTGCCAGAGGCAACTTCATGCACAGTGAACTTATCAAGCTTTAAAAATGAGAGTTCAGATTAAAGACTTATTTTACTACCATGACAGAGTACCAGGAGGTAAATGTGAAGGTTCTGGCAAAAGAAAAAGTGCCTGTAGTAAGTCCAAAATGTCCACTCTTTTCACGCTAACACTGTTAAAAATGCTAAATAAGATTTCATATCTTCTAGTAGTTGCAAATAGTATTATTTAATTTATGTATATATATATATATATATATATATATTTGTGTGCAATATATAGAACTTTTTCTCCAATTTTGGCATTTCTATAATCTCTCTTTCAAAAAATATTAAATCTCATAGTAGTTATTTCCTGCATTACAGGCTTGAGCTATAAACTTGTTTAAAATCTGATGAAAACGATGAATTGTTTCTCAATGAAAAATGTGCATTAATTGCATGGAAAAATATGCAAACAATTTCAGGGCATTTATGGACTCTTTGAGTGCAAAGTTTAAAATCCATGCTCCAGAGAAGATATATGTAAGCAGATCAGACCTTTGCTATTTCCAGAATCAAAATCACCTCCACTACAGCAGAGGAGACAGGCTTAGGGTTAATGATTGAGTGAATAGTGAATAGCACATGCACAGCTTCTTGAGTGCAAGAAGATCATCAAACAGGGGGTGACTCCACATAAATAATGGATGGGGTTTTTTTTCTCTGTGGTTTGTGTTAGCTGAAACGGTTTTTTTTTAAAAAAGTTAAAGTATCAGAGAATAGAAAAACCAAATCAAGCAAATATCAAGCCTTCATGCCCTGACCTAGAACACTATAGACACAACAGATGAGAGGCTAAAAATGCCAATTTCGAGCAAGGGTCCACAGACTAAATCTCATCACCTGTTTCCACATGTCTCACAAACTAAATATGTTATTTACATATGTAAATAGTTTAAAAATTTTTTTAAATAACATTTCATGAGATTTAAATTCAGTGTTGATAAAGAACTGTTGGAACACAGCCAAGCTCATCTGTTTACAACTTGTTTCTGTCTTCTATTGCTCTGTAAGAGCAGAGCTGAGTAATTTTAATACAGACCATATGTCCTGATGCATTAGTCCTTTTTCATACTGCTATGAAGAAATGCCTGAGACTGGTTAATTTATAAAGAAAACGTGGTTTAATGTACTCAGAGTTCCATGTGGCTGGGGAGGCCTCACTATCATGGGAGAAGGTGAAGGAAGAGCAAAGGCACATCTTACATGGCAGCAGGCAGGAGAGCATGGCAGGGGAACTGCCCTTTATAACACCATTAGCTCTCATGAGATTTATTTACTATCCCAAGAACAGCACAGGAAAAACCCACCTCCATGATTTAATTATATCCCACTTGGTTGGTCCTATGACACATAGGGATTATGGGAGCTACAATTCAAGATGAGTTTTGGATCGAGACACAGCCAAACCATATCACCTGGAAAACCTAAAATATTTATCATCTAGTCCTTGGAAAGTTTGCTGAACTCTGATTTAAAGAATGTGGGCACTTAAATAATAGTACTGTGGTAAATGATTTAGGAGAGTAGGTTTGCCAAGAAAGCATAATGTAAAGGATTGAACTTATTTTCAATTGTACATTTTCTTTAAGAGTGTGGACTGATTGATTTGCTTCTATCCATAGACTCTCACAAAATAAATTCTATGGAAACGCCATTTCATACAGAAGTATATAATTTCTGAATTTACTGTGCTTCTGGAATGCAAAAGGAAACTATCTTAAGAGTTCTTATGCTCCCTAGGTTCTTTACTGCATACATTATGAGAGCTCTATATTCCTGTATTCTATTACTTAAAGTATAAAATATTTTATATAATAATTAAGTGATATATATACAGAAAAGTACATAAATCATAAATATGTTATACAATGAATATCTAAAATGTGAATACCCTCACATAACTACCATTCAAACCTAAAAATATAAGACTCACTCAGAAATTCTTTACCATTTTTCATGGTCACCCTTTCTACCTCTTATACAAGTAGGTCCTAACCTGACCTCTAAAATAATAGACACATTTTTGTCCTTTATAAATTTTTAGTTGAGTGTTTTCTTTCACTCAACATTATATTTGTATAGAATTCATTCAAGTTCTCCAACATGAGCTCATTTATTTATATTGATCTATACTACCCCATTATAAGTATACTTTAAGTATGTGTATCACCATTTATAATCTGCTCTTCAAAAAATTGTGTTTTATATCAAGTTTAGGGCTATTTCTGTTATAAAGAAGTGTAATTGCTTGGCCATGGAACATATGTATGTTTATCCTTGGAGTTATATCCCTAGAGTTTCCCAATCTGTTGGACAAACCCACAATGCTACCAAGAAGTTATGAGAATTCCAGTTACTCCAGATTTTCACTACTGTTATAAATTGTCGATTTGACAAAAATAGTTATTCGAATAGGTGTATAGAGGAATTAAATTGTGGTTTTAATTGTAATACTCTAATAAAGACCATGTGGTAAGACTCAACTACCTAATTTCAAATTTTAGTGTAAAGCTATAGTAATCATAATAATACAGTATTGTACAGTTAGATAAACATCATTAGATTAGAATAGAGTCTAAAATTAAACTCTCACATATATAGACAATTTTCCAAAAATACATAAATGAAACACAATTCAGGAAACATCATCTGTTCAACAAATAATGCTGAAATATTTGAGCATCCATATGCAAACAAATGAACCTCCACTACTACATCAGTTTATATAAAACATTAACTCAAGACCGATCACAGACTATAATGTAAGAACAAGGAAAACATAAGAAAAAAATAGTTGTGACCTTGACTTAAGGAAAGTTTTCTAAGACACATTACAGAAATAATAAATTTAAGTATTATTTGAATAGCACTGTTAAGAAAATGAAAATATAGGAGACAGACTGAGAGAAAATATTTGGAAAACACATTAGACAAAGAGCGTGACTTCAAAATACATAGAAATTTCTTTCAACTCAATAACAAAATAACCCAATACAAAAAAAAAAGAACATTTTTTGGTCCAAAAATGAATAAATCCTTCACCAAGGTGTATCTATGCATTGTAAATAAGCCCATGATAAAATGCTCAACATTAATAGTTATAAGGGAAATACAAACTTGACCATAATGGATATACAATATGCCTGCTAAAATGGCTAAAATTAGAAAGACTGACACTACCAACTGCTTGAGAAGAGAAACTGGGACTTACAAGTACCTGAGGGGGGTAAGCAAATAGCTGATCAAATGCAAAATAGTTTCACCATTCTGGAAACTAGTTTGATTGTCTTTTTTTTTTAATGAACTCATACACTTGCTGTAAGACTCAGTAATCTCAGAGCTAGGGATTTACCCGAGAGAAATAAGAATAAATATCAGCACGAAGACCTGCAGGCAAATACATATAGGAGCTATAATAATAACAGTTTCCTTTAACAATTTCATCAACTACGATTAAATATACAAATGTTGATACACTTACGCAGCAATAAAAAGAAGTCAACTATACTTATTTTCATCTAAAAATACTATGTGAAAGAGAAATAACTAAAATGCTCATAATTCTACTCATATTACATTCTAGAATAGACAAATGTAATGAAGAAAACAGATCAATGCTTACCCAGGGATGAATAGATGTGAGGTTGACTGTAATGCAACATATGAGAACTGTTTGGAGTGAAGAAAACTTTCTATATGTTGATTGAAGTAAGGATTACACAACTGTATACATTTATTAAAATCCTAAAGGGTACACTTAAAATGATTAATTTTGCTATACATAAGTTAACTCCAATAAACCTAACTTTAAAAATATCTGACTTTCAATTCTTGTAATTTTGTTTAAATCTTGTTTCACTTTTTCACCTAGGGTGTAACCTCCAGACATCTCTACAGAAAGCGTTAGGATTTGCCAGGGCCTTTCTTTGTTGGTTAATTCTCTTCAGCAATGAGACTGACAAAGTTTTTCTATAAACTTAGAAAGTCACACACAAATCAGTGTCTTCCCCTTATCTCTAAGACCATCGTCCCTCTTCAGCTGGTCTCTGCTTTCAAACAAATGATTTTTATAAAATACTTTTGCTCTTATTGTTTAGGAGGGTAAACAATAAGAAGAAATTCTTGCATAAATGTTGACCTAATACAAGATAATTCAATATGGTTGGCAGCAAAAAGTCTTTAGTCTGTCTAGAGGGCTAATTTGAAATTGTAATATACACTGGAAAAGCCTAGTGGCATATTAAGCAACCTGTGTATAAGTCAGACCTTACAATGCTTTGTACAGAATAACATATGTGAAAATATCCAAGAAAGATAAAATGTTAAACTAACACGAGATGTAGCATGTTTTGAACTAATCTAAGTCAGTCCAGGAAATTCTCTATGGTGGAACAGATCAACTTGCACAGTATCTCTCACATCTGTTCAAGGGTAGAAGTTGATCATTATGAGATTACCCCATGTTGCTGACATAAACAATCAGAGGATTATAATAATGAACAGAAGGATCAAAAACCACTCATATCTCTTACAAAATACATATGTTTGGGATTAATGAGGATCTTACATTTAACATTCATTGCTGAAGATAACTTGATAATTTCACTGTTTTCTGTGTCAAGAGATCCAAAGATTATAAAAGTTATTCTACTCTAATGAAGCAGTTGGAGAAAGGACGACAAAGAACACCACATTGCTACTTCTTTAAATACTTTGATGGCAAGTAGCTTAATTTGCTTCTTGTAATACATTAGTTTTATGTTGCTTTGTTTTAATTAGTCTCAGAGGGGTATTAAGAGAATAATTTGGCTCCCCATTTCATCTACTCCACTTGCTTTTTCATCTACTTCTGATTATGCATGTATGTTACATCTTTTGAAATCATCTTACAGTTTTTGAAGATTATATTCTTTTAACAAAAATATTTTTCCCCTTGCATTTCAATGTGGGACTTTTTCATTGACCTGTCTTCAAACTCACAGGTTCTTTCCTCAACTATGTTTTGTCTATTGCTAAGCCCACCACCAGTGTTCTTCATTTATGTTGCAGTGTTTATAACATGAAACCTTTTTTTTCAATCCTTTCTTACATTGGATTATTTATGTTTTTTTATGTTGTTTTTGCATGTTGTTGTTTTTACATGTTGTCCACTTTTTCATTAGAGTCCTAAACATATTTATCACATATTTCTTAAAATTAATTGTCTAATAATTTCAAAATCTACATTGCCTCAAAGCCTGATTCTGATGTTGGCATCACTTTCTTCAGACTGCCTTTCTCCTATCTTTTAGCACACCTAGTAATTTTGTTGCTGTTGGTGAAAGCCAGACATGATATATCAGGAACTGAGTAAAATAGGTATTCCTTGTGATGCTTTATGTTAAACTAGTTAGCAGTAAGTTGTGTTAATATTTGTTGTAGGTGCCAGAGGCTTCAAATCTTTCTTGTGTTCCTTTGTTCTTTCTCCTCTGTCGTGTTTGAGTTTTCCTTGGAATTCCTCCATAAACAGAGTCTTTGCCTTGCAGATCTTTCAGCTATAGTTCATTGCTATTATACTAGATCCCTGTTAATGTGGTGGTAAGGGGAGGTATTCTACGATCTTATGACTAAATCTCTGTCTTTTATTGGACTAAAATAAAAGACAGAGATTTAATCTTTTACTTTAATCTAGTCATGGGCTATGATCTCCAGGAGGGTCTCTCAGCTTCCCCCATTTTAATAGAGGCAGCTAGACTTGGGTTAATGCCCTTCTGCCTAGGTGGGATAAAACTTAGGTAATGGCTTTTCAGTATGAAATAGGGCTTTGTTAGAGGGAATATTCTAGAAATATTTAAAAATTGTTACATTTCTACTCCTTTGCAGGAACCACAAGGGAATCTGTCTTAGCTCATCACCTTGAGAACCTGGTGAGGTTTCTAAAGGGAAAACTCACAAAAGGGTGGAGCCTCCCTAAGACTTCAGCCTCTTGGAGTTTCTCTTTCTCATGCTAGTCTCCACACAGCCTACAGCAATTCATCCAAAATGTCATTTCAGTGTTTATATCTCCATTGGCTGCTGCTCAAGGGTAACAATTTCTCTGACTGTTATTTTTTGTAAAATACTTTTGTAATATTTTGTTAAATACTATGCAGCCACAAAAAAGGATGAGTTCATGTCCTTTGCAGGGACATGGATGAAGCTGGAAACCATCATTCTCAGCAAACTGACACCAGAACAGAAAACCAAACACCACCTGTTCTCACTCATAAGTGGGAGTTGAACAGTGAGAACACATGGACACAGGGAGGGGAACATCACACACAAGGGCCAGTCAGTGGGTGAGAGGGCTAAGGGAGGGATAGCAAGGGTTGGGGAGATTGGGGAGGGCTAACCTTAGGAGAAATACCTAATGTAGATGACAGGGGATGGGTGCAGCAAACCACCATGGCATGTGTATGCCTATGTAATAAACATGCATGTTCTGCACATGTACTTCAGAATTTAAAGTATAAAATAAATAAATGAAAAATTTGAATGCCTACAAAAAAAATCATACCAACCACACTCCACACTCTTAAATAACCTAATAATAAAAATAGAAATCAATACAGAGTAGAGCAAGATGGTAAAACAGGAAGCTATATCAATCATCCTCCCAACAAGGAAACCAAGTTAACAATCTACACAGAATAAAACACCTTCATAAGAGCTAAAAATTAGGCAAGCACTCGTAGTACCTAGTTTTAACTCCATATCACTGAAAGAGGCACTGAACACCACCTTTCACCCACCCCCAGCAGCCACAGCATGGTGTGGAGAGTGTCTCTGCTGGGAGAGGAAGAACACAGCAATTGTGAGGCATTGAACTCAGTGCTGTTCTGTTAGATCAGAAAGGAATACCAGACCAGAGTCAGCTGATGCCCACCCATGGAGGGAGCATTTCAAACAGCCCTAACCAGAAGGGAATTGCAGGTCCCAGCAGTCTGAACTTGAGTGTCTGCAAACCTTACCAAGGAGGGGTATGATGCTCTTTGACTCTATGTAAACTTAAAAGGCAGTCTAGGCCATAAGAACTGCAAATCTTAGGTGAGTCATAGGGCTGAATTAAGCCCAGAGACAGTGGACTTTGGGGACATACAACATACTGAGACACTAGCTATGGTGGCTAAGAGAGTGCTGGCATTGCCCTTTTCCTAATCCCAGGATGCACAGTTCAAAGCTCCAAAAGAGACCCTTTTCTTCTTCATGAAGAGAGGAGAGGAAAGAGTGGAAAGGCCTTTACCTTGCCTCTAGGATACTAGCTCAGCCACGGTAGGATAGGGCACCAGTCAGAGTCATGAGGTCCTAGCTCCCAGACAACATTTTTAGATCTATCCTGGGCCAGAAAGGAACCTGCCACTTTGAAGAAAATGACCCAGTCTTGCCAGCATTCATTATCTGTTAGCTGATAAGCCCTTGAGCCCCTAATAACTAGCAGTGATACCCAGGAACTACATAAACAGATGTGGGTGAGTTTCTGAGACTTGGATTCAGATGAGACTCAGCACATTACCAGCTCTAGGGCAAACCTGTGTCTAAGGTACAGAACATATGGCTATGGGACAAAACTCCTTCTGCTTGAGAAAAGCAGAGGAAAAATAAAAGGGACTTTGTTTTTCACTTTACATACCAGCATGGCAACAAAGGAGAAGAACACCAAATAAGATTTTGGGATCCCTGATTTCAGGAATTTATACTTGGATGGCTTTTCTGGATCTGCCCTGGGCCAGAGGGGAGCCAACTTCCCTCAAGGGTGAGTCTCAGGTCAGGTAGCACTCAAAATAAGCTGTATTAAGAGACCTTGGGCCTTAAGGGAACATCAGCAATAGTCTGTCAGTACTCCTTGTGGTCTGGGATGGTTGTGGCTCTGAGGAGAGACTCCTCTGCATTTGAAAAAGGGAAAGAAAAGTGGGAAGAACTGCATCATGTTGTTTATGGGCCAGCTAAGCTACAATATAATAGAACACCAGACAGACTTCTAAAGTTTTTGACTCTAGTCCCCTACTCCTGGACAGCACTTCTGAATCTACCTGGGGTCTACAACACCTTGCCACCCTAAAGGGAAGGACTCAGGCCTGGCTGGCTTTCCCACCTGCTAATTGTAGAAGCCCAGGGTCTTTAGCAAACATAGAAAGTAGCCAGGGCTTAGTTACAGCAGGATTTGAGTGAGACCCAGGGCTGTGCTGCCTTTAGGTCTGACCCAGTGCAATTTTAGTGGTAGTAGCCACAGAGGTACTTGTGTCACTTCTATCCCAGCTATAGGTGGCTCAGAGAGGAACAGGGGAGAGAGAGAGAGAGCGAGAGAGAGAGACTTTTCATGTCACGTTTGGGAGAAAGTAAGGGAAGAGAACAAGAGTTTCTGCCTGGTAACCCAGACAATTCTTCTGGATCTTGTCCAAGACAATCAAGGTGCTACCTCTATCAGTCTGCAGGAACTGAAGTGTTACTGTGCTTGGGCTGTCCCCTAAGGCAGAAACAGCTTGCATCGTAACACCCAAATCCTTTCAAATATCTGGAAAGCCTTCTCAAAAAGGATGACTACAGCTAAGCCCAGACAGTAAAGACTACAATAAATTTCTAACTTTTAAATGCACAGACACCAAAGAACATTTACTAGAATAAACACTATCCAGGAAAACATGACTTCACCAAATGAACTAAATAAAGCACCAGGGACCAAACCTGGAGAAACAGAGCTATGTGACCTTTCCAATAGATAATTCAAAATAGTTTGGTTGAGGAAATTCAATGAAATTCAAGGTCACATAGACAAGGAATTCAGAATTGTATCAGATAAATTTAACAAAGAGATTAAAATAACTAAAAAGAGTCAAGCAGAAACTTTGGAACTGATAAATGCAATTATGCAATTGGTATACTAAAGAATGCATCAGAGTCCTTTAATAGTAGAATGGATAAAATAGGAGAAAGAGTAAGCTTGAAGACAGGCTACTTTAAAATACGCAATCTGAGAAGATAATAGAAAAAGAATAAAAGGTGATTAAGCACTCCTATAGGATCTAGAAAACATCCTCAAAAGAATCTAAGAGTTTGTGGCCTCAAAGAGGAGATAGAGAGAAATAGGGGTAGAAGGTTATTCAAAAGGATAATAATAGATAACTTTCCAGAACTATAGAAAGATATTAATATCCAAGAAAGGTATAGAACACCAAGCAGATTTAATCCAAAGAAAACTAGAATGATTAAACCCACAAAGGTATAAGATAAAACAAGGATCCTAAAAGCACCAAAAGAAAAGAAACAAATAACATACAATGGAGCTCCAATACTTCTGGCAGCAAACTTTTCAATGGAAGCCTTACAAGCCAGAAGAGAGTAGCATGATATATTTAAATGCTGAAGAAAAAAAATATTTTATACTAAAATAGTATATCTGGTGAGACTATTCTTCAAACAGCAAGAAGAAATAAAGACATTAACAGACAAACAAAAGCTGTCAGATTTCATGGATACTAGACCCAACCACAAGAAATGCAAAACGGGAGTATTCTATCAGAAAGAAAAGGATATTGATGGACAATATATAATAACCTGAAGCTACAAAACTCACTGGTAATAGTAAGTACACAGAAAAATATCATAACACTGTAACTATGGTGTCTAAACTATTCTAATCCTACATATGAAGACTAAATAATGAACTAATCAAAAATAATAACTATAACAACATTAAAAACATAATACAATAAGATATAAAGGTAAACAATGAAATATTTAAAAGTAGGGGGATAAAGTTAAGGCATAGAGTTTTTATTAGTTTTCTTTCTTTTTGTTTGTTCATGCAAAGAGTGTTAAGTTGTTATCAACTTAAAATAATGGGCTTTAAAGTAATATTTGCATGCCTCATGGTAAGCTTGAACCAAAAAACATACAGTGCATATACAAAAAATAAAAAGTGAGAAACTAAATTATATTCCTAGAGAAAAATCACCTTCACTAGAGGAAGACAGGAAGTAAAGAGAGAGAGAGAGAGAGAGAAAACAAAAACCACAAAACAACCAGAATGTATAACAAAATTGAAAGACTAAGTTCTTACTTCTCAATAATAACATTGAATGTAAATGGACTAAACTCTTTTATCAAAAGACAGATTGGCTGAATAGTACCTAGCAAGACTCATTGATCTGTTGCCTACAAGAAACACATTTCACTTCTAAAGAAACACATAGACTGAAAATAAATGGATGAAAAAGATACTCTACACTAATGGAAACCAAAAATGAGCAGAAGTCACTACACTTGTGTCAGACAAAATAGATTTCAAGATTAAAAACAATAATAAGAGACAAAGAACCTTACTATCTCATAATAAAGGGGTCAATTCAGCAAGAGAATGTAACGATTTTAAATATATATGCACCCAACTCTGGAGCACACAGATAGATACAGGAAATATTAGTAGAGCTAAAGGCAGAGATAGGCCCCAATACAATAATAGCTGGAGATTTCAACATCCCACTTTCAGCATTGGACAGATCTTCCAGATTAAAAAAAAATCAACAAAGAAACATCAGACTTAATTTGTACTATAGACCAAGTGGATCTAAAGGATATTTACAGAACATTTCACCCAGCTTCAGAATATACATTTTTTTCCTTCAGCACATGGATCCATCTAAAGGATTGAATGTACATTAGATCATAAAACAAGTCATAAAACATTTTTTAATTGAGATAATATCAAGCATCTTCTCTGACCACAATAGTATAAAGCAAATAAACCTAGAAATTAATAAAAAGAGGAATTTTGGAAACTATAGAAATACATCAAGATTAAACAACATGCTCCTGCATGTCCAGGAGGTCAATGAAGAAATTTAAAAAAAATGGAACAATTTCTGGAAACAAATGATACTGAAAACAAGCATACCAAAACCAATGTAATAAAGCAAAAGCAGTACTAAAAGGGAAGTTTATAGCCATAAATACCTACCCAAGAAAAAAAAAGGAAAAACTTCAAATGAGCAATCTAATGATGCATATCTTAAAGAGCTAGAAAAGCAAGAGCAAACTAAACATAAAATTAGTAGAAGAAAATAAATCATAGATCAGAGAGGAAATAAATGGAATTAAAAAAATGAAATTGAAATGAATAAAACAATTAAAAAATCAATAAAAAATAAGCTCCTTTTTGAAAAGTTAAATATAAAATTCACAAACCTTTAGCCAGCCTAAGAGAAAAAGAGAGAAGATTCAAATAAATAAAATGAGAAATGAGAGAGACATTACAACTGATACTGCAGAAATTGAAAGGATCATTAGTGGCTACCATGAGGAGCTATCTGCCAATAAATGGAAAAATCTGGAAGAAATGGACAAATTCCTAAATAAATACAACCTATCAAGATTGAACCAGGAAGAAATCCAAAACTTGAATAGACCAATAACAAGTAACAAGACCAAAACCATAATAAAAAGTCTCCAAGTTAAAAAAAGATAAAAAAGAAGTAGTCCAGGACTTGATGGTTTCATGGCTGAATCTTTCCAGATACTTAAAAAAGAATCGGTATCAATCTTACCGAAACTATTCCAAAAAATACAGGAGGAAGGAATACTTCCATATGCATTCTACAATGCCAGTACTACACTGATAATCAAAACTACACAAAGACACATTAAAAAAAAAAAAAGAAAGAAGAAAACTACAGGTCAATGTCTCTGATGAATATTGGTGCAAAAATCCTCAACAAAATACTAACAAACTGAATTCAACAATACATTAGAAGGATCATTCATCATGACCAAGTGGGATTTATTCCTGTGATGCAAGGATGGTTCGATGTATGCAAAGCAATCTATGAGATACATGATATCAACAGAATGAAGGATGAAAACTATTTGATCATTTTAATTCATGCTAAAAAAAGTATTTGATAAAATTCAACATCCCTTCATTATAAAAACCCTGAAAAAACTGGAGACAGAAAAAACATACCTCAGCATAATAAAAACTGTGTATGACAGACACACAGCTAGTATCCTACTAAATGGGAAAATCTGAAAACTTTTTCTCTAAGATCTAAAACATGACAAAGATAACCACTTTCATCACTGTTATTCAATGTAGTACTGGAAGTCCTAGCTAAAGCAATCAGACAGGAGAAAGATATAATGAGCATCCAAATTAAAAAGGAAGAAATCAAATTATCCTTGGTTGGAGATAATATGATCTTATATTTGGAAAAACCTGAAGACTCAATGAAAAAACTGTTAGAACTGATAAATTCAGTAATATTGTAGAATACAAAACAACATACAAAAATTAATAATGACTCTATATGTTAACAATGCACAATGTGAAAAAGAAATAAAAATGTAATCTAATTTATCATAGCCATATATATAATTAAATCTCTAGGAATTAGCTTAACTAAAGAAGTGAAAGTTCTTCACCATGGCACGTGTATACCCATGTAACAAACCTACACGTTCTGCACATGTACCCCACAACTTAAAGTATAATAAAAATAAGGAAATATAGAAAAAAAAACTATAAAACATTTCCCCATTCTCCTAAGGGTAATCCTGACACTAACTTTTAGTATCATACTTTCTGTTGTTATTGAACTTTATATAAATGTAATCATATAATAGGTACTCTTCTGTGTCAGTATTTTTATTTACTTTGGCTGTATTGAGTTCACTTAAAGTATTTTATTATATGCATATACTATAATTTTTAACCATTCTACTGATGATAGACATTTAAATTGTATCAAGTTTGGAACTTCTACAATTAATACTGTTATGAACATTATTGTATTTTTCTTTGGCACACACATGCATTTTTATGTTACATATTTACCAAGAAAAAGATTTGCCAGGTAAAAAGCAAGATACCCAGTCAAATGGAAATTTCAGGTAAACAACCAAAAAAAAAATTAGTATATTTATGTCATAAATATTGCATGCATGCCTTTATTTAAAAAGAGTTCATTGTTTATCCAAAATTTCATTTAACTGAGTTTCATGCATTTTATATAGTAAATTTGACAATACTACATAGAAATAAATAGTAAAAATAAAAAACAAAACCTCCCTGTGGTCAGAGAAGTATTTTATTGTACTATGATACCTTCTAGAAATTTTCTTGTTAGGCCTTTAGCTACATAGTCTCTTGGATTAGACTTTTTTTCTTTTTGTTGTGAAGTTTCATTTGGTTACTTTTCATTTTTTTTTTTTCAAATAACTATTCAGTTATGCTAGAAAAATTTATGGAAAAGAGCATTACTTCTTTAGTAGTTCACAGTCCCACCTGGGGCTTGGTCAAAATCTACTAAAATAAGTGAAGATTTAAAATAGGATAACACTAAATCTATAGATCACTTTGCAAAGAAATAAAATTTATAAAATATTCAGTGTTCAACCATAAACTTGCTATAGTTTTCCATTCATTTAGATCATTAATTTTTCAAAATATATTTTAGAGTGGTCTGTGTCTAGGTCTTAAACATATTTTGTTGAATTTCTTTGTAAATATTTGATTTTTTCTTCCTTTTTAAGTAGTTATATTTTTTTGAAAATTTCTGTAATTAAATTATTGAAAACTATCCACCACGTTTTCCATATAATTTTAACAATTGCGATTTTTGTAATGACTTAACAGTGCTATTTTCTGCCAGATAATTGTAGAAGCCTTTAAAGACATAATCCTGCATAGTTTTATTCATTATTAAATCCACAGTATCTAGCAGAATGTATGTCATATAGTAGGCAATAAATAAATGCTTGCTGCAATCTTTCCAAGAAATGCCTAACACCCAGAATTTGAAAATTGACCCTCAGTTTCACTCACGTAGAATATTTGGTTCATAGATATAGTTTCAACACGTAAGCACCAACCTTCATCATGTAATTACACAGTAATTTCTTTCTTACAATTTTCCTATTCTAGAAACACATGGGATTGGTTAATTTAAGAGATATGAGTGTGAATGTTAAGGATTAATTATCTACATAACAAGTCAGGATGAAATTTATAAAATGATCTTTAGATTTTACCTTTGACTATTTTAACAAAGAGTTAAAATACTAGGACATATGTGTACAGAAAAGCTACTAAGATTTGGTCTGCATTACCAGAATCCAGAATAAAGGATAGATCCATTTTATAGACTTTATCAAACACTATGTTGCATTTAGTTCAGAAATCCAGATCCTAATGAAGAGTAATAGTCAGAATACCTGTAAGGAAAGTGAACAGGATAGACAATGTCTAAAGAAACTATACTTGAAATTTTTTATTCTTTTAATCAACAAAGAGAATGTTATATAGACTCTTAAATGTCTTGAGCTCATACTAGCTTTTGTCTTACTTTTTGTTGCTCCATAGAGTAACAAGGATTAATGATTAAACATTATTTTTAAAAATCTGTTTTGGATAGACATATAAGAAACATTGTAACATTTAGGTTTTCCCAAAGATGAAAATGGTCTATCACTCTGTCTCTCTCTTTCTCTTAAGCTATAATTGCATCACCCTTGTTAGAGAATCCCTGCAATCTGTATCTCCATTATCTTTTCAATTATCAGTTTTTTCACTGCAAACAATTAGAAAAACATAATATTATTCAATTTCCTAAGTGATTATTATCTTTTAATAAACAATCAGGAAAATAATAAATGCATAATTTTATTATAATCTGAAGAAATTATGAAATCATTGTATTCTAATATATGAAGAGTACATTTATTATATTCATATAGAACATATATATGCATCTTTTTAAAGGGGAATTGTGGTTCATGAAAAAGAAAATAACTGTTATGTCGAGTATATGAATCAAATAAAAGACAGTTTTTGGTATCTAAAAAAGATTTAAGAGATGATTCATTCTCTTTATAATTTTCTTTGAATTAAATGTTGATATGACTTGTATTTGAAATAACTTTTAATTTTCAAAAACACTGCAATGAAAACAACTGTTTCTGGCATTGTGTCTTCCATTTTCTATTTATTTGCGAGTCTAAAATCATGCATTTGTAGGCTTGTGGGTAAATGCAGATACAAGTAATGCAGTGCACCATTTTAATTTAAATACAAAATATTTATTGCTCTTACATAAAGTCAATAATACTCATACTGGTGAGTAAGTGCCACTGATCCAAATCAATTTTTTAAATTACTTAAAAATTTATTATTGCTCATAACTTTATATTTCTCTAGATACTATGTAAATCTTTGAAAACAATTAGCAAATCCAAAAGCACTTTGTACATCTATGAATTTTTAATGCTCCTTTACAAACCATCTCTTTCTTCTAACTGGAAAATATAATTCCTTTCAATTTCCTTTCCCTTCTCAAGCCCTTTAACTTCCAGCACTAAAGACAGCTGTGCAGAACATAAATAACATATTAATTTTCATGGTCTATGAATCAGACAATACTATAAATGGATTTTCAACTATTTTAAATACCTTCTAATTACACTGAATCTCACATTGCCATTAGCTGAATATGTGGGAAAACAAACTTTGTTTAGATGACATAAAGGCCTATGAAGGAAATACTATATTATCCTTAGGTTGCAGGGTTATTCGTAACAGAGTATGGGGAGGTGATTAAATGCAGGATGGAACAGGGAATGGAAGTAATGAAACTATTGCTCTATAAGGTAAGCAATTATATATATTCTTCAGATTATAATCTATTTATAGGGAAGTGAATGTCTTCAGTAGAGCAGAGTGATAATCAGATTCGGAGAGAGGGCTCACAACATTACTCTTGAAATAAGTGTCTTCACTAGAGCAGAGTGATAATTAGGGTGAGAGAGATGGGCAAATAACGTCAGCCTAGACCACAATAATAATCAGAGAGAAATATATAGGCATGTATCACTTCCTTAATCTCAAACTTTTGGAGCACTGTGACATCATTCAGTTCAAATTACAACCCTCCCAATAAATATAGTGATGTACTTTTAGGCAGTGTCAACACAAGGTACCTTGGTGAACTCCTGGCTTGGAGAGTAATAACTTGGTAGGTACCTCTATATCATAGTTAATTTGTTGTTTTAATTTTTATTTTGAAATAATGTTAGAAAAAGTTCAAAAAGTGACAAAGATAGCATAAAGAATCCTTGTTAGGACCTCTTTCCAGATTCTGCCAATGTTAACATCTTACAGAACCATAGCAAATTTGTCAAAACAAACAAATCGAATTTTGTATATTACTATCGACTAAATTTCAGACATTTCTCCTTTATCTCTTCCTATCTGTTATGGTGTCTAGGTCTTGCCTTGTTTTTTATGATCTTTAAAATTTTTCAAATAGTTAAAAATTTAACAATTGTTGTCTTTATACATATATTACAAAAGAATAGGCGTTCAATCGTGGGTTATCCCTACATTTTGTCAGATATGCGGTGGTGAAGGAAGAATAACTGGGGGGAGTTTGAGCTAGTGTCTTCTGTGCTGCTTTGGATGTCAACAGAACAAGAAAATCTTTTTTAAAAAGATATAAATGATGGGCTGTACTGTAAATATGAGTCCAATCCTCTTAACAAAACACCAACAATGTTGTCAAAAAGAAAAAGCATGCAATGTGAAACAAGCACACAAAATGGTTTAAAAATAATTTAAAAACCTAAAAAAGCAAAAAGCAAATAATGAGGTAAATAAAATACATATATGTATTTCAGATTGTAAATGGCTTACTATTATAATATTTTTCAATATCATTTTTGTAATTCTAAGTTTAGCTATGCCCTTTCTGTACTTTCTTTGATTTCACATCATTTTGAGATTTTTGGTAAATTCTACATGTCTTCTAATTATGAGATATATTATTTAAAATGACAGTCATAAGATTCAACAGATGTTAAGAAATAGGCTGGTTTATAGAAGATTATGTAGTAATTAAACCTAGAACTTTTTTCTTTCCACATACAAAAAAATTCTTCCTTTATTTCTAGGCATAATTTCTCTAGGTATTTTTATTGAAATTTGTCTCCTTATACACTTCAAATTATCATACATAAATGCTTTTCTTAAAATGTTTAATTATTATGGGCACACATAGGTGCTTATATTTGTGGGACATATGTGATGCTTTGATACAGGCATATAATGTGTAACAATCACATCAGCAAAATTGGGATACTCATCACCCCAAGCATTTATCATTTCTTTGTGTTAGAAACATTCACATTTTACTCATTTAGTTATTTTAAAATATACAATAAGTTATTATTGACTATAGTCACTCTTTTGTACTGTTAAATACTAGATATCATTCATTCTATCTGACTATGTTTTTGAAACCATTAATACTCTCTACTTCTTCTTCCCTTCCCAACTACCCTTCCCAGCTACTGGTGACCAAATTTATACTCTCTTAAGCTCTCACAATGCTTTCTATCTAGAATTTTTCACTACCTAAATGTCAATTGCTAATAGACAATGAAAAGTGTGTTTGGTGTTTATCTGTGTCTTCCATATTGTTTTCATTCTTTCAGTCACTTGCCACAATTTAAATGTCATTCACTATTTTTTATCTGTTTAGAATATTGATAAAATTACTCAGTACTTTTGAAAATAAAATTTACAAGACAATCAAGGAGATGATTTTATATGGACTATTGCAATAGGGACAGCAGAACATTTTTGAACATCAAAGTATCTCAACAGAATGGTTTTGCCTTTGATACTTTTACAGGGAGGAGTAAACAAGTTGTCAATGAAGTGTTTGTTTTGTACAGGAGTCCAATTCTCTAACCAAAAAAAGGACACCAAAGAAGTAGCCAAAAGAAAAAGCAAATAATGAGGTAAACAAAATCTATATGTGTACTTCATATTGTAAAGAGTTTAATACTAGAGTAATTTTCATTCTGTTTTGTAAGCAGGGTAAGTTTGTCAGTTATATTAACAGGAAATGTTTATTTCTATGCCTAGTTAGTATCAGGGGTATAAAGAGCTTTAATCTTAGTTAATTACTCATGAGACAAAGAATAGCAAAGTTGGTTAGGTGCTAATATAGTTTAGCTCTGTGTCCCTCACCCAAATATCATGTTGAATTGTAATCCCAGGTGTTGGAGGTGGGGCTGGGTGAGAGGTGATTGGATCATGGGAGTGGTTTCTAATGGTTTAGCACCATCCACCTAGTGCTGACTCATGATAGAGTTCTCACCAGATCTGGCCATTTAAGAGTGCGTGGCACCTTTCCCTTTGCTCTTTCTCTCCTGTTGGCCATATGAAGACTGTGACTGCTTCTCCTTCACCTTCTGCCTTAATTGGAAGTTTCCTGAGGCCTAGCTAGAAACAGAAGCTTGTATAACCTGCAGAACTGTGAGCCGATTAAGCCTGATTTTAAAATAACTTCCCAGTTTCAGTTCTGTCTTTATAATGGTGTGAGAAAAAACAAAACAGTTCTGTATCTGTAATTTATCAACAGGTTTAAGAAACAGGGGAAAGATTTGTTTTTGGCCTTGTCAGTAGCCATCAAGAAAAATTCATTCTGCATCATTCTCTCCACTAAATGTTATTATTATTATTATTATTATTATACTTTAAGTTCTGGGGTACTTGTGAGATCTTGCAGGAGTGTTACATAGGTATACACATTCTACGGTAGTTTACTGCCTCCATCCCCCATCATCTACATGAGGAATTTCTCCTAATGTTATCCCTCCGCAGTCTCCCTACCTCCTGCTATCCCTCCCCCTCGGCCCCCACCCCCCCAAGAGACCCCAGTGTGTGATGTTCTCCCCATATGTCCATCATTATTCTTGCTGTACAATACCATATCTAAGATTGACTGAATTACCCATAGTCATATTTTAAATTTCTGTCTGCAATGTTAAAGCAGGCTATATTCTCACATTTCTTTGAAAATATAGCCATGCTATATTTATTAATTTATATTAATGCTATTTTAGGATATGTAGAATATGGAACATTTATTATTGTTCAAATATAACTCAAATATAACAATAACTTCCATTTTCTGGGGATATAGTAGTGACAAAGTGTCATGTCATATATTCAAGACATTTGCTATGTCCAGCATTACCATGTACCATAGCTTGCTTAAACACCAAGAATGTTCCATTCTTGGTGTTTTATTGTCAGATATTTCTCTCAAATGTTATGTTTACCTAAACTTCCAAATCATCCTATTCTCAATTCTTCTATTTGTGTAGAGTTTACTGCTAGTATCATATGTCTGTACCTGAATTTTTTCCAAATAATTTGTGGAAGTAGTGATATTTTATAATTACGATTGTATGTAAAAGATTGCATTTAAAGTATTACGAGTAGATATATAATTTTTAAACAACCTATAGCATGAATTCAAATCCTATTACACAACAGAACAGTTTTGCATTTCAAGAACTGTTTGGGTGACCCTGCTTAGTGTATCTTTTCTTAGTTCTGAGTAATGGGAAGATATACCCAAGTGTAATGTACTTTTTTTCTAGATATGTGGTGAAGAAGAATTTCTCCTTCAAATCATCCTTTCTTGGTAATAGTAAAAATATTAGAACAAACTTGGAAATGGTGGGAGCTCCCTTTTCCAGGAATTTACAAACGCTGGATCCTGTTTTCTTTACAAATGCTAGTATCTTTACAAATGCTAGATTCTGAGATTTTATCTAAACACAAAGAAAAAGTTAACCTTAGGTGTGTTTTACGGATGTAAATAATTTATTCAGAATTTGGATAAATAACAAAGGGTGATCTCCCCAATATCAAATACTCTCTCTCACATATATATACATATATACACATATATCTTTAGTATTACATTAACATTTACTAAATTTGCAAAAAGTGTTCCATTCTTGGACATTTTATAAATTTAGAAGACATATTTACTAAAACATTAAAAGATAGTGTTCAGTTTTTGTGGGGAAGACTATGTATGATTAGACAATATTTTGTTATCTTAATCCAATAATTTAGTGAATAATGATAAATATGAGAAGAGATCCCTGACATTTATAGAGAGCATATATGTAAATCTATAGAAAAATAGAGTTTTTGTAAGGAGAATAATTTGGTAAATTTTTATGTGACCGACAGTGATTTTTAGAAAAGGAAGTTCACATCAAATATATATTTGTAAGTATAATATAAAAAACAGTCTATACATGCATTCAGAATATCCTTTTCCTCTCTTTTTCTGAATGGTTCTGGTTCCTTTGGCTGATATAAAAAAAAAAGTAATCAAAAGCAGAATAAGGAAAGAAAAGCAAATTTGATTTACTTAAAAAAACAAGTCTTTTTTTTTAATTTTTTTTTATTGCATTTTAGGTTTGGGGGTACATGTGAAGAACATGGAAGATTGTTGCATAGGTACACACATGGCAGTGTGATTTGCTGCCTTCCTCCCAATCACCGATATCTGGCATTTCTCCCCATGCTATCCCTCCCCAACTCCCCACCCCCCACTATCCCTCCCCTTTTTCCCCTGACAGACTCAAAAAGAGGCTATACTGCAGAGCAAAAGGAGGGAATTGAAAACATTGGAATTTGAGTTACATGATGTCTTCGACAGAGTAGCCCCTAGGATGAGAGGGGTTTTGAGGGGAAAATCTGCTCAAAGATGAATTTTAGAATATGGTGCTGTGTATAAAGATGAAATTCCACTGATTTCCAGGCTTCCTTCTGAAAAAACTTGCATGAAACTTACATTTATTATTATTATTATTAAACTTAAAGTTCTGGGGTACATGTGCAGATCGCGTAGGATTGTTACATAGGTATAGACATGCCATGGTGGTTTGCGGCATCCATCCCCCCGTCATCTACATTAGGTATTTCTCCTAGTATTATCCCTCCCCCAATGCCCTCTCCCCCTCCTATCCTTTCCCTAGCTCCCCAATCCCGCAACAGGCCCCTGGTGTATGATGTACCCCCTCCCTGTGTCCATGTGTTCTCATTGTTCAACACCCACTTATGAGTGAGATGTGCAGTGTTTGGTTTTCTCTTTCTTGTGTTAGTTTGCTGAGAATGATGGTTTCCAGCTTCATCCATGTCTCTGGAAAGGACATTAACTCATCCTTTTTTATGGCTGCTTAGTATTCCATGGTGTCTATGTGCCCCATTTTCTTTATCCAGTCTATCATTGATGGGCATTTGGGTTGGTTTCAAGTCTTTGCTATTGTAAACAGTGCCACAGTGAATATAAGTGTGCATATGTCTTTATAGCTGACTGTTTTATAATCCTTTGGGTATATACCCAGTAATGGGATTAATGAGTCAAATGGTATTTCTATTTCTAGATCTTTGAGGGACAACCACACTTTCTTCCACTTGGTTGAACTAATTTACACTACCACCAACAGTGTAAAAGCATTCCTATTTCTCCACACCCTCTCCAGCATCTGTTTTCTCCTGATACTTTAATGATCACTATTCTAACTGGAATGAGATGGTATCTCATTGTGGTTTTGATTTGCATTTCTCTAATGAGCAGTGATGATGAGTTTTTTTCATATGTTTGATGGTTGCATAAATGTCTTCTCTTGAGAAGTGTTTGTTCATAATCTTTGCCCAGTTTTTGATGAGGTTGTTTGTTTTTTTCTCATAAATTTGTTTAAGTTCTTTGTAGATTCTGGTTATTAGCCCTTTGTCAGATGGGTAGCTTGCAAATTTTTTCCCATTCTGTTGGTTGCTGATTCACTGTAATGATTGTTTCTTTTGCTGTGCAGAAGCTCTTAAGTTTAATTAGATCCCATTTGTCTATTTTGCTTTTGTTGCCATTGCTTTTGTTGTTTCAGTCATGAAGTTCTTGCCTATGCCTATGTCCTGAATGGTATTGCCTAGGTTTTTATGGCGTTAGGTTTTGTGTTTAAATCTTTAATTGATCTTGAGTTAATTATTGTATAAGGTGTAAGAAAAGGATCCAGTTTCAGCTTTCTGCATATGGCTAGCCAGTTTTCCCAACACCATTTATTAAACAGGGAAATCCTTTCCCCATTGCTTGTTTTTGTCAGATTTGTCAAAGATCAGATGATTGTAGATGTGTGGCATTACTTCTGAGGCCTCTGTTCCGTTCCAATGGTCTATATCTCTGTTTTGGTACCAGCACCATGCTGTTTTGATTACTGTAGCCTTGTAGTAGAGTTTGACATTAGGTAGTGTGATGCCTCAAGCTTTGTTCTTTTTGCTTAGGATTGTCTTGGCTATGCTGGCTCTTTTTTGATTCCATATGAAGTTAAAGTGTTTTTTTGTTTTTTTTTTTTCCAGTTCTGTAAAGAAGGTCAATGGTAGCTTGATGGGGATAGCATTGAATCTATAAATTACTTTAGGCAGTATGGCCATTTTCACAATATTGATTCTTCCTAACCATGAGCATGGAATGTTTTTCTATCTGTTTGTGTCCTCTCTCATTTCCTTGAGCAGTGGTTGGTATTTCTCCTTGAAGAGATCCCTTGTGTTCCTTCTTAGTTGTATTCCTAGGTTTTTATTCTCTTTGTAGCAATTGTGAATGAGACTCCGCTCATGATTTGGGACTCTGTTTGTCTGTTATTGGTGTATAGGAATGCTTGTGATTTATGTACATTGATTTTGTATCCTGAGACGTTGCTGAAGTTGCTTATTAGCTTAAAGAGATTTTTGGCTGAGACGATGGAGTCTTCTAAACATACAATCATGTCATCTGCAAATAGAGACAATTTGACTTCCTCTTTTCCTAGTTGAATACCCTGTATTTCTTTAACTTGCCTGATTGGTCTGGCCAGAACGTCCAATACTATGTTGAATAGGAATTGTGAGAGTGGGCACTCTTATTTTGTGCCAGTTTTCAAATCCTTTTGCAGTTGATTAAATGCTCTTTTAATGTGATGCACTGTTAAAATGAATCTTAAAGTGAGAACAAAACAACCAGAATAACTTACATTATACAAATAAAACCATTTCGAAGAGTTATATCTCCCATTACCACAAAGATATTGGTGTTACAGCGTCTCCCCCTGCAACAGCACACTCATCCTGTGGTAGAATTCATATTTATGTTGAGTATGAAGGCAGCTAAAATCAGTTTGAAACTTATGGGAAAGAATGGGGATTAAATTTTTTTCCTCTGCATCACTTTATCTAAAACTCAAAACTGAGACTGAATGAATTAAAATTGAAGAGTGAAAGAAATTGAAGAAAGATGTTCCACTTCCTTATTAAAGTCAAGCTCAAATACTTGGATTCCACTGGAGAGATTATAGTATTAGCATTGCCCCTACAGGAATCTACAGCCATCACTCAGGAATATCCATAAACCTAATGATAAAGTTATAGAAAAGGTAGTATTGAATTACACACAATGGATGAAGCTCTGCACCCAATTTTTATATTCTGATTGGTCATTTAATTTTTATGAAAAATATTTTACAGTAGTGAAAAAGAGGAAAGCAGAAAAACACTTCAGCTGCAGCACAACTTTCTCAGTTGTGCTGCAAAGCTTTTCACCATATAATGAGTAAGAGAGGATAAATCACTTTAATTCAGCATTCTCTACCACTGAAGAATTTAAGGATAAATCTGATTCCTGTAAGAGGGAAACATACAGCTAATAAAATACAATTAAAGAAGTAAAGCCAAAATTCTCAATGAATGTGACAGAAATTAATAGTTGGTTAACTACAGTTTCATCAACTCTGACAGTATTAAAATTTAAATGTCAGCCAGCATGAAAAACGTTTCCATTCTTCAGAGTACTTTAGGGAGAATTTATAGTCATAGTTCTTTAAATAAAAAAGAAGGCTTAAATGAGTTCCATCAGATTCATTAGGAAATAACAGAATCCAGGAGGAAAAAAATAGCCAAGCAATTTTATGAAACTTAAAGGAAAATCCAGATATAGACCTAGAGTTTAAGGATTTTGTTCACAATAAAGGCGGCATTTCAGTTTAGTGTAGAAAAGAAAGACTTTGTTTTATTTTTAAAATGTTATATTTATTTTAAAAATGCTTAATTATCTGGGGGGAAAAAAATAAAACTGCATACTAAACTCATTCAGATGGATGAATAAACCATCCAAACAAATTAATCTTAAAATTCTGCTGTCCAATATGGTAGCCACTAGCTCATGTGGCTATTGAAAACTTGAAATATAGCTAGTGAAAATGAACAAATTTAATTTGATTTAACTTACATTTAAATGTAAAACTTATATTCAATTCAGTTATTGGAAAACATTTAGGTGTGATTGGAAAAACTAGATATTTGAATCTATATTTTAAACAGTAAATTTTATAAAATTTAAATAGAGATCTAGCATTTCCAGTGAAAACTTATCTGTAACTTGAGCTATATTGTATTTAGAAAACACACACATAAAAATAATGTAAGATATTTCATTACTATTTTTATATTGATTATAGGTTTATTTTTGATATATTGAGTTAAATAAAATATATTATTAAAATTAACTTTGTCTGTTTCTTTTTACTTTTTTAATGTGGTTACCAGAAAATTTAAAAATATATGAGTGACTCACAGAATGTTTTATTGAACAACATTGTTTTAGGTAAAAAAGAGAAAAAAAAAGTCTTGTTGTATTCAGATCTTGAGTGGGGAATCCTTTTAATCAGGACACAAAGTCCAAAAGTCACAAAGGAGAATCAGCAAATTAATGACAGCAAAGAAAGGAAGAAGGGAAGCAGTAAAAAGAAAAGTAGTAACAAAGAAAACAATTTTTTTTTCTTGAAAGATAAAATGGGAAGAAGAAGAGAGAACACAGAGAGAGGAAGAAAGTTAGAGAGTAAATTTATTTACATCCAAATCCCTTCAGGGGTGTAACTAATAATTTAGATACAAATTGAAATCACACTTACATTATAAGCAATATATTTCACATATAATAATTTTCTACAGGGTTATACTTATAAAAATATGCTTTCATAAGCAAGGATATGGCTTGCAATATTGCATTAATAGCAAAATAAATGTAGCAATATAAAGTTAAATAAACAGACATTATGTTTAAAAATTCTGGTGAATTTTTCTGTGCCCTATATACATAACACAGTTATTTATAATGAAGTGTTAGATAATTTTGTGATGATACGAAAACATATCATCATAGCATATTATAAAGAAGCAATAAATGGAAAATGTTACAGTAAATTTTATACTACAAGAATAACTTGCATAAAAATGTAATTTTTCATATCAAAAAAATATGAACTGACATGTTTACTTATTTTTGTGGAATGCTCAATATTTTTTAGAGTAGGTATATTAAACAAGTGGGAGAAAAAATTGTGGAAGGGAATATGAAATTTTCTTTTTTATTTTATATAGTTAACATATTTGAATTTTAAACATTTTCATGTTTTTAAAATAATGTGATTATCTGGAGAGAGAGGACTTTTTTGTTTTCATAATTTTACATATAAAAAAATTTAATAATATTTTTATAAAATCTGTGATTTTGTTAGGTAAAAAATAAAAATGGTGTCAGTTTATTAACAACCTTGTGATTTGTCTTTTAATCTTCTTGAAAAATACATAAAGCTATTATTTCCTTGTATTTACAAAACAGGATCATCGTATATGGTCTTTGAGTCCTACTTATAATTCCTTACCTATAGCAAAGTCTAATGTCATCTGCTTCATGAGAGACTACTTATATAGAGTTTAAAAGACAAAACACTCTGAGTGTTGTGGCTCACATCTGAAATCCCAACACTTTGGAGAGCCAGGGTAGGAAAATGCTTTGAGCTCAGGAGTTCAAGACCAGCTGGGGCAACATGGTGAGACACTGTCTACCAAAAAAAAAAAAAAAAAAAAATCAAGACAAAATAAATGTTTACCATTCTCACACTCTTCAAATTTGGTGATATTTTAAAAATATATTCACTCGATAAAGTAGAAATTTTAGATTATGTTGCAAAACTTGTTTTACTGTACATAACAAAATAGATTTACAGTACAAACTTTTTCTATAGGCCTCACACTGTTGTGGGATTGGGATTGCCTCTATTTAACTAAATGAGTATTATAAAGTAAGTGGAATTTCAAAACATTTCTTAAGTCTCAAACCCAATTTATCAAAAAAGATTTTAAGTAACAGAGAAACCATACAGGTTATTTGCAAATGCTTTGACATCTTCAGTTTATTCAGTAGTGTAGATATCATCAAACACTTCCTGAATTTTTAATTTAAGTAATACTAATGGAATTATTGCAACCTGATGGATATGAATTTGTTTAAATGTAGCTATTTTCATAATTGTTTATAAAAATTAAAAAATATATAAAAATACTAAAATGGATATTGAAATCTTTCTACATTGAATTTTAAATATCAGACCAATTATAAATAGAGAAAAGAGTTAAAATAGAAATCTGTTATAGACTAGGCTTAAAGCTATAATGAAATGATTAAATCATCAAAAGCAAGTGGGCTGAAAGGAGTAACGCAGAGGGTAATAATTTAATTTAATTAATATTAAATAAACATAAACACCAGAACTTACCAAAGAGCAGTAGTGTAGATTCTGCAACATATCCTCAAATAGGTTTGCAGCAATAGTGAATGGGAAAATGAATTTATCTTTCAATATGATAGCAGTATTAGTGCAGCAAAGAAATAGCGATGAACCATCCAAATTTAATAACATTAATAGCATTATAACTGAGACGATAATATTGAATTGTGCTAGTTACTGCCTTTATTATCACTGCTTAGGCACAGATATCAGAGAATTCAGGGAGGTTTGGTTCTTATCTAGATTCCAAAGAAAATGTTTAGAGTCTTAAAAGACTGATTTTCTCAGATTAATCACACTTAATGTGATACTTCTCTTTCGTCATTATGCTTATTAACAGCTGAATTCAACCAGATGATACCAGCTTATAAATCCATTCACTAAAATTTGCCTTTCTCTTTAGTCACTCCAATTAAAACAGTGTAGTGCATTGTGCAGCTAAATTGGTGTATGAAAAGAAAGAACCGCTACTTTCACATACATTTTCTATCCTTCTACCTTAGAAGCCACATCAAAGCCTTATATGTTATGTGCTGCTGCTACCCCTCAGGGCAGAGCAACAACCTCCTCAAAATTTCATCCCTGCCAGGTTTAGTGATATAAATGTCCATTGACTTTGGTTGAAGCAGATTTTTGAAATAAATAGCAAGGATTACTGTCAGAAGGAAGTATGTCTTGCTAGTTCTTGCAAGTAAGTGTCGAAGACATTGAGTGAATTGAATACATCATTTTCAAAATGTTGTCAGTGAAATTTTATAATTTCCTATTAGCTACTTTCCAGTTGGTGTTGCTAATATTAAATTATAAAACCTGCAGTCTGTTTTCAATTCCTATTATGTCTGATTATCTATCCTCAGCACAGACCTCAATATTCCCAGCTTGAATATTTCCATTTACTTATAACCATGTTAAGAGGAAAAAAAAATAAAACAAAACAAAAAAACCATGTAAGCAGTCATGATTTAGGGCCATGTCATCAAAGGATTTCAGTGTATGTGTGTGACCCTGATGATCACATGCGTGTGACTGACGATCTCTAAATTTTGTACTGCAGGTGGAACAAAAACTTATTTGGAAAATGTAATTTTCAATATTTCAAAGAAAGTATGGTTTACAAAAAAATCAAATTTTGAAGATATTTGAAGCCTATTAAAATTATTTAAAGACTTTTTTATTGCAAGATACCATTTTAATAAAATTACATCTCAAGTGGTTTTAGAAATGGAGTACTATAAAGATATTAATTTTCACGTATAGCTACATCCTGGACATTAAAGAGTTAATGTTTAATTATGAAAATTTAAATTTTAATACTAATGAATAGTTTCTTTAATTGTACAAATAAAGAATTTTTATTGTTTTTCTTTCCTTTTTTCTATTTCCTTCTCCATCACTGAAGTAGTATTATCTAGAAATCTCAGTGAAGATTGAATCAAATTTCTCAGATCTAAACTCTCAGAGAAAAGTCCAGTTGTTAAGAAGAAAAAAATATGCAATGCTACCATATCATAAATAAATAAGTAAAGATTTTTGAATAGGCAAGAGAGGATACTTTGCCAATTATACTCAGGATGGGAGGTGATGACATGGGAAACATAATTCTTATTTCGTTCCAGAATTCCCTACAACTTCCCCTCTTTAGCTTTTTCACCACATGAAGTGAAGAGCAAAATCTGACCTGCATAGACAGTTGATTGAACAATTGTTCAGTTTTAATCACTAAGTTGGTACAGAAAACATGTATTCAATTTACAGTCCTCCAGAAGCTGCAATCCAATATCAGTCTGGATTTAGGCAGGAAAATAGAACCTGATTACAACTGAATAGAGTTAGGTATTTACATGACTCTGTAATTGGTTGAGGAGTGAAATTCAAGAAAACTTTCCACTATTTGTTTGGGGAGTTCCCACTGAAGGTCACAGAAGTTGAAGTTTTTCACCTGAAGAGCTGAACCAGGAGTCCTCAGGCATCTGCCTGCAAGCTGCTGTGTTCTTTGAGGACTTCTAAGAAGCTACCATAAATTACCCAGTCTGGAACAGTGAAAACTCAAAACTTGCAAGGATCCTCAAGAACTTGCAAGGATGGTCCTGTGGTCCTCAAGAACTTGCAAGGATGCTGCTGTGTGAACTTTGCCTTTGCCCAGAGAATAATAACTTCACTTTCATTACAGTATTCCAAATACCCTGAGTTCCTTATGTAAGAGAACCTTAGCTAAGAACTGTACAATGAGGGGGACTTTAGAACTCCATCCCTTCCCTGGTATTCTCCATGCCTCACCGGCCTCCAGTGGTCCTTCTCCATGCATCTATTTTTGGACTCAGCAGTTATAAACACCAAAACCCTTTGTATCCATATTTCAGTTTTTACCAAAGGTAATACCATCATAATTTTCTTAACTAGTCAGAATGACCGTTATAAGCTCAAACACATCATCAAGAGCAAATAAGTAATCTTGTATGACATTCTATTTATCTCTGAACAAATTTTGTTTCTTTTCTGGCTCAGTCACAATCTTTCTTTTGTATCTTGAAACTTAAAGACTATTTTATATGAGCAATTTTTAGTGATGTTGTTTATATTAGATAATAAAGAAACCGTAAGGAGAAAGATTAAAACATTATTTATTAATACAGAGATGCTTATATATAAGCAAGAAGAAAATATGAATAATTACTACAATCTTTGTTTATGCAAAAGATCTCATATTCATAGTTGGCACCTGTAACTTTTCTTTTCACTACCCAGTCCTCATTTCCTTCATCCTCAGCCAGGGCAACAGCTAGTCATGGTTCTTTGCCTGGGGGGGTAAGAGAGTATTCTGGTTTCCAGGCATAGTTTTTTCTGCCTCCATTGAACAATAGAAAATCAATCATGATAAATTATTCCAGCTAGTACAGTAAACCTCTTCTTTTTGCCAAATGCTTCTGTGGCAGAAAGAATTTAAAAACATGCTTGGCTTCTGATTTAATAGACACAATCTTGCATGCATACTTCCCTTGGGGACAACAATCGCCAAACCATTAGAGCCTAATGTTGTGAAGATAGGAAACAAAACTTTTGCTACTGGGAAATTAAGATCCATAGAGTGAACAGTTACTCTCATGTTCACTCCGTGGCCCTTGGGCCCATGAATGTCAGCTGTAAGAGAAAGCACATTGTAACACTGATCAATGGCACAGAGCATATAACAAATCTAGGACATTGCCCCACCACACAAAGAGTTTTCCCTGTTAGTACTGTTCTTCGTATATCATTCTACTTCTCTATCAAATAATTTAAGGGAATGAATTACAAGGCTTTATGGTAAATTATGCTACATGATTATTTATAGGGTATTATATAAGGCAGGAAAAGTAAACACATATTCAGAACAAATAACTATTCTAAAAGAACACATATCCTGCCCTTTACCATTTGAAGGTATGCAAGATAACCAACCTGCTATTAGATGACATGTTTGTCCCCAGGGATGTTATTATATTGGGAGTTCATGCCTAATTGCTGTTACTGGCAAGTGAGCTACATCAAATAAGATCTTTAATAGAGAAGGTATCTGTTTTAGAGTTCACAGCTAACTTCTACTCCTGCTACCATGGCCACTTAACTCAAGAGGACACTGAGAAAGATCTGGCATTTCTGGGAAAAGAGGCTGTCAGATTTATAGAAATGATCATCTTTCCTCCCTGGATATTGAGGGAGTTAACTGTTGTCATTTTACTTTTTCTCATTCTCAGACATCCTTTCACTTATTTTCTCCCTAGATGTCTTGTAACCAATTTGTGAATTGTGTTCTTTTCTACTTCATAAACATCAGCCAACATGTGAGTCATGGCTCATGAATCACTGTAAATTTATATCTCAGATTATTTATTCTTCCTGGTAAAGTGAACAATTAGATATGCTGCTTGAATTTCTGTCTACTGAGATTTTCCTTCACCAGTGGCATTCAAGGTACTCCTGATTGGGGCTGTAATGTTGCTATTTGCCACCACTAGGTCATGCTGAAATATAATAATAATACGAATGTCAGAATCATTTGTAAACCAGTTCAACTATTTTTCTTCCACCAGATAGTTATAGACAATTTCTCATGAGGTCATACATGTGGGTCAAAGAGGGGGCTGTGTATCAGGAATAGATACCATAAGAAACTGAACTAGTTACTGATGGAACTTACTTGTGTTTTGTGGGGTCCCTTGAGCTTGATTTGATATAACACTCTGCCATTTGATTATAGAATGTTGCTGTGCACATCAAAATTTATGATGTGGTAGACAGGAAAACACTGATTTCAAAATGGAAATTTTAGGTTATATGATAATTTGATGCCTCACGGTGAAACGCTTAGTCATTTTCCAGGGCACAGCATTAAGCCAGAAATATTTCTCAGGAGTGATACACAGAAAATATGCAAGACTTAGCTATAAAATCATAAGATTAATGCTGTTTACCAAAGTTCTGTATATTATATCTATCTGTCATAGATACTACAAATACCACTGGATCCACTACATAACAACATTCATGTTGGTCCTACTGTTACTTTTGTACTTATTCTGTACTGATCCATCTTAATGTAATAACACTGTAACAAAATTGTCAAATACCAACACATATTTATTATGTTTACAGATATGCAGGCCAAGTGTGGCTTAGATAATTAAGATTCAGTCCAATTTAACAGTTTTGCTTGAGTCTATAAGTTATGCAGACTTGGCTCCAGCTAATAGGGTTTACTTCTGTTCCCCAAGACTTCAGAATAGATTCTATTGAAAGGCTCTGCTTCGTACTCTGGGATACTGGTTGGCTTTCAGTGATTGTGCTAGGCAAAATAACACCTCACCGTGACTATGTTACCTAGCAGGGCAAAAGGGACTTTGCAGGTGTAATTAAGTTTATGGATTTTGAAATGGGGAAATTATATCTGAATTAACTCAGTGGGCCCATTCTAATTATTTGAATTCTTAAAACGAGAGAACCTACCCTGGTTGTGTTAAAGTGATGAGAGAGAACAAGGAGGTCATATTCAAAATATAAGAGAAAATCCTCCTATCATTATTGGCCTAGATGACAGAGTAATGAGGCCAACAGCAGGAAAACAAAATGTATCTAGGTTCTGAAGATAAGACTCGTCCTCATCTGACAGCCAGCATTCTTACAACAAAAGTCTCAATTATTTATTAAGATCGATAAACACATCCTCCCCTAGATCCTCCAAAAGGGATATAACCCTGCCAATTCCTTTATTTTAGCCTAGCAAGAATTCAGATAAGCTTTTGATCTATAGAACAGTAGGGTAATAAATGTGTGCCATGTTGTGTAAACACCAAATTTGTGGTAATTTATTATTACAACAATAGAAAATGAATACAGTTACCTTACATGTCTCTCATTGTTCTTGGATAAAAGTCTACCCAGCTAATGTTTCTTCTCAACAGAACACAAGAAGAACAGAAATACATACAAATTGCGTATTTTTTATCCAAAATATTTGGTATGAGAAATGTTTCAGATTTTGGAGTCTTTCAATTTTGGAATATTTGCATTTTATACTTACTGGTTCAGTATCCCTAATCTGAAAGAATAAAATCCTAAATATTCTAATGAGGATTTTCTTTGAGCATCAAGTCAGTGCAAAACAATTTTTTTACATTTTGGAGCTTTTTGGATTTGAAATTTTTGAATCAGGAATACTTGACCTGTACTACCTTTCAATGCTTTGTCCTGGAACTGTCACACTGTCATGTCAACTCAAAATTTATAGGCCAAAGCAAATCAAGAGATGAACAAAGCCCAACATTTATGGATCATGCAACTATAATATCCCTTACTAGAAGGAAACTAGAGGGTCACGTATCAAAGGGCAAGTATATATATTTTCTACAAAAGAAGGCTATAAGAAAATGAGAACATTAATTCAATCTTCTAGAAAGCCATTTGGAATGATAAAACAGAATAAATAATTGAAAGACAACGAAAGACATTGTAAGAGAAACTATGCTAATCATCTCATAAATAAAGTATTGTATGAGTTTATATAATTAGACACATGCTAGATTACTGGCATGAAATACTTTAGGATAAAGAGATTTAAAATAGTAATTGACAAAGCTGTTGAGAGAATGAAAAATATGGATGACAAACAAGAAGTAATATGTTCCTTAATATTTTAAGATCTTCTTGATGGTGTGATACAACACACTGACACTCAGATAGATGAAAGGAAAATCTCTGCCACTCACAGTTCTGAATTAGAGAAAGCTGCCAGACAGGGCCACATAAGGGGTTGCTCGCAGGGACAAGGTGGCAGCAAGCTGTAGCCATAGGTGGGGGCAGATTATGAATAACAAGTGGACGAAAGGAGTTAGCTAGACTTCATGGGCTTCTTGTAGATTGACTAAGTCTGAAGTTAGAAAACAGTATCCAGACCTATGAAAAGATACAAAATATGTAAAATCAGCCTTGCAGTTTGAAGGTCCCGTCCAAAACTCATGTTGAAATTTAATTATCAATGCAATGGTATTAAGAATTGAAGCCATCTGAAAGGTGATTAAGTCATAAGAGGTCCTCCCTCAAGAATTGATCAGGATTTTTGTAAAAGAGCTTGAAGACAAAATGTTAGGGTCTTTTGCCCTTATATCTTCTTCCATGTGAGAATACAGCAACATGTTCCCATCTTGAAGCAGAGACCAGGGCCTCTCAGATATCAAACCTGCCCATGCCTTGATTTTAGATGTACGGCCTCCAAACTGTGAGAAATACCCTTCTGTTATTTACATATTACCCAGTCTATAGTATTTTGTTATAGCACCAAAAATGGACTAAAAATGGACAAAAAATGGACAGTAAGCATTCAACTAGCAAGCTAGAAAATTAACAATAAACTAGTCAACATTAAAAGGAGGAAATAATACATGCAAAATTAATAGTTGGGAACATTGAAACTCACAAAACCAATAAAGACTAATAAACATAATGGCCAATCAGATTTCCAAGAGGAGACAAATAGCACAATCAGATTTGAATAATTAATGATGGAGTGAGATTCATGAAAAAAGTACACCTTGAGAGAATCTATGACCTATGAATGTAATTAGCCTGAAGAGACTAAAAATTTGCTAGAATAATCAACCTTATTCTTATTCTCCCACAGATCCAGGTCCAGGGATTCTGTTACCTAAATGCAACTCAAAGACAGAGGAAAGAGTGCTCATCTATTTAGCTCATCTTATTCTTTTTGGTGTAGAAAGAAAAGTGGAGATATTGAGAAGTGAGTCTTCTGGAGCAAATGAAAAATGCCTTTGGAAAGGATACCACAGTGGACATCATATATTGTAATTGTTTCCTTCTCTCTCTTCCTGATGGGAAGACAAACCTTACAGTTTAGATGAAGGAAATTCATAACCTGAAGCATGAGATAGTCATGTGACACAAATCAAAGCAAGTAGACAACTTCATAAGTTTGGCCACTTGTTTGTTTCAGAGGTTTATGTAACTCAAGCTGAGAAAATAAAAATCTTACTGGAGATGTTATGCCTGAGCTATCAGGAAAGATATTTTCCTGAGAAGGAGATTAGACTGGGAAGATTTGCATCAGTGAAGCTGATAGTCATATATTTCAATGAGTAGTGAGATCATCCTTAAACATCAAGCTAAGCAAAGACTAGAGAAGACCAGAAAAAAAGTAGGGGAGGGAGAAAAAAACTAGAGACTGATTCAAGTCCATGGGTCTATCCATAGCTGAGTCTAGCAGCAACCAGCAAATTCCCAGTTCCTAGCCATGTGAGGCAATATATTAATACTCATTTTTTTTTTGGTTAAGCTAGTTTGATCTGAATTTTGTTCACAGAATTTGACATCTAAAAATACAATGTTTACTTGACACGTAAAATTGTCTCTGTTGAGGCTGGAAGTAGAGCAATGAGAATTATTTCATCATCAGTTGGGATGTCTACAGGCCTTACAGCAAAGCAATTTATTAAATTATTATATGTTATATCCTTTTGAAACCAGACAGTCTGTTACTGAGGCTGTAAAATATACAACTTTACTTAACAAGTATGTATCAGCTATTTCCTATATTTTTCAGGAAATTCTATGACAATGAAACAATTTCTATCTGAACTAGCCCAATTGTAATCTGAACAGAAAAAAAATGTCCAGCTTCTTATACAGAGGGTCTTTCAACCTGTGGTCAATGATTCAAGGTAGAAAGTAATCAGGTAATCATATATGTTCTTTTAGATCTGAGAAAAGTTATTATTATTATTGTTTTTTGCCAAACCACTTTTCTTTCCTTCCCTTCAATACCATTGAGAAAACAAGTTTTCTTTATGTTTCCCTAACTAATGAGTAGGGTTTATTTGGTGGAGTTAATTTCTGATATTTGAGTAGTTTCTTTTGAGCTTGCGTTTGTATTTTCTAAAATTTTCAATCTGATTTTTTTACATATTCAGAAGCAAAAAGGAGTCTACACAACCACAATTGTCACATTGCCAAAGAGGATTGTTGTATCTTGTTGAGTCTTACATTTTGTGCTGTATTTCTACCTGTTAACTGCATCAAATGCTTTTGGAGGTAGGGGTTAGAGAAATAAATATAAATAAGTATATCACAGCATCTTCTGCACACTAATTATAAGACACAACCATGTCATGTTTACAAAGTTACTTTAATATTATTAATGTAGAGCAAAATAATGGGAAAAATTCTACTTATGTAAATAAGTTTGTTCTTTCCTTCTATGATTTCAGATATAGGGGAATAGGAAAAAAATAAATCTGGATAAACACTATTATTTTTATTTTATTTATATTTGTTTATTTATTTATTTTGAGACAGGGTCTCACTCTGTTGTTCAGGCAGGAATACAGTGGTTTGCTCACAGCTCACTGAAGCCTCCATCTCCCAGACTCAAGTGATCCTCCCTCCTTAGCCTTCTAAGTAGCTGGGACTATAGGTGTGCATCACAATGCCCAGGTAATTTTCAAAAATTTTTTTATTAGACATGAGATCTCACTATGTTGCCCAGGCTGGTCTCAAATTCCTGAGCTCACGCAATTCTCCCGCCTCAGCCTCCCATAGTGCTGGAATTATATATGTGTGAGCCATTGTGCCTGGATTAAAACACCATAATTTTTAAAAAGCAACACAAAATAAGAGAATGCTTCCATCTTAATATCAGATAGAGTTGTCATATGAGATGAGTCACAGTAGTATCTAATAGATTTTGGATGGTGCATTCCCAAACTTAAGCTCATCGCTAATGTGAAGCCAGTGCTGGTTATCTCAGCCAATGATTGAAATAATTACAGCTTCAGTAATCAGATAAATCCTATTGCAAAAATGAATGAATCAGGCTGTCTTTGAATTGATGCCTTTATACATTCATTTTATTCAATATTTTTCAATAACCTTCTGATTATGATTTGTCACTCCAGGTCAATCTGCCTGGTTGTGTAGCTTGGTTCAAGTATTAGGGTGAAGTATGGTTAGTATTCTGTTTCATATAGTAATATTTAGATTTGTTTATATAACTATTGCCATAATAGATGGCTCATTCTTGTTTTGATGACTTTGGGTTTCTGTTTATTCTACATGATGACTGTAACTTGAATTGTGGTACTATAATAAAATCACTAGGGTAAATGTCTCTTGGATGGGAGCCATTCATCACTTCCTACCTCCTGATACAAAACTAATTCGCACCTCCCTTTTTCCTTCCACCAATTATCTTCTTTCCACAGTTCAGAGGAGATGTGTCTTGATAACTCTGCCTTCTTGGAAGAACTGTTATAAGGAAAAGATTAGTTCCCTCAAGGTGATTCACATAAAATATGTTCCCCGGCTCTTTTATTTGAATGTTACTTGGAAACAAATTTACTACAGCTGCTGCAATAATTTCTCCCATTTTAGTTGTTAGACTTACAGTTGGGTATACCTTATAAGCTGTATGTACAGGTTCTATACTCAATATTTGCCAGCCTTGCTCCTACCACAAACATTTTTGGCTTGGAAAAAACAGCCAAGGTTTTGGCTACGTAAGCTACAACTTTTTTGTACAATTTCAATTTCTTTGCAGTCAGAATCTAACAGTACGTCTGATTATTCTAGGCAAGGTTTCAAAACTCACAGCCAAATTCTGTGACAGCAAATTTTATTGCTAGAAGAACTGATATATGTAATCTATATCCTAACATATCTTTAACCTTTGTAATCTTCAAAATTATTTTTCTTTTATATATATATATATTTATTGCACTTTAGGTTCTGGGATACATGTGCAGATCATGCATGATTGTTGCATAGATACATACATGGCAATATGATTTGCTGCCTCCATATCCTTGTTACCTATATCTGGCATTTCTCCCCATGTTATCCCTCCCCAACCTCCCTACTCCCCCGCTGTCCCTCCCCCACTCCCCCCCCCCAACAGACCCCAGTGTGTGATGCTCCCCTCCCTGTGTCCATCTGTTCTTATTTTTCTAACTATAAAGTAAAATTCCTATTCTTGAGAAATATAAGGAATATTGTTTTAGTAAATATTTAATAACCTGCTCGGGAAAGAAAGACACAAAAGAAAAAAACCTGATTTGTTACATCTAATAACTTTCAGTGGGCAAATATTTCTACTCTGGCTGAATTCAACCTACCAACATGTCATAAGTGAATGTGGACTTAAAAATAGATGTTGCACAGTTTTGTTCTCATGAACCAGAAACTTTGTCATATCAGTGAATAAGTTTAATATAGAATTGAATGCATTTTTTAGCATAAAAATAGAAGAAAATCCAAGGTTAACATGCCATAGAGATGTTATAAACACTAAAAAGTTAGGATTTTTTACTTTTTAAAATTTGATTTTTAAATAAGATAATTTGAATTGAAACTAATAAGGTAGAAAATTTTGCCCTGACTCATTCATTTTTACCCCTGAAGAAATGAAGTTCCGAGGTGTGCAGGAATTTGTCCCAATTGCAATGCACATTAATTGGCAAAATGAACTCTGATTAATTTTCCATACAACTACAGCAGAAAAAAAAAGTTACAACAGATGATTCAACAGATAAAGTGTGAAAGTGATTTTTAAAATTTGTTATTCTGAATTTTCAAATTCAACGATATCTCTTTTTAGGACTAACGATGGCTCTTTTTGACAAAATATTTTAAAAAGATTCTTGAAACATAAGTAAGTTCAAAGGTTCTAGTTCTATGTAACATAGATATAAGTACACCCTGCCCTGTGTCTTCCAGTGAATGCAGCCGTAAAATCTGGACAGAATGCACGGAGCATCTATTTGAAGGCCTTGAAAAGTAAATAGCAGCAAATGAATTGAGGATTCAAAGTATCACCAAAGCAGAGGTGACTGTCATTTTTTTCCCTGACCAGGACTCAACGCAGATTGAGATGTGGGGAGTAAGCGTGGGCCTTGATAGCTCAAGGAAAATTATTTTGGTTCTGGCTTGAGGAGAGGAACAATGGTCTTCCAACATTTAGAGAGAGTTGAAGGAATTATGAATTGTTAGTATTTCCTCTTGTCTTCTATACCTCAGCACCGGAAAAAGTCCATCCTATACTAGGAGCAGCAGCAAAGAGAAAGGGTGGCTACAGTATCTAAGACTCTGAGGGAGTGAAACATTTTCTCCGATCAGAGGATGGTGGCCCCAAGAGGATGGGCAAATCTCTGCTGTTATTGTTCCTTTTCTTTCTCTCTTTGTTCTCTTGCCTCTTAGCCTCATACATAGGCACAGATGTAAGAAGTTTATGACAGATCTAGGTAAACAAATGCCCAGCTCTCTGGCCAAAGGATGGAAAAAAAGAAATTGCAGAGAAACTCATTGTACAAGGGGCATCACAGAAACAGACAAATCTGGCAAATTAAGCCCAGAAAGTTGTTTATGAAATCCTGAGCTCACCCCTGAGGTGTACAAATGTGAATCTGATTTAAATGGCATGCACAGACACTGGAAACAGAGCTATGACATAAACTACTGCCAAAGCCCCGACTATACAGTGGGTGGGCCGTAGATAAACTAGCTTTGAATAGCCCTGCAAAAATTTTAAAACAACCCTCATATTGAAGCATTGACCTACAGAACTTAGTTTCAATCAACTAGGTTGATTTTATATCCAAACAACAAAAATACCAACATGTACCATAGAATTTTCCAGTCACCCAAATCTCATAATATTGAAAATGAACAACAGACAAAAATTTCTTGGCATAAAAAAAACAGAAAAATATCAATTCATATGGGAAAAGACAATCAACAAAACATCAAATTTGAGACAACAGATGTTACATTTATCTGAGAGGCTTACAGAAGCACCTTGTAAAAGTATTCCAACAAATAAAAGCAAACACCCTTGGAACAAGTGAAAAGAGAAATTCTCAGCAAAGTAACAAATGATATAAGGAATGGAAATGTTTTTAAAAATAAAAATTTACAAGTGAAAAACTTGAAAACAGAAACTAAACCCAGAAAAACAAGAATCTCCAACTGTTTTGGATTTAATAGCATCATGGAGATAGCAAACGAGTCAGTGAGATAGATCTGTAAAAAGTGTACATTAATTCAGCCACTGGAGAAAGCAGTTTAGAGATTTCTTAAAGAACTTAAAACAGAACTGCCAATTGATCCAGCAAGCCCATTACTGGGCATGTGCCCCCCAAAAATCAATCATTCTACACCTGCATCTGCATGTTCATTGCAGCGTTACTCACAATAGCAAAGAAAAAATCAACCTGGTTATCCATTAACAGTGGATTGAATACAGAAAATATGGTACATATTTTCTGTGGAATACTATGTAGCCATACAAAAGAACAAAATCATATCCTTTAAAGCAACATGGATGTAGCTGAGAGGCTATTATCCTAAGCAAATTAGCACAGGAACAAAAAACCAAATACTGCGTTTCTCATTTGTAAGTGGAAGCTAAACATTTAGTACACATATCCAGGAAGAAAGAAACAATAGACATTGGGGAAAACTAGAGGGCGAAGAGTGGTGTGGGCTAAAAAACTAAAAACAACTACATACTGGGTGCTATGTTCACCACCTGGGTGATGGGATCCTTTGTACCCCTGAGGTAAACATCATACAATATACCCATGAAACAAACTTTTACATGTAACCCCTGAACATAAAATAAAAGTTGAAATAAGAAAGAGAAAATGTCCAGTCTGACCAACAAAGATGGAAAAACATGAGCAGAACATTGGTTTCCTTTGAGAAACCACTCATCTAAATTGAGAAAGATTTACATAGAAAAATACCAAAAATAAAGTGTTTTTATTAAAGTCTGGAAAATTTGACAGAAGACATAAACATATAGATTCAATAAACTCACTGAACCCCGAACAGCAGATACACAGATAATTGATACTTAGATGCATTATAATCAAACTGCTAAAAAAAAATTGTCTAGTGACAAAGAAAAATTCTGAAAGCAGCCTGTGTAAAATTACACACTACTTACAGGTTAACAGTAATTCAAGTGACAGTATATTTCTTCTCAAAGAGCACGAAGGACGAAGACAAAAAGAAAGTAATATAAAATGTTTAAAGAGCTGAAATAAATCAACTATCATCCCAGAAATATATATCCTGTGAAAATATTCCTTAGCAATGAAAGTGAAGTAAATACATTCTCAGATTAAAGAAAACTGAAATAATTCATTGCAGGAAAACCTGTTTTTAAGAAAAATTTCTAAATAGATTTTTAGATGGAAATAAAATGGTAGCAAATGACAGAAAAAGTAGACTTTAGGACAAAGAAAATTACCAAGGGTAAGAAGGAATTATTTGTTGAATAATAATGTGGTTGATCACAGATGTCAATACACATTTTTCAACATTATTTTTTCTTGCTACATAGTGCACCTCTTTTAACATGCAGATCTAAAATTTCTTCAATTCATAAAAAATTTTCTTCAATTCATAAAAATATTTTCTCATTTTTATATCAACCATTTTATATATAATTTCTTAAATCTCAACCACTCCTTAACTTTTGGGTTTTAATCTCAAAACATTCTCCCTGTCATTACATTTAAAAACATAATGATGATTTTTTTCTCATTAATATGTTGATGTTGCTTTGATGTCATTCTTTTTAACTTATCCACCTTTTATGTTTTAAGCACATACTGTGTGCCAGGTATCCTTTTGGATAGAGTGGAAAGTTCATAAAATTCCTGATGTCATGTGAATTTTAGTTGGAAGTCAGAAAAATAAGCAAAATCATTTTATTGAGCATTGAAGGCTTTAATGAAAATTGATGTTAGTGATAAACTCTAATTTATTCTTATTTTAGTTTATTATTTTTAAACATTTTTTATTTGTATTTTATGCATTATATTTCTCCTTTCTTTTTACATTTCATTTTTGCTTTTGTTATGCAATTTCTTTTTTAACAGCTTTATTGAGGTGTAGTTGACATAGAGTGGACTGCACATATTTAAACCATATACTTTGATGATTTTTATATTTGAATATCCCCTTAACCATCATCACAATCAAGATAAGAATATTTCTAATATCCTGAAAATTTCACCCCTTGGGAGTCCCACGGGATCCCACCACAAATCTCTTTTTTCTTCAATTACTACTGATTAGCTGACATTTTCTAGACTATATATTAATGAAATTATACTGTACATGCTCTTTTTTGTCTTTTCCTTCCAAGGTAGTCAACTTGGGAATTAAGCATCTTCTATCCTTAGCAAATTTAACATTTTCACAGTCATGTTATACCAATTGTTTAAGGTGACAGTAGCTTCCTACAGTCCACAAAAGAAAAGACTAGTTCCTTGTCACCATCAAGTCTTTCATAATCTGGCATTGATGTAGTCTTTTGGCTTTATTTGTATGCCTTTGTTTACCACAACAGGATAACAGGAGTGCCTGTCCTCACTTAGGTCCAAGATGGTGGTAAAACTTCAAAGTATAGAAACCTTAGAAGAAAAACCTAGGCGATATCATTCAGGACATAGGCAGAGGGCAAAGATTTCTTGAGGAAAATGACAAAAGCAGTTGCAAGAGAAGCAAAAATTTGTCTTTGCATTTTAATACTTAAGATAATGCTAAGACTCCTTAAACAGTAATATGAGCATTTTCATTTGTTCTATTCCTTTTTTTATTTCTGCATCTCCCTTCACATTCTATTTTTTTACTATTTTAGTCATATATATATATTTAGTCATATATATATTTAGTCATAAAATACATATGTATATATATTTTTTAGTCATATATATATTAGTCATATATATGTATATTATATATACGTATATTTTTAGTCATATATATGTATATATAATATACATATATATATTTTATGATTAAATATATATATGATTAAAATATATATATGTATATATAATATATACACACACACATAATATGGGTCAAAAAAGAGTATTATAAAAGCACTGAAAGGATAACAATATCAATTGATTTCTATACAAAAATGAAATGCTATTATCTATTTATTTTGAGGAGTTCAGTTTTCCTTGTCCAATAAACTTTTACAATGTGAGAAACTATAGAATATTTAAAAGGAGATGGGTCTTTCTAGATTTCAAAATATTTAAGAATATTATTTTCATTTGTTTGTTTTTAGTTTTGTTTTTGTCTGAATTTTCTTTTTTTGGCTTATTTTTATTGCTGCTGAGAGCATTGAAGCTAGATGTTTTTGTTCCTGGAGCAGTACCACTATGATTTGTGTAGTGTTCCCACCCTAACAGGGTTTCAGGACTTTTAGTACACTCAGTGGTCCTGGAAAACCAAACAACAAACAATGCCTATACACACTGAGGAAATATACGCAAGTTCTATTTTCAAAAATTTAAAAATATGTAATGTTTTCACACCTTAAATTTTAGGGAGCATTTATTAGAACCAGGTCTTATACTTGTGTAGTACAAGGTATTTTATAGGATTTTGTTCTAAGTGACTGCCAATAAATTATTCATGTATTCAAAATCACCTAACAGGCACCTCCTCTGTCCTAGTCAGTGTGTGGTGCCAGTGATTTAGTGTAACAAAGAGACCACAGTCCAAGGCTTGATGGTACTTATATTTCAATAGGCCAAACAAAAAAAGGAAACAATTTTAGATAGTGGTAAGTAATGTAGAGAAAATAAAACATGGTAATTGAATAGGGAGTGACCTTAGATGTCAGGGAAAGTCTAACACTTTAGAAAGTACATTTAAGGGGAGTTCTGAATTACTAAAACAAACCAATTACGAAAATATGTAGGAAAGTGTGTTCCCAGCAATGTAAAGGGCAAAGCTAAAGATCCTATGGAAGAGACATGTTTGTTAATATTGAATATAAAGCCAGTGTGGTTGAAATGCAGTAATTTTGAGGCATAATGGTGCAAAATGACATGTTGTATTTTATACATAAATATATATATATATTTTTCAACTTTAATGAAATATATTTGAAAAGCACAGAGAAATTTTCTTGCTAAAGTTGAGCCCAAGGCTTCACCATTTTTGCAATAGCTAATTGGAAATGCAATCAATATCTGACTGAAAGACATCCAACTACAGATAAAGCAGCAGTTTAATAATTATTTTGATGTATTAGTTTTGCTAACCAAACAAATTAGTTCTCTTTCTTGAAGACTTTGTTGTTAAAACATGAAGAAATTGAGGATAGGTATTAGATAAGAATATCAGAAGTTGAACCATACAACTAGTGGAATCAGGAGAAAACATTAAGATGCATGGAAGCACTAGAATAACACGTATTTATAGCTGCTGCTAAGGAAGCAATAAAGAACTGAGTCCATATGACTTTACTGTGTGCTAAATGACTGTATAGTCCCTGAACAGTGTTGCAGCCCCCATGAGCTGACTACTGCAGCTGAAATTGCACTGTTTAATGAATTTCTCATGTATTCTTCTAATATCACCTCATTGGCTTGTGTATCTGCATATATTGTCCTGCTTCTTAAATTCTGACAGAGCTTTGATAACACAAATGCTATTTAATTCTCACAACAAATCATCTGATAAGATAAATATTAAAAGGATTTGATAATAATTTAAAGGTCACACAATCAGTCAGTGGAAGATGTGGGATTAGAATTGAAATGCATCTGACACTAAAGCTAATATTCTAGAGTAAACAGACATTTAGTCAAGTGTTTTACATAACACTGATTTATGCACAACTCCAGGTTGCATAGCTGTAGTGAAGGTCAAAATTTAATACGAGTTAAGAGAATAAGAAGACAAGACATGGGCTGGAAGAGAATTTTTGCAAAATATATATCTGACAAAAGACTGTTGTCCTCACAAAGCAAAAAACACTTAAAAATCAACAATAAGAAAATGAGCAATTAAATTTTTTAAATGGCCAAAATATATGAATAAACATATACAAAGAAGACATACAGATGGCAAATAAGCATATGGAAAGCTGCTCCACATCACATATATTGAGGAAAGGCAATTTCTCTCCTACCTAAAGGAATAGAAAACATGCCGTTTACATATATGTGCACACATTAAAAAACCTGAACATGGATGTTTATAGCAGCTTTATTCATAATTGCTAATACTTGGAAAGAACCAACAGGTCCTCAGTAGGCGAATAGATAAGTAAACTGTGATATGGAGAGACAATGAAATATTATTCAGTGCTAAAAATAAATGAGCTATTGAGCCATGAAAAGATGTGGAGGAAACTAAAATGTATATAACTAAGTGGAAGAAACCAATCTGAAAAGGCTACATACTGTATGGTTCCAATTATATGACTATAAAAAATATGGTAAAAAAAATCAGTAGTTGTCAGCAAGGAGGGATCAATGAATAGTAGGGACACAAAAGATTTTCAGGGCAGTGAAATTATACTTTAAACTACAAGGTCATGAAATATATTTATAAAACCACATACTATAAAACAAGAATAAATCCTAATGGATTTTGGATGATAATGGTGTGTTAATGTAGGTTCATTGATTGTAACAAACACAGAAACTTGGGGAAGGATGTTGACAATGGGAGAGACTGTTCTTGGGGGAGAGGGTATATGAAACTTTCTGTACTTTCTGCTCAATTTTGCTGTAAACCTAAAACTGCTCTAAAAATAATGTCTATTTTAAAAAACTTAATACAAGAACTCTGAAAGAAAGTGAGTTTATCTACACCCAAAGAATTTTGGGTCACAAAAAAAATTGTATTTTTTTTTATATGTTTGGCAACAGAGGTGAAAGGCAGTATGAAAACAGCACAAAGATTTATTTATTTGTTTACTTATTTGTTGGTCTTTCCAGTGTACATGATTAGATATTTAATTTTAATGTTTCAGAGGTGTTCCTGAAGAAGACATAATTACAATTCCATTAATTTCATATACTGCCACTAAGAGCAATTTAGGATATTGCATTAATAATAACAAAATACATTTATTAAAAATTGATAACCAGTTATTCAATTATTAATTAGTTAATGTTTTCTAATGATAGTCATCACAGAAAATCATATCAGTGATTTCAAAATATTATAGTTCTTTTAAAAGACGTAGTGCTTCACATTTGTTTCAAAACTGTATTCTTGAAAAAAAGCACTGACATTTCAAATTGGTACTAAAATATGGCAAATATGTCCCTCACTCATAGATTTTGTATTTTAGGGGACCATATCTGTACGGAAAAAAATTGATACATTTTATATTTGAACAAAATAAGTCAAAAAAGTCATATGAAAGTTTATGTGGGATTTAAACAGAAGGATGTGAATGTCGAATTAGAAGTCTACAGACGTTTTGATTTGTGTCTACTCCACATATTAATTATAGTGGATGACAAGTCTACTGTTTCCATACTCAGTAATTTTCTATAAAGAAAGTTTAGATATTATTTGTCATGATTAATTGAGAAGAAATAAATCCCAATATTGACAAAAAGAAAACTAAATTGTTTCATTAAGAAAATACACAGATGAAAATTCTACCTTCATCACAGCAAATTTTGTCATGTAGCAATTTTTAGCACATTTCAACATGGGGAAATATTCATAATTCAAAAAACATTTTCCTTGATTTTGGAAATAGCTCTCCTTAATTTTCTCTTTCACATAAATTTATAATAATCCAGAAATTTGCCATGCCTTTGTATTACTAAGGGTTTTTAAAATGCCTCCTGAATTGACAGCTTTTTCTTTCAATTTACTCATTTAATTCTGTAAATCTGTGCTTATATTGTTATATGTTTAAATAACTTAAGTTTGTTGCCCACATGCCTAACAGTTTCTCAGCTCAAATTCCTCCTTGTATCTGTGATTCACCTTGTGAAATTATTTCCTTCCTCCAAAGATATGATTTACTTAGTCTGTAGCAATTGTGTGAGACCTGTTATTGAGAGTGTTTTTCTTCTGTTACAATTCTTAAAATCCTTTAATTATTAATTTTTCAGTGTGAAACCCTTACATCATGCTGCTAATATGAAATCAAACTGTAAGCTCATGTGAGAAGGCCCATGGTTACACCTTCTAAAGTGACTTTTTACCCACCCAAACTCTAAGCCAAACCAGATATTTTTGTTTAGCTGATCTTTAAAAGCTGAACTTCTAAGATCGCTGACTTTAGGAAGGACTTTCCAATTTTGTGTACCCAGTATCTGGGTGACCATTAAAGGCAAGGCATTTGAAAACTGACATTCTCCAGGGGCAGTCACGCATACACACTGAAGTCTTATATTGTCTAAATTTTTAATTACTAGGAAAAATTTTCCTTTGTTTGGAGAATTCAGCTATGTATTTATAAGTATTTTATTATATGTCATTTCTTCAACTCTTCTAATGAGATTTATAAAAGTCACATTTTTTTTTTTTGAAATTTTGTTCTGGTACTCCTATAGTTTTAACATCTGTCCTTGCAAAAATCTCATGTTGAATTGTAATTGCCAGTGTTGCAGGTGGGTCCTGTTGAGAGGTGTTTGGCTCATAGGGGTGGATCCCTCATGGCTTGGTGCTGTCTTCACTATAGCGAGTGAGTGCTCATGAGATCTTGTCCTTTAAAAGTATCTGGCATCTTCCTCCACCACCACCCCACACTTTCTCTCTTGCTGCTGCTTTCCCCATGTGAAGTGGCTGTTCTTGCTTTGCCTTCTGTCATGAGTAAAACCTCCCTGAGGTCTCCTCAGAAGCATATAAAGTCTATGCTTCCTGTATAGTTTGAAGAACTGACAACCAATTAAACCTCTTTCTTATAAATTACCCATGCTCATGTACTTCTTTATAGAAATGCAGGAATGGCCTAATACAGGTACTAAGTATATAATATAGCCAGGAAACAGAGACGGTGCAAACAAGTGTCTTGAGATTCATTTTGAACTTAGGGTGAAATAATTCAGTCTTTCATAATTAAGTATGGTTAGTTACAGGTTTTATACCGCTTGATATAAAGCATAAAAACCTTAAAATATTATACTGGCAATTCTTCCCATGCAGACTTTATGTTATTTGTTGTAACTTTACTTTGCATGTTAGACACCATAGAATACTTTGTTACTATTTTTGCTTTAAATACTAAGGTATCTTTGAATTTTTAAAGAAGAATGTCTGCTGTATGTAATAACAGAGTTTGAAATAACAGAGTTCTTATTTCCTTTCTTGAATTACAGCTGGAGAATTCTCTACAGGCAGTAAACTGAGCAATTATAAGGCTTATTTAAATGCTTTTCAATTTTTAGGAGTTATTTTCTTTCATTATCATAAAGTCTATGTCTTGAAAAAATATAGCTATTGTTTCAAATACTTTCTTTTTTTAATTGGCAGGGTAAATTCAGTCCCACCTACTTCATATTGGCTTAGAGTAGAAGTTTCCCTTATGTAGCATAATTATTTTTATTCCTATTTGAAAATGTAGTCAGTAATATATAACTGACATTTTACTTTTCCGTTTTACCAAAACTTCATATTATAAATGAATTTCATTTTTATTTTATTGCATTTTAATCAAAGAATGATCTAGCACATTTTGGGCAATTTACTTCTTTATTTGCAATTTATGAAATGTTTCAGTTTTAAACGTGGCTTCAAAACTTTTACTAGCTTGTGTCATAGAATCAGACTTTCTAGTTATTAGAGTGATTCTGGACATATGTGTAATATAATATTTCAAAAAGCAAGATAATCAAGCATAAAAGTTTTTGATATAAAATACTGTCATGATACTTGTAATAATTTACTTCATTAGTTAATTTTAAAACTCATGTTGCAAATATAGACATATACCTAAATATTTTTTTGGTAGACACATGAAGAGACAGGTTACTATATAGAGCACTGCTATGTTAAGTATGTATTTAATTATATAGTAAGTTTTCAGTTAAATGAACATTTGTACCATCTATATTATTTAAAATAATCTGATTATTTTCTTCATCAAGATTCATCCAATTGGTACTTTCTTTTTTCTGGCATTTAAGAAATTAGTTCTAGACAATTTCTTACCTACTATCTTCATATTCTAGTTTTTATCCACTGCTATTTATTTTGCTTCTGGAATATAAATTATTCCAAATTTGAATTAAGCAAATAATGATTAATCAGTTTAGATTACCATATAAACTATTTCATAAATTAAAATTTTTAGTAGGTTCTTGCTGCTGCTGCTTCTGCTGCTGTGTTTGATTGCTTTACTTGTGTGTTTTCTTATATCTCAGGAGTTGCTGTTTTATTCTTTAATATAGTAATCATAAAACTTAAAAAAGTCAATATTATAAATCTATGTTAATTTCTTGGACAAACAAACATGTTTTAATGAAAAAAAAAATCACTGAAGATTTCTCTAAGGGGAAAAGTCATAGATTTAAATGTTGTAAGCGGTAGTTCAAAGTGTTTACCATAATTACTGAAAAAACTCACATGTTGGATAAAACGGACTGAGTTCACAGTTGTCTGTACAAATCCTTAAAGAAATACCACTGCACATTGTTCAGCAAAGAGTCTGGTTACACTCATGAAGAGTCTGGCATAATACAGTCATCCCGGGTTGATGGCTCTTTTTGTCCTCAGCTGATTAGAGTCAGCTGTGATGAAAATATTTCGCCTTTTAACTTAAACAAGTTCTGTTGTAACTGGTATACTTATTTTTTATTGTCTGTCATCCTAAGAGAATTTTCTTTCAAGATAAGATTAAGTATTATAGAATACTAATGTGTAGAACTATTAAAAACTCCAATATTGAATGAAATCTTTCTTCGCAGAACCATATCGCCAAAGCCCACATTGTGTGACAATATTATCTTGGCTTAAACACACTAAGCCACATGTCACAAGTATATTTGGTATATTTCAAACATATATTTCTCAGATGTCTCTGATCTATTATAATAAAAAATTACTGAGTTGATAATAGAAGCATTGTATTGGTCTAATCAGTAGAACATTACCTTTTGAATAAAAAGTGTCACTAATGTACAGTGTTGTGACACTATCAGCAAGATTTTATATGATGTGGCTTTATAGCAAATGGTATTATCTTTCATAGCTTAATATTCATGTCATAATGATAAGAATTAACACAAGGTGCTTTATCATTTTAAAAGTGTCCACTAAAACTAGTTTGTTCTATTTTTTTAATCCAAAAAGTCAATGGCTAAATCTTAGATTTACAAATAGAAACATTTTAAGCAGAATATCCTATTAAACTGTTAATTTTCAGTATTCTAGTAAAAGATGACAAACTCAACCGTTAGTTAAATCTCCTAATACAGTGATAACTTTGCAGACTCTAGTAAATGGTTTGCTTATGTAAGGAGACTTTTGGAACTTGTGAATAAAAAAAAAGGTCTATATTTCATTATTAAAATAATTGAGGAATTTAAATATAAACCAATACTTCTATTATTAAGTGCCAATTCTGATCAGAATGGTTTGGGTTATGCAGTCTAGTCCTAGTACTCCATATGCTGTTGGACTAAAAATGTATAGAATCTTGAAGTCTACAAAAGTTTGATTTAATTGAAATCTGTAGAATTTTAATCTAATTTTAAAAGTCTAATATTTTTTGACATCTCTTCATTTTTATGAGGCAGAAGCAAATATTGATATTTTCCTATATTTTCCAGAAAAGTTTAAAAAAATCCTGTTTTTTTTTCATGATTGTAAATGCGGAAGTTGGATTTAAAGATAACAGTATTATAAATTATAGAATATATCTCCTATAGGCCATCTCTCCTCCAAATGAAAATATAATACTTGTCTTTTTTGCCTTATTCCTAGAGCAGCAATCCAACCTCTTTTTTATCACTTTTAAAAGATTTTTTATTAATATTATATTAGAGTGTATACATTTACATATACATATACTTTGCATTGTTTAATGACACAAGGTGGGTGGATAACAAGGACAAGAGATTGAGACCATCTTGGCCAACATGGTAAAACCCATCTCTACTAGAAATACAAATATTAGCTGGGCATGGTGGCACGCGCCTGTAATCCCAGCTACTTAGGAAGCTGAGGCAGAACTGATTGAACCGGTACTGGGAGGTGGAGGTTGCAGTGAGCCAAGATCATGCCACCGCACTCTAGCCTGGGCTACAGAGCAAGATTCCATCTCAAAAAACAAACAAACAAACAAACAAATCAAAACAAAAAAAAACTTTTAACACTTCAAATTATTTTAAAACATGAAACGTTTTATTTTTTTAATATTTTATACCCAAGTAAAGAATAAAGCTTTTTTTAGTTCCTGTCTAAATAGCAAAGTTTATCTTAAAAAATATTTTAAATTTAGAAAAACATTCATAGATTTCCATAAATTCACACTGAAGCTCCCGAAGTATTTTGAGACTTTATAATCTGAAACATTAATTTACTCTTGTGTTATATCTGACTGCATTGATCAGATATTCATTAAGTATAGACATAATGATAAATTTTATGACCAAGTGGAAAAGTAAATTAAAATAGCTTGCAATGATGGAGGAGGGTGTAATTGTTTAAAGCATGGAACTCCCATGCTTCACATAGAACAGACTCAGAAAGGTTTTCTTTTATAGCTGAAAAACAGAATTAAATAAATCCATGAAAAGGCAACAACAGCTTCTCTTATCCAACTAGGATCACAGACGACTAACCAAACTGAAAGTTCATACACACAAAATTAAAAATAAACAAAAAATTAAATCATTATAGAGTTAAAACAAAATTTCACAAGAGGCTATAATTTCCAGTATGAAACTCACTCATGATTCAGGACCACCAGAAAACCAACTGAGAACAAAAGGATTTATAAATGTTAACTTTTTTCATTTCTGTGGGCAAGTGCAACAGTACTTTTGAGTGAAGCTCACCAAGGAAATCTCCGTCGAAACTTGAAATTGTTAAAATGACTGCTGGAGCTAAAGCCAAAGCAAACCAAAGCAAACAATAGTGACTAATACACACACAAAGCTGAGTCAATTAATTTGCCATAGCAGACAACCCATGACAAGGAGGGGAGTTATTGAACAGTTTCCTAAGAGGTATTATTAGAAATTTTTCAGTGCAGGAAAAGGGAGTTCATCTTGGTTATGATAACCAAAGAATAAAAACTAATTTCCAAATATGTCTGTACTTAACTTATTAAAATAAGTCCCATTGTGCATTATTTAGGAAACAATCTTTATTTAGGTGCAATAATAGTCTTGTGTAACGGAGTATTTCAAAATTGATGCTTCTTTATCACTTCATGTTGTAGGAAAACACTATATTCAGGTTCAATATCTCCTAGGCCAGTGCCACATTAAATATAAAACGTAATTTCTACAACAGACAAAAATAAAAAAAGACTGAACTACATTGCTTCAATAAATAATGTTCTTTCAACTTGAAAGTGTTTGCGGATTGTTTCAATTAATCTTAACCAGATAACTGGAGAAGTTACAATGCTTTTTATTTTTAGCACTGTAGAAAGTAAATAAGAAACCATGTAGTGAAGTTTAAAGTTGTAAGGTATTTTAAGATATCATCTAGTTCAATAGCTTTGTTTTACATATATACCCTCTGTGGTTCAAGAAATATATTACCAGCCCCACATTAGACCGTATGTTAATGGAAGAAGCATGACTGGTGCCAATGTTGGGAGCCATCAGACAATTGCTCTTCCACGACATTCACTGATTAGCTTAGTTTATGCCATTTTCTAAGATATTCAAATGCCTAAAAATAACAGAAAATATATTTACTTTTTAAAATAGAAGTTCAGTCTAAATATATACTAGCTTTTATATGTATGATGGGTATATTCATAAAATACATACAAAAAATCCAATTTTTCATGAAAGAAAAACAGTATTCTTCGTGCACCCATATTTCTTCATTTCCTTAAACAAAATTAAGACAGTAAGATCTTTTAGGGCTTATTGTCCAACAGCACTCACCACTACTGTCGTAATGAACATTTTTGATTGCTCTTCTCAGTTGGCAATAAAATTGTTTCAAAGACTGTATTTTATTACTCTAGTGATATATATCTACAGCAGCCCAACCACTGTTATAAATGCAATCTGACCTTTTCTGGAACTATTTGAGTACACAAATAGAAAAATGTGACTGTATATTGGCAACCACAGACATCATTAAGCTTTCCACTGAGTTAATGAAAGGCTGAGTTTGTGGGGGTGTTGATTTCACCCAATTTTCAAACTGAGTTACTGCAAACGTCCATTAAATATTCAAAATATAATGTCAACGTTGTGGAAGGACACAGTCTCTCTGCACAAGGTTCCTCTGATGCTTTTGCAATTTTAAATAATGATTAAAACACAGTTGCTCAGAAATAAGGACTCTTCAAAGAGGACGGAGGATATAATACATTGCTACTATTTTCAGATTTTTAGAATTTATTTATTTATTTATTTTTATTATACTTTAAGTTCTGGGGTACATGTGCAGATCGTGCAGGATTCTTACATAGCTATACACATGCCATGGTGGTTTGCTGCATCCATCCCCCCCATCATCTACATTAGGTATGTCTCCTAATGTTATCCCTCCCATTTAGAATTTATTTTAAGAAACAACATAATTACCTAATGTTCTTAATTAAGCCTATAGGATGAGAAAACTCAGGAAATATCTCTACTCTAGAATTTTGCTTTTAAAAAAAATCAAAACTTTGGACTAATATAACATGCAAACTCATGTTAAAACATTGTTTTTAACACTGGGACTCCACAGAATAAATGGTAAGACAGGAATTAATTCAACCTTTAACACCTTGGAGATTGATGCAGAAATTTTTCCTCTAATGATTCTTTCAAGTGGCTTTAAAATCCTGACAAATAATATGTTCTGGGTGTATTTGTGGATGAGCACCTGTTTTGTAAAGGCCTTGCCTTTTAAAAACAACAATAATCCTAAATACTGCCACTCAAAGTTTCATGAGTAGAAGGTAGTAGAGCTTATCACCTTGTGTGTGAGCTAAATTTAAGTTGAATTCATCACTACATGGGAATATGGAATTAAGATGTTTTTATGTAGATTAAGAGAAGTATGATTTACCATTAAATACTTAAGATATAATACAATTATTTTCTTACTGATTATATAAGGATGATCTGATTTTAAAGAAATTGCAATATAGTTCTACCTAAATATCTAAACACACTTAATTTCTTGAAATAAAATGAATATAGTTTAGTTGTTTCATTGAACTTACATTAAAATTATACAATAAAGATGCTATAAAAAGGAAAAGTGCAAATCAGTGTATGTATTATTCCTAGTGTTACAATAATCAGTTTACATTGACTGGTTTATATAAACTTGGTTAGTAACATCCAGAAATTATTGATGTCTAATATAAGATGAATACTTTGGTTGCCATTATTTCAACCAAATTTATTAATGGCTCTGACTACAAATGAATATCTTCTTTGATTAAAATAAATTTTACTATATATATTTATAAGATTTTACTGATTTTTTATTATGTTTATTTTTTATTAGACTTTAAGTTTTGGGGTGCATGTCCAGAATATGCAGGTTTGTTGCATAAGTATACACGTGCCATGCGGGTTTATTGCACTCCTCAACCTGTCATCTACATTAGGTATTTCTCCTGATGCTATCCCTCACCTAGCCCCCACAACACCCAGACAGGCCCCAGTGTGTGATGTTACCCTCCATGTGTCCATGTGTTCTCACTGTTCAACTCCCACTTATAAGTGAGAACATGCGGTGTTTGGTTTTCTGTTCTTGTGTTAGTTTGCTAAGAATGATGGTTTCCAGCTTCATCCATGTCCCCTGCAAAGGATGTGAACTCATCCTTTCTTATGGCTGCATAGTATTCCATGGTGTATATGTGCCAGATTTTCTTTATCCAGTCTATCATTGATGAACATTTGAGTTGGTTCCAAGTCTTTGCTGTTGCAAACAGTGCAGCAATGTACAAACATGTGCTTGTGTCTTTATAATAGAAAGATTTATAATCCTTTGGGTATATATCCAGTAATGAGATTGCTGGGTCAGGTGGCATTTCTGATTCCAGATCCTTGAGGAAACCCCACACTGTCTTCCACAATGGATGAACTAATTTACACTACCTCCAACAGTGTAAAAGCGTTCCTATTGCTCCACATCCTCTCCAGCATCTGTTGTTTGCTGACTTTTAAATGATTGCCATTCTAACTGGCATGAGATGGTGTCTCATTGTGGTTTTGATTTGCATTTCTCTAATGACCAGTGATGATGAGCTTTTTTCCTATGTTTCTTGGTCACATAAATGTCTTCTTTTGAGGAGTGTCTGTTCACATCCTTTACACAATTTTTAATGGGTTTTTTTCTTGTAAATATTTTTGATACTACTATTCAGTTGCTTAAGTTGCCACTGAATAGTTTTCTTGATTTGTTGGGCGTATAGTACCTGTCATGATAATTTGCTAATGAATTGATAATCCAATATTGATATCCAAAATTGATAATCATGTTTTAGATTGATATTTCCAATGTCACTTGGAAATTCATGTAATTTGACTGTTCATGTAATTACTCTAAATGGTACTCTGCATAATTATATTTAAAATTGATATAACCAGGATTGGGTTTAAGAAAAAACATTCTGAGTACACTGTCCAGGGACAAATCAGAAATAAATGTATAAAGAGAAAAAATCATTGTTAGCTTCCTAGTTGTGAATGACATTTGAAGCCATTTATGGAATACAGTTCATGAAAGAAGAATAGATTTTGAGAAAAGCATAGAATATTCACTTTTAAAATGAGAAATTTGAAGTGCTAGAAGTTATTAAAGATAGATGACTGTTCCCATCTGATTAGAGTACGTAGGACAGTGGTAAATTCTGTATTTAGAAAGCAATGCTGGTAGTTACTATAAATAGTTGGCTGTTCAATTAATCTTTATGGGATGTATTATTCTAGTTCACCCTATCTTGTCTTTTCAAGAATGTGGCTTTGGTTAAATATCAAGTAGAAAATATGCTTAGGTAACAGAAAATCCTTTAATATGTTCTTTCTTGTTTGAATCTTTGGTCCTGTCTTAAAGGAAATATATATAATGTCCAACCAAGAAACTACTACTTTGAATGATTTTTTAGTTTTTGACAAAATTTAATTTAGAGAGGCAGAAGTTCAATGAATAAGTACTAGGGACTTAAGAAAGAGAAAGGTATATAATTTAAATAATTAAAAACACTGAACACTACCGTGGCTTTTAGATAAAAAACAGATAATAAACAAGACATTACATACTAGTTATGTGGCCTAAATCTTTGTATTTTGCTATGTTTGTTAATTTATCCTTTCTTAATCTTATATTGATTTGCATTAAACCATTAATGTATGAAGGAACTACCTTTTTAAGTTAAGGAAATAGGGACATAAAAGCATGAGATTTCTTAATTGATGCAGAGTCTTGGGCTTTAAGAGGCATTTCAATAAAAAATATTACTGACAGCTCTAAAAAAATAACAAAAAGTATGATCTCTACAAAGAAAAAAAGCCACAAGGAGTAAGGCAGTAAGATTAGCCAGTGTCTCAGCATTTTAGTTAGGAGAAAGGATAAGTGGTTTCTGTAGTCTTGTATTAGATTATTAAAAATGTTTGTGCATTGATTCTTACCAGAATTCTAATAGCTCAACATACTCTAGCAATGTTTAAACAAATTGATCCAGCTACATTTTTAAGCCAGAGATAAAACATTACTACATTCAGATTTAGATAAGAATCTGTCAGAAGAAATGAAAAAAAATTATTTTAGATGGAGTTTTAACCACAGTTCATTTTCATTTATTTTTACTAAAATATAACATTTTCCAGAAGGTATTTTTCAACTTGAGATGAGAGTCTTCTATCAAATAGGTTTTAGTGACATATAAGAACCCAATATGGTCACATGGAGTAGTATTTCAAAAGCTAATCCATTTGGTTTGCAATATAGTCTGCTAGAACTCAGAAAGAAGGAAGATAAAGTGCAAAAAGGGTAGTTCACTGGAAGAAACATCACCACCCACTCAAATAATAAATGTGGCAAGGAAGAAAGTCACTGATTCAACAATATTACTTGCTCAACAAGTGGTTAATGCTTATTCTTGGTAGAACAAAGCTTTGATAGACATTCGCAATACAATGGTAAATAAGACAGATGTTTGTTCTGGCCTCATAAATCAAAATGCTTTAATTGCTTCATTTAGAGAAAACTCACGACTAATTAAAAACTGGATATTGGGATTCTTATCATCTCTGACACAACAGAGACTGCTGTTACCAATGGTAAATAACTTCATGTCAATGTGCAAACTAGAAAAACGGGAAAAACATAAAAGTCAGTTAAAAAAATGGGGAAGTATGTGTGACAGAAAAACAAAGTCAGTGAAGATAAAGTTTTGGGTTTTGCTTGGGACACTTTTTTAGGAGTCTATACAGCCTTATTTAGCCGTGAAGTGTTTATTTAGTGTATTTCCTCAATCATTTATTGACTGTTACACATGAATCCACTTGGGAATTAGCAGAGGCCTTCCAAAACTAAGAAAGTATATTTATTACCAAAATGGTAAAATTTTTACTCAGCTAAATATAAAATCAACCCATAACAAGTGTTTTGTTTAACTCATTATTAATGAGAGATTTTGGCAATCCATCATGTACAACTCTTATGTATAACTCTTCAGGTATTACAGGATCTCTGGGGTGTCATTTTTCTAGCTGGAAACCTCTGTGGCCAGTGGCATCTTAGCCCAAGTTTTGCTCAGCCCCACTGGACTCATTTCATCTACTTGGCCTGGCAGGCTGTGCTTGGCTCACACTACCAGCCTGGGTCCCACATCTCCCAAGAGCAAGTCAGGCTTGGAACAGCAAGTTGTGTGTGAGCAAGTGTGGGCTACAGACACTGCCCACGGTGAGATGTGCCAACTGCTGCAGCAGGGTGGGCAGCTCCAGGTGCTGGCATTGGTGTCCGGTCTGTGAGGCTGCAGCCAGACCAGGCTCAGTGCAAGTGGCTTCCACAGCTTGCACAAGGGAACATGGTGGCACCAGAAGCTTGGAGATGCTAGAAACCACAAGGCCCCAAAGAGAATTACAGCCCTGACTCTGGGAACTCCCATGTCTGGGCTCCCTGAAGGGCTGCAGCTCTTCTCTCCTTCTCTTTGCCTGTAACATGGCAACAAGGGGCATGTTTCATCCCTATTTGTGTTATAGCTCTTTTATCCCCCACCATTTGATTGGTCCCAAGTTCTTGTCATGTGACTAGGAAGAATGAGGTACACAAACAACTGTAGGGTGAGCAAGACAAAGAGGAGCTTCAAGGACCTCAGTTTTCCACAAGGAATAGCTCCTTTCCACAGTCACGGTGTCCCAATAAGTGCTCAGCTCCTAGCACAGAAGCAGTCCTGGAATGGGTTGCTCCTCTCTGCAGCCAGGTCATCCCAACATCTCTGCAGATCTAAGTAGAGAGGAGGCCCTGAAGTGTGTAGCTCCTTTCTGCAGCTGGTTGTCCTGATGCCTGCTTGAGTCACAGCAGAGAGGAGGTCCTGGAGTGGGCAGCTTCCCTCTGCAGTTAGTTATCCCAATCTCTACACAGCTTTGGCTGAACCTGGGGCTTTTATGGTCCTCAGAAGGGAGGAAGTACATGGGAACTGTTCCATGAGTGGCCATGGGCAGGCCCAGAAAGGGCACTACAAGTTCCCACTCTGATCAACAGGACTGGTAGCCCAGACTGCAGCCCTCAGGCCTTCTCTGGGCTGAAGGTGGGCTTCACTGGGGACCTGTCCCCTTCTGCTCAGAAGCCTGTCTGCCTCCCGCTGCTATTGATGGAGCCCAGGCTGTTCATGCTAAGGGCTGCCTGCAGGCCAGTTTGGCCCTCAGCTATCCTTGGCTTTCCTCCTATGATCATCAGTTTTAAAAGCCCAGAGAGGGTCAAGGAGGCAGGGGGCTGGTGTGTCGGCACTTCTGTGAGTGTGTACACACCTGGCCAGGCTGTGACAGCACCTGGGATCAGCCCTGACTTTGTTCTGAGATTGGAGCAGGTACCAACAACAGGGAGAAGCCAGACAGTGGGGAGCAGGCACTTTTGAGCCTGTGAGGGCAGGGGGACCTGCCTGGGCACTCAAGAGTGCAGGGATGGGTCCATGGCTGTGATTTGGATGGCTGCAGCTGCACCTCCAGAGGGTACGGCTCCTGTTTGCTCCATGGAGCAGGAGGAATCCCCCACCTTTCCCCATCTGCAGCTGTGGTGTGGGTGACTGCAGCTGTGCCTGGTAGGGTGGGATCCCTGCCTGTTCCCAGCCCTGAGAGCACAGGGATATCCGGAGTCACAGCCCTGGCTTGCATGGCTGCAGTACCACCCAAGGAGCTCCTGCCCCAATTTGAAAGGGGTGAGGCTCCCACTTGTCCCTGGTCAGAGTTTCTTCCTGACTCCATGGAGCATGCAGCCCTGACAGTGCCTCCCTGCTGCAGCCAGTGTGATGGCAGCCACTACTCCAGATGGCTCACCACTGCCATCACAGGCAGTACTTGTGAGAATTTAATTTAAGATGAACTCCAAAGTTTTCTCCCTTCCCATGACACCCTTTGTGTGAAGGATAGATTATTGTTTTGTAGCCTCCCCCTCTTTATTTTGCTACCAGATATGCAAAGCCATGCATAGAATAAAAAAGTATAAAATTCTTTATTTTTATTTTTTTGAGACAGGGTATTACTCTGTCGCACAGGGTCTAGTACAGTGGCATGATTACAGCTCACTGCAGCCTCAACCTCCCAATCTCAAGTGATCCTCTTTCCACAGCCTCTCATGTAGCTGAGACCACAAGTATTTGCCACCATCCCAGTTAAAAAGTGTACATTTCAAAAAGGTAAAAGTATGACTTTCAGACAAATATGAAATGAATATATACTGGATTTTATTTGGCTCATTAATTATTGAATAAACATTTAAGTTAATGAGTATTTGAGAATCCAGATTATTTGCAGGCAATTGGACAAAGATTGTTGGATTAGATATGAAATTAGTCAATCCTCAACAGGCCATAAATCTTTGGAGCAGTCTCTTTCTCTGAACAAATTATTTTGCATTACTACTGGTGAAAATCTAAAGTTTCAAAAGAAACTTTACTTAATCTAAAATCATTAAACTAAATTCATCATCCTAAACTCTCATTGGATAGCTTTTGTGTCTGTTTAGTGTGAAAGTAAACTACCTCCAAAATTTTTACCTTATTTTTGTCAAGTTTTGAGTATTTTTTCTGATAATTTTTGCTATCACTCATTCCCACAGGGATATTTTATATTTTCCAAATTTCTTGGTACAAATATCTAACTATTTTAGTGACCTCATAAGCTCCTTTTCTTGGTTTGGAGTGAGAGTAGAAGGACTCCTTTTTCCCCATGATTCAGAGGAAAAAATATATTATGCTGAAAACTCTTCCTCACTAAATATTCTTATCCAAATTTCAACCCCCATCAATTTATACACTGGAGATAGATCATTAATGTGGGTGATATTGATTGTAAAAAGCGTAAATGAGCTTCTATCCTGCTTTTGGCTAAGTGGGTGTTTGTAATCTTTGTATATTTTTTAGTGTTTGGGATTCAGCAAAATCAGCTACAGATAGAGTACATATTAACATTCTGCTCTAGCCTTATGAATTACAATGTAAGGCATCTTACTCCCTCTAATGCCTTGAAAAATGCCTGTGACTAATAGTTATATCTTTACAATGGTTTCTATTTGAGAGTTTTCTATATTCCCTTATATATAAATTCTGAGCATACCATGCAATTGTCTGTAATCAGAACTAAACAAAAGCTTCAATGTATACATTAGATACCAATACTATATATTGTATAAAATTTTATACATAGTATAAAACTTACTTACTAGTTCCCTTCAGACCTGAAAAGGCAATCCCTGTAGTTGCAGTTCTCAAATAGCAATCTACATACATGGTGTTCATATATTTTAGTGTTATTTCCATTTTACTGTGGACCTATAGGTAAATTCAATGGAAACCTTTTCTGTTTTCATTTGGATCATTATTGTATTAATATATAGATGATAAATTGACAGTCATATTAAACATCTGCAAATGAAAGTCTCCCTCTTGAATATATCAAAAACTCTGAGTGATAAACATCAATGAGAGTGCTGGGGTAATGCTCTGGGTGGGTTAGTAGAACTGCCAAGTTCTGTTTTGCCCTCTTGTTCTTGTCAGAGGGATGTGGTTCTTGTTCTCACACTTTCACATATATTTTAAGGTCAACTATATGCAGGCTGGTATCCTAGCATAAAATTATGGTCAGTTTACTCCATATGGCTAGAGTTCTGATAATCTGACTGAGAAACAAGTAGCCAGAAAAAAAAAAAAAACTTGGAGTTTTAGAGAGATAAAATATTGACAGCTACTGTGTTATGACTTCACACATAACCCCTAATATCTTGAACATACTTACTTTTCCAAGTTTTTATTCTGCCCTTTCCTTTGTTGAACATCACGCCCCTAGAAAAGCAGAAGGGTAAATATAACCTTCTGAATGTGCCCTGTTTCTTGTGCCTCTGTGGTATTTGATATAGCAGTCCGTCTGTGGAGAGAAAACTACTTTCACACGACCAATTCCTATTTAACTTGACAGTTTAGCTTAGATAACAACTTACTATAAATGGCTTTAATTATCATATCCTTCTCTTCATGAGAAGAACATATTTCTCGAAATATTATAAAAGCTTGTGTATTAATCTTCCATAAAATACTTAAATTATACAGAAATTGCTTAGCTGTCTATCATCTCTACTAGTCTAAGAAGTCCTTGGAAATTGTAACTCTTTCAATTTGTGGATCCCATAGAAAGCTTGAAACATATTGGCATTCAACAATAGTTGATAATTTCTATACTTGTGAGATGGGGAAATGAAAAATAAAGTTTTATCCTAAAGAAAATTTATTAAAATTTTTCATATGTTATCAGTTTTCTGATTGACTTAAATGACATTTTGAGTTATATATATTATATATGTGTGTGTTTCTATTTCACTCTTCAAATCATTTTGTCAGCCCTCTAATACGTATATTTTTAGGAACTTCCCCTATAATTTTTGATGTTTCACTTATCAGTTGTCTTTAGAATGTAAATATATATTGTAAATACTTGTAATATTCTAAATAGTCTATCAAGTATTCATAAAACTTTATATATATTTATTTTAGGTTAATATATAGATATTGATGAGGCTCATAAGTATTGATTCTTGATTGTTAATTGATCAAATAATCGTAGTATTTTATAAAATTTTCATAACAACTGTAGAATAACTGAACATAAACTGTATTGGCTTCAGAGATCTACCAAACACTTCTGCCATTTTCAAGTTCTTTGAATTAAGAAATTTGAATTATTCATTAATGATGTCACTAATTGCACTACAAAAATATTCTTGAAGAATGATTTCATAAAGCATACTCCTTTAGAATTAGGATGTAAAATAGTATATAATTTTGAATTTATAGAGGGAAAGATTTAATCTTAAATTGATTCATAATGTGTTTTATGACTTTAGGCAAATGTATTTATTTTTTCCATGATCTACATTTCTCAGTATCAAAACAAAAACTAAAATACAGAATATATTTGTTTAATAATATGTTGATGATGAATAAAATTACTGTTCTATTATTATGTTTAATGACATTGTGCAATTGCTGAGATTGGTGATTTATTTTTCAATGTTTTCTCTTTAGATCTTCTAATTGAAATGTTACACAAAGAGCAAAGATATCATGAGAAAGCTGTGATTAGAATACCTAAAATGAGATCATACTTTTCTATTTCATTTTGAACAGTAAAAATTAAAGGCCTATAGTAAACTAGCTTAATTATAACCAGGTAACATACAATGATAACTTTTTTCTAAATATCGAGATAACAAATGCCAGGTTAGAATTAGCTTTAGCTATCATATATAATTCAGCTAATTACATTAATAATAAAACAATGTTCCACAGTAACATAATGGGATGTTATAACTATTGTTGGTGGCTTGAACCAGGATGATGTCACTGAGATGGCAATATTTTATTTCCATGTAATCTAAGACATTTGTCTTTCCCTTGAAATTTTGGCTTGAGAGATAAGTATTGTTGATTTTATCCATCTTTCATAGCAAGATATTTTTAAGGAGAAGTATGTTTCATAATGCCAATAATTGCATACCCAAAAGTCTAATGGCCCACCCATTTTCCTATCTGGCTGAGTTTATCTTCACACTAGCTTTTCCACTTTCAACCACAGTAAGCAAAGAGTCATGTTAGTAAATCTTGATTCATAGTAGCAATAGACCCGGAGGAAGTCTTCTTGGGGTAAAATTTCTGGTAAAGATCTTACTTCCTAACTTTAAAACATAATGAAAATAAATCTATTCTTCACCTAGACGTGAGATGTCCAGTATTTCAAGTAATAGAAAGTAAGCCTATAAATCAGGCTGTTATTAAAGGATGCTAAAGTCTCATTTTCAAATTGTATCTCTGATGGTCTCAACCAGTCTAGAACTTTCTATCACAGGACTTCTATTCGATATTACCTGTTCTGTTAGGTGTTAGTTATATGTTAGGTGTGATAATATATCTCTCGTAGAAATTCTTACTAAACACATTTTTATTGATACAAAAGAACAAGGAGAACTCAATGGCTATTCATATATATAGTGCCTAAATTTCTTCATGTAATGTCAAAGAGTTTGTACAAGTTTCACTCTTCATCATATGCAGAGGTTTCTGTTAAAACTTGATCAGGGACTGATATGGTTTGGCTCTGTCTTCCTATCAAAATCTCATCTCAAATTGTAAAACCCATGTGTTGAGAGAGACCTGTAATCCCCATGTGAGGAGGGTGTGAAGTCATTGAATAATGAGGGTGCTTCCCCTATCCGGTTCTTGTGATAGTAAGTGAATTCTCACAAGATCTGATGGTTTTATAAATGGTAGTTCTACTGCCCTCTCACATGCATTTCTTCCTCCTGCCACCATGTGAAGAAGGTCATTGCTTCCTCTTCACTTTCTGTCATGATTACAAGTTTCCTGAGGCCTCTCCATCCTTGTGGGACTATAAGTCAATTAAACCTTTCCCCTTCATAAATTATCCAGTCTCAGGTATTTCTTTACAGCAATGTAAGAACAGACTAACACAGGGGCTAAATCTCAGTCATTAACCATCAGGACTTCTCCCCTTCCAGCAGTCATTTTCACTTCTCAGCAAGCTGAGAGGTGTTATGGAAATGCAGTCTTTGTGTGTGTGCACATGTGTGTTTTACTAGCATTGGCATTGTTAGTAAGAAGTAAAGAAAAAATTATCCATTGAGACTCTTTCTTCTAAGAATTATGTTGCATTAGAAAAGCCTTCCTTAATTATTGTCTCATTTTGTTTATTTATCTTTATTTTAAATTAAATAGACTTCTTTCAGCAGGGAAATGTAGAGAACTAAAAAGAGCATCACCCACACCCTTACAGTAAGAACAATTTAGAAAAAATGCAAATTAACAGACTTTCTTGAGCCCAGTAGAAAACTGAGGTTGCAGGACAAAAGCCTGTCCTCAAATATTGAAAAAGTTGGAAAAGACGATCTTTGCCCTTAAAGGAGAAAAAGGATCCAAGTACTTGTTTATCTACAATAGATGCTCCAGAATGTCATATAGATTGTTAAGAAGATCAAGCTAGAAATGTTTTAAAAACTACTAAAAACTGAATTTGTGATAATAAGAAAATGTTTTTAGTTTTTCTAAAAGATAACTGAGGAAAAACAAGCGATATATTGGACTTGTATAGCATAAAACGCATGACAATAATGACACAGGGAAGGAGGGAGGAATTGGCTATATGTAATTACACTGCATGTGAGGTAGTATAATATTCCTTGAAGGTAACGTCAGGTGATTTTAAGATGTATGTTGCAAATCCTAGAGTGGCCACACAAAAAAAATATTAAGAAGAATATAACCAATAAGTCAATAAATCAGATAAAATAAAATCACTTAAAAAGATGCTAACACATGGACACAGGGAGGGGAATATCACACACTGGGGTCTGTCGGGGGAAAAAGGGGAGGGATAGTGGGGGGGTGGGGAGTTGGGGAGGGATAGCATGGGGAGAAATGCCGGATGTGGGTGATGGGGGAGGAAGGCAGCAAATCACACTGCCATGTGTATACCTATGCAACAATCTTCCATGTTCTTCACATGTACCCCCAAACCTAAAATGCAATAAAAAAAAAGATGCTAAGATAAAACAAGAGAATGCAGAGAAATAAAAAAAGCAAAAGCCAATTGTAACAAAGAGAAAATGACTAACAATATGTTCCAATTTAACCCAACCACATAAATAATCATTTTAGATGTGAATGATCTAAATATACTAATTAAAAGATAATTGTATGTTAGATAAAGAATAATGATCCAACTATATGTGATCTATAAGTAGAAACCTCGGATATTGATAAAATAGGGTGAAAGGATGAAATAGACAAACCAGGATGGAGAAAGATAAATTAGGGTAGAGGATGGATAAAGATAAAAATCACTAACCAAAAGAGGGCTGGATTAACTATATTAATTTCAGACAAATTACACTTCAGAACAAGAAGGTTTTTTAGAAATAAAAAGAAGTATTACATAATGCTAAAAGGGATAAAGTTTCTATGAAGATTTCAGAATCCTAAGTACATATGCGTCTATCAATAGAGCTTCAAAATACATGAGGAAAAATGTATGGACCTGAAAAGAGAAGTAGATAAGTCTGGAATTATAGTTAGAGGCATCTGCTCTCAGTAACTGATAGAACTCAGTAGGCAGAAAGTCAGTAAGGAAATAGATGACCTGAAAAGCACTTATCAACCAATTGGATCTAAGAGTTGTAGAACATTCCACCCAAAAACAGCAGAATATACCATCTTCTCATGTGTAACTGAAACATACATCAAGATAGACTGAGGTCTGGAACATAAAACAAATCTTAATTTTAAAAAAATGATAGAAATTGTATACAAAGTTATGTTCTTAGACTATGACAACATAAAACTAGAACTCAATTATAGAAAGTTATCTGGGAAATCTCAAAGTATTTATAAAGTAAAAACACATTTCTATATAATTCATGAGTCACAAAGGAAGTCTGAAGGGGAGAATACTTTAATTAGCTGCCTTTTCTCACAAACTTTTTCATCATAGCTTTAAAAAATAGTCCTAGATAGCAGTGGTGAGATATTGAATGGTAAAGTTAGACATCTGTGCTAAAATTTTCAACCTCTTTTCTATAGAACCCTTGGCTATCTTCTCAGGATGGGTCTTCCACAAAATAATTTTTAGGTGGTAATAAGTTGGATGCAAGGCTTTGACCACTCACTCACCTTCCTTCCCTCCTAATATTGGATGAAGCACAATTATCATAGATGGTGCTTAGGAAAGGTATTGACTTTTAAAGATGCTTTTTTTTTTTCTGTTGAGATATAATGTCATGTGTTTAATTTGTGTTAGTGTTCTTAACTTCTTGATTTTATTTATTTTGGAAGAATTTGAGAGAGAAAAGTTCTGTCATTTAGTCTTTCTAGGATTTGCACTTCTTTATTTTTAAATTATGCCATCTGTGGTTTATGGTGAAAAGCTTTTTGTTTAACAGAAACTTTATGACATTTTGTAACAAGATTTTAATTTGATTAACTTGATTAATAAGTTAGGTGAAAATTTGAAAATAAGCTGAAAAATTTTAAAGTAGCTTGTTTAAGAAAAGGATTCGGTGTGGAAAAAAGTCATATTCACAGATGCAAGTGATTTTTAAGCCAGTTATGTAATTCTGTTAGTCTAAATCACAGAAAGACATTTATAGGATATATTTTACCCTGCCTTTCCTGTTCAGAAAGAAGATGGATTTTCAACAGTACTATGATAAGAGCAACATCTGATATTAACAGCAATTTCTTAATTTGGTCCATTAGATTTTCCTGTTAGCACATTTCATCTTATTTCTTTGAAACATTTTAAATAGTGTTTTATCTTGAAAGGAGCCTTTGAAGAGGTAGCTTTTGATATACATTTTAGAGGATATTCTTAATACATGATAAACCTGCCCACTTATAATTTCTTAATATTTCTCATACTACCTTTGATCATTATTCTCTCCTAAAATCGCTGATATATTTCATAATATTGTATAATAAAAAGGCAAACACAGCTTTAATTAGTCAAGAGATTAATGACATAAATTTTCATTATGTTAATAATTTTGTTCCTTATTGTCATATCTTAATCTCAGATGGCCGTTTTTTCTTTTTTTTTTTCCTCAAGCAATCAGAAAATTGTTAAGCATGAAGTGCACTGTAAAACTTTTAATTTATTTAGCACTTCAATAACACTAAACATGTATGAATTAAAAATTAAATAATATGCTGCTTTAGATTGGAACTCTGAAGTCTGAGATTATTAAAGGCATATACATGTTACTATAATTCAGTAATTAAAATCATATAATAATATTACACATAGATAACATAATATATGTAATTAGTTAATTTTATATACACACACACACACACACACGGGGAGAGATAGACAAAAGAGTATGAGAAAAAGAAAGAAAAACTATTAGCATTTATCTATGATGACTAAAAGACAAAAACTAACATAATCCCATTAGATTTACCAGTGAAGACATTCATTTATTTTTTTAACAAAAAAAAATCATAATATGTTCTCCTGATTTAGTAGAAACTTTATGTGATTGGGTGTAGATCTTTAGTGGAATTTTATTTTGTTTTGAAAATCTCCCATTAATGGTCATATTCCAAATATTTTATTTTATTTTATTTTATTTTTTATTATTTATTTATTTATTTTTGAGACGGAGTTTCGCTCTTGTTACCCAACCTGGAGTGCAATGGCACAATCTCTGCTCACCGCAACCTCCGCCTCCGGGGTTCAGGCAATTCTCCTACAGCCTCCCGAGTAGCTGGGACTACAGGCATGCGCCATCATGCTCAGCTAATTTTTGTATTTTTAGTAGAGATGGGGTTTCACCCTGTTGATCAGAATGGTCTTGATCTCTTGACCTCATGATACATCCGCCTCGGCCTCCCAAACTGCTGGGATGATAGCCTGAGCCACCACGCCCGGCCCCATATTCCAAATATTTTAAACAGATTAAACACGGGAATACTTTTCTGTGGGAGGCTCTTTAGGCTGATAATAACAGTGGTCTGTTAGATTTCTTTGTTTTTAACTTGCTATTTTAAAATACCTTAAGATTTACAGCAGCTTTGCAAAGATTGACAGAACATTTTGTGTACCTTTCACCCAACTTTTCACCCAAGTTCCCCCAATATTATCATCTTACCATTAAGGTACCATGTAACCATAGTACATTAATCAAAACTAAGAAACACTGTTACAGTGCTGAACTACAAAGTTCATTTGGATTTCTCTAGTGTTACTGTATTACTGTTGGTTTTGTTTCGTTTTGCTTTGTTTGTTTGATTTTACTAATGACCTTTATTCTGTTCTGGGATAAATCCAGCATGCCAAGACATATTGAGTTTCATGTTTCCTTACTTTCTTCTGCTGTGTAGTACTTTCCCAGTCTTTCCTTGCTTTTTCATTATCTTGTTGGTCTTGAGGAGTTCTAGTCAGATGTTTTGAGGAGTTCTAGTCAGATGTTTTGATAAAAAGTTCCTTGGTTTGTGTTTGCCTGATTATTGTTTGCTTGTTTTTTGAGACAGGGTCTTACCCCGTTGCCCAGGCTGAAGTATACTAGCAGGATCACAGCTCATTGCAACCTCCATCTCCTGTGCTTAGGTGATCCTACCACCTAAGACTCCTGAGGAGCTGGGACTACAGGAGGGCACCACCATGCCCAGCTAATTTTTGTATTTTGTAGAGATAGCATCTCACCATGTTACCCAGGCTGGTCTCAAATGCCTGTGCTCAAGCAATCCACCTTCCTCTGCCTCCCAAAATGCTGGGATTACACGTATGAGCAACCATGCCTAGCCAGATGTTTTGATAAATTTATCAAAGTAAATTTATGAATTTAAGGAAAAAATAGCCCACAAGTGAAGTGATCTTCTCATTGCATCATATCAGAAATTCACGGTATTAAAATAACTGATTACTGAAGAGGTTAACATTCGCCAACTGGAGTTATGTCAGCCAGGCTTCACAACTGTGCAATTATTTTTCTCTTTCTGTATTCTGTTCACTGTAAGTGTGTAACTGAGTTCATCCCACATTCAAAGGGAGAGAAATTAAGCTCCACCTTCTAGAGGGAAGTGTTTCATTGCTTCCATAAGCTTATGTTAATACCAAAGTTGTTAATAAATACATTGGAGGCTAAATATATTTAAAACTATGAATATATCTTGTTTCTCCTTAAAATATACTCACAGATTTTAGCATTAACTAGTGGACCTCTTTGAGGAAGTATTAGTTGGAGATTCTAATAATAATACCCTCCTTACTCTATTCATTATCATGTATTTTTTAGAATATTGCTGCATATATATATATATATATACTTTTTTGCACTTTAGGTTCCGAGGTACATGTGCAGAACATGCAGGATTATTGCATAGGTACATACATGGCAATGTCTGCCTCCATCTCCCCGTCACCTATATCTGGCATTTATCTCCATGTTATTCCTCCCCAACCTCCCTACCGCCCTCGGTCCCTCCTCTAGTCCCCCTCAACAGATCCTGTGCGTGATGCTCCTCTCACTACATCCATGTGTTCTCATTGTTCAAAACCCATCTATGTGTGAGAACATGTGTGTTTAATTTTCTGTTTCGTGTCAGTTTGCTGAGAATGATGGTTTCCAGATTCATCCACGTCCCTACAAAAGACACAAATTCATCATTTTTTAATGCTGCATAGTATTCCATGGTGTATATGTGCTACAATTTCCTTGTCCAGTTTATCATCGAAAGGCACTTGGGTTGGTCCCAGGTATTGCTATTGTAAACAGTGCCAAAATGAACATACATGTGCGTGTGTCCTTATAGTAGAACGATTTATAATCCTTTGGATATATACCCAGTAATGGGATTGCTGGGTCAAATGGAATTTCTATTTCTAGGTCCTTGAGGAATCGCCACACTGTCTTCCACAATAGTTGAATTAATTTACACTCCCACCAACAGTACTCTATTATAAAAAATATACAGCCTCTATTTGTCCACTGTTATAAAAAATATACACACTCTATTTGTACTCTGTTATAAGAAATATACATGCTCTATCTCTACTCTGTAATAAAAAATATACACTCTCTTAAAAAAAAAAAAAAGTGTTCCTATTTCTCCACATCCTTTCCAGCATCTGTTGTCTCCAGATTTTTTTAATGATTGCCATTCTAACTGGTGTGAGATGGTATCTCAATGTGGTTTTGATTTGCATTTCTCTAATGACCAGTGATGATGAGCATTTTTTCATATGTTTGTTGGCCTCATAAATGTCTTCTTTTGAAAAGTGTCTGTTCATAACCTTCGCCCATATTTGAATGGGTTTGTTTGTTTTTTTCTTGTAAATCTCTTTTAATTCTTTGTAGATTCTGGATATTAGCTCTTTGTCAGATGGGTGTATTGCAAAAATTTTTTCCCATTCTGTTGGCTGCCGCTTCACTCTAAAGATTGTTTCTTTTGCTATACAGAAGCTCTGAAGTTTAATTAGATCCCATTTGTCTATTTTGGCTTTTGTTGCCAATGCTTGTGGTGGTTTAGTCATGAAGTCCTTGCCTATGCCTATGACCTGAATGGTTTTGCCTAGGTTTTGCTCCAGGGTTTTTATGGTGTTACATCTTGGATTTAAGTCTTTAATCCATCTGGAGTTAATTTTAGTGTAAGGTGTCAGGAAGGGTTCTAGTTTCTGCTTTCTGCACATGGCTAGCCAGTTTTCCCAACACCATTTATTAAACAGGGGAATCCTTTCCCCATTGCTTGTTTTTGTCAGGTTTGTCAAAGATCAGATGGTTGTAGATGTGTGACATTGCTTTCGAGGCTTCTGTTTGGTACCATTGGTCTATATCTCTGTTTTGGTACCAGTACCATGCTGTTTTGATTACTGTAGCCTTGTAGTGTAGTGTGAAGTCAGGTAGCATTATGCCTCCAGCTTTGTTCTTTTTACTTAGAATTATCTTGGCTATGCGGGCTCTCTTTTGGTTCCATATGAAGTTTAAGGTGGTTTTTTTCCAGTTCTGTGAAGAGGATCATAGGTAGCTTGATGGGGATAGCGTTTAATCTATAAATTACTTTGGGCAGTATGGCCATTTTCATAATACTGATTCTTCCTAACAATGAACATGGAATGTTTTTTCATCTGTTGGTGTCCTCTCTTATTTTCTTGAATAATGGTTTGTAGTTCTTCTTGAAGGGGTCCTTTACATCCTTTGCTACTTGTATTCCTAGGTATTTTATTCTCTTTGTAGCAATTATGAATGGCAGTTCATTCTTGATTTGGCTCTCTTTAAGTCTGTTATGGGTATGTAGGAATGCTTGTGATTTATGCACATTGATTTTGTATCCTGAGACTTTGCTGAAGTTGCTTATCAGTTTCAGGAGATTTTAGGCTCAGACAATGGGGTCTTCTTTTTTTATTTTTAAATTATGATTATTATGATTATTTTCTTCTGTTACAACAATTTATGGCTTTTCTTTTTTTATTGCATTTTAGGTTTTTGGAGTACATATGAAGAACATGCAAGATTGTTGCATAGGTACACACAACTCACATGCAAAGATACACAAAGGCTCAAAATAAAGGGATCGAGGGAAGATTTACCAAGCAAATGGAAAGCAGAAAAAAGCAGGAGTTGCAATTCTCATCTCTGATAAAATAGACTTTAAACCAACAAAGATCAAAAGAGACAAAGAAGGACATTACATAATGGTAAAAGGATCAATGCAACAAGAAGAGCTAACGATCCTAAATATATACGCACCCAATACAGGAGCACCCGGATACATAAGGCAAGTTCTTAATGACTTACAAAGAGACTTAGACTCCCACACAATAATAGTGGGAGACTTGAACACCCCATTGTCAATATTAGACAGATCAATGAGACAGAAAATTAACAAGGATATCCAGGACTTGAACTCAGACCTGGACCAAGCAAACCTAATAGACATTTACAGAACTCTCCACCCTAAATCCACAGAATATACATTCTTCTCAGCACCACATCACACCTACTCTAAAATTGACCACATAATTGGAAGTAAATCACTCCTCAGCAAATGCAAAAGAACGGAAATCATAACAAACAGTGTCTCAGACCACAGTGCAATCAAGTTAGAACTCAGAATTCAGAAACTAATGCAGAACCACCCAGCTTCATGGAAAACAAATAACTGGCTCTTGAATGTTGACTGGATAAACAATGAAATGAAGGCAGAAATAAAGATGTTCTTCGAAACAAATGAGAACGAAGACACAACATACCAGAATCTCTGGGACACATTTAAAGCAGTCTCTAGAGGAAAATATATAGCAATAAATGCCCACATGAGAAGCAAGGAGAGATCTAAAATTGACATCTATCGTCAAAATTGAAAGAGCTAGAGGAGCAAGATCAAAAAAACTCAAAAGCTAGCAGAAGACAAGAAATAAGTAAGATCAGAGCAGAACTGAAGGAGATAGAGACACAGAAAACCCTTCAAAAAATCAATAAATCCAGGAGCTGGTTTTTTGAAAAGATCAACAAAATAGGCAGACTACTAGCCAGGTTAATAAAAAAGAAAAGAGAAAATAATCAAATAGATACAATAAAAAACGATAAAGGGGATATCACCACAGATTCCACAGAAATTCAAACCATCATCAGAGATTATCACAAACAACTCTATGCACTTAAACTAGTAAACCTGGAAGAAATGGATAAATTCCTGGACACTTGCATTCTCCTAAGCCTAAACCAGGAAGAAGTTGAAACCTTGAATAGACCAATAACAAGGGCTGAAGTTGAGGCAGCAATTAAGAGCCTACCAACCAAAAAAAGCCCAGGTCCAGATGGGCTCACAGCCCAATTATACCAGACATACAAAGAGGAGCTGGTACCATTCCTTCTGAAACTATTCCAAACAATCCAAAAGAGGGACTCCTTCCCAAATCATTTTATGAGACCAACATCATCCTGTTACCAAAACCCGGCAGAGACTCAACAAGAAAAGAATACTTCAGGCCAATATCCATGATGAACATAGATGCAAAAATCTTCAATAAAATACTGGCAAACTGACTGCGACAGCACATCAAAAAGCTTATCCACCATGATCAAGTAGGATTCATCCCAGGGATGCAAGGCTGGTTCAACATATGCAAGTCTATAAACATAATTCACCACATAAACAGAACCAAAGACAAAAACCACATGATAATCTCAATTGATGCAGAGAAGGCCTTTGACAAAATTCAACAGCGCTTTATGCTAAAAACCCTCAATAAACTAGGTATTGATGAAACCTATTTCAAAATAATAAAAGCTATTTAGGACAAACCAACAGCCAATATCATACTGAATGGGCAAAAACTGGAAGCATTCCCTTTGAAATCTGGCACTGGACAAGGATGCCCCTCTCTCACCACTCCTATTCAGTATAGTACTGGAATTTCTAGCCAGAGCAATCAGGCAAGAAAAAGAAATAAAGGGTATTCAGATAGGAAAGGAGGAAGTCAAATTGTCTCTATTTTGCAGACGACATGATTGTATATCTACAAAACCCCATCATCTCAGCGCAAAATCTCCTGAAACTGATAAGCAACTTCAGCAAAGTCTCAGGATACAAAATCAATGTGCAAAAATCAGAAGCATTCCTATACTCCAATAACAGACTTAAAGGGGTCTTCTAAATATACAATCATGTTGTCTGTAAGTAGAGACAATTTGACTTCCTCCTTTCCTAATGGAATACCCTTTATTTCTTTTTCTTGTCTGATTTATCTGACTAGAACTTCCAATACTTCATTGAGTAGGAGTGGTGAGAGAGGTCATCCTTGTCTAGTGCCAGATTTCAAAGGGAATGCTTTCAGTTTTTGCCCATTCAATATGATATTGGCTGTGGGTCTGTCGTAAATAGCTTTTATTATTTTGAGATACGTTCCATCTGCACCTAATTTATTGAGGGTTTTTAGCATAAAGTGCTGTTGAATTTTGTCAAAGGCCTTCTCTGCATCTATTGAAATAATCATGTGGTTTTTGTCTTTGGTTCTGTTTATGTGGTGGATTATGTTTATAGACTTCCATATGTTGAACCAGCCTTGAATCCCTGGGATGAAGCCTACTTGATCATGGTGGATAAGCTTTTTGATGTGCTGTCGCAGTCGGTTTGCCAGATTTTATTGAAGATTATTTCATCTACGTTCATCATGGATATTGGCCTGAAGTATTCTTTTCTTGTTGATTCTCTGCCGGGTTTTGGTATCAGGATGATGTTGGTCTCATAAAATGATTTGGGAAGGAGTCCTTTTTTTGTTGTTTGGAATAGTTTCAGAAGGAGTGGTAACAGCTCCTCCTTGTACGTCTGGTAGAATCTGGCTGTGAACCCATGTGGACCTGTGCTTTTTTTGGTTGGTAGGCTATTAATTTCTGCCTCAACTTCAGCCCTTGTTATTGGTCTATTCAGGTTTTCCACTTCTTCCTGGTTTAGGCTTGGGAGGATGCAAATATCCAGGAGTTTATCCATTTCTTCCAGGTTTACTGGTTTATGTGCATAGAGTTGTTTGTAGTAATCTCTGATGGTAGTTTGTATTTCTGTGGAATCTGTGGTGATATCTCCTTTATCATTTTTTATTGCATCTATTTGATTCTTCTCTCTTCTTTTTCATTAATCTGGCTAGCAGTCTGTCTATTTTTCCTTTGTTCTCTTTTGCACTTCCTTTCAGTTTCTGCAAGATGCTCTAGACTCATCTATGTTTTTCTTGCTTTACCTCTAGGATCACCATTTCTCCAAGAATCCCTAGGTTTTTTATTAAATGATTGAATTTAAAAACCAAGATCTTTGCTGAAGTATGCTTGCTGCTTTTGAGGTGTCACTCTTACTAGACCCTTCACAGAGGCCAAGGCTTATATGTGTGTGTAAAAACGTATATATACAAATACATGTGTATGTGTTCATGTCAGTATCTATATTTCTTTATGTGTATATGTATGTTTGTTTATGTGTGTGTATATGTATGTGTATGTGTGTCTATACACATATACATACATTGCATACATATTATCAAATACAATTAAATTTGGCCTAAAGCTGCCTTTCTACTTTGAATGCCTTTAGAGTGAACTGCAACCTAACTTAGTATGTAAATTAACTGCAACATAACTTAAAAGGACATTCTTGTAAATAGCTGAGTCCCTGACAATTACGGTAGGCAAGATACAGTCAATCACAGGTTGCCAAATGATCATACTAAATTTCCATATAAGGATATTTTTTATTGCACCATGCCCAAATAAGGCAAACATACAGTTGCTCAAATTAAGTTGTTTTTGTAAGTCCCTTCGTTTTTCTTCTGTAAATACTGAATGCTGACATTGATGGGTAGAGTTCTTTGAACTTCTCTGAGTGCTCCCTGATTTAGGAACTATTCTTTGCTCAAATAAACATTGTTACATTGATTCTGAACTTCTTTAAACAATATATATACATACACAATTATATGAGTGTAGGTGTGTGAGCACACACACACCACACACACATATCTCCAACACTAAGACAGTATTAGAGGGTCCATTCTAGACTTTACTCCTTACCAATTGATAGTAAAGGTGATTTTGGAAAAGCAATGTATTCTTATTTGTGCCCCTTTCTAGTAAGTGCTCCCTGTTTTCTCGAATTCCAACATCAACTGTTATCTCAAATTTTAATAGAATTGCAACTTGACTACTGGGAAAATGTAGTTGTTGACGGCTAATATATGGCTAATTTTAAAATAAAATAATTTAAATACATTATTTCTTAAATAATGAGGAAACTGAGGCTTTGGTAGGAAAAAAAAAAACAGGTAACTCTCCAAATGCACATATTAAGGACATTAGATCAATTAAAATTTCATTTTCTCAAGTGAATACCTTCTCATTTTTTGGTGATGTGACACTGACTTCTATATCCTACCTTCTCATAAATATTTTCAGTGTATTTCTTTATATAAGATCTATGTTTTCTGACAGGAATTTAGCTATTGCCATTTTAAGATATGACACATTTTTCTGTATGCCTCTTATTTTAGGCCACCAACTCACTTTCGTGTTAAAACAAGAAGTGTATTATCTTCCTGATTCCAGAAAAAATACAAAATTTGAGGTGTGTACATGCAAGTTCTCTCTTCTCTTATAATAATAGTTTCAGAGGAAGAATATAGCAATAAAATACAAAAATCACAAAGAAAATAATAAAAATGTAGTTAACATTAAAACATTTGTCACATAGGAAAATAAAATAAATGCCACCTTATTTATTCTGTTCTTGTGGAAAGAGTAATTCAGTGCCATTTTGTAGTTAAAAAAAATTTAGTAATAACTATTTTATTAAAATGTGTTTTCTTTCATGTGAAATCATATTAAATATACTCTAAAGTAAAGAATAAAGTAATCATCTTGTTACTTCGCTGTAGAATATTTTGCTTGCTTTTGTTTTGCTTTGGTAGCACAATGTTTTGTCATTGTTGCTGTTTGTTCTTTTCTTCATTACTAAAAGTAGTATCTGTGCTTGAGACAAAAAGACAGAATATGGTCAGGAATCTATTGACTATTTTCACTGAGTCATTTTGAAGGTTGACTTTTTGTTTTCAAACTTAAGAAATAAAAAGTCAATGAACTAGTTACGTGTCTTAAGTTTGCTGTGAAATAATACTAAATGCAGCCAATGTAAATATCAAATATATCTGGTGTCTCTTTTTTCCAGAACCCAAACCATCTTTTAAGTTCATTATTAATTTGGCGTAATTTTTTTGTCTACTATAATTTTTTTTTTTTTAATGCAGTCTGGCTCTATAGAACAGGCTGGAGTGCAGTGGCATGATCTCGGCTCACTGCAGCTTCCACCTCTCGAGTTCAAGCTATTCTCCTGACTCAGCCTCCTGAGAAGCTGGAATTGCAGGCACGTGCCACCACGCTCAGCTAATTTTTGTATTTTTAGTAGAGATGGGTTTTTACCTGTTGGCCAGGCTGGTCTTGAACTCCTGACTTCATGTGACCCGCCCTCCTCAACCTCCCAAATTGCTGGGATTACAGGTGTGAACCACTGTGCCCGGTCTCCTTTACATTTTTTTTTTTTTTTTTTTTTTTTTGAGATGGAGTCTCGCTCTGTCACCAGGCTGGAGTGCAGTGGTGAGATCTTGGCTCACTGCAACCTCCGCCTCCTGGGTTCAGGCAATTCTCCTGCCTCAGCCTCCCAAGTAGCTGAGACTACAGGCCCATGCCACCACGCCCAGCTAATTTTTGTATTTTTAGTAGAGATGGGGTTTCACCATGTTGGCCAGGATGGGCTGGATCTGACCTCGTGACCCGCCCACCTCAGCCTCCCAACTCCTATACATTTTATAGCATCACTGAATTTCATATTTCTTTAATGAAATAAGATTACACAGGTACCTATAATATTTAAGTGCAAGAAATGTTTTAAAATGTAATTCAGGAAAAAATATTTGTAATATATTGGCTTATGCTTTTATAAAACAAAAATTTAACTTCAAACCTACAAAGTTATTGACTGTAAGATTATATAAATGTTATTATTGTCTTTTATTAAATTGTTATATCTAGTTAGTCTTTGTGGGGATTGCATTAATATGCCATTCCTCTATATAGATGAAGAATATACTATGCATTAAATTTATGTTAAAATTTATTTGTCCTTCTTAGTTTTCTGTCTTCATTTATTTAAACATGCTACATTTACTATGTAACATGCACTGGTCAAAACACTGAATACAAAAGTAAATGAGCTAGAAATGCATTTGCCTTCTATGAGCTAATAAACTGGCAAATGCCTCAAAATTTATCTTATGCCAGTAACATTAGGGTAGAGATCTTCTGAAGCTTAGGATCCTTTCTATATTCAAATTCAAGTTTTCCTGCTCTAATGATGAGTGCTAATTTGAATTTTTCCAAAGTAATGCCCAACATTTAAAATGGCCATGCACTCAATTAGAGCATTTAACCATCTGCGTTTTTAAAATAGTGAAGCTGGATAATGATATTAACTGAAACCACAGTATTGTTAGAAGACTAACGAAACCTAAAATTTAAACCCCAACCCAAAGCCACTTCAAATTCCTTTGCTTAACCAGAAAATGCTGTAATAGTAATCAATGCCATCAATTGCAGTTGGATAACTTGAAAAGAATAATTATGAAACTTGGAAAAGCAATTATCACAATCTTTTTGTTCAGTTTGTATTTTACATAGATATTTAGATAATCACACAAATAAATGTAAAATTTCTTATGATGTTGCAATACATATTTAAAAAATAACTAGAAACAATTTTATGGTTTATCTAGTTTGACACATTTTATTTTTTCCTTTGTTACCAGAATGAGGGGAAGTGTTGGGAGTGGGGGAGTTGACACTCAGTATCTATAGAAATGAAACTACTATAGAGAAGTTTTATATGCGTTACAAAGGGTCACATTTGGCTTTTTGGCAACTCAAAAGTTTAAAAGAAAAATAGCTATCTAATGTACATTATATTAGTTCTCATTTCACTATTGTGAGCTCTTTCTGGAATATAATATGTCATGACATTCACTGAAATAGGTTTTTTAAATTGGTTCTTCATTTTTAGCAGATTAATTTTGTTAAGACAAAGAGCAGCAATTATAATTTCATATTGCTTGGAATTCAGTATGAGATATTCAGATATATAATTTATGATTATTATTTTATCAGAGAAAAAGTAAGAAAGGTAATGAGTATATGGTAAGTAAAGTAAAAATTTTCACAGAGAGAATATCTGTGAACAAAAAAAAATCTTACTTAAGTAAAAGACACACAAAAAATGTTTAAGTAAGCGAAGTATATGCGGTACTAATCAAGAACATCATAAGGACAGTGGATAAAAAACAATGGACAGAAAGACCTTGACCTCGGCAGAAGCAAGATCATAAGAAAGCATAAAGCCACCCAGACTAATCCAAACTCTTAAATTATAAGAGAAGCATTGAAAAAAGTAGGAAGAAAGCAGAGATTGGCCAGAAATGCAAGGAAGAAATAATTAATTTTATATTTATACATATGTATACATATTTGTGGGGCACATGTGATGTTTTGTTACATGCATAGAATGCATAATGATCACTCCAAGGCATTTAGAGTGTTCATCACCTTGAGTATTTATCATTTCTATGTACTGGGAGTAATTTTTTAGAGTGACTTTTTTATAAGGACTGTACAAACCCACTGCTCATAACCAGAAACATACCTGTAGTCAACATAAATAAATAAGTGGATAAAGTCGGATTTATTCAACTTTTTGGAGGAAGGGACGTATTCCAGGTCTTGAGCATCCCTATAAGAGGGTATAGGAGGAAATTTTAAGTAGAATTTTGATATGTTGAATGAAAACAGGAGGGTTTAAGGGAAAAATACAAATAAGATGTCAAAAACTGGGGGGTAATTGAAATAAACAAATTTGTAAAGTTTTTTTTTATAGTTGGTGAGTAGATTAAAGTGGGTTAGAGTTACCATTGGTAATGCAGCACTGAATGAGGCTGAACAGAAGTGAGGAATTTTAATATTTTTTTTGTTTGGAAGATAATCCTACCTGTGGCTTATATCTATGAGCATTGTTTATGTTCAACTGCGAATGGCTAGTTGCCAGTTGGGCAATTTGCCAGCCTAGTGTGCCAGTTGGGCTATTATTCACTTTCTTAGCAAATTTCAATATACATCCTTACAACAATTTTTTGAAACAGACGTCATTGCCACATAATATTTTTTTAAGTGTAAGTATGAAAATTTCTCTCATTCAGCAAATGTCAGTACTGGAATTAAATCTGCATACACCAAACTCTAAAGTATTTATTCTATTACTAAATCAACACAACATGATACTCCGTTATTTCTATTAGGATTATTCTTTCTTAAAGAGTAGAGTGGTATATCGGAAAGAATATCAGTTGGGATTTAGACAACTGAATTACTAACTCTGCACCTGAAAAATCTCTGTGACTTCAGGCATGTCTCAGAACTTCTCTGGACCTTAATTCTTTCATCTTTAGTAGGAAGGAGTTGAAATAGCTTAAGTATAAAGCTCCACCTAGCTCAAAAATTGTATTATTATTATCATTATTATCGATTCATTCTTCCTGTGCTCATAAGTACTAAAAAATTGCCAGAAGCAGATAAAAGTTTTGCTGAACTTAAAGCCCATTCAATCTGAGAGGCAATTTTAAAAAATGAGAAAAAAAAATGTTACTATTGCAAATTTTTAAAAATAATACATCAATGTGAACACATTTATGGGGCATCTCCCACACCTTTAGAAGTGATGCTTGCAAAAGAGAGACCTAGAAGTTTAAGTTTCTCTAGCTTCCCTGTAAATTTGCCTTTTGCAATACCACTCAAAATGGCTTCTGTGGCAGGTTCTAATGATGGGTTGATAAAGACGTAAGAGGAGATGGCAGATTTAATGGTGTTACCCAGAAATTTTCCTGATCTCCTTTCCTGTTCAAAGTGTAAAGAGGTTCAGAGGTGGTCCATTTTCACTTGGAACTGTAAGAAACAAAGGATTTCTTACCCTCTAGGAAGGTTCAAAAAGCCTGTTCCTGAATCACACTATGGAAATAAGACTGATTCATGTCACAGAGAGGTAAGGTACAAGGTACAATGGTTAAAAAGACGAGTGAAGTACCAAGCACTTACTTGTTTCTTTTTTTTTCAAAATAAGGCAGTCAGCAATACATACTGGAGGAAACAAGGACTTCCAAAACCTGTTGCAAAAACTACATTATCTAAAGGCTATGAAGTGAGAAATTTGGTAATCAAAAACTAATGAATTAGTAACTAGTGACATGCCACATGGTAAATGTATTTAATATGATGATATAGTGAGTTAACATCTACATGCAATTGTAAAAATAAATTCTTAAATGTAAAGAAATCAACATTAAGTTTCAGATTAACCTGGCTTTGTCTCATAGACCTCTCCATGCATTTGCTCTCACAAAATATAACAGGATGGAAACAGAAACTAGGCTATCTTACTGCATTCTAAAATATTCTGTTACCTAAAATAATTCACGGTTTCAGTTGGTTTCACATCTGCCTAATGTAGCATTAGTGGTTTTTGTGATACAGCTTTCAAGTTATGATGAGGACATTTTGCACTGACATCCCTCCAAGATAAATTACCAAACCCTTCAAGACATAGGATTATAGGAAGATGAGGTTTATTATTTCCCACACTGTGGTCAAGGTCATTGAGTAAAAATGGCATGAAGAGTTAATATTACAGGAAAGACTTGGTATCCAAAATTAAATAATATTTGAGATTGAAAAGATATATTATCCCCATAGCTCTGCCAAACTCAGTGTCTACAAAAATTATTATCTGTCTTTTAAGTGCCAGTCATGTAAGTTACAGATCTCTAAGGATGATTTTAACTGCTCTCTGTAACTAGAAATTTCCTCTATTTTACCTCTCTCAGTCAAAATGACTTGAATTCTTATAATGTCATTTCCCTTTATTTCATAATTTTGTTCTGTGGTATAGAATTTCCAATTGCATATGCCTATTTTCTTTTTTCCTAGAAAATATACATAACAATGAACATCCTGTGGATAAGTTGCTAAGATGGAGGATGTTACATTTCATTTACTCATTGATACTAATATTCTTTGTACTAAATTTAACTGTTAGAATTATCAAGGTTTGCTGAATGTAAGAGAAGTTTATTCTGCAATTGATATTAACTACAAATTCATAGACCAATAATGAAATTTATAGAGAACTTTTATATCCTAGAATAAAAAGAAAATATGTTATGACTCCTCTTATTTATACTTTTGCTCCTATGTAGAATGTTGACAAATTACTTATGTTTTTGAATATTTATTTATTTGGATTCAGATGGATGGACAAAGTATCTACAATTTAGAGTAACTTCTTAACAACGCTTAAACAAGTGAAAGTCCACATGTATAAAAAGGCAAGGAGAAAGCTCATGATTGTCTAACAGAGAACATGAATCCCCAAATAAATTATTGTATAATAATGTCATACTTGCTTTTCTACTTTTTTATTATTGGTAAAAATGAAAAAAAAATTTACAGTAAAATAAAATCTGTAGGCCGGTATAGCAAGTTAAGAAAGTTATTTTTACATATTAGATTACTCAAGTAAATATTTTACACACAAATTTAAGTTTTCAAAAAAAATAGGTTAAGTATTTACCCTATAATTTTTTGGACCTTTAAGAGACCATTTATCAAACTGACATTCAATTGGACTGCAGCTCACAGACTAAAAGAGTAAAACGCATATCACAGGCTAGATACACACATGTGCATATTACATACATATGAAATGGCTAACACTGCTGTGCATACTACTTCCATAGGCAGTTTGACCCTATGAAAATACTGTAGTCTATCTTGAATCAAACTGAAATAAAAGAACAAAATATAATACCTGCCTATAATAAACATTTGCTCGGGCATTTTTAAAAAATGCAAAAATTATTGTGTTTGGGGGACTTAAAAATTATTGAAGATGAGATAAAAGTCAACACTGGTTACAAATATCTGAACATGGAGAGTACAGCCTATAAATTCATGTGGACAGCATATCAGCAAATGTATATCACATAACTTCTGCTATCTGGTCTATTCCTCTTGCTTTATTCTAAAGATGTACATGGATCTTTTTGATAATTTAAAAAATAATATTAAAAAAAGAAAATCTAAATTACTCATGACCTACCATTTTAGATTAAACATAATTAATGTTTTGGAATATATTCCTTTTATGTTAGACACAACTTTTAAAAGAATGTATTTTGTTATTCTAAATTTATATTACATAGATTATATTTTTCTCATGCCATTGTAGATTATTAAAACTTAATTTTAAATTTTACTTGGTTACCAGCTCAGGAAAGTTTCCCTTAAAGCCCAAATGACACAATAACAGAAACAAGATTTTACTTCCTTAAAATTGACATTGGGCAAGGAGAATTCTGAGAAACCCAGGGTAAACAGAGACATTTAGGAATCAAAACTCAGGCGCCATTCCTAAGAGACAGGACTGTAAGTCTCACAAGATTCATATTATCTGGCCATGAATTTGTAGGACTATTTCCAACATAGTTAAGGCAATATTTTGTAAAGCCCTCACTAAATTTTTACATTGTCTTCATGCAAGAGTGCAAGCTATCTCCAAAGAGTCCATTCCAATACCCACCACTCCACCAACAAATTACAGTTTTTACTAATCATAACATACTTACTATATTCATGATTTTCATTAGTGAGGTATAAAATGCTGATTGAGGTATGAGTAACAAAAATAACTGTAATAGCCATGCCTCAAGTGGGGACTATCTAATAGAATGCTATCTGACTTCCCATGTAGTGTGGATTATTAGGGCATTTCACTTCCCCTAGATTTGAAGCTAAAACTACAGTAAACTAATAATTTATTCACCTTCCCTTTTACATAGACATCATGTTATTTCCAATTACAAACAATGCTCCAGTGATAACCCTGCTCAAGTGTATTTTCATCATATAAGAAATGCATCTTCAGGGTAGATTTCCAAAAATAAGATCTCTGGGGCAAATGTTCAGTTGCTAAGTAGTTTTGTTAGGGATGGTCAAATTCCCCTCCAGAAGGGTTGTGCCAGTTTGCATTTCTACCAGCAATATGGAATATGCCTGATAGTATAGATTCACCAAACATTTTCTTTTACACATTTAAAATTGTTCCAATATGATGCTAGAAGGAGTATCACATTGTTGTTTTAACTGTATTTCTTTAAATGAGTAAGTTTTTTAATATTTTCATATTTTAAAAATCAATTTTTATACCTTTATGCTAAATTTCCTATGCATATTTTTTTCTATTGTTTTCAATCAAGGTTTTGTTCCTCTTTAGATTTCACAGCATGTGTAATACTTGTATGGTTTCATTTTTACATTTGCATTTCTAATCTAACAAAATTTTTTATTTGCATGTAATGTAAGATATGGTTTCTTTCCTTATTACAAATGATGATAAAGTTATCCAAGCATTTTAATAAAAATCTATTGTTGACATTTGTTATCTGTTCAGAGATATAAACCCCTAGAAAGAACATTGCTTATAATCTCACAGGGGGAAAAAAAAAAGCCAAACTATAAATCACAACTCTTCTTAAATCTGAAGTTGCAGAACAAATGAAATGACCTGAAATCTAAAGACATGCCTGTGGAAAGAGACTAAACACAAGTAATGGCTTAGGAGGAAATTAGATACTGGGAAGAAGATTGGTGGACCTCAGGAGTGCATTGGTGAGGGAGTGTGAGGATCCTGGAGGCTACAGAAATTGAGAAAGTCCATATCCTCTTGAGAGTTTTCTCCATGAACCCCCACCAATTGCTCACAAACTTTATTGGATAAAGTGATAAGTAAAGGTCCTTTATGGTGCAGACCTAGAGAACAGAGACTATGGTTGGAGGGGCATGCAATTCTATTTGTACCTTTCTCCACCATCTCCCTTATGGAATAGAAGCTTTAACATGTGGAGGTCAAATCAACACACACTGTCACCATTAGGGCACTGAAGTAAACATATCGCATCTGAACGAGAAAAATAAAACAAACAAAAACTATCCCTGGAGAAAGGATAAAAATATAATGTGGGCTGAGAAATACAACTGCAAAGGGGCAGAGCACTGAGAATAGATAGCTGAGGCACAAGGGCTTGGTGCTTGTCTAAGACAGAGCCTAAATTAGAACAGAGTGAATTTTCTTCTCAACACCAAGTAATGAATGTTGGATAGTGTATTATTCAGTGTTATCCAGAACAACAGAGCCCACAGAGTGTGTACATATGTAGAGAGTTTTATTTTAAGCTACTGGCTCCAATTTATAGGGCCTGGCAAGTTCATAATCTGTGGTTCAATTTTGAAGGTCATCAAGCTGGAGACCTAGGGAAGAGCAGATGTTGAGGTTCAAATCTGAAGGCTTTCTGCTGGCAGCACTCCCTCTTGCTCTGGGGCAGGTCAGTGTTTTGTTTTATTCATGTTTTCAACTGATTGGTTGAGGCTCCTCACAGAATGGAGGGCAATCTGCTTTACTCAAAGTCTACCAATTTAAATGTTAATCTCATCTAGAATCATCCTTACTGAAACTTCCAGAATAATGTTTGACTACATGTTTGCGTACCATAACCTAGACAAGTTGACACACAAAATTAACTATTACTAATACCAATGTATAGATACACTGCCAAAGGTAGACAATAAACAGACAAGCATGGAAACACTCTTTTCTTAAAATCCTGGAGTAAATAAAATCCCACTTTAAGTAAAATATATTCTTAGAAGAACCTGCCTCTTGTGGTGCACTGGAGGTAATCATAGTTAACAATCAACCTTAATCCAAGCCCAACCTCTAACTAGATTGGTTCAAACCCTACACTAGAAATATAACAAACAATAACAAAAGTGTAGCTACTTCTGGGCATAAAAACTAAGCAGGACTAAAGCAGTAACACATTTCAAACCTAGTCTAACTTCCAACTGAATTAACTCAAACAACTGTATTAAAGTCCTAAAGAAAGGAAAAGCATGGCCAAATCTAGGAAGAAAATAGCTTCATTCCATCTCTACTTTCCTACACGGGATGTCCAGCTTTTGACAAAACCAGTAAGATGTGTAAATATAAGAATCATAAAACAACGTATTCCCAAGACACAAGGCAAACATCAAAACTAGCCACAGATGTGACATAGGGGAGATCTTGTAATGTCTGGTAATGTTTTTCAGTTGCCTCTCTTCTGCTTCAGGTAGCCCTATGAGGGGAAGCTTCTAGAATTCTTCCCAGCCTTGGTGGGAAGATAATCCTGAAGGATTATCTTGCCACTGGGTAAACGATTTTCTTTATATCTGGTCCCAGGATCATCATAATTACACATTAGCCAACAACTGGCCTTTAGCCATTTATTAAAAATTTCTAGTTTAATCTTCTTCCCAGCTTATACTGCACTTAAGGGATATAATGGCACTCACTGATGTCTTTCCAGGTGTGGAAATGCTCGGATCCTACTTCTCCCTGCATGTGCTTGTCTTTCATATGTCAAGTTTCTTGCTTGCCCAGCTAACTCAGTTCTCTAATGAACTGAGTTAAAGGCTAAAGTAAAGACTTTAACTTCTCCAGCTTTTTCTTGTAAGTGTAGAGTGGTGCTCTTTGAAGTTCTACATCTCGAACTAAAAGCAGGATTTATTCGACTATATTTTTTAATGTTTGATGCATTTAAAAATATTCAATTATGTTTTTTAAATGTTGTATACAAAATTCTACATTGAGCCTGAGATGGTAGCACGTAAGGCTGAGGTGGGAGGATGGTGTGAACCCAGGAATCTGAGTCTAGCCTGGTCAGTAGAGCAAGACCCCATCTCTGAAAAAAAATTTTCTATATTGTTATTTATTTTTTATTTCAGCAGATTACAGAAATCATTTATTGCTTTCTAATTTTTATAATTCCTGTTGAAAAGTTATTTGTTTTGCTGTTTTGTCCCTTTAAAATAAATATATAATTTGTATGGCTATTTAGAATAATTTTCTCTTTGTCTTCCTTTGATGCAGTTTTATTCTGATCTGGTAAGATGTAAATATTTTTGTCTTTATATTGACTTGATTTAACAGAGCTTCTTGAATCTGTGGTCAATAAAGGTTTACTGAAATATTGCTTCTCCCTTCATTTCTCCTTCAGAAACTTCAATTGCACATTTAGTAAACATTTTCCTTTTGTCCTATATGTGTCCTTTTGAATCTTTTTTTATTTCTAGTACCTAGAACTTTTCTGACACATCCTTACATTTTAGCTATTTCCCAATGATTTTGATCTCCATCTTTAATCTAGATCTATTGCCTATTTTGTGTGAGCTTTGGTTAAGCCCACCTACTGCATTTATAATACCAATTATCCTATTTTTGAGATTTAAGACTTTTTAAGTTATTTTTAATCCATTCAGTACTTTGATGAAATTCTGTTGATTCATATAATTTTTTCAAACATATTAATGATAATTCTACTGAAATTCTTGCATGATAGCTTCTACATCTTGATCTGCTGTGCATGTTTATATAATCTGCCAATTATTTTGTTTTTTAATAATTTTATTCTTAAATCTGGAATGCTGGGCAATTTTAAATTAAATTCTGTACTTTGTAAGTGAAATCATATCTTTTTCCTCCAAAGACAATAGACTTGTTCCACTAGGTGTACAGAATATGAGCAAATAATTTTAATTCAATTAAAATTGTCTATTCATTATTATCAGAATCTTAAAATTAAGCTCCACTGATAATGTAAATGAAAATCTGGTGTGTTTTCTAGGACACATTTTTTTTTTAGGTGATACTGAACTCCAATTTTCTCCACGGTACTTTGAGGTTGAATAGTTTTCTGATTTTTTTAACCATAGAACAGCAGTTTTTTGTTTTGTTTGTCTGCTTTTGCATCCTGCACTTTCCCTTTAGGAGTTATTCAATGCCTTAATGGCATATGTTGTTTATCAAATATTAGGTTCATGCATATTTTATAGTCTTTTATGATAGTTATAATGTCTCAAGTCATGGCAGCTTGGTCCTGCCTGGTCTCTATGTAATTGTTTTCTCTCTAGCCCAGCAAGAACTCTTCAGACTCTAGGTAATTACTTTCTTTTCAATCTCTAAGTATTTTCGAGGAATCAGAAAATTATAAGTAAAAAATGCTCTAAGGATTTCTTCAGCTTCCTTATCTGTTCTCTGAGATCTCAGACACTTGATTTATGATAATTTTAATGTTTTCTGACACCTGTGAAAAGCTATTTATTTTAAAATTTTTAACTTAGATTTTATAATTATTAATGGTGGGAGGTTTCATCTTACATTTTGCAAAAGCCATTGATAATGTCAATTGTAGCTTTTTGTTGTTGTGGTTGTTGTTGCATTATTAAACTTTTGTTCCTGGGCATGAGATGGTTTGTTGCCTGAATTTGTTATATTATTGATTTGCATATGTTGAACCAGCCTTGCATCCCAGGGATGAAGCTGACTTGATTGTGGTGGCTAAGTTTTTTATGTGCTGCTTGATTCAGTTTGCCAGTTTTCTGTGGAGGATTTCTGCATCAGTGTTCATCAGGGATATTCAGAAGACCTGTCTCACATGCAAAGACACACATAGGTTCAAAATAAAGGAATGGAGGAATATTTACCTAACAAATGGAAAGCAAAAAAAAAAAAACAAAAAAAAAACACAGGGGTTCCAATCCTAGTCTCTGACAAAACAGACTCTAAACCAACAAAGATCAAAAGAGACAAAGAAGGGCATTACATAATGGTAAAAGGATCAATGCAACGAGAAGGGCTAACTATCATAAATTTCTATGTAGCCAATACAGGAGCACCCAGGTATATAAAGCAAGTTCTATGAGACCTACAAAGAGGCTTAGACTCCCCACATAATGTGGGAGACTTTAACACCCCACTGTCAATATTAGACAGATCAATGAGACAGAAAATTAACAAGGATATCCAGGACTTGAACTCAGATCAGAACCAAGTGGACCTAATAGACATCTATGGAACTCTCTACCCAAAATCCACAGAATATACATTCTTCTCAGCACCACATCGCACTTGTTCTAAAATTGACCACGTAATTGGAAGTAAAACACTTCTCAGCAAATGCAAAAGAACAGAAATCGTAACAGTCTCTCAGACCAAATTGCAATCAAATTAGAAATCAGGATTAAGAAACTCACTCAAAACCGCAGAACTACATGGAAACTGAACAACCTGCTCCTGAATGACTACTGGATAAATAATGAAATGAAGGCGGAAATAAAGATGTTCTTCAAAACCAAAGAGAACAAAGACACGATGTACCAGAATCTCTGGGACACAGCTAAACAGTGTTTAGAGGGAAACTGATAGCACTAAGTGACCGCAGAAGAACGTGAGAAAGATCTAAAATCAACAACCTAACTTCACAACTAGAAGAACAAGAGAAACAAGACCAAACAAATTCAAAAGCCAGCAGAAGACAAGAAGTAACTAAGATCAAAGCAAAAAAGAAAAAAAAAAAGATCAAAGCAGAACTGAAGGAGATAGAGACACGAAAAGCCCATTAAAAAAAAAAAAAAAAAAATCAATGAATCCAGGAGCTGGTTTTTTGAAAAGATTAACAAAATAGACCACTAGACAAACTAATAAAGAAAAAAGAGAGAAGAATCAAAAAATAAAGAGAAGATCACCACTGATCCCACAGAAAGACAAACTACCATCAGAGAATCCTATAAACACCTCTATGCAAATAAACTAGAAAATCTAGAAGAAATGGATAAATTCCTGGACCCATACATCCTCCCAATACTAAACCAGGAAGAAGTTGAATCCATGAATAAAGCAATAAAAAGTTCTGAAATTGAGGCAGTAATTAATAGCCTACCAACCAAAAAAAGCCCAGTACCAGACGGATTCACAGCCAAATTCTACCAGAGGTACAAAAAGAGCTGGTATCATTCCTTCTGAAACTATTCCAAACAGTAGAAAAAAGAGGGACTCCTCCTTTTTTATGAGGCCAGCGTCATCCTGATACTAACACTTGGCAGAAACACAACAAGAAAAGAAAGTTTTTAAAAAAACTTCTAGTTTTTTAATTCCACAAACATATTTTTCAGAGCACTATCCTATTCGTTACAGAATTTGGTTAACTTCTTTTCTATTATCCAGCCCACTTTCCACCTCCCTCAGATACCTCATGAAATCTGCTTCACTACGTCTTACTCATTTAGAAACAGAGGAATAATAATATTTAATCCACTAACAAACTAATCTCCATCATATTCTTATTGTCCTCATTCTAATTTAGTCAAACAATTAAAACATTAAAACAAAATTATCTAGAAGCACTTTTAATTTTAATTTTTAATATTTGTTCAATTTAACCTTGGTTCATTTTACTTTTGAGCAAATCAAATGAGTCTATTGGTTCATTTTATTTTTGGTTGGATCAAAAATTTGACTTTCATAAAAGGCATAAAATAAACATTACAACAACTGCTTTTTCATTGCAGTGTATCTTCTTTGTTATTTGTAATTCATGTTTGAGTTACTGCAAATATGTATAATAAAATGAAAAATGTAGAAAATAAGTAATATTGTGGAAAAATATTATATATATCTGGTTATCAACTTAAGCAATATGTCTGGAAAGTGATATCTAACACAATTGATATGAAAATATTAGCAGATAGCATTAAATTTACTCACATTGCCTTAACTGCTGTTGTAAAAACAAGGGATAAAAATTAAAGCAGTAAGTTATTTTCACAGATTCCAGGTGAATTTTCATTTTTTACACTTTTTTAAAGTTTCATTTTATACACAGTAGTTTTGAGAGTTTTGGTTTTTAAACATATGACAGAGAGTCATTAGCACAAGATAAATATGCTTTTCGACTAAAATAGGTTATATTGCACACTCTGAGATTTATCATCATTTACTGATATTTTACACTTCTGTTAGAGGTTTAAAGTGTGGTTATTAACGCTTGGATTATAGACTTTAATGAAGTCCTAGGGTACTAGGCAAGTTGAAACACTAAATAACTCAATTGCTGGGATAGAAAAGACAAGCTCCTTTCATAGAGTTTAAGAATCAAAACAAAATTGTTGGCCCCATGATAGAAGTTTAAGTCGCATATTTAAGATCCTTGCCCTATGACCATGGATGCTGACTGTGCAATTGATGCTGAAAGCAGCTGCTGATTCATAAGATCCAGGTGGCCCAGAGTGAAGTGCTACAGTGAAAACTGGTAAAAGACTGTCTGCTTCAGGGTATTAAAAACCATACACTAGCGTACATTAATGATTCATAACTATTCTAAATGGTTAGATGTGTGAAAAGTAAGAGTTTAGTAAGAAAAATGATTGTGATTATGCTATTCTCTGGCCCATTTCTTAACCTTTGGGGATTTCCATAAAAGCTAAAGGGATATTATTAAGTGACAGTTTATAATCACTTCAGTGGAGATAGAGAATAAAATTCCATTAGCTCTATTTCAAAAAAGGCTTTATGCCACATTAGAGTGAATTAACATGCTTAAAATTGAACTTAAAAGGACTTGTTTTTGAGAAGTATAAGTTCATTAAACAAACACTTGACAATATGAAATGTAAATACTTTCCTGATAAATTTTAATTTCTCTGGAAGAACATGTTTACAGACAATTTTCCTAGAAGCCTGAAGTCCTCATGTATAGTGGTCAAAGACCAACAAATAAACCTCATTTCATAAAATTGCTACTTGGGAAACTGAAATAGATGATAGATATTAAATGTTGAAAATTGAACATGAAATTTCACACACATAGATCATTGAAGTTTACATTTCCTTTTAGAAAAAACATAGCAAACTTAACTAAATCCTTACTTAAGGAATATTGTAGAAACTTAGAAAGTAATTCCATGCAACAGCTCTTAAATTTTAACCATCAGTAGGTCTTAATCTGACAGGTCATGTACATGATTTTGCCCCTGGCAAAATTGCCCCTCCAATTTCCTTCCTAGCTGGAGTTAACACAGCGTAGCAGCTTTACTCTAGCAATAAGTCCATAATGAGCCTGGTAATGAGGTTCCAGTAGGTGAGCTGTGCTACACTAGCTCTCATGTTTCTGAACCAAACATACATGTCAATGCTGGTGTTTTACACTGCCCAGTGCTCCTTTCTGCCTGCTGTTTAAGCAGTTAATAATATTAGGGAATCACTACAGCAAAAGTCCTTTCAGACTTTGTATTTCTCTAGTCCCCAAACTGACTGTTGCTAATCTAAGTGCTTTAGTTTTAAATATATTTTGCAGCTCTCCATGGGTTATAAAACTTAAGATGAAGCTCAGATGTGGGAACATTTACAGATAAACCCCAAGTTAAAGTTTTATATTTTGTTTTTCAAATATGAGAGAGCTGTTTACAGACTTGCAATATAGACTGTTGACCAGGAGTTTCCAGCCCCCAGGCCACGGACTGGTACTTGTTTGTGGCCTGTTAAGAACTCCACTGGGCAAACCCAGGGAGAGAAGCGTCCTCTGTATTTACAGCCACTCCCCATCACTTGCATTACTGACTAAGCTCCACCTCCTGTTAGATTAGCAGTGACATTAGATTCTCAGAGGAGTGTGAACCTAATTGTGAATTGCACATATGAGGGATCTAGGTTGCATGTTTTTTATGAGAATCTAATGCCTGATGATCTGTCACTGTCTCCCATCACCCCCCAGATGGGACCATCTAGTTGCAGGATAACAAGCTCAGGGATCCCACTGATTCCACATTATACTGATTTGCATAATTATTTCATTATATATTGCAATATAATAATAATAGAAATAAAGTGCCCAATAAGTGTAATGCATTTGAATAATCTCAAAACCATCCCCTGACCCTGGTCTTTGGAAAAATTGTCTTTTACAAAACCAGTCCCTGGTGCCAAAGCGGTTGGGGACCCCACTGCTGCAGATCATATGTCAGAAATCACATGCTTGTTGTGTAGTAAACAATAGTAAATGTTTTTGACAGAATGCTGTTATCATAGTTATATTACTAGATTAGTGATATTTAGAGATTTATTAAAGAGCTTCGTATATTAATATTTTTAGAAAGATAATGTTATTAGCATTTTTTGATAAAATAATCTTAAGTATTTATCATTTGTATGGAGTTTAAAGTTTGTAAAGTACTTTTCATTAACATTTTTATATATAGTAGAATTGGGGAAGTTTATTTTAGCAAAAATTGGTTGAGATACTTGTTTTTGTAACATAAAAATTTTGCAATGCTAAAAAATCATGTGTTTCAACTAAGCTTTCTTTTATTCTTAATGACATGAGTTCATTGTAGCTTTTGTTGTTTTCTGTTTTAATACCTTTTTTGCCTACATCTTCCAGTACACATCTGTTATAAACATTTTTATACAATTTCTTCTAATAAATTATTTAATTTCTTTTTTCTTTTTTAAATGTTCAATTGCTTTAATATTCCACTCTTGTTCTAGTTTTTCTACTACTCTAAGTATCTTTTCTTTTTTTTTGAGATGGAGTCTTGCTCTGTTGCCAGGATGGAGTGCAAAGATGAGATCTCGGCTCACTGCAACCTTCTACTCCCTAGTTCAAGCAATTCTCCTGCCTCAGCCTCCCAAGTAGCTGGGATTACAGGCACATATCACCAGGCACAGCTAATTTTTGTATTTTTAGTAGAGACAGAGTTTCTCCATGTTGGCCAGGATGGTCTTGATCTTCTGACCTCGTGATCTGCCTGCTTTCACCTCCCAAAGTGCTGGGATTACAGGCATGAACCACTGCACCCGGTCTACTCTAAGTATCTTAAGTAGTCAATTAATTAATTTAAATATCTATGTCAACAAAGCATAAAGTGTAGAACATTTTAACCATATATGATTAAAAAAAAAAAAACTAGGCATGCTGTTAAATCTACAGTTGATAACAAACCGATTGCAACAGCATATCAAAAAGCGTATCCATCACGATCAAGGAGGCTTCATCCTGGGGATGCAAGGCTGGTTCAACATATGCAAGTCCATAAAAGTAATCCACCACATAAATAGAACAAAAGACAAAAACCACATGATTATCTCAATACATGCACAGAAGTCTTCGGCAAAATTCAACAGCCCTTTATGCTAAAACTCAAAATAAACTACGTATCAATGGAACATATCACAAAATAATAAAAGCTGTTTATGACAAACCCACTGCCAATATCATACTGAATGGGCAAAAACTGGAAGAATTCTCTTTGAAATCGGGCCGGGCGCGGTGGCTCACGCCTGTAATCCCAGCACTTTGGGAGGCCGAGGCGGGCGGATCACGAGGTCAAGAGATCGAGACCGTCCTGGTCAACATGGTGAAACCCCGTCTCTACTAAAAATACAAAAAAATTAGCTGGGCGTGGTGGCGCGCCCTGTAGTCCCAGCTACTCGGGAGGCTGAGGCAGGAGAATGCTTGAACCCGGGCAGCGGAGGTTGCAGTGAGCCAAGGTCGCGCCACTGTACTCCAGCCTGGCGCCTGGTGACTGAGTGAGACTCTGTCTCAAAAAAAGAAAAAAAAAAAAAAAAGAATTCCCTTTGAAATCAAGCACTAAACAAGGATACCCACTCTCACCACTATTATTCAATATAATATTGGAAGTTTTAGCCAGAGCAATCAGGCAAGAAATAGAAATAGTGGGTATTCAATTAGGAAAGGAGGAAGTCAAATTGCCTCTATTTGCAGATGATATGATTGTATATTTAGAAGACCCCCCATCTCAGCCCAAAATCTCAAGTTGATAAGCAACTTCAGCAAAGTCTCAGGATACAAAATCAATGTGCAGAAATCACAAGCATTTCTATACAAGAATAACAGACAAACAGAGAGCCAAATCAAGAGTGAACTCCCATTCACAATTGCTACAAGAAGAATAAAATACCTAGGAATACAACTAACAAAGGAGGTAAAGGACCTCTTCAAGGAGAACTACAAACCACTGCTCAAGGAAATAAGTGAAGACACAAACAGATGGAAAAACATTCCATGCTCATATTTAGGAAGAATCAATATAGTGAAAATGGCCATACTGCCCAAAGTAATTTGTAGATTTAATGCTATGCCAATCAGACTACCAATGGCCTTCTTCACCGAATTGGAAAAAACCACCTTAAATTTCATACAGAACCAGAAAAGAGCCCATATAGCCAAGACAATCCTAAGCAAAAGGAACAAAGCTGGCAGCATCACACTGCTGGACTTCAAGCTATACTACAAGGCAACAGTAATCAAAACAGCATGATACTGGTATCAAAACAGAGACATAGACCAATGGAACAGAACAGAGGCCTCCAGAGCAACACCACACATCTACAACCATCTAATCTTTGACAAACCTGACAAAAACAAGCAATGGGGAAAGGACCTCCTGATTAATAAATGGTGCTGGGAATATTGGCTAGCAATGCTCAGAAAGCAGAAATTGGACCCCTTCCTGACACCTTACACTAAAATTAACTCCGAATGGATTAAGGACTTAACCATAAGACCTAATACCATAAAAACCCTGGAAGAAAACCTAGGCAAAACCATCCAGGACATAAGCATAGGCAAAGACTTCATGACTAAAACACCAAAAGCAATGGCAACAAAAGCTAAAATTGACAAATGGGATCTAATTAAACTTCAGAGCTTCTGCACAGCAAAAGAAACAATCATTAGAGTGAACTGGCAACCAACGGAATGGGAAAAGATTTTTGCAATACACCCATCTGACAAAGAGCTAATATCCGGAATCTTCAAAGAACTAAAACTGATTTACAGGAAAAAAACAAACAAACCCATTCAAAAGTGGGTGAAGGATATGAACAGACACTTTTCAAAAGAAGACATACATGAAGCCAACAAACATATGAAAAAATGCTCATCATCACTGGTCATTACAAAAATGCAAATCAAAACCTCATTGAGATACCATCTCATGCCAGTTAGAATGTCGATCATTAAAAAATCTGGAGGTAAAAGATACTGGAGAGGATGTGGAGAAATAGGAACACCTTTACACTGTTGGTGGGAGTGTACATTAGTTCAACCATTGTGGAAGACAGTGTGGTGATTCCTCAAGGATCTAGAAATAGAAATTCCATTTGACCCGGCAATCCTATTAGTGGGTATGTACCCAAAGGTCTATAAATCATTCTGTTTTAAAGACACATGCACACACATGTTCATTGTGGCGCTGTTTACAATAGCAAAGACCTGGAACCAACACAAATGTCCATTAATGATAGACTAGACAAAGAAAATGTGGCACATATACACCATGGAATACTATGCAGCCATAAAAAACAATGAATTCATGTCCTTTGTAGGGACATGGATGAATCTGGAAACCATCATTCTCAGCAAACTGACACAAGAACAGAAAATCAAACACCACCTGTTCTCACTCATAGGCGGGTGTTGAACAATTAGAACATGTGGACACAGAGAAGGGAGCATCACAACTGGGGTCCGTTGCTGGGGGCTAGGGGAAGGATAGTGGGAGGGGAGGGTGGGGAGGGGGTAATGTCAGGAGAAATGTCAGGTATAGGTGATGGGGGGATGGTGGCAGCAAACCACCTTGCCATGAATGTACCTATGCAACAATCTTGCTGATCTCACGTGTACCCCATAATCTAAAGTGCAATAAAAAAAATCTGCAGTTAATTATAGGATGAGAAAAATGCAAAATATATAGTGACATGGAAGTTAGATGAAAACTTTGAATAGCACATAAGTCACAAAGGTGCATTTTCATTTCACATACAAAGTCTCATTTGGAATTACACAACAGAGCTTACTTTTATGTGATATATCATATTACATAGAATTGTTTCGACACTGAATTCCATGATTGTTTTCAGCATTTTTTTATACTAATCAGTGCACATACTCTCAAAGAATCTGGTTAAACTTGTCTTATCTAAAACTCTAATGTTATTTGAAATAAAGTGGAATGAACAGCTCTGTGTTTACACTTTAAATTGTGTCTTAAAGTACACCCAAAAGCTAGTTGTTACATATTGTAATAGACAGGTTTTGCTTCAGAGGCTGATTGCTTTTATTGATTAACACTGCATTTGATTTATTAGCTTTTTCCTGCTTAGAAAATGCTTGATTTTTCAGGAATAAGGTAAAGCTTATTGAAAAACATTTGTCAAACTGTGTCTATTAAACCATAACAAAGAGGAAGTTGCTTCACTTCTAGTTCAATACGGCTGAATGAGTAGTTGGATGAATAAATAAAAATCTTTCTTCTGGAAATAACTAAGCATAAGCTAAACTGTAAACCATACACACACACACACACACACGCACACGCCACACACACACACACACACACACAAACTATGGTAGTGAGGCTCCTAGAATCCAAAAAAAATCAGCATTTAAGATAGGCTGGGAAAATAATCATGTAGAGAAATTGCAGTTATTTTGTCTTTTTTAGGTTGACAAATACACAGGTTGTATTGCTATTTTTCTACATTCTTACATATTTTTCAGTGTATGTATTTAGAGAAAGCTATGTATAAAGATAATGGCATCCAACAAAGTCTGTGTTGCCCTAATGTATAACTCAAATTTTCAAATGTATAATTACTATAAGGGAAACTATGTCTCTTTAAAATAATTTCAGAGAAGAATATAAATTGAGTTTTAGAAATGTTGATGTAGTTTGTACAAGGTTATAAAGACAGTAAGAAGCACGAACAGGATTTCTAATACCCATGCAACTAAACTAATTATTTTTACAAGTGGTAGCATACCTAATATCAGTAACCCCTAGCATCAATAGGCAATGAACTACAAGGGACTCTATTACAAAATTGTGTTGTATGTCTTCTATAAGGTGATGATTGTCTATCACCTTACAATTACTAGAACGGTTATTGTCTCCAAGAAAGAATTTACAAAATCAATATGAAAACAACAACAGCAATTATATCTCCATGCACAAGTAAGAAAAAAAGTCTTTTCAGTTAAAAGATCAAGGAAAGTTATAAATTAGATTTACAATGAAAGGGAATGGACACGTACACTGATCCAAATGATATAGAAAATGAAATCTTAATAATTATTTGTAAAGAATATGGAGAGAAATCAGATATCAGATTCTTCAAAATTATTTAAGTATCAATTTTTAAATCTTGGAAAAATACAAAACAGGCTAACATACATATTTACCCATATTAGGAAAACAATTTAAGTACAATTTGACACTGTGAATATTGCAAATCAGAGAGCAAGTAAACATCCAGTTCTAGCTATATAAAACTGGCTGGTAGGACCTTATGCTCTAAAAAAGGAAAATGTTAATAAAATTCGATTAGAATCAGAAGTTGACATTCCAGCAAGAAGGAGGAAACAAAACAATATAAACTTCAACTTTTTGCTATTTTTCTCTAGAGGCATTTGGTATAAGGTCCTGAAGAGGTAAAGGTCCTGAGGAGCTATGTAGAAAACCATAACTTAAAGAATGTGGAATACAACAGCATTTTCTTCAATCGGCGCTGAAGAGACAAATGTTAGAGTTCAGGGTCATGACAGTAGACAGATACAGAGTTTACAGGATCACAGAGAAAACAGAAATGCAAATGAGCCTTACATCTTGCATCACTCTTTCCTTCCAGGGTATTTTTGTTCTTTAAATGTAACAGTAAAAAAGGCTAATAACGAAGCAAACAAGTACTGGCTAAGCATCTCTGAGGCTAAAACAGCTTTTGGCAGATTACTGTGGAGATCACTGTCCACTGCAGATGGAGGATCTCTAGAAAACGCTGTAGGGTTTTAGTACAGATTCTGAAATGAAACAAACTAAAGAAATAGCAGTTTAGAAATTGCCTATCGAAATAAAATAAACCTTAGAATCACCACAATACAAGACAAATTAAGATCACCTACCCAGTTTTCAATGGCTTCCAAAAGCAAAATAACCACTCTTGCCAGGAAAGTGACATTATTTAGAGTCTCTAATTTTTTTTCTGCGTTTGTGTATGTATGTGTATTTATACAAATATACACTCAATGCAAACTTAGGGTCACATCAGGAGATAAAACAAAAATTCACCGAAAAAAGACTCCTAAATGATACAGATGTCAGTATTGTCAAAAATGTTAATTGACAATTGCAAGGTCAAGAATATAAATGAAACAATGCAAATTTCAGCATTGAATTGAAATTTATAAAAATAATGAGTGGTAGTTCAAAAAATAAAAAAGATAGTTTAAATTATGAAGTCAGTAAATGTGTTAACAACAGGTTAGAGACAACTGAAGAGACAATATTTGAATAGAATTATTTATCAACAGAAAAATGCAGTTTGAAGCAGGTGGACAAAATCATAAATAATAGTGAATGAGATGTTTACAAAACTAAAAAATAATTGACAAAATACATCCATCCGCAAAGACTTCAGAAGTTTTACAAAACCTAATAGGATAGATCAAATAAAATCACATCATAACAAAACTGTTTGAAGAGACAGTCAGACAAAAATCCTAAAATTAATAGAAATCTACAATTTACATTTACTGGAGTGACAAAATAACTCAGACATATTCACAAGAGAAATACTGGTTTGGCACTTTCTAATTACTGAAAGAAAATAGCTGCCATTATAGCATTTTATTTCCATGAGGAAATATCCTCCAGGAATATTGACAATAAAACACATTTTCAGACAAAAAAATTGGGGGAGCCCCTTTACCTGGAACCAACACCAGGATAAAGTGGCTGGGAATTTGTGACTTAAATTTATGAGGCTGTATTCAGAAATCATCCAGGTTTAGAATTATATGAAGGCTGAAATAGGGCTGGATGACTTGATAAAAAGGTGCATCACTCCCACAGTCTTGAGAGTTGGTATTGACTATTTATTAAATACTTCAGTTGTTCTTGATAGGTTCTCTCTAAGAGACAGCTTGAGTGTTGTCACAGAATGGCAGTCAGATTATTCTAGGTTGAACAAGGCAAGAGTCTGAAAGTTTATTTTTTATGGCAGTCATGCCTTTTATGGCTTGTTCTTAGAAGTCACACACCAACATATATACAGTATTCTGTTGGTCACAAGGGCAACCCTTGTTTCAGTGTAGAAGGGGACTAAATAAGGACATAATAGCATCATGGTATTATGGCAAGAATAATTTTGGTGTAGTTTTCAGACTGGCTCCCAGATGTATCTAAAACACAAAAGCGAAGAACAAAAACTTTGCTATTATTTATAATTAGAGAAATGCAAATTATACTACACTGTGGTTTAGTTACTCACTCTTAACCTGTCAGATTAGTACAGAACTGTAATGACGGTCTGAGAGTGAACCTGTGGATAAAACATTGCTCATACACAGTTTTAACTGGAGAAAAATTTGTCATTATCCAACAAAAGTACATCGACATTTAACTTTAGGTCCAGTAAATTTATTTATATGAATTACAGCCAATGATATATCAACAAAACTAAAATATTCATGTAGTATTATTTGTAACTAAAGAAGATAAAGAAAAAATAAACACTATGCCTGTAAACAGAACAGTGAATTGAATAAATTAATACATCCCACATAATGAAGCATTTCGTGTCTGTGACAAGTAGTAAGAATTTCTATTAACTGTCTATTAACTGATTTAATGTTATTTCTGAGATATGTTTCAAATTAAAGATGCTAAGTAAAAAAAAATTTGTAATAAGTAATTTTTTTAGTGTCACACAGTGTTTTATTTATTTATTTATTTATTGTACTTTAGGTTCTGGGGTACATGTGCAGATCATGCAGGATTGTTGCATAGGTACACACATGGCAATGTGGTTTGCTGCCTCCATCCCCCGTCACCTACATCTAGCATTTCTTCCCATGTTATCCCTCCCCAACCTCCCCACCCCCTGTTGTCCCTCCCTTACGCCCCACAAGGGACCCCAGTGTGTGATGCTCCCTCCCTGTGTCCATGTGTTCTCTTTGTTCAACACCCACCTATGAGTGAGAGCATGTAGTGTTTGATTTTCTGTTCTTGTGTCAGTTTGCTGAGAATGATGGTTTCCAGATTCATCCATGTCCCTACAAAGGACATGAACTCATCTGTTTTTATGGCTGCATAGGATTCCATGGTGTCTATGTGCCACATTTTCCTTATCCAGTCTATTGTCGATGGGCATTTGCACTGATTCCAGGTCTTTGTTATTGTAAACAGTGCCGCTATGAACATAAGCATGCATATGTCTTTCTAATAGAATGATTTATAATCCCAGTAATGGGATTGCTGGGTCAAATGGAATTTCTATTTCTAGGTCCTTGAGGAATTGCCACACTGTCTTCCACAATGGTTGAACTAGATTACACTCCCACCAACAGTGTAAAAGTGTTCCTATTTCTCCACATCCTCTCCAGCATCTGTTGCCTCCAGATTTTTTAATGATTGCCATTCTAACTGGCGTGAGGTGGTATCTCAATGTGGTTTTGATTTGCATTTCTCTAATAATCAGTGATGAATTACATTTAATAAAAAGTGTGGTAAAACATACAAATGTTTCTTTTATTTTTTTTTCTCTGTAAAAGCAAAAACGGAGAAGGCAAGCCAGTGCTAATCATATTGATTACTTACAAAGAGTGGGTGGAAACAAGGTTTAAAAGATAAATGGAGATGACATTCTCAGATTTTCCCTTTTTGAATAGTTTTTACATTTGTAAACATATTACTAGTTTATATATTAGTTTACATTTTTAGTATCTGTATATTTTATTTACATTTTTATAAACTAGTATATATTTATATTACTAGCTTATATATAGTAATATATATTTATTACTAGCTTATATATATTTATTACTATATTTATATATTTATTTATATTTATTTATAAATATATAAATAAATATATATTTATTACTAGCTTATATATATTTACTAGCTAATATATATTTATTACTAGCTTATATACTCAAACAAATTTAATAATGCTGATTCCATTGCTGAAGTATGGAGAATAAAAAATGAGTCTGAATCACCTTTTTTTGTGACAGAAAATAAAGTTACTAAATATTAATACATAGAATGATAAATAGCACATATATACAGACATGAATGTAAACATAGATACATATACATATATATTTACATACTTTATCCTAGTGTTGGTACCAAGTAAAGGGGCTCCCCAATTTTTTTGTCTGAAATTGTATTTTATTTGTCAATATTTCTGGTGGATATTTACCAGTGGAAATAAAATGCTATAATGGTTGTTATTTTCTTTCAGTACTTAGAAAACGCCAAACCAGTATTTCTCTTGTGAATACGTCTGAGTCATTTTGTCACTTCAAGAAAATGTAAATTGTAGGTTTCTATTACTTTTAGGATGTGTGCATACTCATGTGTAATATACATGTCTCATTTTTGGCTTTATCTGCTACAAGTGTACTGCAAGAAGATATTCCCAAAGTATGATCAAATTGATGGATGAGAGTTTGGTTTTAATCATAATTTCTGCAAATGGCAATTTAGACTCATCTTTCTATATGTTAAAATTACTTTTTTAAAGTTTATCAAATGGGATTGGATGTCCTATACATTTTTTAACATGAACACAAATTGGTATTGTAAAGTTTTTGTGTTTATTTGGTGCTCCCTCTGTCACGAAATAGGCTTTGATTTTTATAAAAATGGATTTAGGAGATGTCTCCTAAGTTGGCCATGACATTTTTCTTCTATTATATGTGAATACAGTTAATCAAATTACAGTGTTTTAGATTGTTCAAACAAATGTTCACTCCTTTTGTAAGTAGTATATGGCTCTGATTCATTATCTTTCTACAAGAACAGATATTTTTCATTTTTATTTTTTAAGAATATTTACATTTAAATGCAGAAGCGATATTGGCTTGCAATTGTAAGATTAGTCAGTTTGATATTGAGATTGTTCTAGTACCTTAATAATGGTTTAAAGAAATGCTTCATAAAATATCTGTCCCTTGTTGGTTTTAAAAAATGAACATTATAGCTATCTGATTGGATTTTTAAGATTTGCATTTCCCTTTTTGCCCAAGAGGTTTTCTTCTTGTTTTTATTTTAGTAAAAGGTTTTACTTAATATCCTGCTGGAATGGCCTTTGGTATGTTATTGTGTTTATTTTATTGAAAATTTCCTGTTTGATTGCTTTTTGATCAGGGAGTGATATATTTCTATTTCAAGAAACTTATTGATGTTCTCTATGACATAATACATAGCCACCTTTAAATATTGATGTGCATTTGAAAAGGTGACACATCCTTTGCTATAAGCATGTACATTCAATGCCTATCCATAAGTCTATCTCATTGATCATCTTGTTTAATTCTTCTATGTCTCCCTTGTTTGACTCCCCAGTCTTACCCTTCTCTCTCTCACCTGAAAGTAACCACTATTCTACATTTTATGAGTTTCCTCCTTATTCATATTTTATAATCACACTATACATTTATTTATTATATGAGTTACAATTCATTTATTATACAATCATAAAATGTATAATAAATAAATACCCTTGTCCAAGTTTTCCTATATAGAGTGGTGAAAGTTTCCGCAGGTTTTTCAAGTTTTTCCTGAAAGTAGAATGTCTGATATATGCAGATTTAAATTTCATTAGAAGTATAAATTATTATTTGTTTGCCTTATTTTATTTCCTTCATAAGGTAATACTTAGAGCTACAGTCAGATTTTATATATTTTTTTGTTTATTCCTATGTTGTTTGTTGTTACAAAAGAGCATTGATACATTAGTGCAATGATCTTTTAGAATGTGTATCCTTTTTGTTTTGTTTTGTTTTTTGAGATGGAGTTTCACTCTTGTTGCCTAGGCTGGAGTGCGATGGCACGATCTTGCTCACTGCAACCTCTGCCTCTTGGGTTCAAGCAATTCTCCTGCGTCAGTCTCCCGAGTAGCTGGGATTACAGCCATGCATTAGCACACCTGGCTAATTTTTTGTATTTTTGGTAGAGTCAGGGTTTCTCCATGTTGATCAGGCTGGCATCGAACTTTTGACTTTGTGATCCACCCGCCTTGACCTCCCAAAGTGCTGGGACTATAGGCATAAGCCACCATGCCTGGTCCCAGAATGTATATACTAGAATTCTATTAGCTATAAGTTTTTATATAGACAATGACTTTATTGATATGTAATCCTATCTTTTGTGACTTACATTTATTGCTTTCTAAACTTTATACTACTTTTTGTTGTTTTATTATGTCAGCTAGAATCACCAATGAAATTTTGACTAGAAACTCAGGTAATTAGAGTTCTTATCCTAATTTTAACATTCTAATTAAGATGAAAATGGTCCTAATGATTCAACATTAAATAATATGATTTCTAGAGGTTTTATGTAGATATTTTGGTTGTTTACCAAAAGTCTGTATTATTGGCATATGTTAAGTGTTTTTAATATGGACAAAGAGTAATATTCTGTTAATATTCATATGTATAGTAATAATTTTCTTAATAGTATATCACTCATGCTCTTCAAGTTTAAAAGCTACATGCTTACAATGTATTATTGATATAGAAAGGAGGCAGACAAACTCTCAGGCAGATAAGAAAGGGTCCCTGGAGAATCTCCAACCTGCCCAAGTGTTAACACCAAATGTTTTGTGTAGATAAGGGAACCTGCACAGGGAATTTTCCTAGGCATGCCTGCAGGGACTGGAGGCTACATGCACTGAGAGAGTTTGGTGGAACCAATCTGCATACAGGATCCCTCTCTTTGCTCAGAGCTTTGCTTTCACCTAGTAAATTCTGACCTCCTCACCCTTCAGTCTGTCTGTGTGCCCAGTTTTTCCTGGTCGTGAGACAAGAGACCCAGATTTAGCTTAACTAAGGAGAAAAACTTCTCCTGCCTCTATCATTATTTTATTTGCACATTGATAATTAAGTATATTTATATTTTAATGAATATGTGACTGTTTCATACAGGCTTTTGGGGAATATTGCTATCAATATTATGAAATATGTGAGAGTTTTTATCCTTTTGTAATTTTCAAAAAAAAGAAAAATTGTATAAGATATGGCATATGATTTCCTCAAAAGTTTAGTATAATTCATTTAAAAACTGTGACTGTTGGCCAGGTGCTGTGGCTTACACCTGCAATCCCAGCACTTTGGGAATCCGATGCATGTGAATCACTTGAGGTGAGGAGTGTGAGACCAGCCATGGTGAAACCGTCTCTACTAAAAATACGAAAATTAGTTGAGTGTGGTGGCATGCACTTGTAATCCCAACTAATTGGGAGGCTGAAGCAGGAGAATTGCTTGAACCTGGGAGGTGGAGGTTCAGTGAGCCAAGATTCCACCACTGCACACCAATCTAGGCGACACAGAGAGACTCCATCTAAAATAGTAATAATAATAAATGAAAATTAAAAAAAACCTCTGACTGTAGCTTTATTTGTACTCAGATATATGAGTGCCAACTAGATTTAGTGATAGAATAGTTAAAATTATATTTACATGTATCCATAATTTTGTTTAAATTTTGATTATCTTGTCTTCTTTGTAAAATGTCTAATTTTGCTTATGTTTTCAGATAGAACCATCATATATATTCTTATTTAAATACTAGAGACATTAAATATCAGCAAATCACTGTGCTCACTCCTCTCCCACTATACACAAAAGTTTCAGGATGACCTTGTAAAAGTTTACAGTTATTTGGAAAATGTAATTGTGCTTTAATGAAAAGGCACCAGAGAGAACTCTTGGAAGAGCGATTTTAGCCAATATGTCACTAGAATATTGTAGCAATGCAATGCAGAAAATGTTATAACTACAATGTAGACAAGCCAAGTGAGAAAACATTTTTTCCCACCGCTTCTACTCATTAACTTCAGAGAGTGCCAATTCTGAAGCCTCTAAGAGGTTTTTTGGTTTTTTTCTCAGTCTAATACGGAATAGAAACATTTGTCTCCTTTCTGAGTTTTCAAGGTTTAAAAGATTTTATAAAATGTTTTCTTTTCTACTAGAAGTTGTCTCTAAATGTCTTTGATTTCTGCTAATGGTAAAAGAAAGTCTGGCTGTGTTTCTGTTATATATTTTACAATCCTATTACCAGAAAATAAATATGCCTCATTTTTTTTTAACTTGTAAACATTTTTTAAAAGGCATATCTCATGTTCTTTAGTTAGTATTTTGTCTACCAAAAGGTAGTGGATAATCCAATCAAGTCAAATAATTTCTTCTGATATAAAATTATTTGTTTATTCTGCAAATAATTGTTAATCTTTATATATTTTGTTAAACAGATTGAGAAGAATAAATTGCATATACATATACTATAGTTATATTAGAATTGTTTGTTGACAACATTAAAAAGGCCTTTTTGCAAAATATGATAAATTGTATCAAATAAATTTTTTGAGCATTGAAATGTACTAGATCCGAGATTAAATGATGCAATAATTGAGGCAATTCATTTTTTCCTCAGGGGAAAGCGCAAACGCAGTCCCCCACTACCAGAAATTATGTAGTCGAGTTTCTCACTTTTGCGAAAATCGCAGGGGTCAGCACATATGGAGTGCAATGGATAAGGAATTGAGGCAAATTTCTAATGTGAAGGTGCTTACAAGAGCTGACTCAGCGTTAACTATCAAAACTTTAAAAAGAAAATAATTTAACATACTTAACAATGTTTTGTAAGAGATTAGCATTTTAATCAATTATATTTTGGATTATGATGTAAAGCAAAATTCTCTGAGACTGTACTAATCCCATTACTGGGTATATATCCAAAGGATTATAAATCGTTCTATTATAAGGACACCTGCATAGGAATGTTCATTGCAGCACTGCTTACAATAGCAAAGACTTGGAACCAACCCAAATGCCCATCCATGACAGACTGGACAGGGAAAATGTGGCACATATACACCATGGAATACTATGCAGCCATTAAAAACGATGAGTTCGTGTCCTTTGTAGGGACAGGGATGAACCTGGAAGCCATCATTCTCAGCAAACTGACACAGGAACAGAATCAAGCACCTCATGTTCTCACTCATAGGTGGGTGTTGAACAATGAGAACACATGGACACAGGGAGGGGGAGCATCACACACTGAGGTCTGTGGGGGGAGGACTAGGGGGAGGGAGCAGTGCGGGGTGGGGGAGTTGGGGGAGGGGATAACATGGGGAGAAATGCCAGATTTAGGTAAGGGGGGATGGAGGCAGCAAACCACATTGCCATATATGTACCTATGCAACAATCTTGCATGTTCTTTACGTGTACCCCAGAACCTAAAATGCAATAAAATATACACATATTTAAAAAAAAAAAAAACAGAAAGAAAATTAATTTTGCCAAGGTTAGGGATATGCCTGTGACAGCCTCCAGAGGTCCTGACCACATATGCCTGACCCAAGTAGCTAGGTTACAACTTGATGTTATACATTTTAGGGAGACATGAGACATCGATCAATACATGTAAGGTATACATTGGTTTGGTCCAGAAAGGTGGGGCAACTGAAAGCAGGGGCTTTCAGTTCACAGGCAGATTTAAAGATTGTCTGATTGGCCACTGGTTGAAAGAGCTATTAGCTAAAGAAAGGAAGTCTGGGTTATGATAAGGGGTTGTAGAGACCAAGGTTTTATCATATAGATGAAGCCTTCAGGTAGCAGGCTTCGAGAGATAATAGACTATAAATGTTTCTTATCAGACTTAAACAGCCTGTTCTATCAGTAATTCCAACAGGGAGAAAGGAATAATGAGGCAGGTCCTTCTCCCCTTCCCATCATGGCCTGAACTAGTTTATCAGGTTAACTTTGGAATACCCTCGCTGGAGAGGAGGAATCCATTCAGATGGTTGTGGGGCTTAGAATTTTATTTTTGGCTTACAATAATAATAATACTTCAAAAATAGCTAAGTTAAGCAAAAAAATTATAGAAGCAAAATGTAATCACTTTAAAATAATAAATTAAAATTAAATATTTTAATTTGCCAGAGAGATAATTTAGGACCATTCAAAGGATTTTTAATTTTTCCATTCATCCAACCTAGTACTTGATGAGTTGTTACACATCATATGTCAGCTTTTATCACTATCAACTGGTATAAAGATGTGGAGGGTTAATTCTAAAAGTAAATAAAGTTTTATTTTTTCCAATTTTATGAAACTAAATACATAGCCAAACTAAAAAAAACAGTTTCAAATAATCTTTGTAAGAAGGGTTGTTTGAGTGAAAATCAGATAATATTACTTTTTCTTTAAACTGACAATTTTATTTAAATATTTAATTAATTAGTATTTTTGACCGCAAAACTTTTTCACCATAGTTGCTGGTATTGTACAATAAAGATTATGAATAAATTTTAGTAGTATTAACCTTGTGTTATAAAATTTACTATTTACAAAACCAAAATACAACGGCATATAGTTATATATTGCAATATTTAATTCAATGGGAATAAAAAATTGATTATTTTAGGAAAATACCTATCTAAATATGCAATCCAAGTAGCAACCTCTAGCTTCTTAAGTTAAATAAAAAAGTATCTTCTGTTTTTATAGGAAGGAAGATAGACAAGTCTACTCTTCAATCTCCCATTTAAATGTTCCTTGAGTCCTGAAATGGAAATTAATGAACCTTCTTCTCTAAATGAGTTCAGTTGCCCACCTCCATATCATAAACTATGATCATATCATTGAGGTTTCAAAGACTCTCCTTGATAATAGAAAGCATTTACTAAGATTCTACTATTTACCAAATTTGCTCAGATTGTATATATTATCTCCTCTATTTTTATAGCAACCACTTGGAATAAGGATTGATTGATTTAAACAATATATATGAATTGTAGCACTTAAAAACAAAGTGCCTACCCTCATGAATGTTAAATTCTGGAGGAGTCAGAAAATGAGCATAACGAATTATCAAAATACAAAATGTTATTTAAAGATTGATGTTATCTTTTAGAAAGCAGAGAAAGGGAATAGAAAATGTGTTTGGGAGGATGTGCTAATTTAGGTTGAATAAGAGCAAGACTTCCTTCAAAGAAGATGTTTTAATAAAAATCTAATGTAGACAAGAAATATAACAATGAAAGTGTTTTGGGAAGAGCATCTCAGGGAGAACAACTAGGGCAAAATGTTTTAGATTAAACATGTGTAATGTTTACAGAAAACATGTCTGGGATGTTTGGGAATAGCAAGGAAGATAGTGTAGCCAAAAAGGAAGAAGTGTGGAAGAGTATTTGAGATAACAGAGAGAGAATGATTAAGAGATAACAGATCCCAGAATATTTGAAGTATTTCTAAGGACTTGGAATTTTACTATGAGTGACACAAAAAGTCTTTGAAATGATTTCACTGGAGGAGTGACATATGAAACACAGAGAAACACTTTGGCTTCATGGTGAGAACTTGAAAGAAAGGGGAAACAAGATCAATTAGGTGAACCAATTGGACCAGTGGTTTTGTGGATGCAGCGATGATGAGGTTTTGAGGAGTGGTCTATTGAAGCAGGAGATGTAAAAACAAACAAACAAAAAAACAAAAAAAAGAAGTTTCTCAGGCTAGTTTACTCCAAGGCCTAGAGATAGGCAGAGCTCAGGTAGAGCTCTGATACCACTATCACTATTTACAAAGCCAGAGCCTTCAAAGGAGAGGCTCCAAAGTTTCCGCTTCTCATTCTGGAACAGAGATAAAAACAAGTTTAACAAGTACCCTCTATTTCCCAAGACTGTTCTCTGTTCTGTCAAGTAACTATGTTTCTGCAAAGGTTATAAGGTTCTGTAGGTTCCCATCTGTGATCTACACCAAAGGTCACAAGGCTTGCTTAAGATGCAACATCTGTCACTGCTTGATAACTGCCTTTGTCCTGCCTCTGTAAGCTTGCCTTCGTGCCTTGTAAGTTTCACACCACTGAATACTCAACCCCCTTCGGTTGCATGCATAAAAGTCAAGCCCTGTTTTTGTCCAGGGCTCAGCCTTTGGATGTTAATCTGCTGGGTCAGTGGCCACTTCAGTGAAATCCTCCTGTTTCACCCATCAGTGTCTCCTGTCCCTCAATTCCCACAGCACTATAACTCCAAAAGGCTGAGGCTTGGCATGGTGGCTCACGCCTATAATCACAGCAATTTAAGAGGCTGAGGCGGGTGGATCACTTGAGGTCAGGAGTTCAAGAACATCCTGGACAAAATGGTGAAACCAGGGGTCGAATTCCTGACCTCAAGTGATCTGCCTGCCTCAGTCTCCCAAAGTGCCTCCCCCGGAGGCAGAGGTTGCAGTGAGCCAAGACAGTGCCACTGCTCTCCAGCCTGGGGGACAGAACAAGACTCCATCTCCAGGCTAGGTTGGTGGGGAACCTATATATACAAAAATTAGCGGGGCATGGTGGCACTTGCCAGTAATCTTATCTACTCGGGAGGCTGGATCACTTGAACCCGGGAGGCAGAGATGCAGTGAACTGAGAGGGGAAAAATAAAATATGTTAATTCAAGGAAGAAAGGAGAAATGTGGAGTGACGTCTTTGAATATGAAAAAGGGAATGGATGTAACACACAAGTGACACAGTTGGCCTCTGTAAAGAGTAGAGAACTCACACATATTTAGAGGAAGAAGGCACAAGACACAACAGCACAGATACAGTGAACAAGGGTATATGTAAAGAGGGGAGCTTGATGAAATTTTCTTACATTTTTTTCCTTTGTTACCTAAGTAGGAATAGCAAAATAAGGTTGGCAGATGGAAATATGGATGAGGAAAAGGTATTAGATGTTTAAACAAATAAATAAAAGAATAAAATACTCATCTAGAAGAGTGGAATATTGAATGAGCCAAAGAAATATGGCATGACTGGTAGGCATTAACATGGAACTGGTAGAGATAACTCTTCACTGTAAAGTGACACCAGTCACAGTTATACTTATTTCTGTAGATTAAGAACAGAGGCAGAAAAAAAATAAGATGTCAAATATCATGCAGAAAGTTACTGCCAAGATTAAGACCACGTATGAACCTAAAGATAACATAATGGTCAATTAATCACTTTATCTCACCTGCATAACCTTCATGGTTTTGCCAACATTTCCTTTGGATACCAGAAGGTAGAGTGTTGTCAAATTTTGAAGCAAATCATTCTCATTCCCCTATGGAAAGGCACTCCACTCACACAGGGGATTTAGGAAGGAGACAGAAAGAAGATGCATACACTAAAACAGAATCAAAGAAAGCCAATATTTGCAATTCTAGAGAATGTATCACCATAAGCAAACATGAAAACAAGAAGAATATGGAAGCAGTTGAATCTTCAAACCGAGCAAGATTTGGTATTGGTAAGAAAAAAGTTTATAGAATGAAAAGAAAAGCTATTTCTTTTTACTGAATATTCTTCTTTTGATATCTGCTGACAATGGGATATAAGGAATTTTAATTCACTGTCCCTTAGTTTCCCATTACATATATATATGTAATATATATATGTATGTGCATATATGTGTATGCATATATATGTGTATGTATATGTATATAAAACATTACATTATGCATTATATTACATTACATTATATATATGTGATGGGAACCTAAGGGACAGTGAATTTTATAGATAGATAAATATTTAATCGTGTGAATATTTAAATATATTAAATATATATATTTAATTGTGTGAATGTGTTTCTCTGATAAACAAATAGAGATTTTGCTATGGAGGCAATTTACTTGCAAAGTATAATTGGATGTACTGCAAAACAATATTTAAAAAAACAAAGAGAATCATGTATTGGATATGACCAAGGTATCTGTATTCTTACATTAGGAGAAAATGATCTTTTACCAAAGAAGTTTATTTTTTATCTAAGAAGTTCCAGAGCAGGTGGCCTTATGAGAAAGAATAGTAGATATTAGAAAGCTTCATTGGCGATATAAATAAAGGGGAAATGTTCAAAAGAGTTGACCTGTCTACATATTTACTATGAGAGACTGCTTGAACCACTGAAATTGCTCACCCTATGAACTGTTGACATCCTTAACTGTACTATCTCCACCTTAATGTATGTCTAGTGGTAAATGAAGCTCTCTTGAAAGATAAACAAATTTTTAATATTTTTTAGACAGAAATAGCCATTACATATGAATTATGGAAAGTTATGAGTATGGCTTAAAAATATCAAAGACAAGTAGATTAGGGGTTATGAAAGAAGACTAAACCATCCTGAGCTAGTAAAAGACAAGAAACTGATACTTGTTAGTCAAAATATTTGTGTTTTTCTTAATCAGTTTGGATGTGACATTAAATGTTAATGAAGAATAATCTAGACAGCCTTTAATTTTAAAAAATCCTTGTGCCTTGTAATACACTCCAGATCAAATGTAGTAATGCTTTGGACAGCTATAACCAATTTCTTTTTAAGTTCCATTGAGGTTTAACATTTTTATTTTTTATTTAAAATACAAAAATACAATATTTGATTTTCATTCTCTTTTCCAGTGATATTTTGTCATAAAATGAGAAAGCCTGATTGTAAGTTTAATAGAGGCTTGCTATGAGCTGATTCTGCTATTATATATCTCTATTTCCAAAACTACCATTATTAGTAATTATATTTTATTTTCGTAATGATAGTTATTAAACTGTCTCCCCCAAAACAAAAACCTAGCAAAATAATTCTAGATATCCTTGCCTGGACAGCAGTGGCTCCAAAACCAAATTATGCCATGACAGCAGGAAATGCTTTTCACTATGTGTCTTTTAAGGATAAAACAGTGCATGAAGCATAGAAAATTATGGTCATCAAGAATTTAAACCTTTTTTTATTTTTGCCAGCCAAATTGTAAAACAATAAAAATATTTAAGCAGAATTTGAATCAATCAAATGTATAAAATTATATTGCAGAGAAAGAATTTTTAATCTTATTTTAAACCTAACATAGGAAAGTATTAATTTTCAATAGTTTTGTTACAGCAAAAGCATGGATTTAATCAGTGAAGTGTATGTTTCTTTTAACATGTATGCTACCCTGTCGATTGGATTGTTTTCTGTGTACTTATTTATCATCCTCCAAGTTAAGCTTTAGGCTGGTAGAGGATAGGCATCACATGAATATCATCATACACAGCAATGTTTGTAAAGCCAGTTTCCTGCAATAGTTCCAAATGTAATAGTTCCAAAATAATGTTTTATTTTTCTCTATCTTCTAAGCTGTATTGTCATTGTGCCCCAGAGATATCTATATTTATTCCAAACAAGTTTCTAGGTTCTATGTTTTTGGTCATGTGATTTCCTTCTAAAAAATACTTCTCTAAGCTCCCTCTGATTTTCTCCAAAATTGATTTATCCTCTCCTTAAATATCCATTTCAATCTTATTCCCTCCATAAAGCCATTTTGTATCAATAAATCATTTACTTCAAATGCAAACATACACTGCCCACTCTGAAAACATATATGACTTTATGGTACATCTATGATGTTACTAACTTTTAAGCTGTAATAAGGGTTATCTGCATATGTCTGCTTTGCCATAATAAACACACATTCAGTGAGTATGGGGATTATTCTTAGGTATCACAATAGTGGGGCTTCTCAGTTCCTATAGAGTATTCAGTGGTGAATTTTTGATCGTAAAAGTAAATAATACCATGGAGATTTAAGGAAACTTGGACAGTAAAACTCATTCTGCTTTACTGCCACTAACCTGTTTGTATGGAAGCTTGGTGGTAGTAAGGGTAAGAGGGGCAATCTAAGTAAGTGGCTACATAAATTTAGCAATCCCAGATGAACTTGCATAGTAAGCAAGAAGAATGAGCTGCTTCAGTTTCTCAATTCAAGGATATTTGTTTGTTTTAGACACAGATGCCAAGAAATAAAACAGGAAAAGTCAATGCACACATGCAATCATATCTACATTAACTTGGCCAGAGTATGTGGAAGAAAGGGTAGATTCTCAAAATCAGAAACTCTTACTAACATAAAGACTCAAAGTAATTCTTATATCCTTAAGTCGAATTAATTTATGACCTCACTAATTTGTCTAGATCTGAACAGCTTCCCAAAATCTTTTCCAGAGCTTTCACAAAGGGGTTAGATGAAATGTGGGTCCAACTATATATTCTGGCTCACGTAATTTACTTTTCATTAGTGTAAGGTGAGGCAGAGGGTAATGAGCATGTTCTGCATTTACCTACATCTTTGTTCTAGTACTGACTGCAGTCGTTGAATTTCTCCTTTCAAATGGATACCTCATTTTCCATGCTGTCTTTTTATGCATTGCCTACCCGTATCAAAACATCTCATGTACCCTACAAATACGTACACCTACTATATACCCAAGATAATTTAAAATAAAAAAAAATAAAGAAAATTTTTCCTCACATATTGAATTGCCTCACTTATTTGGTCAAAATAACACAAATAATTTCATGATTCTATCAAATTTTTCTACAAGATTGTACCCTTTTGCTTATAAATCCTAGTGACCTGAATATACTCAGTTTTTAATATATTCAATACATAATTTTTTAATTAATTTCTTCCCCTTCCCACAAAGAAGGTATCTACCCCAGAAAATCCAACCACCTACACTATAAATAACTGACCTTACCTATAATGTTAAACTTAATAATTCTGAATATTTGTTATAACTATGTATGTGTACACACACACACACATTTTTTTTTTTTTGCCTAAGTAATGAGAGACTTAACATACCATATATAGAAATAGAGCTCACCCAGAATCTGCAGCAACCAATCCAGGAACCCAAACCACAAACTCGGTAGTAATCATCCCCCAAACAGTCATTGCTTAAACAATAACTTATGATTTGCCTCATTTTTGTCCCAACTTCCAATTTAGGACCAACTAGAGACAATCCAGCATGCTCCCTAATCAATCATGAGGCTTTCACTCTCCCAGCTGCATCTTCTCAATTAGCACAGACAGCCTGCTGATCTTTTGATTAAGCACTTTAGCAATTATTTGCTAGTCTTTTCTAATCTTGTGTGGTGAATACATTAATTATTTTAATGCTTTATAGTGTTTCATAGATATTGTATGTTTTTCATCTCTTTAATTATTTGCCAGGACCTATCACTTGACTTACAAGTATTAGGTGCTGGAATAAATCTTGGTTATATAGTAAACTAATATTGTTTGCCTTATTAATCATTTATTTTATTGTATTTTGATAGCTATAGCAATAGCCTAATAAAATGAACTTATGTGATACCATTTTGTTTGTAAAATTTTTAATTAGAACTTACCTGTTCCACTGTCTTCACTGAAGCATGTGACTTGTAATTTATTATCTTATCAAATATATAAATGGAGCCTTTTCTTAGGATTAATGAACTACTTGCTTATTGGATACAATGATCACTACAATCAGTGCTATCCTCAATTTTAAGCTTAATTCTAAGACTTTATATTCAATACATAATTTTTGTGTATGCTCTTTGCGTGTTTGTTTGGTTCTGTGCTTGTGTTTTTGAATTGTGTTTTTCATGCCTTGGATATCTCTATGTGCTTATAAATTACTCAGTACAAATAGACGTCATTATGCTTACTGATAAATCCTACTGGCTATTTCTTTGAGGTGAATTTCAAATTTATGGGTTTTTAAAAATCTCTTGCTTATAACTAAAATCTTCATGATATTTTTGTCTTTTGTTGTCTACTATTATTCTCTTAATTTCATACATCTCAAGTGCATGCAAAAGGAGGGGGAATATGAGAATGACTAAAATAAAAATAATTAAAATATTGTTTCTATTTGATCTCTAGTAAGAACAATCTAATCTTTTAACTTTCACCCTATATTTAATGTCTAGTAAAACCATCATAATCTTTGAACATTCACCTTATATTTAAATCTTTCATTTTCATTTCAGCTTTTTACATATTTTCTGCTTTAATGCTAATATAAACATGTTGGAAGTTTAAAATAAACATCTATTTTAACAAGTCTTAATTTTTAAGATAATTTCAAGAATCTAATTTGTTGAAGTGACAAATGATGATAATGATAATGAAGCAGCATCAATGAAAGATGACCTAATAATTCTTTTCCTTTTGGAACAAACAATAAATTACATTACAGAATTCACAATGCTTATGTAGTTTTTTTTTTTTTCCCAAAGTTCTCCAGTACTTCATAGTCACTCATGTTGTTGAAAGAGGATTGTCCTTGTAGGCAAATCGAAACTATCATTTGCTATGTATCAGCATTTTCTTTAATTCTCCTTTAGGAGACCTTTCTTTTTTATTTTCTGATAAGGCAGAAAAATAGAATGAGCCCAAGGGTGTTATTTAATTACATGCTTTCTCAGCTAAAAATCAAATAGGTCACTTCACTCTGAACGAAACCATGATGATAAAGGAAGACAGCATCAGAAACATTAGCAGAAAAATTATAGTCAAAAGGAAATTTGTCCTGAGACCAGACAAATTAAGATGAGTTTCTGTCTCCACTAACAGTAACCAGTAGGAGGCCCCTCTAGGTTTACTGGCCAGATCAAGCCAGTAATAATATTATTTTTTCCTATTAAATCCATGTCTCCTCCCTCATTCATAGGGTTGTACCTTCAGTGGTGGTGTCCCATGGCCATAAATACCTACATAAGAGGTGACCTGACCAAAGACAATAATTTATCCCATGATTTTAAAATTGACATTAGATGATTTGTTTCTAAAAGGTTGTAGATTAATTTGTGCTGATCCCTTCAAAAATGCAACTTTATAATGTATGCCTTATAGTGAATTGTCTACAGTACTTGGACAAAATTGCAGAACATAATACAGGTTACAGCCAAGAATAGTGATGTAGCTAAACATTGAGAACCATAAATAAGATTATCTTCAGTTACTAATGTATTTCTACTTCTTATTTCAATTGATTTCTGAATCCCAATTTTATTTTGGCCCATTGATTTTGGAATCCTCAAAATAAGAGTTTTTCTACTTAAACTCAAGTTGATTTTTGTTATTTAGAGAATGTTAATATAGACTCAGTGCCACATGTGCCAATATAACCTTGGCCAGAGATGAGCTACCTTTGCAAATTAGGCTATGCAAATATTTATTATTGAAGTTCACATATCCTGTGTAAATATCCTAAAATATATATTACATAGAATATTCAAAAATACATTCAACTCTTGGGTTCTCAAGGTCACAGACCTTGCAGAGCAAGTTTTATTTTAAAATATGTATTCATAAAAGTATATACCACAAAGTAATATATACCCATCTACAATATACTCATATTTACTAGTTAGAGAATCTTCAGAGTATGAAATAGGTAAAGAGGATATTACTTTCCCTATTTTTAAATTAGCATGCTAAGTGACTAGTACAGGGTCATGCAGATAATCGGCCTCTTCATGGCATGGTGTTCTCAAAGTCATCAGACATCTTACAAGGTGGCTGGCTTCTAAGACAGAGCATGTAAAGTGGTTAAATGTGAAAGCTCCAGATCTTTCAACATGTAATCTGATCATTTATCCAAGGTCACTTTACCACATTCTATTGGTTAAATAATGTCACAGGACTTGCCTTCTTTCAAGGGAAGGAAAAATAGACTTCACCTCTTTAAGATAGAAATAATAAAGGATTTGCGTGCATATTCAATTTACTACTCTAAAGGATTGTCATGGGCCCAGTAATTCCAGGATCTGTAAGACCAAAAATGGGGCTATTAATTTTAAAGATGATCATACAAAAACAAAGATCTCCTCAAAACTGCACAAATACATGGAAGCTGAACAACTTGCTCCTGAATGACTACTGGATACATAATGAAATGAAGGCAGATATATAGATGTTCTTCAAAACCAATGAGAACAAAGACACAACATACAAGAATGTCTGGGACACATTTAAAGCAGAGTCTAGAGGGAAATTTATAGCACTAAATGCCCACATAAGAAGCAAGGAAAGATCTAAAATTGACACCCTATTGTCACAATTAAAAGAACTGGAAGAACAAGATCAAACAAATTCAAAAGCTAGCTGAAGACAAGAAATAACTAAGATCAGAGCATAACTGAAGGAGATAGAGACACAAAAAACCCTTCAAAAAAATCAACGAATCTCAGAGCTGATTTTTGAAAAGATCAACAAAATAGATAGATCTCTAACCAGAATAATAAAAAGAAAAGAAGGATAATTGAATAGATGCAATAAAAAAATGATAAAGGGGCTATCACCACCAATTCCACAGAAATACAAACTACCATCAGAGATTACTATAAACACCTCTATGCACATAAACCAGTAAATCTAGAAGAAATGGATAAATTCCTGAACACTTATGCCCTCTCAAGACTAAACAAGAAAGAAGTTGAATCCCTGAATAGATCAATAACAAGGTCTGAAATTGAGGCAGCAATCTACAGTCTACAAACCAAAAAAAGCCCTGGACCAGATGGGTTCACAGCCAAATTCTACCAGACGTAAAAAGAGGACTGGTAACATTCCTTCTGAAACTATTCCAAACAATACAAAAAGAGGGACTCCTCTCTAACTCATTTTATGAGACCAACATCATCCTGATACAAAAACCTGGCAGAGACACAACTAAATAATAGGAAATTTCAGGCCAATATCCATAATGAATATCGATGCAAATATCTTCGATAAAATACTGGCAAACTGAATCCAATAGCACGTCAAAAAGCTTATTTATCACAACAAATCTGCTTCATCCAGGGATGCAAGGCTGATCCAACATACGAAAAATCCATAAACATAATCCATCACATAAACAGAACTGAAGACAAAATCCACATGATTATCTCAATAGATGCAGAAAAGGCTGTCAACAAAATTCAACAGCCCTTTATGCTAAAAACTCTCAATAAACTAGGTATAGATGAAATGTGTCACAAAATAATAAAAGCTATTTATGACAAACCCACAGCCAATATCATACTGAATGGGTAAAAGTTGGAAGCATTCCCTTTGAAAACTGGCACTAGAAAAGTGTGCCCTCTCTCACCACTCCTATTCAACATAGTATTGGAAGTTCTGGCCAGAGAAATCAGACAAGAAAAAGAAATAAGGGGTATTCAATTAGGAAAAGAGGAAATCAAATTGTCTCTATTTGCAGATGACATGATTGTATATTTAGAAGACCCCATCATCTTAGCCCAAAATCTCCTTAAGCTGATAAGTACCTTCAGCAAAGTCTCAGGGTACAAAATCAATGTGCAAAAATAACAAGATGTCATATACACCAGTAACAAACAGAGAGCCATATCATGAGCGAACTCCCATTCACAATTGCTGCAAAGATAATAAAATAAAATGCCATTTGACCCAGCAATCCCATTATACTCAAAGGACTGTAAATCATTCTACTCTAAAGACACATGTACAGGTATGTTCATTGCAGCACTGTTTACAATAGCAAAGACTTGGACCCAACCCAAATGCACATTAATGATAGACTGGATAAAGAAAATGTGGCACATACACACCATGGAATACTATGCAACCATAAAATGGATGAGTTCATGTCCTTTGTAGGGACGTGGATGAATCTGGAAACCGTCATTCTCAGCAAAGTGACACAAAAATGGAAAACCAAACACTGCATGTTCTCACTCATAAGTGGGTGTTGAACAATGAGAACACATAGACATAGGGAGGGGAACATAACACACTGGGGCCTGTTGGGGGGTGGGGGAGCTAAGGGAGGGGATTCCAGGGGGTGGGGTGACTGGGGGAGAATAACATTAGGAGAAATCCTAATGTAGGTGATGGGGGGATGGATGCAGAAACACACCATGGCATATGTATACCTACGTACCAATCCTGCACAATCTGCACATGTACCCCAGAACTTAAAGTATAATAAAGAAAAAAAGCAGATCTCCCTACTCTACAATAGCATATAAAATAGTTTGAATTTGATTTAGGCCTTTTGAGTAAAACAAATATTTTGCTCAGTTTTGAAATACATTTGGTGCTATTAATACTAGGTGTTAATAGTACTAATAAATATTATAACTTACAAGGCACTGGAATGCCAAATAAACATTTCCTGTAGCACTTTATCTTTCACAAATTCTACGTTTAAATGAGATATGGCCCTTGTATATTTACCTTACTATATCAAAAGTGGTTTTACTAAAAGTAAATAGTGTACCTACTTCTCTAAGTACTAATTATATAATAATAGGGTATTTAACAAGAAATGAAGTGAGAGGCTGAAATACTTGTCTTGGTCAGATATCATGCATAAACAATAAGGTACTTGTGAAAATCACTTCATAAGAATCAATGAAAGAACACATAAAGTACACAAATTACTGGTGATATTGTGGTAACTGCTCTGAAAAGGAAAACTTGTCTAGGTCATATAGGAATGTGTTACTACAAATGGTAATTCGCTAATGCTATTCCAATATCAGTAGAAAAATTACTAGCAGTTGATTTTGTAGGGATGTTTTAAATTTATGAACTATAGTATATATTTCCCAGGAGCTAGAATGGGGGAAACATTTTGGAACACAGCCTTTGGCCAGGAAAAGAAAATTTCTTCGCAAACATATATTAAAGGACTTAACATTACAGGAAACTTAATTGGTAATTGTCAATGGAGCTTCGCTCTCAAAAATTCATAGAAACCTCAAAGCTCAATTCTAAATTTTGACCCATGTTTTTAATCACTCTGAATTCTGACCCTCCATCTAAAATAACTAAACAGAAACACGGAGATGGTCCACTTTCACCTCAAATTTGGCGTTTCTAAAGCTGAATTCATAATTTTCCTGGAAAAACAAATTTCAGGGTTACCTTAATTATCTAAGCTTTAGTTTCAGTGTAACTTCTCTTTCAGCCACTCCTTTCTTTTTACTCCTACAGCTAATGCTCTATTTCAGGTCCCTATATGCCACCTGAAACACTAAAATGAGATTGTCTATTCTTATTCCAATTTAATTATTAGGACACATTTGCATAGTACTTTATTTTTGTTTTTCTGAAGTAATTTATTATATCAGATTCATTCAGACTTACCCACTAGACTCAGGCTGGTGAATCAGGTATATTATGCTCTTAGATTCAAAACACAATCTTTTCTTCCAATTTTGCTTTATACTATATACACAAACCATCACCATTAGGAAAATTGTCTATCCCTATTTTTTTTTTAAACTCAATTTTTTTTGCATCCATGTGTTTTTGAATAGTCTTCCACCTCTCCTCTCCTAAGGATCATCTTCCTCATGTTCTGTCTCCTCAAATTACCAATATAAAACTATTTATTCTTCTTTTTTTAGTTTCATGTGGCATTTTTAATACAAATAACTCAATGACAAAGTAGTAATCAGCTTATCAATATTGCTGATGTCAAACAGGTATGGTAACAATTGTAGTACAATTTCTCCTTTGACCAAACGATGCAAATTTTCTCTTTGATGCTGACTTATTCATTGATTCAACCAAGTTTCCAAGACAGACAGGGTTCTTGCCCTCATTGAGCTTCTAATTCTCAACTTTATGAAAATATGAGACACCATCCATATTAGACTTGAAACAAAACAGACCAAATTAATACAGATTTATTGCAGAAAATTTAGAAATATGAAGACATAATAAGTGAAAAATAAAAATTATATATAATCCCATCACACAGAAACAACTACCATTAATATTTTAGTACGTATTTCTTTAAAATGCATATGTATATGAGTGCTTACATTCATTTGTATAAGGACGAGAACCTACTATAGATAATCCTTTAAAACTTAATTTTCACATAACCACACAGTCTTTAAACACATATATAATATATATATTATATATATAATAGATATATATATAGTATATACAGTGGAATACTATTTACTCTTTAATGTTCCTTTATTATCTTCTTGGCTTTCCATCTCTACTCCCATGTCCAATTTCTCTCCACGGGAATCTGTTCTTCTCTGCAAGTCCTAGCACTTATTTCTGTATCTCTTTGATCAATTTATAATGTTTTGCTCTCTACCACTTTTTTGTTGATTCCTTTTTTCATGTCTTGCCACTTCGGATTGTAAGAATGCTGAACACATTCTTTTACTGTTTTATACTTATCTGTGTACCATACAGTGCTCAGAGTTGTTGGCTGATTAACTAGATGCATGTACTGAGACACAATAATGTTACTTGGATTTATACAAGTAATAAAAAATTAGAGATTATGAAATAAGTTTTCTGCTCTGCATGGATCTAACTCCAACCATCACAATAAAGTAGATTTTGCGTGGTTTAAAAAAGGATCAGATACCAGACAGAGAATTAAAGCATTGCATATTTAATGCAAAATAATCAATGCCAATGGAGGACTAACAGCAAAATGTTGACTATTAAAGGAAAATGTTCACTGGCTGTAAATCATACTCTAGGAAAACCACCACAAATCCTTTTCAAAATACCCATCTATATCTTACAGGCAAACCATCAAACAGCAAGAAAGCTTAGAAAATGTCATGATGAGAGGTACAAAAAGGGAAAAATGTGCAAGAAATGCCTTTCATAAAAGTAAAAATGTCTTAAGAGAATTGAAGTCTCTGCTTTGTGCTATTTTGTAGACAGTATTATACAATCTAGTATGATGCAAAGTATTGTGGAAAGAGTAGTCAAAATAATAATTTTTTAAAAATGCATTTTTGTAGTTCTATACATTCTATTCTTGTACTGAAAACCTGAAGATATATTCATCCCTATCACAGTATAAAACAGGTAATGAAGGACCTTCCCTGAACTAATAGTATAGATGAAATTAAAACAAACAAACAAAATCAGGTAAAAGTAAACAATATTTTTTTTTTGAGACAGTCTTGCTCTGTCGCCCACACTGAGCACAGTGGCTGATCTTGGCTCACTGCAACCTCCACTACCTGGCTTCAAGCAATTCTCCTGTCTCAGCCTCCGGAGTAGCTAAGATTATAGGCATATGCCACTGAGCCTGGCTAATTTTTGTATTTTTAGTAGAGACAGGGTTTTGCTGTGTTGGCCTGTCTGGTCTCAAACTCTTGAACTCAGGTGATCTGCCTGTCTTTTATGTTGACACAGTTATGAGTCTTGTTTATAATGTAGAGATAAAATAAGTACTCTCTAACTAAAAGAAGTATGCTGTACACAAGATTGCCCATATAGTCACAGGATTTGATTACCCAAGCAGACTGGTAAAGAAAAGCAACTCATTCTTTTTGCAAGAGGTTTGCTGTCAGAACACAGACATCATAAAAACCACCCCCAAAACCAAGATGGGAAGCAAAAAGACTCACATCAACATCGTTGTCATTGAACATGTAGATTTGGGTCAAGTCCACCACTACTTATCATCTGATGTACAAATGTTGTGGAATTGACAAAAGAACCATTGAAAATATTGAGAATGAGGGCGCTGAGATGAGAAAAACTCCTTCAAGTACGCTTTGGTCTTAATAAACTGTCGAGTGTGAATATCGTAAACTGTTGAGTGTGAATATAGTATCATCATTGATATCTCCCTGTGGAAATTTGAAATCAGCAGTTATTACTATCGTTTATGATCCAAGACACAGATGCTTTATCAAAAATCTGATTGCAGGCGTCTCTCAGGCCAGCTTGTCCAATTGTTGCTCTCAGCCTTGGTGATTTTGGGGCTATATTTTTCAAGAATGGATAAACCCATGAGTGTGCCTTTCTGGCTCACACACTGGGTATGAAACAAAGTAGAATCCACTGAGCCACCCTACAACCAGAAAAGATATGAAGAAATTGTGAAGGAAGTCAGCACTCACATTAAGAAAATTGACTTACAACCCTGATAAAGTAGCATTTGTGCTAACTTTTGGTTGGAATGGTGATAATCTGCTGCAGCCAAGTGGTTGAAGGCATGGAAACTCATTCAAAAAGACGGCAATGCCAGTGGAATCATGCTGCTTGAAGCTCTGGTTTGCATCTCACCACCAGCTCACCCAGCTGACAAGCCGTTGCATCTGCCTCTCCAGGATATCCACAAAATTGATGATACTGGTGCTATCCCTGTGGGCCAAGTGGACTCTGGTGTTCTGAAACCTGGTATGGTGATCACCTTTCTTCGAGTCAATGTTACAACTGAAGTAAAAGTCTGTTGGACTGTACCATGAAGCTTTCAGTGAAGCTCTTCCTGAGAACAATGTGGGATTCAGTGTTAAGAATGTGCCTGTCAAACATGTTGATTGTGGCAATATTTCTGGTGACAGTAAATACGATCCACCAATGGAAGCGTCTGGCTTCACTGCTCAGATGAGAATTCTGAACCATCCAGGCTAAATCAGTGCTAGCTACACCCCCGTACTGTCACAGTACCCACATTGCCTGAAAGTTTACTGCACTGAAGGAAAAGATTGAGCACTGTTCTGGTAAGAAGCTGGAAAATGGCCCTAAATTGTGGTGATACTTCCATCATTGATATGATTCCTGGCAAGCGCACGTGTGTTGAGACCTTCTCTAACTATTCTCCTCTGGGTCGTTTTGCTGTTCATGATATGAAACAGCTGCTGTGGGTGTCATCAAAGTAGTCGACAAGAAGGCTGATGAAGCTGGCAAGGTAACTAAGTCTGCCCAGACAACTCAGAAGGCTAACTGAATATGAAAGCTATACCTACCATCCCAGTTTTAATCAGTGGTGGAAGAATGGTCTCAGAACCATTTCTTTCAATTGGCCATTTAAGTTTAATAATAAATCTGGTTGATAATAACAATGCATTGTAAAACATTCAGAAGGAAAAGAAAGTGTTTTGTGAACTACTTTTCCTTTTGCATTTGGCAATTTTATTAGTTTTTAGAATCCATACTCTTTAATAGAAACAAACAAAAATCTATTGCAGAATTTTGAGACCCATTAAAACAAAGCCTAATGAGAAAAAAGCAACTCATTTTGAGAAATATGAATGAAATTGCATTTACCCATTTATTTTTGTCAAGAATGGAATGGTAACTCACTTTTAAAGATAAGCCAGCACATCTGAGACTAAGGAGGCATTCTAACAAAATAACAGCTTTTTCAAACAAATACAAGCATGATTTAAAAGTTCAGCTTTCAAGGTTTATTTTTATTTTCTCAATCTGTTATGGTTTCTGTCAGATGTCATGGATGATGTGGTGTCTGTGTCCCAGAAATAAAGTGAAATGAACCCAAGTCAGAGAAGAGAAAGGGTGCCTGACAGATGATGGGCACTTGGGCCCTTGTAATGCCTTGACTATGCTCCCTTTGGGAGGGCATCCCAGTGCCAGTTGGAGCAAATCCACACTGTTTAAACTGTCAAGAGAAGTTTTGTGATATGTGCTTCACAGAGTCTCCACAGCTACAAATGGAGACTAGATGCCATGTGCTCTGAGAAGCCTGATCTTTCAATTTTTCTGTTTAAGCACACCCTTTATATGTTTCTGTATGTACTAATGCAAAATAGGAGGAGCATAATTCCCCCAATTATACCTCTGTGGTAATAACATGCTTTGTACATTTTTAAACTTCTTGATATCATTGATATTCACAGTATATCTCCTGTTAGTCAAATATATCATTTATGTTTAATTTGTTAAATATGCAATCAGACATCATTCAGCATTCAGTAAAATATGTATTTTGAATCTGTGATAAAATGGGCTAGAAATAGGAATGGAAAATACTTGAAAACTAAATTGAAAAGTGCAAACATAACTAAGTTTCGAAACTAAATACAAATAAACCATGCAATTAAAAAAAAAGAATAATATGGCTTCTAGATAAGCTTTGAAGCAGAAAAAAATAAAGGCTTATTTTGAAAAATAATTAAAAAGAATGGTACTTAAGATGTCAGATATTACCAGTTATTAGCTATAGTTAATTAAATAAAAAATATAGCATGCCAAAACACAAAACCTGCCCCAAACTACCCAAATACAAAATAAAATGATTCTGTTACGCATTCACAAAAAGTAAAAAATCAAAATACCTGATTTATATGGTTTCTATGCAAGAAATATATTGAAATCTACATGAGGCAAGTTACACTTCAGGTAACACAGCAAGCAAATTGTATAGCTCACACCATAATCTTAGTTTTTAGTTTCATTTGATTTTGTTTTTCTTTTGTCAGTGAACTTCTAAAGATACAAATAGACATAACAGTTTAAATTTATCCAAATAATCACACAGAATACTGGCTGTTGGACTTTAAAAAACTTGTAGTTAGATTCACTATAAACTCACATATTAAAAATGCTAATTTCAGAATTAGGAATATTTTTTCATTGGTAAAGTAGAAAAAATGGATTTGACTTATGGTCAGGGAAAATTCTAAATCAATACACTGTTGTAAACTTTAAAGAGCAGACGTATGAAAATATATCATCTCAATTAGACATTAACTCGTCCTCTTTAGGAACTATTGAAATTAATTTCTTCTTTTCTTACTATTTAATTAATTGAGTTCATCTTCAAATTGATCATAATTCTATTATAAAGTAAGTTTAAATTTTTTGACTTTTAAAAGCACTTACCCTTGGAACATCTTCTGAAGAAACTGTTTTAAAGTAGTTTTTTTCTTTCTTTTTAAAAAAAGGTGGTTATTTTTTCTGAGATGAAAGAATTTGGGGATCAATATACACAATTTTCGATCTCTTGAAAATGTATGATTTTTGGATGGCATGGTCTTAATGACACTTATGTCTGATAACTTATAAGTCTTTTTTTTCAATCTATTCAAGTTTCTATGTTATTCCATACTTTCATTATGGGGATTTGGAATTGCTCTCATTGGAAAAGCACATGCCAACCCAGGAATAAATTTAGTTACAAATGTGAACACTCCACTTGCAGGAAAGTAGGTTTCCATTTTTGATAAAAATGGACCTCCAAGAGCAAACTATCTTTATTGCTATTCATCACATATTGAAATGTAAATTTTGGCAAAGCCAAACAAACAACATACTAAATTGAAGCAATAGTAATTAAGTAATATTGCTGATGTTATATTTTAGGTACTAAGTTCTATAGTTATCAATTTTTATGTGTAGTTTACAATTAAAATAATAATTACTTAATGTTTAAGGTATTTCAAAATTTACAAGTAGCATATTTTATCATTACTACATAAGTAGATGTTTGTTAAACAAATTGGGATACTCAATCATTTCACTTAGAATTAACCAAACTTAAGAAAAGTGTATCTCTTTTCATTTAATTAACCTCTACTAGATAGATTATCTAGTTCTGGAAATAGTACACATTTATTTAACTTTCCTATATCCTGAAAATAAGTAAATACAGATATATATATACGTAAAAAAAGAGAAAATGTGTTCCATATATATATATATATATATATATATAGAGAGAGGGAGAGAGAGAGAGAGAGAGAGAGAAATAGGGCTTGTAGTCAGTTTATTTATTTCTAATAGAATTAGAAAAACAAAGAAGATAATATTTAGTTTATAGGGCAAATATTAATAAGGTAAAATTTCTTCTAAAGGCTGTTGCAATGGAAATTGGTAGAGTATTTTACTACAAATGGGCAAATGTTTTCCAAGCAAAATGGTAGCATAGGCCATTTCATAATCACCATTGCATTCCCAGCATCTGTAAGAGTAACTGGTATATAGCAGATACTTAATATATATTTGCTTAATTATTAAATTTACAAATATATGCCATTTTCCTTTCCTAAGTTGCTAGATCATATGTCTTTAGCCAGTTTTCACTGATAGAGGATTTACTGATTATTTATAATTGTTTGGGTCATAAATAAATTGTGAACTTAAAAAAAGAAAGTTTGTGTTTTTCAAGGTGGGCTTTTCAGAACAGAAAAAGGGAAAACCATCATATAAATATAACTATATTGCAATTTCTATTAGAAATAATATCAGTTTGAAGAATATGTGTTTTGTTAAAAATTCCATATATATTTACAATAGAAAAATTGACCCATTTTCTAATAATCTTTGATATTCTTCACATTTCTACTCTTTGCACTGTGAAAAATATAAAACAACACTTGCTAAAATGTTTCCCCTAGTATGAACAGCATCCTCATATATATATATATACACACACACACACACACACACACACACACACACACACACACTAGTTATGCCATAGTCAAAAATTAAAACAATTCCAGAAAGTGGTCAGCATGGGAATGTGGAAGGAGATTCTAGCTCTGGAGGTGTTCACACAGGCAGGTGAGTAACTGTGACTAGTGAGGATATGATACTAAGGGTAAGTAAATGGCAATTAGAAAATCTGCCACCTGCTAGAAAAGACAAGTGCTCATGGTTAGGTCTCTAATCTTCTGGTAAATGAAAAAGTACTTTTATCAACAAGAATCAATTTAACTCTTTTTAAACTTTACTGTACTCCATATATCAATTTCTGTTTCTTTTTTCTTTTAAATTATACCTTAAGTTCTGGGGTACATGTGCAGATCGTTCAGGATTGTTACATAGGTATACACATGCCATGGTGGTTTGCTGCATCATCTACATTAGGTATTTCTCCTAATGTTATCCCTCTCGAATCCCCCCCCACACACTTCTATCCTTCCCCTAGCCCCCTAACCCCCAACAGCATCCAGTGTGTGATGTTCTTCTCCATGTGTCCATGTGTTCTCATTGTTCAACACACATTTATGAGTGAGAACATGTAGGGCTTGGTTTTCTGTTTTTGTGTCAGTTTGCTGTGAATGATGGTTTCCAGATTCATCCATATCCCTGCAAAGGACATTAACTCATCCTTTTTTATGGCTGTGTAGTATTCCATGGTGTATATGTGCCATATTTTCTTATCCAGTCTATCATTGATGGGCATTTGGGTTGGGTCCAAGTCTTTGTTATTGTAAAATTGCTGCAATGAACATACGTGTGCATGTATATTTGTAAAAGAAGGATTTGTAATCCTTTGCGTATATACCCAGTAATGGGATTGCAGGGTCAAATGGTATTTCTAGTTATAGATCCTTGAGGAATCTCCACACTGTCTTCCACAATGGTTGAACTAATTTACACTCCCACCAGCAGTATAAAAGCATTCCTATTTCTCCACATCCTCTCCAGCATCTGTTGTTTCCTGATCTTTTAATGATAGCCTTTCTAACTGGCTTGAAATGGTAGCTCAATGTGGTTTTGATTTGCATCTCTCTAACGATCAGTGATTACAAGCATTTTTTCATGCTTTTTGGCCATATAAAGTCTTCTTTTGAAAAGTGTCTCTTCATATCCTTCACCCACTTTGACGGAGTTGTTTGTTTTTTTCCTGTAATTTGTTTTAGTTCTTTGTAGATTCTGGATATTAGCCCTTTGTCAGATGGGTAGATTGCAAAAAATATTTTTCCCATTCTGTTGGTTGCCGGTTCACTCTAATGATTGTTTCTTTTGCTGTGCTGAAGCTCTGAAGTTTAATTAGATCCAGTTTGTCTACTTTGGCTTTTGTTGCCAATGCTTTTGGTGTTTTAGTCATGAAGTCCTTGTCTATGCCTATGCCCTGAATGGTATTGCCTAGGTTTTCTTTTAGGCTTTTTATGGTGTTAAGTCTTATGTTTAAATCTTTAATCCATCTGGAGTTAATTTTTTTATAAGGTGTAAGGAAGGAATCCAGTTTCAGCTTTCTCCACATGGCTAGTCAGTTATCCCAACACCATTTATTAAACAGGGGAATCCTTTCCCCATGGCTTGTTTTTGTCAGGTTTGTCAAAGACCAAACGGTTGTAGATGTGTACTTCCGGGGTCTCTGTCGTTCTGTTGGTCTATATCTCTGTTTTGGTACCAGTACCATGCTGTTTTGATTACTGTAGCATTGTAGTATAGTTTGAAGTCAGGTAGCATGATGCCTCCAGCTTAGTTCTTTTTGCTTATGATTATATTGGCTATGTGGGCTCTTTTTTGGTTCTTTATGAAGTTTAGGGTGGATGATTGTATATTTAGAAGATCCCATTGTCTCAGCTTATCTGCTTAAGTTGATAAGCAACTTCAGCAAAGTCTCAGGATACAAAATCAATGTGCAAATATCACAAGCATTTCTATACATCAATAACAGACAAACAGAGAGCCAAATTGTGAGTGAACTCCCATTCACAATTGCCACAAAGAGAATAAAATAACTAGGACTACAACTAAAGAGGGACATGAAGGACCTCTTCAAGGAGAACTTCAAACTACTGCTCAAGGAAATAAGAGAGGACACAAACAGATGGAAAAACATTCCATGCTCAATAGGAAGAATCAATATCATGAAAATGGCTTTACTGCCTGAAATAATTTATAAATTCAGTGCTATCCCCATCAAGCTACCATCGATCTTCTTCACAGAACTCCAGAAGTCAAATTCTTTAGAGAAAGATAGATGAGAGATCAATAAATGTATTCTTGGATATGTAGATATGCTTTCTCAGAGGAAGGGAGTGAGCCTTGTCTGACAATTATTCAGACATAAACATTAGATGATTTCCCACTATGTACAGAACACAGTTCAAATATTTGGATAAAAATCTGAAAAGAAACAGGGATATATTCATGAAAATATCTGAGAATATTCACTTAATGGCATGACTAAAATATCATGATGATATTCATGAAAATATCCTTTTAGCAGTAGGAGATAAGCTCTAAGGAATAACAGGGGCCTGAACATGTAAATCCCGCTGGGGCTTTAATTTGTATTGTAAGATGGGAAAATATGGGGATCCTGATGAGGAGTGATGTGGTTTAATCTACTGTCTAATAAAATCATGTTGGCTGCTTTATTGAGAACAGATTGTAGAGAGCTACATTTGGGAAGCAAAAAGAGCGGATAGGAGGGTTTTGCAATAATTTAGGTACGAGACACTGGGACATGTAGAAATGTAAGAAAAGGATAATTTAGGATATAGCTCAAACCTTAGGCCAACAGCGTTTGTGGAGGGATTGGATATAAAAGGAATCAACATAGTAGATTGAGACTGAATGCTGCAGGGAAGAATATTTTCCAAAAGATAAATAGGGATGTAGTTACTAGGAGAAGGATCAGTGATTCTTAATTCACAGAAGCAACAAAAGTCCACAACAGCTCCTGAGAAAGTGTAATACACATAACACGAAATGAGAGGAGGCCCATTATCACCACCATGGCACAAGATCAGGGATGGATCACCAGTGGAAGTCCTTTGATATTAATGTCCTGGATTTATACTACAATTTCTTAAGTTTCTCATACCCAGGATCTTGGTTGATTCTGTCATATGTGCATGACTAATTCTACAGGATTTGGCCATGTAGTATTTTTTGCTGGTAAACGAGGAACTAAAAGGCTGGAAAGTAGTAGAGGAAAATATAAAATGTGCATGGTGCATTTTTTAGCATTTATAAGGAAATAAGAAATATTAATGACCTGGTCAATGTTAGTTTTACCTTATTGCTGCATAATCAATGCTGGCAACTGACCCCTAAGCAACAAAAGCTCCTGATATGTTTTTCTTTACCCCTTTGAGTACAGGAAACAAGACTACACAAGATCTTTCTCTAGTTATACAAGAAAAAAGAAATAAGCAGAGGCATTTTTTCCATTCTAAACGTTCTAGCCTGGAGCAAATCAAAGTATTTCAGTTAAGATTTAATCAGAGACCAAAGTGAATTCGGTAAATGTGAACTGACTTTCTAACCAAAGGATATTATTATCATGTGGGTAGAAGTAATAATACATTTTAAACACACACACACATTTGACCTTCTAAAATACTTTGTGAAGTAGAATAAAACAAAAATATTTTCTGAGTGATATTGTGCTCTGCATAACAACATTCAGTCAATAACAAACTGCGTATATGACAGTAGTCTCATAAGATTATAATGGAACTGAAAGTTCACATCACCTAGTGACATTGTGTAGCCATAGTAATGTCCTAGTGTAATTATTTTTGTGTGTTTGTATTGATGCTGGTAGAAACAATTTTAAATAAACCTACCGCCAGTCATATGAATGTATATAGCATGTATAATTATATCTAGTAAATAATACTTGATAATGATATAAACAACTATGTTACTGATCTATATATTTACTGTACTATACTTTTTATCATTATTTTAGAATATACTCCTTTTACTTACTAACAACAAGAACAAAAAAATTAACTGTAAAACAATCTAGGTCAAGTCCATAGAGAGGTATTACAGAAGACATTGTTGTCATAGGTGATGACAGCTCCATGTTTATTATTGCCCCTGAAAACCTTCTAGTGGGACAAGATGTGGAGGTGAAAGACAATGATATTGATAACACTCACCCAGCATATATCTAGTCTAATGTGTGTCTTTATGTCTTAATTTTTAACAAAAAAGTTTAAAGAATAAAAGATTAAAATGAAATAATTTGAACATAGCAAAAAAGCATACAAAGATATAAAGAAACATATTTTTGTTTTAACAAAATAGATATTTTTTGTTTTAACAAAATATATTTTTGTTTAACAAAGATAGTATTTATTTTTCAAGAATACCCTTTCAAAATATTTATCTAAGGTGAAAAATAGCTTTTAAGAGGAAAAAGATGACATATTTTATCATAATTTCTCTAATTATCTACATGACTTAAATACGTTCTTTCTGTTTATTCAGAATAAATATTCTCTTGCAGAGAAAAGTAAGCTCAGTAATAGTTATTTCAAAAGTATCAACTATACTTTCAGAGTACACTTATTTTATTTTTACTAACTTTTATTTTGATTTCAGGGGTACACGCGCAGGTTTGTTACATAGATCAACTGCGTGTCCTTGAGATTTGCTACAATGAATATATGTTTTTGCTGTTTTTGATATGGTTTGGCTCTATGTCCCCACCCAAATCTCATCTCAAATTGTAATCCCCCATGTATTGAGGGAAGGACCTGGTAGGAGGTGATTGAATCATAGTAAAGCGGATGTTTCCCCCCATATTGTTCTCAAGATTGTGAGTGAGTTCTCATACAATCTGCTAGTTTAAAAGTGTTTGGCAGTTCCTCCCTTACTCTGGCTTTCTCCTGCTACCATATGAAAAATGTCCTTACTTCCCTTTCACCTTCTGCCATGATTATACATTTCCTGAAACCTCCTCAGCCATGTGGAGGTCTTTTTTCTTCATAAATTACCCAGTCTCAGATAGTTTTTTATAGCAATGTGAGAGACAGACTAATACAGTGTTATTACAAAGAGTCAAAAAGTTAAAAATTAAAAGTCTATAAAGTGAAAAAGTTTCAGTAAGTGTAGGTTGATTTATTATTGAAGAAGGAAAATTTAAAAATTAAATTTAGTGTAGGCTAAGTGTACAGTGTTCAGTAGTATACAGTAATGTTCTAAGCCTTAACATTCACTCATCACTCATTTCCTGATTCAGTGGAATTTCCAGTCTTGCAAGCTCCTTTCCTGACAACTACTTTATACAGGTGTACTATTCTTTTAAAATGTTTATACTGTATTTTTTTTTACTGTATCATTTTTAAGTTTACTTATGTTTTGATACACAAATACTTTGTATTGTGTTACAGTTGCCTTCAGTGTTCACTATATTTACATGCTGCACAGGTTTGTCTCCTGGGAGCAATAGGCTATATCATATAGCCTAGGTGTGTAGTAGGCTATATAATCTAGGTTTGTGTAAATACACTATACAATGTTTGTAAAATGATTCAATCCCCTAACAAAATGATGCATTTCTCAGAATGTATCCCCATTGTTAAGTGACACATGACTATATGCATAAAAATAATTTTAAATGAACTATAATTGGGCGACAGATTATTTTCTTCTTGGCCAATTGGAAGTGTTAACAAGTTAATATAGCATTATTTATCTAATTTAAATTCTATTTCAAATGACAATATCAAGATTTTGCCTCATCTTAAACCCAGTAACATGTTAAGGCAGTAATTGGAAGAATACGCATATATTACACAAGGCTCAGCAAGCAAAAACACTGCTGAATACTTATTGCAAAATTGTTAGTATTTGTCAACTAATTGACAGGAAACTTAATTTTTGCTCTTTTTTTCTTAAATTACTTTCTATTTTGAATCTTTGTTAGTACTCAAACAAGCAAAAATATGCTTTTCATGGTGATCTTGACTTTGTTACAGTATTAATAATTCATTCAGATCAATTCCAAAAACTTCTGATTTCACCCTTTATTGTCTGTAGGCATCACGGATGTATGCTACTTAACTGTAAGAGAAGATACGCAGGCTGGGTGCAGTGGCTCATACCTGTAACTTCAGCAGTTTGGGATACCAAGGCAGAAGTGTCACTCTACCCAGGAGTTTGAGATCAGTGTTGGCAAATTAGGGAGGACCCCCCATCTCTACAGATAATTGAAAATTTAGCCAGGTGTGGTGACACTCACCTTTTGTCCCAGCTTCTTGGGAGGCTGAGGTGATAGGATTGCCTGAACCCAAGAGGTCACAGTTCTAGTCAGCCCTGACAGCATCACTGCACTCCAACCTGGCAGACAGAGGGAGATCTGGTAGAAAAGAAAGAAAAAAAGAAAGAAGAGAAAAGAAAGGAAAGAAAGAAAAGAAAGGAAGAAAAAGAAAGAAAGAAAAAGAATGAAAGAAAAAGGAAGAAAGAAAGAAGAAAGAAAGAGGAAAGAAGGAAAGAAGGCGGGAAGACAATCCCAGCTCAGTAAAGCTCTGAAGCAACAATCTTGAGCCGAGGAGTTTGAGGCTGCAGTAAGCCATGATCATGTATTTCTCTAAAGCTAACTGTATCTGTAAATGACTTTCTCCGACTCCTTTTGTAAAAAGTGTGTAATTACTTGACTTAGGATTAGTATGCTCCAGAAGGTAAACTATTTAAGTTACTAATCCATTTATATTTGTTTAGCAAATGTGTGTGAGTGTGTGTGTAAATGGTGGATGCACATAACAATTATATAAAGCAAAGGAATATCAGGAAAAGTAAGCAAGGAAAAATCTTGCTTTTAATATTTGCCTATTGTAGGCATCTATAATTTTCTTTTTCTTCTTGATTAGGGTCTTGTGTGTGTGTTTCCCGATGTGCGCTTTTGTTTTCCTCCTCAGGTGTATGCCAGCTGCTGGGTTGATAAGAATATTAAACTGCAACTTGCAATTAAATTTCAGGCATGAAAAGGAAGATACAAAGGAATATTGGAAGAATGAAAAGATTCAACAAATCTGAACAAAAAAATTACTGTAATTAGCTAATGGTCAACCACAATTTTATTTTGTAAATCTAATACTTCAGTGTATACCTGTCCTCCATTCTCTCATGTGGTATGGAGTTTTAAAATCTTACCATGGAATTCTCAAGTGTAATAATGCCTTTGTAGTGTTTATCAATTAATACTAGATTTATTTTTATCAACTAATACTAGAATAATATTTATCAACTAATACTTATTGTAATTTATCAACTAATACTAGATACTTCTAAATGCATCTTCACTGTGTCTGCAAACACAGGGCATGTCTCATATTTCAACCTCTTTAATGTCCATGCAGCACTGAGAAGTATTTTTCTAAAATCATATTTGATGACTTAATGATCAATTTCCTGGTGTTATTCAAAGGCTTATGGAATTAATTCAGACAAATTTTTACATCCCAGGATTGATTATTTAGAATTTCACAAGTTACTAATCTAGACAGTAAATAGAGTAAATGAGTGATAAGTCTTTTTCCTTTTAATTTCCATTGACGTGAGTGTGGGAAAGTTTGAGATTTTCTCTTTATGTTTATTAGTCCTCTGGGTTTCTTTAAATTGTTCATAGCCCTTGCTAGTTTCTTTTGGAATAGTTCTACTTTTCATGTTAAATTGTAAGCGATTTTAAAATATTATCCACATTATTCCATCATCAGCTTTAGACATTTCAAATAGCTTTTCTCAATCTATTTTTATGCAATTTATATGTACTCATTATAGCAAATCCAGGCAATAGAGCAATTTGAATAGAATTGCCTTTTCTTGAATAATGAGAATATAGAGAATATTGTTTGTTGGCTGCTGAATAATCAGCATATTGTAAAGAGTCAGGATCAAAATATGTAATTTATAATATGCACTTTTAATATGCGAATGTGGATTGTAAGCAGAATCACCTTTAGAGACAGATAAGAGGGTGCATGTCCTGGGCTTTATGCTCTAGGAATCCCACTGTTGCTCTCCTTCAGATGAACCCTTCTCCTTGGAGCAAGGAGTCCCTGTGTCCAAATTAGCTGCCAAACGCAAGGCTGACATCCTCTATAAGTCCATATTCTGGGCATTTGTGATCTTGATGCTCCCTGTCCAAATTATCCCAAGTACTTTTTCAAGGCCTAAGCAGTCCTTTCCTGAAACCATGAAACCATGCTCAGGAAAGGCTGTGCCACAGATGAGGGCACTTCCAGTTTTGCAGGATGGCCACATAGACGAAGTGGATAGAGGCTGGATTTGAGGACCTCACAGTGCAATGGAGCTCGGAGTATAAAGAAGAGGGTGTAGGCCTGGGTTGGAGGTTGAGGGATGTTTCCATATCATCATTTCTTTTGTGAAAATTACAGGGCTTAGAATTTGAAAAATTCCACGAATTTCAAATTCTAAGATCTATTTCCAGGACATTAGGAAGACATCAATTCATTTTATTGTATACTTTATTACTTTAATTTATAATATTTAAATATGTAGTAATTTGGGTTGTTAAGTTCAATTTATACCTACAATTCTACTATATCTATTTCTAAATATAGATTTTATTATCAAAATATGGCATTTCAGTTTGTTGGAATTTCAAACATTGTATTTAGTTAACCGCAAGTCAAATGATTTTACTTGTGAATTCTCTAAAATGTTTAAAGAAAACCTAATTCTAATATTACAAAGACTTTTTCAGAAAATTTGGAAGGGGACACTTCCAATTTTTTTTAAAAGAATATAAGAATGATACTGTTTTTGTAAAAATAAAAATATTTTATAAGAATATTTATAAGACTAGAATAAGAATTATTTTTATAAAAATGAAAATGATGTGAAAATTTGACAGCGATAATGTATTTCTAAAATTTTGACCAATATCTCTCCCATTAGAGAAAAAAAAATCTAAATTTCAAGCATGAACGACGGTCCACTTAGAGAGGGACCTGTAGCATTGCAGCTCAGTTTTGAGGAGGTTCTACTCAGCTGGTGCTGTCCTCTCGGGGAGAGGGTCCATAGTACTGGAATCCAAGGCTTGAATGAGGGGGACACTGCTGCTAAAGAACAAATCACCTTTTCAGTCCCCACTGAGGTCCCTGAGAAGAGAGTATTGCTGCAATACCAGCAAATAGAAAACTATGGTTGCCACCATGGGGACTCTGGAGTGCTGTTTACAGAAACGTTGAGCTTCTAAAAGTCTACCAGGAAAAAAAGGGTGGGGGGTATAAGTAGCCCCTCTCACCTTACTGTTTGTTATTGCTCATAGAAGAGAAGCAGTTTGCAGAGTCTAATTTCCAGCATCACAAACAGAACAGAGAAGGTTAAATATGTAAATAAAAGGCAATAAGTTAATAACTAACAAAACATATGGAGGAACTAGGATACTCACAACAATGGTGAAAAATGAACAATGTTGAAGGATTTAGAATAACTGATTAAGAGACTGACAATAAAGCTATATAATCAAGAAAGCAGGCTATTGGCATAAGGCTAGATATTTCAATACATTAAAAAAAATAGAGAATCCAGAAACAGGCCCAGGCATATATGGTATTTTTATTTGGATAATGTATGGGAAAAGATGAACCTCAACCTCCCCTTGCCTTTTTCTTTCTTTCTTTTTTTTTTTTTTTTTTGAGACGGAGTTTTTGCTTTGTTGCCCAGGCTGGAGTGCAATGGTGCAATCTCAGCTCACTGCAACCTTTGTCTCCTGGGTTCAAGCGATTCTCCTGCCTCAGCCTCCCAGGTAGCTGGGATTATAGGCACCAGCCACCTTGTCCAGCTAATTTTTTGTATTTTTAGTAGAGATGAGTTTGGATCATGTTGAGCAAGCTAGTGGTCTCAAGCTCTTGACCTCAGATGATCCACCTGCCTCGGCCTCCCAAAGTGCTAGGATGACAGGCATGAGTCACCATGCCTGGCCCTCAACCCCTGCTTTATACCTTACACAGAAAGTAATTTGAGATGGATTACACAGCTAGACATAAAAGTTAAAACTAAACAAGGTTTCTAATATTTTTCAAGACCTAGAAATAGGCAAATACTTCTTAGAGAGGATACAAAAACCCTCTTAACTATAAAATTAAAAGATAATTAGTTGGACTTCTTCAAATAAAAAAAATGAATGAATCAAAGCATTCTGTTAAGAAAATGAAAATGCAGGTCATAGATTGGTACAAAGTTTGCAATATGTATATCTGACGAAGAACATTTTTCAGAACACATAATGAAAGTTTACAACTAAACAAACAAATAAAGAAAACAACCAATTAAAAAAGGGAAACAGAATACAAGGGAGAATTCGCAACAAAAGATACAGGAATGACTAATGACCACAGGAAAGACCTTCAAGAATATTAGCCATAAGGAAAATGTTAATGAAAATCTCAGTGAGTTACCATTTCATGTTTACTGACTTAACTAAAATTTAAAAGGCTAACTACTCCAAATTTTACTGGTGAGAATAGGACATAGATCAGCTGGAACTCTCACATATTGCTGGTAGGTGTGTGAAATGGCAAAATTACCTTGAAAATTATTTAGCACTTTCTCATAAGGTTAAACACAAATCAAAGCTACCAAACAGAAATTCTACTCCTGGAATCCATATAATGGATACTCCACTGGAGATTCTTCTGTATAGCAGATGGTTTTGAGTGTTCTAGAGTTTGTAATGGGAATTCCACCAAAAATGTACAGGATTATTTACACTTGCCTTATTCTTAATAGCTGAAAACTTGAAACAGTTAAATTTCCAGTGCATTTCACTTTATGTAAATTTTACCTTAATTAAAATAAAAATTTTAAACAAAAGTAAGATGCTATTACAAGCATAAAATCTGACTATCTCTTCTTTATTCTTATCCAGACCTCTAAGATTTTTCTTTTTCATACAGCAAAATATTTTCATATTGCTGATAATCTTATTCAAAAGCAATTCGATGTTGTTAAATGACAGTTACCCATGAAATTACCTAAAAATTTGTCATGAATGAGAGGGAAAGAAGTACTGTGGACATTTGAGTTAGGTCAGCTGGACCAATTTTATTCCAATTTCACCCTGTTCAATCCTGATATGAAGTTGTCAGATTGAAATCTGAGAATAAAATATTTGTAGATTGCTCTTAGCAGATTAAAAAGTGAATGTGTAGCCATCATAACAGCAGGAAACAACCTCAGACGAGACCAGCATCCAGACAATAAATGATTGCTAGAGAATCTGGACCACTGAAGAAGCCATCCTTTCAGATGAGTTTGCATTTGTCAAGACGAATTTCTTTCATTAAGAAAAAGTCAGGATTTTCCCATCGATGTTTATCATGGATATTGAGCTGAACTTTTTTGTTGTTATTGTGTCAGGGACATGGATGAAGCTGGAAATCCTCATTCTCGGCAAACTAACATAGGAACAAACAAACGCCGCATGTTCTCACTCATAAGTGGGAGTGGAATAATGAGAACACATAGACACAGAGAGGGGACTATCACACACCAGGGCCTGTCGGTAGGGGGAAGTAGTGGTCTGGGGGAGGGATGGCATTAGGAGAAATACCTAACGTAGATGACAAGTTGATGGGTGCAGCAAACCACGATGGTACATTTATTCCTATGTAACAAACCTGTACCTTCTGCACATGCATCCCAGAACTTAAAGTATAATAATTAAAAAAAAAAAAAAAAGAAAAAGAAAAGAAAAATAAGTCAGGCTGGGCGAGGTAGCTCATTCCTATAGTCCCAGCATTTTGGGAGGCTGAGGTGGGCAGATCACCTGAGGTCAGGAGTTCGAGACCAGCCTGGTCAACATGGTGAAACCTTGTCTCTCATAAAAATACAAAAATTAGCCAGGCGTGGTGGCTCGTGCCTGTAATCCCAGTTACTTGGCAGGCTAAGGCAGGAGAATTGCTTGAACCCAGGAGGCAGAGGTTACAGTGAGCCAAAATTGGACCACTGCAATCCAGCCTGAGCAACAAGAGTGAAACTCCATCTCAACAACAAATAATAATAAAATAAAAGTCAAACAATCCCTCCCCTTCCAGGCAAAGAAAGGAACAACATAAAATTAATCTAATACTTAGGAACAATATGCACAGACATCTACATTTATTTACAGAAAGTAGAATGGACTTGAGAAGTAAAAATAGATAGAGCCTTTCTCATTCTTGTTTCTCTCTTTCAAGTAACCCTGGCTGAGCCCCAAGTGCTGGAAAGAACATTGTGGAAATATTTTCCATTAAATATAAATCCCACTTGAATTTCAAAAATTCAGATCATTCTATCTTCTTTTAACAACATTCACAATTCTATTATACGACTTGTAAAACTTGTAGTTTATCTAAAAGCATATAATTAAATATGCCCCTATTGAAGTTTGCAGGCAAAAATACCAATCCCTGGAAACTTCCTCCGTTTTAATCTATTAAGCCTTTAGTATTTTCTGAAATAATGTAATTATTTTCAAGGGATATAGAACATTTTAAGATTTTAAAAATTGGAGAAAGCATAGAATCAAAGCAAATCCATGTATATCTGTGTTCAGGTGGGGAAGGATAATAAAGCATCATTCAGAATTGAAAGGAACAGCAGTCATAACTAAGTTAACCAGGTAAAATTATTACTTTTTGGAAATTTATTTTAAAAATAACTACATATTTGAAGAGTCCCAGGCAAATGAGAAATCTTGATAAGAAAATCTTAATAAATGTCTCTCTATGAATAATATTATGTTCTTCTCGACTTCCCTTTGTTGAATACTTAATATTATGCCACTTTCTGCTTAGTGCAAACTTTAAAATTTCTTCAAAGAAATAGAATAATAGACAGCACATGTAGTTGCTTAAGGTATTTATTCATCACCTCAAAACAAGGTAAAAGGGGCATGCAAATATATATCATGCTAACATAACGGGAAAATGTATCTAAAATTTGACAAGCAAATTAAGGGTACTTTAGATTGGGGACTTTATTTTCACTATGAGTTAACAAAAAAATCCCATATTTTTAATAATGAGTAAACACCAGATTACATTTCCAAGAAATGAAATTTTACTGGAAGATTGAAACCATATATAGTCCAATTATCAGCAATAATTATGCTGAAATATTATACATTGTATTAAAAAATCTCCTGTATTATTGGCGAGACCAGCTCCCAATACATCAACATGAGTTTAAGATCTCTCAAAGTGATCAAGTGGTCTGTGAAAAAGAAAGAGAGACAAGGAAAAAGTTTTCCTTAAAGCTGGGCCCAGGGGAGACACACATAATGCTGCTCCGTGGATGTCCAGCATTCCCCTGAAAACCTCATTTTATTGTGCTGTTTCAATAGAGGAGGGGGAGCGAGGTTCTGCAAAGTTTCAGTGATAATTATACAAAAAGAATACATTTGCAAAAACTGGTGCACAGAAATCACAATGTGGTATTATAAAAGCAGAACAATGTAAAGATAACTTTCTGTGTGTCAGCATAGAAACCATACACCTTAGCAAGATTGTAGGTTAAACCTAAACTTAGGATTATCAGCAAGAACATATTGGGCTCACAGCTACAGGGGGGAACAGGATCTGACACAGGACAACCAGCCTGACCACAAAAACTGCAAGAGGAGGGGCCTCCATGCAGGCCTGGAGGAGCAGTGGGAGAAGAAAGACTTTTACATCTTTATCTCAACTACAGAGACAGACACCCCCTCATGCGTCCGTTTATAGGCTCTCCGTGAGGGTTACATTCCCTTTCCAGGGCCCTAATCAATATGCCTTTCCTGGGAAGGGAATCTAGGTAATAAGCCTCTCCATTACACGTCCGTTTATAGGCTCTCTGCAACGTGAAGCCTATTACACTCTGTCATCTCTAGCCGGCAGTCAAGCTATGTGGTTAGTCCCTCTCACAGAGTTCCTGTTTTTACCAGAACAGTTCTGTAGAACCAAAGTTACAAGTTGCAGCTCAGCAGAGTGAAAGATACAAGTTACATCTCTGCAGAACCAAAGTTACAAGTTACATCTCAGCATTTCACATTATCCTTCATTTTCTCAAGTATAATCGGTACAGTAAGTAACAAGCATCACAAAGCAAATAACTCATTTCGGGGGAAACCAAATTCTAAGAGAATTAACAGGTTAAAAATCAACAACAATTTCTTCTTATTGTTTCAGGTAGCTTGGGTTTTGCCAATTCTTCCAGAAGCTTGGGGTTGCTCAGTCACCACAGAGGGGTTGAAGTATTCCCAGCTCTGTATCCCATAAATATAAATACCTATCATTTACCCATAAATTAAAAATATAAAAAAATATGCTATAAGTAAGCCTGATAAACTGTGATATTCATATTGGATAACAATTTACCTTATTTATTTATTAGAGATGATTATTTAAATGTTTTCATTTTAGAATCTTGCACATTTTTATTAACTCTAAACGTCCCCTTTTCTGAATAAAGGTTATGTAATGATTCTCTATTTCAGTGGAACCAAATACACACTTAAATTCCATGAACATATACTGCACACTTATAAAATGTTGAGACATACTGAAGATTCAATAAGAGGACCAATTTCTTAAAAAGACTGCCTTATAATCGCACATAAAAGAATTCTACTTGTATACAGAATAGCTGATATATTCATATACTAAAGCCAATGACAAGCACTCTTCAATTTTTCACTTAATCTTTAAGCAATGTCATTATGTAGGTTCTTATTCTATATCAATTTTGTTGATGAATAAACTGAAGCTTGAAAGTTGTTAAAAATCGCTCAAGGCTATGACTAGAGGGAGATGAGAGCGAGATTCAAATCCAGATCTTTGTGATCTCTGCATTAATTTTCTATTGCTGCTGTAACAAATTGTCACATATTTACTGGCTTAAAACAATACAAATGCATTATCTTATAGTTCTGTAGGTTTAAAGTCCTGCATGAGTCTCTATTAGCTAAAACAAAGTTATTAGCAGGGCTGTGTTACTTTCTGGGGGTTCTAGGAGATATTGTTTCTTTGCTTTTTTCTGCTTCCATAGAGTGTCCACAAGCATTCCTTGCATTTCTGGCCCCCCTTCCTCCAACTTCAGTCAGAAACATTGCTTTTTTTCTGACTTTTACTTTGTAACCACATCTCTCTTTGACTCCTCAAATTCTTCCTTTTTCTTCCACTTCTAGGAACACTTGTGATTGTTCAGGATAATCTTCCTATTTTAATGTCAATGAATTAGGAAACTTAATTACATCTACAACCTTAATTCCCCTTTGCCATGTAATGTAACATATTCATAGTTCTAGGAATTGGAATGTAGGTATCTTTGGAGAGGCCATTACCCTGCCTACCATACATGAAACCATACTCTTAATCATTATACGCAGTGCTTCTTGACCTAGCCCATATGTGGTAATAGTGACACTTGTAAAATGATACCAAGGGATTTCCCATTTAATATGCAAGAAAACATGATAGTTTCTTGAGTCTGTAAGTTATCTACAGACAGGATTTAGCCTTGGTCAACTTAATTTTTCTGTTGAAAACCTTATTTCACAAACCAAATATTTTTTTCTCTTGACAAATATTAAAAGGAAGGAGATAGAAAGATGCTCAAATAGGTATCCACAGCAGGTAGACAGCACAATTTTCAGTATCAACAAAGTCCTATTTCTAAGAAAATAATCACTAGGGTTTCATTTCTCTAATGCTCATTTGTAGACTATTGATGTAGACACCCTCCTATAAAGTAGTTCAAATAAATATAAATATACCCAGCAAGCAGACCTGTGTAAATAAAAACAGAAAACTCCATATCATAGGTATATGCACAAAAGGAGTAGAAGTTTGTATGGTGCAGCCATGCTGAAGTAGAGAAATGGGATTTGTGAAAATACAATGTGCCATCAAGAAAAAAAAAATCAAATGGTCTTAATAAAAGAGAATGCCATTTGAGTAGCTCTGCTTTAATTTTATGTTCACATGCAAAAGAGATGTTTACTTTTTAAAAACTGAATCGTCAAGTGAAGTGTAACAATAGAAGATTGAGAGCTAAATATTCAGAAATTGTCTAGCCAATTCAAATGCCTAAGTATTACAGTGTTTATTGTACTTAATAATTTCTACATGTAAAATTCAGTGTTAAAAGAACATGTTAAATTCAAGGAGAAGTAATAAATGCCAAACACTATTACAAATGAAGTTGATTCAGATTATCATGTGTTATAGTTAAAAAGAAACTGACGATGTAAACAAGCATGCTCAAATTAACTATGTGATCTTGAACCACTGCAGAACTTCTCTGTCCCATGTTTCCTACCTGTAAATGTAGGGGGTTAGATTTTGGTGGTTCTCAAACATCAGCATGCCTCAGAATCACTAATAAAGTTTGTTAGCACCCAGATTGCTGGTCTCCAGCCCTAGAATTTCCAACACAACTCTGGAGTGGGGGATCAGATATCCACATTTTTAACAAGTTCTTGCATGATGGTGATACACTAATCAAGGGTCTCTCTTCAGGCATGGTAATAAATTAGTTTCAGCAGTTGGTAGAAGGTGTCAGAATCACTACATATGCATTATCCTCGCACCCTTTTTTTCCTTCTTCCCTTCTCTAAGTGATTCTTGTGGTTTTTCATACTCTGCTAAGAATCAGTGGGTAATGTGATTATTTTAGCCAAATAGTTATTTAAATCTATGTTTATACTTAAATTACATGTGGAAATATTTTCAATTAAAGAAAGGAAAAGAAAAGAAAAGAGAAAAGAAAAAAAATTAATTTGCACAGAGTTCTTACCCTGTACCTTTAACCGTGATAGATGACAGATGAAAATTGTAAGAATTATAAGCATTCTACTGTAAAAAGTTTAATAGGTGACTGAGTGCCATAAGACAAACAAACCTAACGCTGACAGAAAAGAAACAGAAGAAACCAGATCTTACAGTCATTAAGAAATTTAGGCCATCCTCCTTAAAAAAGAAAGTGTGTGACAAGCAAGGATTAGTTGGCAAACTCTGGAAGTTCCAAATTCAAATAATAAACCAATTGAATAGAATATACAAAGCATTAGAAGCAACTTAATGATACTGTATAAATGACAACAGTCATAAGGATAGAAACACGGCAAATGACATACACAGAACCCTCTCAAAGTCTCATCCTGATTTCAAAAAATGTGGTCTCTATGACAGCTCCTTAACAGCTGTGCATCTGCTAAGCATCAGCACTGTAAGGTGAGTCTCAAAGAAGCACATAATGATCTGCAGAGCCCTCTGAAAATGTGACTGTCTTGCCGTCTGCAAAGCATCTAATGTATAGCGAGCAAACAGTCCTCAACTTCTACCATTTGTAAGGGTCAGAAATATCAAAATATGCTTCCAATTAATAAGTCAAGTATGAGAAAAAGTAGTGTATTCATTTGAATGGCAAAATTATTGGGTTTTCATCCTATGCAGGGAAGAAGGAAATAATGACAATGTTCTAAACAAGGTGAACTCAATACAGTAATGCAGCCCTAATGAATTTTACATATAAGACTTTTGTAGAATTCCTAAGATCAACATGGCAGCTTCTCATTAGTGTCTTTCTGTGGTTACCAAGCAATCTCAGTAACAAAATACTGTGCTGAAGTAGCAGGCCAAGGAGGCACATCAAGGCATGCAAACCACTTCATTTTTAAATTAAAAATTTAGAAAATGTATCTGTGTAGACCCAGGAATGAAAGAATCATTTCATATATCAGGGAGTTTGCCAGATACATAAAGACCACTACACATTCTCTACAATTTCCTCAACGACATCTATATCTTTAACTACAGATAGAAGAAAAGTTATGAGAGAAACATGGTGTTTCTTGAATTTAGGCTAGTCTGGATAAAAGAGGCTTGAACGTCAATAGGGAGGAAAAAAGAGAAATGGTTCTGTAGAAATGAAGAAATAAAAGTTTTTGAAAATTGTCTACATTTTTCTGGTTGTCTACAATTGTGTAACAATTTTCTAATGAGTAAATAATGAATGCATCACTTAAACAACATGACAAAAATCACTTTAAATAGTTGAATGATTGGAAATCATTAACTTCAATCCCTTGGGAGTAACATCCAAGGGCTTGACTTAAATTATGAATGAGTCATCTATTTATTTATGTATAGTCTCATTTATTATCTTCCAGTAATTTCTTTCTAAAATAATCTGTGAATGGTGCACACCATAAAGTTGATGGAAGTCCTCCTGTGAAAGGAGAAATAAATTCTAATGTAACCAGTAAAGTCTATAATTAGGAACTATTATAATTTTAATACTTAATATTTTAATGAATAGCTTCCCTTGGGATTTCCCTTACAATTCCCTTGGTTAATCTCAAGAAAGGTCAGACCCAGGCCCAGAAAAATATTCTCTGTTGTTCTACTCAAGTCTTACAGTCTACTTGCTGTTATCCTGCTACTGCCCATAACCTAGTTGCTTTAGTTCCCTGGGAAAAATGATCCTTCCCCACAACTGTTGCCACCTATAGCTGTTTAAGTGTGTACCCACACACAATGATATTCTCCTTAAGTCTCTCTCACTGTGTATATCCATGTATTCCCTGACCTCCCTGAGAGTTTGTATACTAATTTAAACTCAACTGGTAATCAACTCATTAAACTCTTTTTACCCTGCCAGCCTAATTCATTTGATTCCTTTAATTCCCAGCCTCAACTATATTTTGTCTTTGCCTGTAGGAGGATCTTAATTGCAATGGCAGTCACATCACCTTCATTTTTCTTAAATATATCCTCTCCCTTTTCTAGGAAACCCCTTTTAGTACTTTAGTTTACAAATCAGACATTCATATCTAACATAACATCCTTCAAATCAAAATATCAATGTTCTTTGAAAATATCAATTTTCTCTTTTGGAGGAGAAAAGTGAAGGAGTTCAACTGATCTAGAAGATGAAACTGAGCAGAACATACCTGATGTTCTTATGGGAAAAGAAACTAACAGGTCTGAACAAAAACAGAAATAAAACTTCCACGATCTTTCAACTTAAAGGTAAAGTGAGTTCTGAACACAAAGACAAAGCACAATGAATTATCTCAAGTTTTATCTGAAGTGGTGAGGAGATGTTCCTCTATATTGAAAATGTGGCAAATCTTTTACAAAAGATTACCAAGGAAGAAGATAACAAACGTTCAAGATATGGTTTTGTTGTTCCAATGTAAAGTAAAAAATTTCAATGTATTACTCCCCTCCCTGGAATACTATGAAGCCATAAAAAAGGATGAGTTCATGTCCTTTGCAGGGACATGGATGAAACTGGAAACCATCATTCTCAGCAAACTAACACAAGAACAGAAAACAAAACACCACATGTTCTCACTCATAAGTGGGTGTTGAACAAGAGCACATGGACACAGGGAGGGGAACATCACCCACTGGGGCCTGGGGGATGGGAAGCTAGAGAAGGAATAGCTGGGGGGTGGGGGGTTTGAGGAGGGATAGCATTAGGAGAATTACCTAATGTAGATGACATGGCAATGGATGCAGCAAACCACCATGGTACGTATACCTATGTAAAAAACCTGCACTATCTGCACATGTACCCCAGAACTTAAAGTATAATAAATAAATTTAAAAAAAAATTTTCAATGTATTACAAATTAAAGTTGTCCCACCATATCTTGGGTTATTATTCATAGGTGGATTCAACCAACTACAGATTTTTAAAAATTTGGAAAAAAATGTATTTGTTCTGAACACATACACATATTTTTCTTCTCACTATTCTCTAAACAATAGCATGTAACAAGTATTTACATAAACATTACATTGTATTAGGTATTATAAATAATCTAGGGATGGTTTCCAATATACAGGAGGATATGCATAGGTGATATGCAAATACTATGACATTGTATATCACAAACTTGAGCATTTGTGAATTTTCGTGTCCAAGGGAAGTTCTGGAACCAATCCCTCACAGATACTAAGGCATAGCTGTAATATTTTGTATCATTATACTTAGTTTACATAAACCCTTCAGTTAAAATTATAACTATGTATATAATTACATTATATATAAATATAAAATTAATTATTAGTGACTTAGTTCTGAAAGTCATAGAAGTAAAATATTTTTAATATATTAGATTAGTATTATGTAGAAATATTTGGTGAATACAATCTTATATGGCATTTGTCACTAATTAAAATCCAAGCAGGTTTCCAACTAGAAAATATGTGTCAATGTGCTTTGAGATTATTTATTTTACCACATTATTTCCAAAAATTTGATGATTAACAAAAGTTTTAATAATTTGTCATCACGAACAGAAATAAATATGCTAACTTTCTAATTAGTAACATATCCAACTCAGATTTTTGGAAGATCATTAAATTAATTTTGCAAATACGTCTCCTGATATATATGTAGTAGCTGGATATGTGGATGGCTAAACTGGGGGAAAATGCATCCATAGAAAGATAATATCAAAAGCTTTATTTTTATTTTTATTTTTTTGAGACACCGTCTACTCTCTGTTGCTAAGGCTGGAGTGAAGTGGCGCTATCTCAGTTCACTGCACCCTCCTCCTCCCGGACATAAGCAATCTTACTTCTCAGACTCCTGAGTAGCTGGGACTACAGGCGTGTGCCATCACACCCAGCTAAATTTCGTATTTTTTTGTAAAGACTGGGTTTCACCATGTCACCCAGGCTGGTTTCAAAATCCTGGACTCAAGTGATCAACCCACCCCGGCCTCCCAAAGTTCTGGAACCACAGATGTGAGCCACCATGCCTGTCCAGAAGGCTTTTATTGTTAAAAATATAACTTAAATCTCTTTCAGTACCTCAAAACTTCAGTATAAAATTGAATGGAAAGATTGTTCATACTACAGTAATTGAAAAATTAGAAACCAGTTAGATAAACAAAAATAAATTATTCAATATAAACAATTTTTTCAAATGAATTCAGAATAGGCCAGCCAGTGAAATAACAGAAGCTATTTAAAATAAGAAACTACAAGGTAAGGACAATAATGAGAATGAAAATCAGGAAATCTAGATAAGCTTCTGAAACAGCGAAAGGAGTATGCTGTCCAAAAGAAACCCTAACTGTGACCCATATAGCACCAAAAGCCACACGGCTACAGTTTAAGACAAGCCTATTTACTGTATTTTCTTATATCCTTTTTCTTCCCATATAATCATATTTCCCCTTCTCTGTAATTAAAATGGAGAAAAACTAATCTGGCAATTGATTATCTAAGATTTCATTTTCTAAAAATTGGCCATTTAAAAAATTTCTTCTGTGATAATATTAAGTAGTAAAATTTATAATTTCTCCTCTATAAAAGCAGTAACCACTTGGTATATGCTTTTCTTTTTAATCTTTATGTGGCTGTAAGGACGTTATGTTAGTTTTTCTGGCTCCCAGTCCCCTATCAATAAAACTAGATATTATGTCTCCTTACATGAAGATAGTTATGTACCATCACATTAAAATTGATAAGACGTGCCAAGAGCTCTGGAGGAGAGCATGTCTGCCTATGAAATATTCAGCATGATGTGGTAGGCACCTGACTTTTCATTTTTAATAAAGTTGCTGACAAGAAACACCAATCAGGAAGACTATCATTCCATTGCCTCTTTTCATTTATTTATTTATTTTTTGGCAAGTTGAGAAAATGTCTTAAAAATAAATCAAACAAGGCTGATATGAGTACAGTGTGTTCACAACTAATTGATCACAACCAGTTTACAGACTTACTTGTTCTTTCTTCACTCCCACTGCTGCACTTGACTAGTCTAAAAAAAATTTAAGGAAAAATAATAAACATGATTTAATTGCTAAATGACCTTTACTTTAGTCGTCTGAAGGCAAAATTTTCAATGATTATTTTCTTCCCAAGTATATGTAATGGAAATTGGAAACTGTTAAGTATTAGTAGATACTTTTATGAGTTCTGAAAATACAAACATATACTAAACTCAGTGACAAAATAGGAGTTGAACTATGACACAATGGAGGTGTATGCAGAGTCTGGCATAGCCAGTGCTCTGTGAAAGGCACCTGTTCAGTAGATACATGCTGGTTGACCAAAAACAGGACTATGGTTGTTCTTGCTATCCCTTTAACACACATGTCAGAAACTCTCAGCACACACAAGCTGAATCCAGACAACAGAGCAGATTGATTGGGTCCACTAAAATGTAGTTAAAATTTTACATTACTTGTAAACATTGAATGATTTCTTATTTCAAATTTGTATGTGGATTTCCCGGTTTTTGAAACTTGTTTTTATTTCTTCACGAGAATAATGATAAGGGGGAGGTGGAGAAGAGGGGCATTCTGGTACATTTGGAAGGCATTCTACTTTCAAATGGGCAAGAATAGTCTAACATTATTTTTATCAGTTGCTGTTTAATGTGATGTTTTTGCTGTTTCTCTCATCCAATCAACATGACTTACATTATCTGCCTGCTCCAGTGGCATTAGGGCTTACGACTCTCATATTAATATCATTGTGGAGAGATTAATGAAAAATTTAATTAAATAGAAAGCATAAATGTAGCTAAAATTGACTAATTTACCTGTACCTTATTAAACTCAGTTTCCTTATTTTTAAAATAGTGACTATCAGTTTCAAAGGGTACTGAGAAGACTCATTGGAAACAAATATTTAGAAATAAAATAGTAAAACCTCAAGAAATATTTACTGGTAATATTTTTTTACTAAGATAGAAAGACAGCAAAGAAGTAGATGGTTTTGTTGATACTAATCACTCCATTAGCTATGCAGATAAGTCAAAATGTTTTTACACATACCATAAAAATAAAACTAAATAAGAATCCAAATCAACCATATGAAATAAATCTTCTTGAAATAATATTATTTGGTAATCTCACAAGTAAAACAAAATGCTTAGCTTTACACTTGCATTTTACCTTAGCAAGTCAAATCAATATAATATTAGGAAAAAAGTTTATAATCTTCAATATTTCAAGAACTACAATAATGTCGTTTTTTATTTCTGTACCAACCTTTTTCATATCACAAACATGAACAGAATCAAAGCAGATACTACAAAATCAATCTCTAGAAAATATGCTTAGACCAGCTTGAAATGAGGCAGTCCTTTGAGATAATCTAGTAAAGCTGAATCTGAGAAACCTTACATGCAGAGAGGTAAAGTAATTGATCAGAGGTAGCATGAGTTACTGATAAAAGGTCAGGAACTACAATTCAGACATACTGAAATCCTTAAATATAGGCAGTCTTCAGTCTGAATAGAAGTGTGTGAGCATAATAATTACAGGGCAACATGAACTCTTGCAGGGTGATCTTAATAACTGTTCTGTGACTTTTAAAACTTTTTGTTAAAACATTAAAAAATGTTCTTGCTGTCAGTTATTTTTATAAGAAACAAAAGAATACTAGTATTTATTTAATGCACTATATTTTAAAGCTTTAGAAACATTGAGAATTAAACCATTTTATTTCTTTGTAAATGACATAGCAAGAGTAGTTTGGACAGTGCTTTTTACCCTATAACTTATGATACGAAGAGAGAGAACGCATCTTGCCTTTGTCTTGGCAAATTGTCGTATTTCTTTGAAAATCTGGATCAGCTCCAACATTCTATGCTTTGCCCTTTCAATTGCATGCAACATCTCCAAGTGTCCCTTTAAAGTGAAGGGTTTTTTTTTGCCAGTGTCCTTTGTCTGGGACTTCTTCATCCATTTTGTCACAAATACTTTCTTCCTTTTTATCTCAGAGATTTTTTTTCCCACTGTTTCTTTGGAAGTATATCTAGAAGCTCTCAAATAGAAGCAGTGTCAATATTCCCATGGTCCACTATTTTTTTTTTCTGAAATTCCACTATGTTGATTCAAATTTCACTTCCAGTATTATCACTTTTCATTTATTTGCAATGCTTTTATCTTTCCTGGCCAATCCTCTGTTTTTATTATCTCTTTTTTTAAAATGTCACATGGGTTTATCACTGGGTGGTAAAGAGTCAATACAAGTACACGTCTTGCATCTGTACATGAACTGAATAATACATATGTAGTGACAATCTCCCACACTTTGAAAAGGTGATATGATTTGTCACTGATCATGAGGCAGAACTTCTGCTGACACAATGATTTGTAGCAGCAAAATTTGTACTTCATGCAATGACTTATAGTTAATATACCATAGTAACTGAAATTCGACCTGTGCTGTTGGGGGACTGGTATCGTTTAACTAATCTGTAGTGATGAAATTTTGCTCAAAGCAAAAACTACCTACCTAAAAATAAGGGATTATATGGTAAATTCAATTTCAATGAACAGTTTTATGTATAAAAATTGTTTATGGTAAAACTATTTCAGTTTCTTGGGAAGTGGCCACATATTGAACTACTCATACATATTTTCAACAATTAAAAAAACTATTAAGTAATTGCAATATACTTTCTAGGAAGGCAACAGAAAGAACCAATCCCTGCCCTCACAGTACTTACACTGTTGTGAAGGAAACAGACAATAAATAAGATAAATGGGTTATAAAATACAGATAATAAAATAGGGAAGTATTACATAGTATCAGGAGGTGAATAAAATTTTATGTAGGGTAATCAGGAATGATTTTACTGAGAATTTATTTTATTTTATTTTTTATTATACTTTAAGTTCTGGGACACATGAGCAGAACGTGCAGGTTTGTTACATAGGTAAACATGTGCCATGGTGGTTTGCTGCACCCACCAACCCATCATCTACAGTAGGTATTTCTCTTAATGCTATCCCTCTCCTAGCCCTCTACCCCCCAACAGGCCCTGATGTGTGATATTCCCCTTCCTATGTCCACATGTTCTCATTGTTCAACTCTCGCTTATGAGTGAGAACAGAGAATCTATTTTTACAGTAAAGATTGAAGGGAAATGTGGAAGTGAGACTTATGTACAGCTAACAGAGGAGCATTCCCTGAAGAGTAAACAGCAAAGTTAAAGGCTTTAAGTTGAGCATAGGCCTGAGTATTTGAGGAATAGTGAGGAAGTTTATAAAAGTGGAGCAGAATCAATGAGTGAAAAGGTGGTAACAAAGGAGGGAAGAGTGATCAGGGACAGCCAAAATACACAGACCCTCAAATATCATACTGGCAGCTCTGGTTTTAGTGTAACTGAAATTACAATCAATGGCAAGGCTGAAGCACAAGAGTAGCATAATATAAGAATAGCAGCCCTTGGCTTCTTTCTTAAGGAGAGACAGAAAGGGATCCAGGCAGCAGCAGAGAGGTAGTTAAGATTCCATTGGAATAATTCAGGAGAGAATTATGAGGCTTTGGATCAGTGTGGTGGTCTTGGAATGATGGTAAATACTGTAGCTGAATTCTGTATATACTTTGAAATCAGAACTTTTTTAGTATCACAAAAGTGCTTGAATGATCCTCTTATAGTGGGTTGAAAATAAATTTAGATAATTATTGCCTGGAAGGAGGTAGAACGTAAAGACTAATCTTTTCTAAAGAAATGTGTCATACTGTGATAACTTTTTTGCAGCATAGAATCAAATGCAAAGTTGTGAGGCTGAGAGATTTTCCTTTCAAAAGATTTACTGTTCAGCAACTTGAAGACTCAAGGGCCTAATGCATAAATAGAAGCTCCTGCCTTCAAGAGTCCTCCCATAGGTGTGTGTGTGTGTGTGTGTGTGTGTGTGTGTGTAAATGTGTATCTCTCTCTCTCTCAACTAATTCTAGTATCCAGAGAAAAAGCTTTTCAACATTTCAGTATTTACATTTTCAACATGAAGCAAAAAACGTAACTGTAGTCTAATTGCCAACTGTAGTCCAATTGCTTTACACATAGAGTTGCAAACAAATCTTTGAGTTATTTGTAAGGATTATATGTTCAATAGCAAATGTTATCAATTACATGTGATGGATTTGTTTAGTCAAATTCATTTATTAGCTATTGTACTTGTGAGTAACCTTTACTTTCCCTTCCTGATACTCCCTCCCTTAATGTACTTTACTGCTAACTTTTCATAATGTCCATTTAAATAAATTCTCTCATCTAAAGTAAATAAATGAATGCTGATTTTTGTCAATCAGAGGTAACTCATCAGTTATAATTTGTCATGCCAGATTGCATCAGACATTTCATACTGGCTTGGTGGAAAAGCACAGCAAAATCCAAATAATTTAACACCAAACAATCTATCAAAACATGACACATTTTAAATGATAAAGTTCCAGGATAGAGTAAAAGGCATTGTGCTGTTCAAGAAACTCATGAAACAAATGCAAATAAAAACACTTTCTTGGCTATTCTATGTTCACAAGCATATTGCCAGACATTCTGTTTATTAGGTAAGAAATTTGATATTATCGAAGTTTAACTTCCTTGATTGATTATATATATTATACATGATATATATGTGTATACATGCACATAATATACATGTATGTGTATATATCAAATGTATATGTGTGTATATATGTATAGATATGTATATAATTTCTTGCAGATTCAAAAGATGGCTAGATTAGTTTAAGACTAATGTGACAAGTATAGCACACTGCAATGTTTATCCATCAAATTTACCTTGATTTTCCAAAGATTTATTTCAGCCACTTACCATCTGCTAATTATGACAGAGAAAACTTCAGAGTTCTTCTGGGTAAAATTTCAAAGTGCTTCCAAGACCAGCACATCATCAAGAAAAGTAGCTAGGCTCATTATCCAAGAATCTGTGATTGCAATGTCAAATGAAGCATTAGGTCGACTGGTTTTCACTGCATCATGCTTTTTCCTTGGCAGTCTTCCAGCAGACACATTTTCTAGATATATATATATCCCAATATTATTTCCTTAAAACACGTCATTTATCCTACATATTGCATATAGAAATAAAGTGAAAAATCCCATTGTACCTTAAAAAGGCATCATTTACTACATTTGCAACTGTTATGGATAGCTATCTTTATAATTTACAAATATTTAATCATAACCAAAATAGTTATACATATCATAACTAAATTGTATTAAGTATAAAATTTATAATTTGCAGTAGTTAGTAGAGTTAAATTTAATTCATTCAATACATGATGGCAATAATATCAGCAGTTGGCTAAGTCTGATTTCCCTTAAGTTTCAGGCAATCCTAAGAATACAATTAAATCTTTAATGATGAAAAAACTAAAGCACTGATACTGGGGGATATAGGCACACAAAATTTAATTTCAGATGTAAAAACAAATAAGTTAAAAGGTAATTGTAATTAAGTGTTGTGAATGTTAATAATATGGAGGAGATTGGTAGAAATGGATATCAACGGGACTTGGCCAACTTTAGAATATCAAGAAGAATTTCAAGACATAAGAAATTTTATAGTAAGAATGAAATCGAGGTTAGAGATTCCTGGTTAAAAGTGGGTGAGGAGAATAAGAAGAAGGAAGTTGAAAATACTTCACTGTGTTCCAAGCACTAGAAATGGAAGAATGTATGTAACCAAAAAGAGTTTGGTATGTTTGAAAATGAACCTAATTGTAAGAAGAAAAGATAAATCTGAAGAGAAGGGCATTGCCAAATGGTAGAGGAAGTTGTATACTGTGATAAGAACTTTACATGTCATGCTGAGGACAATTGTTAGACATTGAAACATAATACTTACATATTTTATAAGGTATCTCTGGCTTCAAAATAAGAAAAGATTGGAAAGTGAACAGCTTTAAACTTAGGGAAACCTAATTGAAGATCATCACCACAGCTTATCTAATTTAATTACCTGCAGTAAGGGGAGTACAATTAAAAAGAAAAGGCAGAGAAAATAGAAAAAAAAGTCAAGCGCTGTGGTTTTCAAACTTTAGCATGTTAATCACCTGAAAGTCTTGGTGTAAGGCATAGAAAGGTTGATCTCAAGAGTTTCTAATCCAGAAGGTCTAGGGTAGGACCAAAGAATCTGTATTTCTATCAAGTTCCCAGGTGATGCTGATGCTTCTGAGCAGAGCTCCTTTTGAGAACCGCACATCAAAAAAGGAAGGAAACTGGGAAGAGAGCCAAAAGAGTCACTATCATGAAGTCACACTCCACTTTCTCATATTACTGTTTAATATAGGGAGAGGAGTTATTCACAGAGTAAATCTGAAATGAACCCAAATCATTCTAGTCCCATTAGCACTCCTAATTCTGCCTTCACGGAGATCACATTCCTTTGCAAGCACCATGTATACAGTACTTAATCACACTTTCACAAAATTAAGACAAGTGATAACTTTAAAAAGAATCTCAAATGGGTATTCAGTTCACTTCTAATTTATCTAGAAATCACACATATACGGAACTGAATTAATTATGATTCTTGTTTAATGACACAAGCATTGCTCAATGCATGACTGAGTTTATTTTCTTTTTTAATTGACATACAGTAATTGCATATATTTATGGGATACATAGGGAGTTTCAATGCATATAATGTACAGTGATCAGATCAGAATAATTAGCATATACATCATTTCAAACATTTATCATTTATTTGCATTGGGAAAGTTTAATATTCTCCTTCTAGATATTTGAAACTGTATGTAATTGTTAACCATAGTCATGCTACAATGATAAAGAATACTAGAACTTATCCCTCCTATTTAGCTGTAACTTTGTTACATTTAACAAATCACTCCCTATCCCCTTTTACCCCCTACCCTTCCCAACTCTGTTATACTTTTTACTTCTATGAGATCAACTTTATTTAACTTCCACATATGAGTGGGACCATGTGGGGTTCAATTTTCTGTTCCCGGTTTGTTTCACTGAATGATAAACACCAAGCCACTCACCCAAGACACTGTACTCAGAGTGGTTGTAAAAGTCATAAACGTAACTCACACTAGAAAAATAAAATGAGGATGTAGAGAAAGATTATCAAATAGAATCCTTCAGTAATTGTTGCCCTGACAGGAATACCAAATTGAACAACTATCTACACAAGAAAGTACCTTCATAAGAATAAAAAAGCAGGTGAGGGATCACAGCTCCTGATTTTAACATCATGTCAAGGAAAGAGCACTGAAGAAAGTAAGGAAAGACAGCTTAAAATTGCCTACAACTCCCTTCCCTATCTCCGATCAGTAGCTGCATGGCATAGAGAGAAAATCTGTGTGCTTGGGGAAGAGAGAGGAAAGTGACTGTGGGACTTCGCACTGGAACTCAGAGCCGTACAGCTGAAAACAACAGGGTGCACAATTCAGCCAGCACCTACGGAGGGGAACATTTGGACTAGCCCTAGCAAGAGGTAATCATCCAACCCAGCAGTTGGAACTTGAGTTCTGGTTAGCCCCACTACCACAGGCTGCAGTGCTCAGGAGTCCTAAATGAACTTGGAAGACAGTCTAGACCTTATAGACTGTGCTTCCTGGAAAATATCTGGTGATGTGCTGGGCTCAGAGTCAGTAGACTTGAGATGCACATGAGCTAGCAAGATACCAGATGGGGTGGCCAAGGGCATGTTTGCATCACTCCACCCCCAACCCCTGGCAGTGCAGCTAGCAGCACTGGAAGAGACCCCTTTGTTCTACGGTAGAGAGAATAAAGAGAGAAAAGAAGACTTTGTCTTGCAACTTGGATACCAGATCAGCCACAGTAGAATAGAGTGCGAGGGAGAGTCCTGAGGCCCTCATTCCAGGCCTTACCTCTTAGATGACATGGTACTCACTTCCTTGAAGAGAATAACTCAGTCCTGGCAGATTTCATCACCTGCTGACTGAAAAAACCTTGGGACTTGAATAAACATCAGCAGTACTCAGGCAATACTTTCTGCAGGTCTTGGGTGAGATCCAGGGCTATGCTGGCTTCAGATGTGACCCAACACATTCCCAATTGTGGTGACCATGGAGAGACTCTGACTGATTGAAGAAAGGAAGGAGAAAAGTAAAGGGGACTTTGTCTTGCAGCTTGGGCACCAGGTCGGCCACGGTGTGGTAGAACAATAAGCAAGGGTCTCTGATTCCAGGCCTTTACTCCTAGATGACATTTCTAGACCTGTTGTGGACCAGAGGGGGAGCCTGCTGCCTTGAAGGGGAGATACAGGTCTGGCAGCATTCACCAGAAGCTGACTGAAAAATGCTTGAGCCTTGAGTGAACATAGGCAGTAGCCAGGCAGTACTCACTGTGGATCTGAGCAACGGCAGCCATTAGAGAGACAACCTCTGCATATAGAAAGAAGAGAAAAGTGTGAGGATGACATATTCTGTAGCTTGGGTGCCAGCTCGGCCACAGTGGAATATAGTATCAAGTATATTCCAAAGATTCCTGACTCAACGTCCTGGCTTCTGGATGGCATTTCTGGACCCACCCAGGATGAGAAGGGAGCTTGCTGCCCTGTAGGAAAGGACACAAGCTTGCCTGGATTTTCTACCTGCTGACTAAACAGCCCTTGGGCCTTGAGTGATCCCTGGCAGTAACCAGGCAGTGGTTGCCACAGACTTTGCACAAGACCTAGCTGTGCTGGCTTGAGGTCTGATCTAGCACAGTCCCAGGGATAATGTCCACAGGGGTAAGTGTATGACTCTTCCCTCAGCTTCAGGCAGCTCAGAATGGAGTGAGAGATGTTGTTTCTTGGGGAAAAGTAAGAGAAGAGAACAAGAGTCTCTGCCTGGTAATCCAGTAGAATCTGGATCTTACTCAAGACTATCAATGTGGTACATTCACAAGTCTACAAGAGCATTGCTGGGCTTGGGGCAGTCCCTAATGCAGATGTGGATGCAGTGTCCAAAGGCTTAGATCACAACATTCAATCCCCTTTGAATACCTGGAAAGCCTTCCCAAGAAGGGCTGGTAAAATGAGCTCAGACTGTGACGAATACAATAAATACCTAACTATTCAATTCCCAGACGTTAATGAATGTTTACAAGCATCAAGACAATCCAGGAAAACATGACTTCACCAAACAAGTTAAAAAGACACAAGTGTCTGGTCTCAGAGTGACAGAGATATGTGAACATTAGACAGAGAATTCAAAATAGCTGTTTTGGGAAGCTCAATAATTCAAGATAACACAGAGAAGGGATTCAGAATCCTAACAAATGAATTTAACAAAGATATTAAATTAAAAAAAAAACAGAAATTCTAAGAGTGAAAATTCAGTTGACACAATGAAGAATGCATTAGAGTCTCTCAGAATGGATCAAGCAGAAAAAAAATAGTAAGCATGAAGACAGGCTGTTTGAATTTACACAATCAGAGGGAGAGAAAAGTAAAAATAATAAGAAAGAATGATGTGCACCTTCAAGATGTAGAAGATAGCCTTAAAAGGGCAAATCTAGGAGTTCTTGGTCTTAAAGGGTAAGTGGAGAGATATATCAGGTCAGAATATTTAATCAAAGGGATAATAACAGAGAACTTTCCAAACCTAGGAAAACATATCAATATTCAACTACAAGAAGGTAATAGAAAGGCAAGTAGCTTTAACCCCCATAAGACTACCTCGAGGTGCTTAGTAAGCAAACTCCCAAAAGCCAAGGATAAAGAAATGATCCTAAAAACAGCTAGAGAAAAGAAACAAAAGACAAAGTAGTTCAAATAAGTCTGTCTGCAGATTTTTCAGTGGAAAACTTACAGGCTAGGAGAGACTGACAAGACATATTTAAAGTATTAAAGGAATAAAAAACACAACTTTTATCTTAGAATAGTGTATCTAGTGAAAGTATCCTTCAATATGAAGAAGTAAAAGTGGGAGTCAGACAAACAAAAGCTGAGAGACTTTATGAACAACAGATCTGTCTTACAAACAAAAGTTCTTCAATATAAAAAAAGAACTTTAACAATCAATTAGAAATCATCTTAAGGTACAACACTCACTGGTAAAAGTAAGTACACAGACAAATACAGACTATTATTACCCTGTATTTGTGGTGAGTAAACTACTCATATCTTGAGTAGAAAGACAAAAAGATGAACATATCAAAAATAACAACTACAACAACTTTCAAGACATAGTATAGTAAAATATAAATAGAAACAACAAAAAGTTAAAAGGGGAATGAAATTAGTGTAGATTTTTATTAGTTTTCTCTGTTTGTTAGTTTTTTGTTGTTGTTGTTGCAATCAGTGTTAAGTTGTCATCAACTTAAAATAATGGGTTATAAAATATTATGTGCAAGCCTCATTGTAGCTTCAAAAACCTTATAAGAGATATGCAAATAATTAAAAGCAAGAAATTAGAAAATACTGCCAGAGAAAATCACCTTCACAAAATGGAAGACATGAAAGACATAAAAATGGAAGAGAAGACCACAAAACCACCAAAAAGCAAATAGCAAAATGGCATGAATAAGTTCTTATTTATTCATAACATTGAATATAAATGGGCTAAACTCTTCAATCAAAAGAAATAGAGTGGTTGAATGTAAAAGCAAACAAAACCCAGTGATTTGTTGCTTTCAAGCAATATACTGCACCTCCAAAGACACACATGGACTGAAAATAAAGGGAGAGAAAAAGGTATTCCATGCCAATTAGACCAAAAAGGAAAAAGTAGGAGTAGCTGTACTTATATCAGACAAAATAGATTTAAGGATAAAACTATAAAAAGAAACAAAGGTCATTATATAATGATAAAAGGGTCAATTCATCAAGAGGACATAGTGATTGTAAATATATATGCACACTACACTGGGACACCCAGATATATAAATCAAATATTATTAGAGATTAAGAGAGAGATAGACCCCAATGTGATAATAGTTGGAGACTTTCATCAATGGACAGATAATAAAGACAGAAACAAGACAAATAAACCTTCAACTTCATCTATACTATAGATAAAATTGACCTATGTATATTTACAGGACAGTTATCCAGTGGCTGCAGTTTACATATTTTTCTTCTCAGCATATGAATCATTATCTAGGATAGATCTTCTATTATACCACACAACAAATCTGAATACAAATTCAAAATTTAAAATTATATCAAGTATCTTCTCCAACCACAATGGAGCAAAATTATAAATAAATAATAATAGAAGCTTTGGAAATTACATGAACGGGTAGGAATTAAACAATATGCTCCTGAATGACCAGTTCATCAATTAAAAAAATTAAGAAGAGAATTGGAAAATTTATTAAAACAAATAATAATGGAAACACAGCATACTAAAATCTATGAAATAGAGAAAAAGCTGGATACGAAATTCTGGATTGAAAATTCTTTTCTTTAAGGATGTTGAATATTGGCCCCCACTCTCTTCTGGCTTGTAGGGTTTCTGCCGAGAGATCTGCTGAGAGTCTGAAGGACTTTCCTTTGTGAGTAACCTGTCCTTTCTCTCTGGCTGCCCTTAGCATTTTTTCCTTCATTTCAATCCTGGTGAATCTGATGATTATGTGCCTTGGGGTTGCTCTTCTTGAGGAATATCTTTGTGGTGTTCTCTGTGTTTCCTGAATTTGAATGTTGGCCTTGCTAGGTTGGGAAAGGTCTCCTGTATAATATCCTGAAGAGTGTTTTCCAACTTAATTTCATTCTCCCCATCACATTCAGGTACACCGACCAATATAGATTTGGTCTTTTCCCATAATTGCATATTCCTTGGAGGCTTTGTTCATTTCTTTTCACTCTTTTTTCTCTTGCCTTCTCATTTTGTTTCATTGAATTGATCTTCAATCTCTGATATCCTTTCTTCTGCTTGATTGATTTGGCTATTGAAACTAGTGTATGCTTCATGAAGTTCTCATGCTGTGTTTTTAAGCTCCATCAAGTCATTTATGTTCTTCTCTAAGCTGGTTATTCTAGTTAGCATTTCATCTAACCTTTTTTCAAGGTTCTTAGTTTCTTTGCATTGGGTTAGAACATGCTTCTTTAGCTCAGAGAAGTTTGTTATTACCCACATTCTGAAGCCTGCTTCTGTCAATTTATCAAACTCATTGAGTTTTGTTCCCTTGCTGGTGAAGAGGTGTGATCCCTTGGAGGAGAAGAGGCATTCTGGTTTTTGGCAATTTTATTGTTTTTGCACTGGTTTCTTCCCATCTTCATGAATTTATCTATGTTTGGTCTTTGAAGTTGATGACTTTCAGATGGGGTCTCTGAGTGGACATCCTTTCTGTTGATGTTAAAGCTCTTTCTTTCTGCTTTTTAGTTTTCCTTCTAACAGGCTCCTCTGCTGCATGTCTGCTGGAGGTCCAGACCCTGCTTGCCTGGGAATCACCCATGGGGACTGCAGAACAACAAAGATTGCTACCTGTTCTTTCCTCTGGCAGCTTTGTCCCTGAAGGGTACCTGCCAGATGTCAGCCAGAGCTGTCCTGTATGAGGTGTCTCTTAGGATATAAGGCAGTCAGAGAGCCACTTGAGGAGACAATCTGTCCCTTATCAGAGCTCAAGGACTGTGCTGGGAGCTCCATTGCTCCCTTCAGAGCTGCTGGGCAGGAACATTTAAGTCTGCTGAAGTGAAACTCACAACTGCCCCTTTTCCCAGGTGATCTGTCTCAGAAAGGTGGGAACTTTACTTTATTTATAGTTTTCTGATGAGATGCTGTCTTTTTGTTCAGAGATGCCCTGTGCAGCAACAGGGGAGTTTAATCTCAGTCTGTCTGCAGAGGCCTTGCTGAGCTGCCCCAGGCTCCACCCTGTTGCTGTGTAAGCTTCCTGGTGACTTTCTTTACACAGGAAAGGTTAGAACCGCCTCAGCTATAAAGAGAATAAACTACCTAGGAATACAGCTAAAAAAGGATGTGAAGAACATCTTCAAGAACTACAAACCACTGCTCAAGGAAATAAGACAGGACACAAACAGATAAAAAAAATTCCATGCTCATGGTTAGGAAGAATCGATATTGTGAAAATGGTCATACTTCCCAAAGTAATTTATAGATTCAATGCTATCCCTATCAAGCTACCATTGACCTTCTTCACAGAAATGGAAAAAACCACCTTAAACTTCATATGGAAACATAAAAGAGCCCACATAGCAAAAACAATCCTAAGCAAAAAAAAAAAAAAAAGCTGGAGGCAACACGCTACCTGGCTTCAAACTATACTACAATGCTACAGTAATCAAAACAGCATGGTACTGGTACCAAAACAGAGACATAGACCAATAGAACATAACAGAGGCCTCAAAAGTAATGCAATACATCTACAGCCATCTGATCTTTGACAAACCTGACAAAAACAAGCAATGGGGGAAAGGATTCCCTATTTAATAAATGATGTTGAGAAAACTGACTAGGCATATACAGAAAGCTGAAACTGGACCCCTTCCTTACACCTTATACAAAAATTAACTCCAGATGGATTAAAGATTTAAATATAAGACCTAGCACCATAAAAACCCTAGAAGAGAACCTAGGCAATACCATTCAGGACATAGGCATAGGCAAGGACTTCATAACTAAAACACCAAAAGCAATGGCAACAAAAGCTAAAATAGACCAATGGGATGTAATTAAACTCAAGAGCTTCTGTACAGCAAAAGAAACTGTCATTAGAGTGAATCAGCAACCAACAGAATGGGAAGAAATTTTTTGCAATCTACACATCTGACAAAGGGTTAATATCCAGAATCTACAAAGAACTAAAACAAATTTAAAAGAAAAAAACAACCCTATCAAAAAGTGGGCAAAGGATATGAAGAGACACTTCTCAAAAGGAGATATTTATGCAGCCAACAAACATAGGAAAAAAGCTCATCATCGCTGCTCATTAGAGAAATGCAAATCAAAACTACATTGAGATACCATCTCATGCCAGTTAGTATAGCGATCATTAAAAAATCTGGAGACAACAGATGCTGGAGAGGATGTGGAGAAATAGGAACGCTTTTACATTGTTGGTGGGAGTGTAAATTAGTTCAACCATTGTGGAAGGCAGTGTGGTGATTTCTCAAGGATCTAGAACTAGAAATACCATTTGACCCTGCAGTTCCATTACTGGATATATACCCAAATTATTATAAATCATTCTCTTATAAAGACACATGCACACATATGTTCATTGTGGTACTGTTTGCAACAGGAAAGACTTGGAACCAACCCAAATGCCCATCAATGATAGATTGGATAAAGAAACTGTGGCACATACACACCATGGAATACTATGCAGCCATTAACAAGGATGAATTCATGTCCTTTGCAGGGACATGGATGAATTTGGAAACCATCATTCTCAGCAAACTGACGCAAGAACAGAAAACCAAACCCCACATGTTTTCACTCATAAGTGGGTGTTGAACAATGAGAACACATGGATGCAGGGTGGAGAACATCATACACTGGAGCCTGTTGAGGGCCAGGAAGACTAGGGGAGGGATAACAAGGGATGGGGGAATTGGTGAAAGATAACATTAGGAGAAATACCTAATGTAGATGACGGGGGAGGGGGATGGATGTAGCAAACCACTTTGGCATGTATACCTATGTGACAATCCTATACAATCTGCACATGTACCCCAGAACTTAAAGTATAATAATAATAATAATAAAATAGAGTAAAAGCTGTACTAAAGGGAACATTTATAGCAAAGTGCCTATATGAAAAATGTGGAAAAGCTTACAATAAACACTCTAGCAATGCATCTTAAATAATTAAAAAGGAAGTACAAACCAAACTCAATATTAGTAGAAGAAAAGAGACAAAGATATGAGCAGAAATGAATGGCATTAAAACCAAAAAGCAAATACAAAGGGTGAACAAGATGAAGAAAAAAGAAGACCCAAATAAAATCAGAGATAAAAAAGGATACTTTCAATTGACACTACATAAATTCAAAGCATCACTAAAAACTACTATAAACAACTATATATGAATAAATTGGAAAACCCAGAAGAAATGGACAAATTCCTAGACACATATAACCTATAAGATTGAAGCATGAAGAAATCTGAAACCTCAAAACACCAATAACAAATAATGAGATTGAAACTGTAATCGGCTCCCAGCAAAAATGGCCCCAGATGTGATGTCTTCAGTGCTGAATTCCACCAAACATTTAAAGAAGAATTAATATCAATTGTAGTCAAACTATTCTGGAAAAAAAATTAGGAGAGAATATTTCTAAACTCATTCTATTTGGCCTAGATTACCCTGATGGCAAAAGCAGAAAAAGACACATGAAAAAAGAAAATATACAAGCCAATATCCCTGATGAACATTGAGGCAAATACCTTCCACAGAATTTAGCAAACAGAATTCAACAACATATTAAAAAGATGATTCATCATGACCAAGTGAGTTTTATCCTAGGAACATAAAAATGTTTCAGCACAGGTGAATGAAACATTTTGATACATCCTATCAACAGAATGAAGGACAAAAACCGTATATTCATTTTAATTGATGCTGAAAAAACATTTCATAAAATTTAACATCTTTTCATGATGTTAAAAAAAATAAAAACCTGGGAATAGAAGGATCAAATCTCAGCACAGTAAATGCCCATGTAAAACAGACCCACAGGTAGTGTCATACTGAATGAGGAAAAACTGAAAGCCTTTCTTCTAAAATCTGGAATACAACAAGGATGCCAACTTTACTGACTGTTATTCAACATAGTACTGGAAGTTCTAGCTGGAGCAGTTGGACAAGAGAAAGAAATAAAGGGCATCTAAATTGGAAAGGAAGAAGTCAAATTATTTGCAGATTATATGGTCTTATATTTGGAAAAATCTAAAGATCTCACACAAAAAATTATTAAAACTGATAAATTCAGTAAAGTTTCAGTATACAAAATCAACATACAAAAATTAGTATAACTTCTATATGCCAACAGCAAATAATCTGAAAAAGAAAGCAATAAAGCGATCCTATTTAAAATAGCTACAAATTAAATAAGATACCTAGGAATACCAAAGATGTGAAAGATCTCTAAAATGGGCACTGTTAAATATTTATACAATACATTGTAGAGGACACAATAAAATGGAAAGCTACTCCATGTTTATGGGCTGGAAGAATCAATATTTTTTAAATATCCATACTACCCAAAGCAAACTACACACTCAATGCAATCCAGTCAAAATATCAATGACATTCTTCACAGAAATAGAAAAAATAATCCTAAAATTTATATGGAACTACAAAATAATCAGAATGGTAAAAACCATTTTGAGCAAAAAGAACAAGACTGGTAAAATAATATTACCTGAATTCAAATTATATCACAGAACTATAGTAATCAAAGCAGCATGGTACTGACATAAAAACAGACACATAGACCAATGGAATAGGATAGAGAACCCAGAAATATACCCACACATTTATGGTGAACTCATTTTGATAAAGGCATCAAGAAAATTCATTGGGGAATGGACAATCTTTTCAATAGATGATGCTGGGGAAACTGATATTTAGATACAGAAGAGTGAAACTAAACTACTACCTCTAATCATAAAAAAATGAATTAAAGACTGAAATCAAGGACCTAAAACTATATTCTCCAGAATGTCCAAGACATTTGCTAGGCAAAGTTTTCTTGAGCAATACCCCACAAGTACTGGCAACCAAAGCAAAAATAGAAAAATGGGATTACCTTAAGTTAAAAAGCTTCTGTACAGCAAAAGAATCGACAAAGGGAAGAGATGACCCACACAATTGGAGAAAATATTTGCAAACTATCCTGTCCATCTGACATGTGTGATTAATAACCAGAATATATAATGAGCTCAAAAAACTCAGGAAAAAATCTAATCATATGATTTAAAAATGGGCAAAAGATCTGAATAGACATTTCTCAAAAGAAGACATATAAATGGCAAATAGGTATAAAAAAAGGTGCTCAACAACACCGATTATGAGAGAAGTGCAGATCAAAACTACCATGAGATATCATCTCACTCCAGTTAAAGTGACTTTTGTCCAAAAGACAGGCAATAACAAATGCTGGTGAGGATGTGGAGAAAAGGAACCCTTCTACACTCTTGCTGGGAAAATTGATAAATTAGTACAGCCACTATGGAAAACAGTATGGAGGTTCCTCAAAAAACTAAAAAATTGAGCTACCATGTTATCCAGCAATCATCTATCTAGGTATATATCTACAAGAAAGGAAATAGTATATAGAAGAGATATCTGCAGTCTCATGCTTATTGAAGTGCTATTCACAATAGCCAAGATTTGGAAGCAACTCATATGTCCATCAACAGACAAATGGATAAAGAAAATGTGGTACATATACACAATGAAGTCCTATATTTAGCATAAAAAAAAGAATAAGATTCTGCCATTTGCAACAACATAGAAGGAACTGGAGGACATTATGTTAAGTGAAATAAGCTAGGCACAGAAAGACAAATTTTGCATGTTCTCACTCATTTGTCTGAGCTAAAATTTAAAACAATTGACCTCATGGAGATAGAGAGTAGAAGGATAGTTACTAGATGCTGAAAAGCATATTGGGGGTGTCTGTAGGGGAAGTAGGGATGATTAATGGGTACAAAACTATAGTTAGATAGAATGAAAAAATGTCTAATATTTGATAGCATGACAAGATGACTGCAGTCAACAATAATTTATTTGCTGGGTGTGGTGGCTCACACCTGTAATCCCAGCACTTTGGGAGACCAAAGGGGGTAGATCATCTGAGGTCAGTAGTTCAAAATCAGCCTGGCCAACATGATGAAACCCAGTCTCTACTAAAAAATATCTAAAAAATAACCAGGTATGGTGGTATGCACCTGCGGTTCCAGCTACTAGGGAGGCTGAGGCAGGAGAACTGCTTAAACCTGGGCAGCAGATGTTGCAGTGAGCTGAGATTGCGCCACAGCACTCCAACCTGGGCAACAAAGCGACACTCCATCTCAAAACAAAAACAAAAACCCAATAATTATTATACATTTAAAAATAACTAAAAGAGTATAATAGGAACATTTGTAACAGATAAATGATAGATACTTGAGATGATGGATACCCTATTTACCCTGATATGATTATTACACATTGTATGCCTGTATCAAAATGTCTCATGTACTCCATTAATATATACACGGACTGTATACTCATAAAAAAAACAGTTATAGCAACAGAATGGAACACATTTCAGCCATAAGAAGGAATTAAATACTCATAATATGGACAAACTTCAAGAATGTTATGCTAAATGAAAATATCCAGACATGAAAGACCATATATTGTATGATTCCATTTACATGAAAAGTCCAGAAAAGGAAAATCTATAGAGATGGAAAATAGATTAGTGGTTGTCTAGGATTGGAAGCAAAATCAGGGAATGACTGCAAATGGATATGATACAATGGATATTTTTGGAATAATGGAAACATTCTAAAATTGGATTATGGTGATAGTTACACAACTCTGTAAATTTACTAAACACTGAATTTTACATCTAAAATGGGGTAAAATACATGATTTTTAAATTATACATCCAATAAAAGCCGTGTGAAAAAAGAGAAATGGTTTTCAGTTGAGTAAAAAAATAAATATCCAGGCCTTTAAAAAATTAAAGTAGGAACCATATGATCATCTCAAAGCACGTTATAAAGTTAATTACCAAGTCATTATTTTTTTCCAAGTCGTTATTTTTTAAAAGGGCCTTGAGCATTTAAGAAGAGAAATTACTTAGCCTTGAAGAGGATACAAAGAAAACCAAACAAATAAACAAGAAAAACCTGGGCTAACTATATAATGAATATAAAAACTTTATGAACATTCCCTTTTAAATCAAGAATAAGGAAAACATGTCAACTACACCAGTTTAGTATTATAACTTCTCGTCACTAGCATAAGACCAGAAATATAATTTAGTAGCATAAGCACAAGAAAGAAGAAAATATAGCTTGTTTGCAAGTGATATGATCATTTACACAGAAAATTTAAAATAATCTACAAACAAAATTTTAAAATAATAGTAGAACTTAATAAGCTGGCTAGATATCAAATTATTATACAGTAGTGAACTCTAATTTTTTATACCAGTTGCAAACAAGGAAAATCTAAATCTAAGATATCACACCCATTCTTATATATAAAATATGTAGGTGTAAATCAAACAGGAAACATCAGATTTCTACAGGGATATTATGTAATTTTATTAATATACATTAACGAATAGCTATATATTTCAAAAGATGAATTATAATTTTTGTTAAAATTGAAAACATTTGCTGTTATTATCTTATCTTCAAATTATCTGTAGATTCAATAAGAATTTCAATCAAAACTCCAAAATGTTTACTCACAGGACTTGACAAGGTGATTCTAATAATTACATAAAAAGGTTAAGACTAACCAGATCTTTTGAAGAAAAAACAGTAGAAGCATGGAGATATTCTACCATACCTTATTTCTTAATACAAGGTTATAATAATTAAGAGAGTGATGTATTTCAATAATGCTTTCAAATATGTCTGAACCTAGAACTGTACTGCCCAAAAGAGGTAACTCAAAATGTTCTAAAAATCTCATCATTGTTTACTCTGGGAAAACCACTGTAAATTGAGAATGCTAAGTATGTGAAAATATATAATGATCATTATCATAAAATTAACTTTGAAAGTAAGTTCTTTTTTAAAACAAAATCATCATTATAATATTTCACTAAAAATAATTGTCAAGGAAATTTGGTATTTCTTTATTTCAAATAATTTATAAATGTTAACAAACAATAGTTACTATAACCTCTATTTATAGCAACTTTCCAGAAAATGAAAAAGGATTAAAAATTTTAAATGATGCTTATTGGTCTTGGAATTTTTATGTGTGCTACATTTTTCCTCAGTGTAATTATTTAGCATTATGTAATTTTTAAAAAAGTATTCTTTCTAATCTTTCTACAAACTAAAACATTTCCTATTGAAATTAGTTTCCCTGTTTACTTATGCTGTTGGATATTGACTATAACATATACAGAATGATTTTCTTAGCAGAAAAGATAAATGAGAAAATTAATAAAAAGTGTTTACATTTATACATCTTTTGTAGTGGTATTTTCATTAAAATTATCTAGCTAATTCTTGCTTTTTTAGTAAAGACAACATTCTAAGTTTTATAACTGAACTTGAACTTTTTAAGTATGATATTCACAGTAGGGTTCATACTTACCAATTTTAACTTGCCATACATGTTACAAGTTCCAGTGAACTATTTATCTTTTTCTCTCTATTTTCTACCTGAATAAACAATTTGAGAAAGAGAAACAGAGACAGAGACAGACTGAACCAAGAGGCAAATTAATATAGAAAATCACAAGACAAAGAAAGAGGAGAGAGAGAGAGATAGGAAGATAGATATAGATAGACATAGATACAGTCATGCATCCCTGAATGAGAAGGATATATTCCAAGAAATGCATTTTCCTTTACTGAATACTATTGAGAATTCTAAAACAATAGTAACTCTTTGGGTATCTAAACATATCTGAACATAGTAAAGATACAGTACAAACATTGTATTATAATCTTATAGGACCATCATTGTATATGTGGTCCATAATTGACCTAAACATTGTTATGTGGTGCATGATTGTATGTATGTGTGTGTGTAGGTGTGTGTGTGTGTGTGTGTGTGTGTATAATACATATACATTTGAAACAAAAGAGAGAAACATATTGAGACAAAGAATGAGAATCTAAAATGTTTTGTATACAGACTTCCACATTTTTTGATAAAATATCATCTTTCCAAATTAGTAAGGCATGTATGTATCCCATCATGAGAGCAGATATATTTTAAATTAGCTTACAGTAATGCTAAGGATTATAACATCATTTTCCCAACCAATTTCCATTGTAACTAGTGGCTTTTATTTATGAGTCAGATGTCCAGAGACCAGGTATAGTTTATGACAGTGAAAACAATGGCAAACTACACTGGATTAAATCCGTAACTAGTTTCCACTGGCCTATATATTAAATAAGATAAAGAATTCTTATCATAAGGAAAACATGTAATAAAATAATAAAAATATATCTGAACAATGAAAATCGAATATCTTCAAACTAAAGTTATTCCTTAAATAGGTAGAATATATTTTTAAGAAAATACAATCTCAAAAATGGTGAATCGTCCATTGAATTAGAGAATATTTAGAGACTTTTGAAGTAAAATATTCAGTAGCTTATCAGTGCCATCGAAATTCTCATTAAATTACTGAAAAGAAAGCAAAGATCTGGTAACCCAGGAATCACTAAATTAATCAATGATATATACTTGTAATTTCCATTCACTAAAATATAGATAGGACTAGGAAATTACATACCAAGATTTGTTATGACAAAATTGAAGATGTTCACACACCTATAGTATATCAGAAGCGTGAACTTCTACACATATTTTTCCAATTATGTAGAAATTTCTATTCTTGGCAAGCAAAGCTATTTTGCCTCCTGCTTTCTTCATCAGTTCATTTCATCATTTTATCCTACATTTTTTCATTCTAATCTAGTATTATGCAAAAGGGAAGTAGTCGGTATTTCACAACCTGATATAGTAAACCTAATTTAGAGATGTGTATTTGTGAGGATCACAAACTCCTGCATATAGGTGTGAGTTCACAATTCGGTTTCACTATCTGCTAGATGTGTCAATTTGTGAACAAGTAATTGAATCTCAGGTTAATGAATCTACTTGTCAGTTTCAAATGGTTGCTGTAAGAGATAAATAAGTTAACATATTTAATGTATATAATGCACTAATGGCACAATTAAAAATTGAATAAATGGTAGAGAGCAGATGGAAGAATGCATGGATAGATTGATAAATGGAATGAAAGTGGTTAAAGTCCTGGAACATATGAATACAATATGGGACGCAGTACCCCATAAATTCATTTTGAAGAATTACTTCAAAACATGTAACAATGATTCCCTCTGAATGATTCAATCAAGAATACACAGAAGACCTATCTCCAGCTTAACAGAGTCACAATAAATATATGTTTACAAAACATGAGAAATTTTGTATAACTCTGTATACATTAACATGCCAAAGGTTACCTTCTAAGCTACCTTCAAAAACAGAGAGTAGATACTACAATTCTTTAGGGTACCAAGATACTAAACCCCAATAACAGTAGTGGTTTCAAAAATATTTTTCTCTCATCCAAAAGTTTACTTTCTCCTCTATGCATTGATAATATTTCGTAATTGTTGCACAAAATCACCAGGTCCCATGGTGGAAGTATTATTTTTTTATTATTTGTTCTTGAGTGACGACAGTTCTATGTTGTTTGATATCTATACATAGAGAAGATTGGTCATTCTTAGTGTTTAATAAAAGTTGAATTTTAATAAAATTCCAATGAGTTTAATAAAACTTGACTCATTAAAATTACCTTCAATTTGAAGGTGGAATACAGGCTTTGAGAGCAGTTTTAATTTAAGGGATGAGAACAGATAAGAATAAACAGGCTGGGTCAAATGGAATTTCTATTTCTAGATCCTTGAGGAATTGGCACACTGTCTTCCACAATGGTTGAATTAATGTACACACCCACAACAGTGTAAAAGGGCTCCTATTTCTCCACATTGTCTCCAGCATCTATGGTCTTCTGATTTTTTAATGATCATCATTCTAACTGGCGTGAGATGGTATCTCAATGTGTTTTTGATTTGCATTTCTCTAATGACCAGTGGTGATGAGCATTTTTCCCTATGTTTGTTGGCTGCATAAATGTCTTCTTTTGAGAACACATGGACACAGGGAGGGGAACATCACACACTGGGGCCTGTTAGAAGGGCTAGGGGAGGGATAGCAGGGAGCTGGGGGATAGGGGAGGGGATAGCATTAGGAGAAACACCTAACGTAGATGACAAGGTGATGAATGCAGAAAATCACCATGGCACATTTGTACCTATATAACAAACCTGCATGTTTTGCACATGTATCCCAGAACTTAAAGTATATTTTAAAAAGAATAAACATGTTTCTGATCTATATTCAAGCAATAATAGCACTTGCTACCACTGCTGGAATCCCATATTTAAGAAGGCTGATACTTCTGCAAAGAGTGCCAACTGCTAGTGTTCTAAAAGATGCCAAGGCAATATTTCCCATCATCAGTTCTTTTCAGCTACAGATGCACAACATGCTGCTGGGTGAGCTGCTGGAACATGGGCCCAGAGACCAGTCTTCAATCATCAAGTCACTCACTAAATTCTTAGCCCATCTTCACTGTGTGTTATATGCCGAGTTACATTGTGGAATAATACAGTCAAGTAATCTAGCCTGATGGGCTTCATACTATACTGTGTGAGCCAGATAACAAACAATTAATATGGAATTATAAATCATAACATTGCAAAACAATATGTAGGGTAGTCTAAGGGAAAATAAAAATTAGAGCCTAATTTCATTTCTTTCAGAAGAATTCAGTTTAGGCCTAGAGGTTTTACAAAAATGACTGGAAACTAGCCAGATGAGAACTCTATATGTGTAGGTGTCTGTGTCTGGGGGGTGTGTTAAAAAGAAAGAGAGAAACAGAGAGAAGGGGTTAGTGAATAATGTACTGTTTCAAGAAGAAGAAATAAGCAAAAGCAATGAGAAAGGCGAAATAAACAGTGGTCATAATTAGGAGGTTAGTATGGCTACAGGCAGGATGAAGTATTCTGAGCCAAAGCTGCCCAATATTTTTTTGTGAAAAGCCTAGATAATTGAGCTCTATTGTTACACACAACACACACACACATCCCACACACACACATGTCTACATTTCTGTATTTGTCTCAGATCAATGCTGCTTTCTTTTCCACTACATTGTTGAGATTTTGTGTGTCCAGGCATATGTGAGTGTGTATGTGTGGGTAAAAATAACATCTTTACCCACATCTTTCCGTTTTGGGGTTTTATCTTGTTTGTTTATTTTTAATATCCTCTGTTGCATTCACATATAAGTTTATGGCATTTAGGCTGAATTTAAAAATGTAGACGGAAGTGACTATACTTTACTCTCAGCTGTTTTTTAACCAGACATTTAAAATATTAATTGTGCTGCAGTGATGTGCCAGGTCCTGTTTCTGGGAATAAGAAAAGTATTATTATTGTGCCAGCCTTGGGTCTGACACCCTCTTTCCTTAGAATTAGTGCCTCACCCAAAATTTATTTGGCTCCCCCAATAAAACAGACTTTCACTTAATCAAGCCACCACTCTTTGAGTCTAGACACATCCAGGCATTTATGAGATTTATTAGTGATAAATTTTTAACATAGCTTACTCTCAAGCTGGAATCTCTCTTTCTCTCTTTCTGTCTCTCTGTCTCTGTCTCTGCTCTCTCTCTCTCTCTCTCTCTCTCTCTCTCACACACACACACACACACACACACACACACACACACACACACACAGAGAGATGGGTTAAAATTTACAAGAAATGTTTGTTTTAGGAAATATAAGATTTATATTCTGGAAAAGAAAGAAGTGCAATTGTTGAGAAATACAGGTAGAGAAAATACAAATATGCAAGGCAGTAATCATTAATATTATTTGATGAGTAATTTTTATATGCACTTGGGTAAGTTGTAATTTCTCTAGAATACATAAATATCACCATGTAACTGGATTAAAAAAACACTTGAAATTAAAATAACAAGGCAAAATTGAGACAACCAGTTTTCCTATGGAGAAAATAAACTTTTCCTTGTAATTAGTGCTTCAAGTATATTCAAGCAAGCTTAACAATATTTCCAAAAATGGAAATGAGCATAACAGAGGGCACAAATAATGCATTTTATTGGGCAACTTTATTGCTTAAATAAAGAAAATTAAGTAATATGGGTTAAAATTTTCAGCAAGAAGGATAAATAGAAAATCTATTTCAAAAAGCCTCATGCTTCCACTTTTTCAACATATGCTGTACATTTACAGGGCACAGAAGTAATTAGATAACTCAGTGTTTTAATCAAGAAAGTCCTCCGGATGTGTATGGCAGAGTGGGTGTCTGATTCAGGGTAAGAAGCAGAATTACATTATTTTAAAATAACAGTGGTAATTTTAATCAAGATTTTTGCCTAAATTTGTGAGCTAAGTGATAGCTGATTACATAATAATCAAAAATGTAATCTTGTTAAGAGGCAATGCCCAAATTTTCATGTATCTATAAATAATCACTGAAATTTTATCTCCAATTAGATCTACATATATTAATGAAAAAAGGACCAGATTTTCCTTAAAACTAATTCTTATCAATAAACCAGTAATGTAAATGTGATTACTGTTGCATAATTGACATGAAAAATACGGCTTTAAAAATTGTTTAATATCCTGGCCAACATGGTGAAACCCTGTCTCTACTAAAAATACAAACATTAGCTGGGCGTGGTAGCGTGCGCCTCAGCTGCTCGGGAGGCTGAGGCAGGAGAATTGCTTGAACCTGGGAGGCAGAGGTTGCAGTGAGCCGAGATCGCGCCACTGCACTCCATCCTGGCGCCTGGTGACAGAGCGAGACTCTGTCTCAAAAAAAAAAAAAAAATTGTTTAATAAATAGGCATGCAAATAGCTCAATATTACTTGAACATTTAGCTAATCAAGCGTTGGTTTCTAACTGCTTCTTTTCTTCCAATAATCAAATATTTATTGAGAATCCACTATGTTCTAAGCACTGTTCTGGGTTTTGGAGAAACATTAGTGAGCAAACCATACAAGATTTTCTTATCTCATGGAATTTAAACTCTAGTGTATTAAAACAGTCTGCCATACAAAATAAAAATAGATAGTATGTTAAAAATGAAAGGACTAAGGAGAAAAACACCAGGAAAGAGGTGTATGGTAGTTAATGTGGGAGAAGTATAAAATTGAACCAGGGTCCCAGGGTACATAAGAACTAGTGCAGACATCCCAGACCCTATAATCTCATAGGACCCACCTAACCCTGAGTTTTGTTTCTTTGCTTCGCTTCCTACTTCTGGTGGTCACAGAATGATTTTCTTACATCACACCAGTCATAAAGACCCAGCCATTCCCACTTTTGCCACATTTTTTTAATACCACTGGAGTTCTTAGACTCTGACAACCATGAGGGAACAACTTCCAAATGGCTGTCATCATACTCAACACAGACAGAGCTTCAACAGCCCTAGTACCCTAGGCCAGCCAAATTGACCAATGATGGTTCTGGTATCACCAGTGACTGTCTGGAAAACTGTGTACCACAGGCTAGAAGTGTTTGGTAGTTTACATCCTATGAAGTAAACTTTGATTATGTGAGAAATAAGAGATTACAAAAAGACTGTATAAACTGCTCTTTCTTTTCTGAATGGTTGGTTCTAAGAAGCACTGATTCTAGAAATGGCTGGAGTGACGAAGAAACAGCAATATCTCTTGTGAGGCCATCATCAGCTCAATAGTATAATCTGGTATTACTTTCTTTATTTGTTATTCCTTGCCTTACTTCCCTTTTTCTAACACACTAAAATGAAACTAAGCTTTGTCTCATAAGCTAGGAAATTCAGAGATTTTAGTTAACTTCTACTGAGTAACAAATTGCCCCTAACTTTAGTGGATTAAAACAATAACCAATTATTATCTTCATGAGTCTGTGGATTGCCAAGGCAGTTCTAGTAATCTCTGACAGGGCTGGCTGATCTAAGCCAAATTCATTCATGTATCTTTTGTTGGTAGCCTGGAGGCTGCTAGTCTAAGATAACTTCTTCTGGAATGCTTTGTCCCTGATGCACAGGTTCTTCATCCACCTGGCCTAGGTTTTTTTCCTGGTGGTGGCCATGTTCCAAAAGCATCCGCATAAGTATGCAAGGTCTCTTAAGGCCAAGGCTTGGAACTGGAAACTATCACTTCTACAGCACGCTGTTTTCCAAAGCAAGGTAAAAGTCATTGCAGAGTCAAAGTATGAATACATCTGATCTCTCTCATCATGGGGCAGCTGCGAAGTTACATTGCAAAAAACATCGTTAAAGGGAGGAAAAGAATCATGGCTATTTTTGTAATCAACCTACTATGCTAGGGTGAAATAGACAGCCTCACTGAGAAGATGACATTTGAGTCGAACATGTAAAGAAGTTGCAGGAAAGAGATATGCAGTTATCTCCAGAAAGACCATTTCAGTCATGGAGAACATCCAGGGTGAAGTCTTTAGGGCGGAAGCATTCTTGAATGCTTTATTAAAAATAAAATAAAATAAAAAGGGAGGTGAGCACACCTGTTGCAGAGTGAGCAGAAAGTTGAGGGTCTTGGGACAGATATCCCTGATGTCTGAACATCTGGGGAAAAAAAGTGCTTTAATGATTTCAGAGTTCAAAGCCCTAACTTCATGATATAGAAACCATTTCCACTCTGGCTCTCAGGTGAGAAGAAATTTCTCATCTCTAAAGTATAGTGTAAAGCAGTGGATTTCAAACTGTTTTAAGCAGTTTGACCATTTTTTGCAATGAAACTTTTATGGAACTACTATATATAAAAGGTAAACTCAGAACAGATGTGTTTGAATAATGGTAAAGGGGCTAAGCTCAATCTATCCATAGCCTGACCTTAGTGGCAGCCAAGAAATTCTTTCTTAGAAAAATGTTCTAATAACTAGATGATCTTAAAGCTCTTTTCATGTCTTTGGTTTTATAAGGTAATGAAGGTTTCTGGAAACTGCCTAACATTTTATCAAATTGAATAGTTACTGTCCATTCATTCCCAGGCTCTACTTACAGTGCTATACTCTGTTAAAAAAAAAAAAAACAAAAACAAAAACAAAAACCTTTGAAACTATTTAAATTCATCACTAAATTTTAAATTGCCAGATACTTAAATTAAATTAATTATGATTATTTCATCATTTCGCCTAGTTTCTTTTTTGCAAATTACCTCAAGGTAATATTTCCTTGAACCAATTTCTGCGAATCTCAATAACGTTATGAGCTGCTTATTTATAACTCTTATGCTGTCTAAAAGTAAGAAAAATATTACTAATAAAAAATTCCTCATCCCTAACATTATAATTTTATAATTTTTATAATGTTTAAGATTCTCGTATAGATTTAGGATAATGCACAGATTTTTAATTTTGAATCCAGGAGCAATACATATTCATATACAAATACATGGGCAAAAGGTTGTCTGGCTACATTTATTCAAGTTAACGGGGGAGCCCATAGAGATTCTGGAGGTTTTTTTATTTTTATATCTAACTACTAAATCTCATTCCTTTCAATACTCATTGAAAATCCAAATAAATATTAATGGAGGGAACAGAATATTTTAAGAAATTTGGCATGGAAATTTCCCACTCAGAACACATTAGGTTATTTCTATTCATCTTCTGCTGTGTTTTTAGTTGTAATATGTCCCTGTGTGTTATGCCACATGTTTAAAATCAACATAAAGAAAAAGCAAGTTCAGATAATTTCTCCTACAAGCAAACATAAGTAAAATAAATCTTTGCCTGAAAAGAGTTTCTCATTGATATTTTAACTAATGTTCATGAAAGTTAAAAGAACTTTTATTTAGCTTATGTTATTTAAAATAAATTGTAATAGGCATGGAGCAATTTTGAAACTTGTTATTACAGTCTTCCCAATGATGCCATTTTCGTTTTTGTTCTCCTAGATCTTTATTACTTAATTTTAATCTCTCATTGCTTAAATTGTTATTGGCTTGCTAGGTACTTTTATTCTTCCTCTTCTTTTTTAATCCAGAAGTGCTACTTTTAATTTTGAAGGTTACTTGCACAATGTAACTACTGTAGATAGTGCCACAAAATACAGAATTGGAAAGTGTCAAGGACTGTTTCCTTCAGTCCCTGGTAACAGTTCATGACACTTAAAAAAATTACTGTCAGCAGAATATTGAAGATAAATAATTTCCTTTATATTTCTGCAGAAATGTACAAAATAAACCTTTGATCTGAAGTGACATTTATTAACCCTAATGCAAGATTAACTACAAATTCATCTTGAGTAATATTTTGCACTCATCTAGAACCTTTTATCTTAGATTCTAAAAAACTTTAAATACATTAATTCTCTAATCCTTACAAGACTCCTCTAGCTAGGTAATAACTTAAATTTCTCCTTTATAGTTGGAGAAATCAAGACACTGAGCTGAATTCATAGTCTTACCAAAAGTCAATTCTGGTGAAAATGAGAGTTGTGGTTTGAATGTCTACTTTTCTACTATAAAGTTGCTTTTTTCATCCCAAAGAGCTTTTCCAAAGTATACTTTTTTCAGAATATATTTTTCTAAATGATAGTAGAACTTATGTAAATATTTACTCAATAAACAAGAAAAAAGTTTTACTTCTAAATATCATCTTAAGATTTTCTAACATCTAACCTGAATAATTATATTGAAGAAACTTGTTGAATATGTTCAACAACAAAGAAAGAATGTACAAAAGCTTATAGAAAGGTGGAATTTTGGACCAGGCACAGTGGCTCATGCTTGTAATTCCAGCACTTTGATAGGCCAAGGAGAGCGGATCACGAGGTCAGGAGTTCAAGACCAGCCTGGCCAATATGTTGAAACCCCGTCTCTACCAAAAATACAAAAATTATCTGGGTGTGATGGCACTCTCCTGTAGTCCCAGCTACTCAGGAGGCTGAGGCATAAGAATCACTTGAACCCTGGAGTGGAGGTTGCAGCAAGCTGAGATTGTGCCACTGCACTCCAGCCTGGGTGAAAGAGGGAGACTCCGTCTCAAAAAAATAAAAGAAAAACAAAAGAAAGGTGGAATCTTATGGTGAGTGTACATTCACACATTCACAGTTCAAGATCAATTTTCATTATAGATGTAATGTTTTATTAATAATTTGCTCAGCTCAGGAAACTGATGATGAGAAGAGTGCCTACAAGTTGAGGTCTTTTCTGATCACACTGTTGTGAAGAATGGTATACTGGTATATGAATTGAAAGTAATAGTTACAGAAAGAGCAGCTCTCCCATTACAATTATACATAATGCTACAATTAGATATAAATTTTTCTAAACATTTTTATAAATCACACTTCAACCGTTCATCTGAGATGTCATCTCTCATCTCCCAGTCTATGTCAAATCCTGTACAATATGGTTCTGTAGCATCAAGCCACTCTCATGGTAATTAGCAAACTGTACATTTACATTTATTTGCAAAATGATTTAATTATTTTTCTTCAGTACCAGACAGTATGCTAGACTGGGTTGGAGACAGTATCTGTTTTCCACTCCATTCCCAATGCTTGATACAACAGCTTTCTCATATTAAGTATGAAAGTATTAATACATTAAGACATTTTATTTGGAATAGGATATTTGGCTTAAGTGTGCTTCAGTCAAAGATATTTTTCCCACTGTGTAATGTTATAATGTAATTATGGCAAAGCCCCCACATCATTTATTCATATAACATAATGGGACTAATGGTAATGAATAACAATAGAGGGGCTAAACTCAATCTCTCACATACCCCGACCTTCATAGCAGCTAAGAGACTCTTTCTTAGAAATATTTTTAATAACTAGATGATCTTTAAAGTGTAACTATGCTTCCAACATTTTGTTGCCTTAAGATGACTTTTGGAAAATGAACCAAATACTCTATCTAGATTAATGTAAATGTATTAATGTAACTTACTCTGAGATTATCATGCCATCATTAAAATAAATGTGAAATATCATAAATTAAATTAATTTAGTGGAACCCTTGAATAAAGCCCAAGTATGTTGGGTGAGAAAATTTTTACTCTCAGGCCATGGCTATGCCCTTTGTTACATCTTTAGTTTAAGTACCTTTTGGATCCTTGCTGCCTACTGTTAGATGTGAAAGAGAGAATGGATTCCCAGAATGGAGTCGTATAGACCAATTTAGTGTGCATCCTTTGAAACTGCCAAGGATTTATGAGATTACTTCAGTAAGCCATTTTGGGGGAGCAGCTGAATTTTCAGACAGACTAGAGTATTTCACTTTATTAGCTAAGCTAAAATATTTTATGCTACATCAACTTGTTTGAATTAAACAAGCTTTAAAAACTTGGTGGAGTCAACAAAAAAAAAGAAATTGCACCAAGTATTATTATGCTGTAGAACAAAATGCTTAAGCACAGTCAACATGACTTGAATTTTAACTGAAATTTGGAAATAATTTGCAGTTTCTTAAGCGGATATTTTCTTAAACATCTGCACCCCTATGTGCATATGTGTACCAATGAACACAGTATACCACTGAGTGCATTGAACACATCAACAAAGGCAGAAGTAGCAGAGCAATTGTTTAATACTGCCCTTATAACTCACAAGTGGTCTTAGCCTGTAGTCAGGACAGGAACTCAAGTCTCTGACTCAGAGTGTAGTGACCACTTTACTGAAGTGCCCTTAGCAGATCTGTGCTATAGAACTGTCTTTTGGGTTCCCGCAATGTGTAGCTACATAATTTTTCCCCGTGGTTGATTTCTTTTTTATCTCTATATTAGAGAGATGAAAGTCTTACTTTTATTTGAAATTTAATTTACTAAATTAGTTTAAATTTATATGCAAATATTAAACATCTCAAACTTATTCATACTAGCATTTATGGTATTTGATTGTGTAAGGTTTGTGTGTGTGGTTAAGCCGTTCACATTCATTTAAGATATATCCGGTTTCTCAAAGAGGCAGCAGAATAGCTTTTGCTTAATATAGACTCATTTGGAATAGAAATCTTCTCATTTTATTTTTGGATATCATAATGAATGCTGCTGATAAAGCCATATCAAATCATAGATATGTACATGACTAGAACTTTTCTCTTCTAATTTTTATAACTTTCAAACATTGCTTCTGGGTGTACTTTTAAATTAAAACAAAATAAATGCATAAGAGAAAAAAAAATCCTTCATGTAATATTCTGTCAGTAAAATTAGTAAAACCTGGAAAGCAATTTCTATTTTAGTATGTGGATGAGAAGATACAATATCAGTTCATTATCACTATGGCAAGGAAAAAGTGTAATTTTCAATACTCTTGCTAGCTTCTATTATCCACATGGGAGCTGTTATTATCTGCATAATGTATTGAGGCATTTGCTATTAAGCTTACTGTTCAAATTAGTCTCTCTTGGTTTCAAGTCACTTTCACTTGAAACGATAAAATTAAATTAGCAGTCTTACCCAGGTCAGTGTGAAGTTTCTCCTGATGAATTTTGCAAGCTATTGTTGCCTCTGTTAAAGTTTTCATATCATAACTTTGTATACAATCAAAACAGATACTTTTTCCCCATTTATAGGGATTTTTTTAATAAAAGAGGGCAATATATAATTTTGTTTAATTCAATTTCTTTCATTTTGCTATTGTACAGCAGCTGAAAAAAGCAATAAAATGCTACATTTTAAAGCATATCTTAGATTTTTATTTTGGTGTTTTAAAGAGTAATGAGGTTTATATTAAAATTAAAACACATTGATATGATAAAATAACACTGAATCCCAATTATGATACAAATTGCGTTTCTTTCTTTGAAATATGAAGAATTACTCTATGAAATTATGTTTAAGAAAGAACTAGCCACTTTCTTTCTTGCTGTAGTTTTCTTTTTCTGTATATTATTATATTTATTTTCTTTCTCCTCGGCATGCATTTATCAAATATAATCAGAGGAAGTTTTGCTTGTTTGCTTGTTTGTGGTCTCAAAGTGTAGGGAGTTCAGAGAAGAGTTTTTTAACAAATGAAAATAACTAGAGCAGACACATAAATAGTATCATTTACACTCAAATTCTATTGAATTTTGCCATTGATAGGAGGAGGGATACAATGTGGAATTGACAAAGATTCAAACATTCTGAACAATTGAGGTAGATGTATTTTGTCCTGATTGTTTGAAACTAGATATATATATTAATCCCTGGGCTCTTATTATAAGGAATTCTCAGTTACTCAAATACACCTCTTCCTTCACACTCAGCGCATATTTCATTGTGTTCTCTCTGCTTGAAAAGCCCTTATCCTATCACATTGCTTAATTAACTTTTATTCTTCCTTCCAGCCATAGTTTCATCACTTCTACAAGTGCTTCTCTGACATCCTTAGACTAAGTTAGGTACACATCCTTTGTATTTCGGCAGCAGCTTGCTCTCACCTCTGCTTAGTAATGCTAGCTTAACTTTAAGGCATGAACTGCCTCATTCGTTTCCATTTTTCCAGAGTTTTACTTATTTTTAATAGAGTGGAGATGTAATACTATTTGTTGAAAGACAGTTTGACTGATTAAGTGAATGAATAATTCAGTGATGGGTTAGTTAAAGTTTTTAGGGAAGTAAAAATAAATGACAACAACAAACAAAATAAATGTGGAAGATTACTTAAGGTGACATAAAGCTTTTCGTAATAAATTCTACTCCACTTTTCCTTAAAATGTATGTGTATTTCTGACTTAGATATCATATCTGGCTCTGCGTGTGTGTGTGTGTGTGTGTGTGTGTGTGTGTGTATGTGTGTGTGTGTGTGTGTGTGTGTGCGCGTGTGTGTGTGCGCGTGCGCTATGAAAGACAAGAGAAGGAAGAGAGAAAAGAGAGGGAGAGACTGAATGTCTTTAGACAAGGCACCCTCTTTTCAGTTCCAATTGTCTGCCACTCTCTAATTAACCAAATCATCTGACTACTTCACATCTTTGTTACCTGACTTACCCCAGAAAGCAAGCATTTGAATTTGAAACCTTTTCCTACCTACTTGTGACTAACAATACTCTTCTAGAAAGGGAAATTAAACAAGAAATATTTGCTTTGCCCTGGCAATTTTTTTTACACAACGATTGGCCACTATATTGTTTTGAAAATTCTAATCGTCTAGCACATTTACTTCTTTTTTTTAAAAAAATTAGTTACTCATTTTAAATATAAACTGTTCAGAAAAACCCACATATACACAATCCTTATAAAAAATGCTAAAATAAAAAATTTCTGAAGATCAACAATCTGTCATTGATCTGACCACAAAACCTGACTAGAACTCATGTAAATTGAATATTGGTCTTTATTTATTCCACTTAGAGTATTTATACATTTTGCAGCACAAATATGAATGTAGTTGACTATGAGTTGTTGTGAATATTTAAAACATGTTCCAAATTCCTTCCTAAAATAAACATAAAAGTAATTTAAATTCTGAAGCTCATCTGATCCCAAGAATTTTAAATAAGGTAGTTCAGACACATAATAAATAAATACTAAACCACTTCAAATGTAAATACAGGTAGACTTGGAATAAATAAAAAAAGAAGGTTCAAATACAAATGCACAGATTCTACAGTTCTATATGATTACAAAGTTGTTTCAAACTGTACGTTAGCTGGCATAGTGACCCTCGCTATAATCCTAGCACTTTGGGAGGCTGAGGCGGGAGGATGACTTGAGCCCAGGAGTTTGAGACCAACCTGGGCAACACAGTGAGACTCTGTCTCTACTAAAAAAAAAAAAAAAATTTAAAAACTAGCCATGCATTATTGCATGTACCTCTAGTCCCAGCTCCTCTGGAGGCTGAGACAGGATGATCCCTTGGGTCCAGGTGATAAGGCTGCAGTGAAATCTGATTATACCACTGGAATCCAGCCTGGTGACAGAGCAAGACCCCTGACACCAAGAAAATAAAAAAAATAAAACAAATACAAATCTAGTTTAACTTTCTTGACAGCTAAACCAAAGGATTTGAAAAAAATTACTTTGTTCATACTACAAGTCAAAGAAAAATGTTGTCAGAGTGCAATGAAAAAAATCAAATAATAACTTATGATCTGTCATATCACTCTCCATTCTGATGCTATTTTGCCTGATAACTCAACATTATTTATACATTTCTGAATAGAAAATTTCTCTACTTATAGGATACAATAATTGCACTTAAAATTTCTCAAGTATCTTTGTTTTATAGTATTACCAATTGGGTCATAAAGTAAAAAATAAGAAATGATAGTTATAATCATCTCAAATATGATTGTAGTTAGCATAGTTATTTAGACCATCAATGTATTACTAGCAAAATATAGTTATAAATAACTCTGATTTTAAAAAGTGAAAACAATAAGCATTAGCAAGAAGTTCTGCAGAAAATCTGTAGTTTATTGAGAAAAAAAATATTTTTCCTCTATGGGACACACCCTTGGGCAGACTACATATAGTGGTGCAAAAAGGAGTAACAAGTAATACCTCCCACAGCTGGCAGGGAAACGATGCTTTATTTAGTGATATTACATAGACATTCCATTTTTTCTCCTACGAGAAAGGTGTTTTTAACTTGAATCTAGGTGTGAATGTGATTAATGTATCTGGTTACCATAATTTCTTTTCCAGGATAGAAATTGCCATGATTAGTCATTTTAAACAACTCCTTTATCAAGTTGTGTTTAATAATATAATCAGCTAGACTATTTACTTTTATAGTAGCTTAAAATATATTACTATAATATGTAAATTTGAAGATACCCATAATTATGCTACCTTAATCTAACAAATTAACTTATTCTCCTTTTCATACATACTATTTGACATATAATCTATTTTAATATTATATAGATACAAGAGAGAATTATGAAAGACAAAGATTTAATACTGTAAATAAAATATATCCAGAGAAGCAGTTCCCAGAGACACACTTGACAAATAATGATATCTTAACCAACATATCTTAGTGGTAATACTTGCAGTAGCTAGTTAAGGAGGGTGGTGAGTTGCCCATAACATATGAAACCCTCTGTATGTATTTTCTCTTTTCATACTAGATTTAAAGTTATTGTTCGAGAATTCTAAACCTATATGATTACAAATTGAGATTTTTCAAAGAAAAAGAAGCTACTTTTTAAAAGTCTTGCCTTCACCCTTTTTTGATTCGAATCATGTATATTTCACATTAGGTAATTATTTTATATCCAAACAGAGGTGTCATTCTTTGTATTGATTTGAATCTTATCATCCTGAGTTCCAAAGTGTGACATTGTAAGGCATTTTTTAAAGAGCTTTTCGAAAAACTTTATGCTAACTTGAAAGACATACCATAGCGTTCAGGCTATATACGGAAAAATTTGACATAATTTAAGTTTAAAGTTAACAGATATATAAATATATACAAATGTATTCAGTTGTAAAAAGTAAAAGTTAATTTTAAAGGCCAGAAAAAAATGGTGCAGTCATTAAGCAATTATTAATTTTATGTTAAAATTACATAATCTATCATATTACTGCATAAAATTATTTTCTACAACTGATGGAAGAGATGTGTGCTGTACAATCTGTAATACGTGCAGTGTCATGACACTGTAATAGTCAAGAAGGCCTGAAATTTTAATAGGAATTTATTACAAAATAAGTGTTTTCAGAGTGCTAAACTATCTTAACCATGTTTAAAAATACACATCAATAAAGAAAGTATAATGGGCTTATATGCATCTCCCAACTAAGCAAAAAACAGAACCATAAACATTTAGGTCAGTTTCAACTGAAACTGGTGAGTGCAGCTTCTTGAGCAATGAATGAATTTTTAAAATTCCATCAATTGAACTTTTTTCCTCAGCAAGCATATCAGAAGATGACTCAGTTCAGACTTGTCTGTTAATGTATTAATTTTAAAAGCTCTTATCTTGCTTTTGCAACCTCCCTTCTAAGCCAATATCTTTCTGAACAGCACTGAACTTTAACAGAGAAAAGGTGCTTTCTATGCAGGAGATGAAAAATGCCTACAGCAGCAAAAAGTAAGCCAAATAGATGTGAAGCCAACAAAGTGCCTCAACGGGACAGGGTACGGCAGGGACACCACTCTTTGTGAATTCGTAATATTAAATCCTGTCTTAAAGCAGTGTACTTGTTCTATATACACTGTTCTAATAGTGTACATACCCTGAGAGTAGAATGATACAGTTCATGCATATTAAGGAAACACTGCAATGAATAAACCTAGAATATGTTTTCCTACATCTGTGTCACTCATTCTGCATAAGTATTTAATAGCTAAGGTATTTTGAAGTTTACAATTTGTTCATAGTGTAAACTCCAAAACATGGCTAGAAACTTGTAGTTTTTACTCTGATTACAAATACAATGCATTCTCTATAGATCATTTGAAAAGTAAAAATCAACTGAAATTCTATCACCTCAAGATAACCCCTATTCATATTTTCTCCCTGTAATCATCCTATCCAATTTAATTTAAACTTTATTTAATCCATTTTGACTTACAAAACTTTAAAGGCATAATTATTTAAAATACATATATATATTTATTTATTTAAAATGACATTTGTTTTGACTGAAAAAATGATTATGACTCACAATTCAATTATATTGAATACACAGTCTTATCCTGCTTTCTCCTCTAATACTATATTGCCATCATTTAAACGTCTTGATTTTTGTTTGTTGCCTAAAATTTCTTTCTGTAGTTTTTATCATACTTTATATAATAACTTCTTAACCTTTTAACACTTTGGTTATTTAAAACTTATTATTTTAAACTGGTATGAACAGTTCTGTTCAGATCTTCATAGAAGTCTCTAGATAGTTGCATAGGGCAGATTGTTACAATTACCAGACATTAAATCTTTAATGTCTTGATCCACATAGCCAAATTTGCTTTCATAGTAATAATACCAGTGTACACTGCCCCAACAAGTATATATATAGTCATCCATCTAATCTCTCTTACCAACAGCAATAGACACGCTAACCATTGCTTACATGATAGGTGAAAGAGTCTTTGAATATGATTAAATAGTGGGATGCTTACACTATTGTTAAAACATAATAAGATTAGAATGTCAAGCTGAACTTCTGAGTTTATTTCCTGTTCTAATAAAAACCCAATAGAACAATTCTAAGAAACTTTGGAGGAAAAAGGATATGCCAAAAGCACAAGGAAAATGGGAAGAAAATTCCTGCCATGCTATTAGCAGGAAGAGATCCCAACAAGTTTCTCAAAGATGAAAAACTAAGGAAATAGTGTTAAGTTTGATTGATGTGCCTACAAAAAGGAGCTAAACAAAGGTTTCAGCTATTTAGCTTAGCTTATACCTGAAAATATACGAATACAATAAATGTACATTCAATGGAGGGCAGGAATGAGAAGGGCAGGTATTAATTAAAAGGTTACATTGAAAAGTTGAACTTCTCTATGTATTTTCCCTGCCCTTTCTACAAAATGATCACCACACAGAAATTAGATAATCACAACTAAATACAATTTTAAAAAATCAGGTTCAATTTACCTGCTGTGGTGTAAAGTGTGAAGAGAAGAAATCTTTCGCCCAATCTAAGAAGAGGTCCAATGTTTTAAATTAAAGATTGGAGAGCATAATTCTAACAGATCCTTGACTATTGGTTAAAGTAGAACTTAAAACTAGATTTGCTTGACCCATACACTCAGAGCTCCTAAGAATTTATTTTGTTTTATTCTTAAATATGAGAGGGAAACCAAGGGTCATCCAAATTGTGACAGAAATTGCCGAAGGAAAGAGAAAAATTCTAGATAACAAAATATACAATTTGATGTTAGAGTAGAGGTAACCCAAATATTTAGAACTAAATTTAGTAGCCTCAGATAAAATGATAATATAAGAGATAACATGAAATAACATTTTTCAAAGAGGGAGAAAGATCTCTTGGAAATTACAAACATAACTGAAAAAAATTAAACTGCAACAGAAAGATTAGAAACCAAAAAGAAGAAAATACCCAAAAATGTAGAATAAAAAGTAGAAAATATAATGTACCTAGAAAATTGATTCCAAATGTCCAACAGTTTCAAAAGCAGAAAGCTTGATTATAAAATCATTTACACCTATATGCTGGGTTTGCAGAGTGACAAGCCTCTTTAAACTGCCCTTCATGCTGAAGGCAATAATATTCAAACACACTTGTCATGAAATTTCAGAACACTCTGGATAAAGGCAAGGATTCTGAAATTTCTGTAAAAAATAAAGTAATGTAAAACAGGTTATGATTGCTGGAAGAAAATATGCTGAGGGAAAAGATTTCAACTATAAATTTTGCCCAACAAAATTGTCAAGTGAAGTGCAGAATAAAGGCAAATTTAGATATAAAAACATCCAGAAATTTTACCTCTTGCATCCCATATCCTAGAAAGTAACCTATGCATTGCTTTGCAAAATATGAGATTATTCCAAGAAGATGGAAACAAACAAAGTTTGGACTCAGAAAAGTAAAGAAAGTAAAATTAGAGAATAACACCTATGCAGAAGGTCTAAAAAATCATTAGACTCAATGGTGAGAATAGATGAAGAGGGTAAGAGGGGAAGGTGGATATAAATGCTTTTGCATTTCTTGTAGACTTGGATTCAGCAGATCAATAGATAAGCTTGAGATATCGACACGTTTTTGGCATGTGATTAAAAAGCAGAAAAGAAGAATATAGACAATAAATACTTCATGGTGATGGGATGATAGCAACTGTGACAAAATACATCCATATCTATTTGTCTATATATATGAATATATATATATATGTGCATATATATATATTAGCACATCCTTTGGTTCTGAAAAGAACAATAGTTATTTAGTCATTATAATACAAGTCTTATTAATGTATCTTTAAATGTATCTGACCTAAATTGGCTCTATGTACATTTTCTTTGCAAAACATTAACAAGAATAATAATGAAAAAATGTAGATAAAGATAAAAATATCACAATTAAACAAAGTATTAAGACCAAAGAGTAAACATAGACAAATATATGAAAGAATTTTAAATAAAGAACCACATTTAAAAGCAACTTGAGAATAGATACAACTTCAAAATATTTTGACCTTAAATTTTTATCTGAGTAACTTCAGCAAAAAGGTGAAAAGTTTAGCCTTGTTTTAGCAATGTTAATTAAAATATATTTATTATGCATGGAAAGTTAAAACAGCAAATGTAATTGAGCTCTAAATGTTCAATATGTAGTTTATTTGTCCTGGTTTTTTTCCATAATTGTATTTTCTCTATATTTCTTCTCAAAAATAGGATGTATATAGATAGTGAGAAATGAAGACAATATAATTACCTGTCCCTACATAAAAAGTGAAACCATGTACATTTTTCTATTCCTAGTTAAATAATTCTGACCCCAAACAAAAAATAACCTAGCAGTTGGCCTTAGGAAATATTTCCTTCCAGAAAATGAGTCTGTAACCCAAACAAATGATTCTACATGTCAAAACTAAGAATGTAATCAAGACTCATTTTAAGACCATTGATTTGGGATACCACCAATCCAAAACTGTCATATCACAAACTCTGTTCAGTTTCAAGTTCATTATCTTGCAAAATTCACCTAAAAATACCAAAATAAAAATGTAATCTGTTTAAATATCCTTTTCTCCTTTCAACAATTTGAAACACAAATAGGGTTCTGCTAAGTTCATGTTCTCTCTTGCTGCAGTAAGATAAATAAGCTTAATTTTTGTTGATTAACAGATTTTCCCAGTGATCTTAGTGTGGCATGGGAATCTTTGAAAATTGGAGACTCCACCAAGATCCAGCAGAAACCACCTTGCCAACAGGTCTCAAGACCATCACCTCTGAATCAAAGTCCTCAGTGGGTTTCCTGTGCCCTCCTTTATCATGCTGAGCCAGCTTCCATGTTGAGTACAAACTACAATTTCTATTAATGGAACTCCCAGACACTGAGTTTATTCTGCATCCCAGAAATGTTTATCCATGTTTTAAGAATCCTTTGATAAATTGATCAGTGTTGAAAACTATTATTCTTGGTAAAAACTGTCTTGTTGCCAATTACACTCTATGTCTCTAGTTGCCTTCATACTTTTTCTTGTTGGACTCTAAGTGGAAGTTCACAGGGCAGAGGATGTATGTAAGTCTGTTAAGTTTGTCCTTCAAGCCAGCTACAAGGATTAATAAATGACAGGTCACAATAGTCTGGTGTCCTTATAGATTAAACTTTCTTTTGGGTAGTATCAGACAAAATACTTCCTTGGGTATCACCCTGTGTTTTCCCTGAGAGCCAAGGTCTAACAGAGATCTACTCAACACAACTTCTATTACCAAAGTTGCATATTCATCAGTTCTCAAGTTGAAAAACATCAACCATTAGGTTAAGGTCCTGAGATACATGGAACTCAGGCAGCATATTTAATCGACTATTAGTAAACTTTAATAAGTTTGTATAAATCTATGTACACCCTTCCTCTGGGCCAGAGTTTACCCCCTATATGACTCATTATAATTCCATTTTTTTGCACTTGTATGTCTAAATGGCAAAATATAACAAAGTATAAGCTACAATAAAATGGTCATTTTAGGGAACTTTCACTATTAATAGAAATTTATTTAAAAGACATTTGAGAGAAATGGGAATTGGGAACAGCAGTGTGAGAACCCCTCCTTGTGAAACAATTATTTAACTGGTGAAAAGTTAAAAAAAAAATTTTAAAGTTTCTGAATATTGTCCTAAGAGCATATTGCAAACATTAGTTAAGAACATTTACTAAATCTCAGTGAAAACTGAGACTCTGTGGTCCACCTGTAAGCCCCCTTTCCCATCCCAGTGTGACAAAAGCTCTCCTCCAGGTGAATGTGGCCAAGAAGGCAGGTTTTATCTCCTCCCAGATTCTGGATTAGGGTTACCAATTTGCCCCTGGAGAAGAAGGCTGCCAGCATCTCTCTTCTCGACTCTTCCCCCACTTTCCTTGCTGTAGAAGCTCTATTGCAGATAGGCATATTTAAGAGGATTGAGACTTTCATCCCATGCACACACTGGTAGGTTAAAATCTTTCTACTCTGAAAACACATGGACACCTAGAGGGAAATAACACACACTGTGGCCTATTGGAGGGTGGACAGTGGTAGGAGGGAGAGGATCAGGAAAAATAACTAACGGGTACTAGGCTTAATACTGGTTAGTGAAATAATCTTTGCAACAAACCCCATGACTCACATTTTACCTATGTAAAATGTGCTACCTGCACTTGTACCCCTGAACTTAAAAGTTAAAAAGTAAATCTTTATCCTCGTTATGTCAGACAATGGTTGCTGGGCCCTGGACATCCCCACCTTTCCGGCTCTCTCCTGTTTTGAAGTTTCCACGCTAGAGGAACAAGCCAAGAAAACCAAGGACTGCCATTTCCACAAGCACCTGGCCTCTAGACCGGGGATTTTACTGCACATGTGAGCTGCTATCCCTTCACACAGCTATGGGTCAGGGGATTTTAGGTTCTTTCCAGCCAAGAAGCAGGCCACCAGAATAGAGTCAACTCAGCTTTTCCTAAGGAGATCAACTTTATTTGGAAGACAGTGTAGAAGTTTATGTCTAAGAGTATTGTCAACAACACTGGAGATTTCGATTGTGAACAACTAAAAGGGGACAAAAGTAGGAGACCAGCTATAAACATAGAAATTAATAGAAATATAAACACAGCTGGTCTCCTATTTTTATAAGAGAGAACCAGGGAAAGAAACAGCTAAGAGGTGCCCTCATAAAGTATAAGGTCAGACTAAACCTAAAATATCTACTCCTGCAAAGAGGCCTGACATTAATTGGATCAGACTGTTTTGTAATATATGCCCCAGGTTGTGGGCAAAAATAATACAACAATCAGCTAGAAATTGGTGGAGGCCAACAATGGAGGCTGAGTGTCCAATTACGAATTAGTCTGTTTTCACGCTGTTGATAAAGACATACCCAAGACTGGGTAATTTATAATTAAAAAGAGGTTTAATGAACTCACAGTTCTATGTGGCTGGGGAGGCCTCACAATATTGGTTGAAGGTGAAATGCAGATCTTACATGTCAGCAGACAAGAGAATAGAACTAGTGCAGGAAAAATCCCTTTTATACAACCATCAGATCTCATGAGACTCATTCACTATCATGAGAACAGCACGGGAAACACCTGCCCCATATTTCAATTACCTCCAACTGCGTCCCCTTCTACAACACGTGGGAATTGTGGGAGCTACAATTCAAGATGAGATTTGGGTGGGAACACAGCCAAATCATATAAGATCAAAAGAGGCAGATGAGCCAGATGATTAACTGAGAAAGCAAAGGTGAAAGAGACATCCTGGCTAAATCACCAGTCATCTCACTGATAGTCAGAGACTGTATACAAACCCAGGCTTCACAATATAAGGCATGACATCGGAAGTTGCATAGTGCAGGGTAAATAAACTTTACCAAAATGCTCCATTCAAATCAATAAACAAACAAGGAAACAACCAAACAATAAGATGCTTTAGAAGGGATAAGTATCCAGAGTTGATACAATATATTATCTGAAGTATCCAGTTTCTGGCACACAATTATGAAATATGTGTTATGGACTGAATGTTTGTGCCCTTCCAACATGTTGGTGTTGGGGGTGGGGCCTTTGAGAGGTAATTAGGTTATGAAGATGAAGCTTATACATTTCCTCTTATCAGAACACTGTAAGAGTGCACCCTTTTTCTCTTGCCCTCAGCCATGTGAGGATAAGAAGAGAATGTGCTCACCAACTAATGAATCTGCTGACCTTGATTTTGGCCATTCCAGCCTCCAGAACTGTGGTAAATTATTATTTATGATTTAAGCCACCCAATCCACGGTATTCAGTTAAGAGCAAACCATGCAAAGAAATGTGAAAATAGATCGCATACACAGAAACCTAAAAGGAAAACTGGGCAATAGAAACAGATGACAGGGCCGAGATACAGACTGAAATAAAGACAAAACTTCAAAACATCTATTACAAATATAAATGCTAATATTTAAAAAAATTGTAGTTATGATTAAGTAAAGGATGGTATAATGGCAAAGTCTCTTTAAATAAGAAATATCATTAAAGAGATAAAACATTTTTTACAAAAAACAAAGAGAAATTCTGGAGTTGAAAATTAAAATACAAACTGACGTTTCCTAGCAGAATCCCTTGTCGTACGAAGTAGCAGTAAGACTGCCTGTAATGCACAGAAGAAACGTATCTGTGAAACTGATATGGTTTGTGTTCATTCAACTAAGAGAGTTGAATCTTTGTTTCGATTCAGCAGCTTAGAAACACATTTCTTACAGAAGCTAGATTGGAATATATTTCAGACGGAAAATGGGCATATGCTGTAAAGGGAAACATCTCACCTTCCACACTAAAAGGAAGCTATCTGGGAGAATGCTTGACGATGTGCTCATTCAACTTAGAGAGTTACACTGATGTGTGTATGAAGCAGTTTGAAAACGCTTTCTGTGGAGAATCTCAAAGCTGAAGTTTCCAAGAAAATCCCGTGTCGTACGAAATAGCAATAAGATTGCCTGTAAAACATAAAAGAAATGTGCGTGTGAAACTGCTATGCTGCGTTTTCATTCAACTAAGAGAGTTGAATCTTTGTTTTGACTCGGCAGCTTAGAAACACATTTCTTACAGTAGCTGAATTGGGATATGCCACATGGAAAGTGGGGATATGCTGTAATGGGAAAGATCTCACCTTAAACACTAAAAGAAAGGTATCTGGGAGAAGGCTTGGTAATGTGTGCCTTCAACTTAGAGAGTTCCACTGACGACTTTATGCAGCAGTTTGAGAACACTTTCTGTGGAGAATTTCAAAACTGACGTTTCCTAGCAGAATCCCGTGTCGTACGAAATAGCAGTAAGACTGACTGTAAATTACAGAAGAAATGTATCTGTGAAACTGCTAAGGTGTGTGTTTGTTCAACTAAGAGAGTTGAATCATTGCTTCGATTCAGCAGCTTAGAAACACATTTCTCACAAACACTAGATTGGGACATTCCAGAAGGAAAGTGGGCATATTCTGTAAGGGAAAGATCTCACCTTAAACACTAAATGGAATCTAAAAAAAAAAAAGAAATTAAAATACTCAATATGGAAAATTTACTAAAGGGAATCCATAGTAGATATAGCCTTGTAGAAGAAAAGAAAATCAACATGCTTGAAGACACATTGATAGAGAATGGCAATCTTGGGACAAAAAAATAAAGAAATAAAGTAAAGTAAAGATAGTCTCAGAGAAATAAGAGCATCAGTTAGTGCAACAACATTCTAGAAGTACCAGAAGACGAGAGAAAGACATATCGGAATAGAAGCCATATCCAAAAAATTAATGGCAGAAAACTTTCCAAATTTGATGGAAAACAATCTGTACATCCTAACATTTAATGAATTCCAAGTAGGATAAAGGCAAATAATCTACACACAGATATATCATGATCAAAATGTTAAAATCCAAAGACAAAGATAAAATTTTGAAAGGACAACGTGAAAACAACTAAGTTTCCTTTCATTAAAAATTTACTAAAGGAATAATAAAGACAGAATGGTACTGGATGAAGGGTGGATATATAGATTAATGGAATAGAATTAATAGTTCAGAAATAAAGTCATACATTGATGGTCAAATGGCTTTTGATGTGGATGGCAAGACAATTCATTGGTGAAAAGTCTTTACAGCCAATGAAGCTGGAACAACTATATATGGATATAGAAATAATAAATTCAGACTCATATATCATACTATGCACAAAATTTAATACAAAATGCAAAAGCTAAACCTATAAAACTCTTAGAAAAAAACATAGAAGTAAACCTTTGCAACCTTAGTTTTGGCAGTGGTTTCTTAGCTATGACATCAAAAGCACAAGCAATATTTTTTTTAGCCACTCAGTTGATGGGAATTTAGGCTGACTCCATATTTTTGGAATTGCAAATTGTGCTACTATAAATATGCATATGCAAGTTCTTTTTCATAGAATGATTCTTTTTTCTTTGTGTAGATACCCAGTAGTGAGAGTGTATCAAATGGTAGATCTACTTTTAGTTCTTTAAGGAATCTCCATACTGTTCTTCAGAGTGGTTGTACTGGATTACATTCCCACCAGCAGTGTAAAAGTGTTTCCTTTTTACCACATCCATGCCAATATCTATTTTTTTTTTTATTTTTAAATTATGGCCATTCTTGCAGGAGTAAAATGGTGTCTCATTGTGGTTTTGATTTGAATTTCCCTGATAATTATTGACATTGAACATTTGTTCATATGTTTGTTGGCCATTTGTGTATCTTCTTTTAAGGATTGTCTATTCGTATCCTTAGCCCACTTTTTAAATGGGATTATTATTATTTTTTTCTTGTTGATTTGTTTGAGATCTTCGTAGATTCTGGATGCTACTCCTTTGTCAGATGCATAGTTTGCAAAGATTTATATCCTACTCTTTGGGTTGTCTGTTAAACTCTGCTGATTATTTATTTTGCTGTACCGAAGCTTTTTAGTTTAATTAAGTCCAATCTATTTATAATTGTTTATGTTGTATTTGCTTTTGGGCTCTTGACCATGAAGTCTTTGTCCAAGCCAATGTTTAAAAGAGTTGTTCTGATGTTATCTTCCAGAATTTTTATGACTTCAGGTCTTATATTTAAGTCTTTGTTCCATCTTGAGTTGATTTTTATATAAGGTAAGAGAAGAAGATCAATTTTATGCTTTTACATGTGGTTTGCCAATTATCCCAGCACCATTTGTTGACTAAGATGTCCTTTCCTCACTTCATATTTTCATTTGCTTTGTCAAAGATCAGTTGGATGTATGTATTTGAGTTTATTTCCAGGATGTCTATTCTGTTACATTCATATTGGTCTATATGCCTGTTTTTATACCAGTATCATGCTGTTTTAACTCTATCCTTGTAGTATAGTTTGAAGTTGGGTAAAGTGATGCCTCCAGATTTTTTCTTTTTACCTCGTCTTGCTTTGGCTGTGCAGGCTTTTTATTGTTTTATATGAATTTTAGGATATTTTTTCAAGTTTTGGGAAGAATGATGGTGTTATTTTGATTGGAATTGCATTAAATTTGTAGATAGCTTTTGACATTTTCACAATATTGATTCTACCCTTCCATGAGCATGGGATATGTTTCCATTTGTTTGTGTCATCTATGATTTCTTTCAGCAGTGTTTTGTAGTTTTCCTTGGGAGAGCTCTTTCATATCCTTGGTTAGGTTTAATTATAAGTATTTTTATTTTATTTTTTGCAGCTGTTGTAAAAGGGATTGAATTCTTGATGTGATTTTCACCTTGGTCACTGTTGATGTACAATAGTGCTATTTATTTGCGTACATTGATTTTGTATCCTAAACTTTACTGAATTCATTTTTTAGATCTAGTAGATTTTTGATGAGTCTTTAGAGTTTTCTAGATATACAATCATATCATCACTGAACAGTGACAATTAGACTTCCTCTTTGCCAATTTGGATGCCCTTTATTTCATTTTCTTGATCAGTGTATTTATTTCTCTTATTGGTCTGGCTAGAACTTTCAGTGCTATCTTGAATAAAAGTGGCGAAAGTGGACATTCTTGTTTGTTCCAGTTCTCAGGAATGCTTTCAACTTTTCTCCATTCAGTATAATGTTAGCTGTGCATTTGTCATAGGGGACTTTTATTACCTTAAGGTATGTTCCTTCTATTCCAATTTTGCTGAGAGTTTTAATCACAAGGAATGCTGCATTTTGTCAAACGCATTTTCTCCATCTACTGAGATGATCATATGATTTTTCTTTTTATTTCCTTTTATGTGGTGTATCACATTTGTTTACTTGCATATGTTAAACAAACCCTGCATCTCTGGTATAAAACCCCCTTGATCATGTTGTATTATCTTTTTGATATGCTGTTGGATTCAGTTAGCTAGTATTTTGTTGAGGATTTTTGCATCTATGCAGGGATATTGGTCTATAGTTTTGTTGTTGATGGTGTTGTTATACCCTTTCCTGGCTTTTGTATAAGGGTTCATAGAATGATTTGGGGAGGATTCCTTCTGTCTTTTGGAATAGTTTCCGTAGGCTTGATACCAACGCGTCTTTTAATGTCTGATAGAATTCAGCTGGAATATTAGCCATTAAAAGGAATGAAATAATGCTATTTGCAGCAACCTGGATGGAGGTGGAGACCATTATTCTAAATGAAGCAATTCAGGAATGGAAAACCAAACATCATATGTTCTCACTTACAAGTGGGAGCTAAGATATAAGCAAGCAAAGGCATTAAAAATTATATAATGGACTCTGGGGATTATAGGGTGGGAGGAGGGTGAGGGATCAAACACTACACATTGGGAACAGCGTATACTGCTCAGGTGATGCTCGCACCAAAATCTCGGAAATCACACACCTAGAGAACTTATCCATGTAACCAAACACCACCTATTCACATAAAACTATTGAAATGATAAATAGTAAATAAATAAAATTTAAAAAAGCACAAGCAACAAAAGGAAAATATAGATAAATTAGACTTCATTAATATTAAAAACATTTTTTATTCAAAGGGCACCATCAAGAAAGTAAATATATAGGAAATATTCACAAATCCTATATCTGATAAGGGACTTGTATGTAGAATTTATAAAGAACTCTTGCAACTGAAGAACAAAAGGAAAGAAATCTAATTCAAAATGAGCAAAGGCCACCTTTATCAAAATCTATATAAAAATGACCAATAAGCACATGAAAAGATGTTCAAAATCATTAATCATTTGTTCAGTTCAAAACTCCAGTGAGATACAATTTCACGCTCACTAGAATGATTATAATAAAAAAGGATAATAGGAGAATAATACATGTTGGCAAGGTTGAGAAGAAATTACAACTTTTATACATTGCTGGTAGTAATGTAAAATAAAATGGTGCACCTATTTTGGAAAACAGTTTGGTAGTTCCTCAAAATGTTAAACATATTACTATGTGATCTTAAGTATGTATGAAAACTTATGTTCACACAAACACTTGTATATAAATGTTCATGACAGCATTATTTGTGATAGCCAAAATGTGGGTCGAACCTAAATGTTGACTAATTGATTCATAAAAAAATAAAATATGTTATATTTATATAATGAATTATGTTGCAGCCTCAAAGAGGGCAGAAATTCTGACATACGCTATGACATGGATGAAGCTTGAAGACATTATGCAAAGTGAAATAAGTTAGTCAAAACAGTCAAATACCACATGATTCTACCTATAGGAGGTACTTAGAGCAGTCAAAACTGTAGAAACAGAAAGTAGAAGGATGGTTGCTAGGGACTGGGGCAGGGGGAAATGTAGGTTTATTGTTTAATGGGTATAGAGTTTCAGTTTTACAAGGTCAAAGAATTATCAAGATGGATGTTGGTGATAGCTGTTCAACATCATAAATGTATTTAATAGCCCTGAATTGCACATTTAAAAATGGTAAATTTTATATTCTGTGCCATCTTATCAAAAATGGAAAAAAGCCTTTGGACAAGAAAAAACAAGTAACAAAAATGATTTGCCTCATAATCCAGGCTGGGAATGGATCATAATTTGAAAAGGCACAATCCCAGACATCATAATCTTGAATGTTGAAATCCCAAAACATCAAATCCAAAAACCATATTTCAGGAAAAAATAATTTCAAAAATTATAATGTATTTATTTACATTTTTGTAAGGGGGGTTGAGAAGCATAAAACAACATAACACTTCATAGGCCACTTTACACAATAAAACAGACAATAAAACATGCGTATTTTTGTAAGCATGACAGTTGCAAGAAAAATAGCAATAAACAGATAAACCATAGTCATAAATAAATAAGTCAAAAAGGGAAATGTATAAAAATATATTACTATGTTTGGTCATTGTGTGCACCAGCTTTATAACTATGGTCATCTGAAATATCATGAACCATCAAAGTCTTTTGAGGAGATGCATCAAAAACTGAGACAGGTCACCACCACATATGCAATCACCCAGAGAGCTGAGATGTCAATAAATTTTATCTTTTACAAATACAGACGTACAAAAAATATATCTCTTCATTTATTGAGGATGTTTCAATGTTTCTACATACATACACAATGCTTATACAGAAAGTCAGTGATATGACAATATAATTTTATGGAGTCAAATTTGCAAAAAAAATTTGAATAAAAAGAATTAGAACTCTGTATAAATGTCTGCATAATTTATACTGGAAATAACATGTACTGGAAATAACAAGAAGATAAAACACATAGCATAATGAATTGTAAAAAATAATTCTGACAAATTAAAATAGTGGGGAAAAATTTTTAAAAACTTTTAAAAATTTATATTTGACAAAGTATATTACAGGATACACTTTCATATTAGAGATAGTTTAGGAGCAATTGCATGGAGATAGTACATAAGAGCTAGCCTAACATAATGCACTATTCTGTGATTGTGGTACTCAGATTTTTGACATTAGGGATTTTAGACTTTAGGGATATTAACTTTAGGAATTTTGATCGTTTGTTATGTCAATACTCAGGATTATGGTGTTCAAGGTTGTTTCTTTAGAGATTATGATCCAAGCCCAACCAGGTCAGTGTGAACATGTGTGGAACTTCTGCTTTACCAACCTTCATTTGCCTACCTCTGTGTGACAAGGAAGATGTGATGACAAAGAGAGTCCAGCATCATGTGTGATTCAGCCATTCCAGAGCAGGCCTGAATCATACTGTAGAGCACAGTTTTGGTCCCAGAGACACCCCACTTCACCTACCTTCCAAGAACACTCACTCCTCCTTCCAGGCCCTCTCTGGTTTTCATGACTTCTGCATTTAACCAAAACCAGAGCCTCAACCAGAAAAGAAATGAAACACAAAGGCCCCCTTTTCAGTACACCTGGCCAGAGCATCTCAGCTGAGCCTACTCAATAGCAGTGCAAGGCAGCCAGCTTCCCAGTGTCTAGAAAGGGAAGTATATGTATGAATGAGCAAACAGGCATCATCAATGGTTCCACTGGAGCAGCAGCTCCCAGCCACACCGGTGGGCTTGAACCTTGTACCCAGGGGTTGCATACCTGTCTTTGAGTTGGAGTTGTTACTGAGTGATGGATATAAATACAGTGTATTTAAAAGGAGGAAGGGGAAGAAAAGAAAAAAAGGAGCAAAGAAGTCATACAAGCTACAATATGAATTAACCTTGAGAACATTATGCCAAGTGAAAGAAGCCAGTGACAAAAACATCATGTATTGTATGACTCCATTTACCTGAAATGTTCACAATAGGAAAATCTCAGATAAAAAGTAGATTAATGAGTGCCTGGGAAGAATAGGGAGGAATAGAGAAGGACTACTAATTGATATAGGGCATTTTAAGAATAACAATAATTTTCCAAAATTATAATGTAGTGATGGCTGAACAACTCTGTGAATATAATAAAAACCATTGAAGTATGTATTTTAAATGGGTGAATTGTACACGGATTATTTCCAGGAAAGATACATATCAGTTCAAGATATGGGACATACCCAATAGACAACTTGCTCAATACTACAGGTTGACGTTTCCAGTTCTGTGTTACTGAAATAGTACTGTATCAATTTCTGAATCTTACGTACAGACATAAGAATCTATTTCACTAAGTTTAAGCACAAAGGGATTCAAGGAATATCAAGTTTCTCACAGAACTTCCACTTGGTATACAGATCCAAACTTGGATGCCGGAAAAAAAATATGTCAGGTGGATGATGAGTATTGTTATGTCAATACTCAGGATTATGGTGTTCCTTCAAAGGAAGTCTCTTGTGCTAGCAGAAATACCAAGACACATACCACAGTACTTAGACACCTTGCACAATTTTTTTAAACAGAAAAGGTATTCATAGAACAATAAATGGGGCAAATTCCCAAGCATTCAGTGGTTTACTATATTAGTCCATTTTCATGCTGCTGATAAAGACATACCTGAGACTGGGCAATTTACAAAGGAAAGAGGTTTAATGGAGAACTCAAAGTTCCACGTGACTGAGGAAGCCTCCCAATCATGGCAGAAGTCAAGGAGGAGCCAGTCACATCTTATGTGGATGGTGCCAGATAAAGAGAGAGCTTGTGCAGGCAAACTCTCATTTTTATTTTTAAACCATCAGATCTCATGGGACTCTTTCACTCTCATGAGAACGGTGAAGGAAAGACCCGCCCCAAAATTCAATGACCTCCCACAGGGTTCCTCCATGACATGTGGAATTGTGGGAGTTACAATTCAAGATGAGAACTGGCTGGGGATGCAGCCAAACCATATGATCTATACACACTTTTGATTGGTATGAGGAAGATTGCAGAAAAGCATTCAAATTCCAAAATTGCTTGCTTAAGAATTCCTTTATCAAGTCACATAAAAATATATAGAAAACTTCAGATTATGTTGAAATTGGATTACTCTAAACTACAACTTGAACCTACCTTTATCCTATATTTTCTTTCTAATATCTTAAAAATCTTTATTGCTCCCTGCTTCTACCCTTTCTTTGACTCTCTTTCTTCCACTCTGGTCAAATAGACACCCTCAAAGCTCAGCCATCCCTTTAAAATGCGGCTCCTTCAAAGGAAGTCTCTTGTGGTTAATTTTAAGCCATGATCCCTATCAGAATTAAAAGCCATTATAAAATATTTCCCCAAGCTTAGATAAGATACATGAAAAATAATGGAGGAATTTAGGATAGTCCTGGAGATGGGGTGGACACCATGATCTCTCTTCAGGAATGAAAGTATTAACTGTCTCAAGGTCACCCCCTGCTTTCCTGGGGCAGAGTACATGCAACGTAATATATTGTTCCCTTTTTTGAATTTCTTAGTTCAGAAACCCAGATCACATTTTCTGGCTTTCTTCCTTTTAAAAATGAACATTCAAATAAACAGTTTTCTCTCTCTAAAATTGTTTAGCTATATCTTATTTATTTAAATATGGGTTTTTAAAAAAGTTTATCTGTTCCTTATTGTTTTTATAATTTCTTCTTTCATCCTTGAGCTATTAAGAAATAAACTTATTTCCCTCCATCTTAATTACTTTACTATACAGAGGATATAGTCAGTATAATCTTTTCTTTTTGGAATTTGTTGAGGCTTGCTTTATGACCTAGTATGTGCTCAATTTTTGCAAATATACTAATTAAACTAAGACTGTGAACCTCCAAGATTCACCAACTTATCAGGACAACACTAGTTCCAGTGTTTGTTTATTCCTCTGATTTTTCAATTTCTGATTGTTTCTGGACTGTGATATATTTTATTTTGCTCAGCCATACATTACAAATAAGTTTGGAAAACATTTTATCCATCAAGGATTGACTAGAGCCAAGGGTGTTAGTGAATGATTATAGAAGACATGAGAAAACTTTCCAGGTGATGAAAATGTCCTATATCTTGATTGTGATATGGTTTCAGGGGCATACATATTATATATATTTGTCAAAACTCACTAAAATGTACACTTAAATGTACTTAAATACATTTTATTCTATGTAAATCATGGCTCAATAAAGTTGATTTGAAAAATACTTTAGTATTTTTAGTAACTACACTGGAAATAATTCTGTTGACTACACAGCCAGCCGTATTTCTTAAATATCACAATCAAATTTTACAAAGGTGGACTGACAAGTTATAGGCAACATATAGAATGTGTAAGTCAATCAAGAAATCCTTGAAAGCCTGGAAAATGTAAATACCATAAATAAGAAGACAGGTTTCAAAACCAGTATAAACAACGACTAGCTATAGATCTGAATTAAGACACTTTAATGAATGTTTATAATTTTATGTTGCCTCAGCATCCATTTTAAATATAAATTGGACTTTCTCATACTAGAAGCAGGGCTCAGTTATCCTTGACACAATTTCCAGTTCTGCATCACCCCCCCCCACAATTCCTCAATGTGGTTCATCTAAATATCTGCTTTCATGACCAGTCACTACACAACAGCTAGATTCAGCTTGCTTGACTACTTGTTGACTTCACAACCTGCATGAACTGTGCAGATATGCCACAGTAACTACCTGTTAGTCACTGCATCACCTCCTGGAACTTGTGCTTCCTTGCTTTAAATCCACCCATTAAAACTCTCTGCAGAAAAACCTGTTTGAAAAATGCTCTAGACCAGACTATATTGTTGACCCATGGGTTCCTTTCTCTTTCTTCCTGATTTCTGTTTGTGTGGCTTCCAGGTGTGCCTTGGACCCGGGAAGGTGAATCTCTTGCTGGTGCTCTTTTGTCTGGGTCTCTGGTGGCTGCTGGAGATAGTAGCTACCAGCTAAGTTGATGTTCCATTCAAAACATAAAGCAACAGTAAAAAGAAATTGAGATGCGGCATGAAGGAAGAAACCACTGGCCTCAGTTTCTGGTAAGATATGGATAAAACTTCCCCATGCCAGAGAAGAAAGTATGATAAGATTAACACACTATGGTAAAATTTATTTCTTCAAATTAATAAACCTATTTGAAATAATTCACATTAGCCAATAAGGCAGAATATGATATAATTATATAATAATTACTATTTTTCTAAGAAGTGAGGAAACAGATGAATAAAAAGTAAATCTCTCCCAGGAAATGTAGAGTGTGGCTGTGGCCCAATGTCTCTGCATTTCTGGAAATATGGAGCTGAAGTGGCTAGAAATGTATATTAACAGAAAGCTGATATAAGAGAAGAGATGGACTAAAGATAAATTTCAGCTATTTCTGATTTCACTGTGGGCCAGGCCTGCTAACTAGCAATAATAATACTGCTGTTCTTCCGCTGTAAGTCTCTTCTTCCTTTCAGATCATACTGCTTCTTATTGGCCTCAGGAATTTATTAATACAGTAACATTTCTTGGATTTGAGACCAAATTCTGTTAAAAAAAAATAAAAAGAGGCTTTAAATGATGAGCCAAGAAAGACACTAAGAAAGAAAATCTATGAATATGAACAGTGCCTGGCACTCAGTGAATGAACTGTAATTGCTGACACTTTCCCATTTGGAATAATGGGAATGTCAGCCTAAATATGGATCAGATTCAGACAATCTTTCAACAAGATGTCTCTAAGGAAATACTATGTGGACATGTGTTCAGGAAGCAGTATTCAGTGGTAATAGCAGAAATTCATTCTACAGTTAATGTTTAAAATGGTTGACAGTTTTAATATGTTTTACCTAATGATACAGTCATTTTACTGAAGATTACTTACACTGTGGGAAATAAAAAAATGTTCTTAGTAGACTGAAAAATGTATGTCCCCAAATCTCAGAGGAACCAATGAACAAATGAGCATTTTATTCAACCTGCAAGGAACAATTTGTGTGAAAGAATTCCAGGACTTCCAGAGTGAATTAAAAAATAATACAAATTCCCATCATGCCACTATGTGTGTGTGTGTGGGTTTGTGTGTATGTATGTTGTGTGTATCTATATGTCTGTGTACATATATATATGTGTGTGTGTGTGTGTGTATATAATCAGTTTGATCTGATTTTCTTGATAGTGGATGAGTGTGCAACATTTGGAATAAAACTTAAACTGTTAATTTGATGAGTTACTATGAATATATGAGAGCAAAAACAATTAAATTTATGGCATGATGAGACATCTATGTTTTTTAATTTTGAAATTATTCTACTTTAAGTTCTACAGTACATGTGTAGAACATGCAGATTTGTTACATAGGTATACACATGCCATGGTGATTGATTAGAAAGTTAGTGATTGTAGACACGATGTTCTGAAACACAAATTATGTGGTACTTCATTGAATGCTTACCTTTTCAAGGGTTAGCGGTAACATTTTCATTGTTCCTTAATGAGCACATTGATTGATTTTCCTAATTAATCATGTATATTCTTAAACATTCTGTATACAAACTCACTAAAATTTTTTTCTATCATTTTATCGTTAGCTTTGAGCTCATTTGAATTATGCCGATTTTGCTAGAAGCAGTTTAACATGGGAGATCAAGTTTTCATATAAGCATTAAAGAAGGTCAGTGTTACCACACTTGCTTTCAATTTGACAATATGGAAATAATATCTTCAGGTCTATTTTAAATGGTTTATTAACAGCCTGTTATTCTGAAATGGAGGAATGATTATAGCAAAAAATATAGCAGCACCTGCATTTATCAAGTTTATAAACAATTTTAAAATAAGAAAAAAATGTTAACAAGTAGAGACAATATTGTCATTCCTACTAATGAATATATCTGGTATTGAGCCTAGAATCCCTAGTTTCATCCTATTCAAAGTACTAAAACAATTTCTCCTGCTTAGCAAACAATATCTCTATCCCATTGCTCTGTGACTATTCAGATATTTATCTCTAAATCATAACTAGTTTAGTCAGATCTGCCTTCCTCAATAGCACATGTGCTCTGAAAAGCAAAAAGCTATGTTGAACGATGGCATTTGTAAGATTTGATATTTAGCCCTTAATACCCAAGTTCACACAACAATGGTAAATGTGCTTAATTCAATGAAACAATACACTTAAAAATGGTTAAAACATTATATATATGTGTGTGTGTGCGTGTGTATGTATTTCAACACACATACACACACACACATGCACACACATACACACACATACCCCACTTAGCTTAACTCCCTGTCTCTATTCTTTATTCCTGAAACAGCATTCAAATGGTCTCAACTCCTAAAACTTTTAGTCAACAAATACATGATGTAGGTTTCTTGGGCTGAGGAACAAATGGAATTCTTACTCATTATTTATTACAATGTCATGTCTAAAACTCCATTGTGTATAAGATATTCTAACTACATTTTAAAAATTCCATTTGACTCAGCAATCCCATTACTGGCTATATATCCAAAGGATTATAAAACATTCTATTATAAAGACACATGCACAAGTATGTTCATTGCAGCACTGTTCACAATAGCAAAGACCTGGAACCAACCCAAATGCCCATTGATGGTAGATTGAACAAGGAAAATGTGACACATATACACCATGGAATACTATGCAGCCATAAAAAACGATGAGTTTTTCTCCTTTGTAGGGACATGGATGAATCTGGAAACCATCATTCTCAGCAAACTGACACAAGAACAGAAAATCAAACATTGCATGTTCTCATAGGCAGGTGTTGAACAATGAGAACACATGGACACAGGGAGGAGAGAATCACACAGTGGGGTCTTTTGGGGGGTCTAGGGGAGGGACAGCGAGGGGTGGGGAGGTTGGGGAGGGATAACATGGGGAGAAATGCAAGATATAGGCGACAGGGGGATGGAGGCAGCAAACCACATTGCCATGTGTGTACCTATGCAACAATCCTGCATGATCTGCACATGTACCCCAGAACCTAAAGTACAATAAAAAAATCAACTCAAATAACATGAACACTATCAAATCCAATCTCTCATTTGTAATTAAAAATAGACTTCTTTTTTGAGAGGTTGCTACATCTTAGTCTTCACTTTTAATTTGGAATAGTTCATTGAAATGCTGCTTTCTTTAAGATATATATTTTCCTAAATGCTAAAGATAAAAATGCATTTTAAAATCATTTTCATAGTCAACATGTAAACATAATGATATATTGTGATAGGAGATTTTGCCGTGTTTGTTGTCGCTGTTGTCGAATTTAAGTCACAAGTAATGCTTTTATAATAGCGTAATAATATTTTACAGCACAAAGCTGTTACATTGTAGTCTGAAGCACATGCAATAATGCAAATAAAATAAATATTGTTTTAAAACCATCCAAGAGTTTATTATCAAGCAAATATTGTGTAGCTAAGGCATTTGGTAAGAACCAATGTATTTTATTTACATAGGAAGTCATTAAATACTATTTATGAGAGAGTAAATATGACTATTTACCTAATTAAATATCAAACCCAAGTATAAATTAGAGTGTGTGCTTATCTGGAATGCTTATTGGTAAGGATCAGATATTTGTTTCTGCTCTTGGATGTTAAGCACATACTATGCATTTGTAAATATATCTCTGCTAGAAAGGCATTAACCAAAGGGAGAGCAGCAGGGGGGAAAAAAGTAGCTTTGAATACATTTTCATCAGAAGCAGTTTACTAATACCCAAGTTTAATGTTACCTGTTGTTCACGCAGGAGTTAAATATCTGTTCACCAGGCTGTGCTCATAGAGGTAACTGTTCTCACATGTTTTGTCTTAATTTTAACTGGCAAACTTTCACCGTGAATTTTTACTCGGGGACTAGTTTACAGGTTTGACTAACAAATAGGACAATGCAAATCCAAATGTTTAAACCTGTACGTTTCTGGAAATCAAACAATATCTGAAATTTTAACTGCTGAAGGAACGATGTATCCTTTCTATCAACAAGGCATATTTAGATAGCATAGAAAGATTTTTCTCAGTGTCTATTATCTATCTATCATCTATCTATATCTATATCTATCTATCATCTATATCTATCTAAAACTCTAAGTTTAAGAGATATAGATATTGCTGCTAGGGATTTTCTTCTGAGAATCCTAGCTGAAAAAATGTTGGATTTATTGTTCTCAAATGCTTTAGAATATTCCCAAAACAAGTTATCTATTGAAGGAAGGATAAATGTAGAAATCTACTTATTTGTAAGTGTATTGTATTTTATTTCTAGTTAGTGTATGTTTGAGATACATAAAAGAAGGATGTTAAGATTTGTATTTCTCACTCTATCCCAGACCAGGACCATCCTAGAAACTGAAGAAATGTCACTAATAAAATACCTAACATTTTTTTGGTACTTATTCATGTGGCAAACATTGTACAAAGTCTTTTCTAGATTATTTTATTTAATTTTATGGGACTCCTAAGGAAGCAGTTACTTTTATTTTTTCTACTAAAAGACACTGAAACATAGACAGGTAAGGTAACTTACCTACCTAATTTCTTTTCTATAACTTCCTTCCTACCTTTGTACCTTTTATGCTTAACACATATTTATTTTCCCACTTATCCTACAATTTATCTTTCTTTCCTTTCTTCCATTGCCAAATCTTAAAATGAGTATGTAGATTTTTTCAGTGTCTCCATGTCTTTATCTACGAAACATCCTCAATTCATTACAAGATGGTAACTACTCTAAATAGTCTTTTACAACATAGACTATATTTACTGAACTTTTAAAACACAATCTTGCAAAGCCTCAAAGACTGCAATTCAGTCAGTCTTTGGTACAGTCCAGAAATCACCATTTTTCACAAGTAACTGCTGAAGTTCTCCCTAACACTGTTTCTCAAGCACAATCAAGTTGAGTTTTTCACAATTTCATAAACTGTATGGGTTGGTCTTCTTGTGCTCACTTCTTATATGTTGATTACTCTAAAGTTATCCTGTCAGCCTTCTTCCTAACCTCATTTTTGGGATTCCCTATAATCCACGACTCCAACTACTATCTATCTATGGAGGAATAGTTCACCAGTCAAATCTATACTGCCTAGATTTGTCTTCTGATACCTAAATCTTTCTGCAAGATGTTTGATAAAACATCTATTCCTAGATATCCCATAGAATGTTTAAATTCAATATATCTCAACCATATATTATTGTCTAGTTTTATGACAAACTTACACCTACTCTGTGTAGCATCCTGATTAATAATGTCACTAGCCCAACTGAGAAAACTCACCAAATTTTCATCATTTATATCCCACATCCAAAAAGCCACTATGAATTCAATCTCCATAATAAAATTAGATTTCGGGCTTACCTCTCCAGCTACACTTCTTCAATCTTTTCTCACTATTTCTAATTATCATCAAGTTGGCATACAATTTGTTGTCTTACACTGTAACATTTTTCCTTCCTTAATCTGTCTTGTCAAATTTCTATTTTTAGTATCGCTGCAAAAGTGATCATTTTGATGTACAAATATAAACATGTTCCTCTAACTGATCAAAAATTTCAGTGACCACCTCCCTTCCATAGTCTGAATGTGACAGTTGGGCCTTCATAATTTGGACACTACCTATGTATCTGGTTTCATGGTTATGTAATAATTGCTTGTATTTTGAATCCATCCATAGAAACCACTTTTGAATGTGCAGATTCACCATGAAATTGCCTATCTCTTTCCCTTGCATGTAATCCTCTTCTTCTCAGATATTATTCTCCACTTACCTGTCTGGAATGTTTCGATTCAAACTTTAAAGCTCAGTTTGATGGACCCTTTAAATTCTTTCCTAATTTTTCCAGATAGGGCTTTATAAATTGTGTCTGACATTTATGAAACACATTGTTTAATTAAACATTCATAATATTACTGGTGTAATCATTTTTCCCATGTACAGATGAGGGAGCTGAAGTCCTAAGAGGTTAAGTACCTTGTACAAGACCACACAACTAAGTAAGTAGCAAAGGAAAGAATTGTCTCTTGGTGTACCTTATTCTAACACTCATGTTTTTAAATATCACACCACTATCTCTTAATTTAAGTGTTCCTTTCCTAATATGGACTTTGCATTTTTTCTATATCTCCATTTAAGAAATTACCATAATATATTCCTTTAGAAATATATCTGTGTGGATATCACACTGAATTTTAAACTCTTGAGGACAAGGGCCTCATAATTTTTATCTGCAGTGACTATCTTGCTCTTTGCTTGTTACATAGTAGGCATTTGGTGGATATTGTTTAAATAAAACAGCAAATATATTTAAATTTTATAGTAATATCCATAAAGATGGAAAATAACATTAAACAGAGGCTTGCACCTGTAATCCCAACACTTTGGGAGGCCGAGGCAGGCAGATCATGAGGTCATGAGTTCACGACCAGCTTGGCCAACATAGTGAAACTCATCTCTACTAAAAATATAAAAATTAGCCAGGTGTGGTGGCATGTGCCTGTAGTCCCAGCTACACAAGACCGAGGTGGAAGAATCTCTTGAACCTGGGAGGCAGAGGTTTCAGTAAGCTGAAAAAACACCATTGCACTCAAGCCTGGGTGACAGAGTGAGACTCCATCTGAAAAAAACTACTACTAATAATAACATTAATATATCATTGCAGTGCTATGAAATTTTGTGAATTAGGTCATTATAAGAATATATTTGGTTAAAGTCAGTTATACTAAGAAAGTTACACCCTTTTTACTAGTAAAGACCTTCTTCCCCTAGATTTCACTCCATTGATTGAGTCAAGCTTTAATTAAATTCAAATAAAAATTTAAGTCGATTTTTTTCTTGACTGTCCTGCTATATAGTCTTCATTGATTTTTTTTTCGCAAAATCAGAACAACCTATTTATTTTTTTAATCTGTGTTGCTTGGCTTGGTTTCAAATAACTATAAATTGTCACTTTTATTAAGCTACCACCAATAGTTTTCTATATACGTTTACTTGAATGAAAGAGCCTAACTATATATTCACAAAGCTTATTTCCTTTTCAAGAGAAGAGTAGGTAACTACATTTTCCAGCTTCTGCCATTTTAATGCAATGTGGTCAGTGGAATGTTAGCAGAAATGATGCATATTTCTTGATATGAGTTGACTGTGTCCCCACCTAAATCACATCATTAATTGCACAGTTCCTATAATCCCCATGTTTAATGGGAGGGACCCAGTGTGAGGTAATTAAACCATTCGGATGGTTATCTTATGCCGCTGTTCTCATGATAGTGAGTGAGTTCTCACAAAATCTGATGGTTTTATAAGGGGCTTTCCCACTTTGTTTGGCACTTCTCCTTTCTTCTGTCATGTGAAGAAGAACATGTTTGCTTCCCCTTCTGTCATAATTGTAAGTTTTCTGAGGCCTCCCAAGCTATGTGGAACTGAGAGTCAATCAAACCTCTTCTCTTTATAATTTATCAGTCTCAGGCAGTTTTTCTGTAGCAGCATGAGAATGAAATGATACAGTGTATTGGCACTGGGTAGTGGGGGTGCTCCTGTAAATATACCTGAAAATGTGGGAGCAACTTTAGAACTGGGTAATGGGCAGAGGTTGAAATAGTTTGGAGGGCTCAGAAGAAAATAAAAAACAATATGGGAAAAAGATGCGCGAAAGTTTGGACCTTTCTAGAGAGACTTGTTGAGTGACTTTGACCAAAATGCTGATAGTTATATGGACAATGAATTTCCAGCTGCGGTGGTCTCAGATAGGGGTGAGGCAACTTCTTGAGAACTGGAATAAAGGTGACTTTTGTTATGTTTTAGCAAAAAAAACTGGTGACACTCTGTCCCTTCCCTAGAGATATTTGGAACTTTGAACTTGATAGAGATGATTTAGGATATCTATTTCTAAGCAGCAAAGCATTCGAGAGGTGATTTTGGTGCTGTTAAAAGCATTCAGTTTTATGTATTCACAAAGATATGGTTTGGAATTGGAACTTAGGTTTAACAGAGAAGCAGAGCATAAAAGTGCAGAAAATTTGCAGCCTGATAATGTGATAGAAAAGAAAAATGCATTTTCTGAGGAGAAATGCAACCCAGCTGCAGAAATTTGCATACATAATGAGGATACAAATGTTAGTCAACAAGACAAAGAGGAAGATGTCTCCAGCTCATGTCAAAAGTCTACATAGCAGCCCCTCCTACCACTAGCCTGGAGGCATAGGAGGAAAAAAATGGTTTCATGGACCAGCCCCAGGGCATTGCTACTTTGTGCAGTCTTTGGACTTGATGCCCAGCGAGGCTTCAGAGATTGGAAGAGATTGGAAGCCCCAAGGCTTGGCAGCTTCCAAGTGGTGTTGAAACTGTGGGTGCACAGAAGTCAAGAATTGAGGGTTGAGAACCTCCACGTATATTTCAGAAGTTTGAGGCAGAAATTTGATGCAGGGGTGGAGTCCTCATGGAGAACCTCTGCTAGGGCAGTGCAGAAGGGAAATGTGGGGTTGGAGACCCCACACACTGTACCCACTTTAGCACTGCCTAGTAGAGCTCTGAGAAGAGGGCCACCATCCTCCAGATCCCCAAATGATATGTCCACTGACAGCTTGCACCTTGCATCTGAAAATGCCACAAACAATGCCAGCCCATGAAGACATCTGGGAGGGGGGGGGGCTGTACCTTGCAAAGCCATAGGGATGGAGCTTCCTAAGGTTATGGGAGCCTACCTCTTGCCTCAGCATGACCTGGATGTGAGACATGGAGTCAAAAGAGGTCATCTGGGACCTTTAAGATTTGACTTCCCTGCTGGGTTTCAGGCTTTTATGAGCCTTTAGCCCCTTTGTTTTAGTCCATTTCTCCCATTTGGAATGAGTTTATTTATCCAATTCTTGTTTTCCCATTTCATCTAGGAAGTAACTAACTTATTTATGATTTTACAGCCTCATAGGTGAAGGGACTTGCCTTTTCTCAGATGAGACTTTGGACTTGGACTTTTGGGTTAATGCAGGAATGAGTTAAGATTTTGGGTGACTGTTGGTATGGCATGATTATGTTTTGAAAAGTGAGGAAATGAGATTTGGAAAAGATCAAGGGAGGAATAATGTGGTTTGGCTCTGTCCCCACCGAAATCTCATCTTGAATTGTAGTTCTTATAATCCCCATGTGTCATGGGTGGTAATCGAATCATCAGGGCAGTTACCTCTTTGCTGCTGTTCTTGTGATAGCAAGTGAGTTCTCATGAGATCTGATGGTTTTATAAGAGACTTCTCCCTCTCTGCTCAGCACTTCTCCTTCTCCCCATCATGTGTTGAAGGGCATATTTGCTTTGCCTTCTGCCATGAGTATAAGATTCCTGAGGCCTCCCCATTCACAGAGAACTCTGAGTCAATTAAATGTCTTTCCTTTATAAATTGCTGAATCTCAGGCAGTTCTTTATAGCAGCATGAGAACAAACTAATACATTAGGTCTGGTTATAAACTATCTCTGTAGTCCTCCTTTGTTTTTCTCCTTCTTCCTGAGAAGTGTGATTAATGAATGAAAGTTGAAGACTAAAGCATCACAAAATGGAAGAAGGGGTATTCACTGAGATATTTCTTGAAGAAGAGCAGATCTTCTTTATTTTACTTGTCTACTTTTGTGACCTATACCTGGTCAGGGATGCAAATATACTCTTATTACTAATCTACCATAAGTTATTTTTTTATAACTCTGTTTTTCAGTATTACCAATGCAAAATCATGAATATCTTTCACCATTTATTTTTTGTTCCTCTTATTTACCCATGTTTTCATGCAAATATTTTATTTTTATCTATTCTAAATTGAAGCTCTTTAATATCAAATAAAACTCCATTATAAGGAAAGCTTATAAATATCTTTGGTTATTTTTTTAAAAACTGCTAAATAGTACCCAAACCTACACACCTCATCTTTGATTTTCTTTGTCTCAGCAGATAAACTCTCTCTGAAATTAAAGTCAATATCCATCTGTCCAATCTTTCTTCTTCCCTTCACCTCTAAATTCTTGTTAATTTTAATCTATTTTCTCCCTTTTACCATTTTTTTTCTTAGAAACATGACTCAAAACATTATTTTAAGGTTAAATTTGCCTCCTAACTTTTTTAAGACAGGGTCTGCTTCTGTCATCTAGGTTGGAGTGCAGTGGCATGATTATAGCTCACTGCAGCCTTGACTTTCTGGTATTAAGCAATCCTCCTGACTCAGCCTCCTGAGTAGCTGGGAGTAAAGGCATGTGTCATGATGCCCAGGTATTTTTTTTATTTTAATTTTAATTTTTGTAGAAACAAGGTCTCATTATATTGCCCAGATTGGTCTCAACTGTTAAGCACAAGTGCCTCCTGCCTTGGCCTTCCAAAGTGCTGAGAGACCTTGCCTCCTAATTTTTGGTAGTTTATTCTCTCATATTCCTGTGGGGCATTGATTCATCTATTACTCCACTGGACACAATTCTGTCTTTTCTTCCATCTAGAAGCATTCTCATAATGTTTGTATTAAGGAGTCCTGAGGATGGTACATTTTGCCGTTTGTGTCATCTCTGATTTTTTTAGCAGTGTTTCATAATTCCATTGTAGAGATCTTTTATCTCCCTGATTAGCTGTGTTTCTAGTCATTTTTTTTCTTTTTGTGGCTATTGTGAATGGGAATGTGTTCTTGATTTGGCTCTCAGCTTAACCATTGTTGATATACAGAAATGCTACTTATTTTGTACATTAATGTTGTATCCTGAAACTTGACTGAAGTTGTTTATCAGTTTTAGGAGCCTTTGTGCAGATACAATAGGGTTTCCTAGATATAGAATAATATCGTCTGTAAGAGAGAGATAGTTTGACATCCTTTCTTCCTTTCTGATGCCTTTTATTTCTTTGTCTTGCCTGATTGTCCTGGTTAGGAGGAATATACATTGTTCTACTAAAAGACACTGTATTAGTCTGTTCTCACGCTGCTAATGAACACATACCCAAGAGTAGGCAATTTATAAAAGAAAAGAGGTTTAATTGACTCACAGTTCTACATGGCTGGGGAGGTCTCACAGTCATGGCAGAAGGCAAAGGGGGAGCACAGTCATGTCTTACATGGTGGCAGGCAAAGAAAGCACATACAAGGAAACTCCCCTTTATAAAACCATCAAATCATGTAAGACTTATTCACTACCATGAATACAGAACAGGAATGACCTTCCCCCATGATTCAATTACTTCCCACCAAGTCACTCCAAAGACACATGGGAATTATGGGCACTAGAATTCAAGATGAGATTTGGGTGGGGACACAGTTAAACCATATCATTCCACCTCTGGCCCTTTCCAAATTCCATGTCCTCACAATCCAAAACCAATCATGCCTTCCCAACAATCCCCTAAAGTCGTAATTCATTTCAGCATTAACTCAAAAGTCCAAAGTCTCATCTGAGACAAGGCAAGTCCCTTCTGCCTATAAGCCTGTAAAATCAAAAGCAAGTTAGTTACATCCCACATACAATGGGGGTACCGGCATTGGGTAAATATACCCATTACAAATGGTAGAAAATGGCCAAAACAAAGGGGCTACAGGCCCAATGCAAATCTGAAATTCAACAGGGCAGTCATTAAACCTTAAATTTTCAAAACGATCTCCTTTGACTTTGTCTCACATCCAGGGCAACAGATGGGCTCTCATGACCTTGGGCAGCTCTGCTCCATGGCTTTGAAGGCTGTAATGGACTCACAGTTTCATGTGGCTGGGGAGGCCTCACAATCATGACAGATGGCAAAGGAGGAGCAAAGCCATGTCTGACATGGCAGCAGGCAAGGAGAGCATGTGCAGGAGAATTCCTCTTTATAAAACCATCAGATTGCATGAGACTTATTCTCTATCATAGAATAGCACAGAAAAGACCTGTTCCCATGATTCAATTACTTCCCACCAGGTCCCTCCATGAAATGGGAATTATGGGAGCTACAACACAAGAAGAGATTTGGGTGGGGATGCAGTCAAACCATATCAGATATATACATGTCTTTTCACTGCAGCACTATTTCACAACAGCAAAAACATGAAATCAATCTAGATGCATCAACAGTAGACTGCATAAAGAAAAAATGTTACTTACACACCATGGACCACTATGCATCCATAAAAAAGAATGAAATCATGTCTTTTGCAGCAACATGGCTATAGCTGGAGGCCATTATCTTAAATAAACTAACACAGGAACAGAAAACAAAATACTGTATGTTCTCACTTATAGGTGAAAGCGAAACATTGAGTTCACATTAACACAAAGAAGGGATCAAAAGACACCAGGGCCTATTTGAGGGTGAAAATTGGGAGGAGTGTGAGGATCCAACACCACCAAATCAAATACTATGCTTACTACCTGAGTGATGAAATCATTTCTACACTAAACCCTAGTGACATGCAATTTACCCATGTAACATACCTGCACATGTACTTCTTGAACCTAACATAAAAGTTGGGAGGAAAGAAATAAAAAGCCCTACCAGCAAAAAAAAAAAAAAATTTGAAAGTATTTTCTTAAATGCTATTAAATATTCAAGGCACCATCTCAAGCTTCTCAAAAATATTATCTATTATAGTCTGATAGTTATAATGAGATAAAGAAAAAACAAAAGTTTAAATTTCCATTTTATTCCAACGTATCTGAAGACAAAAGAGACACATTTAAAAGGTATTATCAAAAAGCTGTGTGCTTAGTCAAATGTGACCAAAACCACCAGAGTGCCCCTTTAATTGATGTAGCAAAGGAGTATCAAATAGGTAAAGCACAGAGGATTTTTAGGACAGTAAAACAATTTTGTATTATATGTAATGATAGATAATATCACCATTCATTCTTCAAACCCATAGAAATTTAAAGCACTGAAAGTGAAGCTTAATATATGCAAGTTAAGAAAAGCTCATTTGGGAGCTTGCTGATCTCAGGAAAATGTGCAGACAGTGACAGGGATATCTAACTCTATTAGACAAGTATTGAACAACCTCAGTGTAAAGGGTGAAAGAAGAAGGTGCTTACTTAAGTAATTTGGGAAATGAATGAAGTCTGTGAGACTACAGGGAAAACATAATCACTGCACTTAGTTGATAATGTTTTATCCTACAGTGGTATGGGTAAAAACTTCGATTCCAGTATACAAAAATACTGAAATCCAACAATTACTTGAATGAATGATAGATGGTACATGTCAGGTTTCCCATGTCTGATGGTAATGTATAGACAAGAGGAAGAATCTAGAATGATCCATGTAGTGATAGATTAGGGTTAGATACATCATTATAAACTCGTGAGTAGCTTGATATAAGTGCAGATGTTTAGACATGGAAATATTTATACATATATGTGTATACATTGGCCAGTATAAACACATAAATTACCTTAATCTGTTAGTTCAGAAAGTTTATGAGCAACAACATCCCACTAGTGAAAAAGCACAACTACTACCCAGGAAACAGAGATCCTCAGAGAAATAGCTGAATCTAGGACTGGGTGGGGAGAATATACAAGATGAGCCTGGAGCATCTTGTAGTGCCCGAAATTAAGTACAGGGAGAAGAAAAAGCCTAAACTCATGGAGCTGTACTAAAGGAACACAGAAGACACTGTGAGAGCTCTCAGTGGCAAAAGCTGGATACATTTGAACAATAAAATAAATATTATTAGTTTCATAATCCAAACTTAAATATCCATGAGCTCATAGTAATATAAATACATGATCGAATAAATTAATTAATGAAGAACAGATAAATATCTCTTACAGGAGAACTCCAAATAATTTATGTAGAGACTGCATTCTCAAGAAGGGAGGTTAAGCATAAGATGCACATAGAGAGTTCTTCCAGAGTAGACTATGGAAATTGGGGGAAATAGAACTTTGGCATTAGAAACTCAACAAACAATACCTCCGTCAGGTGACAATGGCCACTATCAACAGTGACAAATCATATTGATAGCAGGTATCCTTGATATAATGTGATGAACATGGCTCTTTACCTTGTGATAGTATTCCTACCAAAAACCCATAACCCCAATCTAACCATGATAAAAACATCAGAAAAGTTCCAGTAGAGGGTCTTCTTATAAAATACCTGACCAGTAATCCTTAAAACTGTCAAGGTAGTCAAAAACGAGAAAAGTATGAGAAACTGCCACAACCAATTGAAGCCTAAAGAGCATAAAACATAAATGTAGTATCCTGGATGTATACTCGAACAGTGAATGGATATTAGATAAAAACTGCATAAGCTAATAAAACTAAAGTCATGATTCATCATATTCATATGCTATATATTGTTAAAATATATTTATATTAATTTCTTTGATATCTTAAAAGTGGATGTACCTTTAATCATAACATAATATGAAAATTAAAGTCTTTACAATAAAGTATATAACAAAATAGCAATTCAGTGTTTTGCAGAAATATCTAGTTTAGGAAGTAAAAAGAAAATTGTATATGAGAGTATTATTGCATATGACATGGGCTAATTTCCTGTTACCATAGTTTAAAAAAGCATAGCATTCCAACCACGGTTCATGAATTTTCAAATAATATCCTACTTTCCTAACTTCTATCAATATTTTAGATATGTGCATATTTATAAAAACCATAACATTACCAAAGGAGAAAAACAAGTTTATCAGGATTCTAAATAACACTTCTTACGTTGCTTTATAATTGTTTGAAATGAACCTCTTTGAGTTTTTCTCACCGACTTACCTGTAGCTACCCTCCCAGAAACCACCAGAGACTTAACACAAAAACACCTTCATGGTTTCTTTGGGTAGCTTTGCTGTCGGGAGTCAATGACAGGGATCATTGACAGCCTTCACTGACACAATCATAGTATGAAAGTCCAGAGTTTTTAACACTTACAGACCCTGGGGTGTACACAACAGGAAAAGTGGAGAGTGCAATCTGCCAGGTGGGACAGATGTCTCCATGCTCTTATCTCTGGTCACCAGCTTGATCCATTTGGCTATGATGTAGAAGTGGAAACCGTGTCAACAGTAACTGAACCCTGCTTCTGGCACTAGAAGGCTAAATCTGCTTCAAAATCAATGCCAGCACAACATAAAATTATAAGCACTCACCACGCTATTATGACTCCATTCATCTCCCACTCAAGACTAAGGCTTCTTTTTGTGTTAATTATGTGATATAATTTGTACTATACACATATCAATTTTTTCCTTTCATATTGAGATATTCACCTGATGTGAGAGGGTTAAGAAAGATTGGAAAAACAACTAGTACAAAATTTTTAAGAACTAAAAACTCAGGCTCAAGGCTGTTCCAGTTAAATAGAATGCTTTGTCAGTTCCAAAAGTGAAAATTGGAAACCCTTTGAATTGCCTGTGCTCTTAAAACTGAAGCTTGTCCCTGCCATGAGAAAGCTTTTGTATTATGAACTCTGATTCACAGGGACCTGCGAACCAGAGTTTAGCTCTGCCAGGTTTCTAAAAGTATTGTTTTCAATATTCTGATTTTTCATCAAGTGTTTTCAATAGTTTCTTTTTTTCTAATGCTGTTTATGCCTTCTAATAATCCTTATTTTTTTCCATTAAAATTCATCGAATAAAATTCCTAGTTGAAATTCTACCACCTCTGTTAGAAATTGTAATGTAAATAACCACAAAACAAGCAGTACCATCTGCCAACTACTGTTTCTGATGCTCCAAAGTAGGAAGCTATGCTTATGCTTACAAGGAAGAAATATCATCTTGGGTTTTGATTCCCCATATGTCTTTGGCTTAGCCCTTGTCAGAAAGATTCCTACTCTAGCATAGTCTGAAGAAGGATATAATCAAACACTGAACAAAACGAGAGGGCAACATGAGTTACATCTCAAAGGGGTCATTGTGTCTGAACTGAATTGATCAGAAATTAAAGCCCTGTTTCTGAAGAAAAAGGCAATGCTCTAGAAATCCTCAGAGGACCTCTTCTTTTCTTGACCTTGTATCCAAGAATTACAGAACCAAAAGTTTACAGAATCAAAAGCAAGTACCACTGCTCCAGGGCAGCATGCCCTATTTATGTTTGGGTTGTGAAACCGGTCAAAGGGTAAATTTAAAGTATTACAGACTCACTGTCTAAATCATTTCCTGTTGCTGGAAGCACCAAATCATCATTTTAAAAAAATATACAGTTGTATTTGCTCGTCAGAGATTTGTAAAATCACTTTTTAAGCATGAATTCAAGACTGGGGATTTTTGTTTTCCTTAAACTTTGAAGAGAGGTCTTGTAATAATTGCTTTCCTCTATGCCATATTCCATGTGTCATTTATTAGTGCTGAAAGTATATATACCTATTAATAGGAGTATTTTGCCGTGGACCAAATTATGTTCCCCCAAAATTCCTATGTTAAAGCCCAACCTTCAATGTGACTACATTTTGAGATAAGGCTTTTGATACTGTAATTAAAATTAAATAGGTCATAAGGGTAGGGCATTCATCTGATAGGATTAGTGTTCTTATAAAAGAGGCATGAGAGCTCACGCTTTTTCTCTCTCTCTCTTTCTCTGTATAAGCACCGAGGAAAAGTCATGTGTGGATGCAATGAGAAGACAAACCAGAAGAGAGTCCTCACCAGGAGCAACCGGCCAGCACCTTTATCTTGCTTATATATTGTCATAATTGTCCTTAATAAAACACACTTATATGCTTATAATTATTGAATAAATTGTAAGCTAAAACTTTCAGTGAGATATTTTTATGCTGTTGATATTAAGTAGATTTAAAATGAGCAGTTCTTGAGTAGAATGGAATGAGACCCATCTAGCCAGTAGATTTTCAACTAGCCACAGATCTTCCAACTATTTTTGTTATATTAGTTAGCCAACATTCTGATCAAAAAAGCTTCTCCATTTTCTGCATTTTTCTTTCATAAGAAGAAGTGTTTTTACATTCCTTCAAGCTGAATCAAAACATAAAAGGTTTTGCTAAAATTTATTTTGTGCATAGGGCAAAGATCACCAATAGTTTTCAAATCAAAACATTTTTACAGACATCATGGATTCTGAGACTTAGCCTCACATTTTCTTTTCCACTAATTCTGAATTATCTTGTCGAAGCACATCTCTCTTATTGAAAAGATACATAACTTATAACTAAATATTACCAATTCAGAGAACACTGGAGGAGCCAAAAACTGAGGAAAGAACTACGGAAAAGTGAACCTGATTCAAGATTTTTGTTGAGGCAACTTGTGATTCTAAAGTTGTAGGAGAGAGAGTTGTGAGAGGCTGAGCATAAAGATTTTCCTGTGGGACTATGTAGCGCTTTTACTCGTCTTGGAACGTTTTCTCTCTGTCCATTCCCCCATCTATGATAACTATGCCCCCTCATGGACCTGGAAAGAGAACACATTCCCTCAGTAGGGAGAAAAGGTTTTCAACTGAGTTACACAGAGATCTATGGCTTTGAACTAAAGGTGAACCACGTAGTGTACCTCTCAGTAAGATTTAAACTATCTATGGATTGGCTCAATCTCTAATGTCTATGAACTACAGCTACCCTAATTGTTGAACATAAGAAAAAGTAAATTCTTTTTGTGGAAAGTTACTATCAAGCAGAATTTATATTACTTCTCATTTGCATTTTCACAAAAAATGACCAGTATTCATCATAATTTATCAGGCATATCAGAAAATGAAACTATATAGAAGAAACAGAAAAATGAAAGAAAATGGAAAAAAACCTACACAAAATCCAAGTATTGATATAATCAGATAGATATTTTAAATTGTTTACAGTATAATATTTAAGAAGTTAAATAATAATACAGTGAATTTTTACAGATAATTTAAAAATATAAAATTAACTGACATTCTAGAACTGAAAAATATAATCATTACAGATAGGAATTTAGTTAATGAATAAAATAACATAATAAATTTGATTAAGATAATTCAATGGTTAGAAAACTAAAAGATAAGTAAGTTTTTTTATACTTTAAGTTCTGGAGTACATGTGCAGAACGTTCAGGTCTGTTACATAGGTGTACACATGCCATGGTGGTTTGCTGCATCCACCCCCGTCATCTACATTAGGTATTTCTCCTAATGTTAGCCCTCCCCAATCCCCCCATTCCCTGCTAACCCTCCTCTAGCCCTCCCACCCACCAAAAGGCCCCAGTGTGTGATGTTTCCCCTCCCTGTGTCCATGTGTTCTCATTGCTCAACATCCCCTTATGACTGAGCCATGTGGTGTTTGGTTTACCGGTCTTGTGTCAATTTGCTGAGAATGATGGTTTCCAGCTTCATCCATGTCCCTGCAAAGGACATGAACTCATCCTGTCTTATGGCTACATATTATTCCATGGTGTATATGTGCCACATTTTCTTTATTCAGTCTATCTTTGATGGGCATTTGGGTTGGTTCCAAGTCTTTGCTCTTGTAAACAGTGCTGCAATGAACATATATGTGCTTGTGTCTTTATAGCTGAATGTTTTATAATCCTTTGGGTATATACCCAGTAACGGGATTGCTGGGTCAAATGGTATATCTAGTTCTAGATCCTTGAGGAAATTGCCACACTATCTTCCACAATGGTTGAACTAATTTACACTACCACCAATATGTAAAAGCGTTCCTATTTCTCCACATCCTCTCCAGCATCGGTTGATTCCTGATTTTTTAATGATTGCCATTCTAAATGGTGTGAGGTGGTGTCTCAATGTGGTTTTGATTTGCATTTCTCTAATGACCAGTGATGATGAGCTTTTTGTCATGTTTGTTGGCTGCATAAATGTCTTATTTTGAGGAGTGTCTGTTCATATCTTTTGCCCACTATTTGATGTTTTTCTTTCTTGTAAATTTGTTTAAGTTCTCTGTAGATTCTGGATATTAGCCCTTTGTCTGATGGGTTGATTGCAAAGAGTTTTTCCCATTCTGTTTGTTGCCAGTTCACCCTAATTATTGTGTCTTTTGCTGTGCAGAAGCTCTTAAGTTTAATTACATTCTCTTTGTCCATTTGAATTTTGTTGCCATTGTTTTTGGTGTTTTAGTCATGAAGTCCTTGCCTTTGCCTATGTCCTGAATGGTAATGACTCAATTTTCTTCTAGAATTTTTATGGTGTTAGGTCTTATGTTTAAATTTTTAATCCATATGGAGTTAATTGTTGCATAAGTTATAAGGAAGGAATCTAGTTTCAGCTTACTGCACATGGCTAGCCAGTTTTCCCAACACCATTTATTAAATAGGGAATCCTTTCCCCATTGCTTGTTTTTGTCAGGTTTGTCAAAGATCAGATGGCTGTAGATGTGTGGTGTTACTTCTGAGGTCTCTTCTGTTCCATTGTTCTATATCTCTGTTTTGGTACCAGTACCATCCTGTTATGATTATTGTAGCTTTGCTGTATAGTTTGAAGTTATGTAGCATGATGCCTCCAGCTTTGCTGTTTTTGCTTAGGATTGCCTTGGCTATGCTGGCTCTTTTTTGGTTCCATATAAAGTTTAAGGTCTTTTTTTCCAATTCAGTTCTGAAAGTCAGTGGTAGCTTGATGGGGATAGCATTGAATCTATAAATTACTTTGGGTAGTATGGCCATTTTCATGATATTGATTCTTCCTAACCATGAGCATGGAATGTTTTTCCAACCGTTTGTGTCCTCTCTTACTTTCTTGAGCAGTGGTTTGTAGTTCTCCTTGAAGAGGTGCTTTGCATCCCTTAGTTGTATTCCTAGGTATTTTATTCCCTTTGCTGCAATTGTGAATGGGAGTTCACTCATGATTTGGCTCTCTGTTTGTCTGTTATTTGTTTATAGGAATGCTTGTGATTTTTGCACACTGATTTTGTATCCTGAGACTTTCCTGAAGTTGCTTATCAGCTTAAGGAGATTTTGGGCTGAGGCAATGGGGTCTTCTAAATACACAATCACATCATCTGCAAATAGAGACAGTTTGAGTTCCTCTCTTCCTATTTGAATACCCTTTATTTCTTTGTCTTTGTCTTTGGTTCTGTTTATGTGATGGATTACATTTATAAATTTGCATGTGTTGAACTAGCCTTGCATCCCAGGGATGAAGCCAACTTGTTCACGATGGATAAACTTTTTGATGTGCTGTTGAATTTGGTTTGCCAGTATTTTGTTGAAGACTTTCACAACAATGTTCATCATGGATATTGGCCTGAAATTTTCTTTTTAATTGTGTCTCTGCCAGGTTTTGGCATCAGGATTATATTGGTCTCATAAAATGAGTTAGGGAGGATTCCCTCTTTTTGTATTCTTTAGAATAGTTTCAGAAGGAATGGTACCAGCTCCTCTTTGAATGTCTGGTAGAATTCGGCTGTGGAACCCAACTGTTCCTGTTCTTTTTTTGCTTGTTAGGGTATTAATTGCTTCCTCCACTTCAGGCCTTGTTATTGGTATATTCAGGGATCCCACTTCCTGGTTTAGTCTTGGGAGGGTGTAAGTGTCCAGGAATTTATCCACTTCTTCTAAATTTACTGGATTATGTGCTTAGAGTGATAATAAAAGTATATTCTAAATATTATATGCAATGAAGTTGCAAAACTAGATAAAATGAAAAAAATTCATAAAAACACTGTACCAAAGTTACATTAGAAGAAATTAAAAATCTAAAATAAAATTAACCAAATTAAATTCAATTAGCATTCATAGAGCTTCAGGAATTGTCAACATCAGCAAAGTATATTTTCCACCATGGATCAGGGTATATGACATGTTTTCCTTTCCTCTGGTCATATTTGCTTTATGTATGTGACTCATGCAACTTGAGAATTCAGAGTCCCCTGAGAAACACTAGATTAAAAATCCGAAGAAATGTATTAAAAGTGTCCACTTTTGTCTCTCTTGATAACGTCTTTCACTATTTATTATTAAAATATGTTTTTATGGTAAAATGAAAAATCCAATTTGGAGGGAGAAAGATGTGTTGAAATAGCATATAAAACTTGTAGAAATGGACATTTTAAAAATAAGTTTAAGACAGGTCACTTTCTAATTTCATGATCCCAGCAGAAAGTCTTAAGTCAGACTCCAATTGTTTCTTTGTTTTCCAGTGGGATGAGAGGTTTGTAGTGGATGCGGGTAGTGTTGTGTGTGTTTGTGTGTGTGTATGTATATGTGCATGTGTGTGTGTGCATGTGTTTGTTATTTCAAAGGCATAGAATGGCTATGACTCCGAAGTAAAAAGAAGCTACACTTAGAAGGATCAGATTTGCTCTCTTTGGAAAAAAACAAAACAAAGCAGAGAAATCCCAAATTTTGGTTTTATAAAGGTATTTTATAACATTATATTTTCTATTTAATTTTTTTTTTGTTTTCAACTAGGCTATAGAATGCTGACACACTGCTTATCTCTGACAATTTTCTGTTTCTGTTTGTTTTTCATTTCTAATTACGCTATCTCAAATCAACAGCATATCAAGACCTTTGTGTCATAGATATGTAGGTCATCATATTCCAATTATTCAGTGTCACCAATAACAAATTTTGATTGAAAATATCCAACACATAATTTATTTTTTAAATTTTTTATCCACTCTTATTTGATGTTTACTTATCTTAACATTTATACATTACCTTGACCCTGTTTACTGAGATGGTTGTTTGTAACATAATGGTAAGGCTATAATATTGTATTTTGAGATGTTATTACTGAGTTCATTTATATTTCCATTTTTTTAAATTGTACTTTAGGTTCTGGGGTACATGGGCAGATCATGCAGGACTGTTGCATAGGTGCGTCATGGCAATGTGGTTTGCTGCCTCCATACCCCTGTCACTTATATCTGGCATTTCTTCCCTTGTTATCTCTCCCCAACCTCTCCACCCCAGGCTGTCCTTCCCCTAACCCCCCCAGCAGACCCCAGCATGTGATGTTCTCCTCCCTAGGTCCATGTGTTCTCATTGTTTAATACCCACCTGAGTGAGACCTTGTGGTGTTTGATTTTCTGTTCTTGTGTCAGTTTGCTGAGAATGATGGTTTCCAGATTCATCCTTGTCCCTCAGAGGACACAAACTCATCATTTTTTATGGTTGCATAGTATTCCATGGTGTATTTGTGTCACATTTTCTTTTTCGAGTCTATCACTGATGGGCATTTGGATTGGTTCCAGGTCTTTGCTATTGTAAACAGTGCCAAAATGAACACACGTGTGGATGTGTCTTTATAAGGGAGAACAATTTATAATCCTTTGGGTATATACCCGGTAATGGGATTGCTGGGTCAAATGGAATTTCTATTTCTAGATCCTTGAGAAATCGCCACACTGTCTTCCACAATGGTTGAACTAATTTACATTCCCACCCACAGTGTAAAAGTGTTCCTATTTCTCCACATCCTCTCCAGCATGTGTCTCCTGATTTTTTAATGATTGCCATTCTAACTGGTGTGAGGTGGTATCTCAATGTGGTTTTGATTTGCATTTCTCTAATGACCAGTGATGATGAGCATTTTTTCATGTTTGTTGGCCTCATATATGTCTTCTTTTGAAAAGTGTCTGTTTATATCGTTTGCCCACTTTTGAATGGGTTTTTTGTTCTTGTAAATCTGTTTTAGTTTTTTGTAGATTCTGGATATTAGCCCTTTGTCAGATGGGTAGATTCCAAAAATTTTTTCCCATTCTGTTGGTTGCTGGTTCACTCTAATGATTGTTTCTTTTGCTCTACAGAAGCTCTGTACTTTAATTAGATCCTATTTGTCTATTTTGGCTTTAGTTGCCAATGCTTTTGGTGTTTTAGTCATGAATTCCTTGCCTATGCCTATGTCCTGAATGGTTTTGCCTAGGTTTTCCTCAATGGTTTTTATGGCGTTAGGTCTTATGTTTAAGTCTTTAATCTACTTGGAGTTAATTTTAGTGTAAGGTGTCAGGAAGGGGGCCAGTTTCTGCTTTCTGCTCATGGCTAGCCAGTTTTCCCACCATCATTTTATTAAACAGGGAATCCTTTCCCCATTGTTTGTTTTTCTCAGGTTTGTCAAAGATCAGATGGTTGTAGATGTGTGGTGTTGCCTCCAAGGCCTCTGTTCTGTTCCATTGGTCTATATCTCTGGTTTGGTTCCAGTACTATGTGGTTTTGATTACTGTAGCCTTGTAGTATTGTTGGAAGTCAGGTAGCGTGATGCCTCCAGCTTTGTTCTTTTTGCTTAGGATTGTTTTGGCTATATGGGCTCTCTTTTGGTTCTGTATATTTAAGGTGGTTGTTTCCAGTTCTGTGAAGAAGGTAATTGGTAGTTTGATGGGGATAGTGTTGAATCTATAAATTGCTTTCAGTAGTACGTCCATTTTCACGATATTGATTCTTCCTAACCAAGAGCATGGAATGTTTTTCCACCTGTTTGTGTCCTCTGTTATTTCCTTGAGCAGCGGTTTTGTAGTTCTCCTTGAAGTGGTCCTTTACATCATTTGTTAGTTGTATTCCTAGGTATTTTATTCTCTTTGTAGCAATTGTGACTGGGAGTTCACTCCTGAGTTCTAATACCTTTATGTTCTCAAAATACTGTCTTCGTTGTTCCAAATAATTATATTAACCCATAATCTTTTTGTAACATAAGTACTTTAAAATTTCACTTTTATTTACATATTTTTATCAATGTTGATGGGTGAGTCTCTGCTATATACATGGAGGCAATGGATATAGAGGAACTTATTTGTAAGAAATTATTATTTCAACAGGTTTTCTTACAACCTAAGTTCAAAAAAGTCAGTAAGTAACTTCTGGTCATGATTCAGTCAGAATTAGTGCTCATCACAAAGGAGACAAGTGAATAAACTTGATCATCAGTACATAAGAGAAATGATCCTCTATATTGCTCCACTACTTGCCTAACATAACTTAAGGGAAGTTTTACAATGTCTCTTGAAACAGCCATACAGTCACCAGAATTTTGAATACAAGGTTCACCAGTACCTCTTAGGTGATCACTAGAGGCACTCACTGGGGGATTTAACAATAGGAAGCTAGGTTTTATTTTGAAAAGTCCAAGTTATTTCAAGTTGGACATGCTATTGATGCAACTTAAGTGAGAGATGTTAAAACAAATACAAGGTAAAAGAATAGGTAATGATAATAAGTGGGTGGATTTGAAAGATTATGGATAGGCAGATTCATTAGAATTTAAATATGAGAATTAAAAGAATGGGAAGAGTAAAGGTATTACCAGGAATATGGATTAAGTAAATGGTAGTGACATTTAATTTGGGAAATACTGGAAAAGTTTAGTTTTAAATATGCTTAATTTAAGATGCCTGTAGGACACTCAAAGTTCTTGGCTATGTTATAAATATTGGGGTCTCAAACCAATAATTTAATCCATTAGGGACAAAGATCAATGAGGAGATTTTCAAGGATACTACTTGAAAGCCTGCAATAATGTTCACCTCTGGAAACGGCCAAATATTGTTGTTTGTAAAATGAGAGAAACTTTATTTCCTGAGGCATTTTTGTTTTCTTCAATCCTATTTTAAAACAATTAGTAAGCAGTTACTATATACTGACCAGTGTCTAAATTTATAAAGGAGAAAAAAAATCTAGTATTTTCTCTATAGGAAATTTATGATCTAATGAGAAAAATACATTTAGAGATTAGAATAGATTTTTAATTGTATTTTTTTATTTCCAAAGATAAAAATAATATCTGTTTAAAATCTAATAGTTTGGTCAAATAAATAGTATTTTTCTATAATGTGTGTGTGTGTGTATCTATATCTATATCTATCTATCTATATATATATGATGTTACTGCATTTAAAATTTTACAAATAGTGAGTACATGAAACATAGTTAAAAGCATGACATTCATAACCTATGTGATCTCATAAATAATTTGGTAAGTAAGTAAATTAACAAAACAGTTAAAATATCAGTAAAATTTTAAATATCTCAATTTTTCCATAAATAACACTGAAGTAACTTGGTGATGTGTCTTAACAAAACCTTGTAGGTTGCTTTGTGTAATTAAGTATAAGGAAGCACTGTAGCTCTGTGAAGTGGAAATCGATGTCTAAAAGAAGGACATAGTCTTGATATTGAAGGTAAATGATTGTGGTTCATTGTTCTGTTCTTATTTTCTTATGCAGTGGCTTAAATTAGAAATCTAACATTTGTTGTTTGGACAATTACCTCCTTATATAAAGGAATTGCTCATATGGTGCCAAGTGACAACAGATGCTACAAAATGGTATTATCCTATACTCATTTTACAGTTGTTGATTTCAATCCACTGCAAATGCTTTTCAATTCCACTTAAAGGAGATGATAACTGTAATATGTGAAGCTTTCATTGTTATTAATTTATTTTGTAGCCTCATCTCCCATAACAATGTTGTTTCTTTAGGCCTTAATTCTGTTTTCATTTCTTTCAAAGTGTTTTATTATTTAAATCTTCTCATTACTTAAGGTTTGTCCTTTTCTTCACTATTTAGATTTTTATAACCAACACTATTATTCATGTGCCACAAATGAGCTCCTTACCAGGAGCCTACCAGATACAGCCACTCGATCTTAAACTTCCCAGCCTCCAGAACCATGAACCAAAACAAACCTCTTTCTTTCACAATTACTCAGTCTTAGGTATTCTGTTACAGCAACAAAAATGGACTAAGACACTGTTCATGTCTTGGGAGAGGGGGAGGATATAATTTGTTGTTTCATTCAGCATGATGAAGTTTTTCACTTTCAACTATTATTATCTCGTAGGGCCATGCTGAATTACCTCTTGAAATATCCAAGAGTGAGCCAACTCAATTTCACATTTTAATTGTTATATTCAACTATTTACCTACTGCATATGAAAAATGTTTGCCCTATAGATATATATTACAACACAGTTTGTTATACATAGCAAAAGAGACAAAATTATCCCACAGTTTTGAAGCCAGCAAGATACCAAGCTCTTAGATTTCCACTCACTGGAGTGGGAGATATATTTATGTACTGAAATCCTGTTATAGTTTTTGTTATTAAAATGTATTCAGGCTACATCCAATATAGAATGCTAAGTTAGAGATAGCGAGAGACCCATATTGCATAGCATTTTAATGTTAGTAATTACCATAGAATATCTTGGAATAAAGAGCCAAGATAAACCTTAAAGTAATCTTTCCATCAGTCTTTGTTCTTTAATTATAAAACTAGACAATGTTCTCTGAGCATGGGAAAATGGCTCTGGCTCTTGACACAGCTATTGTAATAATGACCAGCCTATCTCCAAGAAGACACATATCTGAGTATTGTCACCTTTACATTAGTTAAGGGTTTCATATTTTATTTTCTGAAAATAATTTTGGTAAAAGAAAAAATATATTTTAGAAAAAGCAAAATAATTAAATTAAGAATAGACTTTTACTTTCAGTTTTATTTTTACCTATCAATATTTTTTTGTCAAAATGCATTTGTTTACCTATATGTTTATTCCTTCACTATGTCCCCTAAAATATTTGTTTGCTTCTCTTATATCTGATGAGGATTTATATGAACTAGTCAATTTGAATCCAAAGCAGGTCAAATTTCCATACTTACTTTGCAAAGATAAGATTTAAAAAGTAGTACCTCCCCTATTTCCCCCTGATAGACCCCAGTGTGTGATGCTCCCCTCCCTGTGTCCATGTGTTCTTATTGTTCAACACTCGCCTATGAGTGAGAACATGTGGTGTTTGATTTTCTGTTCTTGTGTCAGTTTGCTGAGAATGATGGTTTCCAGGTTCATCCATGTTCCTACAAAGGACACGAACTCATTCTTTTTGATGGCTGCATAATATTCCACGGTGCATATGTGCCACATTTTCCCTGTCCAGTGTATCATCGATGGGCATGTAGGTTGGTTCCAGGTGTTTGCTATTGTAAACTGCTGCAATGAACATTCGTGTGCATGTGTCCTTATAGTAGAACGATTTATAATCCTTTGGATATGGGGGAGTTGGGGGAGAGATAGCATGGTGAGAAATGCCAGATATAGGTGATGGGGGAGGAAGGCAGCAAATCACACTGCCATGTGTGTACCTATGCAACAATCTTACATGTTCTTCACATGTACCCCAAAACCTAAAATGCAATAAAAAATGCATATATAAAAAAAATCCAACGAACAAACAACAACAGATAAAAAAAAAAAAATAGTAGTACCATGCTGGAAACAAAAGCAGGAATATAACTCTGAAAATTAAGGCTTTTCCATGCTTTATAGGATTTGGTGAAAGGAAAGTAATCACAGACTGAAGTAGAGCTGCAAGAGTTAAAGAATGGAGGTTCTGGAAAGAAAAAAAAAAAATCACCCGAAGAGAAAATGTGTTAAAATTCCTTAGTCCTATCTATAGGTTGTACTATTTTTGAACTCACTTTCTGAGTTCTTAAAAGACAAAATATAATTTACTCTTACAAATACACAAATGTTGTCTTATTAGTTATCCAAGGAAGTCTTACTGATCATTTCATATATTTTATTCCTAAATTGGTCATAGAAAACACAGATATTAAAAGAATACAAAAATAATTTTATTAAAATGCTTTATTTTAAAAACAACCTAAAATATATGTGAACATATTTTCCTTCATTTCATTAAATTCATGCACAATTTCAATGCTACTAAATTTATCTTGAGGATGTAAGTCAGCCACTCAGGAGAAAATGTAAAACAGATAGTTGTATTCCAAAAGCCAACAGTTTATCACTGGGTTTAAACACAACAAAACAAAAAACTTGAGGAGAATATTTTTGGACCCTAAGACTCTAATTGATAATGTCAAGACTTAAAGTTCAAAATAATATCTTGAGTGCATATCAATCTTAAAATTATTACTTAAAAAATAGAACACCAAACATAAAAGCTGTCAAACTAAGATGTTTATAAACATTCACATTTTTTACTTCATATTCTATTCACTCTGTATTGCTTCTATGCCTCTGAATGCAAAATTAATATGTTCTCTTAAATCACCATTTCTAAACTTTTTTGGACCAATAATCCTCTAGAGATTATCAAAAAGATGCACAAATACACATACCTATGCAATTTTACATATAATTCAAATCTTTCATACACCCCACCAAGCCCATCTGGGCTCTATAAAGTTTCACATATCCAAATTAAGGATCCCTGGCCTAAAAAAAGTATATTTCATATAGCTTAGAGGCTTGTAAAACTTCCTACTACTATATGTAGGAATCTTTATATGACAAACCCTCAGTAGGTGCTCATCAAATATTAGCAGTTAATGAGGATAGACATCTGTTTCACCCTATTACACATGTCATAACATGTAATCAGCTGTCATATGAATTTTCTACCAGAAATGTTCAGACTGTATCTCCTATTTCCAGTGACACTGTATGCAAAGCAATTTTAGAGACTGAATTGTTGAATCAACTTTTCAATAACCAGGAATTAACAGAATCTAAGTATCCTAAGGAAGTTAATAAGAAAACCAAGATTTCCTAATTCTATAGAACTTAGATCTGTGGGCTCAAAAGCTCAGAGGACCAATAAGCTTAGATAACAATGAGCAAAGATCATATGCAATTTTATTGGGATCTGTTCATGATTAGAAATGGTTCTGTTCTGCCTGTGGAAGCAATTACCAGCTCTCATCAATATTCATTTCCCTTTCCTCCCTGGATGCCCAGAAGACAAAAATTTCCAGTCTTTCAATTAGTTAGGTTAATGTGGCTAGTTCCAGTTGATAGAGTTTAAGCAAAAGTCACAAGTGTCACTTCTTGGCAGAGACATTGAGAAGTCTGGCTCTATTTTTCTGTTTGCTCAAAGCATGGCAGTGATCCTGGAAACTATATGTTTATACTGCAAAACCGTAAGATAGGATTTTAAAAAATGAAACAAACGAAATTCTTGGAAGGGAGTTCCACTGGAGGAATAAACTTTGACCAGTAATATTTCAGAGCTTATTGCATAGTTAACAATGATTTAGACTAATCTGACTCATTCTCCAGGCCAGATGACATTTTGATTATTTTAATTAATACATAAGGAGAAATAGAAATGTTAGAAAGTTTAGTGGTAGAAACTGTTCAAAAGATTATGAGCATCTTTTTGCCACCCCACAGTTCACAAATTCTATTTCAATACATTTAACATTGCTTTCAGCTCTCTGTATAATAGTGGAAAAGATCAAGTTTCTGAGTGGACATGAAAGCCAAAGTGGTATTTCCTGCTTATTTTGGGGACAGTTATATGGGAACTTGGTACAGTTTGCTCACCAACAGGCAAGAATTGAATATTTAATACATTTTTAAGACTAATTTCAGAATCTACTTCTTAGCTGTATCCTTCTTACCATCTTTCTTTGATACAACTGTGTTGTGTGTGGATGGTAACAAAATCTACCTGCTCAAGACAAAGTTCAATATCTTTTAAATAAAGTAACAATCTAGTCTCTAAAACGATTATAAACCTGTACACTCTATAGAAAGAGACAGTAGGGTCTCTAAACAAAACAATATAAATTGTTCATCATTATTTAGTGCTAATAGGGAAAAATCTTAGAGAACAAAGCTGTAGCTATTTATACAAATATTGCTTAGGATAAAAACATAAATATGCACTACTTTCACCAGTAGAAAACCTTGCTAATGGCAAATGTTTATGCCCAATATTGTAGTATGTGTAGATTTTATTGAGAATCTATTCTAATATCCACCACTTGGTTGTCACAGGTCACGTGAATGCAAAGTAACTTTTAAATCAATGCCCAGCATATCTTCTGTAATATTAAGTAATATGCACATCCAGAAATATGAAAACTTAAGACTCTTCATAAGCAGAATATGAAAGGCAGTAATTGCTAATAGAACACTTGCAATGACCTAATGTAGAGCCCATAACACCTACACATTGACTGTCTCAATTGCTCTTAAATGAATCTCAGAAGGTGGAAGAACATTTTTTTAGTGCAAACTGGCGTTCAGTTATGATCCTCATTTAATTAACTATAGCATTTACAAGGACAATTTGTTCCCAGTACACAAGATATTACATCTTCCTTATCAAAAGGAGACCAAGTTGTGTTCCTGCCTTGCAATTAGTAAAGGATGAAATCAGGTTAGCATCTTGCATACTGAACAATCTTTACAGTGCACTGTTTGCTTGACTGGGAATATGAAACAATATTTTAATCATAAAGCAATATACTTTGAAAGCTAGAATATAATTGTAGAGGATTTATTTATCTCCACAGCATATTGGGAAAAGAAATTGATGGCAATTCTATTGCTCTCCCGGAAAGCAAAGACATCAAGAGACCAGTGGACACAGAAGACAGAACAAATTAGAGCAACTCCTAACATATCTTCCCTTGAAAAACCCATTAGAATTTTAACCCAAATAAAACAAAGCCCACTAGGTTTAGGTTTAAGGCAAACTCCAAAATTGTCACATTACAAAAAAGCATGTAAAGTCATAAAAAGTGCTGTAACCCTGCATGCACAAACTCACATCTATACACACAAGTTAAACTCCCAGAACACTGATGAACAACTGTGCATCTTCTCCCTCTCTTCCCTCAAAATTATTTTTTCAAAGAAGATATTCACATATCCTTTTTTCTTTTCTCTGCCAGCTGTATCTCAAAAATCTTTCTTTTATCTGCTAGACAGATATCTATCTGTTTCCTCTGTTTGTTTTTCTCTCACATTCCTGCCTTATTCCTAGCCCAATGGCTGTCTTTAATGTCTTCTCCCATCTTAAATCCTTTCATTTTTTCTTTTTAATTTTCTCCAGGCATAGATTTTTGGCCTCTCTTGGCTTCCTAATTGTATACCTCCACTAATTGCACTATTAATTCATCAAAGTCTAGTCACAAAAACAATTACTTTTTCTTAGAAAGCAAATGTATGTGGACATTGGCCAGCATGGAGGAGGGGGACAAAACAAATCTGTAAAAACTTACACTTTAATATAGATGTTATTGTTATCACATCTGGATATATGTAATTATGTCATTAATTTTACCTCTTCTTTTATTTTGGAACACTTGGTGCCCTAGAATATTCAGTCAAACCCATTCTTCCAGAAGTTTTTCATTTAAAACAATACCAAATTTAGAATTATTAATCTCAGAGGTATCAAAATGTATAACATAACTAAGATAATATTTATGTAACTTACCTGATGTATTGAGGATTTCAGTGGGAATAAATCCTGCCCACAGAGGATTGCTACTTTTTAATAGTGAGACTTCATCTCTATTAGTTTTAGTTTAGTTATTTGTAATTGGAGACATATCAGTCTCAGAAATTTGCAACTAAATGTTACAATGTTTATGAAATTACTTGAGAATTGTTAAATTTTAATCCAATGCAAGCCATTATATAGCTCTTGATCACAAAGCCAAATGATGTTAAATGTATTTATTGGAAACCAGCCTTTTTCATTTCTTTTTAGGTATGCTTTTAGTCATATTTTTGCTATTTGGTCAAGCATTCTGTATGATAATTTAATGCAACAAGTAAAGAAATAAGAGAATTGACTTTTGAATTAGATTACCTAAATTCAAATTCCGAATTCTGCCACTTATTACCTATAAGATTTAGAAGGTGTCATTTAACCTCTTTATGCCTCTGAATCTTCATGTATGAAATGAAGAAGAACAAGCTTCTAATTTCAAGTGTCAGTGTGATAATTTAATGCTTTAAAATATGCAAAATAATCCCTGGTTGCACATGGAAAGTGTTATATAAATTACCAGAAATAACAAAGAGATTACTATCTGATATGAAAAAAATCAAAAGTCTATATTGCCAAAAGTATACTGAAAGTTAACAATTTAAACTTCATGTATTTGTAATTAAGATAAATTTTCCAATGTATTAATGTAGATTTTCCAGTATTTGTTATACTTCACTATATGTTACAGGAATCATCATTTAATAAAAGAAACAGGATGCGAGAACAGATAGACAGCAGTTGAAATCAGTTTAACGTTAATCAAGTTACCTAACATCTCTCTTATTTTTTGGCATCTGTAAAATAATCATAACAATGAGTCGAGACTTTGTGAGGTTAAATATGAAGCTCTTCACACTGTTTCTGGCAAATGCGTTATAAGAAACATATCATTTGAGCTATCTTCTCCTGTTGTTGAGTTTTGTGTATATGTGTTCTTTTTAGTAATAGTCATAACATATGTCCCTAGGAACTTCAGACTCACCTTCTTAATTTCATCTGAAGAACCAATCTCAATTATTAAGAAATGATACTTTAAAGAAGTGGTTCATGATTTGTGATTCTGGGCTCCTACAGGCCCACAAAGTTATTTCTCCAAACTCAGATGTACACTCAGCCTGGTCAGCTGATGACTGAATAAACAATACCTTATACATATGAGTATTAACAACATTCAAAATCATTTAAAAGCATGACTTTTTATCATTATACATCTCTCAGGAGACAATAACAACATTTTCATCTTAGGAGATAGTAAAATTGCCTGTGAAGACAAATCTTCATCCTAAAAATCTGGAAACCACTAGTCAAAAGACGTTCACATCAAAGCATTTCAAAGTTATTTTAAATCCTTGATTCAAAGCAGGGCTCTTATTTTAACTGTCCATCTTCCCCCACACTCTGGTTATTTTTATAGTTTTCTCTCTATGCTCTGATTTTATAGTGTGACTGCTCATGCATATTTGTTCCAGGGCTAGGTTTCTAATATGCATAGAATCATGCACTACCAGAGTTAAAAAGGACTTTAAAGTCATCTAGTCCAACTAGCCATCAGATGCATGAATTATTCCTACTTATGTCTACATCCGTTCTCCTGGTGCCTTAAATATACCCTAGACGTTAGCCCTATAGCCAAACATTAACTCTGACTCTAGATGGAATTCTTAATTCATCAGCACTTTTAAAACTTCCCACTTGTAACAAGAATCTCAATTAAAGTGTATTTAACCGCTGCCTTCACAAGATGACCGATTCTGTATCATTTATATTGAGCTAGCTCATCATCAGTACCCAAGTCACTCTCGTGTACTAAATTAGATGCTGAGGGAACTACATTAACTCTTTGCGACCACTAAGTCACCATTAGTGTACTGAGATTAGGAACTGTAGTAAAGAGTTATGCACCAGACACAGGCATGAATAACAGATAGCTTGGCAAGAAGTAAAATATACAGAGCCAGAAATAAAAGACCTTTGTAAGAATGGTGCTTTTTAGTACATGTTAAGTACAAAAAAGAAACAGATTATTAAATAACATGAGCCACCATTTATATAGATTTCATCAGAAATTTAAATCTATATAGGCTTTCACTCTCTGAAGCATTACATTAAGAGAGTTGTATTGCCTGATACAGATCTCATATTGACAGAGATGTTGTGATAATGACAGTCATTAAAATAACTGCCCAGTCAGACTTAAAATGATAGACATTAAATTTGTGTTGATTAACCATTAACCTCCTTTTAAAGTTTTTAGTGGTATAAAATAAAAAGTACTGAATTAAATCTTTTTTTCTTTCTCTTCCCCATTTTTTATATGAATCGTATTATTCAAGCAGATTTACAATTGACATTAAAATAATGCATGATTAAAATATCCGTTATACTTATACAGACTAGACCCTTTTCTAATAAGTTTGGATATAAAAATGAGAAATATGTTTATTCACAAAATCTTCCCATCTTTTGCATTCATTGCTGTTGGATATTGAGTATATTACACATAGCCTAGCATCAATTTAATCACCAAAATTAAAATGCTTTCTATAATAAACACTGCAAAAATTTGAATCTTCTGGTTCCTGTAAATTGAATTGATACATACCTTATTTAAATAAACATTTCAGTAGTCACTTATTTAAATCATTTATTAGAAAGCTCTAGGAAGTACATGAATTGTAGTTGTAAGAAATGAAACTGATGTGCAAAGTTATTAACGTCCTGAGACACTTTATAAAATGATCATTTGAATATTCTCTTTATTAGTATTAGTTTTCTGTTGCTGTCATTGCAAACAACTACAAATTTAGGGGCTTGAAGAGCACATTTTTTAGCTTGCATTTCTGTAGGTCAGGAGTCCGAAAGTCTAACACAGGTTTCACCAGACAACTATTGAAGTGTCTGTGGGCTTCATTTTTCTCTTGAGGCTCCAAGGGACAATTTCTAGATTAGTTGGGTTGTTAGCAGAATTCAGTTCTGTAAGGTTGTAAGACTAAGGACATCAATTCCTTGTTGGCTACTGGCTATAGCCTTTCCCAGTATCTAGAGGTTGCTGCCCTCCATGACTGTTGGCCTTCTTTCATTATCAAAGGCAGCCATATCATGTTCTTTCAATACTTCAAATATATACTTCTTTTTCATTTCAAATATCTTATTGAGCCAAGAATGTTTCTCAATTTGGAGGATTCATGTGATTATATTGGGCCCATCTGTATAATCCAGGATAATTTCCTTGTTGGAAGGTCTATACTTGTAATCACATCTGCAAAGTTCCTTTTGCATGTTAGGTAAAATGTTGACAAGTTTCAAAGGTTAGGGTGTGGACTTACTCGGAGGGCGATTATTCTGCCTACCATATATCTCAAGAAGTAGGTGGCAGTTTCTGAACATTCTAGGACTACTAATATTGCATCATGGGGAGAAATCCAAATTCAAAGACTTTACTCAAAATTTTTAGCCTCTTGATGGCACCCAGAGTCAACTAATGTCCCTAGGGAAAAAAGTGGCTGCAGATGATCAGCTCACATCTCGGTTCTGCACACTATAGAATCTTAACACTGCTCATTCTCTTTACTTCAGCAGAACTATGACCTTTTCTAACACAGGTTTTTTTTTTTTTTTTTTCAGTTTGTTTAAGCAGGAACATTTGTCACGAATATTTTCACACTGCACTACAAAAGAAATCTCTAAGCATGTGTTTTAATTTATGTAAATGGTGTGCCATCAAACTTGATTTGTTTCTTATTACTTTGTCCATAGAATGTTTTTAAGCTTTATTCATGATTTCTTAACTGCATCTAGTTTCTCATTTCTGGCTCTTGTAAACTAGTCTACATAGGCATCAGTTATATCTCACAAAATTATCTGTTTCCCTATTTTAGGATAACTAAGTGGCAAACCTCCTCTAACATATCTCTTTATGGTTCAATTTTGGATTTTCTCTGTATTTATAGGCAAGATATATAAGCATTTATGTTCCTTGAATAGTTCTGACAATTCCTTAGAATTGCTGTATCTCTTTACACACCTATTAGCAATGCATTAAGACTGCGGCTTCCTCAGTGTTTACCAAAATTGTTATTATATGACTTGCTCACTTTGGTCAACCTCATAACTATTACACAGAATCCTACACAAATTTTGCATATTTCTGACTTCAACTGTGGTTGATTATATTTTGATAAGCATTTTAGCAATTCAGCTTTTTTGTTATATAAATTATTACAATCTTATGTGTCCTTTGTTCTACTTGGTTTCTTCATTTTCAGATATTAATTTTATACTAATCATTTGCCAATTTTGGACATTGTAAATAACTTCTCTCAATGTATTTTCCACTTTTTAATTTGTGTCCGATAATTTTTGTTGACCACAAATATTTAATAGTTATATACTGAAGTCTATTTTTGTTTGTTTATTTCTCTTAGAGCTCATTTTTAGGGGTATTTAGGGGATCATTTTTAAGTATGCCTTATCCACTCCAGTTTTCACTCTTTCCCTGCAAAAGTAGTTTTCACACATTTTCTCTAATATAAGTATTGTTTGCTGCCGTCTTTTACAATTAGTATGATCCACCTTGATTTTAATATTTAAAGTTGACCTGAATATTTGCAGATTTGTAGTTTCCATATTAATTTTAGAATAAGTTATTAGTGCCTCAAGTTTTTTTAAGAATTTTGATTGAGATTTAAATTAAATTGATTATTTTGACCCATCAATAGACATTATACACCTCTCAAATTATTCAGCTTTTAGCATTTAATACAACTTTAACATTTTTAATACAAAATTTACATTTTATTAACTGAATCACTACATGTTTTAGTTGATATCACATATTAATTATATGTTATTATTTACAACTATACCACAATGTATATTTATAAATATGTATATGCTAACACATCTGATTTGGTTTTATTTTCTAGCAATATTTTTATGTTGCTATCTTATCTGGCAAACTTGTTGCAACTTTTATTAGTTCTGCTATTTGCTGGTACAGTAGCTGTTCTAACTGATCCTCATTTCATCCACAAACATTGAAAACTGTTGACCTTTCCTTTTCATATCTCATGCTCATTTCTTCTTGCTTTATTTATTTGGCAAGCCAGAGCTTCCAGTTTTGCATTTATCATTCATAAGAAATGATAACAGGTATTCTTCTCTTGTTTGCAAGTGATTTAACATTTTTCCGTAAAGTATGATGTTTAACTTTCATTATTTAGTTCAGATAGGCTTTATCTCTAGCATGATAAGACCTTTTATTATAACCACTTTTGTTTCTGTAATGTCTTTTCTCCATTAATTTAGATAATCTTATTATTTTGTTCTCCTTCAGCCCATCATTTGGTAGATTACACCAACAGATTTTCTAATACTAAATCATCCTCCCTTTTATTTGATTATGATGAATTATTTCAATTACATGATTTTATCTAGGTGAGAGTGTTAAAATATTTCTAAAGGAAAGAATTTTTTTTTTTTTTTTTGAGATGGAGTCTCACTCTGTTGCCCAGGCTGGAGTGCAGAGGTGGAGTCTCAGCTCACTGCAACCTTCACCTTCCGGGCTCAATTGATTCTTGTGCCTCAGCCTCCCGAGTAACTGGGACTACCAGTGTGCACCACCATGCCCAGCTAATTTTTTGTATTTTAGTAGAGACGGGGTTTCACCACATTGGTCAGGCTGGTCTCAAACTCTTGACCTTAGGTGGTCCACACACCTTGGCCTTCTAAAGTGCTGGGATTACAAGTGTGAGCCAAAGTTCTGAGCGAAATATTTTTATAAGTGAAATAAATGGTCCTATAACAGTTTTTCATTTATATGGTTTTAGAAACTGGTTGTTTTAGATTAATAAAACGAGTTTGAAATCCTTTCCTTTATTTCTGTTTTGGAAGTTGCACATGTAGGGGTTATCTTGAATGTTTTGTAAAATGCACCTGGTAAGCCATCCGAATTTGAGGAAGTTTGGTTTGGTATGCTTTTATTATTAATTCAGTTTTTCAAGATTTTTAAATACTAATTCAAGTTTAATAATTTTTCTACAATACAATAGAATTTATTTGACTAGGTTTTTCTTGGTTATCTTCCCTTTTAGTGTATGTATTGAATTTTTGCTTCAAATTTTTTTGACCTAGAACTAGAGAACATTTTGCACTTTTTGCTTCTGTTTAGCAGACCTAATGCATATCACAAAACCTTCTTTAACAAAAAGTAATAAAAACCAACTCTTCTAAATTTTTATTTTATCTTCTTCCTTTTGATACCTTAGTACCCAGAGTGAATTTTTATTTTTATTTTTCCATTCATGACTTTTCAATATTATCTTAGCAGTCGGATCAGTCTGTTTCTCAAGAAGTAGGAATGAGAGAATTAAGTAAAATACAGTAGTCTCTGTTCTCAAAGCCAAGTGGTGACAAAGAACAAACCAAAAAAAGTGAAGACTGACGTCTCTACTAAGGGATAAAGAAGGAATATCTGGCCTCCCAGATTCTTACTTGAAGTTGGCAGCTTTCACCTAGTCATACTATAATTCTCTTTGCTAGTAATAGAAATGGCAAGTGAGTAGAATGAGGCACTTCAAGATGATTTGATTTCATTTGTTTGTTTGTATAGACATTTTGTTTGTTTAGTTGGTTGGTTAATTTTCACCTCAGATAGGAAGACAAGGCAAGCTCTACTCTTGGCTGCTTTCACTGGGATGTCACCCAGCATCATGGAAGAGGATTTCCCAAATCTAAACAGTTGTATGACCCAGAATCTGAAGTCTTCCTACCCTGACTCATTCTTACTCCAGCAAAGTTGAGAATAGGGAAGGAGAATCAGACATGATCAAGGTCCTTGTTGTTAAACACTTCTAATTTATGTTTTCTTTTTCCTTTGTTGTTCTTTTAAAATATTTACTGTAATAGATTTTAGATACATTCAAATCACATAAAATAAAATAATGAAATAACTATAAAAACACATCATGAAGTATAACATTTTTCCACACTTGTCTTTCATTTTCTAGTTCACCCTCACCATGTATTAATGCAGTTAATGTTGCTTGTGCCTACTTCCATAGATATTCTATTCATGTAGGTACATATATGCATGTGCTTTGAGTGATAAACATTATCATATTATGCTCAACTATCTGGCACTTGCCTTTTTCCTATTTATATTATATTTTATTGCATGACCATTTATATCTGCAAAATTGAGCAATTTTTAAATGGTTACATAGAACACATTCAATTGTATGAATATTCCATAATTTATTTAACCAGACTTTTAATGATGAACATTTGCACTGTTTCAAAATTATAGAAACACTCCAACGAGTATTGTATATGACTAGTTGTGAATATATAAAATTACATTTCTGATATAAATTCCTAGAAGGGGATTTGAGGCATCAAGTGGCATATAAATTGTTATAGCGGTAGCCAAATTATTCTACATGACTGTTAGATCAATTTATACTTCACTAGTTAGGTATGGAAGTACTGCTTTCTCTAAGCACTAGCAGGCAGGCAAAAACACATCATCTAATGCTTGGACACTTGCCAATTTGATAACTAAAATGATTTATTGCTATTTTTCTTGAGAGAAAATATTTAAAATTGGATTTATTTGGGTATAATATACATAGAGAAAAAACTACACTTTGGATTTTGAAACGTACCTTTTTCTGAGTTTTCAGAAATATATAAAGTTGTGTAGTCACCACTACAATATAAGCATTCTATCACCCCAAAAAGTTACTTTGTGTCACTTTGTAGTCATTTTCCTCTCCCACCTTCAGTCCTTCATCTGATTTTGGTTTCTATAATTTTGCATTTTTCAACGTGTCATAAAATTTTAATTGTATGTAGCCTTTATTGTGTGGTTTTCTTTCGTTGGGTATAATGTTTCAGATATATCTATGTTGTTGCATTATCCATTCATTTTTTTAAAAATTGTATTCTGTACCACAATTTTTTATGCATTTGATCAACAGTTGAAAGACATTTAGTTTGTGTTGAGGTCTGGATAATTAAGAATTAAGCTGTTATAAATAGTTACATAGAGGTCTTCAAATGGATATATCTATTTCATTTTGGATAAATATCTACCAGGGTGTTTGCTTAGTGTAACAATAATGATACATTTAATTTTAAAAGAAAATGTCACAATATTTTTCTAAGTGGCTATCATTTTGTAGGCTTACCATCAGTAGTGAGCATTTTGGCTGCTTCCAATCATTGCCAGCACTTGGTATCGAAAATTTTATGTTTTTAAATCATTTTAATAGGTGTGTAGTGGTATCTCAACTGATCTTAGTTTGTATTACACTAACAACTAATACTGGCTGTTATGTGTGTATGTATACGTATAATGCATCTTGTTATATATTTATTTGTCAGTGAAATCTCAGCTTTGGTGGAGAGTCTGTTCAAACCTTTTATCCCTTTTCTTTTTACTGGGTTGTTTCTTATTATTGATTTTAAAAGTTGTTGTTTCTGTTTTGATTTTTCATTTTCTGGATACCAATCTTTTATCAGTTATATGTTTTTCAGATATTTTATCCTGAAAGTAGCTTATTATCTTAATTTTCTTAATGTCTTTTAAACAGTGGAAATTTTAGTATTAATGTAACCAATGTGTTTTTTATTTTTTAAGGTTTTACTATTAGACATGATTCTGTTTTATACTTAATAATTATGGATATATTTTCAGATTACAGCCCTCGGCTTCAGACCTCATTTAATTGTTATCGCCTTCTCACAGATTCTACCTCCAATTACAGTCACATTGTGGGTTAGGACTTCCACACAAGAATTGGGGGAAACAAGCATTCAAACCATAACAGAGATACAAGGTGGGGTATTTTATACAGAGTAGTTACAAAAAGGCTTTCTGATAGGATGACATTTGAGCTTAAAAGTTAAGGCAATAAGGGAATGCAGTGGCTATCAGTGAAAGAATGTTCCAAGTCAGAAAGACCAGTAAGTGAAAAAGTCCTGAGGCTGAGATGAGGCCTTGCTTTCTGCACAGAAAAAAATATATAGCATGAGGACCAGCCTGAGAGCAAAGAAGAAAAGAGGTCGGAGGTAATATCAGAAAAGTAGTAAGAATTAAGATCATATAGAGAGCCATTCTCTATAAATTCTGGGTGAATTCGTCTGATTGAATATTCTACACCTTCTCATCTATCATATCAATTTTTATGCAGAGTATTGAACAAAATTACTTCTTATAAATTTTAACTTCTTATATTTGTGATTTTTATATTTTCATTTATAATGTTATACTATTTAAGATTTCTACATTTTTCTTTGATCAGCTCACATTTCATTTACTTTTTGTTAGTACAATGAACCAATTCATGTATCAACTTACTGATTCTTCCATTTTAATTCTAATCTATTAATATTCACTTGACATTTGCCCAAAACTTTTTGCTTTCAGGCTTTTCCTAAATTTATTGCTTTTTCTTATAGCACCTAATTGAGGATTGAATTCATTTATTTTCAGTCATATGACTGCTTCAACAAAATTTCATTGGTTTTTAATATGTAGTATTTTCATTTCTATTAATATCTCCCCCAAAATTTTACATCCTGTGTATATTCTAAAACAAAATTTCTGTGTATACAAAAATTTTATTAATTTGTTTCATATGATATCTTTTTCCTAACTATAACACATCTTCAACCTTTTTTTAACTTTAGAAAAGAAAATAGTTTGATCATATTTCCATGTTTATTACTGAGATATTCCTAAGTTTTGTGTCTGTTCCTTGAACATTTGAGAGAAGAAGTAGTTTGTTGTCTGCCTCTAGGATATAGAATTCAATATACAAAAAGTAGTTCTACTTTTTTATTATTCAAACATTCTATATTTTTACTTGCTTTTTGTTTATTTGAATTGTCATGCATTAAGAGACATGAAATAAAGTCTTATACGAGTAAGCTGTGCTACCTTCTTCAGTGCTAAATTTTCTTTATAATACTATTCATTCCCTTTATTTTATATTTTTCCAGTAAGAAAATCAGCTTTATGAGAAAAGAAAATGTGTTCTTTTTGTTTATTATATAACCTCAAAGCCTAGAATATTGGCTAACATATGAAAAATGCTCAATAAGCAAATGAATAGTGTGATATTATTTGGAGCACAAATATTCACAACAGATATATCATCATTTTGATGATATATTAATGACTATGTATTGTTATCATTTTTAGTGTTTTTGTTCTTAATACCATATAATCTATTATTAAGAAGGTGACCCCTAATTTCCTTGAGTTTCAGTTTTTGTTTTCTTTTATTCATTGAGCTTTCCTCTTTCACTTTTTTCCAACTTTTCCAAGTCATTATTATAGATGTGTTGCTTGCAAGTAATATGTGATTAAGTTTTGTTTTATACTCTAATTTGAATGATCTTTCATCTTAAGTGAATGATTTTACCTTATTTACCTGAAAGAGATTGGTTCTTTGTTCAGTCAATTTATATGAACTCTTTTCATATTTCTTTTGGATTTTATTATTTAATAAAATCTGTGTTTTCTTTGATTTTTATATTGAATATTTATTTCTTCTAATAGTTTCAGTTGTTTGCAATCTGTTGTGTCCTTCTGGTTTTAAACTATTATTGTTTCCCTAGGTTCAAAATGGGAAATATTGATATATCTCAGAAAATACTAGATAATCCTTTAAGAGATAGTATTTTCAATTTGACCCTCACAGAATCATAGGCTATTAGATCAGAAAGGAACATCAATCTAACCACCTCTCTAGTGAAAGAAATACTTCCACGTCATACTTGATAAATGCATGCCTCCTGATTGAATGCCCCTCCAGTACAAAGAGCTCACCATTCTAAGACAGCCCATTTTTAATGTTGGGGGAGTTCCAATGTTTATCATGTGTTTTTATCTATTAAGACAAATTCAGCTTCAAGTAATATTCAGCCTCTCATCATAGTTCTCATTCTTATCAAACACTCATGTAACTATCTCAGACCTTCCTACTCGTTTAGCAATTCTTCACAAGTAATGCCAGCCTTATCCTTAACTATAGCAAACACCAGCTTTTATATAGTCCAGTTTGTCAATGTTCATGTTACACATGACATTCAGGATAAAACTCACTGTTGCAAATATATCCTACACAATAGAGAAAAATGTAATATAATTACCTCATTTAATCTATATATTATATGTGTTAGTATAATCTATAAAAAAATTCTAATTTTGTCAGTACCCAAATTACAAAAGTAGCTCTTATCCTTTCAAACACATCAGAAGAAAAAAAAATAGGCAATAACAAAAGCAATGTTAATAGACTTTCTCTTTACTTGACCATTGAGGAAGAAGACAATTATTGCATTAAGTAGAATATAATGCATATCTAGTAAGATAAACTTTCTGGAAGATAAAATATTGATAGGATCAGGCAGAGTGAAGAAGAAATATGAGCCCAGTTCAGTATGGACAAGGAATGCGATAGCCTGTGATTTTAAGAATATTCTCCAACAGAGCCCAGAAAATATCCAAGTTTGGAGAAGCAAGGCTTAGGAAAAAATGTAAATAGGGAAAGGTTAAGGACTTGAGTAAATTTAAGCATTTTTTAACTCTTAAACTATCTTACAAACAAAGCTTCAGAAAGCATTCCCAGTCATGAAATGCCAGAGATTATGTAATATTCAAAATGGAGGCTCTGTCACAGTGTTTCTAAAATTATCCCTAAGAAACGTTGAGTCAACGTTTCTCTATCAAGTAATAGTACCCCCCCCAAAAAAAAGGAAACAGGGAGAGAGGATCCAACTTGTTTTTTCAAATATGCAAATACATTGAATCTATGCAATAGAAGCTACCTGGCAATGGTAAAGAACATATTCAGATGAAAATGACAGTTGCCCAAATGAAAACAAACAAGAAGTAGGCAAACAGCAATCTGATTATTGAATGTTGCAACGTTCTCATCGTTATTTAGAGAACTGACTTAAAATAATATGGCAGAAAGTGGAGAAAAACTTTGATGAAGTTACAGGAATGAGGAGTAAAACAATATGAAAAACTGGATCACCATGTACATGTACACACACCCACACACTATTTTTCCTAGTTCGAACTCCCAGATATTTTCAAGAAAGTTTGACAGTTTTTAGTATAGGAAAAAGGTGTACAAGCAGATGCAGAGATACTCAGAATATATTGATTCTTTTTAGATAGTTCGTTAATAATACTGGAGGCATGCAGCTGAAATATCTCGAGATCGTAGTGGAGGCACTCACACCCAGGGTACTAAGAGTTTTGTGACTTCTAGACCACTATGGCCCAACTTTAAGACATCTAGTACAACTGGGTCAATTTAGCCTTTTATGCCACGTTATTTATACCCACACCTCTGTACCCCTCTGCCTCCCACTTTTGTGGATCTGCCACGGACAAGTTTGCTAACAGTCTGAATGGCCAAATGTCATCAGAGAGTACCATGAAATTAGGCGTTAAGTAATGACTAATGTCATTATGAATTTAGATTTATCTAAGAAGCTCTGTCTCCTAGAGTCTCATCCCTCTAAATGGGCCTCCCTCTTACTTTCTGCCATTGACTTTGCTTTTAACATACTTGAGAAAACACAAACCTTTTGAAATAGGGCTCATTCATCTCCCCATGACAAAATCTACAAACACTGAAGTGTCTGTTTTCTGCTTCAGCATCCTCCCTTCTGTTTCAAGGAATCAAATGTTAATCTTCCTTATCATAGGTAGATCTTTTCCTCCTTGAGAGTCAATAAGGTATTTTATTTCCTCAGTCTTTTCTTTTTCTTCCTATCAACATCTCCCTATTACATTATTCTGATCAGCATATAAAACTGCTCTATCATTTCTCAAGTCAATTTATCTTAGTTTTTCTTGAATTTATATTGTTCATTAACAAAATACTTCCATAAACTTCTTCAAAAAATTGCTTACATCTCTCCTCTCAACGTTGTCATAATCACATTCACTCCTCATACCACTCCAAGTGACTTTCACCAAGGCATCAATGAATCGATTTCAATTAAAATTACTAACAATCTTCAGTTTTTCAAAGCCATAAATACATTTTTATATATTTATTTAGTAACATAGCATCATTGAAAGAGATGATTCTGTGCTTTATAAACTGTTTTTTTCTCTCATGTTCTATAACAATGTATAATTCTGACTGTCCACATATTTAATGCCTGCTCTTTCACACATTGCTTTGCAAATTTCTCCATGTTACCCAGACCTCAATATGTCATTTCTTGGTCTGGGTCCCATCTCTTCTCTATATAATGCCTCTGCAGATGGTCTAATTGTCATGATATATATAAAAAAAAATAATGAATATCAGATTTTTCTTCTCAATCTACAATTGATCTTGTTAGGTATATATACCTTCATACTTGAGCTGAAACTGCTCAGATCTAAATTCTTGACTTTAACCACCGCAATCAGTACTCTTCTAATATTTGAGTGGCTTGAGTGAAAAATATTCAAGTTACGCTTTTCTACTCCCAACTTCCATCAAGTTATGGTTTACCACAGATGTGCAATGAGAGCCCATTCACTTTTCTGTATATCCACTGCCACAATCCTATACCAAGACACTATGATTTCTTTTGTAAAAGATCGTGGTATTATTCTGAATATTTTCTTCACTATGTTTTCCTTTCATTCAAATTCATTCTCTACAGAACTCTTGGACTATTATATATGCCTATATACATATAGGTGTATATATAATATATACATTTATATTATATATATAAATATATGTGTGTGTATATATATATACACATATATATATGTGTGTGTATATATATATAAAATTTAACATACTACAATTGCCAACAGATCTTTGTGGGCTCTGCTAATCCACACAATTTCATCCAACACTCCCTCATTCACTCACTGTGGTCTAGCCACCCTCATTTCATGTAGCTCCTTGAGTCTGTACAGGGCTTTACTGTCTTAGAGACTTTAAATTGTTGATTCTTCTACCTAGAATGCTTTTCCTTTTTTCTTTTCTTTTCTTTCTTTCTTTTTTTTTTTGAGATAGAGTCTCCCTCTGTTGCCAGGCTGGAGTGCAATGGTGCAATCTCCACTCATGGTAGCCTCCACCTCCCAGGTTCAAGTGATTCTCCTGCCTCAGCCTCCCGAGTAGCTGAGACTACAAGCACCTGCCACCATACCCAGCTAATTTTTGTATTTTTAGTAGAGAGGAGTTTCACCATGTTGGCCAGGATATTCTTGATTTCCTGACTTGGTAATGTGCCTGCCTCAGCCTCCCAAAGTGCTGGGAATACAGGTGTGAGCCACCGTGCCCAGCCTAGAATGCCTTTTCTCCACAAGTAAACGTGGCTGACTTCCTATCATTATGCCAGATTCATCTTAAATTTCAACTTCGTAGCGAGGCCTTCCAGGCCATCTTAGAGATCCCCGTTACTAGCAACCACAGTTATCTACTTTTATAATATACTCTAATTTTTGAAAATTTGAACTACAATTTTAACATTATCACTCTGTGATTTTCCCTCACTTCATGTTTAAATCCAACCTCTAATTTATCATAAGAGAAAAATGATTATATCAAAATCACATTTTTCTAACACATCATTGCACTAAGCAGGAACCCAAAACATTTTTGCCACTTACTTATACATGGGAGAAATATAAACTGAAAAATTAAAATGTTTATTTACATGATTCAAGACTGAAATAATCAATGTACTAATAAAACAAGGAAACAAATGTACACAAACAGCCCCAAAGTCCTCTTTTATGAACACTCAGACAAGTATTTGAATAATCTATAATTTCTTAGTACCTACATTTCTCTCTCCTGTAAAATATCCTGGCCAACATGGTGAAACTCCTCTCTACTAAAAATTCAAAATATGGTTTTCAACCTTAAAATGATTATGAGGTTTTCTTTGCCAAATATGCATGTTCATGTTGTTTATGTCACTTGTTAAATATTGTGCTCATTGTCTGGATTCAATAAATGTTTTATCCAAAATTAATAACAAAATATTACCTTGAAAAAATAACATTTAATCAAATTAATACATGTAGAATTTTGATAATGTTAGAAAACTTCAATATATGTAGGAGGCTGTAGCATTTGATAAAGAATCCAGTGATCTCTTTGTCAGTCCTTAGAGAAAGCAAATAAAAGAGTGGAAAACATTACATAAGTTTTGTGTGGGGGGAGATGACTTTGTCTTAACATTAGTAATCTTAGGCCTTAAAAAATAATGTATTTATAATACAGAAAACAAAATAAATGTTTTAAATCTGAGTTAGTTTTTCTTTTGAAGAATAATGTTTTAGCTTTGTGAAATATGTTATTAAAATGAATTTCTGATTACCTAATAGTGTGATTCTCCATTTCATGAAGTCCTTGAATCAAATTGTATTCTAAATATAATAGTGACTCACAAATTATCTCCGAAAAACTGAAAAAATATATACAAAAAAATTAAAAGGAAAGAACTGCCAGATAATGAGAAGAAATTGCAATTTTTTTCCTTTCAAGCTACTCAGCTGGAAGACCATCCTTTCTCTACTACTATGTTCCTTGTAAATATAGTTTCCAAAAGATCATTTGTCTGTATAATCTGCACACAAAAACAAAAAAAGAAGAACCAGGAGTTACTTAATAACATAACATCGATGTTGTTATTCTCCTCATCTCTCCATTATCAACAATTTTGAAAATGGATAAATGATAAAGCGTTAAAACAATAATTTTCTGTACTATTTCTAAAACTACACAATTCATCATTCCTACATAGATTTACTTCAAAGGGTGATGAAATAAAATTTAAGGATTAGGAGATGGTGATATCCATTATAAATATTAAGAAATAGTTGAGTGTTTAATATGTGCTAAGCACTGATATAGATCCTTAGGATACAGTGGTATAGACAAACCTCAGAGATATTGTGAATTTGGTTTCCAGACCACAGCAATAAAGTGAATATCTCAGTAAAGTGAGTCACATGATTTCTTGTTTTGTTTCTTGATATGTATAAAATTTGTGTTTATACTGTACTGTAGTCTATTGTGTGTGCACTAGTATTATGCCTAAAAATGTTCATACTTTAATTTTAAAAATTTTATTGCTAAAATATGCTAATGATCAGCTGAGCCTTGAGCTCATTGTACATAACATTTTCTAGTGGTAATTGCCCAATCTCAATGTTGATGGCTGCTGACTAATCATGATGGTGGTTGCTGAAAGGTGAGGTAGCTATGTCAATTTCTTACAATAGCACACTATGAAGTTTTTACATTGATTGACTCCTCCCTCATCCACAGCATATGATGCTGTTTGATAGCATTTTACTCACAGTAGGCCTTTCAAAATTGGAGTCAATTCTTTCTGTGTCACTGCTTTATCAACTAAATTTCTGTAATAGTCTAAATCTTTTGATATCATTTAAACAATGTTCCCAACATCTTCACCAGGAGTGGATTCCATCTCAAAACTGTTTTCTTTGCTCTTCCATTAAAAGCAACTCTTCATCCATTCAGGATTTAAAACGAGTTTGCAGCAATTCAGTCACATCTTTAGGCTCCACTTTTAATTTTGATTATCTTGTTATTTCCACCACATATCCAGTTACTTTCTCCAGTAAAGTATTAAAACCTGGAGGGTCATTTATGAAAGTCGAAATCAACTTCTTTCAAACTCCTGTTAATGTTGGTAGTCTGATCTCCTCCCATGAACCATGAATGTTTCTAATGGCATCTTGAACTGTAAATCCTTTCTAGAAGGATTTCAATTTACTTTGCTTATGGCAGCTATAGCTTTATAAAATGTATTTCTTAAATAGTAAGACATGAAAGTAGAAGTTACTTCTTGATCCATGGGTTGCAGAACAGAATCTGTGTTAGCAGGCAAGAAAACAAGATTAATGAAATCTCCATGAGAGCTCTTGGGTGACCAAGTACATTACCAATGAACAATAATATTTTGAAAGGAATTCTTTCTTCTCTATACAGTAGATCTCAACTATGGGCTTAAAATCTTCCGTAAGCCATGCAGTAAACAGATGTGCTGTCATATACGCTCCACTGTTCCATCTGTGGAGAATAGTTAGAATAAATTCACCTTAATTCTGAAGGGCCATATAACTTTTGGAATGGTAGACAAGCATTGGCTTCAACTTAAAGTTACCAGCTGCACTAGCCCCTATGAAGAGAGTCAGCCTGTACTTTGAAATTTGAAGCCAAGCATTGTCTTCTCAACTCTAGCTATAAAAGTCCTAGATGGTATGTTTTTCCCATAGTAGGCTATTTCATTTCCATTGAAAATCTACTGCGTAGGATAGCTACCTTCATCAATTATCTAAGCTAGACTCTGGATAACTTGCTATAGCTTCTAAATCAGCACCTGCTGTGTGACCTTGCACTTTGTAGAGATGACTTCTTTCCTTGAACCTCAAAAACGAATCTCCACTAGCTTGAAACTTTTCTTCTACAGCTTCTTCACCTCTCTCAGAGTCCATGGAATTAAAGAGAATTATGACCTTGCTCTGGATTAGGCTTTGGCCAAAGTGAATATCGAGACTGGTTTTATCTTCTATCCAGATAACTAAAACTCTCCATATCAGCAATGAGGCTGTTTCACTTTCATGTTATTCATGTGTTTGTTGGAGTAGGAGGCACTTTTAATTTCCTTCACATACTTTTCCTTCCCATTTATAACTTGCCTGTTTGACACAAGAGGCCTAGCTTTTGGCCCATCTCAGCTTTTGAATTCCTTTCTGTACTTAATCATTTCTTAGGTCGTTTTGATTTAAAGCAAGAGACCTGCATCTCTTCCTTTTATTTGAACACTTACAGACCATTGTAGAATTATTAATTGACATAATTTGAATATTGTTGTGTCTCAAGGAATAGAGACATCCAAAGAGAGGGAAAGAGATGGAGAAACAACTTGTTGATGGAGCTGTCAGAATACACAGGACATTTGGTAATTAAGTTTGCTGTCTTATATGTTGTGATTTGTGGTTCTCTAAAACAATTATAATAGTAACATCAAAAGGCTACTCATGACAGATCACCAAAACCAATATAATAACAATGAAAAGTTTGAAATATTGGGAGAATTACCAAAATGTGACACAGAAATACTGAGTGAGCACATGCTGTTAGAAAAATATTACCAATAGATTTGCACAGTGCAGGGGGTGCCACAAACCTTGAATGTGCCACAGGTGCCACAAATCTTTGCAGATAGTGTATGTAAACCATACACTATCTGCAAAGCACAATAAAGTGAAGCAAAATAAAATGAGATATACCTGTAAATAAGGCAGACAAAGTACTTCTACTGAGGTGCTTAATTAAGGCATGAAGAAACAGATAACTAACAATTAACAGATAATTATACAAGATAATTTCCATTGAGATACATACTTGAAGAAAAAGCAAGATATAGTGCGAATGATTTTAGATAGGATGACCAAAGAGGCTTCTATGAGGAGGAAATATTTGATCTACCTGTGAATGACAAGAGGTCTATGTCAAGAAAATCTTGGAGAATGTCAGTTCATAGGAAAAGAAGAGACTTGATAATTCAAAAGAAAAGGAAAAGAAGTTCATAGGAAAAGAAGAGACTTGATAATTCAAAAAAAAAAAAAAAAGAAGGCTATTTTTGGAGTATACGGAAGGAAATAAAATGGCTACTAGATGAAGTCAGAGAAGTAAGTAGAGGCTGTTTAATGTAGGACCTTATGAGCAATACATGGTAGATTCTGAATTTCACTCTCAGGACAGTGGGAATCCATGGGATAGTTTTAAGTGAGAGAAGAGCAGAAATGATTCTGAATGCCAAAAAAAGAGTGGATTAAAAGGAGGGGGGAATAATATTGGAAAAAAGATATCTTAAAATATTATTGCAATAGGAAAGCTGCAATAATATATAAAAAGATATCTTAAAATATTATTGTAATAGTGGCAATGCAGATGGAGGGAAGTAGACAGTTTGGAGCCATATTTCATAGGCTGAGCATTTAGAATTTAACATTATGTTAGGTTTCTATCCTGATTTAAAATTTGCATTTTACAGAGAGTTCTAAAAGAAGACCTTTTATATTTTTTGTTAATTTTTATCAGACTTTTCATTTTTATAATTTTCAGATGTTTACAATTTTATTTTTCACTAAGCATGTCAACACTTTAAGATAATATATTTCATTTCAATGTGGGTACACATTTTGATGCAGGAAAGTACATGCTGTGGAGAGAAAATGTTCTTCCTTTATTTTTTATATCATGCTATCATCTTACATTGAAATTGCTCAGACTAAAACATACTTGATGACTGTTAATTGCACACTGACATATAGTTATTAGATCTTTATAAAGCTTCACCAACACATTTAATTTTAAGAAATATTCTAGAATGTGTCAAGTGGACAAAATCATGAAGGTAAGTACTGCAGTTAGGGGCTGTGTGAAAAATAAATAAATAAAGGCTGCTTGAAAACAATTACAAATTATCTTAATGAGTACAAAACTAAACTTTAGTCACTTCAGATGTGTAGCAGATAAGTAAGAACAGCCTGCCATTTCTGTCTGAGAAATTAATATTAAACTTCAGCATTCTTCCTACTCCTGTCTAATACCTTTGAAGGCCTGAGCAGATTCCATATTTCCAAGTGCATTCACTTTGTACTGAGATGACTTTTAATTCAGCCCTTCAGTTTAAATTTGTGTCAGAGTCTGAGATAATGCAATTTTCAAATATAAGAATTGAAAAATCATTATATATAGTCTAGACTATTTGGTACTATTGCGGATCATGCAATGTTATAATAGGCACACAAAACTCTGCCATTCTTTACCTGTGAACCTGTGGAAAAACCACTGAGCTTCTCTAAAGCTCTGCTTCATCATATAAAAAATGAAGAGGTTGGATTAGGTGATAAATGAGGTTTATTCCAATTCCAAGGTGTTACAATTTCCTCCATAACATTTTACTAGATTTGGAAATACTTCCCAGAAGTTATCATTGTCATAAGTATATCACATATTTAACTGGTATAAATTTTCTCTTACTCATTTGATATTATTTCAGCACAAATAGCTCATCTAGGATAGACTCTGATGATAATAAAAACTGAGCCAAACAGACAACTTGCCTATTTTGTAGTCAAGATCATCAAGTAACCTAACCAGAAAGGAAGGGAAATATACGTTTCAAGTCACATACCACATATCAACTCTGGTAGATGTGTAGTAGTTGTGGAGAGGGACTCTAAAGTATCTGTGTTCATTGGGAAAGCATTATGATGCTATTTCTGGCATGTATATGGAATGAAAAAAGATAGTATGCATGCAGGTATTCACTATCCTCATGAAAAATCTAACCATTTTTTAGTTACTCAGCCCCAGTGAGCTGTGATGCTAACCTCAATGCCCTGGGCCCTCTTCAACACCATGAACCCAAATAGAGGAGGCCAAGAACCGTCATCCTTATAGCTCATATTGGAGATGTTCAAATGCAGGAATTAATAAATAGTGACATATTCACACGGATGAAATACCCCAATATTTAGGAAATATATCCCTGCTTGCAGTCTTTTCACATTGTGTAGATTATATATCTGAAAGCAAACCTGAATACATTATAATCTTTTCAACAATTGTAACATAATTAATTGAAATCTTAAAAACTCTTAATAAGGAGGTATGGATGGTAATCTCTGTAAGTAAAGAGAATACACTATGTAACTATGTAACACATGTATATATAAAGTTGCAGATTATTCTTAGACATTAGACAGTTGGTGGGCAAATTTGCAAAGATGATATTAATGGCTCTACCATAAAGTAAGGATTAGTGTTTTTTATCCTTAAATTTGTTATTATTTTTAACATCCAAATGTATGATAATGAACTAAAACAAATGAAAATACCTATTAATTGCAAGGTTCTGAATAGCAGTAGGTAATTTTTCAGATGTTCAAGCTGTGTGCAGTTAACATTTGTGTAGAGGAACCAGACATAAATGAAAGCCAGAAATCCAGTTTGTTGCTTTCATTACTATATTACCAGGATATAGCAACCTGGATCATTTTTGATAATTTAAATATGTGATAGACAAGCAAATAAATCAATAAGTATGGTATAACTTTATTTTTCACTTATTAAAAATATTTATTAAACTTCAACTACAATATACACTTTATTTGTATTGGCAGTACAAGAATGAATAAAAGAGACATACTCCTGAATTTCTCAATAAATGACACACAGAAAAACACACACACACAAATAACAAGTACACAAATGCTATGTCCATCAATAATAACTAAAATGAATAAAGATAAAGCAGTTACTGGTTAGGCAATACAGAATAGGTGAAGGTTATTGTATTTTAAATAGAGTGATCAGGATAATCCTCTTTGATAAGGTAATATTTTTATAGAGCCCTAAAGAAGAAGAAAAAAGTAAAGTGACTACAGAGATTTATATGTGGCAATTTTTTTGTTGTATATGTTTATTTTCTCAGTATTGTACAATAAATATATATCATTTTCCAATAGAGGAAAATAGTATGATTAAAACATTTTGAAAGATACAATTAAATTTACTTCCCACTGAATACAAAATAGTCACAATTCCTTAATCTACCATTTAATGTTCTCTACAATTTAGTTTCAAGCTCTCTTCATAGGTTTTCTCCAATACTTCTGTTTTGGTAAAGTGAAATATTTACAAATTTCCATATAGTTACATACATACTTCCAAACCTTTTGTTTTTTCATACTTATTTGCCTAAAAATCTTTTCATCCTTATATAAAGTTCATTATATCAATTTAAAGACCTAGCTAAAACTAAACATCTAAATAGAATCATTTTTGTCCTCTGTAAATAATATTTTATTTTTCCATCTTTTATACTTTATGTCATAATTATTTCTGTATTTACTTATTCATTTTTTACACTATAACATACTTAAGATAGATGTCATGTCTATTTCATCCTTATACTCTGTATAATACCTAGAAAGTTCTTATAGTTGCTTATTTTCAATAAAATGTCTATCAATGATTAATCTGGCAATTGTCAAATACTAGATACCTTACAAATGCTCAAAACATTAATCACAATTTGTATACATGCTACGTTTTTCAAGTAAGTTATATTTCTGAAAAAGAAAAGTTCCTTTTTAATGTCAACAATAAATAAATATAAATGTCATTTAATAAAATTTGGCATTTTAAAATAGTTAACCAAATTGTTATCACAAAGTGTTTTTATAGCCTACTTCTTTTAAGTTTTATATTCCACTACTTCAGTGATAGAGATTATTTTCCTCTAATATGTTGGGATTATCCAAAATTAGATTTTTAGGAAAGATTTTCCAACTAAGAACAAGTTTGAAAGTTTTGATATAGATTTCTTAACATGATTTTCAGACTTTTCAGGTACATTTTTAACTATAGAGGATGACTTAGTTTTATAAATTTGTTCCTACTTGTAAATATCATGATGATTCAATTCTTTATTTATAAATATGTGTTGCATTATCTCACATTATTATTCCTATATATATAAAATATATAGGAATATAAATATACCTAAATATATTCCTATATATACGTAATATATAGGAATATAAATATACCTAAATATATCCCTATATATATATAAAATATATATAGGAATATAAATATAACTACACATTTTCTCAGAGATTATCAACATAAAAATAAACAATTAATAAAAATGAGTAAGATTTTATTTTATTTGAAAATATCTTGACTGGGATAGATTGAAAAATGGAAAGTCTTCATGTAAATACTAAAAAATACATCCTAATTGCAGTTATCAAAACTGTCAAGAGAAAAATTGATTGTAATAAAATGCATTTGACACCTTTCAGACTGAGCAGGAAAACTGGGAAGAAGGAGTAGCTGTGCATGAACCACAGCTAGAGGACCACACTCTCTTCTCAGGCATCTTCCTGGACTATTTCAAGACATTTTCATCCTTTGTTACTCTGACCCTTCACCCCTCAGAATGGAATAGTTGTGCTCAGTTTGGCAGCACATATATTAAAATTGTTAATGATACAAAGGAAATTAGCATGGTCCCTGAACAAGGATAACATGTAAATTTGTGAAGCATTTTATATTTTTTCAACAGACTAAAAAAACAACTCATAGAATGGGAGGAAATGTTCACCAACCTTGCACCCAATAAAGGCCTACTATAAAGAGTCTTTAAGAAACGTAAACAACTCAACAAGCAAACAACAACAACCACAGCAAAAAACACTAAAAATGGACAAAGGACATGAACAGACCCATCTTAAAAGAAGACATACAAGTAGCCAATAAACATGAAAGAATGATCTAAATCACTAATTATCAGAGAAATGCAAATCAAAGTCACAATGAGATATTATCTCATACTGTTCACAATGGCTATTACTAAAAAGACACAAAATAATGGATGCTGGTAAGGCTGCAGAGAAAGGCAATACTTATATACTATTGGGGGGGGAAATGTAAATTAGCTCAGCCACTGTGGAAAGAAGTTTGGAGACATCTGAAAGAATTCAAAACAAACTACCTTTTGACCCAGTTATCTCATTACTGGGCACACACCCAAAGGAAAACAGGTTGTTTTATTGAAAAAAAAAAGACACAAGCATTTTTACAATACAAAAGACATGGAATCAACATAAGTGCCCACAGACAGTGGATTGAATAAAGAAAATGTAATACATATACACCATGGAATGCTACATAGCCATTAAAAAAGTGAAATAATATCTTTTCAAGTAACATGGATGAAACTGTAGGTCATTATCCTAAGTGAATTCACACAGAAACAAAACCAAATACCACATGTTCTCATTTATAAGCAGGAGCTAAACATTGGGTATGTATGGACGTAAAGATAGGAACAATGGATACTGAAGACTGCCAGAAGTGGCAAGATGGGCAGGAAGGCAAAGCTGGAAAACTACCTTTTGAATGGTATGCTCATTGAAGCACACACCAAACCTCAGTGTCATATAATAATATACGCATGTGAAACCTGCACATGTACACCTTGAGTCTAAAATAAAAATTTTAATTATTTATAAAAATGAAATATTTCACCTTGAAAATTTCACCATGATCATTTGCTCTGGAGAATGTAAAATTACAGTATAAATATGAAGTATCTTTCTAAAGTAATAATTTGCATCTGGGGAAATAATAAAAGGCATTGACATACCTGAACTGTTAAGATGATTTTTTTAAGTGAAAAGAAAAATACCCAGAATACATTTCCTATAGATCAATCTTATATTGATTTTGAGATATAATGCAACTTTGGAAATTTATTAAATATTTAAATTCAGAAACCAGAATTTGATGTGGTAAATTCCTTCAAAATATGCAAAGCAATGAACACCCATGGAAAAATTATAATTTAAAATTGTCTGTCATTATTTAAATGCATGCAAATATGTAAGGCATATACTAGGTTCTTCAGATGTATCATATAATCTAATCCCTGTAAATTCATAGCAAGTTATAGAGTGGTGTTGTCACTGCTCACAGAAAAGAATACTGAGGGACAAGAGAAGCACTCGAGTTCTTTTCCAAATCAACTTTGTTCTTTCTTAACTTTTATTTTAGGTTCAAGGGTACCCGTTCAAGATTGTTACATAGGTAAACTTGTGTCATGGAGGTTTGCTATACAGATTATTTTGTCACTAGGTACTAGGCCTAGTACTCATTAGTTATTTTTTTCTAATCCTCTCCCTCCTCCCACCGTTCACCCTCAAGTAGACCCTAGTGTGTGTTCTCCTCTGTGTGTCCATGTGCTCTCATCATTTAGCTGTCACTTAAAAGTGAGAACATGCAGTATTTGTTCTGTTTCTGCATTTAGTTTGATAAAAATAATGGGCACCAACTCCATCCATGTTCCCAGAAAAGACATAATTTCATTTTTTATGGCTGCATAGTATTCTATGGTGTATAGGTACCACATTTCTTTATCCAATCTGTCATTGAGAGACATATAGGTTGATTCTATATCTTTGCTATTGGGAAAAGTGCTGTAAGGAACATTTGCATATATATAGGTTGATTCTATGTCTTCGCTATTGTGAAAAGTGCTGCAAGGAATATTTGCATACACGTGTCTTTATAGTATATATAAAAAAATATATATTCCTTTGGATATATACCCAGGAATGGTTGCTAGACTGAATGGAAGTTCTGTTTTTAGCTGTTTGATAAATTGCCACATTGTTTTTGACAACAGTTGAAGAAATTTACATTCTCAACGACAGTGTATAAGCATTCCCTTTTCTCTGCAACCTCACCAGCATCTGTTATTTTTTGTCATTTTAACAATAGCCCTTATGACTGGTGTGAGATGGTTTCTCACTGTGGTTTTTATTTGCACCTCTCTGATGATTAGTGATGATTTTCTGATTTTTTAATAATAGCCATCCTGGCTCAGAGCCCATGTTTTTAACTTCAATGAAGCACTGCTTTGTATCAGGCAAGATGGCATTGCATGTGAAGACACACATTTGTTTTTCACACAGAAGGAAAGGTGGAATGTGGGGCTTTTTTCCAAGTCACAGATGCTCACAGAAATAGTGTTTTGGAAAATAAGCCTGGCACATACTAACAACATATTTTTCTTTTATTATGATTGCTTTAAAAATGACTTATAAAACTGTTAAACTTCCTAGCAAATTTGTGGCTCATAAATTTATAAATACTTTCATAGTTTAAAAATACATATTTTAATTGTTTAAGTTCAGGTGTTCCACGATAGGAAATAAAAACAACTCTGAAATGTCTATTATACTTTTTATTATAATTTATTACTTATTCAGTTTTAAATATTTTAACATTTAAATTACATTTTAAACTATAATTATGGGTCCAAAGTTACATGTAGATTATTCAAGTCATAAGAATGATCAAAAGAATTGAAAAAATTAATAACAGAATTTTAAAATATCTAAAACCCATCTGGAATTATAACAAGCTTGGCAGTTAGTAAGGATTCCCTCAACATATTTGACATTAAAGAATATTATGTTATACTGTCATCAAACTACCAAATCAGTTTATAAGATGGAATCAATACAAAATTCTGAGAAGTACATGGAAGTTTAAATAAGATGACTCCTAATATTGTAATGATACCAAGCTTGAAAGAGTCTTCAAGAAACTCCTAAGCATTGGTTATATAGAACTGAAACCACCTCACAAAAAGAGGCCTTCAAAATTCATCACTGTCACTTAGAGGTAAGAAAACAGAATTTTGCAAATCAAAAAAAGCTGTATTTTTTAGTACGGAACAATATAATGAAAACTACAGTAAAATCTATACTTTAAATAAATGACTTTTGCCTTTCTCTTCCAGGTATATTCTCTGTTCAAGCCTGCCACTTATTTAGTAGCTGACTATAGGAATTTTTCCCTCTTCCACCAACAAGGATCAATCTCATGAGTGAGCTTTGACACCATGCAAGCTTGCTCTTTGTTTCTTAAATAATATATCCATAATAACAACTGGAATGTGTAGCAATAAAACACAATTTCTGGTTGGTTTATGAGCCATGTATAATTGCCACTATTAAAAAGGCTCAACATCCCTTTCCTCAGTGCAGGAAAATGAAGAGTTCCCAAGAGTGCTTACTGTTCAAAAATGTAAACCACAGGGATGATGGAATAGCTGGGTAGAAAAATCAAACAAAAAAGAATAAAATGGAAAAGCAATGTTAGGTAGCTTCCACTGCAGAAGTAAAGTGGGAATGCACCACAGCCAAAATGATTACTCATAAACAGTGAAACCCACAGAGCAGATCACATAATGTCCTTTGATAAAGAAAAAAAACTTCAGCTGAATTAAATTTAAGAGTTGAATTGAGCAATGAACAGCTTGCGAACTGGGCAGCTTTCTGAGCCAGAGTAGGCTCAGAGATTCCAGCATAGCCACATGGTAGAAGAAAAGTTATGGACAGAAAAAGAAAAATGATGTACAGAAAATGGAAATGAGGTACAGAAACAGCTGGATTGATTACAATTTGACATTTGCCTTATTTGAAGGCAGTTTGAAGTTGCCTGCATTTAATTGGGCAAAACTCGGTTATTGGTACAAGTGTAGGCTACAGTCTGGTTATGTCTCTACTTGCTATAGTTCATAATATACAGAGAAATCTTAAGGCCAAACGTAAATATATAAAGAAGCAGCTTTAGGCTAAAACTTGTTTTAGCAATTCCGACCTTTTGATCATCTTCTCAATCTTGAAAGATTGACCAAAACTTTAGTTATTGATGTCACTATCCCCACAGGCTTTGAACCCCACTTGGAAACAGTATAACAGTGGGTTTTGCAAGGTAGGAACAAGGACCAAGTAAGAGGTACCTCCTTATGCTGCAATGTACTGTTTACATGAGAAAAACAAAACCTGGTCTATTCTAGGATCTACGTGTTTCCTTAAGTTACTTAGTTTGATTATGTCCCATTTAACATGGATGATACCGTATTGGTTTGGTCTGGCCTGTTGGGGCCTAGTACATAAGCACAGTCCAAGACAATGGCCTTCCATTGCTTTAAAAAATTTCCTTTTTTTGACGAAATATGTTAAAGGTTTAAAACACTTGACATATTAAAATAGAATTCCAGGTCAACGTAAGTCATTCATTTAGCCAAAATGATAACTCAAAATTTTAAGAAAGGCAAAAACATTTCATCATTTACAGAGGGAAGATTTAGCTTTCCAAACAAATCTGTCTCTTGTCTTTCCAGACTTTTTACTGTAGTTTATTGAAAAAACAAGCAAAAATATTTCATTATCCTTTCATATCACTTGAAAATCTTATTCAAGAAAAAGCCAAATTTTACCCTTGCATTAGTGTACTGTTAATGTTATTCCATTTTTTAGCAAAATCTAATAGAATAACCTATTCAATCTTAATCAGTTTGTCCATAAGGTGAGATTCTCATAAACATTTTACAATCCTTTACAAATTTTTGTTAAGGAGCAGGTCAGTGTTCCAAGAAAAATCTGTTATGCTTTTATTCCAATGACAAGTTTATGGGGAAAATATGCACAATACTGCTTTAAATTTAGCCAATATGTTCATACACAGAATCTCTTTTACAATTAATTTTTCACAAACCTTTCACAATCTGCTCAAACATTTAGCTTTGTCCTATCTAATTTAAAATAATTTTTTAGTCCTCCAAGGCAAAAATTTACATTCATATGCCTACTTGTAATCTTTTAGTAAAATAACATTTCACTCTTCTTACACACCTTGCATGTAAAACTGTTTCTTCAGTAGTTTCAAGTACATGTTACACTGTTAACTCGTAGCAACTTTTGGTGAAAAGTCTGGTTAGTAAGCAATTTTAATTATGTATTAGGTTTGGAGCCTAGGACATGAGACAGAAGTGCTAATAAGGTCTGACTCTTTTGAGCATAGCTAGGGGGATGGCTAATTTCACATGTCCCCAGACCTAACCTAATATTTGACCTGCCTGATTTAGACCAAATGTCTTTATTTTACCTATAATCTTTAGAACTCTTTATTTCCTAACACTGAAGTCACATGAATTAAAAGGCATTAGTTTTGTTTTCCTGACAAAATATTTGATTTTTCTTTAAGCCAATAAATTAGAGCTGCTTTATACATATATCACAAACACAACACATACATAACTATGCAAACTGACAGAGGAAGATCCAGTATTGTAGGATTTTCATTTGCATTTGTTAATTTTTTAAATTGGCTTCGGGGTGGAGACCTCAAGGAATAGGACCAGGAAAGTATACAGTTTCTAGGGCCTAATAACTAGGCACAGATGCAGGGCAAAAACAAATCCCCAAAAATAAGGGTCCCATTTTTATATTACATTCTGGATCCCCAAAAGGAGGGAAATGCTATGGGAGAAGACAGTGCAAAACTTTTACCATGCTAAGCAACCTAAACCCAATCAGCCCATTCTGGGACTAGCTCATCCCCCCATGGCAGGTTTATCTCAGTAGAGACAAGGATATTTCCATACTTTTTGGGTGGCCAAGAGCATGCTCTTCTGATCCAAATGTGCAATGAGTCAAAAACTGACATTTGCCATCCCCAAAAGTATATTTAGCCTTAAGATTTTGAGAAGCAACCCCAAGACATATAATCATCAGATTCACCAAGGTTGAAATGAAGGAAAAAATGTTAAGGGCAGCCAGAGAGAAAGGTCTGACTACCCACAAAGGGAAGCCCATCAGACTAACAGCTGATCTATTAGCAGAAACCTTACAAGTCACAAGAGAAAGGGGGACAATATTCAACATTTCTTAAAGAAAATAATTTTCAGCCCAGAATTTCATATCCAGCCAAACTAAGCTTCATAAGCAAAGGAGAAATAAAATCTTTTACTGACAAGCAAATGCTGAGAGATTTTTGTCACCACCAGGCCTGCCTTACAAGAGCTCCTGATGAAAGCACTAAACATGGAAAGTAAATACCAGTACCAGCCACTGCAAAAATATAGCAAATTATAAAGACCATGGACACTGTGAAGAAACTGTCAAGTAATGGACAAAATAACCAGATAGGTTATTTTGACAGGATCAGATTCTTACACAATGATGAGAAGAAAGACACAACGTATCAGAATCTCTGGTACACAGCCAAAGCAGTGTTTGGAGAGAAATTTATAGCACTAAATACCCATAAGAGAAAGCAGGGGAAGATCTAAAATTGACACCATCACAACACAATTAAAAGAACTAGAGAAGCGAGCACAAGCAAATTCAAAAGCTATCAGAAGACAAGAAATAACTAAGATCAGCATAGAACTGAAGGAGATAGACACATGAAAGACCCTTCAAAAAATCAATGCGTCCAGGAGCCAGTTTTTTAAAAAGATCAACAAAATAGATAGGCTGCCAACCAGATTAATAAAGAGGAAAACAGAGAAGAATCAAATAGACACAATAAAAAGTGATAAAGGGGCTATCATTATTGATCCCACAAAATACAATCTACCATCAGAGAATACTATAAACACCTCTACACAAATAAACTAGAAACTCTAAAATAAATGGATAAATTCCTGGACACATATATCCATCCAAGACTAAATCAGGAAGAAGTTAAATCCCTGAATATGTCAATAACAAGTTCTGAAATTGAGGCAGTGATTAATAGCCTACCAACCAAAAAAAGCCCAGGACCAGACAGATTCACAGCTGAATTCTACCAGAGGTACTAAGGGAAGCTGGTACCATTACTTCTGAAACTATTACAACCAGTAGAAAAAGGGGACTCTCCCTAACTCATTTTATGAGGCCAGCTTCATCCTGATACCAAAACCTGTCAGAGACACAACTAAAAAAGAAAATTTCAGGCCAATATTCCTGATGAGCATCAATATGAAAATCCTCAATAAAATACTGACAAACTGAATCCAGCAGAACTTATCTACCACAATAAAGTTGGCTTCATCCCTGGGATACTAGGTTTGGTTCAACATATACAAATCAATAAACATAATCTATCATGTAAACAGAATCAATGACAAAAACAACATGATTATTTCAATAGATCCAGAAAAGGCCTTTGATAAAATTCAACACCCCTTCATGCAAAAAACTCTGAATAATCTAGGTATTGATGGAATGTATCTCAAAATAATAAGAGTTATTTATGACAAACCCACAGCCAATATCATACTGAAGGGGCAAAAGCTGGAAGGAATCACTTTGAAAACTGACACAAGACAAGAAGCCCTCTCTCACCACTCATATTCAACATAATATTGTAAGTTCTGGTCAGGGCAATCAGGCAAGACAAAGAAATAAAGTGTATTCAAATAGGAAGAGAGAAAGTCAAATTGTCTCAGTTTGCAGATGTCATGATTGTATATTTAGAAAACCCCATCTTCTCATCCCAAAATCTTAAGCTGATAAACAACTTCAGCAAAATCTCAAGACACAAAATCAACGTGCAAAAATCACTAGCATTCCTATACACCAATAATAGACAAACAGAGAGAAAATTGGGAGTGAACTCCCACTCACAATCGCTACAAAGAAAATAAAATACCTAAGAATACAACTTGCAAGGTATGTGAAGAAACTCTTCAAGGAAAACTACAAACCATTGCACAAAGAAGTAAGAGAGGACACAAAGAAATGGAAAAACACTTCATGCTCATTGCTAGGAAGAATCAATATCATAAAAATGAACATACTGCTCAAAGCAATTTATAGATTAAATACTATCCCCATCAAAATACCATTGACTTTTTTCACAGAATTAGAAAAGCTACTTTGAATTTTATATGGAACCAAAGACAGCCTGTATAGCCAAGACAATTCTAAGCTAAAACAACAAAGCTGGAGGCACCATGCTGACTTCAAACTACACTACAAGGTTACAGTAACCAAAACAGCATGGTACTGCTACCAAAACAGAGATGTAGACCAATTAAACAGAAGAGAGGCCTCAGAAATAACATCATACATCTACAACCATCTGATCTTTGACAAATCTGAAAAAACAGCAATGATTAAAGGATGCCCTATTAAATAAATGTTGTTGGGAAAACTGACTAGCCATATGCAGAAAACTGAAACTGTACCCCTTCCTTACACCTTATCCAAAAATTAACTCAAGATGAATTAAAGACTTAAACATAAGACCTAAAATAATAAAATCCCTAGAAGAAAACCTGGGCAGTATCACTTAGGACATAAGCACTGGCAAAAACGTCATGACTAAAACACCAAAAACCACAGCAACGAAAGCCAAAATTGACAAATGGGACCTAATTAAACTAAAGACCTTCCTCACAGCAAGAGAAACTATCATCAAAGTGAACACGCAACCTACAGAATGGGAGAAAATTTTTGCAATCTATCCATCTGACAAAGGGCTAAAATCTACAAAGAACTTAAAAAAATTTACCAGAAAAAGAAACAATCCCATCAAAAAGGGAGTGAGGGATATGAACAGACACTTCTCAAAAGAGGACATTTAAGCAGCCAACAAAGACATGAAGAAAAGCTCATCATCACTGGTCATTAGAGAAATGCAGATCAAAACCACACTTAGATACCATCTCATGCCAGTTAGAATGACGATCATTAGAAAGTCAGGAAACAACAGATGTAGAGAATGTGGAGAAATAGGAATGCTTTTACATTGTTGATGGGAGTGTAAATTAGTTCAACCATTGTGGAAGACAGTGTGGAGATTCCTCAAGGATCTAGAACTACAAATACCATTTGGCCCTGCAATCCCCTTACTAGGTATATACACAAAGGATCATAAATCATTCTATTGTAAAGACATATGCACATGTATATTTATTGCAGCACTATTCACAATAGCAAAGACTTGGAACTAACCCAAATGCCCATCAATGATAGACTGGATAAAGAAAATGTGGCATGTATACACCATGGAATACTAAGCAGCCATAAAAAAGGATGAGTTCATGTCCTTTGCAGGGACATGGATGAAGCTGGAAACCATCATTCTCAGCAAACTAACACAAGAACTGAAAACCAAACACCACATGTTCTCACTCATAAGTGGGATGGTATCTTAAGTGGGATGATACTATAAGCATGTTGATTTTAAAAGCAACATTTTATTTGAAAAAAAATGTCCCACAGTCAAAGACATTTTTAAAAATTATTGTTTTAAAAGAATGTAAATATTTTTGCTCATAATATGAATAAATTATATATGTGTGACTCAAAGTACATGTGTATATTTTATTTCTATAATTAAAATAAGACAAAATTATACTTGAAATCTGTTACAGAAAATGGTAACTATAGTGTGGTTAATTTTTTGCATTGATAGTAAGTTTCAATTGAATGCTTTTTTAAAAAATTAAAAACCCCATTTTGTAGCACAAATAATATTTTCATGTACCTGCAGTAACTTCTTATCATTAGTATATTTTCTTCTCTATATTCCTGCAATGTTCTCATCTGTGCAATAATTGTGATTATTATGCACAATTCTTTAAAAATAGTTCTTTCAAATGTCTAAATATTGCAAACGAGTTAGTGAAGGCAGTGATAGCTACTTTATGCATTTCTTCAGCATTAATCATATCTGTTACTGGCATTAAGAATCATACACTATTTTAAAAAATATATACATATGATGAAAGGTTTATAATTTTTATATCTATATGGGAAATTCTGTCAATATAATTAGCCCCTATTTTTATCAAAATTATGGAAAGTGTTATTACCATATATTCCTCTGCTGTCATTATTGGGTTTATTTTCTGGGTTTTTAATTTTTTTTGTATTGTTTTCCACAGTACAAGATTTGTTCAAGAGATAAAAGTGGGACAGGCTCCATGGAAGTCCCCAAGTAGAATCCTGTCTTAACTAAATCTGCTTTGGATACATTGTTACTGCCATAATTCAGAAACAAAAATAAAAACAATTTATTCTACAGAAGCAATGTCATTTGATATTCCTAGTCCATTTTTGTGTCCAGCATTTTCTCATTTCCACTGAATCCAGCTTAAAACACATTCACAATCAACTTCGGCATATAAGTAATTCATTACAAAATAAATTAATTAAATATTGGAAAATTTAGTTAAAAAGTATTTTTTCATGAAAAGGGGACATGGATTAAGTTAACAAAGATAAGGCAAGTGATGGGATGATTGCTCAGAATCACAATAAAAGCTCCTCGAAGGATTTTCTTGTGGACAACCTAGAGTGCACAGGTATAATTCACTTATTAGATGGCTATGAATAAAACAATTATCACTTGAAGATGAAGTCAACCCCACATTTCCAATGAAAGGAAAAGATCCAATTATTTGAAAGACTAAGCTATTTAACTAAATGCTACATCCTAGGGAACTATGTTTCTACAGTGAGAGAAAAAGTAAAATGTTGATGCAACTGGTGACTAAGAGAAGAGGATAACCAAATGTTATGCAGATTTTTAAATAATTATAATAGGAAATAATATGTCACCAAAATAGAAAGTCTTAGAAAGAGCTTATTTTAAATAATCAGCAAAATATATGTAATGTATTTCTTAATTTTCCCCAAATTAGTGTAATTATTGATATAGCATAATTAGTATGTTGTATACAATCAGAATTTAATATTTAAATAATGATTGCAGAGTTTGAATTTTGGGAATTATATATTCAAAAACATAAATTGGTTATATTAAACCTCATGTTATGAGTTAAGAAAAAAGTTTAGGAAAAAGTTCTTCAGAAAGCAGTGGGGCAATGTGGCCTTTTATATGATTAATTTCTAAGCTGTCACTAAAAGAAGAATAATAAGTTTGCTATAAATATGCATTTGAAGAAAAATGGGAGTTGATATTTATTTCTGAATAGCTTTGTGAAAAATGGCTTCTTTGATTATTTTAAATATAACATTTCTTATTCTAAATTAAAGAAAAGATTTTTCATGGTGCAGTGGGAGAAAAATAATTTATATTGCCATTTCTCATTTCTATCCACAAATGTCTCTCTCTCCAGCATAACTTTCTTTATTAACTGGGCTAGATTTATAATGATTTTTTATTTGCCAAATAAGTTCAACAAAATATGATGAATTGCTACTAGTGAGACTGGTTCAAATATATATATATGTATATTCAAATATATATGTGTGCATATATATATATATATACGCACACATATATATTTAAAGTATATATATATACTTTTTACTTCCACAGTTAGATGGCGATATATGTATATACACACATATATATGTGTGTGTGTATATATATGTGTGTGTGTATGTATATATATATAGATAGATAGAGAGAGAAGAGAGAGAGAGAGAGAGAGAGTCATTATATACAGACCTCAAAGATCTTCAGGCATTTTAAAGATGGCACACCATATGTTTCGAGCAATAGCAAATAATAACAATGTATGAAACTTGAGATTATAAAGGAACTGCAGGACCTTGAAAATAAATCTAGAAAAGAAAATTTACTGCTCTTCCAAAGAATTTACTTCTTTGACACTTGATGAAGGACACTTTTTTGACAAGGAAAATATTTTCTTGCATCAAGTAGTTCTAATTTAGACGTAATCAAAAGAATATTTGGAGGAAGGGGTGGAAAAAAGCAGTGATTCCAGAACATCATGTTAAATTTATGTTGTCACTAGAAAGGCTTAAAAACATTTCTGATTATATTTTTAAGTTGAAATAACTAAAAAAGGCCCTTTTTAGCCTGTAGCAAATCAGTGCACTAAATATACCCACGTTAGCATTGTACAAGACAATATGTAATACTTAGTTTTAGTGAGACAATGAAAAGTAGAAGACAATGAGCAGATACAGGAATGGAATTATCAACATTACTATTGTTAGTAGGAAGCATTTTGTCATTTTAAGGTTATAATTCAACCTTTTTCAGGCATGTCAGATATAGACATTATAAAGCACCTGTATCAAATATGATCTTTTTTAAAATAATTTATTTATTTTACTTTAGGTGCCTACTATATATATGGCATTTCTCCCCATGTTATCCCTCCCCACCCTCCCCTCCCTCCCCACCCCCCATTGTCTCTCCCCTACCCCCCCCCCCCCCCACAACTGTCCCCTGTGTGTGATGCTCCTCTCCCTGAGTCCACATGTTCTCGTTGTTCAACACCCACCTATGAATGAGAACATATGGTGCTTGGCTTTCTGTTCTTGGGTCATTTTGCTAGAATGATGGTTTCCAGATTCATCCAAGTCCCTACAAAGGACACGAACTCATTGTTTTCTTTATGGCTGCTTAATATTCCATGGTGTATATGTACCACATTTTCTTTGTCCAGTCTATCATTGATGGGCATTTGGGTTGGTTCCAGGTCTTTGCTATTGTACACAGGGCTGCAATGAACATACGTGTGCATGTATCTTTATAGTAGAACGATTTATAGTTCTTTGGGTATATACCCAATAGTGGAATTGCTGGGTCAAATGGAATTTCTATTTCTAGATCTTTCAGAAATTGCCACACTGTCTTCCACAATGGTTGAACTAATTTACACTCCCACCAACTGTGTAAGAGTGTTCCTATTTCTCCACATCCTCTCCAGCATCTGTCTCCTGATTTTTTAATGATAGCCATTCTTTTTCTAAGAGTACTACCCCGTCTACATTTACCAGTTGACATTCAGAGCTCTATCAGAGCCCTCTGTTTCTGTTATCAGCACAGACTCAGGGGTTACTGTTTTATTTACTGAGTAATGATCCTTAATTATCTTTATTTTTATGCTCAAATATGATCTTAACAATTTTTTGTATGAAAAATAAACTCACAAGTCCTCCTGAAAATAAGATAATTTTCCAAGCACTGACTTCTTTGAATTACTTTTGAAGAAATTTTGATAGAGATTGGCTATTACTCAGATTCTCAAGGTCGAATTAAATATATTTGCCAACACAGCAAATGGGTGGGAGAGCAATCTAACTGTGGAAGTGAAAGGAATTTAAACTATCAGGAGTTGGAAATCCTAACTATCTTTGAACAAAGTGCTCAATTAACACAGAAAATATATAGTAATCTTTTTTGGACTAAAAGAGTCAATAAACTTTAAAAATTCAATAACCTCCTATTTCCAGAGATTTGGAGTTAGAACTTTAAATATTTATTAATAACAACTTTAAAATTGCATTTAGTTAGCCATTGTTGAATGAGAAATTAACATTTCTAGATGTTAGAACTAGAGCTTAGAAATATCATCACTTGGATATTGATCTGGCCAGCTACCACTCGAGTGAAAATGTATTTCATGAGATAATTTAATTTTCATTGAGTGTAATTTGTGCAAAGATGTAGTGACTTGGAAAGCTTTTCAATGTAAAACATCTTAGGAAAGAAGTTATTGCTAACTAGACTTGAAAGAGCTAATGAATCATTCACTGGAAAACTTCACTTGAATTGGAAATACAACATCATTTTAGATATTGCCTTTTTCATTTAAATGCTGGAATTAATTGTAAAATAAATCTCACACATTCTCATTAAGTCCTAAAGAAGTGTGGTAGGATGCAGTTTACTGATACTTAAGACAACCAAAGAACAATTTTCACACCTCATTGCTACACATAAAGAGAGGTAAAATAAATCTGAGACACATGATAAGAGCCCTTTAGGCTCTTTGATCACTCATTATGTGGATTTTTCTCTTGTAGTATCACACTGATTTTCTGCTTTAAACACCAGAACTAAAAATAATTCTGATCATATGTAAATGTTGCATGTATTATAGGAACTCAGGTAAATGCTTGTAGCTCAAGTGATTGAAACAGGTCTTAATTTTTCATCTGCACAGTCTTCAACAAATCATATTTCCCTAGTCTTGTATTTTTCATCAATGTTAATGGGGCCAATGGATACATAATTGCAGGATAATTAGGATATTTGATTAATCAATATATTTATTTCAATCTCAAATAATAACAGCTCAGCTTTCTCTCACTATCTTGAATTTTAAAAATAAATAAATGAAATAAAGTGTTAACAGGATATGTTTATTTAGATGTATGAGTATACGGGTATATAGATAGAGAACATGAGTTCTGTTTTGTGCTTATTAAAGTAGAAATTATACACACAACTTGAAAAAATTATTTAGAAAATTGGTATAAATTTAATTTAAAAAAATCCTTAAAATATTAACTTGAGGTGTCTCTGGATTACAAATATTACAGGAAATTATCATTTTCAGTCTATTACAATTAACAGTATGCACTTTGTAACAGGTATGAAATCATACTGTTCCACTCCACCACATGTGAGATGTTTAGCGATGTCTTATTTCCCTAAGCCACAATTTGCACATGTAAAAATTGAAATAATACTAGTTACTGTTTCATAGACTTGCGGTGCTAATTAAGGTAATACTATCAAAGCTCTTAGCTGAGTTCCTGACAAAAGATCAATAAGGAGAATCTTTTCTTTTTTTTTTTTGTATTTAAATATATAGTCAAACTAAGTAGGCAATGGACTCCAAATTATTGTATTTTGAACATTTTTCTTAGAAAAATGACTGAATAAATGGAAGCATGAATGAAGTACTCTGTGGTATATTGATATTAAGGGCAAAACCAGCACATCTATTCTTTATACATTAATTTTTGTCACATCTTGTATTTTATAATATTTATATATCCAATTGAAAATGGTATGATGATGATGAGGTTAATAATAATGGAGACTAACTGCCCAATTACCTAGAGTTAGTTTCAATTGTTATATGTACTTCATTAGCTTTCACATGAACAACAAAATTATTCATCACAATGTAAAAATACTGTTTTAATTTTCTTAAAACATTTTTATCATAGTGTAAATATTAATTATGAAAAAGTAAAAACTAGGCAACTGTGAATAAAATTTATACCTTCTCATGTAAGTTCAAGAATTCCAGAATTTCTAATTGGTGGTTTCTAATTCCTCATACCCACCCCCATTTCAAACCTCACCTCCTGTACTCCAGAGTTCCAACTATAGCTATCTCAAATTAAAAGACTAGCAAATCCTGAAAATCTTTAGCATTGACTGAAAATCCTTTTGTACACTACTTCAAATAAAAAGATTCAAAAACATGACTAAAACACCAAAAGCAATGGTAACAAAAGCCAAAACAGATAAATGGTATCTAATTAAACTCCAGAGCTTCTGTACAGCAAAAGAAATAATCATTAGAGTGAACCGGCAACAAACAGACTGGGAAAAAAAATTTGCAATCTACTCATCTGACAAAGGGCTAATACCCAGAATCTACAAAGAACTAAAGCACATTTACAAGAAAAAAACAACCCCATCAAAAAGTGGGCAAAGGCTGTGAACACTCACTTTTCAAAAGAAAACACCTATGGAGCCAAGAAACATATGAAAAAATGCTCATCATCATTGGTCATTGGAGAAATACAAATCAAAACCACATTGAGATACCATCTCACGCAAGTTAGAATGGCCATCACTAAACAATCTCAAGACAATAGATGCTGGAAAGGATGTGGAGAAAAAAGGAACACTTTGACACTGTTGGTAGGAGTGTAAATTAATTCAACCATTACGGAAGGCAGTGTGGCAATTCCTAGAGGATCTAGAAATAGAAATTTCATTTCACCCATCAATCCCATTACTGGGTATATACCCAAAGGATTATAAATCATTCTATTATAAAGACACATGCACACATATGTTCATTGTGGCACTGTTTACAAGAGCAAAGACCTGGAACCAACCCAAATGCCCATCAATGATAGATTGGACAAGGAAAATGTGGCACATATACACCATGGAATAATACCATACAGACATAAAAAATGAGGAGTTTGTGTCCTTTGTAGAGACATGGATGAATCTGGAAACCATCATTCTCAGCAAACTGACACAAGAACAGAAAACCAAACACCACATGTTTTTACTCAGGAGGGTTATGAACAATTAGAACACTTGGGCACAGAGAAGGGAACAACACTTACTGGGCTAGGTGGGGGAGGTGGAGTGGAGGGTAGGGGAGGGATAGCAGGGGAGCAGGGAGGATGGGAGGGGATAACACCAGGACAAATGCCTGATGTAGGCAACAGGGCTGGGGGGGGGGGGTACCTATGCAACAATCCTGCAGGATGCAGGATGTGCACATGTACCCCAGAGCCCAAAGTACAATTAAAAAAGAAACACACACACAAGGATGAATTGAGAAATAAATTCAGAAATTCCAGAAGTGCCTTCATTCAGAGGCTTTTTTCATTCACTGTAAGCAAATGCCAAAATGAAGATATCAGCTAATGAAGGCACACTCCAAAGTAATGTAAGATAAAAAATATATATATATATATGAAACAAGGTAAACCAGAAGTTAAATAACTTTAAAACTTCTCACTCCCAAAAGGGTATGAAATGGTAAAAGGAGTAAAGTCTAAGAGATTATTTTTAAAGGGCATTTCTTTAGAAAGTGTTTAAGAGCTGCACTCTCTAAGGGAAAGGGTTAGGGAATGCTGCATTGTAAACAGAATTCCAGAGAAAAAACTTTAATCCCATTACTTGGAAGATTTCATATGCTTATCTTTCAGCTTGGAGACAAGGTAGACTGGTGTCTGAGTCACCTGCCAAAATAATCTAAGGAGCAAAAGGCTGGTTGAAGCAACCTCTGGCATCAGAGAAAAGGCTAGGACCTAAGAAGAACTCCATTTCTCGAGTTTGTTGAAGCAGATATGAACAGATATTTCCTGTGAATCAAATACAGGCTACACAGCAGAGAAACAGCATAGTAATTTCTTGTTTCATATGCAAGAATAGGTAAGAGGTCTGAGAAAGTAAAAGGTAGATCACTGGATGTCCAGGGCTATGGCTAGGGTCCAGAGAGACAAGCCCAAAGAGATACGTTTGCCATGGGTAATGCATCACCAACATAGGCTGTCTCCAAATAAACCAGGAAATGTTAAAAATATATATATATTCTTTAAAACTGTGACACATTCCAAAGAGCACAAAACAAGATCTTTTCTCATATCTATCCTGAAAGGATTAAAAAAAAAAAGAGTGGTGATATAAAGAAAAAACAGAATTTGATGCAAAACCAGTGTTCTTAAGGAAGGTTTACAGAATTAGAGGGAGAAAAAAAATAACAAAATCCTAACCTCAGGAAACCTACAACTTGTAAAAGCAGAATTGAGAAATATAAGTTGTCAAAGAGATGGTAAAAGAGCTCATAGCAAAACAAATAAAAAACAAAAAAAAGCAAAATGGAAGACAAGAGAGGTGAATGTTTCAAGTAGGAGGAAATTATTGGCTATGTGGAACATAAGGTCATGTAATATTGGTATTAAAAAATGTCTGTTTTACCTTCTCAAGAGTAGTTCTCATGGAATGCTGTAAGACAAAGTCATTTTAAACTGGAAAATGCATTTATTTTTTACCAATGGAGGCATTTCTATAATATATTATCAGGACATTTTGAAAATTCTGATAAAAGTTATAGCAACTGTTTTTGTCTCAACACTTCTTGGCTATAAGTCCTGAATAAGTCACTTGACTCAGGGATTGTTGGACTTAATAAAAGAAGATAATTTTGCAAAAATGGCTAACAACTTAATTTACTTTTAAAGGCCTTGAAATGAATTTTTTTTCTATCAGTATGGCTTATTTAAATAGGTATTTATACATGTTTATTAGAGATTATATAATCACATAATTAAAGATTTTTTCCAGTGCCATGCAGTGACATTCAAACAATAAATTTGTTACTGTAAATGTCTAAATTTTTTTAAATGAACGTTTTTGAAAAAATAAAAATTCTAAAAATTAATTCAGCCATCAAAAACGATGAGTTCGTGTCCTTTGTAGGGACATGGATGAACCTGGAAACCATGATTCTCAGCAAACTGACACAAGAACAGAAAATCAAACACCGCATGTTCTCACTCATAGGAGGGTGTTGAACAATGGGAACACATGGACACAGGGAGGGGAGTATCACACACTGGGGTCTGTCGGGGGAAAAGGGGGAGGGATAGTGGGGGGTGGGGGAGTTGGGGAGGGATAGCATGGGGAGAAATGCCAGATATAGGTGATGGGGGAGGAAGGCAACAAATCACACTGCCATGTGTGTACCTATGCAACAATCTTCCATGTTCTTCACATGTACCCCCAAACCTAAAATGCAATAAAAAATAAAAATAAAAAAATAAAATAAAATAAAATAAAATAATTAATTCATTGAGAACAAAAATTAATTGCAAATCAATATTAAACAAAATTGTTTAACATTGATTTGCAATTAATTTTTGTTCTTAAATGAACAAGCCAATCTACAAATAAATAAGTAAAATTCTATATGATTATATAGTAATAACAAACATTATTAAGCTATTTTTCCCCCAAGGAATGACTATAACTCAATAGTACTAGTACTATTCTTATTTATATAAAATAACCCTCCAACACAAAAAAAGAGGAAAATGTAGATCATGAAAACGAATCCAAAGTACTGTATTTCAGTAATATTCTCTGAGCAACGACACCTAATTCCATGTAAGACATAATATTATTAAATTTGAAAAAGAGGATAGCAGTATGTATGACAAAATCTGATTCATGCCTAACAAAGAGTTAAGTTATAATTGGCTGCCATAATTTAAGTAAATATTTAAGTTATTGATATATTTTAATAATGTAACCAAAAAAGCATGCAAGAACTGATTTCATGCAACATAAAAACATGCTTCAAAACACTTTTTTAAATGCCACCTGTGTAAATTATCTCAAAGTTAAACAAATCTGTGAATGCAATGATATAAAGTACAAGCCAATTAACTTAGACAGATGCTAGCTTAAAATTAAATTATCATACCTTAAAGTTCAACAAAACTGCACAAAATAATCCTTCTAAGAAGGATGTTTATCTCCATGAGATTTAGAAATCATTAAGAAGAGCTATTAAACAGTTTTTTTTGAATAGATCCTAAAAATGACAAATATGTCTGATCATCCATTTTGAATGTCATGTGAGATTATCACTTATAAAATATGACTTCATATTAAAATATGTTATTTGAAATGATATTAGGATATTTTTATGTATGCTAAAGGAAATTTTAAGCTACCATCAATCAATTTAATCTGTTCAGAAAATAAAATACAAATACAAATACTATTTTTTAAAAATTGCCAGATCTTGAGATATGATTTTCAGTAAGTGTATGTATTAAGTAAACAATAGTTTATATTTTTTCTATTGGAATGTAAAAGCTTATATAATAAGAATTTCCATTCTTTTTCTGAATGAAAGTGAATATGAAAACACATAATGAAAGCAAAATTGAATAGTGGACAATAAACATACACATAGGCATATAAAATTGCATATAAACATATAAGCATTTTGTAAGTATATCATGTGTATGTATATACATTTATATCTATCATCACAGTATGTCTTTGAATCATTTATTATATTTATAGAAAGATCAATTGAGTAAAATAGAGATTCTAGAAAGACTTAAATAAATGTATTTCATTTTAAATTTTGGGGGGAGGTGATAGTAACTAACTTCCAGATAGCTCCCAATGATTCACTCTCCTCCTTTTATTCATTGCTCTGCAGTCTTTTCCCACATTGTATCATGGATGGTCTGTGTTATGTCACCAATAGAATATGGCGGGAGTGATGGTATGTCATTTCTAAATTAGATTATAAAAGACCCTACAAATTCCCTTTTGTACTCTTTGTCTTTGTCTCTCATCACTGAATTTGGAGAAAGCTGATTGCCACATTACCCTGTGTGAAGCCCCATGTGGTAAGGAAACAAGGCCTTCTGCCAACAACCATGTGAGTGAGCTTAAAAGTGGATTCTTATTTCAATTAACTTACCAAAAGAAAGCCCACATAATTATTAACATATTATGATGCAAACAAGAATCAGGAAGAAATATTGAGTAAAATTTGTTTTTATACTTTCTGCCATCCAGGAATAATTTAGATAATATAACAGTACATAATTACCTATTTCTATTTCTCCTATAATTTTTATATTACATTTGCATTGCTACATTTTCCTAAATATTAATATACCAGTTCTGCAATGTGCTAGTATTTTATTTTTAAAGATTAGTATTTAGTAAACTAGTAGCAGCAAAAGACCAAAAGTTACCTCTATAATAAAGGTCAGATGTGACAATGCACAAACATAAGAAAATGTCCAAACCACAGAAAATCCACCTGTGACACAAATGACTTTTTCTCAAATAATGACATAATGTATTTTCTTTTGTACTGAAACTACAATAAAAAAGGTTAGCTGATTAAATATATTGCACTCTATATTTTATTGCACTATTTATAAGGACCTTTGAAACACTTAAAGTTGGTGTAAAATGGATCTTTTAAATGAATTACATGTATCTTGTAGGATTTTGTAACTTACATTTGAGAAAGCTAACTAATACGTCCCTCATAAAGATTGATTTAAAGAAAAATTTGTTGTTTGGATATTATAGAAAATCTATAACCTTGAACTAGAATAAAATGACACTTTGATTACTTTGCTTTTGGATTTATCCCTATCACACCAGAAATAAGAAATTGAGTAGGGCATAGATTTTACAAGAGGACCCAACAATGTTCAGTCCTGAAGACAGCTGCCAAAGAAAAAGAAGCTAAGAAGTTGGTTCTAGGAAGTTACATGTCCGTATGCATATATACTCATAAAATTATGACATAAAATTATAGATATAAGTAAATTTCCATGGGAAAATTCTACCATTGATAATCTTTATAAATTTGCCCACCTCCCCAAATGAAACATATATCCCAGTATTCATAGCCTTCAACGATTCCTAGCCATTAAATCTAGAGTTTTCTTGTGGCTTTCTTGTAAAGAATATAATGTGTTAAAAGTGAAACCCTATGACCTATGTAGCGAGTTAAGAAAAATATATTGAGGTCACTGCTGTAGTCTTGGAATGCTATTTAAGGCCAACTGTGATGAAAAAAGTCCGGTTATTGTGAGAGCACAATGCTTGAGGAAGCCCAAACTAGCACATGGAGGGACTAATTGTTATAGAGAGCTGCCCAGGCAGCTATGCCTTGTAGCCATGTTTGACCCTCCAGACAAACCTAAAAAGTACCAGTGAATGGCTGCAGTTGACATATGACACAAGAGGTTATCCCAGCCAAACTCAATGTGAATTCTTGACATACAAAATTGTGATATAACAAAATATTGGTTTGCTGTTTTAACCTTTAGGGAAGTCTGTTACACAGTAATAGATAACCAGAATAAAATTTGGTACCTGGGAGTAGAGAGTCAATGTATGAAAAACTTTAAAACATTTGGCGTTGCCTTTAAAACTGAGCAGGGGGCATGATCTAAAAGACCCTCAAGATGACTTTCAATGAAAGCTGGATGAGCCTGGGGGAGATGGTTTATAACCATGAACATGAGACAATACCAAGACGAGACAATGTTATTGAAGACCATAAAATAACACCTACTATGTAATGGCACAAACTTTGGTAACACTGTCTCATACAGTAACATGGAAATAGAAAGGTATCTAATGAATTCATGTGTCAGAGTATGTAGGTTTACTAGCAAAAAGTGGAAAATAACATAAGCATTCCTTCTTATGCCTATAACAAAAAATTTAAAAAGAATGAAGAATTGATTTTTTTAAATGTACAATTCTGATAATAATTTAAAGTGAAATCCAGGCTTTGTGGCTCATGCCTGTAATTCCAACATTTGGTGAGGCCAAACTGGAAGGATAGTTTGAGACCAGGAGCTCAAGATTGAATAGGCTGAGCAATAAAGCAAGATCTCATCATTGCAAAAAATAAAAAATTAGGTATGATGGCATGTGCCTCTAGTTCAAACAACTAGGAAGGCTGAATGGGGAGGATCATTTGAACCCAGGAGTTCAGGGTTACAATAAACTATAATCATGCCACTGTACTCCAACCTAGGTGAGAAAGCAAGAACTTGTCTCTAAAAATAAATAAAATAATTAATTAATTAAAAAATTAAAAATGAAGACAAAAAATAATTTCTCAAGTTGAAAAATAAGATGATCTCTCTTCACGAGTCTCTCTTAGCAAAATATTTTTAATCCAAGAAATGCCTTCAGAGATCAGACATGAAAAACCATGCAGAAGAACAACAAATCCAGGAGTTTGTTATTTTAAAAAATTAATAAAATAGACCACTAGCTATAAAGAAGAAAAGAGAAAAGATTCAAATAAACACAATTGGAAATGACAAAGGGGATGTTACCACTGACCCCAAAGAAATTCAGGTAACCATCAAAGAGTACTAGGAACACTTCTATGCACACAAACTAGAAAATCTAGAAGAAATGGATAAATTCCCGGACACATACATCCTCCCAAGACTGAACCAGAAAGAAATTAAATTCCTGAACATATCAATAACAAGCTTGAAATTGAGTCAGTAATGAATAGCCTACCAACCAAACAATGTCCAGGACCAGATGGAGTCACAGCTGACTTCTAATAAATGTATAGAAAAGAGCTAGTACCATTTCTACAGAATTTATTTAAAAAAAAAAAAAAAAAAAAAAAAAAAAGCAGGACAGAAGACTCATTCCTAACTCATTCTATGAGGCCAGCATCATCTTTATACTAAAAGCTGGCAGACCTCTCTCTCTGTCTGTCTCTCTCTCTCTCTCTCTCACTCACTTCTTCTCTCTCTCTCTCTCTATTCAGGCCAGTATCCCTGAGGAACATGGATGCAAAATCTCAACAAAATACTAACAGACTGATCCAGCAGCACGTCAAAAAGCTAATCCACCATGATCAAGTAGACTTCATCCCTGGGATACCAGGTTGGTTCAACATACACAAATCAATATGTGATTCATCACATAAACAGAACTGAAGACAAAAACCACATAATTTTCTCAATAGGCATTTTATAAAATTCAACATCCCTTCATGTTAAAAAAATTCTCAATAAACTAGGCAGTGCAAGAACATACTTCAATATAATAAGAACTATATGTGACAAACTCACAGCCAACATTATACATAATGGGCAAAAGCTGAAAGCCTCTCCTTTGAAAACCAAAATAAGATAAGAATGCTAATTCTCACCACTCCTATTCAACATAGTATTTGAAGTTCTGGCCAGAGATATTAGGCCAGAGAAAAAAAAATAAAAGACATCCAAATAGGAAGACAAAAAGTCAAACTATCTCTGTTTGCATACAGCATGATTCTATATCTAGAAACCCCATTGTCTCTGCTCAAAAGCTCCTTGAGCTGATAAGAAACTTCAACAAAGTTTCAGGATACAAATAAATATACAATAATCAGTGTATAGCATTCCTATACAATAACAGTAGCCAAGGAAAGAACAAAATAAGGAACACAATCCCATTCACAATTGCCACAAAAAGAACAAAATACCTAGAAATACAGCTAGCCAGGGATGTAAAAGATCTCTACAAAGAGAGCTACAAAACACTGCTCAAGGAAATCAGAGATGACACAAACAAATTGAAAAGCATTCCACGATCATGGATAGGAGAATCAGTATTGTTAAAATGGCCATATTGCCCAAAGCAATTTACAGATTCAGTGCTATTCCTATCACACTACCAATGACACTCTTCAGAGAACTAGAAAAAAATATTCTAAATTCATATAGAACCAAAAAAGAGATCAAATATCCTAAGCAACACTTAGTAAAAAGGAAGAAAGCTAAAGGAATCCCATTGCCCGACTTTAAACTGTACAATCATATAGTAAACAGAACAGCATAGTATTGGTTTAAAAACAAATGCATAGACCCATGAAACAAAATAGAGAGCCCAAAAGTAAAAGCAGAGTGGACAACAATAAGCAATGGGGAAAGAACTCCCAATTCATTAAATGATGCTCAAATAATTGGCTAGTTATATGAAGAAGATACAGAATATATAAACTGGACTCCTTTCTTACACCATATTCAAAAATCAACTCAAGATGGAGTTAACATATAAATGTAAAACCAAAAACTAAAAAGTCTCTGGAAGATAACCTAGGAAATACCATTTTGGACTTACTAATTGGCTAAGATTTCATGATGAAAATGCCAAAACCAATTTCAACAAAAGTAAAAATAAACAAACGGGACTGAATTAAACTAAAGAGCTTCTGCATAACAAAAGAAACTATCAAAAGAGTAAACAGACAACCCACAGAATGGGAAAAAATGTTTGCAAATTATACATTAGATAATGCTCTAATATCCAGAGTCTACAAGAAGGAACTCAAACAAATGTACAAGCAAAAAGCAAACAACCCCATTAAAAAGTGGACCAAGAAAATGAACAAACACTTTTCCAAAGAAGACATACATACATCCAAGAAGCATGTGATAAAATGCCCAATATCGCTAATCATTAGAGAAATGCAGATAAAAACCACAATAAGATACCACCCCATAACAGTCTAATCAAAATCACAGTCAGATACCATCTCACACCAGTTCTGTTTATATTCTTTGAGGAATCATCACACTACTTTCCACAAAGGTTGCACTAATTTATACTCCCACGTGTGCAACCCTTGTGGAAAGCAGGTGGTGACTCCTCAAAGAACTATAAATAGAACTACCATTCAACCTAGCAATACTACTACTGGGTATACACCCAAAGGAATATAAATTGTTCTACCATAAAGACACATCTACATATATGTTCATTACAGCACTATTCACAATGTTCATTGCAGCACTGTTCCATGCAAAGTCATGGAATGAACCTAAATGCCTATCAACAGTTGACTGGATAAAAAAAATGTGGTACATACACCAAGGAATACTATGTGGCCATAAAAAAAGAATGAGATCACGTTTTTTCTAGGAACATAGATGAAGCTGTAGGCCATTATCCTTAGCAAACTAACATAGTAACAGAAAACAAAATACTGCGTGTTGTCACTTGTACATAGGAGCTAAAAATGAGAACACATGGACAGAAAGAGGGGAATATCAGACAGGCTCCTCCTTGAAAGACAAAGGTGGGAGGAGTGAGATGTTTAGCAAAAAAAAAAAGAAGAAGAAAGAAAGGAAGGAAGGAAAAGAAAGAAAGAAAGAATGAGAAAGAAAGAAAGAGAAAGAAAGAAAGAAAAACTGTTAGATACTATACTTAATATCTGAGTGATGAAAGAATCTGTACACCAAACCCCCTAGTCATGAGTTACCTATATAGCAAACCTGAATATGTACCTCTGAACCAAAAATAGAAGTTAAATATATATATAGAAAACACAATTCTCATGTATTAAGAATAAAAAGATATCAAAAATAGAAATGGCTTTAGGGCAAAGATCAAATCCCAGATGGAGCTATAAGGCCCACCTTTGTAACCATAGGTTGAGCATTCCTAATCCAAAACTTTATAATTGGACATTTTCCAAAGTCTGAGACTTGCTTAAGTGCTGACTTGATGCCACAAGCCAAAAATTCCACACCTGGCCCCACGTGACAGATCACAGCAGTTAAAATGCAGTCACACACACACAATTTGTTCAGTGTCCCCAGAAAAATAAAATTACATTTAGCTTATGTGTATGATAGCCACAAAAATCATAAATTTTATTTTCAGACACGGGTCCTATCTCCAAGATAGTTCATGGTGTATATGCAAATATTCCAAAATCTGGAAAATTCTGAAATCTAAACCACTTCTAGTCCCAAGCATTTTGGACAAGAGATACTCAAACTGTGCTTCAAAAAGATGTATGGAGCCTCATAGAACACTTCCGCTAGACAGAAGGTCTTAAGATTTTTTTGGAAATATAATTAACATACTATACAATTTAATATTTCAAAGTGTACAATTTAGTAATATTGGTATATTCACAAAGTTAGGTAACCATCATTATCTAATCCCACAACACTTTCATCACCACAAACAGAAACGTCATACCCACTAGCAGTAACTCCACATTTATCTACAATATTCCCTGGAAACAACCAATCTACTTTCTTTCTGTATAGATCTTCCTAATCTGGACATTAGATATAAATGAAACTGTAAAATATGTGGCCTTTTATGTCTGTCCTCTTTCCCTTACCTAATGTTTCTAAAGTTCATTCACCTTTTAGCTTTTGTAGTATTAGTGCTTCATTTGTTTTTATGGATGAATAATATTACAGTGTATGGATATAAGACAAAATGTATTATAGCCCATTCATCACTTTATGGGCTTTTGGGTTCTTTCCACCTTTAGGCTATTATGAATATGAACATTACAGTACAAATGTTTGCATATGTCTATGTTTTACATATCTCCTGGATGTATACCTAGGAGTAGAATTTATCAAAAATTCTTCCCAAAAGTATAAGATATATAAACTCTTCTCAACTCATTCTATGAAGCCAGTATTACTCCTGTAGTAATACTGGACAAAATATCACTAGAAAATAATATTACAGACCAATATTCCTTATGAATATAGATGCAAATATTATCAACAAAATGCTACAAATATTGTCCAGCATGGTGGCTTTCACCTATAATCTGAGCTACTCGGGAGGCTGAGGCAGGAGGCTAAATGAGGCCAGGCATTTAAGACTAGCCTGAATAACATAGTAAGACCTGGTATTAGAAAGCAAAACAATTCTAGCCATGTGAATCCAGCAACTATAAAAATGTTTATTCTCCATGAGTAAGTGGGAAATCAAATTCTCTTTCTCCCCCAGGTTTTGTTGCTGCTACTGAAATTGTTTGTTTACTTAGTGGCTTTTCTCAATTGGTGATGTCTATATGCTTTATTGGTATGACCTTTGAAGTCTCTGATGGTCAACTGACGATTGGCTAAAGATTTCCTTAAATTCTCAGAACCACATTATTCCAGCCTTTGCTGAGGGGGCTCTGAGCGCATGCAGGAGCATGTCTTCAGCACTCGGCCTGGCAGTTTCCAACTCTGACTTATTCTTTGCTTTCTGATTGTCCAGAGCCACATCATCCAGAGGTGAGAGCTCAGGACCTTTTCAGATTTTTACTGATAATCTGCACTGTCCTGGGCATGTGTAAATATGTTGGAGCTTTTCAAAGTCCCTAAAGACATCTCATTTTCATAATTTTCTTTTTAAACTTTTTGATTATTCTGTTTTTGCTCAGTTTCTATCCACTGCTTCAGGCAGTCATGAAGTTACACAATTGCCTGTATGTATTTTCAACAAATGCCCATTAGGAATAAGGACTGTTTTGTAATGTGTGAGATCCAAATCAGATTAATACATAAAGCCTTGCAAGTTGGTTTTCCAGAAAATCACCATACAAGTTTTTTTAAGGCAATTATTTAAGAATGAGGTTTTAAAGAGCTCCAACTACATTTTTTAGTGGCTGCCGAATTTTAACAGGAATATTTACTGTTATGCTCAGAACTGAAGAAATGGGGATACAACCAGGGCAAGTTAAAAACATCACAAAACTTGCTTTTCTCATTGGTATTTAGCCAGCTTTCTGGGATAAGTGCTACTCTTGGTTGTTGTAAGACTTAATTTCTACAATTTTCAAAGAGTTATTTATCATGTTGTTGCCAGTTTTCTCATTGTTTCCTCATATGGAGGAAATAATTTTTGGTGATTCGTTTCCCACAACTTTCAGTGGTGCCTTTTTTCTTCCAGCAATCTTAAAAGTATGCTGGAAACTCTATTAAACAATAGAGCTTTCAAGAATCTGAAAGAGGTTGTCAGAAAGTAACCTCTTAACAGCATCCAAATAGAGACAGCCCTGTATTGAGGAAATTCATGGGTGTGACTTATCTAAGGAAGAAAACCTGAATATATTTCAGAGGAGACATATGAAGTTTTTAGGAGAATTACATCAGTGGAAGTACCAGTGGCTCAGCTAAAAAGGTCACAGACAGAACAAAATGGAAAAGTGCCTTTGAACTACCAACATTCTATGAGAAAAAAGAGACTACAACCTCTTAAACAAAATGACGGATGAATCAGAAGTTTGAAACAAAAGCCAGGAGCTCAGAGCTGAGAAACCTAGCAAATCAATTTCAGGACGCAGAACTAGGCCCTAATCAATGGACTACTGGCATGCATCTTATTGGATTTTAGATTTGCTGTAAGCGAGTAGATGCTATGTGCCTCTTACCCCCATTCACTTTTGAGCATCAGTGTTCGTTGTGACTATTCTACCTATGTATCACCATTGTATATTGGGTCTGTGGGTTTTAGACAACATGTTTCTTGATTTCTCAGTCTTAGATTGAGGTAATTTGTACTCAAGGAATTTTTCCTGAGAAATCTCTTTCATACCTGTATCTTATTTGGGTAATGATATCCTGGTTTTAAATCCTAAGCTTGATGAAATAATAGGATGAGGCTTTGGGGGGTCTTCAAAGCATGATGAGTATATTTTGCATGTAGAAGTGAAGTAAATCACAGAGGACAAGAAGATCTACTGTGAGGGCTAGTCTCCAAAGATTAACCCCCAATTAATATTTTTAAGTAGTGTAGATATCCACATACTTGTGCAGGAGTCAAGACGCATTTAAATCTGAGCTGGCCAAGATAAAACGTAATGAAAGTAACAATTTATGACTAAAGTTAAGTTAGAAAGAGGCTTGAAGATTCTGCTGTGATCTCTTAGACGACTTGCTCTCAGAGAAGCTGGCCAAGATGTGAGAAATCCTCTCACTATAAGACCATGATGAGAGTAAGCTCAAGTTAGCCATGTTGGGAAGCTTCAAAAACAGATGAATGGCCAACTTCCAGTTGTTTCTGACATCCCAGCACAGTCACCAAACGTATAAAAGAACAAACCATTTTGAGAATCTATCCTAATCAAACATTCTGTTTACTTCGACCTCATAAAACTTAGGTCTACAAACACATGAAAGAAGCCCGGAAGAACCAACCCAGCTGAACCACCAATTTTGTCAAACCAAAAAATCATCAGACATGATCTTATATTTTTGTATCTTGCCATTAAACTTTGTAGTTGTTTGTTAAACAAAAATAGATTTAGAGGAGGATCCCAAGATAGCCAAATAAGAGGCAGCTCCAGAAAGCAGCTCCCAGCAAGAGAGACGCAGAAGCCAAGCAGCCTCCACAATTCCAAACGAGGTACCAGGTTCATTTTGTGGGTCTGGTCGGACAGAGGGTATAAATTAAATAGGGCAAGTTGTGGCAAGGTGGAGCACTTCCCCACCCAGGAGGAGTGGGCAACCGACCAGAGGACTGGGGGGATCTCCCCCCTCTGGGACTTCAGTTCGGATGCAGCGCTCTACCCAAGCCCTCCACAACCCACAGAACAGGAGATCTTCACCAGGCTGAAAACCCTTAGGGAGATGCCTGAACAGGGCAAAACAGCAACTTCAGTCCTGGGGCTGTCAGCATAGATCTAGGCGGAAGCACTGGTTGATGCTGAGAAAGCCAAAAAGCCAGTGAGACAGAGCTACCTGCCCCCGAGTAAGAAGGGGAACGGAATGCAGGGAAACAGCCCAAACGGCAGGACAGGTCTCCCTGCCATGGCACAAAGCCCAGCAGGCCAAAAAACTCTCACTTCAGAGTTAAACACACAGAACATCAGTTACCAACCAGGAATGCTCCAGCTCGTTGGGTGGAAGGGGAAGCAACCATTACAGAAACTGGCCTAATTTTCCTGAGTAAATAAAAGAGGCAGCAGCTCCACTGAATTTGTGGCAGCCCAGCAGCGCCTCTGCAGGCAGACAAAAGAAAGGTTGCCTCCCCAAGCAACTACCTGAGATCAAAACTATATAAATCCAAGCGATGGGGGAGAAATCAGCACAAGAAGAATGAAACCATCAAAAACCAGAAAGTCTCTCCCCCCACCATGAGTTCATGACTTCTCACCAGCAAGGTAACAAAGCAGGAAGGAGAATGAATTTGACAAACTGATAGAAGCAGGCTTCAGAAGGTGGGTAATAACAAACTTCTCTGAGTTAAAGAAACATGTTCTATCCCAATGCAAAGAAATCAAAAACCTTGAAAAAAGGTTAGATGAAATGCTAACTAGAATAACCAGCTTAGAGAAGAACATAAACGACTTGATGGATCTGAAAAACACAGCCCAAGAACTTCATGAAGCATACACAAGTTTCAATAGCTGAATAGACCAAGCAGAAGAAAGGATATCAGAAATTGAAGATCAAATCAATGAAATAAAACGAGAAGGCAAGAAAAGAGAACAAAGAGTGAAAAGAAATGAACAAAGCCTTCAAGAGATATGGGATTACATGAAAAGACCTACACCTGATCGGTGTACTGGAAGATGATGGGAAGAATACATCCAAGCTGGAAAACGCTCTTCAGGATATTACCCAGGAGAACTTCCCCCAACCTAGCAAGGCAGGCTAACATTCAAATACAGGAAATACAGAGAACACCACAAGGATACTCCTCTAGAAGAGCAACCAGAAGGCACATAATCATCAGGTTCACCAGGATAGAAACAAAGGAAAAAAATACTAAGGGCAGCCAGAGAGAAAGGTCAGGTCACCCACAAAAGGAAGCACATCAGACTCACAGCAGATCTCTCAGCAGAAACCCTACAAGCCAGAAGAGAGTGGGGGCCAATATTCAACATCCTTAAAGAAAAGAACTTTCAAACTAGAATTTCATATCCAGTCAAACTAAGCTTCATAAGTGAAGGAGAAATGAAATCCTTTATGAACAAGCAATTGCTGAGGGATTTTGTCACTATCAGACCTGCCCTGCAAGAGCTCCTGAAGGAAGCACTAAACACAGAAGGGAAAACCCAGTACCAGCCACTGCAAAAAGAACCAAACGGTAAAGACCAATGATGCAATGAAGAAGTTACACCAACCAAAGTTCAAAACAATCAACCAATAATAAAATGGCAGGATCAAATTCACACATAACAATATTAACATTAAATGTAAATGAACTAAATGCCCCAATCAAAAGACACAGACTGGCAAATTGGATAAAAAGTCAAGAACCCCTGTGTTCAGGAAACAGAGGTTTGCTGTATTCAGGAAACCCATCTCACGTGCAAAGACACACATAGACTCAAAATAAAGGGATAGAAGAAAAATTACCAAGTAAAGAAAGCAAAAAAAGCAGGGGTGGTAATCCTAGTCTCTGATAAAATGGACTTCAAACCAAAAAAAGAGACAAAGAAGGGCATTAAATAATGGTAAAAGGATCAATACAACAAGAAGAGCTAACAATCCTAAATATATACACACCCAATACGGGAGCACCTAAATACATAATGCAAGTCCTTAATGACCTACAAAGAGACTTAGACTCCCACACAATAACAGTGGGAGACTTTAACACTCCACTGTCAATATTAGACAGATCAATGAGACAGAAAATAAATAAGGAAAACCAGGATTTGAATGCAGATCTGGACCAAGCAAACTTAATAGACATTTACAGAACTTTTAACACCAAATCCACAAAAGATACATTCTTCTCTGTACCACATGGCACTTACTCTAAAATCGACCACATAATTGGAAGTGAATCACTCCTTAGCAAATGCAAAGGAACGGAAATCATAACAAACAGTCTCTCAGACAACAGTGCAATCAAATTAGAACTCAGGATTAAGAAACTAACTCAAAACCACACAACTTCATGGAAAATGAACAGCTGGCTCCTAAATGTAGACTGGATAAACAATGAAATGAAGGAGAAATAAAGATGTTCTTCGAAACCAATGAGAACAAAGATGTAACATACCAGAATCTCTGGGACACATTCAAAGCAATGTCTAGAGGAAATTTCATAGCAATAAATGCCCACATGAGGAGCGAGGAAAGATCTAAAATCAACACCCTATCATCAAAATTGAAAGAGTTAGAGGAGCAAGATAAAAAAAAAAACTCAAAAGCTAGCAAAAGACAGAAATAACTAAGATCAGAGAAGAACTGACAGAAATAGAGACATAAAAAAAACCTTCAAAAAATCAACAAATCCAGGAGCTGGTTTTTTGAAAAGATCAACAAAATAGATAGACTGCTAGCCAGACTAATAAAAAAGGAAAGAGAGAAGAATCAAATAGATGCAATAACAAATGATAAAGGGGACATCACCCCGATACCACAGAAATACAAACTACCATCAGAGATTACTACAAACAACTCTCTGCACACAACCAGTAAATCTGGAATAAGTAGGTAAATTCCTAGACACTTGCACTCTCCCAAGACTAAACCAGGAAGAATTTGAATCCCTGAAAAGACAAATAACAAGGGCTGAAATTGAGGCAGTAATTAATAGCCTACCAACTAAAAAAAGCCCAGGTACGGAAGGGTTTACAGCTGAATTCTACCAGACTTACAAAGAGGAGCTGGTACCATTCCTTCTGAAACTATTCCAAACAATACAAAAAGAGGAAATCCTCCCCAACTCAGTTTGTAAGACCAACATCATCCTAACACCAAAACAGGGCAAAGACACAAGTAAAAAAGAAAACTTCAGAACAATAACCATGATGAACATTGATGCAAAAATCTTCAATAAAATACTGGCAAACAGAATGCAACAGCAAATCAAAAAGCTTATTCATCATGATCAAGTAGGCTTCATCCTGGGGGATGCAAGGCTGGTTCAACATACGCAAGTCTATAAATGTAATCCATCACATAGCAGAACCAAAGACAAAAACCACATGATTATCTCAATAGATACAGAAAAGGCCTTCGACAAAATGCAACAACCCTTTTTGCTAAAAACCCTCAATAAACTAGGCATCGATAGTATGTATCACAAAATAACAAAAGCTATTTACGACAAACCCACAGCCAATATCATACCGAACAGGCAAAAACTGTAAGCATTCCCTTTGAAATCTGTCACAAGACAAGGATGCCCTCTCTCACCACTCCTATTCAATATACTATTGGAAGTTCTAGCCAGGGCAATCAGGCAAGAGAAAGAAATAAAGGTTATTCAAATAAGAAGAGAGGAAGTCAAATTGTCTCAATTCGCAAATAACATGATTATATATTTAGAAGACCCCATCATCTCAGCCCAAAATCTCCGGAAACTGGTAAGTAAATTCAGCAAAGTCTCAGGATACAAAACTAATGTGCAGAAATCACAAGCATTTCTATATACCAGTAACAGACAAACAGAGAGCCAAATCAAACATTAACAATTGCTACAAAGAGAATAAAATACCTAGAAACACAACTAACAGAGAATGTAAAGGATCTCTTCAAGAAGAACTACAAACCACTGCTCAATGAAATAACAGAGGACACAAACAGATGGAAAAACATCCCATGTTCATGATCGGGAAGAATCAACATCATGAAAATGGCCATACTGCCCAAAGTAATTTATAGATTCAATGCTATCCCCATCGAGCTACTAATGACCTTCTTCACAGAACTGGAAAAAAACACTTCAAACTTCATATGGAAGCAAAAGAGAGCCTGCATAGCAAAAACAATCCTAAGCAAAATGAACAAAGCCAGAAGCATCATGCTGCCTGACTTCAAACTATATTACAAGGCCACAGTAATCAAAACAGCATGGTACTGGTACCAAAACAGAGACATAGACCAATGGAACAGAACAGAAGCCTCAGAAGCAACACCACACACCTACAATCATCTGATCTTTGACAAACCTGAGAAAAATAAGCAATGGGGAAACGATTCCCTGTTTAATAAGTGGTGTTGGGAAAACCAGCTAGCAATGTGCAGAAAGCAGAAACTGGACCCCTTCCTGACACCTTACACTAAAATTAACTCCAGATGGATTAAAGATCTAAACATAAGACCTAACACCATAAAAACCCTAGAAGAAAACCTAGGTAAAACCATTCAGGACATAGGCATAGGCAAGGACTTCATGGCTAAAACACCAAAAGCAATGGCAACAAAAGCCAAAATAGACAAATGGGATCTAATTAAACTCCAGAACTTCTATACAGCAAAGGAAACAATCATTAGAGTGAATCAGCAACCAACAGAATGGGAAAAAAATTTTTGCAATCTACCTATCTGACAAAGGGCTAATATCCAGATCTACAAAGAACTAAAACAGATTTACAAGAAAAACAAACAAACAGAAAACCCATTCAAAAGTGGGTGAAGGATATGAACAGACACTTTACAAAAGAAGACATTGATGAGGCCAACAAACATATGAAAAAATGCTCATCATCACTGGTCATTAGAGAAATGCAAATCAAAACTACATTGAGGTACCATCTCACGCCAGTTAAAATGGTGATCATTAAAAAATCTGGAGGCAACAGATGCTGGAGACGATGTGGAGAAGTAGGAACACTTTTACATTGTTGGTGGGAGTGTAAATTAGTTCAACCATTGTGGAAGACAGTGTGGCAATTTGACTCAGCAATTCCATTACTGGGTATATACCAAAAGAATTATAAATTGTTCTATTATAAAGACACATACACACGTATGTCTTTATGGCACTGTTTACAATAGCAAAGACCTGGAACCAACCCAAATGTCCATCACTGATAGACTGGATAAAGAAAATGTGGCACATATACACCATGGAATACTATGCAGCCATAAAAAATGATGAGTTAGTGTCCTTCACAGGGACACGGATGAATCTGGAAACCATCATTCTCAGCAAACTGACACAAGAACAGAAAACCAAGCACTGTATGCTATCACTCATAGGCAGGTGTTGAACAATTAGAACACATGGACACATGGACGGGAGCATCATATACTGTGGTCAGTTGAGGTGGGCTAGGGGAGGGGACAGCTGGGTGGGGAGGGTGGGGAGGGATAATGAGGGGGAGAAATACTAGATAGAGTTGATGGGGGGATGAAGGCAGCAAACCACATTGCCATGTATGTACCTATGCAACAATCCTGCATGATCTGCACCTATATCGCAGAACCTAAATTACAATAAAATAAAATAAAATAAAAAGTTTTATAAAATTAAAAGAGCTTTGTAGATGCTAATGTAATGTTTAAAATGCTGCATTTTTTCAAAATTTTTTTATTTCTAGCTACATTTTTATAGATGAAATAAATTAGTACATTAATGTCAAAAAAAAAAAAAAAAAGAAAGAAAATAGATTTAGAAAGAGAAAAAGATGACCAATACCAGGTGAAGGACATAAGAGAAAATAGTGGCTTATTATTCACTGTAGGATGAAGGCTGAAAAGAAAATTCAATCAGGACAGAGTTTTTGCAACATTTTTAAAAACGTGGAGTTGCAAAAGTTCAGCCTGGCACTTACTTCTAAGATTGCAGTAATGTGCTGAAGATCCATTTAGTCATGTGCAGAGAGGCTGCTGGGAGATGTACATGGCCAACCACCAGTATAAATGCATAGATACTCTAAAGTATTGAAAAATCTAAGATTAGATGACTTGTATAGTGGATATTTGACAATTTTGAAACACAAGATTGACTAATTTAATGATAGAAGAAAAAGGATTAATTTTGTGGAAGCACTGTCGTGTAGTGAATCACAAATAGATTTTAGAATTAGTCGACCTTAGTCTAAATCTTGAATCTGCCACTCATCAGCTAAAATTGAGTGAAAAATAAAATATTAAGATTTAAATGTCCATCATGCCTTCTCCCAATTACTTCTGAGTCAATCCCAAATTAAATGTCATCCTGAATTAAAACAGCAGAGATTTGCTTTGTCTTTTTCTAAATTTTATTTCAATGAAAAAAATATATACAATATATATTACTTTGTTTTCTGCCTTCTTTCACTCAATTTGATGCTTGTGAGATTTATCCATTTTGTCCTGATGAGTGGCAGTTTGTTGTTCAGTGCTTTATTGTATTTAATTGTAGGGACAACCTAATTTCTATATCTATTTTACTCTTAATAGAAATCCCCACTGTTTCCAGTTTTGACCTATTATGAATAATGTGGTGATCCTTCCTAAATATGTCAGATTATGTTTGTATGCATGTACTTCTGTTGGAATTAAATCGTTGGGTCAGAGAAAATGTGTATATTTAAATTTAGTTAAAATTTAGAAGTAGATTTTTTAACTGGTTGCGCATTTTTACAACCCCTCAATGATATTTGAGAGATTATATGCTCCACAGCCTTATCAACACAACATTTTTATCCTGAGTTTTAACTATTTTAGTCACTGATTCTAATTTCCAGTAAGAATACTGCTCCAAGGATTATGTGGTATGTGATACAGACATAAAACATTATTTTTCCTACCCATTTTTGAATATTAGCAGTAATGTGAATCTTTATCAGAGGAAATAGAACCATGTGGACCAAAATGATGAATTATTTGCTTTTTCTAAAGTTTTATTGTCTTCTATGCAGTGGCTTCTTTTTCAGAATAAGCAAAGGCTAGAATAAAAGAGTGTCAGTTTCAGTCAATACCCATTTGTAGCCCCCTCAATGCTGCTTATACAAGTCCAGTGGCAGCTCAGTAATTCTGCCTACATCCATCTTAAAGTAATTAAAGATTACGTGAAGTTTCTCCAATTTGTATTGAGTAGAGGTTCTTCCCACATTATTTGCTCAGTTGGATATGAAGGAAATGTGTTCTGTTTGGCCCAACTGTGCATGAACAGGCACTCCCATACCAACTTATTTCATGAACCCAGGTAGCTGGCTTTACAGCTCTGACAAAGGCATCTGTTCCAGTATTGCTTTCCCCATGTGAGTCATCAGCAGGTACTTGTGGTGGCACCTATTTGCTTTACCTTAATTCTACCTCCTCTGTAGTCACATTAAAAGTTCCAAAATTGGGCCGGGCGCGGTGGCTCACGCCTGTAATCCCAGCACTTTGGGAGGCCGAGGCGGGCGGATCACGAGGTCAAGAGATCGAGACCGTCCTGGTCAACATGGTGAAACCCCGTCTCTACTAAAAATACAAAAAAATTAGCTGGGCGTGGTGGTGCGCGCCTGTAGTCCCAGCTACTCGGGAGGCTGAGGCAGGAGAATGCTTGAACCCGGGCAGCGGAGGTTGCAGTGAGCCAAGGTCGTGCCACTGCACTCCAGCCTGGCGCCTGGTGACTGAGTGAGACTCTGTCTCAAAAAAAAAAAAAAAAAAAAAGAAAAAAAAATGTTCCAAAATCAAGTATTCTACATGGAGAGGAGGATCATACTTATTGTTCAATAATCTAGAAGCATGCTAAAATGACATCAACTTTGGCACAAGAGTATAAATATTCAAATATTTCTTCAGGTCCAAGCCTTATTCTTTCTGTTGTTTATCCCCCAAATAAACAGATTTCAGTTCTGCCTATTATTTGTTCTTTCCTTCATCAACACTTTACCATCTGTGGGATGTATTGTGACCAATTTCTAATTGCAATGTAGCTATTGAATTCAGAATTCCAATCACTGAACCAAGAAACTATTTTTGGCATCACAGCATATAGCAATAGCTAGTAAGGATGTAAAGAGGTAGGAAAAGCCACAGGGCCCTGCAATTGGCCTTGGAAGAAAAGTAAACTGCATATATACATAATTTACATCTCCTGAATTTCTCCTTGTCACATGCTGTTGAATACAATATTTTTATTTTATCAGTGGGCTCTGCTAAGCTGCTTCTCTATTCTTCTCTGACATTACATACTACTTGAAAGGTATTTCTGGTCCCAGCACCTAATGACACAGTATTATGCACTGTCATTCACTGTAGGGGTCACTTTCACCAATGCCCCCAGTAACAAGCTGCCAAATGTTTTTCAAAAGGTCTAAAAAGTGCCTCTGCAGCATGCAGCTTTTCATTCATAATCCCCAAAGATCTTTGCTGAATACAATATCCCATTTCTGCCAAAGGCTCTACTCAGCACATTTCTAGTGGCATATACTACTGAAATCAACTGGCCGTCAGGTCATGAGGTTCAAGTGGGTCTTTTAGTGCTCGTTTTTGCTCTGGGCTCCCTTCAAATTCAGTGGGTTTTTTTTTTCTGTTTTTTTTGCTAACTGAGACTAACAGAACTCTTAAGGACAGATTCTGATTTCACAAAAACCCAAAAGATCCACCTGTATTTGTGTTTCCTGTTTAGTGTCAGGATCAGTTAATAAAATAATTTGTTTCTCATAGTTCAAGGGATATCTTTGATTTCTCCTGGCAATATAATCTTTCAAAATGTAACACACTAGGCCAGGTTTACAGTTCAGCTGTGTTCACTAGCCAGCCTCTACTTGTCATATGGGTGACTTAAATTCTCCTGCCTGCATTTTTCCCAGAAGGCAATTCTCACAGTATCATCAATTCAATAAGCCAATGTATTGAGTGTTATCAAACTCAAATGTGACTACACTAAATTAAGATGAATGGCAGCGAAGTTAAATATCCAGGAAGAAAAATCAAGAATATGTACCCCAAAAAAAGCCACTTCACAGAAATTCAAATAGTGTCAGATTGGATTCTAAATAGATATGAAAAAGAAGGCATAAGACAAATCTGTTATGGCATATTAATCACCTTTTGCCTGTTGCCCTTCTTGTGTAGTCTTTAATATCTTGCTTATGGTGTAAGAAATGAGAACAACCTTCTTATGTCCTAAAATGGCTACTTTCATAGTCCATGAGTAAGAGAGATTCAAAGCTTCCACTTCATCACGTCCTTAGAACAATGGTTTCTTGTACTTTTGGAATTCTCTGTTGCTTCATTTTCCTACAGAAGACTGCTTGAATAACACAAGGTTCCCATTCAACATGTCCAATTAAAATGAGACAGCATCATCTCTTCCACGCATAATATCAATTCCAATTCCACATTCCACTAACAGCAACAGAACCTTGAAATCTATTATCCAGATTTTTCCTATCAGTAGTTTAGTTATAACATAGGTAACATGTATGTGCCCTAGGTTTCACAACTGGATCTGTGAAAGTACTCTCTTTCTGGTGGGAATCACCGCCTGCTAGTAATTCCAAAAACTTTACAAAAAACCCAAAGACCATCTTGCTCATGGAACTGTGAAAGACTTTGAGTCCCCTGCAGGGGTTGAGTGAGTAGATCTCAGCCCTTCTGCTAATAAATCTTACATGATGGTTTATTATCTGAGGAAGTAAATTTATACCATAGTGAAGTATTTTTTGTTCTAAATCACCACTCTTAAAATAGAATTTAAATTCATACAAACTTGGCTATACAGGGTAAATTGAGTCACTTTGAGTGTGGTTCACTTTAAGAATTATGAGTATCACAGCTGAAGTTCAAAGAAACTCTGTCTTTAAGTTTTGATCATGTGCTTTTTATGTGCAATCCAATTTTCCCCCCCTTTTTTTTTCAGTAGCTTTCTGACATCTCTACTGGGCTAAATAGTAATCACAACCCCCCTTCCCCATTTTTTTTTGTCATTTTTCCTTTAGGGCCGCTTCTCCTTTGACTAGCACATAACTGTTTTCCATCAGTCAGTTACATGCAGAGTAACTAAACTAGTAAATCCATCGCTGCCTCTTAAATGTTTTCTTGGCACTTATTAGTAAGGTTACACAAGATCCCAAGATTGGTGAGGTAGCAGGGAGCTGGCTGTATCACGGCATTTGTCATGATCTGTGTCAACAGTATTAATTTATATCTGTTTCTTTACTTTCATATGGCCAATTTAGGGTTGCCAGCATTTGTTACACTTATTCATAAACTGGATTCTAGTTGATAGAGATGGAGCAGGGCAGTTTCCTGTCTTTGGAATAGAATGATAAATTCTTTTTACCCACTGCAACACATTAATTAGATTTCATATTTTCCACAATGGTCCTCTCACAAAAGCTTGCGGCCATTTTTGGTCTTTTGCCAACTCTGACAATCTTGTTAAAATCAGTATTATCTAATATTGGCAATGTGACTCTCCCAAATGATCTATTCTAAGAATTCACGCTGGCAAGAATTTGTCAGCCTTCTGTTATTTCTTCATGACATGACCTTTAGCGAATACCCCTATATTCCATGGCCTGTGGAAAAGCAGTGGTTATGAGTAATTTACTTCTCCATGGGATAAGTCAACTCAAGTCGACATTGAAGCATAAGATGGCTTTCAGCAACCAGAAAAATCTGACCTTAATTCATTGAGTTCCAATATTTTAATTTCCTTTTTAAGTGATCTTATTTCCACCAGAACTCATATTAACAGCCAGGGAATAGTACTTTTTGTTGATTATTCTTCTGTTTTGAATTCTTTTTATATCAATTCAGCTAAATTTTCCAGGTCTGTTTTTTATAAAATTAGTTATACCTGAATCAAATAATCCTGATGCTTTTTCTCCCTTTCTGCTCTAAAAAATGTGTCATAGTCATAAAGATGTATGAGTGTAAAAGCCAAGATTTGTCAAAGCAGATTTACATAAGTTGAGGAGCTCAACTCCCACAGTCTATCTGACAATCCTTGCAGAAATACAACAACGCTTTTATTGCTGTACTTTTACAGTAAGTTTCAATATATAATGGAGCATCTTCTCTTATACTCTTCTTCAAGATTATGTTGGCTAATTTGGTCTTATATATTCATATAAATTTTATATTTAGTTTGTAAATTTTCAATAAATTGCATTGGCACTTGAAATAATACATTGACTGTATAGATCATTTTTGGGTGAAATTGACATCTTTACAATATTGAGTTTTCCCATCCATGAATAAGACATTTCCTTTCATTTATTTTTTTCTAAAATAGTTTTCAAACTATAATTTAAACATGAATGAGATTAGTTTATGTTTTTTTCTTTTGTGTAATGAAAAAATGGAAAAAACATTGCATGCTCTTGGTTAGGAAGAATCAATATTGTGAAAATGGCTATACATCCCAAAGTAATTTATAGATTCAAGGCTATCCCCATCAAGTTATCACTGACCTTCTTCAAAGAACTGGGCAAAACGACCTTAAAATTCATGTGGAACCAAAAAGAGCCCGCATAGCCAAGACAATCCTAAGCCAAAAAAAAAAAAAAAAAAAAAAAAGCCGGAGGCATCACGCTACATGACTTCAATCTAGGCTACAGTAATCAAAACAGCATGGTACTGCTACCAAAACAGAGATATAGACCAATGGAACAGAGGCCTTGGAAGTAATGCCACATATCTGCAACCATCTGATCTTCAACAAAACTGACAAAAACAAACAATGGGGTAAGGATTCCCTATTTAATAAATGATGTTGGGAAAACTGGCTAGCCATATGCACAAAGCTGAAACTGGACCCCCTCCCTTACATCTTATACAAAAATTAACTCTAATTGGATTAAAGATTTAAACATGAGGCCAAACACCATAAAAACTCTAGAAGAAAACCTAAGCCACACCAATCAGGACATAGGCATGGACAAGGACTTCATGACTAAAATACCAAAAGCAATGGCAACAAAAGCCACAAATAGACAAATGGAATCTAAGTAAACTTAAGTGCTTCTGCACAGCAAAAGAAACTATCATTAGAACGAACTGGCAACCAACAGAATGGAAAAAAAATTTTGCAACCTACTCATCTGACAAAGGGCTAATATCCAGAATCTACAAAGAACACAGACAAATTTATAAGAAAAAAACAAACAACCCCATCAAAAAGTGGGCAAAGGATATGAACAGACATTCCTCAAAAGAAGACATTTATGCAACCAACAAACATATGAAAAAATGCTCACCATCACTGGTCATTAGAGAAATGCAAATCAAAACCACATTGAGATACCATGCCAGTTAAAATGGCAATCATTAAAAAATCTGGAGACAACAGATGCTGGAGATGATGTGGAGAAATAAGAATGCTTTTATACTGTTGGTGAGAGTGTAAATTAGTTTGACCATTGTGGAAGACAGTGTCATTATTCCTCAAGGATCTAGAAACAGAAATACCATTTGACCCAGCAATCCCATTACTGGGTATATACCCAAATGATTATAAATTGTTCTACTTTAAAGACACATGCACCTGTATATTCATTGTGGCACTGTTTACAATAGCAAAGATTTGGAACCAACCCAAAAGTCCATCAATGATACACTGGACAAGGAAAATGTGGCACATATACACCATGAAATACTATGCAGTCATAAAAAAAGGATGAGTTCATGTCATTTGCAGAGACATGGATGAAGCTGGAAACCATCATTCTCAGCAAACTGACACAAGAACAGAAAACCAAACACCACATGTTCTCACTCATAAGCGGGTGTTGAACAATGAGAACACATGGACACAGGGAGGGAAACATCTCACACTGGGGCATGTTGGGGGGATGGGAGAGCTAGGGGAGGGATGGCAGGGGGTGGAGGGATTGGGGAGGGATGACATTAGGAGAAATACCTAAAGTAGATGACAGGGAGATGGATGCAGCAAATCACCATGGCATGTGTATACCTATGTAACAATCCTGCACAATCTGCACATGTACCCCAGAACTTAAAATATAATTTAAATATTGTCCTTGTCTAGGTATGCCTAACTACACAGACACAGACACACACACACACACACACACACACACACACACACACACTGATAGGTGTTTTTCTTATTTGTGTGTGATTCTCTGAGAGATTGCCAAGATAGAATTTTATTGAATGCTTGATAAAATGTACTGTTGAAGAAACTTGATGTAGAATTAAAAAAAAGTATTTAATAAGAGGTTATCTTTAATATATAGTCTATATAGTCCTTTTCCCCCTCTTTCTCTTTCTTTTCTCTCTACTTCCTTTCCTGTATCCCTCTTTTCCCCCCCTTCTCTTTCCCATATTCCAACATTTACTATATTGAATCTTGAAGTGTACATTTTATCTCTTCTTAGTGCTGTATACTTAATGTCCATCTGCACTTCATCTGTCTCTTCTTCTTTGAACTCTACAATTACATGCATATTAATTTACTTAAAGTTGTTGCATAATTCATGTTCTTAATTTTCATTAATTCTTATTTAACTTTTATTTTAGATAGTTTGTATTGATATATCTACAAGTTTACTAATCTTTTCTTCTGGAGTATCTAATCTGTCACTAATTCTATCCATTTTTTTTATTTAGAAGATCAATTTGGGTCTTTTTAAAAAATAGAATACGCAGGTCTCTACTTAACATTTTGAACACGTGGCATATTGTAACAATAACTGTTTTAATGTAATTGTCTGTTAATTCTAACATCTGTTTAATTTCTGAGTCAATTCCAATGGATTATTCTGGTCCTTATGAATCGTGCTTATTTGCTTCTTTAAAATACTAGTAATCCTTTTTGTTAACTTTTATTTCAAGTTTAGGGGTACATGTGCAGAATTTACAGTTTGTAACATAGGTAAACATGTGTCATGGGGCTTTGTTCATACAGATTATTTCACCACCCAGGTATTAAGCCAAGTATTCATTTGTGATTTTTCCTGATCTCCCTCCTCCCACCCTCCACACTCCAGTAGGCCTCAGTGTGTGTTGTTTTTTGCTATGTGTCCATGCGTTCTCATCATTTAGCTCCCACTTACAAGTGAGAACATGCCATATTTGGTTTTCTGTTCCTGCATTAGTTTGCTAAGGATAATAGCCTCCAGTTCAATCCATTCCCCTGAAAAGAATATGATCTTATTATTTTTTATAAGTGTGTAGTATTGCATGATATACATGTACCACGTCTTCTTAATCCAGTCTATCATTGATGGGCATTTAAGTTGATTCCATGTCTTTGCTATGGTGAATAGTGCTGCAATAAACACATGCATGCATGCATGAGTCTTTATAATTTAATGATTCTATTCCTTTGGGTACATACCTAGTAATGGGATTTGCTGGATTGAATGATAATTTTGTCATCAGGTCTTTGTGGAATCACTACACTCTCTTCCACAATGATTGAACAAATTTATTCTCCCATCAATGATGTATAAAGATTCTTTTTCTCCACAACCTAACTAGCATCTGTTTTTTTTTTTTTTTTTTACTTTTTAATGATAGCCATTCTGATTGATGTGAGATGGCATTTCATTGTGATTTTGATTTGCATTTCTCTAATGATCAGTGATACTGAGCTTTTTTTCATACGATTGTTGGACCCATGTATGTCTTTTTTGAGAAGTGTCAGTTCATATTCTTTGCCCACTTTTTAATGGATTTGTTTGTGTTTTGCTTGTAAATACGTTTACATTTCTTATAGATGCTGGATATTAGACCTTTGTCAGATGCATCATTTGCAAAACATTTCTCTCATTCTGTAGTTTGACTGCTTAGCCTCTCAATAGTATATTTTGCTGTGTAGTGCTCTTTAGTTTAATTAGATCCCATTTGCCAATTTTTGCTTTTGTTGCAATTGCTTTTGGCATCTTCACCATGAAATATTTTCCCATTTCTGTGTCATGAATGGTGTTGTCTATGTTGTCTACCAAGGTTTTTATACTTTGGGGATTTATATTTAAGTCTTTAACCCATCTTTAGTTACTTTTTGTATCTGGTGTAAGGAAGGGGTCCAGTCTCAATTTTCTCTATATGGCTAGCCAGTTATCCCAGCACCATTTATTGAAGTGGGGAATCCTTTCCCCATTGCTTGTTTTTGTCAGGTTTCTTGAAGATCAGATAGTTGTAGGTGTGCTGTTTAATTTCTGAGATCTCTATTCTGTTTTATTGGTCTGTGTGTTTTTCTTCTACCAGTAGCATGCTGTTTTGGTTACTGTAGCCTGCAGTATAGTTTGAAGTCAGATAACATGATGCTTCCAGCTATAATTTTTTTTTGTAGGATTGTCTTGGTTAATCAGGCTCTTTTTTGACTGTATGAATTTTAGAATAAGTTTTTCTAGTTCTGTGAAGAATGTCATTGGTAGTGTGATAGGAATAGCATTAAATTTGTAAATTTCTTTGGGCCCTATGGCCATTTTAGCATATTGATTCTTCTTATCCATAAGCATAGAATGTTTTTCCATTTGTTTCTGTTGTCTGATTTTCTTTAGGTGTATTTTGTAGCACTCCTTGTAGAGATTCTACACCCCCCTTGTTAGCTGTATTCATAGGTATTTTATTATTTTTGTGGCAATTGTGAATGAGAATTCATTCATGATTTGGTTCTCGACTTGACTGTTTTTGGTGTATAGGAATGCTAGTAATTTCTGCACATCAATTTTGTATCCTGAGACATTGCTGAAGTTGCTTATCAGCTTAAGAAGCTTTGGGACTGAGACCTCCCAATTGGGGTCCCCATCTACCTCCTACAGGTGTGTCCAGTCCAGCAACAGGTCCAGACCCCCTGGAATGTGCTCCCAAAGGATGGGGCAGGCTACTACCTTTGTTGTTTCACCACCTTCACTGGTGATACCTCCAGGTACTGGAAAATCCAAGGCAACAATGGTCTGTAGTGGTTCCCAGCAAACTGCAGCAGCCCTACAATAGCCAGACAAAAAACAAACAAACAAAAAAACCCCACTAAACTAAAGGTCAACAACCCCAACGTTTGAGGGTAAATAAGCCCAAGACAATTAGAAAAAAAAAAAATCGTGCAAGAATGCTGAAAATTCAAAAAAACAGAGTGTACTCTTTTCTCAAATGACCACATCAGCTATCCAGCAAGGGTTTGGAACTGGGCTGAGGCTAAGATGGCTGTAATGACAGAAGTAGAATTCAAAATGTGGACAAAAATCCACTTCAATTAGCTAAAGGAGCATGTTGTAACCCAATGCAAGGGAACTGAAAACCATGATTAAACATCACAGGAGCTGACAAGTAACCATATAAGAAGAGTGTAACTAACCTGAGAGAGCTGAAAAACACACTACAAGAATTTCATAATGTAATTGCAAGTTTTAATAGCAGAATAGACCAACTGGAGCAGAAAACAAAAAATAACCAAAATCAGGACTGAACTGAAAAACATAAAGACACAAAAACACAGTAAAAGATTAGTGAATACAGGAGCTGTTTTTCTGGAAAAAAAAAAAAAAAAGTAAAATAGATTGCTAGCTAGACTAATAAGGAGGAAAAAAATAGAAGAGTCAAATAAATACAATTAGAGATGATAAGAGTGTTATTACCACTGACCCTACAGAAATACAAACAAGTATCAGAGAATATTATAAACACCTCTGTGCACATAAACTAGAAAATCTATAATAAATAGATAAATTCCTGGACACATACACTCTCCTAAGACAGAACAAGAAAGAAATAGAATCCCTGAACAGACTAATAACAAGTTCTGAAACTGAGACAATGATAAATAGCTTACCAACCAAAAAAAGTCCAGGACCATATGGATTCACAACTGAATTCTATCAGATGTACAAAGAGCTGGGACCATTCCTACTGAAACTATTCCACAAAATTGAAAAAAAAAAAAATGGGACTCTTCCCTAACTCTTTGTATGAGGCCAGCATCATCCTGACTCTGAAACCTAGCAAGGATAAAACAAAAGAGAAAACTTCAGGCCAATAACGTTGATGAACATCCATGCAAAAATTCTCAAAAAAATACTGTCAAACTGTAGCCAGCAGCATATCAGAAAACTAATCCATCATGATGAAGTAGGCTTCATCGCCAAGATGCAAGCTCCCTTCAACATACACAAATAAATAAATGTGATTCATCACATAAACAGAACTAAAGACAAAAAGCACATGATTACATCAATTAATGCAGATAAGGCTTTTGATAAAATTCAACATCTTTTCATGTTAAAAACTCTTAATAAAGTAGGTATTGAAGAAACATGCCTCAAAATTAAAAGAGCCATGTACAACAAATTTATGGCCAACATCATACTGAATGGGCAAAAACTGGGAACATTCTCCTTGAAAACTGTCACATAACAAGAATTCCCACTCTCACCACTCCTATTCAACATAGTATTGGAAGTTCTGGCCAAGGTAATCAGGCAAGAGAAAGAAGTACAAAGAATCCAAATAGGAATGGAAGAAGACAAATTATTCCTGTTTGCAGATGACATAATCCTACGTCTAGAATGTCTGGTAATCTTCGCTTAGATGATAGATATCGTTGAATCTGACCTTGTTGGGTGCTGGATAATTGTAAATATTCCTGCATTTTATTGTAGGCTTCAGTTTGTTACTAGAAAATAGTTTGATCCTTTTGTATATTGCTTTTATAATTTGTTATGAAGATCAAAAATAGCATTCAGATACAGGCTATTTATTCCCTACTACTGAGGCAATACTTCTTGAGTATTGTACACAATGCCCTGTGAATTCTGATTTTTTTCACTCTGACTTATGCGAAGAGGCACTTTTCCTGGCCTTTTGTGAGTGCTGAACACTGTTTCTTCTAAATCCTCTTAGGACTGGACTTAGCTCATCTCATTTATTTCTACTCTCATAGGGATTATTGACTGATGTACAATGTCTTCAAAACTGTTGTTTCATATTTTATCCCTCCTTCTCTTTTTTTTTCCAAGTGGGAGAGTGTATCTAGTCTTTATTATTATATGTTGAGTGGATGTAGCATTTTAGACTGTTACTTTTGAAACTAAAAATCAAAAATATAATTTATATATTAGCATAAAAATTTTGCTTGCTCTTTTCTGGCACACATTTAATTTAGGGTCTAACTTAAGTATATGCAGACCTTTATTTTTCAACTACTATGATAACATGAGTCTGCTCTTGTTAGTTAAAAAGGACAAACTTGCTCACACATGTAGGAATTCTAAAGCTGCAGCAAAAGATTCACCAACTCCCACTGACTTGCAAAACTCTTAATTCCTAGATATCTAGAACTTCTCTAGGGGCAGATATTTAAATCTTATCTTAGTGTATGATCAGGCTATAGCCATCCTACACTCAGATAAGATATTTAAATCATACACTTTCTGTCTCTCAAAGTCAAATTATCAGGTTGAGCAGAAGATTAAGCAAAAGTGTCTGACAGCAAATCATGCATTTGTTTTCAAAGGGAAGAGAAGCACTGTTCAACTTTGCACTGCATTCCTTCCAGGTGGTTTTCAATAGTACTTGAGATTTGCTAGTATCTTTTCTCACCCTCAAGTCCAGAGAGCAGAGAAAGTATTTTAATATTATTATTTTGTACACTAAATTTTTCAAAAATTTGGTTTTATTTTTAATTTGGTTAAATTTTTATTTTAAATTAAGACATTTTTTCTAGGATCTTGTAATCTTATGCAATTATTCATGTATAAAAAATGACATCAAAGTAGACTGGCTCCACAGCCATTCCTCATCTTCAAGGTGCTGGGGTTACCTTTGTAGATCACCTGCCCTTTCTCTCTGGCTGCTTTTAATATTCTTTCATTTTGACTTTGGAAAATCTGACAATTATGTGTCTTGGGATAATATTATTGTGGAGAATCCCAGGCTGTTCGGCTCTTTAGCAAGATTGGGGAAGGTTTTCTGAATGATATCCTTAAATATGTTTTCCAAGTTGTTTGCTTTCTTCCCCTCCCTTTCAGGGTGTCAATGGTTCATGGATTTGAACTCCTTACATAATCCCATACTTTACTTCTCAGAGGCTTTTTTCATTCCTTTTCGTTATTTTTCCGTTTTTTGTCTGACTGTCTTACTTCAGAGAACCAGTCTTCAAGTACTGAGATTCCTTTCTCAGCTTGATTTATTCTAATATTAATATTTGTGATTGCATTGCAAAATTACTGTATTGTGTTATTCAGCTCTATTAGACCCATTAGGTTCTTTTTATACTGCCTATTTCATCCTTCAGCTCCTTTATCACTTTGTTATAATTCTTATTTTTTTTTCTTTTTTTTGAATTGGGTTTTGCTGTTCTGCTGATGATCTTTGCTTCTATCCATATTCTGAATTATCTTCCTATCAATCTAGCCAGTTCAGCCTGGTTAAGAACTCTTGTTAGAGAACTGGTGTGGTCATTGTAGGCCATAAGACACTCTGGCCATTTGAGTTATCAGAGTTCTTGCATTGGTTATTTTTCATCTCTGCTTTTGGGTGTTCCTCTAACTTCAGTGTAGATTGAGTACAGTCAATAGACTGGTTTTCTGAATGTTTATACTGTGCCAAGTCTTTGTGCTGTGTCTTTATTTGAAGCTGACTTCCTGTCTCTAGTTTCAGAGGAGTGTATACTAGTGAGACATTTTTGGTGTTGAGGTTTGGAGTGTGATCAAGTAGGAGGTACTTAGGCATATTGATCTGTTGGTAGACTTGCTTGGTTGTGTGGCTCTCATATGTTTCCTCACAGTTGCAGCTGTGTTCATGATCAATGCTCTGAAAGTGTGGGCTCCTCTCCTCGTTGAGTGCTGGCTATAGATTATGACTTGGCATTCTAGGTGTGCCCACTGCAACTCTGGGGTGATCTCAGTGCCTAGGTTTCTTCCCCCACCTTGGAGGAATCAAAAGAAGGAATCTTAGTGGTGATTGTGGCTGAGGGTCATTTGCTTGTCTCCTAGGGACTCCACCCCAGAGAGATTCAGGTCAGCAGATTCTCAGTGCAGTCAGCCCAGGATGGAGGGTCTATGCTGTTTGCCCAAGCCAGGGGTTCCCTGTCTGGTGATGAGCAGTAAGGGGGGATGTGGAACCCATGGAAGATAAACTGACTTCTCTTTGGGTTGATTGCATCTTGATGGAGGTATATATAAGGCACTTAGGATATTTTTTCCTTCATTAGTCCAAGGGTGGCAGGGGCAGTTCCACTGTAGAGGCAGTGGCCAAGAGGCTTTCAGTTGTCCCTGGAGGCTATTCTCAGGGAGTTGCCAAGTTGCTACTGGCTAACTCTGGCAGGGTGTGGCTGGGCCCCAGGTGTGAAGGACATGTCTGGTGAGGAGATATGGAAATGACCACCCATGTAACAGTCTTGCCACTTTTCCATAGAGCTGCTGCAGTATGCTTGAGGCCCGCTCCAGTCTCTAGTCACCTTGGATTTTCCAGTATCCAAAGGTATTATCAGTGAAGGCTGCAAAATGCAAAGATGGCAGCCTGCGTCTCCCTGTGGGTGCTTCTTCCCAGGGATGTACAGGCCTATTGCCAGCCCTAAAGCACCTGTAGGAGGTGGCTGGGAGACTCCAATTGGGAGGTCCCACCCAGTGAGGAAAAATGGGATTGAAGACCCACTTTAAAAAAGCAGTCTGGCTATGTTTTAGCAGAGTAGCTGTGCTGTGGTGGGGGTCTGCTTCAGCCTGTGGTCACCTCAGACACTCCATAACCCGAATTTTGGAACAGCTAAGTTGCCCAAACAGCAAAGTTGGTGGCCTGCCCTTCCCTCTGTGAGCTCCCTCCCAGGAAGAATTCAAATCTCTGTTGGCCAGAAAACACTGACAGGTGTGGCTGGAAGCCCTGGTTGGGAAGTCCCACCCAGTGAAAAGAAATGGGACTGGGGGAGAGTGTGGTGATTCCTCAAGGTCCTAGAAATAGAAATCATTTGACTCAGCAATCCCATTATTCGGTGTATAGCCAAAGGATTATAAATTGTTCTTTTATGAGGACACATGCACACAAATGGTCATTGTGGCACTGTTTACAATAGCAAAAACTGGGAATCAACCCAAAGGCCCATGGATGGTAGACTGGACAGGGAAATGTGACACATATACACCATGGAATACTATGCAGCCATAAAAATGATGAGTTCGGTACTTTGTAGGGACGTGGATGAATCTGAAAACCATCATTCTCAGCAAATTGACACAAGAACAGAAAATCAAACATCGCATGTTCTCACACATAGGTGGGTGCTGAACAACGAGAACACATGGACACAGGGAGGGGAACATCACACACTGGGGTCTGTGGGGGGGGGAACTAGGAGAGGGGCAGCTGGGAGTGGGGGAGTTAGGGAGGGATAACATGGGGGAGAAATGCCAGATATAGGTGATGGGGAGGAAGGCAGCAAACCACACTGCCATGTATGAACCTATGCAACAATCTTGCATGTTCTTCACATGTACCCCAAAACCAAAAATGCAATAAAATAAGTATATATAGATATAGATATACATATATAGATATAATAGATATATATATAAAGAATCAGTCTGGCCACATTTTGATAGAAAGCTGGGCTGTGCTGGGGGTCCACTTAAGCCCCCAGTCACCTCAGACACTCTGAAGCCTAAAGGTTGGAACAGCTAAGCTAAGTCACCCAAGCAGCAAAGATAATGGCCTACCTGTCTTTCTGGGAGCTCCGTCCCAAGGAGAATTCAAATCTCTGTAGGTTGGAGAGCATAGGCAGGGGTGGCTGGGAGGCCATGGCTGGGAGGTCCCATCCAATGGGGAGGAGTGGGATGAGTCACCTGCTTAAAGCAGCGGTCTGGCCATGTTTTGGTAAAGCAGCTGTGTTGTGCTGGGGCATCACTTCCAGTCAGTTTGGACTCTCCAAAGCCTAAAGCCTGAAACAACTAAGATGCCCAAACAGCAAAAATGGTGGCCCGCCCCTTCCACTGGGATCTCCTCTTTAGGGAAGTGCAGTGCCGATACAGTTGGCTGACTGGAATATAAAGCCAGTGGGTCTCACCTTGTGAAGTGCTATGGAAGTGGGGCCTGCAGGCTGTTGCTGATCAGCACCCTGGATTCAGCCTCTTTCTGGGGTATAAATGGAAGTCTAATCTCCCACTCTGACAGAGCTGCAACACCTTTTGCTGGAAAGCTGGAGTTTCTAAGGCTCCAGGGTCTCCATCCGTACCTGAGCTGCTGCCCTGCCAAGACTCCACGTAGGTCTGTGTGTCAGAATGAAGACCCAGGTGAAGTGGGTTCATAAGGAGATCTCCTGACTTGAGGGTTGCAAAGATCCATGGGAGAAGCATGGTTTCCTAGGGCTGCATTTACTCACCCACCACTTCCCTGGAAGGCGAGGTTCCCCTAGCTGGGTGTTGTTCCCTGGTGGGCCGTTGTTCTGTGTTGCTTTTCTTTGTTCTTTGTGGGTCAGGTTGTTTCCTTGATTAGTTCCAATGTGAGTATCTGGATGTTTCGTTTGAAGGTGTTGTATTTACTTGCCTCTTTGGTTCCTCTTCATTAGAGACACACACACTACCTGCTTCTAGGCAGCCATCTTGACCAATGTTTTGAGTTTAGTGGAACATCTGTTCTATTGTGACTCTGTGCACAATAGTTTTCTTTCCTGCTTATTTTTCTCTATCAAGTATATTAACATATTTTCTTATTAGATCATTAAATTTTTTGACTTTGCCTTTCAAATAATATAATACTTAGCATATGATGGGCACATAATATTAAGCAAAAATTCTGTATTCAACTTGGAATATAATTTTCTTTTTAGTACATTAGTTTTTTTTCTAGATGAGAATAAACAATTTAATTTGTTAAAACATTCTTTATTTTCACATTAAAATTTTATATGATTTTTATTAAAGTTTTCTATGCCCCTTAAATTAGGTGACACAGTTTAATTTTTGCTTACATTTTGAATGAGTGTTCTTTTCATATGTGAACATGTTTTTATGTATTTTGTACTATTTACATTTACTATTTCACTATTCAGGAAATTCTTTCCTAATATATCTTTATTGAGTAGAAGCTGAAAGTTATTAATGAGAAAATAGACTAATGTTTATAAAGTTGGTTTTAGCTTGCTCTAATTTTCATAGATTTGGTGCTGTTTATGATGACTCTTCTTGAAAGTACCTTCTCTCTTTACTTTTCAATACCTATCTTTTAAGGATTTCTCTTTCTTCAGATTTTTTTTTCTCAGTTCCTTTTGTACAAACTTTTTCCGTGCTGTGTCCTTAGGGTTTTCTGTTCAATTCTCTTATAATTATACATAATCTCATTGGTAAATTGTTGCCTTAAGTTGTCACTTTTCTGATTATGATCTCTAAGGCCTTGTTTTTTGTCCAGGAATCTTGATTAACCCTTATACTGTATAATTTCTGGATATCTCTATCTGAATTGTGCATGAGTACTCCAATGAATCCATGTTTATAACTTAAATACTCATCTTTATTCGCTCCGATTTTTCAAGCCAGAAAATGCATAATCTTTTCATACTGCTTCATTTCATATTTCTGTGAATGTCATCCAAACAGTAAATAATCTGACACTCCTCTCTCTCCATCATCATCTTGCATATAACCAGCTGTCACCAAATCTTGTTTTTCCACCTCTGAAACGTTTTGCATTTTCTGCACTTTAAGTCTCTTTACCCAAGTTCAGTTTTTCAGCATCTTTTGGTAATTGCATTATGGTTATAATTTCCTCACTCATTACTTGTGCCAATCATTTTCCTGCTTCTAGTCTATCCTTCATAATACTCCAAAATAAACATTTTACTGAAGTAAAGGTAAAACATTGTACTGGACTCAGTAATTCCCTCTACTGTCTAATACAGTGTCTTCATGGTGTTCAATAGTTAGTTGTAAAGGAAAAATTTAATCAACATTACTTGTTTAACTTCTCTTTTCAGTGAATAAAACACTGACTGATTTCTTTAGTTTTATATAGATGTGACTTGCCAGCCATTTTTTCAAAACATTTGAATATTATGAGCCAGGAATTATGCCAGACATAAACGATACAAAATAAACAAGATGTGTTTTCTACCTTAGTCTGCAGAAACAAATGAGAGACACAAAAATGTAAACCAAGCAAATAGTTGCAACTGCTAAATATAAATATCATTTTATTGCAATACGAGATATTGAAAATAAATTAAAACCTCTAAATTTATAAGTAGAATAAGTTTCAAAAAGTTTTTGGGTTGATTCTAGGAGAATGACTCGAGTATTATACGTGAAGAAGTAGGAGGGAAGCTTCTTGGGCAAAGCAAACCAAGATTTATCAAAGTTCAAGTTTTGTTTTAAATAGCCTAGGGATGTGATTTATTTAACAAGAAAGCAGGTGAGGTAAAAATCTCAGAAGAATAAACAGAGCCAGGAGGGTCATCTCCATTTCATTGAGATTTTTCTTTACAGAGGTATATAAAGAATATTTAAATTTTGTATACAAATAATAGATGTAGAAAATTATTGTTTGCCTTTAGTATGCAAATATTCTAAATTATTTATGAACCTAAACATATCATTTTCTAGAAAGTCTAAATAAGTGTATCTGGCAGGTTAAATTATAAATAATTTATATTTTCAATGAAGGGTTATCACATTGTTTTAATTATTATAAGTAAATTAAAACACTTCTAGAATTAAAAAATTTTAAATAAATCTGGAATATTATAACAAAAATCTGGATATTTAATGGTGCTGCTTTGATTGAAAGGTATATGATGGAATGCTAAATTTAGAAAACATAAAATTGAGTAGAGTTAGAATTACTAACATATCTCAAAAGATTTTCTCAGGCCTAGGTTATTTTTTTTTATGCTATATCATATCTCATAATCTCTGCCTTGGGATATAGGCTTTCTGCTATGGAAAAATGTAGGTGTTGTGGGTAGCATTTATCTGATAACTAAACTACTCTGTGCATACAATGCTCTCTGTTATCTATGTAGCTGTTCAGTATGATCTAGTGGATGTAACTGTGAAATACTTTTTATTACCCGGAAACGGTATTTATTTCCTTTTTTCAACTTACTGCAATTGAAATAATTCAGTACTTAATATTTTCTCTCATACTTTTTAAAAGTATCTTAAACCACAGAAACAAAAGCCAAACACATCCTAACTAAATCTCACACCTATAAAAGTGAGGATCATTTTGCTGTTGTTGTTTTATTGTTCATTTTTTTACTGTGATTAAATGGAAGTAAAATAGAGAATCTCTGAAAGCTGCGAGGAAATAAAGTTCTCATCCTTTGTGACAGAGCTCATTTTTAAATGTATTCATTACTGAAAAAAACAGGTGAGAATTAATCAAATTCATGTCTACCAAATATCATCGCTTAAGACAAGGCAATAATTATTTAATACACACAATGTATTACTTTAAAAAACCAAATAAATAAGTAGATGGATAAGCAAAAAGATGTAACATTGAATGAACATGACTAAATTTTTGCAACAATGATAGCTAAATAGGCAGAAATCAATTTATTTTGGGACTATATTTTTTACAACATAGAGCTCAATGAGTATCGATTATTCCATTATGCTTATTAACATATGAAGAAAAAATCCTTACTGTTATGGGAAAGTAGTATTAGCTTAAGAAGCATTTAACTGTACAGATTAAATTTGTTCTATTACATGATTTCACTACTTTTATTTTTGCTTTCTTAAATTCCCAAGATAAGTGATCATAGGTAGAAGCAGAAATACAGTTTTGGAAGTCGCAGAATACAGGTGAGATCAGAAACTTCCAACTGAATTTAAGTCTACTTCACAAAAGAAATGAAATTACCAGAAAAATAAAGATAAGGAAAGAAAAATGGGAAATTCTTTCTGTTTTGTCTCTAGTCTATTTTGTTGACACTGGCAAATAGGATAAAATATAAGCACCAAAACCTCAAGGATTTTCTTTTCACCTTAAAGTGAAAGTAAGATAATGCTAGATGTTTCTTTGGTTATACAGGTAGAAAAATTGAATCCAAGGGACATTAAAAATTACAATTTGTAATGACAAACAAGCCTTGAACACAGGTTTCCTAATAACAAATACAATACCCTTTTGACTATGATATTTTAGGTTATAAACAGTGAGGTGAAAATAATCTTTCTAAAGAAAACATAATCATTAAGAGTAGAGAATAAATTAGCAAAAGTATCTATAATAACCAACATTGGTTTACTCATAAATTAATTATTTATTATAGTAAAGCTAAGGCAAGGCAGACATAAACAGATGTTTATAAATTTGAAAGAAACATTAACGTACCAGTAAAACCATCATGTAAAGATTTTTAAAATTCATCATAAATATTCCTGCCAAAGAACCTAGTCCCAACTAAATGATCTTTAAGTACAATTGCCCCACGAACATGACTCTTTGGCTCTTCAAGTCCAACAATAACTTTTGTAAACAGTCATAATTAAGTAAAATCAGATCAGGTGGCATGTCTAGGTACATTTCTTTTGGTAAATGGATATAAGGCAAATAAGCAAAAAAAAAAAAAAAAGCCTCATTCTTATTTTGCATGCATTGAATTTTTTCAATGACAAGTTGTTATGAATCATAAATCTAAAATGAATTGTTTTTTAATAAAATGAGTTTTGAAGAAACATCCTAAAAGCATAGCAACTCTATTACAGGCTATTTTTCCCACTAGTCAGTGCTGTTCAACTACCTCCAACAGAGTCCAGTCATGAGAAAATATTTCCTGGGCACATTACCCGAGGAACCTTTTAAAGTATTTCTTGAAACTAGAAGCATGTATGCATTTTGTTTCAAACAGTTCCTTGAATCTGGTAAGTAAAAAATAAAAATATTCTTTTTTATGACAGCTTGTTTTGGAGTATAGTCGCTAGAGCTGTTTATATTTTAAATATACCTCAATTGCATATAATTATGGTTTTATGGGATATTTTACATTTACAGGCAGATTGAACTTTCTTCATAATAACGCCACTTGAATTACTAGTGTAACAAAAATTTGAAAGAAAAACCATTTTGTTTCTTCATTCCTTTGGCAACTGTTCTCAGAAATGAGTATTTCATCAAGTTCTGTTCATGTCTTTTCAAAATAAGGAATGATTTAAAATATTCTTCCCCTCATTCTACAAAGAAGAAATCACTATGTTAAATATACGTTACTAAAAATTAACTAGTGACCTTGAAAACATGATATTTGCTTTTCACAGAGGAAACTATATATATAATGTTTCAGAAGCAAGGAAACTATAATGCTTTATAAGAAAAGTAGCACAGCAACCAAATATGTTTTCTTTTTTAATATGCTTGAACTACAGCATGTAGCATACTTGCATTCTGACAGCAGTCTTTCAGTTACAACAAATCAGGAAAAGAGATAGAATGTGGGCAGACACACGCATTTGACAAGCTAAATGGAGAGAAAGTTGCATCTGAATGTGAATTGGGGAAAGAAAATATTTCTCAACCCTTACCATATTCTGAGGTTCATAGTCTCTTGTAAGAGCAGCCTTCCAGCACCTGTTTCTCTCCCAGTGTGACTTTCTTAACTTACAAAGAGACATAGATGCTATAAACGCAAATTGAGATATATCTTCAGTAGTTCTTTTGATTTATATGAGCATTAAATGTATATTTCTTCTTATTGAGCATGAAATTATTTCCATTACCTAATAGCCACAATTATTGAAAATTCAGAAAAAAGCACATTATGATATTAAAAGACTGTAAAGAGAGCAATGCATTCAGTCTGTTAGAGTGATCATGAAATTATTTCTATTAGTCATTATGACCAAAACCTCCATATATATATATACATATATAATATTTAAAAGGGGACAGCTATAAGTTATCTTTACAAAGGAAACATGATATGCTAAAGATTCAATGTTGAAAAGCTTCTGTATTTTTTTTTAACTAGGAGAACATTTGAAGGTCTACAAATTTAGAGCATTGCTTTAAAATTAAAACAACTCTTGTTTGAAAGTCATATATATCTAGGTTGTTTTTCATGCAGTATGTATAATACAGAAGTGAACATATATATGTTACATATGTACATGCACACATACACATATACACATAATGCATATAAACATTGCATGTCTGTGTATATATTATTTACTGTATATAACAATATATATATTTATATATTTTATATATAATTATATATGGTATATATTTCCATTATATACTGTTCATCTTCCATTTTTGTCTTCTGTTTGGATTCATATTTAAGAGTGTTCTACGTGCCTGAATAGCAATTCACAGAATTTCTGCTCTAACAGGTTTTTATCTTGTTAGAAGAAATTTAACTATCAGACCACTTTTGTTTTCTTTGCTCATCAGTAAATTAAATGAGGCAGGAGAACATCTGTAGGAGCCTAAAACTACCTCAGGGCTTGGAATGATACTTCCAGAAAGTTAAGATGGAAATAGATTTGATTAGGTTGATAGGACTTACTGTAAATGCATCACAATATAATTAAACACATCAGTGTCCTTGTCGCTGTTTCAAAAATGTTAGCTTCTTTCTAATAGATTGCAATTTTCTCAGGTCAGTAAATTGTAAATTGTATCCTATACTTTTTTTCAGGATATGATATTCATAACCTATGAGCTATGATGTTCTGCCTAGATCACTCTCTAGGGTTAAGCACCCATCTCCCAGCTACTGGAAATATTGGTAGATGATGGGCTCATACTGTGTACCCTTCACTGGGAATTACCATTGGCCATAGGAAACATCATTGCCTAAATTGTCTGCAGTCAATGATTGGAGATGTAAGGATACAAGTTCCAGTTTCCTTGTCTCCATTAGAATAATTCTGAAAGACAATTTAGCTCCAGTGATTTCTGTAGAATTGGTTGAAGATTCACTGCCAGCCATGTTGTAACATAGGTTCTTTCTTTGTTCAGACTCGACTTCCTCAGTTCCCTACAGTGTATTACTCAAAAACAAACCTCAGAAAATCTTCTATTACAATTTCTATCTCAGATTTTGCTTCTGGGAGACACATTTTAAGACAGCCTCTACAAAGGTCAGTTCTAAGAACATACTCTTATATGGAATTTTGGAAATGAATCAATTGTCAGATAGCTTGTATTGAGAAATCGTAATTGGTAGTTACTGGAGCATCGCTAACCTCTGGCATGCTGTAACAATGCAATTGTTAAAATCCCACTAATGGTTAACTGGAACGTGGTACCAGTAGAAAGGGACATCCTAACTGATATGATATCTTTGCCACTGGAGAAACATGACAAGATTGGTAATTATAAATACCATGGGATTGGGCGGGTGCCACTGACTTCCTCTGATTGCTGAAGAGAGATAATGACAGGGTCAGGGTGATTAATTATGAAATCGAAGCAAAGTGTGAAAGCCAGAGTGGCTTCTTGGCAACATTTATGGAAACCTAAATATTTTGCATCTGAAAATCAAACAGCAGTGAACAAGGCTTAGGACAAAACTATAGCAGAATATTTCAGAAAATATTGAATTCTCAAACTTAAGAGAGCTCCTAAATTAAAATGAAGGCTATAGTAGGAAAGAAGTGGGGATCTTCATGTTGAAATAAGGAATCTGTACTCAGTCTAGAACTGGAAAACTACCTATCAAGTATTATGCTTATTACCTGGGTGATGAAATAATCTGTACACCAAATCCCCATGACATACAAATTACCTATATGACAAACCTGCACGTGTCCCCAAACCTAAAATAAAGGTTATTTAAAACCACACATACATACATATGTTCATTGCAGTACTTTTCCCAATATGAAAGATGTGGAATCAACCTAAATGCTCATCAACAGTAGACTGGATAAAGAAAATGTGGTACAGATACACCATGGAATACTACACAGCCATAAAAAAGAATGAGATCGTGTCTTTTGCAGCAACATGCATGCAGCTGGAGGCCATTATTCTCAGCAAACTAACACAGAACAGAAAACCAAATACCACATATTCTCACTTATAAATGGGAGCTAAACATTGAGTACATATGGACACAAGGAAGAGAACAACAGAAACTAGGGCCTACTTGAGCGTGGAGGGCAGGAGGAGGGTAAGGATCCAAAGCTACCTATTGAATATTATCCTTATTACCTAGTTCATAAAATAATCTGTTTACCAAACCCCTGCAACATATAGTTTTTCTAAATAACAAACCTGCACATATAACCCTAACCCTAAAATAAAAGTTAAAAGAAAAGTGAGGGGGGGGGGTGTTATAGGGGGATCTGGTTAAGTACCATCCCGAAACTTGAAATTTTAGATTCTCCTGTACCCACTGGGCCTACTGAAATGACTTGACCCTTTTTGTTAAAAGTTTATACTCCTCCTGCTTGAAGGTAATACAGAGGCTTCAAATGAGGCAGGCACCTTTATAGGATCATTTCTTCCTAACATTCCAACAGATAATGAGGGTTAAATCTCAGTGTGGCTCAGCTTCGCAGTGAGAAAAATAACACATACACCATAATACCTGTAAGACCTAGAAAACATATATTGGCAGGAACTGCAAGAATATGTATGAGGCTGGAATCTGAGGGTTCATAACATAAATTTGATACATTAGTTTTTTTAATATGTAGTATTAGTAGTATCCTACCATAAAGCTTTAAAAACCTATTAAGAACCCCATAATACAGAACATAAACACTGCTAGGTTGGCTGTTGGAACTTCAAAACAAACAAACAGAAAAAAACATGGCTCCTAATAAGGGAAATAGAAATGTTAGAACTATCATGACCAACAGTAAAGGAAACATTAACAGGCCCAGGGAAGTGGCCATGTTAGAGTGTATACATAAGGCTGGAAAACTCTCTAACACACTGGTGTTTCAGAAGAGGGCCCAGAGGACACACTTCACCAACTTGATAAGAAATTCCCGGTGAGAAAGTGTATTGTAAACATATATATATATATATATATTTTTTTTTTTTAATTTTTCCATGCATTGATGTTTTAACACCTTTAAAAACCTTTCTAGCTGTTGAGAGACTTGGTAGCCAATTCTTAAAAATAACAAAAGGCCCAACCAGGAGCATGTCATTAATACGCAAACTCAGCAACCCAGAGCCATGTCTTCTCTATCTGGCCTGTACACCCTAGAGGATAACATTTCTCAGCCTTAATCATCCCAGGACCAGGCAAGTGGAAACACCTCCACAGCCTAAAGCTGGCTAAAATTATTCAAGCTAGCCAATCCTAAACTGTTCACCCTGCCCTGACTTGTGTATTCCTCAGAAACTCCAATAAAGTCAGTGGCCTAATCCTTCTCCTTGCTCTTATCTTCTGTCCCCTGATCACACTGGTATCTTTTCCCATATGACACCACAGGGCATGCTGTGCTTTCTGTCTCTAGGTCCTGGGAGTATAATAAACTTTGTTTTTTCCTGAACCTCTCCTCTGTCTCCTCTTTTGACCACACATGTCTGACCATTCCACGAAAATAATTAACAAAACACAGCTGTACCAACATCGTAGCAAATCACGAGGGTAACTGTCTTTCACAGGTCAGGTTCAATGATGGAGATGCTGTTTCAGGAATGGGTTCCCTGGAAGCAATGAAGCTGATAAGGATCTCATAATAACAGAGACCACTGGTTGCACTTAAACATCAAGGTAGGTGCAGTCATCAGGATGTACAGCAAGACTAGAATGGCAGTAGAGGGATATATCCAGAAGAGCTATGGAACAAGATGTTCCTAACACCCAGCTCTATCTCTGAACTCAGTATTAATGAAGAAATTATTGGTGACTCACTTTTATGCAACTTGGACGTGAAGGAACACAGCCTTAGTCTAGTGGGCAGGGCCATCACAACTAAGAACCCAGTATTTCTATTGACAACAAATTCACCCAAAGTTTCCATACTTCCCTAGTTCTGAAAACCCTAGGAGCATAGCAATATACTGATAGGCAGTTATGAGTCCAAGGGTGCTGAATCCAGGGCATCCACTTATTCCTGTGTGGTGTGGTGAGATGAACACTGTGAGGAACTCCTTCCTATGGGAAATACTCGGTTTCTGGAAGTGAAGGATATAAAAAAGGGAATGAGAGAAATTTAATAAGCTTTGGTGTTTTACTATTACATCCAACAGAAGAGAGTCTTATTTTCAGGATTGTATATGTTCAAAGTATTTAATTTGTTCTGCCTCATCTGTGTTAAAAAAAAATCAGAGCATTTGAATCAAAACTGGGTTGTACAAGTGTGATGCCATAAATGTATTGATATGACTGGTGTTACCTATATTCCCCAAAACAAGGTAGTCTCAGTAAGAATTTCTTGAAAAAATATCTAGGAAAATCAAAATTAAAAGCTAATAAAGATTTTGTTTTATATTTATTTTTAGTTTTAACTCTGCTTTTATGTTTAAAATGTGTATTTATTTTCACATAAATCATTGTATGTCAGCAAAATAAGATGCCTTATGAAAACTACAATAAAGCATTTCTCATTAAGTTTCTAGAATTAATGCAATTCAATAACTTTTTAAAAAACATCCTTATTGAATTTAGTGCTCATGCTTTATTTTTAAAAAATGATTAATATCAGATGTCATGAGAAACCCAGATAGTATGTAGTATATTTTAATATGTTGGTATATATATATATGTACGCTATTAATCCTTCTCAAATAGAGAAATTCATTTGATTTAATTTTATTTATACTTTAAATTTTATTATGTTTAATTTTATCACATTTTAACAGACTTTTGTAATTTCTTCTCTAAATACTTTTAACAGTTTATATTTACAAATCTTTCTTTATTCTAATAGTCTAGAGTTGTGTCTTTCCTTAGACAATAATATCTACATAATAAAAAGTATTTTTTATTTTGTTTTGGTTTCTAAAAAGCTTAAAGTCAATGATGATTTTCAGAAGCTCAAAGTTCTAAATTTGTTAATTTAATTTTTTTTTTGAGATCAAGTTTTGCTCTTGTCACTCAGGCTGGAATGCAATGGCAGGATCTCTGTTCACTGCAACCTCTACCATGATTCTTCTACCTCAGCCTCCTGAGTAGATGGCATTACATGTGCCTGTCCCATACCCAGCTAAATTTTATATTTTTAGTGTCTGTGTTGGTCAGCCTGGTCTCCAACTCCTGACCTCAGGTGATCCACCCACCTCAGCCTCCCAAAGTGCTAGGATTACAGGTGTGAGCCACTGTGCCTAGCCCTAAATTGTTAATTATAAGCTAACCCTGAATTAGTTACTGGCAAACAGGGAAGATCTATTAGTGAATATGGAAATGAAGTTGACAATAAAGTGACACACACTTTCTGTTCATTGAAGGTCTATAACGAATTCTAATATATGATTATTAAATAGTATATTTTGCTACCGTGCAAAATTTCTATCATTTCTTAACTACATCACCCTGATATTCCTCATTATATGTTTCAATTATTTAACTTCACCTCTGTGGGCCAGAGTCCTCTTCTGGAATCAGTTGTCACAACCTGCAACTTTTTCTCTACTATCAACTAAATGTTTATATCCCATTTCTGTGTTGAAACCTAATCCCCAATGTGATGGTATTTAGAAGTGTGGCCTTGGGGATCTGACTAAGTAATTAAAGGAGAAGATGACAGTCTATGAACCTGGAAGTAACCCTTCACCAACACTGAATCTGCCTGCACTTTGATATAGAACTTGCTGGTCTCTAGAACTGTTATTTATAAGCCATTCAGTCTATGGTAATTTGTTATAGTAACCTGAATGAACTAAGGCTGAAAATTGGTACCAAGAAGTAAGGGTGCTATTCTCACAAATACCTACAAATATGGATGTGGCTGTGGAACTAAATACTGAGTAGAGGCTAGTAGAGTTTTGAGACGCATGCTAGAAAAAGCCTACATTGTTATGAGTGGGATCAGTAGGGTAATTTTGGTGAGGGCTCAGAAAGAAAATACAGGAGCTCTAGAGAAAGCTTCAACCTTCTTAGAGAATGCTTAATGAATCATGAACAGACTGTTGAGAGTAATATGGATGGCAAAGGCCATTATGATAATACCTCATGCAAAAATGATGAACATTTTATTGGAAATAGGAGAAAATGCTATCTTTGTTAGATAGTGGTAAAGAACTTGGTTGAATTATAACATGCTTGTGTTCTAGTCTTTCATGAAAGGTACAACTTGTGAGTAATAAAGTTGGATATTTAGCTTAAGTCATTTCTATAGATAGTGTTGAAAGTGAAGCTTGGCTCTTTCTGATATTTGTAGTAAAATGTGAGAAGAAAGAAATGAATTAAAGATAAAATTGTTATGCTGAAAGGAAATCATACCTGAAGATTTGGAGAATTCTGTCTATCCATATTCCAAAAATGAGAAACCACATTACAAAGAGAATACTAAGGGTGTGGCCAAGGCTGATTTGACAATATGATTAGTATGGTGTGAACTACAGCCTAATCATCCATCTCAACAGAAGTCAGTTGTTATTTTTCAAGACAAGGGTAGAATGACTCCAAATGTGATTCAGATTATCAGGCCTGTTCCTTTGTTTCCAAAAGTAAGAACCATTACATCAATTTCAACAGGCCAGATGGTCTCTTCCCAAAAAAAAGTGGGGGGCAAGGTCATACAGAGCTTTAGGGGCCCAGTCTCTGCCTGACAAAGCTATAGGGCCAGGCAAAAAGCCACTCTCAAGGCCAGCCCAGGTGGCTCATGCCTGTAATCCTAGCACTTTGGGAGGCTGAGGCAGGAGAATCACTTGAGGCCAAGAGTTCAAAACCAGACTGGCCAACATGACAAAACCATGTCTCTACTAAAAATACAAAAATTAGCCAGGCATTATGGTATACACCTATATTCCCAGCTGCTTGGGAGGCTGAGGCATATGAATCATATGACCCTAGGAGACGGGAGTTGCAGTGAGCCAAGATCCCCACTGCACTCCAGTATAGGTGACAAAGCAAGACTCTGTCTCAAAAAAAAAAAAAAAAAGAAAGAAAGAAAGAAAGAAAGAGAAGAGAAGGAAGGAAGAAGGAGGGAGGGAGGAAGGAAGGAAGGAAAAGAAAGAAGAAAGAAAGAGAAAGAAAGAAAGAAAAAGGAAGGAAGGAAGGAGAAAGAGAAAGAAAGAAAGCCACCACCATGGGTCTTCCCAAAGAGCCAGTGGTGGTGGGGGTTATGACATCACCACCTGGGTAAGCCTGGAGGGCAGACACTCAAGCCAAAGAGAATTAGTCTTGAGCTGTAGAACTCATGGAGTTTGTCCTGTAGTTTGGACTTACCTGGGATCTGTTACCTCTATCTGTTTTACTATTTCTTCCTGTTGGAATGAGAATGTCTCTCCTATTCCTCCTCTCTACTCTCAGCAATATCTTATTTAGATGAGGTTTGAATGAGTTCTTGAACTTTAGACTTTGGATTTGATGCTGCAATGAGTTAAGACTTTTGGGGCGGTTGAGATGGTATGAATATAGTTTGTATGTGAAAAGAACCTGTATTTAGGGAGGCTATGGGTAGAATTGAATAGACTAAATGTTTGTGTCCACCAGATTTATATGTTGAAACTCAGTGTGATGGTATTTGAAGGTGGGGCCTTTGGGAGGTGATTAGATCATATGAATGGTGCAATCATGAATGGGATTATTCCTTTAGAAGAGACCACAGAGAGCTTCCTTGCCGCTTTCACCACATGAGGACACAGCCAGAAGATGACAGTTTATAAATCACAACCAGGCCCTCATGAGAGATTTGTCAGTGATTTGCCTAGGACTTACTAGCCTCCAGATCTATGCGAAATAAATTTCTATTATTTATAAACTACCTACACTATCATAATTTGTTAGAGCAACTCAAAAAGACCAAGACATCCTCCTCCCTTAAGGACTCCACCCTTCTGTAAAATTGTGTAGAATTTTATAGAATTCTACCCTCTACCCTCCCCACTTATTTAGGGACCAAGATATTTATTATAGAAAATCATAGGCTTAAACAATTGCTATAAATACTGAAAAGATGTACTCTATATTAGGTTTCCAGGCAAAGTTTCCAGAATTAACTACAGATAAGATTGTTTGCAGAAACTATTGCTTCTATCACAATAGAATTTTGGAAATCAAGACTTCAGTCTATAAGGACATCTAGAGCTGTAGTCTAAGAATCAGTAATTAGACTTAGCCACTTTTCAATATTCCCTAATTAAAATATGGCACAGACAACTGCTGTGGAACTTGAGAATATAAAAAGTTAAAGCTATAGAAAAATATCTTCTGCTTTTTCAGTCATTCAAATCTTGCATAAGCACAGCTAATTAATACACAGAACTTCAGCTACAAGGGGAGCTAGCAAAAAAAGATGTTGGTTGCTTTTATGTTTACACTCTGAGGCTTCACAGAACAAGAGGACATGAAGAAGGAGAATGGAGAGGGTGCTACTTTCTGTTCACCAGCTCCACTCTACTTACTGCAGACCTGCCTATGCTGACTGTTGTTGAGACAACTGGCTAACGAGTATGGTACGTATAGTGTTTCATTTTCTCTGAAAATGCCCATTTTTGAAAATTTTAGTGTTTTTAGAAGATTCGTGTTTATATCTATTCTTTAAAACTGGAGATAAAAGTGGCTTAAATCATATATACTTATAATGAAAGTGACAAAGAAAGGTGCTGAGAAAAGAACACGGGTATAAAACGGAAAGCATGTCTGTTAGGAAGAAAAGAGATAAGATAAAATTAAGTCAGAGTGGCAGTTGGGAAAAGATGGTATTTTCAATAAATGGTGCTGAGTCAGTTGGATGTCCATACAGAAAACAAAATTATATTTTGACCCCAGTTTATACCAGGTATAAAAATCAATCACAGACAGATTGAAGATCTAAATGTGTGACAGGCAAAACAATAACTTCTGGATGAAAATATAGGAGCTATTCATGTGACTGTAAGTGGGGCAGAGTTTTCTTAAATAAGACACAAATAATACGTTAATCATAGAAACAATAAATTGTAATACATTGAAATTATAGATATTTACTTATCAAAGGATGACATTAAGAGTAAAAATGCAACCAATGGGATGAGAGAGGTATTTGCAATATATACATCTCATAAAGTATTCATGTCCAGAATATATTTTTTATAAATTGACAAACTGGCAAAAGAAAGGAACAAACACTTAACAAAAAATTATGCAAATGGAAAATGGGAGCAACACAGACGAAATGTAAATTTATATGTGTGTTTATATATGTATCCAATAAACAATTATTTTTAAAGTCAAGTGTTTTAGTACATCCTCATGTGTTCATGTATGCTGAAATTCAGTTATCACAGATAGACTTAAACTCTGTAACTATGCTATGAAGGGAGAGTTTCATCATAATTTCTTATTTATGTTCATTTAAGCAAATAAAGTTTTCTGAACATTCTTGTTTAGCCATGAAGATTTTCTGAATCCCAAGATCTTCAGCTAGATTCTCTAAGCCCAGAGTCAAAACTTCTAACCCATAAAATGAGAATTGAATTTACGACAATTACGCATGGGAGACAAATGCCTCTTGGTGTGTAGTTTTAACAAAGGAAAAAAAAGTAATCCAAGCATCTTATTAAAATTGTGGAGGACAAATATCTTGAGATAATATAAATGAAAGTAATTGGATTAGTTTCTTAGTTTATTTTAATAAACATAAGATATTTACACAGATTTTATAATTCATTCATGATCTTAATTATTTTAACTTATGTTTCTCATAAGCCTTGACCGTCTTCCTGTGTAGTTTGTGACTTCCTGTGTGTAATTGTTACTTCCTGTGTACAGGAATTTAATCCTAAAACTTTAGGAAGGGAAAACATATCTTTTCTTATACCTATGTCAGATCATTCAGTAGAAAGTGGTCAATGAGATTATACTAAAATTATAAATAATATAATATAATATACTGAGGAATAGAATTCTGGACAAAAGTATCACAGATATAGTAATACCTATTAGAAAGAGAGAAATAAAAAGTACTCACCTTGAAAACATGTATAGCAAACACATGCAATGAGTCAAGGAGTGTTCTAGCATTTGGAAAATTTCTGAGCATAAAACAAAGGTATCCTGACCAAATGGATTTTCTACCTTTTCAAGATGATTTAGTGATTACTTTTACAAACTGCTTTGCTGGACTCTCTGGGTGTTAATCTTATTTCTTATCCCTACTACCTATGTGACTTTGTGTAAATTATTTAATTTTTCTATATCTAAGTTTACTTATCTGAAAAGTAGGGAAAATAATCATACTTAATTACTTAAAAATTTTTGTCCCTTAAAAAATATTTTCAAATGTCACTTAATTAAAACACACTTTAATTTTGTAGTATGATGCACAGCACAAATAATTTTTAAAATGGCATTTTATGATAAAATAATATGAACCATATTAGTTATATTAGATTGAATTTTACTGAAGTTATAAATATCTACCATTTTTATAAATTAAATACAGTTTGGTCATTTGTGGGCTTCTCTTTTTATAGCTCCATATTGGTACTTTATCCAAATGTTTCCTTCGAGCTAAATAAAAAGCTTCCAGATTTCCAAAGCCATATCTTTTTTTTGTAACTGCCTTTTGAATGCCTGGCCTTTAACCTTAGATACAAGTTTTCCTCAATAAATATTAGTTAAATGAATAAACGAGGGTAAAAAATTAATATATGCAGTTAATGGACACTCACCTTTACACTATTTACCTTAATTGACCATTTTAGAGTCAGAATATTTTAGAGCAGCCAGTGAATGAATGCCATACCAAAATATAAGTCAAATATCATGAGGAATAAAAAAGTCCTGAATAATAAATGTCAATGTACAAAACATGACTTTCTTAGAAATATTCATTTTTGAAACCTCAGAGCTATGTCTAAAGTTATTAGAAAATAGTATCTTTCTTACAGTCGCATTGAGTTATGGCGGTTGGCTAAGAACACTTCATCATTCCAGGTTCAGGATGACACTGAGAAAGCTGGTCCATTTACGAAGCAACAAGTCAATTAAGCCTTTAATAATTGAGAAGATCTGTACAAGAGATTAGTCAATCTTGCAAATTAATCAACAAATGTAATAGGTACTTTAGCTCTTCAAGATAAAAGCTCAGCCATTGGAACAAAGCTATTCGCTCAGTAAACAAGAAAGTAGACAGATGTTAATTCAAGTTTTGTTTCTTCTCATGTAGTATATGAAGTATATACAGCAATAACTGGGTTCAGGCAATCAGCCAACAAGAAGAGCTGATATGTATGAAGATGTACATTCTCCCTTAGAATTTAATCAGCTTTTCTTTTTAAAAGTTTATAAAATCAGGAAGAAAAATAGTGGTACTCTTATATACCTCTGGCAATTGCTAAAAGATTATCTATTTCTGAAGACATTTGGTCACAAGCTACTGGAGAGTAGGGTGAAGGGAAGAGGAAAGTTATACGTTATTTTCCAGGAGTGACAAGCCACAGGATTTCTCACACTTCACGTATCTAGAATATACACATGACTTCAGCTGGTATTAGAAAGTTCATTAAATTTGTGTTCTCACTAATTTTTAATATTCAATGAATAAAATAATAAATACTTTATTCTATCTCATTATTTTAAACATTTACTATATGCAAAAGTTGGACTTAGGCAGATTCAGCAAAGTGGAATTAGGCTTTCTAATTTTACTGTCTGATCCCACTGCATTAAATGGTGTCAGTCCCACAGATAGTTAACAAAAGATGATTTCATTGAAAATGTAACTGAATGATAGTAGTGTTAATGAGCTCAGTCAAAATTATATTTGCTTTTCTGGGGGAAAGGATTTCTAAGGGATAAGTTCTCGGCCTACATAGGAGGATTTCATGTTCATTGCTTCCCTGGGACACAGCACCAGGAGTAGTAGGTCCACTCTTCAGAGACAACAGAGAAGGTCCTGAGAGAGTGGCCTTTAAAAAAAAAAATCATACCTTTTAGAATGTGTTGAGATTGTGTTAAACTTTATCTGTATAAAAAAATATATATATACACACACACATACATACACACATATATACAGATATACAGTTGTATATATTATTAATAATATATTAATTAATTTATATTAATATGAATTAATTTCTTAATTATGTATATATTTTTTCATGATGCTACTTTTAAGGGCACTAATTTTTATTGAAGTACATATAGAAAAGTTCACAAATCCTAAATCACAGCTTGATAACTTTTTGGCAAGTGAGCATATTCCAGTAACTGCCTCACAGACAGGCGTTCATTCATTCAACAGGTCTAGGCACTTTGAGTGCCTACCAGTTACAGGCACTGTGCTAAGTACTAGATGCTAGTGTGACAAATAAGACATCACAGTCCCTGCCTCCATATTTGTAATCTAGTTAGACAATCACAAGTAATTATTTATTGATGATAATAAATGACAACTAGGATACCGTGATAAAGACTAACAGGCAAGACCTACTTTCAATATTGTGATCAGAGAAGACAAAACCTGCTACGTGTAGAGAGAAAGGAAACGAAAGAACCAGCACAGATGTGCTGATTTCATTTCCTACCTTCCTCCCTTTAATCACTCTGTCGTGCCAGTCGCGTGGTTTCCTTGCTACTTCTTAATCACAAACAACTGGTCAAGCTCCTGCTTTAAGAATTTTACATGTTTTCTTTCCTCTATGTAGAATATACTATTCCTGGAGACTTACATGGTTCAACTCATTTATTTCCTTGTGGTCTAATTCAACCTTTGCCTTCCTTGGCAGGTCTTCCTTGGCCACTCTACCTAAAATAACACCCTCAAATCATCCCATACTCACACACACATGCAGATACCTCTTTCTGTTTCTGTCTCCTCCTTTATTTTTTCTTCTGGGCATTGATCACATAGCAATATACTTAACGTTATCTAACGTAAGATATATTTCACTTTTTAAAATCTTATCTATTGTCTATTTCCACTACTGGAATAAAAGCTTCATGAGGTCAGAATTTTATGTTTTTGTCATTGTTGTTTGCAGGTATATCCCCAGTGACAGTGTTTGGCTCAATATCCCCAGTGACAGTGTCTGGTTTGATAGATAAATATTTATTCATTGTGTGAAATTTTACCATACCACCATAGATGCTAGGTATCTTAGTTTGGAAAGAGAAAAGCAATTGATATTAGTTTCGGTTGTTTTTTTTTTTTTTGTATTCCTAGTTTCACAAACTCTTTCTAGTATAGGTGTATCTTAAGCATTTCTTAAGTTTAGCTATTTAAAAATAGGACATCTGTTACTTTCTATCTCCATGAAATAATTTGACAAAACCTTCACCATAGTTTAATGAACTTAAGGATCTAAGATTTCTAACCTCTCTTGCTGAGAGGTAGGCTCCTTTAATAACTATCCTAAAAAAGACTTGAAAATGGAAAAGTCAGTCAAGACTGTTATTTGTGTCATATTCATATTTCTTTTACTTAATGTAGCTGAACTGAACTGATTTGTAGGTAGTAAATACAACCTAAGATCTTAGAGTGTAACTGATTTAATTTATCCAAAGTTCCTTATACTTAAAATAAAATCTAAGTCCCAGTTTTTCCCTGAGTGCCGTAGCATATTATGGATATGTAATCTTGTTCAGAATTGTGACCCAGTACGGTTTGGTTTGGTTTTGTAATCACTATCACTTACATCATAGTGTGGGATATTTTATCTTGATATATTTTCTAAAATTCTTATTGGTGGATTACAACTTTTTTTTTTTGAGACAGAGTTTCATTCTTGTTGTCCAGGCTGGAGTGCAATGGTGTGATCTTGACTCACCGTAACCTCCACCTGCCAGGTTCAAGCAATTCCTGCCTCAGTCTCCCAAGTACCTCGGATTTCAGGCATGCACCACCATGCACAGCTAAATTTTTTCATATTTTTAGTAGAGATGGGGTCATGTTGGTAAGGCTGGTCTCGAACCCCTGACCTCAGGTAATCTTCCCACCTCAGCCTCCCAAAGTGCTGGAATTACAGGCATGAGCCACCACACCTGGCCCATATTTTTATCTTTTAATATGTATAAAATGCTCTAATAAGATAGCTGCATTTATTCGGCAGCTGTAATTATAGTTACAACTCAGTAAAATTCATGATTCCAAGACAAAAAGGCTATAAATCACCTACTCTGAAATCATAATTTGTGGCTTATAAATTTTCATGAACAATGTCATCAATATAAGTTTTTTTTCATATTGAAGAATAAACTAAACTCTATTGATCCAGGGTTGTTTTTATTCCTAGGAGTTTATGGAAAACTTTTTTCAAATGCATGGATTTCTGCACATTATTAAAATTTAACAAAGAGAACAAATATGATCATCAATTTATAAATATCACTCTAATTAACTGAAAGTTAATTTTGTTTCCAATGCATTTTTTATTCCAAGCAGTTTTTTTAAAAGACCTTTAACACTGAACATAATAAGAAAAAGTTTCTTTCATTCATATTTAAACTTCTGAAAAAGTCAAATTTGTTGAACTTCGTGAGGGCCTCAAGTTCAATATATTTCTGTAATGGCTTACGTTTAGAGGACATTTTTGTATGTTATATGCTATATGATATGTATTTTATATGTTTTGAAAGTTATAACTCTCATCAGGAAAAGTCTTAGATATGTTCTCTAAATAATTATATAACAAATTGTATATTTGAAACTAAGAAGAAAAATGTATAATAACAAAGAGAAGTTCAATAAAATCACTAGTAATTGATATTATGTTTAGCCACTTTGTTGATCTTAAATAAATGCCCAGAATTGCTCATAGTGGCTTGTGTTCTCTGTGTGGAACACTGTGTGTCCTATGTTATGCCAAGGACAATTTTCACCAAATGGAATTAAACAGGCAAGGATAATTTTATTCAAGACTGCTGCAATAGAGGAGAGAAATTGAATTTAGCTCTGAATACAGCAGAGGCAATAGGGTGATTTTTAGCCAAATGTCAAGGTAAAAGCATAAAAGAATACAAAATTACTAAATGAAACTTAGGCATCAAAGGTAGGGGATCCTCACCAAACTGGCTTGGCAGTATTCTTTCTCAGCTAGACTCAGCAAACCAAGTATTGCAGGCCAAGAACAAGGCCTAGTCAAGAAAAGTGTTCAGAAAACATGACTAAAGTTTGGTCAAGGAGAAAGTCCTTGTCACTTGCTTTATTTTCCTATTGAGATCAGAATCGCTAAATTGTAGATTGGAGTTCCCTTTTTACTAGCTTATATGATTATGTGCATGCCACTAATCTCTACAAGCTTCATTTTTTTGTGGTTTTTTTTTTAACTTTTAAGTACAAGAATAGGTGTGCAGATTTGTTACACAGGTAAATTTGTGTCATGGGAGTTCGCTGTGCAGTTTATTTCCTCAGCCAGGTATTAAGCCTAGTACCCATTTGTTATTTTTCCTGATCCTCTCCCCTCTCCCACCCTCCACCCTCCAATATGCCCCAGTGTGTGTTGTTTCCCTCTATGTATCCATGTGTTCTCTTCTTTAGCTCCCACTTATAAGTGAGAACATGTGGTATTTGCTTTTCTGTTCCTGCATTCTTTTGCTAAGGATAATGGCCTCTAGCCTAATCCATGTCCATGCAAAGCACATTATCTAGCTCTTTTTATGGCTGCATAGTATTCCATGGTGTATATGTATCACATTTTCTTTATCTAGTCTATCATTGATGGGCATTTAGGTTAATTCCATGTCTTTACTATTATGAAAAGTGCTACAATGCATGTTCACATGCATGTGTCTTTATGGTAAAAAAAAAAAATGTATATTCCTTTGGGTATATACCCAGTAATGGGATTGCTGAGTTTAATGGTATTTCTGTCTCCAGGTCTCTGAAAAATCACCACACTGTCTTCTACAAAAGTCGAACAAATTTACACTCTCACCAACATTGTATAAGCATTCCTTTTTGTTCACAGTGTCACAAGCATCTGTTATGTTTTGAATTTTTAATAATAGCTATTTTGATTGGTATGAGCTGGTATCTCATTGTGGTTTTAATTTGCATTTCCCAATAATCAGTGATGTAGAGCTTTCTAATATAATTGTTGGCTGCATGAATATTTTTTGAAAAGTGTCAATTTACAAGAAAAAAAAAAACTCCATTAAAAAGTAGGCAAAAGACCTGAGCTTCACTTTCTTGATCTAGAAAATAGGAATAGTAATACTCCAAAAGACTAAAGTATTTTAATTATGGGAAAATGCTTTAAAGTTTTATAAAGTTCTATAAAATGAAAGTGCTGCCACCTGATCAATTCAAGCTATTTTATTAATGCTTATTTACTATTTTATCCTTTTCAGAAAACAGATGCATATAAAAAGTGGCTTTAATGTCTTAAAATACAGACAGACCTAGATGATTTGGGGGCTTCTAAAACAGAAAATGGAAGATGAACTTACAGTGTTTCAGGAGCATCTTTTTTGGCATTTATGACAAATAAATGTATTTGTGATTTTTAAAACTACAAAGAAGAAATGGTGAGATGAAATTTTAAAAATATATTGTCATATTATTGAAACAATGTTTTTTGAAAAATATTTAAAATATTCACCATGGAATACTATGCAGCCATAAAAAAGGATGAGTTCATGTCCTTTTCAAGGAAATGGATGAATCTGGAAACTGTCATTCTCAGCAAACTGACACAAGAACACAAAACCAAACACCACATATTCTCACTCATAAGTGGGTGTTGAACAATAACACATGGACACAGGGAGGGGAGCATCACACACTGGGGTCTGTTGGAGGGTGGGGGACTAGGGGAGGGATAGCAGGGGGGTGGGGAGATTGGGGAGGGATAACATTAGGAGAAATACCTAATGTAGGTGATGAGGGAATGGAGGCAGCAAACCACCATAGCATGCGTATACCTATGTAACAATATTGCAAGATCTGCACATGTACCGCAGAACTTAAAGTGTAATTAAAAAAAAAAAACTTACAAAAAAATTGCTTAAAGGGAGCCCAGTGTCATAAAAATAGGCCCTGTGAATTCACTACATTTATTCAACATCATTCTCATTTTCTTTACCCCCCTTTTTAGACATAATTAGGATTTTAACTCTAAGTTAATTAAAAGCCAACAGTGTGTGTGTTATGTATGTGTATGAATGTACGTGTGAAGCTGTCCTTCAGTGAGACAGAACAAACATAAATAAGACCAAAGTCTAATGTAAAGAGAACATCTTTCTAGTGCCTGCCCCATAATTAACTCTGCTTCACCCAGAGTGGCCTCCTTCGCATTTATTGAATATGATTCATATACCTCCACTTTCCAGTCTTTGCATTGGCTGTTCCTTCTGTTTGGAATGATCTTTCCTCACATACCCACATGGCACACTTCCTTACCTCCGACAGTCTTTATTTCTTTCTTAGGGAGACACAATGCCTCTCCCTATCAACACCCTCTCAGTCTTCTTAACACTGTGCCATTTTCCATCACATATATATCACTTTCTAACATTTATGTAACTTACATTTTAATTTTGGTTTTCTTCTCCAACTAGAATGCAAATTCTATTAGAGAAGAAATGTTTGTCCCTTTCATTCCTTGATTTGTTCCCAGAACATGTGCATTACCAAAAACATAGTAAGGGCTCAACAAATATTTTTGGATTAATGAATAAATGGATAAATTACAGAGCCTTTTGTGTGCCATGGCTTAAGGTAATACTCCTTCCCTCTCTTTTCTTATTTTCTTATGGTAAGACACAATATACTGCAAAGACAGTTTCTCTTTTCTTGACCACCACAGAGTCCCTGTCAGGTTATAATAAAAGTTTATGACATGCAAGATATTTGCTATTAGTGTAAACATAGAAGAACAAATAGTTAAATCAATCTGGCTTGACTGATTTGAGTGTATTTGAAATACTTAACATTATATACTACAGTGTTTCTTGTGTGATCCCGATGGAAGCTGTTAAATGTTTTTAGCTAATGCCCCTTATATAACTAGGACTCATTTAAAAGTTCTTATGTGATATTTTGTCCTGAATATCAGTTCTTTATACAATAATTGGGTGTTTTTATTTGTTATAAAGTAAAACACTTTTCATCTTTTACTTTATATATTGAGCAACCTAAAGTTATGCGCAATATCCAGTTACTGTTAACCTAGGTTACTGATCACCTTCTTCTTCTGACTGCTTTAAATTGAATGTTATTGTATATCAATAATTGAGTCATTTTGCATTATGTTTAAACATATAAGTCACCTAAAATATTTCATGAACTATGTAGATATTATTCTCTAACTGGTTTCTTAATCCACCTACCCTGGTATCCTTTAAGGAAAAATGAAAATCTTTTTGAGCTGGAGTATGGTTCTCCACTGAATATTACACTTAATTATGATGATGTAATGGAAGAATGAAGTGCAGGAGTCATCTCTTTGAACTAAGGATGGGGAAACTATGAGTTAAGCTAGTGCTTAACTGAATGAAATCATTTTTCTTTAAAGTCTGATTCTCTTAAAGACTGAAGCAAAAGCAAGCCCAGTTAGGATAGTTTTCATTTCCTCCAACAGAACTCTCTCTCAGACTATTGTAAGGTTTATAAAAACTACTCATTAGAGGTAATGTAGTTTATTAAAGCAGATCTTTTCTCATCTCCATTTCTTTACTTGATATATATTCTTTATTATGGAATTATGTTTCAGATTATGGGAATTTTAGAAAAAATATTTACTTTTACTTTTCTTTGGGAGTAAGTTTTATGTTCTGTATCAACATAGCAATTACTCATAAGTGGATCTGAAACATTTATTGATGGTTGCTGTGAGATATATATCTTTGCTAATGAAGGCAATTAATCTATTACCACAGATGGGTTCACACTAAGTATCTTTCCTGCACAGACAGCACCTTCTTCTTTCTTGCCACATTTAAATCTTCGTGACCTCATTTTTCATCCAAGGATGGTAATTTTTTAGCCACTGACCACTTTAAGAACCATTCTACCATCCACCCTCTCTATTAGGATTTATGCATGCCTCCTGGCAGCACAGAGGTCTGTCACACAAACTGAAAAGCTGTAGATGCTGCTCATCAAATGGATGACAGCTTTGACTCTAGATCAACATTTAAGAGGAGGTGAATCAACAATCTGATTCTTTATCCTCAGGAACATCATCAGGCCAAGGGAAAATGCTTTTACTTGCTTTGTGCATGTGAACTTTATAATAACAGACATTTTTCTAATCTTTTCCCTCAAACTGATGGTGCTTGACTTTTCCAAGAAAAGTGCCACTGATTTCTTCAGAGATGGCAAATTTATACATTATTTTCTCTCCATGGTTTTAGATAAAACCATCTGTCTCCATTAATTACAATTCTGATTTATCAGTTCACTGTGTCCAAGCTACTAGCTGACCGAACTTGACTCTTAAGTTGAGTACATGGGACTCAGTGAAGTCAGAGTTATTTTTTGAAGAAAAAAACAAACTGCACTGTAGCACACTGTGTGCTCCATGAGTGAAGTGTGCTCAGATTGTACCACATGACTATTTACATATCATATGGAGGTTTGTCGTATCATTATTGAATCTAAAAATTCTTAGCATTTTGATGAACACTAACAATTAGCAAGCATTGAAAATAAATAGAATGGTGTTCTAAAAACACTGTGGTTTAATTTTTAAAAACTAACATATGAAAAGTTATTTTTAAGAAATCTCACTCCTCACTTTTTTTTTTTACTGAAAGCTACCGCTCCTCTTGAAACTTTACCATTGTCAGTAAAGTGATAGATTTATTATCTTTCATGTGTATATAAAATAAATCAAGAAGAAATCACTATCTATACTCAGAAATGCCTCATATTTAACTTTTTCAATTCTCATTACCAGCCCTTGCCTTTCATTCCAACTCCCTTAGTCCTTAGACCTATAATTTTTTTTGTACGGAACTTTGAGAGTATTTGTTAAAAGGATGTTGTGAATTGGCATTTCAGATTGCTTAGAGGAGTCAAAACAATACTTACCACAATGTTAGATAAGTATTTAATAAGTGGGAGTACACTATTATGAAGATTCATATTGATAATACTGTCAAATAATAATTGGCCATTGTACTATTTTATTTTAAATTTGCTCTTTTAATTTGCTAAATGCAGTGGTTTGGGTAATAACTCTGTTTCTTCCAGATGTTTTCACATTTAATCAAGTGCAATTCAGCCTCTACCTTTTCAGTCAATAAAATTCTAATTTTTAGAGATGGCACTCTCCTCCTCTGTGAATATTCTGGCACCATTTATTTATTAATTTATCAAATGATTCTGTATTGTCCACTTAATGTTCAGTTCTGATTCTGTCCTTGGACTTCACCAGTACAATAGATATGGTTGTGTTTCTCAGAGTTCTATTGTAAAAGAATGTAATACACTACAGTAAGTGATACCACAGAGACTGGAAAGGGGTAGAGAGTGTAGGGAGGCACATACAGGAGCACCCAACCCAACTTTGGATATAAGAGCTGAGGGACAATTAGCTCACTAATGGTAAAGCAAGTAGAAAGGGCCATCTCAAGGAGTAGGGGAGGCATAGGCAAATGCCTGGAGCAGAAAGGATTAATAATAATGTGAAAGTATTTCTTCAGATATTTTTTACATTCACACTGAGCAACTGCACACAGTAACTTCGGTGAAGGCCCACAGGCAGAGGTTATGATCACCATAGGACACTAAAAGACAAATAAGAAGGATAACAGTTTCTAAAGATTGATACTTTCAATAAAGCAAAAAGTTTTCCTTTTTCTTTTAGATGTAAAGACACAATAAAATAGAATATAAAGATTGGCTAAGTAATTAACTAAATTGTCAACTGTTATTTTATTTATTGGAAAGCAACAGGATGTGGCACATGTATTAAGAATTATAGTTAAATACTCTGCATGAGCTGTGACATTAATATTTCCATAATACTATATAAAAATATCCCACATTTCAATATTAATTTTGTTATCATAATATTGTCTTCTTTAGTATAAAAAAGAAAACTAGAGCAATGGATAATAATATATATATTATCTTTCAGGACTGCTGAAAACCCTGCATGTCCCAGGAGTAGACAGTTACTTTTTAAAATTTTTTTTCTTGAGATGGAGTTTCATTCTTGTTGCCCAGGCTGGAGTACAATGGTGTGATCACGGCTCACCACAACCTCCACCTCCCTGGTTCAAGCAATTATCCTGCCTCAGCCTCCCAGGTAGCTGGAATTACAGGCATGCACCACCATGCCTGATATATATATATATATATATATATATATATTTTGTATTTTTACTAGAGACAGGGTTTTTCAGGGTTGCTCAGGCTGATCTCAAACTCCCAACCTCAGGTTATCTGCCCACCTGGATCTCCCAAAGTGCTGGGATTACAGGTGTGAGCCACCGTGCCTGACCAACAATTACTTTTGCTATCACACAATTTCTTACCAGGAGCCACAGCATTAATCTCCAGTGCCTACATAAGCCATAAGATGGGTAAGGAAACAGAATTGAAATAGCAAGGGAAAAAAAAAAGAAAGAAAAGGAAAAAGAAAAGAATTGAGGCTGGAAAGACCATGGCTTATATGAAGAAGAGAAGTAATGCCAGAATATATGAAGTATGGCAAATGGTGTAAATAAGAGGAGGCTGCAGGGGGAGAGTAGATCAAAATACTGTAAAATTTCATCAGTAAGCAAAAGAGTTAGCATGTTACCCTAATAAAGATGGAAAGCCATTGAACAATTTGCTCATGATTTAACTTATTTTTAAAAATGAACAAGACTACTCTTCCTGCTGAATAGGAAGGGTCAAAGGTGGAGGCATAGAGACCATTTACAAGGTGAAGCTTAGATTATGTTTTCATTTTTTGAATTACGTATTTTTTTTAGAATAAAAAGAGCTGTGATAGAGGGGGTGGGAAGAATACAGGAGACAGGAATACCTATCAAGATTCTGCTCTGTTAATCCAGGTGAGAGGCAATAGTAACCAACAGTGACAATGGAGATACTATAGAGAAATGGGTGAATTTGGGAGTTACTGAAGTGGAGAAACGGGGATGTTATCACTGATCAGGAGTTGGAGGTGAAGAAAAAGAAAGGGTCAAGCATGACCTTCAAGTTCTAGCTTAGACAACCAAGTAAATGTCAGAGCCATTCAGCATGCACTGTGTATACAAAATGAGAAAGAAGTTTTGTTGAAAAACTGTATATGTGTGTGATACATTGTATAATCAGACAGATATGTTTAGTAGACAGTTGGATAAATGGATCTGAAACTCAGGAGACAAATTTGGGATGAAACACACACACACACACACACACACACACACACACACACACACACAGGGCCATTCAGAGCACATAGTGATCACAGAACTGGAGGAAGGGGGATCATTTAAATATTTCACCAAAGTGTTTATCCTTATGGATGCACAATAGCTGGATGTTAGCTGTTTATTATGTTAATAATATTAGCATAAAAATGGCAGTCAAAGCCATGGATGTGGTTAACTACTGGCAACAAATAAGAAATTACCATTTTGCTGAGCACCAGTCTTTTATGGTATGTTGAAGAATCTCTATACTTATTTTCTTTATAAGTAGCTAATGAGAAAATGATATAGAAAGACTCAGCCCAATCCACAATCATTAGAATGGACAGGGTTTACAATTTCACTATAGCAAAGCTTCAAAGGACACCATGCAAGTGACAGGAATGAACTGATGTCATGAGTTTTCAGCTAGCCTTACAACAGCAGCCTTACAGTGAAAGCTTTCAGCCAAAATCTACTGCTCATGACAGCTCAATCTCTCCAACAGAGACTCTACCAGTATTGGGATTTCTACTTCTAAAATTGTTTTTGCTAATTCAAGTTTTGTGAATTTTTAAACATTTATATGTGTATTTTTACTTTGTTATCTGAGACCAAATTGTAAATTGTGATTTTGCTTGCAATTTGCATAAAAATTGCATCCATAATTTTACTTGAATTTTTGAACAACCCTATGAAGTAGCCAAGGCATCCTTATAATCATTATATAGATAATGAAACAACTCTTAGATGTTGGCATAGGCATTCTATTGCATCCAGTGAAGCTTTAAAAGTGAAGAAAAAAAAGTAAGATAAAGGAAACTAACAAATTATAAATTTGTAAGTGTGATCAAGGACTTGACAATGAGAACGGCAATCATACTTCACACATTATAGCTGGGATTGAATTAGTTTGGGACATGTTGCCGTCTGATGCTTGTTGAATAACTGTCTTAGTAAACTTGTTTGGATTATATGAGCGAAATTTAAGAATACAAATAGAATTCAGTGTAACCTGATTATATAAAACAAACTTACAAAAACACAAATAAAGGACTGATATGGAATACTAATAAGATGCCATAATTTTCTGACATTAAAAACAAAAAATATATTAACTCTGTGAATGCAGCATTCTTGAAATAATGTTAAATGAAAAAAAATCTATAAACTAAAATTGCATGTAAAGTAGCAAAAATTGAGTACAATTTGTAGCAGTTCCTGCTTTGTCCTTTATTTGTAGGATTGCCTTGGCTATTTGGGCTACTTTTTGATTCCATATGAATTTTAAAATAGTTTTTTCCAGTTATGTGAAGTATGTTGTTGATAGTTTGATAGGAATAGCACTGAATGTGTAAATTGCTTTGGGCAGTATGGTCATTTTAATGATATTTATTCTTCATATCCGTGAGCATGGGATGCATTTTCATTTGTTTTTGTCTTCCATGATTTATTTGAGCAATGTTTTTTAATTCTTGTTGTAGAGATCTTTAACCTCCCTGTTTACCTGTACGTCTATGTATTTTATTCTTTTTGTGTCTATTATAAATAGAATTGCTTTTCTGATTTGACCCTTGGTTTGGCTGTTCTTGGTGTATAAGAATGGTAGTGATGTTTGTACATTGATTTTGTATCCTGAAACTTTGTTGAAGTTGTTTATCAGCTGAAGGAGTTTTGGGCCAAGATTGTGGGATTTTCTTTCTTTTCACACACACACACACACACACACACACACACATATTATTGCACTTTAGTTTCTGGGGTACATGTGCAGAATATACTGGATTGTTGCATAGGTACATACATGGCAATGTGGTTTGCTGCCTCCATCCGATATAGAATCATGTCATCTGTAAACCGACAGAAATCTTATTTGGATTCCCTTTATTTCCTTCTCTTGCTTGATTGCTCTGGTCCATTCAGTATGATGTTGACTGTGGGACTGTCATAGACTGCTCTTACTATTTTGAGATGCATTCCTTCAAAATTCAGTTTATTGTGTTTTAAACATGAAGGGTTATTGTTTAATTTTCATGTAATTGCATGAGTTTGAGAGATTTTCATAGTCTTAACTTTTATTTTTATTGTGCTGTGGTCCAAGAGCGTGTTTGCTATGATGTTGGTTCTTTCGCATTTGTTAAGGATGGTTTTATGTCCAATTATGTGGTCAATTTTAAAGTATGTGCTGTGTGGAGATGAGAAGAATGTGTATTCTAATGTTTATGGGTGGAGAGTTCTGTAAAGGTCTATTAGATCCATTTGGTTCAATGTTGAGTTCAGATCCTGAACAACTTTGTTAATTTTCTACCTCAATGATATGTCTAATACTGTCAGTGGAGTTTTGAATTCTCCCACTAATATTCTGTGGGAGTCTATTTTTCTTTGAAAGTCGCTAAGATCTAGCTTTATTAATCCTGGTGCTTCTATATTGGATACATTTATATGTAGGATAGTTAGCTTGTTGAATTGAACTCCTTACCAATATGTAATGTCCTTCTTTATCTTTATTGATTTTCATTGTTTTGAAATCTGTTTTGTCTAAAATTAGGATTTCAACTCCTGATTTTTTCTATTTTCCATTTTCTTGGTAGATTTTCCTCCATCCCTTTATTTTTGACCCTGTGGGTGTCATTACAAAGACCCATGTGAGATGGATCTTTTGAAGACAGCATGCCATTGGGTCTTGCTTTTTTATGTATCTTGCCACTCTGTGTCTTTCAAGTAGGGCATTTAGCCCATTTACATTCAAGGTTAGTATTGGTTTGTATAAATTTGATACTGTCATCATGCCATTAGCTGGTTATTATGTTGGCTTGTGTGCGTGGTTCCCTTAGAGTGACGCTGGTCTGTGTGTTTAAGTGTGCATTCTATGTTAGCTGGTAGTGGTCTTTCCTTTCTATATTTAGTGCTCCTTTTAAGATCTCTTAGAAGGCAGGTCTGGTGGTAATGAATTTCCTCAATATTTGCTGAAAATGATTTTATTTCTTCTTCACTTAGAAAGCTTAGTTTGGCTGAATATAAAATTTTTGTTTAAAGATATTTTTATTTAAGAATGTTAAATATAAGCCCCCAATCTCTTCTGGGCTTATAAGGTTTCAACTAGAAGGTCTACTATTAGCCTGATGGGGTTCCCTTTGTAGGGGACCTGCACTGTCTCTCTAGCTGCTTTTAATATTCTTTATTTCATTTTGATCTTGGAAAATCTGATGATTATGTGTCTTGGGGATAATCTTCTTGTGTAGACTCTTGGAGGAGTTCTCTGTATTTCCTGAATTTGACCATTGGCCTCTCTAGCAAGGCTGGGGAAGTTTTCATGGACAAAATCCTGAAATATATTTTCCAATCTGTTTGCCTTCTTTCTCCCCCCCCTCCCTTTCAGGGATGTCAGTGATTCTTAGATTTGGACTATTTACATAATCCCATAGTTCTCAAAGCTTTTGTTAATTCCTTTCTATTCTTTTTTCTTTATTTTTATCTGACTGTCTTATTTCAGAGAACCAGTCTTCAAGTTCTGAGATTCTTTCCTCAGCTTGGTTTATTCTGCTGTTAATACTTGTGATTGCATTGTGAAATTCTTATATTGTGTTATCCCACTCTGTCAGACTCATTAGATTTTTTATACCAGCTATTTTGTTCTTCAGCTTCTGTATCACTTTATTGTGATTCATATTTTACTTGACTTGGGTTTTGCTTTCCTCCTGAATCTCAATGATCTTTTTTCTCTTTTTATTCTAAATTATATTCCTGTCATTCCAGCCAGTTCAGCTTGGTTAAGAACTCTTGTTGGAGAACTGATGTGGTTATCTGGAGGACATTTGACACTCTGGCCATTTTAGTTACCAGTGTTCTTGTATTGGTTCCTTCTCATCTCTGTTTATGGGTGTTCCTTTAACTACAATGTAGATTGAGTACAGTCAAATAGACTTCTTTTCTGGGTATTTTCACCACGCTGAGGCTTTGTGCAGGGTCTTTATGTGAAGCTGATTTCGTGTCTTTGGTTTCTGAAGGGAGTAGGTTAGTGAGATGTTTTTGGTGGTGAAGCTTTGGAGTGTGGGTAGACTCATATTTGGTGGTGTGTCTCCCCTATGTTTCCACACAGTTGCAGTTGTCTTCACTCTTAATGCCCTGAAAGTATGAGTTCCTCTCCCCCTTTACATGCTCACTGTAGATCATGACTTGGCACTCCTGGGCTCCCCACTGCAGCTCTGAGGTGATCTCAGAGTTTATTTTCCTTTCCCACCTTGGAAGAAGTGAAGAAAGGAATCTTAATAGTAGTTATGACCAAGGCTCGTTTGCTTAACTCCTGGGGTCTCCACCCAGAGAGATGCAGGTCAGCATTCTCTCAGTGCAGTCAGACCAGGATGGAGAGTCTATGCTGTGGGCCCAAGCCAGAGGTTTCCTATCTGGTGATGAGCAGTGAGGTGTGTGTGGGACCCATGGGAGATGAACTAACCTCTTCTTGGGTTGCAACTTGTTGGAGGTGTGAATAAGGCACTGAGGGTCTTTGCTCCTTAATTAGTCAGAGGGTCACAAGGGCAGTTCCACTGCAGAAGCAGTAGCGGAGAGGCTTTTAGTTGCTTCTGGATGCTCTGTTTGGAGAGTTGCTGAACTGCTGCTGCTAGATAAATCTGGAAGGGTGTTCCTGGAGATTCAGGCCTGGAGGACCTGCCCAATGAGGAGATGCAGGAACGGGCATCCACGTAGCAGTCTGGCCACTTTTCTGTAGGGCTTCTTTTCCTAGGCCTGCTCTAGTTCTTAGTCACCTCAAATTTTCCAGTACCTGGAGATATCACCAATGAAGGCTGTGAAACCGTAAAGATGGAACCCAGCTACACCCTTTTGGAACTCTATCTCAGGGAAGTACAACACCGTTACTGGTGGGTAGCTGGAATTTCAAGCCAGTGGGTCATATCCTGTGAGATATGAAACTGGGCCCTGCAAGCTGTTGCTGCTCAGTCGCTGGATTCAGCCTCTTGCCTAGGGATATATAGGAGAGTCTAACCTCCCTCTTTGTGGGAGTTGAAGCTACTTTGGCTGGGAAGCCTGGAGAACCCAAGTATCTAATGCTTGTGGGTCTCCCTGCATGCCTGAGCAGCTTCTCTGCTGAGACTCCATGTATCCCTGTGTCAGACTGAAGGCCCTGGTGGAATGGGTTCACAAGGAGATCTCCTGATGCAAGTGTTGCAAAGACTCACGGGAGAAGCTTGGTTTCCTGGGATAGCACATTCTCTCACCATTTCCCTAGGTGGGTCCTGGAAGATTTCCCTGGCTCCATGTTGCTTCTGGGTAGGCCATCATCCTGTCTTGCTTTTCTTCATTCTCTGGGAATTAAGTTGTTTCCTTGATAAGTCCCAATGAGAGTATCTGGATGTTTCAGGTGAAGGTGCTGTATTTACTCAACACTTTTGTTCCTCTCCATGAGAGCCACACACACTAGCAGCTTCCACTCAGCTGCTAGGCTCAGCGGAAGGCAGTCCCCCCCAACCGCCACTAATTTTCTTTGTTCAATGTATTCTTTTTATAGTTTGTTTTTTTTTTTAGTCTTTGTTTGTGGGTAGTAAACCCTAGCTTTTTGTTTTTCTGAAGATATTTTTATTTTTTCTTTACAATTGGAAAATTTTTGCTTTAAGTATTAATCTCTAAGTTGATAATCATAGTATCTCAACACATTAAAGAAATTATTTCATTTTCTCCTGTTTCTTAATGTTAATCGTTGTTATACCTAAATTGATTATCAATTATTATTCTTTTATCTGATCTGGTTCTTCTAGCTGCTTCCTTTAACATGTCTCTTTTTTTATTTAGTAGTTAACATTTCAACTATATGTCTAGGTGAAGATTGAATTTATGTGTTCTATTTAGGTTTCACTAGGCTTCTAGAATATCAAGGTTATTGTTTATCAAAAATATAAAATTCTAAGTGATTGCCTCTTCAAATATTTTCTTTATCTTGCCCCTTTTACCCAATACCAATATCAAAACAGGCAAGTTTCCTGTTCTTTTTTTATTCTTACATCAGGGCTTTTTATTTACTTTTATTCTTTTTTTATTCTTACTTACTCCTGTTCTTTTTTTATTCTTACTTACTCACCTCCCATGTGGATATGATTTGTATTTGTGTAGCTGCCCAAATCTCATGCTGAATTTTAATACCTAATGTTGGAGGTTATTGAATAATGGGGACATAGTTCTCCCTTGCTGTTTTTGTGATAGTGAGGGAGTTCTCATCTGGTTGTTTAAATCTATGAAGCATGTCTCCCTTCACTCTCTTACTCCTCTGGCTATGTAAGACATGCCTGTGGAAAATCCCCTTTGCTCTCTGCCATGATTGTAAGTTTCCTCAAGCCTCCCCAGTCATACATCCTGTACAGCCTGTGGAAGTACGAGTCAATTAAACCACTTTTCTTTATAAATTACTCAGTCTCAGGTAGTTCTTTATGCAATGCAAGAGTGCACTAATACAGAAAATTGGTACCAGGAGTCAGGCACTGCTCTAAAGATACCTGAAAATGTGGAACAGTTTGGATGGCTCAAAAGAAGACAGGAAGATGTGGGAAAGTTTGGAACTTCCTAGAGACTTTCTAAATTATTGTGACCAAAATACTGCTATGATATGGACAACGAAGTCCAAGCTGAGGAGGTCTCTAATGGAGATGGGGGAACTTATTGGGAACTGGAGCAAAGGTCACTCTTGTTATGCTTTAGCAAAGAGACTGGCAACATTGTGCCCTGCTTTAGGGATCTGTGGAATTTTTCAGCTTGAGAGCGATTATTTAGGGTATATAGTGGAAGAAATTTCTAAGTAGCAAAGCTTGGGGGACTACTGAAAAAGGATGGTTGCTTTTTGCAATGTGAAAATGACACAGTATTTGGGAGTGCCTGGGGGAGAAGATACAGTTTGGCTCTGTGTCCCCACCTAAATCTCATGTCAAATTATAATCGTCACTGTTGGAGGAGGGGCCTGGTGGGAGGTGGGGTCAGATTTTTCCCTTGCTTTTATCATGATAGTGAGTGATTTCTCATGAGATCTGCTTCTCTGAAAATGTGTGACACCTCCCTACCCTTTCACTCTCCTCCTCCTTCTCCAGCCATGTAAGACATGCCTGTTTCCCCCTTTTTCTTACACCATCATTGTAAGTTTCCTGAGGCCTCTCCAGTCATTCTTCCTGTGTAGCCCTTGAACTCTTGAGTCAATTGAACTCTTTTCTTTTTTTTTATAAATTGTCTAGTGTCAGGCAGTTCTTTACAGCAACAGGAGAATGAACTGATATTCATGGTTCACTCCATTACGGGTTCCACTAATTTTTTTCTGTTATGTAGGTTAGCAACATGCTTATGTATTTTTTTCTGCATTTTAACTAACATTTTTTGTTGATTCAATTAAAGGCATTGAATTGATATATTGCCTAAAGTTTACTTTAAGGCATTTTTAATCTCTTTTTTGCAATAAATTAAGTTTTATATTAGAACATTAAATGGTGTGTTATTAATATAGGGTTTGTAGAGTATGAACAGCTTTCTGAACATGGAAACATGGAAGGTGATGTGTATTTAATATTTGAAATTAAAATGAAAATTACTAAGCTAGACAACAGTAAGAGGAAAAGTTATTTTCGTAAATCCTAGATAATTTGGTGATACAAACATGATTCTGATACAAATTACATATGAATATTAGATATAAATAAGAGTTTGTATAGAAGAGTTTTTAAAACAATCACATGAACTTCTGGAAGTCTGGTCTTTCACTGAATTAGCACAGTAAACATGGCCACAGAGTCTTTGACATACCTGTCAAGGAGAGATGGGTCTAATTCCTCTCTCTGTGGACATGGACTGTCTTTTTGTGAATTGCTTTGTTAATAGAACATGTCAGAAGATATTTCCGAGGCTATGTCATAAAATCCTTGCAACTTCTTCCTGAATCTTTGAGAATGATTCCTATCAGAGACTAGAAACTACACTGTAAGAAACTCACCCCACCAGAATAAACCACATACAGGCACTTCGTTAGATAGCCCTAGCTAAACTCCAAAACAACAGCCAGCATTAATCATGCAACAAGATATCTTGAACATTTAGGTCAGGCAAGTCTTTTAATAACTCCAGGTTCAGCCAACAACTGACTTCAACTGCATGAGAAATTCCAAATAAAAATTACTCCCCCCCAACAGACCCCAGTGTGTGATGCTCCCCTCCCTGTGTCCATGTGTTCTCATTGTTCAACACCCGCCTATGAGTGAGAACATGCGGTGTTTGATTTTCTGTTCTTGTGTCAGTTTGCTGAGAATGATGGTTTCCAGGTTCATCCATGTCCCTACAAAGGACACGAACTCATGATGGGGGAGGAAGGCAGCAAATCACACTGCCATGTGTGTACCTATGCAACAGTCTTGCATGTTCTTCACATGTACCCTCAAACCTAAAATGCAATAAAAATATATATTAAAAAAAAAATTACTCAACAAAGTCTAATCAACCCACATAATCATGAGACTGTGACGTGGTTTGTTACATGGGTATAGATAAGCAGATCAAAATGGATGACTTAGAAATGTGATGTTATCATGATAAAAAATTAAAATATATGGTATTGGCTTTGGAACCACGTGAGAGGCAGCAGCTAGAAGGGCCTTGAGGAAGTTCCTAGTAAGGGCTTTAAGATCAGCAAGGAAAAGATTATCTGTGACTAGACAAAAAAATCGCCCAAGTTATATAATGTCAGAAGAGTTAGTAAAACTGTTGATTTATATTGTAAAGAACATAGAATGAGTACATAATGATTTTCATGATCTGGTTATAGAGATCTCCAAGCAGATATTAAAAGTGCCAATTGGCTTATTCTAGCTGCTCATGATAAACATAAAAGGGTAGAAATAAACTGAAGAGATAATTGCTTAGTTTTTGAGCACCATTTGGAGGAAATGAAAAAGACAGAAATTGCTAGGTTTAAAAATAAAACAGTTTCTTCTCCACACTCTTTTCCTGCAAAAGATTTAAAGAAAAAAAATGACCTCAGAGAAAATACAAGGTTGGGTGATACCAGGAAATTAGATCTCTAGGGTATACATCACAATGGTGTAATTGTAAGATCCTTTGTATGTCCTCATTAAGATTTAACAGCATAACTAATAGGTTTCAAAGAATGTCAATGATCTGAAACCTGCTTAGTCAGAAAAGAGGGTCTCTAAGAATCTCAAATATATGCCCCATATAAACCTTCCTTAAACAAAATATTTTCAGAATTCAGAGTGACACTTTTTCTTAGCACACTGTTGAACAAGGAAATGTGGGTATGGCTTTTGTCAAATGTAGTTGATACACTGAAGGTCACAATAATTTTAATGAAATGAGAATAATGCAGATTTAAAGGGACAAAGTGGTACAAAAATTTTAAATGCCTGAAGGCTCCAACCTTCAGTGGTCAAAGGCTAAGAAGTTTCTCAGTTGTAAGCCTTGGCCTTTGTTTTTTAATAGAAAAAAAATAGAAACCCACAAATAATTCAATTAAAAAGTGGGCAAAGGTCCTGAACAGGTATTTCTCAAAAGAAGGCATACAAATGGTCTATGATATACGAAAAATTGCTCAACATCACTAATCATCAGGGAGATGCAAATCAGAACCATAATGGGATATTATCTCACTTCATCTGGAATGGTTATTATGAAAAAGACAAAAAATATCAAATGCTGGCCAAGATACAGAGAAAAGGGAACTCATATACTGTTGTTGGGGATGTAAACTAGTATAGCCATTTTAATAAAAAGTATGGTAGTTTCTCAAAAACTACACATAGAACTACCATATAATCCAGCAATCCCACTACTGGGTATTTATTCAAAGAATATGGAATTAGCGTATCAAAAGGGTACTCACTTCCCATGTTTATTGCAGCACTATTCACAATACCTAAAATATGGAATCCACCTAGATAACCAGCAGCAAATGAATAAACAAAATACTACTCAGTCACCAAAAAAAATGACATCCTGTAATTCACAGCAACATGCCATGAGCATGAGGAACAATATGTTAAGCAAAATAAGTGAAGCACATAAAGATAAATATAACATGTTCATATTCATATATAAGAGCTAAGGAAACCTTTTAAGCTCTTGGAAGTAGAGAGTAGAATTGTGGGTCCTAGAGGCTGGAAAAGGTGGGAGAAGGGGAGTATGGGAACAGGTTGGTTAACAGGCATGAAATTACAGCTAATTAGGAGAGATGCCTTCTGATTCAACAGCACCCTATGGTGGTTAACCATAGTTGACTGTGTATTTTGTAAAAGCTAGAAGAGAAGATTTTGAATGTTCACAACACAAATAAATGATACATATTTGAGGTGGTGAATAGACTATGATTTGATCACTACACATTGTATACATGTGTGGAAATATGATTTTTTATCCCTTAAATATGTAAAATATTACATGTCAACTTAAAAGGAAAAAACTGTTACATCACAAGGAATAATTTCCAGACAGCAGAACTGAGATTTAATCAAGGAGTTGATTGTCTGTCTTGATTTAAAATTGCTCTGGACCACAGACAGTTCCATACCTTGCCTTCTTTTCCTCCCTTTATGATCAGGAGTAAGTATTGTGAGTATTCTATCTTTTTTTGCCATGTATATTGAATTGTAGAGAACATTTATTTTTAGGTTATAAATCTTCAGCTTCACTTGCTCAAGCAACTGTACCTAAGGAACCTCCCCTGTGTCTATCTATCCTTTATTTAAATAGCAAGATCCTGAACCTCATTTCTGAGTGTAACATCTTAAAGGGATACATATTTCCAGGGTCTTGAAAGGGAAGAGTGTCTTTTGCATGTGAGAATTATTTAATTAATAAATGGCCATAGAGAAGATAATCAAAGATGGCTCCAAAATCTTTGACTGTCCTCCCATTGTGTCATAGGCTGAATTCACCTCTCCTTTATTCTGTGCTGGCCTTTTTGACTTGATTCATGAATAGAATATGGCACAAGTGATATTCTGGACTTCCAAGACAAAGACGTTTTAAAAAGCCTTGGAGCTTCTGCCTGTACTTCTTCATTTGTTCACAGTCGCAATGCTAGATGTCTGTGGTGAAAACACCAAGCCACATGGAGAAGGCATTTAGGTCTACGGCCCCAGCTGGACTCCCAGCTAACAGCTAACATCACCCGCCAACCATGTAAATGAGCCATTTTGGATGTCTTATCCATTTGAGACTTCAGATCCCAGCAGTCCAAACCAACATGTCACTCCAGCTGCCTGAGAGATTCCTGGCAAGAACCATCCACCTGAGTCCACTTAACTCATAGAAACATGAAAAATAACAACATATTATTGTTTTATTCCACTAAATTTTGGGTGGCTTGCTATGCAATTAAAGATAGAGCTTTAAAAAATGAAGAATCAATAAAAATGAAATCAAGAAAAATAAAAAATCAATAAAAAATGAAGAATGAATACCTTATTAGAATTCAAAATGATATGAAGGTTTCTATTTACAGTGTGGTCAGGTAACTTGAATCAGACTTGCTCTCGCACCATAAATAACTATAAAAATCTGACAACAAATATAAAGTAACTCTCTTTGGGCATTGGATAGCAACCAACACAAGTATGTGATACTTGACATAAATGGGTAGCTGATATAATTCTCATACTAAACTTGGATATCACAGTAAATTATAGTTGAAATATGTTGTTTAAAAATAGAGGCCACACAGAGGTTGGAAATCAGACTAGGTAAAAGAAAACAGAGATAAAATTTAGGGTGGCCAAAGTTGCTAGGGTTTGGGTGTACTAATGCTACAGGGTACTAATGCTACAAAGAAGGAGATAAGAAGAAATTGTGTAAGATTTCTTTAGTCCAATGCTTAAGCTGCCCGTCTGCAGGTCTTCCAGGAGAACTAGGAGAGGATAGCTACTTAGACACCTACCGAGTAGAGATTTCAGAAGCCTTCTCAGTTCTGAATAAACATTTGATTTCATTGGTAGTCAGAGAGGTAAGACATAGATAAGCATTCCAGGAGTAGGTGATACCCCCAAAAACCATGCCCAAAAGTAAGAAGTTAGGGCTACATTCAAGGAGCAACAGCAAATCTGAAGACTCACCCTAACATAGACACCACAGAGTAATTAGAAGAAAATTTAACTTTAAGCACATATGCTAGAAAAGATAAAAGTTTTTGAAGCTTCCATTGCAAAAAGCTATAGCAAATACCAACAAGAAAGAAATAATATAGGGCAAAAAGTTAATGACATTTAAAACGTATATAATAGAAAAATTCCACAAAGCCAAAAATATATTTTTCATAAAGACTATTAGAAGCAACAAATATTTAGCAACACAGAGCAAGAAACAAAATGGAGGAAATGCAAATTACAAATGCCCAAAAAGAAGAAGTGAGCATAACTGCAGATCACAATACATTCTTTTAATGACAGAATATTATAAATGACTCTATAAAATGTTCCCATTGTTCAACACCCACTTATGAGTGAGAACATGCAGTGTCTGGTTTTCTGTTCTTGTGTCAATTCACTGAGAATGATGGTTTCCAGTGTCATCCATGTCCCTACAAAGGACATGAACTCACCCTTTTTATGGCTGCATAGTATTCCATGTTGTATATGTGCCACATTTTCTTTATCCAGTCTATCATTGATGGGCATTTGGGTTGGTTCCAAGCATTTGCTATTATGAACAGTGCCAGTTTTCCTAACGCCATTTATTAAATAGGAAATCCTTTTACCATTGCTTGTTTTTGTCAGGTTTGTCAAAGATCAGATGGTTGTAGTAGTGTGGCATTTTTTTCTGAGGCCTCTATTCTGTTCCATTGGTCTGCATCTCTGTTTTTGTACCAGTACCATGCTGTTTTGATTACAGTAGCCTTATAATATAGTTTGAACTCAGGTAGCGTGAAGCCTCCAGTTGTTTTTTAGTTTTGTGTGTTTTTTTTTTTTCCTTAGTATTGTCTTGGCTATGCAGGCTCTTTTTGGTTCCATATGAAGTTTAAGGTGTGTTTGTCCAATTCTGTGAAGAAAGTCATTGGTAGCTTGATGGGGATAGCATTGAATCTATAAATTACTCCAGGCAGTATGTCCATTTTCAAGATATTGATTCTTCCTAACCATGAGCATTGAATGTTTTTCTATATGTTTGTGTCCTCTCTTATTTCCTTGAGCAGTGAAACCTATTCCCTTTACTTCCTTTCATCTGGTGTTTCATTGGTCAGAATCAAGTAAAAGATTCCACAAAAGCCTGAACATCACGAGGCAGAGTTTACGGGGCCACCTTAAAGTGTGAGTGCCAAAATGATGTGAGTTAAGATTATATCCTTGAAAAAAAAAATGACAGAGATTATATATGCTTATGTAAAAAAATGCTTTCCAATCATGTTTGATACACATTTGAGATAACAGCAGTCTCCACATTTACAAAGTACTTCTTCTAAAATTGTCTGTAAATAAAACAGGTCAATGCTAGAAGGGACTACTCTTAAGAATACTAGTTCTATTATCATTGGTTTAAAAAGATCCTTGTTAACTTGAAAAATGATTACTTAGTTTTAAGTGGTCTTAAGTGATATTTCTCAGCACATTAAGAGTGTGTGACATTTCACCAGGACTTCCTTTCTATAAGCACATTGACGAAGGAGCAACAGATGAAGTTAAGGAATCCTATAGTGAGAAAATTGTTAATACATTAAGGAAAATTAAGCCCCTTTGACAACCCTCTCAGCAGAATAGAACTGAAGTTTTTTCACACTCATGTCGAATTGTAATCCCCAGTGTTGGAGGAGGGGTTGGGAGGGAGGTGATCAGATCATGGTTTAATGTAGATAACGGGTGCAGCAAACCACTATGGCACGTGTATACCTATGTAACAAATCTGCACCTTCTGCACATATATCCCATAACTTAAAAGTATAATAATAATAAAAAGAAAACTGCCTTTACCTCTGCTGGTTGTCTTTTCATTAAATCCTCCTTAAAATACAAAAAACAAAACAAAAGAAAAAAACAATAAAAAAACAATGATTTAACAACATCCCCCGGTGCTGTGTTGCGATAGAGTTCTCCTGATATCTGCTTGTTTAAAAGTGTGTAGTACCTCCCACTCCTCGCTCTTCCTCCTGCTCCTGCCATGTAGACATGCTTGTTTCCCCCTTTGCCTTCCACCGTGATTGTAAGTTTTCTAAGACCTCCCCAGCCATGCTTCCTGTACAACCCACAGGCCCATGAACTGAGTGAAGCTCTTTTCTGAAAAATTACCAAGTCTCAGGTAGTTCTGTATGGCAGTGACAGAACAAATTAATACAAAAAATTGGTACCAGAGTAGTGGGCCGTTGCTATAAAGATACATGAAAATGTGAAAAGAAGTTTGGAATTGGGTAACAGGCAGAGATTGGGATAGTTTGGAGGGCTCAGAAGAAGATAGGAAGAGGAGAGAAAATTTAAAACTTCCTAGATATTTGTTAAATCGTTGTGACCAAAATGCTGATAGTGATATAAACAGTCACTCCAGGCTGAGGTGTCTCAGACAAAGGTGAGGAACTTCTTGGAAACTGGAGTAAGGTCACTCTTGTTATGCATTAACAAAGAGACTGGCAGCATTGTGCCACTTCTCTAGGGATCTGTGAAACTTTTGAACTTGAGAGTGATGATTTAGTATATCTCATGGAATAAATTTCCACAAATATTTTAATTTCAAATTGAATGCTAAGCAGCAAAATATTCAAGATGTTGTCTGACAGCTTCCAACAACATACACTCATATGCATGAACAAAGAGATGATCTGAAACCAAATCTTACATTTAGAAGGGAAGCAGAGCAAAAAAGTTTGGAAACTTTGAAACCTGACCATGTGGTATAAAAGAAAAACCTATTTTCTGTAGAGAAATTCACACTGGCTGCAGAAATTTGCATAAGTATAAAGGAGCCCAATGTTAATAGCTAAGACAATGAGAAAAATGCCTCCAGAGGATTTCAGAGACCTTTGCAGCAGCCTCTCCCATTACAGACCTGATGGCCTAAGAGGGAAAAATGGTTTCATGGCCATGCCCAGGGATCTGCTGCTCCATGCAGCCTTGGGACATAATGCTATGTATTGCAGCCACTTCAGCTCTAGCCAAGGCTAAAATGAGCCAGTGTACAGCTTGAGTTGCTTCAGAGGGTGCAAAACTCAAGCCAAGGCTTGACAGCTTCCACATACTGTTAAGTCAGTGGATGTACGGAGGGCAACAGTTGAAGCTTGGGAGGCTGCACCTAGATTTCAAAGGATGTATGAAAACACGTGGAGTCCAGGTAGAAGTCTGCTGCAGGGGCAGGGCGCTCATGGAGAAACTCTACTTGGGCAGCGTGGAGGGAAAATGTGGAGGTGGAGCTCCCACATAGAGTGCCTGCTGGGGCATGACTTCATGGAGCTGTGAGAAGAAGGCCACTGTCCTCCAGACTACAAAGGTAGATCCACTGACAGCTTGCACTGTGCACCTGAAAAAGCCACAGACATTCAATGCGGGTCTGTGAAAGCAGCCTGGAGACCTGTGCCCTGCAGAGCCACAGGATTGGAGCTATTCAAGTCCATGGGAGCTGAGCTCACCTTTTGCATCAGTGTGGCCTGGTTGTGAGACATGGGGTCAAGTGAGATTACTGTGGAGCTTGAAGATTTAATGACTGCTCTGCTGGATTTTGGATACGCATGGGGTGTCTAGCTTCTTTGTTTTAACCAAGTTCTCCCTTTTAAAATGGGAGCATTTCCCCCAAGGCCTGTCCCCCTCATTGTATCTTGGAGGTAACTAACTTGATTTTTATTTTACAGGCTAATAGGTGAAAGAGATTTGCCTTGTCTCAGAGGAGACTTTTGATTGCGGACATTTGGGTTAATGCTGAAATGAGTTAAGACTTTCAAGAACTATTTAGAAGGGATAATTGCATTTTGCAATATGAGAAAGACAAGAGATTGGAGTGACCAAGAGTACAATCGCATGGTTTGGCTCTGTGTCCCCACCCAAATCTCATGTCAAATTGTAACCCCCAGTGTTGGAGGAGAGGCCTGGTAGGAGGTGATTGGATAATGAGGGCAGTTTGTAATGGCTTAGCACAATTCCCTTGGTGCTGTCTTTTGATAGGGTTCTCTTGAGACCTGCTTGTTTAAAAGTGTGTAGCACCTTTCACTCCTCTCTCTTCCTCCTGCTCCTGCCACGTAGACATGCTTGCTTCCCCTTTGCCTTCCACCATGATTGTAAATTTCCTAAGACCTCCCCAGCCATGCTTCCTGTACAACCCACAGAACTGCGATCTGATTAAACCTCTTTTCTTGTGAGTTACACAGTCTCAAGGCAGTGCAAGAAATGACTAATACAATCACCTTGTACCTCTCAAGATTCTTTTCCCCGCTTCAATCTTATCTCAATCTCTCATACTGGTTATTTCTATTTTTCCACATTCTAGATGTGGATGTTTTGTGAAATTCCCCTTGTAGAACCTTTTTCTTTCATAATACACCGTATATTTGACCTTGGCAGTTTCATTCATGCCTATAGTTTCCAGCATAATTTTGCTCTGAAATAACTTTCCATTTTAAATTATCTTCTTAGCCACTGCTTCTGTCTAAATATATATCCTTGTCATCACATGCATGGACTATTGCTTCCTGATTCTAACCTTTCTCTCCCTCACCCACTACCAGATTTGTCATTAAAGTGATTTTGCCACCACATAAAGACATCATTACTCTGCTTCACACCAATTAGTGGTTTCCCATTAATTATAGGATGAAGTCAAACTTCCTCAACAAGGCAGAAAACACCCTTTATAAGCTGGTAAGTTCTTGTATCTTCAGTCTCACCTCCCACCATTCTTTCCTTCTAGATTTCTAATCTAACAATATGGAATTATTTTTAGTTATCCATGCCTGTGGTGCCTCTGTAGGAATGGAAGAATGCAGGGGCAGTACATACTGGTGGAAATGTTTTTCCTTCCCTATTTGGCATATGGTTATTCATTATTTGAAACTTTGTTCATATGGCACTTCTTCTAGAAAGTCTTTCATTTCTCTCTAAATACACAACATAATGATTACTCTCTTCTCTTTACTAACTCTACATCTTGTACACATCTATCATTGGGTATCCTAACACTTACTTTTCACAATCTGTTTACAAGTGTGTTTGCTACAAGTATTAAGGGAAAATACTATATATTTCATCATTATGTCTTCAACCCATAACAGAGTACCTGGAACAGAATCATGCATAACAATTGGCTTATATATAGGATAGATATAGAAACTGATTAATGCATTTCCATAAATGGGTTTGAAATTAACAGCAATTTTTCAATGTGAGATTCATTCTTGTGAACAAATTCAAAGCATATTCTTTTAAAATTTGAAGCCTTGAGAAGAAAACTTACAAAGTCTGTTAAAAATGATATATTAGTAGTGTTACCCATCATTTTTAAAAAGTCAAGTTTATCAAGATTCTATAGGGTATAAAAATACTTCTAAGAAGCATAAACCTTCTATACTCTTGAATGTGGTGAGCTAGTTTCTACCCACTAATCAACAGCAATACAGTAAAGGGTATGTCAGCACTTTTATAATGAGGCAGCTGTTCATGAATAGCTACAACGTGATTATATTAATTCACATTGGAAAAAATGTTGAAAACATCTATACTGAGGAAGCTGGCTATTATTAACCTACAATGTAACATTAAATTAAGCACATACATGCACATAAACACCTTTACGCACAATTTGAATACCAATATGTACATTAATTTTCTTTTCTAGATATAGGATGCAGTTAGATTAAAGCAGTTCTGTTGCAAATAATTGCTATCTCTTACAATTTCTCAATTCTTATGCTTGTACAGTTAAGGAGCAAAGGCCTAAAAGGTATTATAAATGGAAAATAAAAGACTCTTCCTACCCCCCTACACATCCAAGTGAAGACTTACAGAATAGTCTGTGATTAAACTAATCGTCATGTTCCATAACCTTACCCTCAGCTTTTATAGTTCAGCATTTCAATTTTATAACTATATCTATTTCTACTAAGTTCTCATGTGTTGAATGAGGGGCGATCAAAATTACCAAAGAATAGTGTATAAATTAAGAATGTGAATTTATTGCTGAATACATTTTCTACTACTTTGAGGTCTCCTTCCTTCTTCTCAGGACATTGCCTTCCTGAGCCACCTACCTGGAATGTTCAGTTAGAAGTCTCAGGTTTCCTTGCTAAGTTCCTTTCTGACCTCTATGGCAGACAGAAGATACCAAAAGTAAACAAATAACAAACTGTGAAGCCACATTCTCCTAGAGATAAAAATTAAGTTGTGCTTCTGTCTCCCACTCTCTGCTTCAAACTTTGTGTTTAGTTTTTCTTCGTCCTGAAATCATCCCTCTCAGCCTGGCTCGATTATTATGATGCTTCTCCAAGGTAGTCATTCAGTGTCTTCCGGAAGTCCTAATGGAGCCACACGCAGCAGTTAGCCTGAAATTAATCCCCCACAACCCTTCTCCCGACACATGTCCCTGACATTTTAGAAACCGTCTGTCAGCAAGCACTAACCTGCCTATCTTGTCTAGGAGCAGCTAAAGGAGATAGACTGTGAGTTAGAATCAGAACTGTTCAAACTATGTAAAAGATTTATAACGTTTTCTGCTTAAAGGGAAGTATTATACAAATCTCTAACTATTAACATAAATATGCCCCTGAGAGCTAAGATCCCTTTCCTCAAAGTTTTTCACATTTCTAATTTTAAGTCCTCCCCTTTTTCATTAAAGATTCCACAGGCTCTCTCCCTCCTCTTAATAAATTCTCTCTGCTACACTATAACACAGTTAAGACCTTTCACTCATTGATCAAAAACAAGTACTTCTAACTCCTCGTTTCCCAAAATTTACGATCTAATCTCCTTAATTATATAGAGATTTTTTCATATTTTTTAACCTCATAGTTATAATAATTTCTTCCCACCTCAGGGTCTAATCTCATCCATGTCATGTTTTTCTAATTTCCTGATAAATTTCCTCATACAGGAAAAAGGAAGACTGGTATGCTTGGCCTATGCTGGGATAGCAGTCTGGGAGATTTGGCAGAACCCTGGATGTCTTACGAGCAGGATTTAGCACAGAGTGTAAGTGAGGGAAAGATCTGGAAAGAGTTAAATAATAAATCAAGCCAACTGTTCAACTATAGCATTAATTGAAAAATGTAAGAAAAGGAAAAAAACATTGTGATTTAGCAAATAGAAGCAAAATTAATTGTATGAAAGTAAAGGTTTGAAGTATCCTGGAATTAAGTCTCTGGGTTAAGAATCTGGCATACATTCTATATTTTTATTTCATTTGGAAAATAAGGAATATTAATATTCAGAGTTCACAAAACTAATTTTTTTGGCTTGAATAACAAAGTTAGTTTTCTAATAATCAGCATTATCTAGCCAGAAATTTGTTTTAAAATATTAAATTCTCTTTCCAAAAAAAGAGTTGATGATCCCCTATAACATCTTACTGGGAGATAACTATTTTGATTATTTATTATTGCACAACTCTGCATATTTCCATGCTGGGAAAGACTGGGATTCATACAATCAAGTGACAAACCCAATATTCAACATTTCTCTTAAGTAATACTCAAGAGAAATGTGTGCATATGGGGAACAGTCTTTATAAGGGAACCTTGACGAAAATAATTTTTTATTCTAAGGCCCAGGATAAAGAACTGTTAAGGTAGAAGAAAACCAGATAACAAGTATCATTTATGTTTTTGTTTTTTAATTTTGACATTGAATAATGAAAGTAATTTTTGTTTTTAAGGATGCATTATTGAATAATACACAATTTATTAAAATGTACACGAGGGTTAGGAATTACTAGAATAGGCAATCTACAAAGCATAGGCTAAATCTATTTCCAAATCTATTCCTCAGGAGATCTAACAATATGTTTTTGGTATGCTATTTACTACATTTCCTACATATATTCATTATCTTATAAAATTGGTATTCAACTCTATTTTCCTTATCTCCTGCATTTTCTAGATGACTGAGCTAACTTATTTATTCACTTTGCCTTAGTAGCATTCGTTACATGGAATGAGTAGGTTAACAATATAAACCAATGCTATTTAGTTTACATTAAATTAACACAGATTTTTGGTTGACAGTATGTTAGATGTTAGTTTTGAATAATAAATAGACAAGTACATGCTGATCCGTTTTGTAACAATTGATTATGTTACCATGTGTTTTTTAAACAGAAAAAGTGTATAAAATTTATAAAATCATTTTTGATATACATAAAATAGATTCATAATATAATATTTCCAGGTATGTACTACAAATATTATCATCATACTCTCCATTTAAATTTCTGATAAAAAGAAACTGGCTTAAGATAAATATTTATTATAAAACTTTTTAGAAGTAATTATCCTATACTTATGAATTCAGATCCTATATTTTCTAAGTGCAGATATATGCTTGCCTATCTTTGAGGCAACAAGAAATTTAAAAAAATATTTCCAGATACGGTTGGAACATGTTATAACAAAACTACCAGACAAAACGTATAATAGATAACATTTTGAAAGAGAAATATCAAACATAAAGACAGACTAAAAATAAACAACAATAACTGACCTTTAAGAACCAGAATACGAATAGAAATGGCTCAAGGAAAAGGCTGAAAACTCAGTTGAAAAGTGTGAAAAGACTTCAACAGGAAATTCAAAAAAGAGAATATTCAAGTGCCAGATAGCACACAATAATGTGCTCAATTTCACCAGTTAGAGAAATTCAAACACAAAGCTCCATAAAAGACCACTATCTACATCCACCAGAAAGGGTCAGTAAAAGGATGAAAAATACTGAGTTGGTGAGAATGTTGACCAACTCATGCATTGCTGGTAGGTTGTAAATTGGTGAACCCATTTGAAAAATGGTCTAGCAAAATCTACTAAAACTGAATATATGTATATATTGTGGCTCAGATATTTAACTCTAAGTTATATTTAAAAGAAACGTGAGTAAAAGACTTCTACTACTTGTTATGTCATATCCAAGCGAGTTGTTAGGAAGGTGCCACACTCTGAAATCTGATTGTGAGTCCTTTATTACCAGCGACCAAGAGTCAGCTCATGCTCAGAATCTCTCAGCCCCGAAGAAGGGGTTTGATTTCCTTTCTTATGTTGCTCAGGGTAAGGGGGCAAAGTGGAATTTTACAGAAGCAGAATAAGCAAGTTAGGGGAGAAAGCTGATAACTAGGAGGTGGGAGGCTCCCATAATTGTTGATTAATTAAGGAAGGTATACACAAGCGGTTCCCATGATTGCTGGTTATCAAGGGGGGGGCATTCGGTACTTTCCATACAATCAACCAAGGGGGTATTCACAATAGTGAGTGGGCTTGTCAAGCAGGATATGGTTTCAATGGTTATATGTTTCTATAGCTCTAAGTACAACATGACCCAGCACAGGAACCTGACCCAGATACACACTCAAAGGAGAAATGGCGGGAGGGGGTGAGGCAGAGGTTAAGATGGAGTCTGTCTGACTCTCAGCAAAATGGAGTCTGTCTGGCTAACACAGGGTAGGTTATCACAGTTACAAATATATCCATAGTAGCCAAAACTTAAATACCAATGGAAAAGACAGTTTGTGATATATTTGCCCAATGATACAGAAATGAGAATGTGCAATCTACAACTGCATGGAACAACATGAAATGAGTCTAACAAATATAATCTCACATAAAAACACACAAAAGAAGGTATAATGTATTCTTTTCATTTGTAATAGCACAAAACAGACAAAACTAAGTTATGTGGTTAAAATTAGGTTGAACTTTATCCTTGGTCAGGACTGGTGAGGAGAGAGCATTAGGGCCTAAAATAGGACACAAGGCAGGCATCTGGGATGCTGGTACTGATTAATTATTTGATCAGCATGTTTGGTTACATGATTATACTCAGTTTATGAAAACTCATCATATATTCACTTATAACCCATGATATTGTATAATAAACATCAATCAACAAGTTAAATTATGTAGTCATATACTGCACAATGACATTTTGGTCAACGATGGAGCACATATAGAATAGTAATCTCTTAAGATAATAACTGAGCTGAAAAATTTCTCTTGCCAATAGATGTTACAGTAGTGGTAATGTTATAATGTAACATATTCCCTTTTCTATATTTACTTATGTTTAGATAAATACGTATTGTTGTGTTGCGATTGCCTACAATATTCAGTATAATCACATACTATACAGGCTTATAGTGTCAGAGCAATAGGCTATACCATATAGCCTAGGTTTATAGTAGGCTATACTATCTAGGTGTGCATAAGTAAACGCACAATGACAAAATTTCCTGTCAACCCATCGCTCAGAATGTATGCCCCACCACCCACTTGCCCACCCACCTTACTCCCCCACTCCTCCCCACCAAGTTAAGCAATGCATGAATGTATTTGTTTGCTAGGGCTTTCTTAACAAAGTATCAAAAACAGGTTGCTTAAACAACAGAAATTTATTTTCTCACAGTTATGAAGGCTAGAAGTATCAGATCAAGGTGTTCACAGGGTTGATTTCTTCTGAGGCCACTTTCTTTGAAGTTTGAATAGCAATCTTCTCCCTGTTTCTTCACATGGTCTTTCCTCTATGTATGTCTGTATTCTAATCTCTTCTTACAGGGACACATTCTTATTGGATTAGGGTCCAACCTAATGAGCTCATTGAACTTTTGTTAATTCTATATTTTATTTTAATTTTTAAATTGTGTAGGCACATAGTAGGTGTATATATTTATGGATTAGATGAGATATCTTGATACAGGCACGCAATGAGTAGCAGTCACATCAGAGTAAACGGGGTATCCATCGCCTCAAGCATTTATATTTTGTGTTATAAACAATCCAGTTATACTCTTTTTGTTACTTTTAAATGGACGATTAAATTATTTTTGACTATAGTAACTGTGCTTTGCTAGCGAATACTAGGTGTTATTCATTCTTACTATTTTTTTGTACCCATTAATTATCCCCACTTTCCCTCACTCCCGCTGCCACTACTGTTCCCAGTTTTTGGTTGGTAACCACCCTTCTACTCTTTATCTTCATGACCTCTTTAAGGACTCTGTCTCCATGTATAGTCACATTTTGACGTACTGGGGGATAGGACATCAACAGATGAATTTAAAGAAGGCAAAATGCAACTGATAATAATATAATAAGAAAATTATAAGAAAGACAATAATGAAAATGAATGAAAAGGTTTAAAATTTATTAGAAAATTAAGAAATTATTTTCATTATGATTTTGGAAAATGTAAAAAGAAAGACAAACTTCTGGCAAAACCAATAAAAGAAAACAGAGAAGATAAGCAAATAAGGCAGAGAGAAGAACATATATACATGTATGGCAAAGCTCTTAAAAATATTACTAGCAATACTTTTCTAATATCTTTTTAAATTTACATGAATAGTCAACTTGCTTGAAAAAAAAAAACATAAGGAACAGGTGTTTCAACTAGCAAACATGGTAAAACCCTAAGATGAAATAATTAGTGTTATGATAAATAATTAGTGTGATGAGTGTTACATGAGTAATTCATTATATTATTTTCTGACACTGAAATTCAGTGAAGGCAACCTAACTTTTTCTAGACGCTTGAACCAAATTTACATCATGCTCTTTACTGACAAAACGTAACAATATTTAAAACAGCCAAATAATCTATAAATATAAATTTAATATATTATTAGATCAGCATTTTGGTTTCTCTGATCCCTTAACTATGCAGGAAAGGTGTTCACCATTGGAAAAGTGCATGAGGCAGCCAGTGAGTTAGCCCTCACATTACAATTCTCCCTTTCCAGTTATGCCTACTTCATAGTAGCCATTTCTTAGTGGATGTCAAGGAAAAACTCAGAGGCACATAAAGTATACAAAGTATTTTACATAAATGGGCATAAAATCACTTTAGTTAACTGAACATTTTAAGGTCTGTACTATAAACAACACAACTCAAAGCAATTGCAACTATTTTTATGCTAGCTATTTATTTTTATAGTTGGTTGATTAAAACTTTCTGCTAACGATGGCTTTGAACTAGCCATGAAAATTCCTTTCTGGACTCAAACTGGGAAAGAACATCTGAACATAAGCTTTAAATTTATACTTATTCTTCAAGGGCTATATGTACATGCTTAGTACCAGATATTTTGCCATGTTTTTTTCTTCTTGTCAAATCTGATTAATTAGTTATTGTTCTTTGTTTTAATAATTTGCTTATTATAAAATCTAATAAGGTGAATAATTTCCAAATTTTTAATCCAAATATTTTCTTGACTCATGACTGAATTGGTATGTACTTTAAAAGAAGACCCTAATTTAAACTTTCCCTTCCCTCCATCTTTCTCTCTATTCTTCTTTACTTCCTTTTCTTTCTTCCAGAATAACTTTGAAACATTCTCAGTAATAGTAATATTCAAACATTAAACTTGAAATTATGAAAGTGAAATATCAACTAATTAAATGTGTGTCCCCTTGTCTCTTGCTCTTACTCAGATCTTTATCTCTTAATTATGGTTAAAGAAACATAACATAAAACTCTCTTAGACATTTATAAGCATACAGTTCAGTGGCATTAACTATATTCACAATTTTGTGCAATAAATAACTAGAAATTTTTCATTTTATCAAACTGAAACTCTATTCATTGAACAATAAATCTTCATTTTATCTCTTCCTGGCTTCTGGCAACCCCCTTCCACTTTCGCTATTAGTTGAGTTACTTTAAATATCTCATAAAGTAGAAGCATACAGTTTTTAACATCCTATGACTGGCTTATTTCATTTAGTATAATGTCCTCAAGGTTCGTTCATGTTGTATTATGTGTCAGGATTTTCTTTTTTAAAGCCGAATAAATATTCCATTGAATGTATATACACACATTCTTTATTCATCTGTTCATGGTTTGCTTCTACTTCCTGATTAGTGTGAATAATGCTGCAATGAGTATAGTTGTGCAAACATCTCCTGAAGATCTGCTTTCAATTATTTTGGAAAAATATCCAGCAATGCAATTTCTAGATTATATGGTAATTCTATTTTTAACTTTTTAAGGAACCACCATACTGTTTTCCATAGATGGTGCATCATTTTCTCTTCCCCACCAGCAGTATACAAAGATTTCAATTATCTTTCAACACTTACCATTCTATATTGTTTGTTTGTTTTTTATAGTGACCATGCTAGTGTGTATCAGGTGATACCTCCTTGTGGTTTTGATTTGCATTTCTCTAATGTTGAACAGCTTTTCACATGCTTGCTGGCCATTTGTATATCTTCTTTAGATATCTATTCAAGACTTTTGCTCACTTTTTAAATTAAACATAATTTTTAGAGCATGTTTAGGTTCACAGAAAAGTTGAGATAAAGGTACAGAAATTCCCATATATGTCCTGCACACATTCACAGCCTCCCACTTACCAACATCCCCCTGCCAGAGTCGTATATTTGCTACAACTGATGAACTTTTATTGACACATCATTACCACCAGAGTCCATAGTTTACTTTAGGGTTTCTATATTTCTGCAAGCAATGCTACTGGAATTACACTGGATTTGCTTTGATTAATATGGACATTTAAATAATATTGCCTACCAATCCATAAATGGGGGATGCCTTTTCACTTATATGTGTCTTTAATTTCATAATTTCATTCAGCAATATTTTATAATTTTATTTCTTTTTTTTTTTTTTTTTGCACTGGGAGGAGTCGGGGAGGGTAGATATTTTATAGTTTTCAATGCTCAAGTCTTTTACCTCCTTAAGTTTATTCTAAACTATTTCATTGTTTTTGATGCTATGTAAATAAGATTCAGTAAGATTCTTTCTATATTTTCCTTTTGGACTGTTCATTGTTTGCATATAACAAAGCAATTTATTTTTGTGTATTTATTTTATATCCTGTAACATTGTTGAATTCATTTATTAGGTCTATAATTTTTCTGAAAGGATTTTTATTTCTTCACTAACAGAAATAATTTATTTCTCACAGTTACTGCTCAAAGACTAATTATAGACCACCCCCTCAATTGGATTTTTCTCCAATATACCAAATCGTAATACTTCCTTCACATGGCCTATATAATAGAAAATAATGATTGCCATTCTAACTGGTGTGAGATGGTATCTCAACGTGGTTTTGATTTGTATTTCCCTAATGACCAGTGATGATGAGCTTTTTTACATATGTTTGTTGACTGCATAAAAGTCTTCTTTTGAGAAGTGTCTGTTCATATCCTTTGCCCATTTTTTGATGGGGTTGTTTGTTTTTTCTTGTACATTTGCTTAAGTTCTTTGTAGATTCTGGATATTATTCCCTTGTGTTTTAGTCATGAAGTCCTTGCCCATACCTATGTGCTGAATGGTATTGTCTATGTTTTCTTCTAGGGTTTTTATGGTGTTAGGTCTTATATTTAAATCTTTAATTCATCTGGAGTTAATTTTTGTATAAGGTATAAGTAAGGGATCCAGTTTCAGCTTTCTGCATATTGCTAGCCAGTTTTCCCAACACCATTTATTAAATAGGGAATCCTTTCCCCATTGCTTGTTTTTGTCAGTTTTTTCAGAGATCAGATGATTGTAGATGCGTGGCATTATTTCTCTGTTCTGTTCCATTGGTGTATATCTTTGTTTTGGTACCAGTACCATGCTGTTTTGATTACTGTAGCTTTGTAGTATGGTTTGAAGTCAGGTAGCATGATGCCTCCAGATTTTTTTTTTTTTTTTTGCTTAGGATTCTCTTGGCTATGCAGGCTCTCTTTTGGTTCCATATGAAGTTTAAGGTGGTCTTTTTCAATTCTGTGAAGAAAGTTAATGATAGCTTGATGGGATTAGCATTGAATCTGTCAATTACTTTGGGCTGTATGGCCATTTTCATAATATTGATTCTTCCTAACCATGAGCATGGAATTTTTTTCCATCTGTTTGTGTCCTCTCTTATTTTCTTGAGCAGTGGTTTGTAGTTCTTCTTGAAGAGGTTCTTCACATCCCTTGTTAGTTGTATTCCTAGGTATTTTATTCTCTTTGTAGCAACTACAAATGGGAGTTTACTCATGATTTGGCTCTCTGTTTGTCTATTATTGGTGTACAGGAATTCTTGTGATTTTTGCACTTTGATTTTGTATCCTGAGACTTTGCTGAAGTTACCAGCTAAAAAAGATTTTGGGTTGAGACTATGGGGTCTTCTAAACATACAATCATGTCGTCTGCAAATAGAGACAATTTGACTTCCTCTTTTCCTAATTGAATACCCTCTATTTCTTTTTCTTTCCTGATTTCCCTGGCTAGAAATTCCAATACTATGTTGACTAGGAGTGAGGGCATCCTTGTCTTGTGCCAGTTTACAAAGGGAATGCTTCCAGTTTTTGACCATTCAGTATGATATTGGCTGTAGGTTTGTCATAAATAGCTTTTATTATTTTTAGATAAGTTCCATTGATACCTAGCTTATTGAAAGTTTTTAGCATAAATGGACATTGAATTTGGTCAAAGGCCTTCTCTGCATCTATTGAGATAATCATGTGGTTTTTGTCTTTGGTTCTGTTTATGTGGTGGATTATGAGATGAGGAGACAACAGATGCTGGAAAGGATGTGGAGAAATAGGAATTCTTTTACACTGTTGTTGGGGGTTTAAATTAGTTCATCCATTATGGAAAACAGTATGGCAATTCCTCAAGTATCTACAACTAGAAATACAATTTTACCCAGCAATCCTATTACTGAGTATATATCCACAGGATTATAAATCATTCTACTATAAAGACACACGCACATGTATGGTTATTGCAGTACTGTTAACAATAGCAAAGACTTGTAGCCAACCCAAATGCCCATCAATGATGGACTGGATAAAGAAAATGTGGCACATATACACCATGGAATACTATGCAGCCATAAAAAAGGATGAGTTCATGCCCTTTGCAGGGAGATGGATAAAGCCAGAAACCATCATTCTCAACAAACTAACACAAGAACAGAAAACCTAACACAGCATGTTCTCACTTGTAAGTGGATGTTGAACAATGAGAACACATGGACATAGGGAGGAGAATATCACACAACAGGGCCTGTCAGCAGGTGGGGGGCTAGGGGAGGGATAGCAGGGAGCGGGGAGAATTGGGAAGGGATAGCATTAGGAAAAATATCTATTGTAGATGACGGGGGGGATGGATGCAGCAAATCATGGCACTTGTAAACATGTGTAGCAAACCTGCACATTCTGCACATATACCCTAGAACTTAAAGTATAAAAATAAAAAAGTAATAAAAATTTTCGAAAAAGAAAATAACATTAGTTGTATTTAATCTCCTGCTTTCAGGTAATGTGGATGCCTTTTTGTGTGTGACCTTCTTAATGAGGGAAAGAAATGTGAAGTACTGACACTGAAAGTTTAGATTAGTTTGAGACTGAAACCCAGTATATTCACTGATCATTGTAAAACTCTGTGTAGAAAATGTAACTGGGCTGTCTCTTTTTATAAATAGATTAGAACACAAATGGTAAATTACTGGCCACATCACTAATGTTCTTTTCAGTCAAGGCCTTAAGGCTTATCCCTGCTGATTTACAGAATCTCTTGTGGTTACTTGAGTCCAGGGGGAAAAGGTGTCCAACTGTGTTTGAGTCTATCTTATGAACAGTTTATTGCTAAGTCTGCAGAAGTATAATAGGAAACTGGTCACTATATACAACATCTGAAACAGTGTTTGGCATAAATCACATGGTTCAGTAGCTACTGTAGATGGTTAGTTAAAATCTTATCTATTTTGTAGCAATGTTTTAAGCTAAGATATTCCAGTTCCCAGTGTTTGCTTAGAAAAGAAAGTCCTTGGCAAATTGTTAAAGAGCCTTTGGTTCAAAATTCTTTGATTTCTATCTTCTAGTCATCTCTACAACATTGTCAACTTCCTTAAAAGTGACACTCTCAAGATAAGACCAAAAGACTCACAAGGCAAGTGATGAGGAAGAAATACAAACTGCAATAGATAAACCACCCTTACTTCATGCTTAAATAAAATTATTCTTGTGAGACAAGGTTATGTTTGAATGGCAGTGGTAGAAAACAAAGATGCAGAAAGTAGAGGGCTAAATCAGGACCATTTTCACAATCAGCTGCCACATAGGCCTCCACATACTTTTCTCTCTTTCCCCTCACTTCTGTCTCAAGGATAGGGGTAAACCCACTGCTCCCATAGTCTTCCTTTCTTCTTTCCTTCCTTTCTTCCTGTTCTTCTTTCTTCACTTCTTTCCTTCTTTATTTCTTCTTTCTTTCTCTCTCTTTATTTCTTTCTTCTCTTTTTTTCTACCTTTCTACCTTTCCCTGGCACTGACCTTCATTAGAGCCTTCTTTACTGCTATGATTTGGATTTGACTTGTTTGTCCCCACCAAAATTAAATTTCTTACATTGAAATTTAATCCCCAGTGTAATGGTGTTAGCAGGTGGAGCCTAGTGGGAAGTGTGTGTCTCATGGGGATGGATCCTTCATTAATGGCTTGACGCTATTCTCATAGCAGTGAGTTCTTGCCCTTCCAAGACTAGATTGCTTCTCAGGGCCATGGGTTGGTTCCCCTAAAAAGTGGGTTGTTATAAAGCCAGGACACTCCTCAGATTTTGTCCCTCTTTACATGTGTCCACTTCCCTTTGACCTTGTCTACCATGTTTTGATGTAGTATGGAAACCTTCACCAGAAGCCAAGCAGATGCCAGTACCATGCTTTTCGTACAGACTGGAAAACTGTGAGGCAAAATAAACCTCTTTTCTTTACAAATTGCCCAGGTTAGATATTATTTTATAGCAACAGAAAATAGGCAAAGACACTAACATCATGATTCTTAAATCTGATTCTCCTCAAGAAGTTGTTGGGGACTGGATAGATGAGTGAGTCATCAATCCTGTACTCACAGAAGAGCTCTGGACCTTTAAGTCTCCCTTCCCAGAACTCAGCATAATGTTGAGGTAGTGTCTCAGCTAAAACAGACAAAAGGTCTTTGACTCCTTCTTTACTAATATGACAAGAGAGAAATGTTATCACATCAGTGTTTTAGCTTACATTTATTTTGTTATCAATGAAAGTTTGCATTTTTGCAGGTTTAGAATTTACATGTAGCTCCTCTGCTGTGAGTTATGTTGTTTGCCATTTTTTACCTATTGGATTATATGGTCATAATTGTGAATTCCTCAAATATTAAAAATATTCCTCATCTGTTACATCTGCAGTAGACTACTAGTCCTTAAACAATGAATTAGCACAAATTTCCAATAGCATATTTAGATAATCACAATAGATAATCACAATAACTCAGGGACCAATGAATGAAATCTTTTTCTTCACCATCATTATCATTTTAATATTTATTTCAATACAAAAGAGTCTGTATTTATAAAAGTCCTAAGTCTAAGCACTAGCTTAGATGTAACATATTAAGATTAATAACTCACTTTGGTTAAAAATATTGTGGTACAAAAAAAGAAAAGAGAAATAAAAAGGTAGTCTGGAGTCTGGAGGTATAGCCATAGGATATAAAGAGAAAAACATAGAAAGGAAAAAAATAGTAGAAAAATTATCAGTTGATTTACCAGCTAAATTCCAGGAAATAACATGCAATAACATGCTCTTGGATGAGATAATTTTAGAGGACCATAAAGTATATTTATACATGATCTATTAGAGTATTATCTATTATCCAGTTATGCTGTCTTCTGTCTCCCAAGTCCCCTGGAAATTACAGTTTTATAAAATCTCTAGGTACAAAATTACAGTCTCTTAATATTGACCTAAACTTTTAGTCCATTATTACCTTTTCGCCCTGAAAGTCTCCCAATTGTTTGCCTAAACCTTCTTAATTGCAATTTAAACTCCCTTTCCTTAGTTATATCTTTAGTCAAGAGAAAAATGACTACTAATATCCTTCAACCAGTAAAACAGCAGACAATAAATAAAACAAGCTTCATGTGTCCTATTATTCCCTTAGATCTCATTTTTTCTAGACTTAGTCCTGTAGCTGCTCTTTTACTCTCCTACTTTGTAATCCACTCACTAATTTCAGCTGTTTGGGGGCTTTTAAAACTTTAATTCTGAAATAAATATAAATACAAATATAGTTTAGAGAGGTTCTATGTTCGTAAGTTTCACTCAATTTCCTCCAATAACAACACCTTACATAATGATGGTAATAATTTCAAATCAGGAAAGTGACATTAGTACAACATGTGTAAATAGTTCTATGTCATTTTTTCATATGTATAGATTAATCAATACCAGAAACATGATACAAAACTATTCTCTCAGCAATAAGATCTCCCTTGGGTTGCTTGTGGATTTTGACACCAACCTGCTTCCCTCACCATTCCTAACCCTCATCAACCACCCAACCACCATCCATCTCTGTAACTACCATTTTCAGCATGTTATAGAAATGGAATATTACCATATATAACCTTTTGAGATTAGTGTTTTTAACTTGACATAATAATGCCTTTGAAAATCTCCAAGTTATTGTATTAGGATGGAAGTCTAGGAAGTCTGGAAGGTCTGAAATGAAGATTTGTGTTGAGAGAGTTTACTGGAAAGGGCTGTTACAATAACACTTACGAGAGCATAAGAAAAGTAGAATTGTGTACAAGAAGAACCTGAACTGAAATGTATTGACTGCAATAGAGGCCTCAGCTCATTTCACAGCAAGCTCAGAAGCTGAGGTGGTTTTCAGAGATGCCTCTGACTAAAGTAAGATGGACCAATTACTAGATACAGGTTGATACTCTAAAGCAAGCTTGTCTGTCCAACCCACAGCCTGCAGGCTGCCTGTAGCCCAGGATAGCTTTGAATGCAGCCCAACACACATTTGTAAAGTTTCTTAAAACACTATGAGATTTTTGCAATTTTTTTTTTTTTTTTTTTTTTTTTGCTTATCAGCTATCCTTAGTGTATTTTATGTGTGGCCCAAGAAAATTCTCCTTCCAGTGTGGCCCAGGGAAGCCTAAAGATGGGACAGCCCTGCTCTAAAGTAAGCATAATCTTGTGTGAGACAGCTCTCTCCAGCTGAGACAATTCCTGAGGAGAGACTCAGCTGTGAGCCTTTAGCCATTAACATTGCTGGAAGATGAAGGAATGGGTGACTTAGCTCTGGAATAATAGCAAAGTCTGAATGCCACACCATGGAGTCTACTACCAAGCTAATGATTGAGCTCTAAGATCACAAAATTAAGTCCTCTGTCCCCTTTCCTTAGTCACAGAAAAATCTTATAAATGTATACTATAATTAATTGAAATGTATATTTCCATTTCATGAGTTAACTTCTAGAAGAGGAGAGGTTAAGTAAGGTTATCAATAACTATTTACCTATTAAAGAAACATTTTATTTATCTATAATGTGGAAACACAACTTAATATATTATTAACTACATAATGCCACTTGTAAGTGAATATGTTTATTTTTAAATAGATACCTGGTGTGTCTTATTTTATAAATATTCAAGCATATTTTGAATTATATTAAATATTTTCCAATACTATACTGCTGTCTCTAAAACTATACTTTAAAATCAGAATATTTACCATTTCAAAAGTGTGTGCAGTCCCACAATAATCTAAAGAGTTTTTACTCTTCAATATTTCAAAAATATAAACACATATTTTTTCATGTAAATTACCTCCACTTTGAATATAATAGCAATAATTATACTTACACTACATTAGCCAAATGAAATATCTTACTGATAAGGGAAAAAATACATGTGCACAGAATTTTTCTGCTTTTGAAACATTGTTTCTGAATTATTTTCTCACAACCAACAGGCTTAATTTTACTGTAAACAGAGGTCACTAGAACCATGATATCAACTATGCTAGCTCCTTAGTATCCAATAATTTTGGAACAGAAATTCAAATTTACAGTAAGTATGAGTAGTAGAGCTTACTGAATTATTATAAGTATATGCATGTTAAATTTCACATGAGAATTAAAATACTATATAGATGCTTTCAGCCAAATATTATTGAACTTTCACCAAATTGAAGATCTATGCTCAAGGAGCAGCTTTTTAGTTGTTCTTGTACCGAATAAATTCATAATTTTCACTGAAACTAAAATGACCCTGAAAGATGATGGAAAAGCAAATGTCAAGGTCCTTGAATTCCTGCAGAGCTTGAATCTCCTCCTTTAGCTCTGAAGATTGGAAGCAGCTTGATTTCAAGGGAAAGTCCTTTACAGGATTACCCTTTTCAACTTGTCCTGCTGGAAAAAGGAATTACTTTCTTGGAGACAAAAACCAATTGGCAACTGCCAAAACTGGATTTTTATGTCTTTTGAGTACAAGACAGCAAAGCTAATGCAGAATTAGGAAAAAGAACTGCTATTTCCTGCTTAACTTCCAAGGACAGAGGTGTAGAACTACACAAGATAACAATAGACAGAACAGACAGAGAGGATGACTTCTTTTCATATATTTACATAGATATATGGTTCAGAAAAGGGAAAAGAAGCATCTGTCTTCCTACTAACCCCTAAATTGTTCAGTCTATGAGAAAACTCCTTTCAGTGAATTCAAGGCAACTCAGTGTTTGGGGGTATGTAACACCATGTCCCAAGTACCTTAATAATTTAATGTAATTAAATATATTGAACATTAGATTTTTTTATTATTCTCATTTTGAAGATAGAGAATCTAAGATATAAGGGGTGGGGTTTGGGAGTGAACATTTGCTATATTATATTATGAATAAGTGGCTGGACCAATATTTGAATCCAGCTCTATATTGTGCTTAAAATATGCTCTTTCGACACTACCAGCAATCATAATTTGACATACTTAGCCTAAGGGCCAAGTATGATCCACAGAGGGCTTTGTTTGGCCTGCATAATTATTTGCAACAATTTAGAATTATTTGCCAAACTTGTAAAAAGCCAGTGATTGTACATAAAAAAGAAAAGATTTGGCATTTCTCTTTGACAATAACCAAACGGAGCTGAGCAGTGGTTATGCCCCTTATCTAAGGCATGGCTTCAAAACAGTTTCCCCAATTCCTTCTACAACTCGTTCACTGATGTTGGAAGAGATATGCTGGGAGGTCTGCTCTTATTGTTTTCAACTGAATTGTGTCTTCAAATTCATATGTTGAATACCTAACACCCAATATATTTATAGAGTCTTTAAGATGATAAAGATAAAATGAGGTCATGGGAGTGGGGCCCTAATTTTATTGGACTGACGTCCTTGCAAGAAAGAGAGAGAGATGACAGAGATCTCTCTTTCTCTGCAAAACATAGAAGAAGGACCTTCTTGGGACATAGTAAGAAGGTGACTGGATGTCTGAAAGCCAAGAAGAGGGGCCTCAACAGAAACCAACTCTGCCAACACATTGATCTTCAGAAAAGGGAAGAGAAGTAACTCTCTTCAGAACTATCAGAAAATAAATGTCTATTGTTTAAGCCACACAACTATGCCTGTTGTTTGAAATGTCTGTTGTTTAAGCCACCCACTTTATTGTTATGACAGACAAGCTGACTAATACATTTATATCCAGCCGTCTTCATTAATTTCCTGTGACCTGCCTGGTACAATTAACTGAGATCATTACATAGTTTATCTCCACCCTTCCATAAAGAAGATACCATAAGTTTTAAGCAACTTCAGCAAAGTCTGAGGATACAAAATCAATGTGCAGAAATCACAAGCATTTCTATACAACAATAACAGACAGAGAGCCAAATCAAAAGTGGACTCCAATTCACAATTACTACAAAGAGAATAAAATACCTAGAAAAACAAATAACAAAGGATGTAAAGGACCTCTTCAAGGAACTACAAACCACTGCTCAATGAAATAACAGAGGACACAAACAGATGGAAAAACATCCAATGCTCATGGTTGGGAAGAATCAACATCATGAAAATGGCCATACTGCCGAAAGCAATTTATAGATTCAATGCTATCCCCATTGAGCTACCAATGACCTTCTTCACAGAACTGGAAAAAACCACTTCAAACTTCATATGGAAGCAAAAGAGAGCCCACATAGCCAAAACAATCCTAAGCAAAAGAAAAAGCCAGAAGCATCATGCTGCCTGACTTCAAAATATACTACAAGGCCACAGTAATCAAAACAGCATGGTACTGGTACCAAAACAGAGACATAGACCAATGGAACAGAACAGAAGCCTCAGAAGCAACACCACACATCTACAATCATCTGATCTTTGACAAACCTTAGAAAAATAAGCAATGGGAAAACGATTCCCTGTTTAATAAGTGGTGTTGGGAAAATCGGCTAGCAATGTGCAGAAAGCAGAAACTGGACCCCTTCCTGACACCTTACACTAAAATTAACTCCAGATGGATTAAAGATCTAAACATAAGACCTAACACCATAAAAACCCTAGAAGAAAACCTAGGTAAAACCATTCAAGACATAGGCATAGGTAAGGACTTCACGGCTAAAACACCAAAAGCAATGGCAACAGAAGCCAAAATAGACAAATGGGATCTAATTAAACTCCAGAGCTTCTGTACAGCAAAAGAAACTATCATTAGATCAAACCAGTAACCAACAGAATGAGAAAAAATTTTTGCAATCTACCCATCTGACAAAGGGCTAATATCCAGAATCTACAAAGAACTAAAACAGATTTATGAGAAAAACAAACAAACAAACAAAGCCATTCAAAAGTGGGTGAAGGCTATGAACAGACACTTTTCAAATGAAGACATTGATGAGGCCAACAAACATATGAAAAAATGCTATTCTTCCTGGTTTAGGTTTGGGAGGGTGCAAGTGTCCAGGAATTTATCCATTTCTTCCAGGTTTACTGGTTTATGTGCATAGAGCTGTTTGTAGTAACCTCTGATTGTAGTTTGTATTTCTGTGGAGTCAATGGTGATGTCCCCTTTATCATCTTTTATTGTGTCTATTTGATTATTCTCCCTTTGCTTTTTTATTAATCTGGCTAGCAGTCTGTCCATTTTGTTGATCTTTTCAAAAAACCAGCTCCTGGATTTATTGATATTTTGAAGGGTTTTTGTGTCTCTATCTCCTTCAGTTCTGCTCTGATCTTAGTTATTTCTTGTCTTCTGCTAGCTTTTGAGTTTTTTTGATCTTGGTCCTCTAGGTCTTTCAATTTTGATGATAGGGTGTCGCTTGTAGACCTTTCCTCGCTTCTCTGGTGGGCATTTATTGCTATAAGTTTCCCTGTAGACACTCCTTTAAATGTGTCCCATAGATTCTGGTACATTGTGTCTTCGTTCTCGCTGGTTTCAGAGAACATCTTTATTTCTGCCTTCATTTCATTGTTTATCCAGTCAACATTCAAGAGCCAGTTGTTCAGTTTCCATGAAGCTGTGTGGTTCTGAGTTAGTTTCTCAATTCTGAGTTCTAACTTGATTGCACTGTTGTCTGAGAGACTGTTATGATTTCCGTCCTTTTTTATTTGCCGAGGAGTGATTTACTTCCAATTATGTGGTCAATTTTAGAGTAGGTGCCATGTGGTGCTGAGAAAAATGTGTATTCTGTGGATTTGGGGTGGAGATTTCTGTAGATGTCTCTTAGGTCTGCTTGGTCCAGATCTGAGTTCAAGTCCTGGATATCCTTGTGAATTTTCTGTCTCATTGATCTGTCTAATATTGACAGTGGAGTGGTAAGGCCTCCCACTATTATTGTGTGGGAATCTAAGTCTCTTTGTAGGTCATTAAGAACTTGCCTTATGTATCTGGGCACTCCCGTATTGGGTGTGTATATATTTAGGATTGTTAGTTCTTCTTGATACATTGATCCTTTTACCATTATGTAATGTCCTTCTTTGTCTCTTTTGATCTTTGTTGGTTTAAAGTCCATTTTATCAGAGACTAGGAATGAAACTCATGCTTATTTTTGCTCTCCATTTGCTTGATAAATTTTCCTCCATCCCTTTATTTTTAACCCATGTGTATCCTTGCACGTGAGATGGGTTTCCTCTAAAATCAGCATTTCTGATTTTATTCCATTGTGCAGAGAACATCATCTGTTTGACTTGGGCACTTTTAAATTTTTTGAGATGTGTTCTGTGGCTGAGAATATGGTGTATCTGGTAAATATTCCACGTGCACCAGAAGAGAATGCGTATTCTGCTGTCACTGAGAGAAGTGTTCTATAAATGTCAATTAGGATGCATCGGTGAATAGCATTGTTCAAAGCTAGTATATCCTTGCTGATATAGTTCTGTCTACTTTTTCTATGAGAGGAGGGCATTAAAATCTCTGACTATAGTTGCAGATAGAATTTATAGTTCCATCAGTTTTTCACTGTGTATTTTGTAGCTCTGTTATTGTATAAATAAACATTTAGAGTTATTCTGAAAAAAAAAAAGAAGAAAAAATGCTCATCATCCCTGGTCATTAGAGAAATGCAAATCCAAACCACATTGAGATACCATCTCATGCCAGTTAGAATGGAGATCATTAAAAAATCTGGAGACAACAGTTGCTGGAGAGGATGTGGAAAAATAGGAACACTTTTACACTGTTGGTGGGAGTGTAAATTAGTTCAACCACTGTGGAAGACAGTGTGGCCATTCCTCAAGGACCTAGAAATAGAAATTCCATTTGACCCAGCAATCCCATTACTGGGTATGTACCCAAAGAATTATAAATTCTATTATAAAGACACATGCAAAAGTATGTTCATTGCGGCACTGTTTACAATAGCAAAGACCTGGAACCAACCCAAATGTCCATCATCGATAGATTGGATAAAGAAAATGTGGCACATATACATCATGGAATACTACACGGCCATAAAAAGCGATGAGTTTGTGTCCTTCATAGGGACATGGATGAATCTGGAAACCATCATTCTCAGCAAACCGACACAAGAACAGAAAACCAAACACATCATGTTCTCACTCATAGGTGGGTGTTGAACAATTAGAACATGCGGATACAGGGAGGGGAGAATCACACGCTGCGGTCAGTTGAGGGGGGTAGGGAAGGGACAGCGGGGGGTGGGGAGGGTGGGGAGGGATAATAAGGGGAAAAATACCAGATATAGGTGATGGGGGTATGAAGGCAGCAAACCACCTTGCCATGTATGTACCTATGCAACAATCCTGCATAATCTGCACATGTACCCCAGAACCTAAAATACAATTTAAAATAATAATAAGAAGAAGTTTCATATTTCCATTTTACCCTGCCATTTATCAAATTCTAATGAAATTTTGGAAGGATCAGGGCATAGAATTGTCCAGAAACCATGGTGCAGGGATATTCTCATGTGAAATATCAATATCTTTAAAAGTTATTTCATGAGGAACATAATGTTGACAAATAGTATGATTATATTTATGGAAAGATGTGCCCACAAATACAGAGATATCTGGGAGGATGTTCATCATATTAATTACACAAGAGATACTAGCATAAACAGTTCTATAAAAATTGAATTATTCACAAAAAATGTACCATTTTTGCATAATCAAATTATATAAGATAAATACTATGTAACATACAGAGACAGAAGGTAGAAAATGTAAAATAGATCAAACATCATAATTTTCAACTAGGATTTATTACCACTGAGGGTGAACACTATTTCCTTACCATTTACCACTTTGTTCTCAAGGGCCTTTACACTATAGATAGGCAAGAAATATTTGTAAAGGGAGTGAATGCCTATTCTAAATCCAGCATACTGCAATGGAATTAAAATAGACTGAATCCAAGAGACTGGGTTCCATTCCTTACTCTTTGACAAACTCTAGAGTGCTACATAACTCCCCAAATTTAGCACATGCTTACTTTTTAAAGTAGTCAAACTAAATAATTAAATTTAGATGTTGCTTATTAATCTGAGCACTCATATGACCCCAAAACAATGATTGGTTAAAGAACTTTTGCCTATGACTGTTCCAATAAGTAACAGGCTTGCCCTCCAAATGGTGGGAAATGGACCCCTGAGCTAGGGCACTGATGAGCACTGCCACTCATCTTAAGTAATGAAGTGACAAAAGGATAAAATAAATTTTTGTAATATGGCTATGCAATAAGAACAATTTGTCCAGAGAAATCAGCAAATGGGAATAATTTTAGTATGCTATCATTTTAAAAAATCTTTAAGAAGCTTCATCTGTTACTGTCTAAGAAAAACTTACAGATAAACATGTGGTTACTTTGCTCTACTTTCAAAACATATTTTGAAGGAATCCTTAAAAGTCATTTATAATATTAGAAGAACATTGATGAGTAACTCCTCTAGTGCCTTCTGTGTAATTTTAAAGAGTTAGCATAGTTGTAGAAGCATCTAATTTGCTCTCTGGGAGCAATTTATATACTAGAGCAATTAGACTTGTTTAAATTATTTGCCAAGACATTTTTGAGAACGTTACATCAAATTACCCATAGTTTTATATATATATATATATATATATATATATATATATAAAATTGTACTTTAGGTTCTGGGGTACATGTGCAGATCATGCAGGATTGTTGCATAGGTACATACATGGCAAGGTGGTTTGCTGCCTTCATCACCCCATCACCTATATCTGGTATCTCTCCCCTCATTACCTCTCCCCACCCTCCCCCACCCCCCCACTGTCCCTCCCCTAGCCCTCCACTATTAACCTCAGTTTGTGATGCTCCCTTCCCTGTGTCCTTGTGTTCTAATTGTTCAACACCCACCCATGAGTGATAACATGCGGTGCTTGGTTTTCTGTTCTTGTGTCGGTTTGCTGAGAATGATGGTTTCCAGATTCATCCATGTCCCTATGAAGGACACAAACTCATCGCTTTTTATGGCCGTGTAGTATTCCATGATGTATATGTGCCACATTTTCTTTATCCAATCTATCAATGATGGACATTTGGGTTGGTTTCAGGTCTTTGCTATTGTAAACAGTGCTGCAATGAACATACTTTTGCATGTGTCTTTATAATAGAATGATTTATAATTCTTTGGGTATATACCTAGGAATGGGATTGCTGGGTCAAATGGAATTTCTATTTCTAGGTCCTTGAGGAATGGCCACACTGTCTTCCACAGTGGTTGAACTAATTTACACTCCCACCAACAGTGTAAAAGTGTTCCTATTTTTCCACATCCTCTCCAGCAACTGTTGTCTCCAGATTTTTTAATGATCTCCATTCTAACTGGCATGAGATGGTATCTCAATGTGGTTTGGATTTGCATTTCTCTAATGACCAGGGATGATGAGCATTTTTTCTTCTTTTTTTTTTCAGAATAACTCTAAATGTTTATTTATACAATAACAGAGCTACAAAATACACAGTGAAAAACTGATGGAACTATAAATTCTATCTGCAACTATAGTCAGAGATTTTAATGCCCTCCTCTCATAGAAAAAGTAGACAGAACTATATCAGCAAGGATATACTAGCTTTGAACAATGCTATTCACCGATGCATCCTAATTGACATTTATAGAACACTTCTCTCAGTGACAGCAGAATACGCATTCTCTTCTGGTGCACGTGGAATATTTACCAGATACACCATATTCTCAGCCACAGAACACATCTCAAAAAATTTAAAAGTGCCCAAGTCAAACAGATGATGTTCTCTGCACAATGGAATAAAATCAGAAATGCTGATTTTAGAGGAAACCCATCTCACGTGCAAGGACACACATGGGTTAAAAATAAAGGGATGGAGGAAAATTTATCAAGCAAATGGAGAGCAAAAATAAGCATGAGTTTCATTCCTAGTCTCTGATAAAATGGACTTTAAACCAACAAAGATCAAAAGAGACAAAGAAGGACATTACATAATGGTAAAAGGATCAATGTATCAAGAAGAACTAACAATCCTAAATATATACACACCCAATACGGGAGTGCCCAGATACATAAGGCAAGTTCTTAATGACCTATAAAGAGACTTAGATTCCCACACAATAATAGTGGGAGGCCTTACCACTCCACTGTCAATATTAGACAGATCAATGAGACAGAAAATTCACAAGGATATCCAGGACTTGAACTCAGATCTGGACCAAGCAGACCTAAGAGACATCTACAGAAATCTCCACCCCAAATCCACAGAATACACATTTTTCTCAGCACCACATGGCACCTACTCTAAAATTGACCACATAATTGGAAGTAAATCACTCCTCGGCAAATGAAAAAGAACGGAAATCATAACAAATAGTCTCTCAGACAACAGTGCAATCAAGTTAGAACTCAGAATTGAGAAACTAACTCAGAACCACACAGCTTCATGGAAACTGAACAACTGGCTCTTGAATGTTGACTGGATAAACAATGAAATGAAGGCAGAAATAAAGATGTTCTCTGAAACCAGCGAGAATGAAGACACAATGTACCAGAATCTATGGGACACATTTAAAGGAGTGTCTACAGGGAAACTTATAGCAATAAATGCCCATCAGAGAATCGAGAAAAGATCTACAAGCGACACCCTATCATCAAAATTGAAAGACCTAGAGGACCAAGATCAAAAAACTCAAAAGCTAGCAGAAGACAAGAAATAACTAAGATCAGAGCAGAACTGAAGGAGATAGAGACACAAAAACCCTTCAAAATATCAATAAATCCAGGAGCTGGTTTTTTGAAAAGATCAACAAAATGGACAGACTGCTAGCCAGATTAATAAAAAAGCAAAGGGAGAATAATCAAATAGACACAATAAAAGACGACAAAGGGGACATCACCACTGACTCCACAGAAATACAAACTACAATCAGAGGTTACTACAAACAGCTCTATGCACATAAACCAGTAAACCTGGAAGAAATGGATAAATTCCTGGACACTTGCACCCTCCCAAGCCTAAACCAGGAAGAATAGCATTTTTTCATATGTTTGTTGGCCTCATCAATGTCTTCGTTTGAAAAGTGTCTGTTCATAGCCTTCACCCACTTTTGAATGGCTTTGTTTGTTTGTTTGTTTGTTTTTCTCGTAAATCTGTTTTAGTTCTTCGTAGATTCTGGATATTAGCCCTTTGTCAGATGGGTAGATTGCAAAAATTTTTTCTCATTCTGTTGGTTACTGGTTTGATCTAATGATAGTTTCTTTTGCTGTACAGAAGCTCTGGAGTTTAATTAGATCCCATTTGTCTATTTTGGCTTCTGTTGCCATTGCTTTTGGTGTTTTAGCCGTGAAGTCCTTACCTATGCCTATGTCTTGAATGGTTTTACCTAGATTTTCTTCTAGGGTTTTTATGGTGTTAGGTCTTATGTTTAGATCTTTAATCCATCTGGAGTTAATTTTAGTGTAAGGTGTCAGGAAGGGGTCCAGTTTCTGCTTTCTGCACATTGCTAGCCGATTTTCCCAACACCACTTATTAAACAGGGAATAGTTTTCCCATTGCTTATTTTTCTAAGGTTTGTCAAAGATCAGATGATTGTAGATGTGTGGTGTTGCTTCTGAGGCTTCTGTTCTGTTCCATTGGTCTATGTCTCTGTTTTGGTACCAGTACCATGCTGTTTTGATTACTGTGGCCTTGTAGTATATTTTGAAGTCAGGCAGCATGATGCCTCCAGCTTTGTTCTTTTTACTTAGGATTGTTTTGGCTATGTGGGCTCTCTTTTGCTTCCATATGAAGTTTGAAGTGGCATTTTTCCAGTTCTGTGAAGAAGGTCATTGGTAGCTTCATGGGGATAGCATTGAATCTATAAATTCAATGACAGGATTGCCATTTTCATGATATTGGTTCTTCCCAACCATGAGCATTGGATGTTTTTCCATCTGTTTGTGTCCTCTGTTATTTCACTGAGCAGTGATTCGTAGTTCTCCTTGAAGAGGTCCTTTACATCCTTTGTTATTTGTTTTTCTAGGTATTTTATTCTCTTTGTAGCAATTGTGAATGGGAGTTCACTTTTGATTTGGCTCTCTGTCTCTTATTGGTGTATAGAAATTCTTGTGAGACCCGACCTTTCTCTCTGGCTTCCCTTAGTATTTTTTCCTTTGTTTCTACCCTGGTGAACATGACGATTATGTGCCTTGGCTATAGTTATACCTTTTTAAATAATATGTAAATATATTTGCCATGATTTAATATTCTAAAAATGTATAAAAGTCACCTACCTTCCTTTACTTGTATCCAACCCTTACTTTCTTTCACATGTTCTCCTTTGGCAGTATAACAAACATGGATTTTTAAGCAACAAATAATATTTTGAATGGTAGTGACAAAATTTGGAAAAAATGAAAGCCCATTTACTTCATTAAGCTTTTAAACAATCAGAGAATTCTGCAGTATTTGAATGAAATGTCTGATAAGAGATGGGACCTTGACATTTTAGAGGTCATTAAAAAAAAGACAGTAATATTTTTAAGAATGCAAAGTACTGGCATTTCTAAACATGAAAATGTATACAAACACAAAGTATTCAAATTGTATTTCATATTAAAATGCCTTGAATTTGAACTATACCTAGCATGTAGTTTAATTATAATTATTTGAAGGTAGATTATTTTAGCTTCTTGTCTATGAACAAAAACCACACTTGTTCAGCCCACTTCCACATTTACTGAGTAGCCCAAAGACTGATTAAATATAACTTAAGCAGCTAGACATTGAAAGACTGTATGTGTTAGGTTTTTATGTATATATGTGTTTATCTACAAACTATTAATAATGTGTGCATGCTTATACTACATTGTACTACAAATGTAGGAGAGTCATCTTTTTCTCATTTTTTTGAACTGTCCATAAATCTTTTTCTCCCAGGATAAAATAATTCCTATTGACAGTAAAAATCATAAAAGAAATATTTAATAAATTTTTATTCAGCACCTACTATGTGCCAGAGAATATTTGCTGGACTCTAATAATTTATCAGTAAATAAGAAAAACATGATTTCTGCCACATGAAACTCACCATCTAATGGGGAAAGACAAACAACAAAAGCATTACCAGCAAGATAAGCATTAAAAACCAGCAAAGGAGAGTGGTTGTTTCTATGGGAATATATGGTAAGTGCAGACCTTACTTTAAGTGAGTCATGCAGGCCTCAAGGAAGAATATCTTTAAGAGGAGACTTATATAATTCATAATATTTAACGAGACAATGACAGAGAAAGAGCATTTCAGACAGAATACAGAACCCAGCAGCAAAAAGAGCACATCGTATTCAGAGCTTGCAAGAAGTCTCAGCAGCAGGCTAAGAAGTGAAGGGCAAGTCTGTAGATGATGCCAAAACAGGATCATGATGGTCTTTAAACAAATGAAAGACACCAAAAGATGAGAGAGTAGCCTTGCTGTACAGAAAAGATAAGAGCATTTCTTCCAAAAAGTAATTTACTTATGAGAATATATCACATCAGAAAACATAAAAAATATTTGCAGGTTAAGATGATAAGAAATAAAATTAATAGACATTGCATGTTATACACAATAGATAATACATAAATATTTAGAAGGATTTGGTAATATCTTCTGTTTTCAAAACCTCAGTAATAATGAAGTTGTCCTCCATGCCTAGGCTTATCTTTCTTATTCTAACCTTTACATAAATTTAAAAAAAAATGTATTAGGTAAAAGTCTTATGAATAATTTGAAAAATAAAGGGAATGCAAATTTATGACACAAAATTACAATAAATAAATAAATTAGGAACAAGTGTAAAATAGGAGTTAGAAACAAAAATGCTAAATAATTATTTAAGAGATCTCAAAATTTCAAATAGTCTATACAAAAAGAAGGATTCAAAAATGACTTTACATTCACTGAAGCCTGTAGGGACGATACTCTAGGTCAGATGTTTCCTGAGAATGGATCATCTTATTTTTATCTACACATTTTTCTTTCTTAATGGCTAGGGAACAGATGAAAGTAACACATTATTAATGCAGCTGTCTGAGTAAAAAATTATGTTCTTATTTTCTTGTCTATTAGATGTTCAATTCCAAGCTGACTGTATGTGGGGGGTGGGGGAAAATGCTCATAACTCTGTAATCCAATAGTAGTAAGATTCTATGCTACATTATAAGTTTATATCTACTATTATTGCTGGAGGAGGAACATGTGGATATTTTCAAATGGTTGAACAATTCAGGCTCCTGCTTCATCAGAGATAAAACAAGCAAGCCAACTGGTCAAGTGGGGACTTATCAAAGTGTAAATCTCTGGGTGATAGCTAACTCAGTTCAATTAATAATCAAACTCTTTTCTTTTACATATTGCTAAGAAACCACAGATGGTAGAAGTTTGGATTTTTTCCCAGAAATGACTCTGAGAGCGAAGGCAGAAGAGGCAACTGTAGTTTTGTTCTACTTAAGCACAACTCCATTTCAATTTTTGTAAATAATGAAGTACTGGGCCAAGTCAGAAAATCCTGTGTTATTTAGAGTCTTACAAATGATTCACAAATGCTTGCTGAGGAGTTTTTTTAATCAAACCTGGCCACTGTCCAAAACCCAGAGGAAACAGTGAGAGAGGCTGTTTTCTTCCTCTTTCCAAAAGATTGAAAAAGTAAGGAGAGTTCTGAAATGTTTGGATGTAGCAAGAATCAACCAATTCACCAGGTGTACTCCATCTGCAAATATGATATTTCACCAGCTAGGTCCAAATCTTTTCATTTTTTCACTGTAGCCACAGAATTATACAAAACAGGGAAAAATAGAATCAGTTTGCTTCTAGGTATTCCAAAGCTGCATAGACATTCATATAGAGTTAGAAATACTAACAGTGGACTGTGTAGACCCTCTTTCCTTTCTTATATATATATATATATATATATATATATATATATATATATATTTTATTGCATTTTAGGTTTTGGGGTACATGTGAAGAACATGGAAGATTGTTGCATAGGTACACACATGGCAGTGTGATTTGCTGCCTTCCTCCCCATCACCTATATCTGGCATTTCTCCCCCATGCTATCTCTCCCCCAACTCCCCACCCCCCACTGTCCCTCCCCTTTTTCCCCCTCACGGACCCCAGTGTGTGATGCTCCCCCTCCCTGTGTCCAAGGATTATAAATCGTTCTACTATAAGGACACATGCACATGAATGTTCATTGCAGCACTGTTTACAATAGCAAAGACCTGGAACCAACCCAAATGCCCATAGATGATAGACTGGACAGGGAAAATGTGGCACATATACACCATGGAATACTATGCAGCCATCAAAAACGATGAGTTTGTGTCCTTTGTAGGGACATGGATGAACCTGGAAACCATCATTCTCAGCAACCTGACATAAGAACAGAAAATCAAACACAACATGTTCTCACTCATAGGTGGGTGTTGAACAATAAGAACGCCTCTTTCCTTTCTTGATAATATTTCAATAAAGCTTTTTAAGTCCGGTCAGTTAGGACTTATCATTGCTTGAATATTTCTATAGGGATGTCTCAAAACACTTTCCATAAGGGGTATCACACTAAAAGAGCCACCATTCTAGTGAGTTTTTTTCCCTGGAAGAAAGGATACTGAAACAAGCCTGGGAAATAATATTTCAGACAGACAATACCTCAATAAGGCAGCTAAATTGATTTCACAATGGCATTTATTGGAAAAAAAATCAGTTTAACTTTGTCTGCTGATTTTAAATCATTACAAGTTTTTGTTTTCCATGTGAGGAAAGGGAGCACTTAGATGCATAATATTTCTTGCATACACAAGCATACCCTCATTTTATTGCACTTTGTTTTACTGTACTTTGTAGATACTGCATTTTTTACAAATAGAAGGTTTGTGGCAAAGCTGCCTAGAGCAAATTTATCTGCACCATTTTTTTCCATCAGCATGTGCTCACTTTGTGTCTCTGAGTCACATTTTGACAATTCTCACAATATGTTAGACTTTTTCATATTATTATATCTCTATGGTGATCTGCAATCAGTGATCTTTGATGTTACTATTGCAACGGTTTGAGATACCATGAGCTGTGTCCCTATAAAACAGTATACTTAATTGATAAATGTTGTATGCTTTCTCACAGCTCCACCAACCAGCTATTCCCATATCTCTCCTTCTTTGGCTTCTCTAATTCCAGAGACACAACAATAGTAAAATTATGTCAATTAATAACATTTCAATGGACTCTAAGTGTTCAAGTGAAAGAAAGAGTTGCACATCTTGAACTTCAAATAGAAAGATAGAAATGATTAAGCTTAGTGAGGAAGGCATGTCAAAAGCAAAAATTGCTTGAAAGTTAGACCTCTTGCTCCAAACAACCAAGTTGTGAATGTGCAGGAAAAGTTTCTGAAAGAAATTCAAAGTGTTACTCCAGTGAACAAACAAATGATAAGTGAAACAACCTTATTGCTAATATGGAAAAGTTTGGTCGGGATAGATCAAATCAGCTACAGCTTTCTCTGAAACCGAAGTCTCATCCAAAGCAAGACCCTAACTATCTTCAATTTTATGAAAGTTGAGAAAATGAAAAAGATGCAGAAGGAAAGTTGGAAACCAGCAGAGATTAGTTCATAAAGCTTAAGTAAAGAAGTTGTCTACATAACATAAAAGTGCAAGGTAAAGCAGCTAGTGCTGATATAGAAGCTACAGCAACTTATCAAGAAGCTGTAGCTAAGAACATTGATAAAGTTGGCTTCCCTAAACAACAAATTTTAAATGAAGGAAGTCTTCTATGATAAAACAATGTCTTCTAGGAATTTCATAAGTAGGGAGGAGAATTCAGTGTTTGGCTCCACAGCTTCAAAGGTCAGGCTGGCTAGCTTCCTAGCACTAATGCAGCTAATTAGTCAGTGTAGGTTGAAGCCAAAGCTCATTTATCATTCCAAAAATCCTGGGAGCCTTAAGAATTATACTAAATCTACTCTGCCTGTGCTTGATAAGTGAAACAACAAAGCCTGGTTTACTGAATATTTTGAGCTCATTGTTGAAAACTACTGCTTAGGACAAAAGATTTCTTTCAAAATATTACTGCTCATTGGCAATGCACCTAGTAACCCAAGACAAGAGGTCTGATCAAGATGTCATTAATGTTCTTTTCTGCCTGCTAACCTCACATCCATTCTGCAGCCCATCTGTCAAGAGTAATGTCAACTTTTAAGTCTTATTGTTTAAAAAATATTGCTGTGTGTCTATGGCCGCCACAGATCACTATTCCTCTGATGGACATGGGCAAAGTAAGTTGAAAATCTTCTAAAACTTTGCTGAAGTTGCTTATTGGTCTCAGGAGATAAGCAACTTCAGCAAAGTCTCAGGATATAAAATCAATGTGCAAAAATCACAAGCATTCCTATACACCAATAACAGACTTAAAGAGAGCCAAATCAAGAACGAACTGCCATTCACAGTTGCTACAAAGAGAGTAAAATACCTAGGAATACAACTAAAAAGGAACATAAGGACCTCTTCAAGGAGAACTACAAACCACTGCTCAACAAAATAAGAGAGGACACAAACAGATGAAGAAACATTCCATGTTCATGGTTAGGAAGAATCAATATCATGAAAATGGCCATACTGCCCAAAGTAATTTACAGATTCAATGCTATTCCCATCAAACTATCAATGACCTTCTTCACAGAACTGGAAAAAAACACTTTAAACTTCATATGGAACCAAAAGAGAGCCCGCATAGCCAAGTCAATTCTAAGCTAAAAGAACAAAGCAAGAGGCATCACACTCCTGGACTTCAAACTATACTACAAGGCTACAGTAATCAAAACAGCATGGTACTGGTACCAAAACAGAGATATAGACCAATGGAACAGAACAGAGACCTCAGAGGCAACACAACACATCTACAACCATCTGATCTTTGACAAACCAAACAAAAACAAGGAATGGGGAAAGGATTCCCTGTTTAATAAGAGGTGTTGGGAAAACTGGCTAGCCATGTGCAGAAAGCAGAAACTGGACTCCTTCCTGACACCTTACACTAAAATTAACTCCAGATGGATTAAAGATCTAAACATAAGACCTAACACCATAAAAACCCTAGAAGAAAATCTAGGCAAAACCATTCAGGACACAGGCATAGGCAAGGACTTCATGACCAAAACACCAAAAGCATTGGCAACAAAAGCCAAAATAGAAAATGGGACCTAATCAAACTCCACAGCTTCTGCACGGCAAAAGAAACAGTCATTAGAGTGAATCAGCAACTAACAGAATGGGAAAAAATTTTTGCAGTCTGCCCATCTGACAAAGGGCTGTTATCCAGAAGCTACAAAGAACTAAAACAGATTTACAAGAAAAAACAAACAAGCTCATTCAAAAGTGGGCAAAGGATATGAACAGATACTTTACAAAAGGAGACATACACGAGGCCAACAAACATATGAAAAAATGCTCATCATCACTGGTCATTAGAGAAATGCAAATCAAAACTACATTGAGATACCATCTCATGCTAGTTAGAATGGTGATCATTAAAAGATCCGGAGACAACAGATGCTGGAGGGGATATGGAGACATAGGAATAATTTTACACTCTTGGTGGGAGTGTAAATTAGTTCAACCATTGTGGAAGACAGTATGGCGATTCCTCAGGGACCTAGAAATAGAAATTCCATTTGACCCAGCAATGCCATTACTGGGTATATATCCAAACGATTATAAATCGTTCTACTATAAGGACACATGCACACGAATGTTCATTGCAGCACTGTTTACAACAGCAAAAACCTGGAACCAACCCAAATATCCATCGATGATAGACTGGACAGGGAAAATGTGGCACATATACACCATGGAATATTATGCAGCCATCAAAAACAGTGAGTTTGTATCCTTTGTAGGGACATGGATGAACCTGGAAACCATCATTCTCAGCAAACTGACACAAGAACAGAAAATCAAACACCGCATGTTCTCACTCATAGGCAGGTGTTGAACAATGAGAACACATGGACACAAGGAGGGGAGCATCACACACTGGGGTCTGTCGGGAGAAAATAGGGTAGGGACAGCGGGGGGTGGATAGTTAGGGAGAGATAGCATGGGTAGAAATGCCAGATATAGGTGATGGGGAGGAAGGCAGCACATCACACTGCCATGTGTGTACCTATGCAACAATTTTGCATGTTCTTCACATGTACCCCCAAACCTAAAATGCAATTAAAAAAAAGAAAACCTTCTAAAATGATTCATTATTCTAGAGGTTAAGAACATTCACGATTCATGGTAGGAGGTCAGAAGAACATATACAGGAGTTTAGAATAAGTTGATTCCAGCTCTCATAAATTCCCTTCAGGGGCTCAAGACTTCAGTGGAGAAAGAAACTGCATATGGGTTGGAAATAGTAAAAGAACTGGAATTAGAAGTGAAACCTTAAGAGGTGACTGACTTGATGCAATCTCTTGATAAAACTCCAATAACTAAAGAGTTGCTTTTTATGGATGCGCAAAGAAAGTGGTTTGTTGAGTTGGAATCCACTACTAGTGGAGATACTGTGAACATCATTGAAATGACAACAAAGTATTCAAAATAGTATGTAAAGTTAGTTGATAAAGTAGCTTCAGGGGTTGGGAGGACTGACTCCTATTTTGAAGGTACTATTGAGACTAAAATGATATCCCACAGTATTGTTTGTTACAAAGAAACCTTTTAAAAAGAAAGAGTCAATAGATATGACATATTTCATTGTTCTCTAATTTTAAGAAATTGCCACAGACACCCTAACCTTCAGCAACTACCACCATAATTAGTCGGCAGCCATCAACCTTGAGGCAGTAGCCTCCACCAGCAAAAAGATTATGACTCAACAGCAAGTTCAGATAACTACAAATTAGCATTTTTAGCTGTAAGCTCTTTAATAAAGTGATGGATGATTTTTTAGACATAATGCTACTGCACATTTAATAGACTATAGTGTAGTGTAAGCATAACTTTTATCTGCACTAGGAAGCCAAAACAATTGTGAATTGTTTTATTTCAATATTCACTTAATTGTCATGGTTAAAACACAGACCTGTATCTTGTACCCTGTGAAATGGATGGTGCTGGTACCCTGCTCATATCTCCTCGCACACCCTCAAACGTCAAACAGACACAATCGCCTGTTCTCTAGATTCAAAAGCAGTCTTGCTTGTGGAACAGGCCAGATGTACGAAAATGCTATGCCCCAAAACAACCCTCACAACACAGTGAGGGATGTAAGCCTTGCATATAAGTTGGTCGTCCCTAATTGGGACTTTAGAGGTACTTTTCATACATTTTCTGTATGAAATATTAACTTTCAGCTGCCCACTCAATAACACACTCTTCATTCATTTTGCTGCCACTGCCTACAGCACTTCCTGAGTACACATCCCAAATAAGTTACTCAGAACAAAATCATTGTATCAGACTCTTACTTTGGGAGAACTCAAACAAAAATACCACTGACTATTATAAAGCAAAGCCAATGATTTTACAGTTTTTCTAATTGCTTTGATAAAAACTTACTTGAGATACACTCATTTGTTGTCTTTGACTGAGACTTACATAGGATAATACTTACCTAGAAAGTAAATCTTTGTGTCCACGATCTTCTCTTATGATTTCCAAATCTTGCTTTTGTTGTTTTTCATTACATTTTTTGTTGTTTCTCTAATTTTACCTTTGCATAGTGATAGAAAGAGATGGGTAAGAAATTCCAGGAAAGAGAGTCTGAACAGACAGGAAAGCACCAATGAGCATGAAAAAATATGAGCAAGGTAAGATTACTACGAGTAAAGATGTGAGTTTCTAAGATAAAATTTATAAGCATTCCTAATCCAAGTGAGAAAATAAAATTCCAATATAAGAGGTATCAGTTCAAAGATAACAGAAACGCTAGGTTAATAAGGAGAATAGCAATGCAAGACTTACGGGTAAAAATTTACCCAAACTCTTGATCCTCATGATAGAATATGTTTGGCTTTCATGATTCAGTGTCATGATTTCATTATGTAGGTTTGAAGTTTGATATTATACAGATCTTACTAAAAATGTAAAATGTGAGTATAGATCAGCAGTTAAGGAATGCATACGTTGGAGTATACCCTATAGTTTATCTCTTTGTACTACTTGAGTAAATTATTTAACACGATGTCTGACACAACAGAGTAACGGTGTTACCAACCAAAACTTGATCTTATCACCTCCTTTGCCAAATATATTTATTTTTCTTGCATTTCTAGGAAACTGGTTGGCAATAGTAGGAAGAAAAGAAAATGTAATCAAAGATGCAAATCCTGAAATTATTTTACAATATAAAAAGAACAATGTTTGATAATTCCCTGAAGTCAATATCCAACTTTACATAATTCTGCTTTCCTGATATACAACAAAGAACACATCCTCATCACCATAATTAGATTGCAAGGCACTTGCTAATTCTATACTTGCCATAACATGACTAGGAAGAAAAAGCTGAAGAATGTCAGTGGTTGTAGTTTTTTAACCATCTGTGCTGCCAAATAGTGTAAAATATTAGATCTGTTCACTACACACAAAGATCATGGCTTCATTCTGAGAAAAGCAGTTTCTTAATGGATTTTTTTAAATCTCCAATTCCAGCTTTTGGAAACTTTTGGAAATCTTAACAATAAAAATACTGAAAAGTAAGAAATATAAAAAGTAATGTTTTAAAATAATATAGCACTTTTAATATTGTTTCAGATTTCCTCACATATCAAACATCCAATTAGAAAGAAGAGAATTTTGTTACTTTATAAAAATGAGTTACAGTGATTCACAGGGTATTTATGTAATCTGTGTACAGATTGGAAGATTTATTTCTCACTTTGCATTCTCACAAGTATCTATTCCTTTTACAGCTTTTCTAACAGCCTCTGCAAAATTCCTTGTGAAATCTTCAAGATGGTTCAGGGTGGAGAATACAGACATTCAATTTTTCTTCATGCCAAATTTCTGAGATTTTAGTGATTTGCCATTCCAAGCATAAAACCCTTCCTCAATGTCTTATATACTACCAGAATTTCAAGAAACTGAAAACCTATATTGTTTCATCCAAATTTGGAACAAGCCAAATATCCTTAAGTTGCATCTTTCCTACTAAATGTCTGAAATTACAGAGATGGGAGCCAGGTGATTCTGATAATTCATCATTCTGATCTGAAAAATATGATTATGTTCCCTGTTAAAATTTTCATTTATTCCCCTTATTCTCAGAATAAAGGTAAAGCATTTTACATGTCTCTCGATGTTCTCCTACCTTCTGGTAACATTGGGCTAACTCTAACTCATCTTTTAGTACAGTTAAATAGCTTTTCCTACGAGAACCTTGGAATGTATTAGTTATCCCTGCTGTAGTGAATCTTTGGGTCATCTATTTCCTTCCTTCTTTTATGTCTAAAATATCTATAGTCCTTTCAATCCTAGCTTTTAAATATATTCATCCATTTTTCCTTCTCCTTACTGTAAGCCACTATCATGTATCACCAGCACTACTTCCAGAGACTTTCTATTTCTCTTCTTTGCAGTTCTGTAGTCCATTCTCCACATAAGCAGACAGTAAGCATTAAAATAAGACTTCAGACCACATGTTTTGCTCAGCACCACACTCTAATAGCTTCCTACCGAAAATTATAAAAATGAAGGAAAAAGAAGACAAACTCCTTGCTGTAGTCTACCACATGTACATGATCTAGTCCACACGTACCTCTCAGGAGCCATTACCTACATCTCCAAATTGCTCATTGTATTTTAATCACAATGTCCTATTCCCACTCGCTAAACACCCTAAACTCATTTTTCCATAAAGACTTTCCCTAAATATTCCTCTGAATGAACTGCTATTTCCCCATGTCTTTGATTGGTTGGCTCCTTTACATTATTAAGGTTTACCTCAATTGTTACCTTTCCAGAAAGTTATCAGATTTCACTATCTAACACAGCGATTTAGTATTGCTCAATCACTTTACACTCATTTCTTACATTGCTTCACAATACCTGATAATTTACAAAATCATTCATGGGACAATTATCCATAGTGGCCTTGCTGATTTTGTGATCAACATCAAGATCTAATCTTGACAGACAGATCAGGTTTGGCATGTAGTAGCTGTCAGTAAGTATTTGTTGAATGAATAAATTAATGAATTGGTGAATCAACCACATTTACTACACCTTTTTGGTGCACTCATGCCTAACACAGTTATTAACCTTAATAGGTACTTAATGAATAAATTCGGAATGAAAACATTTGATTTTACTGAGTCTTTTTATATGTTTGCAAGGATTGCAGAAGCTATTTCCCCTTCAATTATAGTAAATTTTTAAACATGTCTCATTTTTACACCAATATACAAAATGGAAAAAATATATGTCAAAAGGAGATGACCACCTGAGTGGTCCATATCCATCACAGAATTACAATGAGTAAGAATGTGTTGCTAGTCAAGGCAAGCCTGTATGTATTCAAAACGTTTATATAAAAGCAAAAAGATATTTTTCTATGAAGAACAGAAAATTCTGAAATATTTTTAAAGTAAGTAATCTAAAGAAGAGCTAAATTATATAGCAGAACAGTTGCTATTGAAGAATAAGTTGGTGAACCAGAAGATAGAGCCAGAGGAAACTTTAGTAAAAATGTGATTTTTCAGTATAATATAATTTCTTTTTTTTTTCCCTCAGAGACACACGTTTATTGTAGTTTGAAAATGGATTTAAAGAGTTAGGTCAGACATTATTTTAAAGGGTGAGTTTATCCTTACAGGTTTTGCATTTCTTACTCTGAATCACCCAGCCACTAATCCCTCCTCCTAAATTTAAAAAGATGATTTGACAGTACAAATTACCTTCTTTGTTTTCCATTTAGCAGAGCTTGTGGTTTTTATAGGCATATAAACCAGTTTTATAACCTAATTTTTTAATATATATTTTTTATTGCATTTTAGGTTTTGGAGTACATGTGAAGAACATGCAAGATTGTTGCATAGGTACACACATGGCAGTGTGATTTGCTGCCTTCCTCCCCATCACCTATATGTGGCATTTCTCCCCATGCTATCCCTCCCCAACTCCCCACCCCCCCACTATCCCTCCCCTTTTTCCCCCGACAGACCCCAGTGTGTGATGCTCCCCTCCCTGTGTCCATGTGTTCTCATTGTTCAACACCTGCCTATGAGTGAGAACATGCGGTGTTTGATTTTCTGTTCTTGTGTCAGTTTGCTGAGAATGATGGTTTCCAGGTTCATCCATGTCCCTACAAAGGACACGAACTCATCGTTTTTGATGGCTGCATAATATTCCATGGTGTATATGTGCCACATTTTCCCTGTCCAGTCTATCATCTATGGGCATTTGGGTTGGTTCCAGGTCTTTGCTATTGTAAACAGTGCTGCAATAAACATTCGTGTGCATGTGTCCTTATAGTAGAACGATTTATAATCCTTTGGATATATACCCAGTAATGGGATTGCTGGGTCAAAGGAATTTCTATTTCTAGGTCCTTGAGGAATCGCCATACTGTCTTCCACAATGGTTGAACTAATTTACACTCCCACCAACAGTGTAAAAGTGTTCCTATTTCTTCACATCCTCTCCAGCATCTGTTGTCTCCAGATTTTTTAATGATCGCCATTCTAACTGGTGTGAGATGGTATCTCAATGTAGTTAGTATAATATAATTTCTTTTTTTTTTTTAATTGCATTTTAGGTTTGGGGGTACATGTGAAGAACATGGAAGATTGTTGCATAGGTACACACATGGCAGTGTGATTTGCTGCCTTCCTCCCCCATCACCTATATCTGGCATTTCTCCCCATGCTATCCCTCCCCAACTCCCCACCCCCCACTATCCCTCCCCTTTTTCCCCCTGACAGACCCCAGTGTGTGATACTCCCCTCCCTGTGTCCATGTGTTCCCATTGTTCAACACCCGCCTATGAGTGAGAACATGCTGTGTTTGATTTTCTGTTCTTGTGTCAGTTTGCTGAGAATGATGGTTTCCAGGTTCATCCATGTCCCTACAAAGGACACGAACTCATCGTTTTTGATGGCTGCATAATATTCCATTAAAAATTAAGCATCTACACGTAAACTATAGTGAATGCCAAGGTAAATCTAACTCAAGAAAATTATAGCAAATATAAAGGGAGAGATAAAAACAACGCTGAGGATTACCTTCTAAATTCAAAACAGTGGCCCCTCCTCATGAGAGGCATGAGATTGGTTAATGGTAAAGAGGTATTCATCTATCTGTCTATCTATCTATATCTATATATCTATCTAGGTATAGATATAGATACAGATGATACAGATACAGATATAGATATAGATACAGATATAGATATAGATATATAGATTTTTTTTTTTTTGAAATGTAGTTTTGCTCTGTCACCCAGGCTGGAGTAGAATGGCATGATCTCAGCTCACTGCAACGTCCGCCTCCCAGGTTCAAGCAATTCTCCTGCCTCAGCCTCCCAAGTAGCTGAGATTAGAGGTATGCCAACCACTCCCAGCTAATTTTGTATTTTTAGCAGAGACGGGGTTTTGCCATGTTGATCAGGCTGGTCTCGAACTCCTGATATCGGGTGATCCGCCCACCTCAGCCTCCCAAAGTGTTGAGATTACAGACATGAGCCACCATCCTTGGCCATAGTTTTAATGTTTTACATGCAAAATTTATTCATGTATTACATGTATAATATTCCAAATGAAAGTTTGAGAGGGATGTATGTGTTCAGGTCTACAAATCTAGTAAGGAAATTTGAAAAATGTATAAATGGGACCTGAAATTCCCCCTGATAATTCAATAGCTATTTATTTTTCTTTTTTGTCAGAACATGTGAGATTTATAGATAACAATTTTTGCTTTTAATCAAAGGAAGCCAAAGTCAATGCACCATTTTCTTTTAAGGTTGGCCACATATTACAATTGGAAAAATACACATAAAGGGTAAGCAAAGCTCATGATTAGAGTTCCACTTTTTTGGAAACCCCTCTGGAATTTTTTCAATTGCTCTGTCTCCCTAATCTATTTAGAAATATAGATTATTTCTTGTCTAATGGGACTCTGTCGCAGTGAAGGTTTAATGGATTCAGACCACAGGGAGGTTGTGAGTGGAGACTACTGTCAGCCAACATCCTTGATCCAGGGAAAGTTTATAATACACTGTGAGGACATTTCCATCATATGTTGAGTCATTAAATTGTTCTCACAGGTGTTATGGTCCATGAGGAAAATTCCTGTGTTTCTACTTCATTAACAAGCAAGTCAGCAAATGAAGCAAAGATTTTAGCCAGCAGTAGATGAGGATCCTCAATTTAAGACTTCTTTTCAAAGCCAGGACTTAGAAAGAAGCTAAAGAGCTACTAGTTTAGTAGCTGCATTTTCACATAAGAAGAAGCAAATGCAAATTCTTTCCAAATGGAAGCTTTCTCAATTTATGTACCCAAAATTCTCAAAAATTAAGGAGAAAAGAAGACTAAATCAAAAGCAAAAGTGTTTATATTATAGAAATATTAAAATTCTAAGCAAGCAAGAATATAAAATTCACCATTAATCTCACTATCCCAACATTATTCAAACCTTCATTTATAGTTTATTCCTTTACAATTTTTCTATGATCATGTACATGCATATCTTTGATTTATAAATATGGAGGTATTAATACATTTACTAATTTTCTTTGTTGTTAAAAAACTTTGTTAGGAAGAATATGAAATGATTCTATTTTTTCACACAAAGCTACATCTGCAGAGATAAGGGACATATTGACTGAAATAACAGTCCTATTGGGACTGAAGTTGTCTATTTAGAGGATCATCCATATCCTGTAATTGTTACTTAAATATATAGAAATTCTTTTTAAATTATATATATAGACAGATCATAATCTACACACATATACATGTATACACACACACACAGATGATCTATTTCTATATACTTATATATTATATATATTTATATGGAAATATATAATATATATTTATATATGGAAATATATAGAGAGCACATATATATTTATTATATAGCATATCAATATGCTCTCTATAAATAAATATAAATGTATATATTTATGATATATATATATAGAGAGAGAGAGAAGAGATGTATCTGTAGATCTAGAGTTATTCATCTATCTATAAATTGGTAGTTTGATATAAAGATAGATGGATATATATGCTATTTAGATTTTCTAGTTCTTATTCTTTTAAAACTAGTAATCCCCTTAGCAACTCTTATGCAAAAAAGAAAGAAAACACAAAATACCAATATCAGGAATATAAAGAGAACATATCATGTTACAACAAATAGACACAAACAGACACTGAAGTAAAGGCCTTTACCATAGGCCTAGAAACAATGTCTGTTCAGGATAAGAGCTTATAACAGAATACTTTATGCCAATAAATAGCAAATTTGATGAAATGGAAAAATTCCTCAAAGAAAACAACCAACATATCCTTGGTTTTAATTGACTGCAGTGTTCAGTTGTAAGGATTCACGACATTTTCTAGCCAAAACCCTACTGCAAGACATTCAGTAGCACATGTCTACTGTGTCCACTATGGAAAAAAAAGCTGTTAAAAGCATCCTTATAGCTAAAACATTAGTTTATAAAGTGATTTCATGGATGTAGATTACATGTTAAGGACTTACATTCACTGATCTTTCCCTTCTTATTAAATTGAATAACAATGTATATTTTTATTATTCTTAAATGTTTGTACAAATTACCTGAAGGAAGTGTTATGGTCTTCTAATTCCAGAACTAACAGGAAAATGTTTCCTCTACTATAATAATTAGAATAATACAGGTAATCTATAATCATAACTCTTCTCGAACTCATTAGAAAGCTGAGGTCTCAAGGGCATCCAGGAAAGTGAATTCCGAAGAGGAGCTACCCTGCCCACCAAGAGATGGGACACATGAACTTTTTGTCTTTTGCCAGACCACAGAATGGAGATGGATATTCTGTGCATAAGAATAAGTTTAAGAACATGTAAAAACTTTAGCTAAATTTGTCTTATGCCCTTGTCCATACATAAAAATCTTTAGCTAATTTGCTAAAGAACTTGTAAAAACTTTAGGTAATTATGCACTTGTCCATACAAGTGCTTAAGACAAAATTAGCTAAAGATTTTACAGGTTCTTAAAGGCTAAATATGGGCTACTATGTCTGTTGGCAAGAGCTGGGGCCTCCAGACACAAAGGGAATTAGCACTCATTTACTCTTCTCCGAAAGACTATGGTATAATCATGAGAAAGATTAGGAGCAAGGCAAGACACTGGAAAAACACACCTTGGTAGTCAAAATGTTCACTAGATAATTAGTTTCCTGAGGACTGGCACAAATACCTGCCCTCTTCCCAAGACCTTTGTTTCCTACGAGGCAAAAGCATTTAGCTATTGAGGAAAGAACAACAAACACTCTTGCTACAAGGACACTCGCAAAAATGGTCTTGTATGTAAAGGGAGTAGAAGATATCTGCCTCTGGGGAAAATATAGAGAAACTGCTAATGTCCTAGACACAAGAAATAATACATTGATACTGGGGTCAGAGCAGATGCAGAGGCTCAGCCTGGATCAAGAATCAGGAAAGCATCCTGGGCATAGGATTCAATGCTGATTTCAATCAGAGGTTTATAACCACCGGAGAAGGGTTAGTAAATTCTCTACTACCTAAGACAGAAAAGAACACATTTCTGAGATAGCCCCACCCTAATACCTTGGAGCACAAGGTTTGTGTCAGATTTAGGTGAACAAGAACAACAGAAGCCTTGTGTAAAGGCTTTTACCGTAAGCCTAGAAAGTAGAAACATGCAAAATCAGTTTACTACTGACAGAACAAGCAGAGCATGGGTAAAGACTTCCTCTGTAGAAAAGTGAAGAGAAATAGCAGAAAGTGTAGGGAATTGAGAACATATAAGAATATTAAAATATTTTTAAAATTATAGGTGAAAATAGCTTTTCTACCATAATATCTATATAAAATAGATGATTTCCAGCAACCTAATAAATATGAGAATAAATAAATAAATCATCTGTTTACTCATTAAAAATGACAAGAGGAAATTCAAGTTTTTTATTCTTTTTTATGTAATATATATTTTGAAGGCATTTCAATTTTTTTAATTCCAACATAAAAATATACTGAGATCTCAGTAATCAACCCTGAATTTCAACTTATATCAGTCATAAGGATCAAATGACAATGTGATTATTTTCCAATATAACTGTCTTTTCTTTACTCTAAATCTTTTTTCTGAATGCTTTAGAAAATATACAACAATGAGGAAGCAAAGGCCTGATTTTCTATTTCTCTCCCATCTGAAGCTGTTCTTTTATTGGAAGATGGCTTTTGGTTCTAACGTGTTATGAATCCTCTTCGGATATAAGCATGCTGGAAATGTATTCTACTTTGAACACTGTGATTCATTAGGTGGGAAAACTTCAAAATGAATGTTTCTTTTTATTTCTCATCATTTTTATTCTTGATTTCTACTTCCTTTTTCATCGGGGATAACGAAAAATGGTGTGATTCAAATTTGGACCATCCAATTATTTCATATTGGAAGTTATTAACATATTGTGAAGCCTTGCATAATAACATTTTATTTTTCTATATAATTTTACAAGTCAATGATCAAAAACAAGACTCAAGTGCACTTCATGTTTTTAAGTCTATGGATAATAAGGAGTAATTAACTTTGCATAATCATGTAATAATGCAGACTTAAACATACATTGTCCATGCCTTAAATGAAGACTAGACAAACAAAAAATCCCTTTTCTTTAATATTGATGAAAATCTAGGCATTGAATATGGGGTTTATATATTTAAAACAAGAATTTAAAGATTATCTGCTTTTAAAAGATGTCTCAAAAATTCAGTTATCCAGTGTCTGATTTGAAAAACTTCTTTCCCAAATTTGCGAATCGAGAAAAGCCATCCTTTCCAATCTTCATATCCAAATTGAAGAACGGGAAATTAACTCCAGAACAGAGCTGGAGGGTTGAGAGAATCTCTGTCATTCTGAAGAAATTTATTCTAAGCTGCCTCATGAAGTTCCAAATGCCGCCGGATAATAAAATGAATTAATGTCATTCAAAAAGCTTTCTCATCCCATCTTTATTTCTGGCTCCAACAATTATTTTCAACTATTAAATATACTCTAAAATATGCAGAAATTTAGTTTTAGTGATTTAAAGAAAATTAGTATCCGACTCAATTTCCACACAAGATGAAGGAACCAAAGGCTTTAAATATTTCTTAACATAGAAAGATAATAGTTGGGACCCCCTTATCTTCTAATTCCTAGTTTAAGGTTTATAGTATTACATCAAAATGAGAAATGTGGCTCTTAAAAGCCTTCCCATATAAGGGATTTTACTGACTTGTGTGTAGTTTCTTTGGAAGTCCAAATGGATGGAAGACAAGTGTTGAGAAACTTATTTAAAAAATGACACAGAGAAGTATTGAGAAAGATATATGAAAAAGAGAGCATAACTGAAATTATAGACACTGTAGTGATAGGGATAAAAATCACATTAATGGCGCAGCACGGTTGCTCACACCTGTAATCCCAGCACTTTGGGAGGCCAAGGTAGGTGGATCACCTGAGGTTAGGAGTTCGACACCAGCCTGACCAATATGGTGAAACCCCATCTCTACTGAAAATACAAAAATTAACTGGACATGGTAGCATGCGCCTGTAGTCTCAGCTACTTGGGAGGCTGAGATAGAAGAATTGCTCGAGCCCAGGAGGCAGAGGTTGCAGTGAGCCGAGATTGCATCATTGTATTCCAGCCTGGGCAACAGAGCGAGACTCTGTCAAGAAAAATGAAACAAAAAGAAAAGAAAAGAAAATCACATTAACGAAGAGTAGATAAAAAGATAGTGCCTGCAAAATGCTACCAAAGATTATACTTTTAATTGATGCATAAATATGGCAAACCCTGCTGACTGTCCTTTTTTTCTCATTTCCTAGGGACTTCAAATTTTTAGGATTTATAATTTCTGAAAATAATAAATAGACTGTGAGTTAAAGCTCATTTAAGAAGCTGTCGTTCTGACAAGGTAACAATCTTGAGATCTATGAAATTTATAGAGTTTGTTAATTTAATTTAGTTTCTGAGATTAATATAACCCATTCACCAGTATATTGAAAAATTACCTGCTTCCTTGACATTAAGAAAAATAATTGTATCCTCAGGTTGGGCAGATATTTGGGAAATTTAGTAATATGTCAAATATCGTCATTTATAATGTTGGTTCTTGGAAAGTATTTTACACATAGTTACTTTTACCTAGGTAGGAAGTCTTATTAAATTGTCTTCATTTTACAAATATATAGAAAGTTAAACATTTTACATGTACCAGACGCCTAGTTAAAGTCTTTCCACATGTATCTCATTTAATCTTCACAACAACCCTATGATACAGCGGCATTATATATATAGTAGTAAAGGAACTGAGGCTTAGAAATGTTGATAACTAATACAGAGCAACGCTGGGATGTGAACCTAGGGATTCTGGTTATAAGGTCTGTGCACTTAACTAACATGTTACATCATTGTATGTATGAGAAGACAAAAAATGAAGAATTAAGGAATGATTTGCGCTCATGTAGGAAATTAGAGGTGATGTAACAATGAAAGCAAATTACATCATTCTTTCAGTCAAACAAGCTGGTATAGGTATTAGCCAGATCTAAGCTCTCATCGGAAGCTCAAATAATGAATCCTTTCTCTTCAGCCTTCCTCAGATTTTTGGCAGAACTCACCTCCTTGTGACTGTAGGACTGAGGCCTCCATTTCATTCTTGGCTGTCATCTGGGGGTTGTAAGCCTCTAGAGGCTGACCACAGTCCTCTGCCACCTAGCCCTCTTCATAGCCAGAAAAGAAAACAAACAAACAAACAAACCATAACAACAACAAAAAACAACAACAACAGGATTTTCAGCCATACAGTTGCAAGAGAATGAGTTTGGAAGTAGATTATTCCCTAGCAGAGTTTCCAGTAAGAATGCAGTCCAGCTGACAAATTGATTGTAGCCTTGTGAGATCCTGAATAGAGGATACGATTAGAAGTTGCCTGGGATCCTGACCCACAGAAATTATAAGATAATAAGTGTGTTTTTTAAATGGCTAAGTTTGTACAATAGAAAATTAATACAAATTTTGGTATTATAAGTGAGTGATAATGTAATAAATGACTAAAATGTGAGAGTGCTTTTTGAATCAGGAAGTTAGAAGAAGCTGGAAGAATTTTAATGAGCACAATTGAGCTTAAATCACCTTGAACAGGCTGTTATAGAAATATAGATGAGAAAGCTGACAGGGCTCAGAGGAAGTGAGGAATATGATACAGGGAAATTGAGGAAGTGGGATTCCAGTAATGAAATATCAGAAAGCCAAGTGAAATTGTCTCCAGTTATGTTGAAAGTACAACCATTAAGTGATAAACTTGAGTATATGGTGTCCTTGGGGATTGGTTTCAGGACCCCAGTATATTAAAATTCATTCATACTCAGTTTCTATAGCAGGCCCTGCAGAATCTTGCTTAGTTAAAAAAAAAATCTTCATGGAAGTGGGACCGCACAGTTCAAACCCATGTTGTTCAATTGTCAACTGTATGCCCAGTATATTCCTAAGCAATGTTTTGGAGGTGCAATCTTGCTGCTTATAGTAAAATGCAAGAGGAAAGAGATAAGTTGATATAAGAAATGTTAAACAAAAGGAACTAGAATTTGATTGTTTTGAAAATTCTCAGAATGCAAATAAAAATCAAGCTTAAATTTATGAGGTTCATAGATAGTAAACTATATACTAGAGAAAGAGTGGAGGTTGTAAATTGCATAATCTTTTGTGAAAATTTCAGAGAAGTTAAAAGTCACGCCATAGCCTTTTTCAAAAGATTAAAAGAGTGCCTCATGGATCTTTTTCACCATATCAATAGACCTCTAGGAAGCTGAAGGGTATTGTTCCTCAGCTATCTCAGAAAAAAACAAAAGTTGAGAAGAGATAATCTCCAAAACATCTACAGATGTGTCTTTTATCTAGTTAAGCAAATCTTCATAAAACCTATGGAAGACTCACAAATGAGAGATCATGAAGTGGGAGAAAATATATTTTTCTGGAGAAAGGGACATTAATTCATGGAAGCCAGAAGGTGAACTGTGGTGGAAACAACCTAAAGTGAACTCCAACAATCCAGACCCTTGCATGATCCCCTCTTCTTAAATGTGACTGGGACCCATGACTTGCCTCTACCAATAGATTATAGAAAGGTGATGGGATGTCATTTCCATGACTTTGTTGTTATCTAAGAGTCTCTCAGCATATTAGACAGGGAAACCCTCCATTTCTGGCTTTGAAGGAGTAAGCTGCCGTGTTTGAAAAGGCCTTAGGAAAATGGCCACATAGTGAGAAGTTCTGAGTAGTTTCTGGGTTCTGAGAGCCACTTCCAGCCAACAGTACACTAGGTAACGTGAACCTCTGTTCTACAACAGCAAGAAGATGGACTCTGCCAACACTCTGCCCCAACAATCTGAGGATACTTGGAAGCAGATCTTTTCCCAATCAAAATCCTGATGTGACTGAAGCACAAGTCAATATCTGAATTGGGGCTTGCACCCTAAAGCAGAGAACCTAGCTAAACTGTGCCCAGACTTCTATCCTATAGTAACTGTGAGATAATCAACCTGTCAGCAAAATGTCATTTTTTTGAAAATTTTTATGCAGCATAGATAGCAAGTATAGTTATATAATCAAATTTAGCCACATCTAGAGAACTCGGATACTAAATGCTCTGTGATGCCTTTGTGTTAAGATACCAACAATTATTGATGAGAACTATCTATATCATAACTTGATTAGTTAGGTAGAATGGATCCTGAGACACAGAAAGATACTGTTGAAAGCTATAAGGTAATTTAGTCCAAAAAACAGCTAATTATTTTGTTTCAAATTTTACACATGTTGAGTCTTAAAATATCTCACCCAATAATCATATGAAAATAGTTGGTATAAAGGAGAAATTAATTCAATGTCATACTTGATTTAACAGCAGAGCAGAGGCTCAAACTAAGTCTCTTAACTCCTGCTTCAGTTGGTTTTCTCATACATTACACTGGTTGTATATCATTATTATCCTTTGTGTGGTCATCCATTTATTCATTCATTTGTTCTCTCAATAAAATGAATACCAATAGTGTGATATTCAAAGTACCCTTTTAGGTAATGTGGGAAATATAATGATAACAAAAATGTATATTATAAACAACAATGAACACAAGTAAATAGTACAAAATAGGATCTGAGTTTCTTCATTTGAGAGATACAGACAAAGAGGAATTGGGATTTACAGAAGAAAAACTCCTTTGGGTGGAATGGGCATTGAGAAAATAAGGATACTACAACATTTTACCAAATTGTAAAGACCCAATGCATTTAGAATCAACAGGAATAGGGTAAATGTTAGGACAAAATGCTCCTTTTTCCAGAAGGATGACTTGAAGATGGCTTCCTCTGCATCAACGAGACTTAGCTCAGTTTTCTCAAACTGTGGTCATGTTAGAATCACCCACATACATTTTAATGTACTTATATTGGGGGGGAGTGAGCCCATTAAGTGTGTATGTGTTTATGTATATGTTTTTGGGGAGGTGTATTAATTTTTCTCTAATTACCTATGCTATATTCCAACATCCCACACCATGGATTTTATGATTTAACAGGTCTTTAATGAGCCCAATAGCTACTTCGTCTGTTTTTTTAGTCCCACAGTTGATTTTAGTAAACAATATATATTGAGGACCAAAACGCTACTTTACAAAAAGAAATTAAAAGTTCCACTGCACCTCTTGTTTTAGGACAATGGTTCTCAACTTTTATTAGGATTAAGAATGGCTGAGATCTTCCTAAAATGTGGATTATATTTTAGCAGGTCTGAAATGGGACCTGAGATGCTATGTTTCTGGAGCTGGACTCAACCCTTCTGAGCTCCTTTGATTTTAGTATGTCTTTCTTTGCATCACAATGGCAAGATTCCACTGATGAGATTCACCTCCTCATGATAATTCTCATTAGAAGTTAAATTTGCCGCCTCTAAATAAACCCTACTGCAGGTTAGGTTTCATTTGAAGAAAATTGTCTTTGAGCAAAGTATGGCACTGGAAGAGATTTCTGGGTATTTATTGCGGTATTTCAATACATAAAATATATTAATAGTTCATTTTCTTACTGTTTTTCTTTTTAAACTTATAAAATCAATCTAGGAACTTCAAAGCCATGGGATTTTTTGATATATGTTTTTCAAAATATGTACTGTTGAAGTGTCCTCCATATTAATTTTGTTACTATTACAATTACATTCATATGTATATTTTCAAATTTATATTGAGTGAATATTTTTAAACAAACAAAAATGTGCTGACCTATGATACCAATAGGAAGAAAAACAGACACACATACAAATCTTACGGAATGCATCTACAACAGTACTCTGGATTTTAAAGAAACACAGTAGATGACAACAAATTTGAACATAGGTTTTGGAACCAGAAAGGTCTGCATTTGATTTCCAGCTATAAATTATCAACTGCATCATCTTGGGATGAATGCTCACCCCCTTAGAGCCTAGATTTCCACAACTGTAAATAGGATATGGATATCCCTAAATAACAAGGTTGTGCTGAGAACTAAATGTAGGTAAAACCAACTATATGGCAAGACCTACATGTTAGATATTGTTGTTCTTAAAGTAGAAGAATTCTAAAAGCAAGTTTTGTTCTAACTTCCTTTCCCTGGCCCTTCACTCATTTGTCAACAAGGAAAAATATTTGTAGTTATTTGCTAGAGAACTGCAAAGATAAAAGCTCCAGAACGTTCTCCAGCACACACACCACAGAGCCGTCCATAACCTGTTCAAGCAGCAGAATGCTTTCCTGTATTTTCTGTTTTACTTAATATGATGTCCTTGGAAAGGACTGGCATTTTTTTTCAAGTCTGAAAACTGAAAGTTAATTTTACTCTCTAAAATTGTAGCTAAAGCAAAGCCAAACTTAAATTTATTTTTTGTCTAAACTTTCCATCTGAACAGTCATATCTTATAGTTTATATGTAAATAGTATTCTAGCCATTGTAAAATTTTGTGTAAAACAATCCAAATCACAGGATAATTGTTACTTTAAGTAATGTATTACTGTGGAAATGTAATAGCTGTAAAGAGTGAAGAACACATTAGAAAGTAATTGAGTGTAATTGCATCCTTGGGATTGCTTTTTGTGCCTGCAGCTGTTTTTCTGCATGAAAAAAAAAGCGAAGGTCTGAGATGTATTTTTCAGTTGCTACTGAAATTGTAGGGTTTCATGGCTAGCCTTCAACTACTGAATATTATTTAAATATGAAAAGGCTTTGAAATATATTTTTCTAAAATATGTAGATTTTACCCAGCAACAATAACACAAAGTTTAATTATTTTTTGTTGGTTTTTCTCTCATCCCTCCCATTCCCACACTCCATCTAATTCAGGCAGGATATCAAATGGTATTCCTGAGCAGGAGTCATGGGAATGTCAACCTTTACAAATAATATTAAAAGCAGAAATACAAAGAGAGTAGTAACAAATTATATTAAATTTCAGAAGTGTGTAAAAATGATTCCTATATAGATGGGTCAATACAGCCTAAAAACAAAGATTTCTACAGATTTCCTTTGGTAATGTAACATTAATGTGGTATCTTTCTCCTAAAATCCTGAGGCATTCTATAACCATGACTAATTCTCAACATGCCACTTTTAGAAAAACAGAAGAAGCTGTTAATCTGCCAACATCTATGAAAAGTGAGATTCTAAGCAGTTAAGCAGATTGTCCCAGGTGAGAGTAAAACAAAGAAAAAACAAAGAATAAAAGCATAGCATAATTAAACACTGGATCCTGTAGAGTCTAAATCTTTGACCAGTACACATTGTGCTTCAGTCTGGTCATAAGGGAAAATAAGCTTGATGCCTATTAGCTTTAAATCTTTCAAAAAAAAATAATATCCTAAATCATATTATATAATGAATAATAACAACTTTCAAAAACCAAAAACCTGTCCCAGAATTTATGATTCTTCGGAGAAGTGAGAAAGAGCTACTTATCATCAATCTGTGCATATAACAGAAAAAGAACTAGTAAAAATTGTACTTGAGTATTTACTCCTCTCCTTTTGTGATATATAGTGCCACATACTATCAAAAATATGTTATTGTCACTATACTAAAAGAGTTTTACAATGGAGGACTGGCATGGCCTTAACTAAGATGGCCTAATGACCTTAATATTCGCTTCTGTTTGACTAAATTATAGACTGGCTTATTCCCAACTATGAGCTCATGATTTCCATTTTATTTACTTTAGAGAATCTGTAACTGCAAATTCTTTCTCTGCCCCTCTGAAATGTAGAGAAATCTTTTCCAAGCCTCTAGTTAGTTTTACAACCCTTTCTCAAAGACTTGGGAGCCATTTCTTTGAAATGTGATCTTCATTTTTTTTTTTTCTTTTTAGAATTTTTTAAAAATAACTTTAATTACTGTTAACCAAACTTACTTAAAAGAAATTATAGGCAAATATCTTTATCACTAACCATAAAATGTAATGAGAACCTAAAAGGGAAATCACTTCAGCGCAAATCCATGAAATGTGATCTTCTAAGAAGATAGTGCCCTATCTTTCAGACTGTGTGAGAGGGTAGGAGCCTAACTTCTAACTTCTATATGCACCAATTAGTAAATAGAGATGGCCTAATCACATTGCATAACCTCCCCACTCACTTCCTCCAGTACTTTTTCATTAGCTACCCCATCAAGTGGAAACTCTTCCATGCTTTGTTTCACTGGAGTTGAGTTGAAATCTCCCCTATCAAAATAGTCTTGAATGAATTCTTTCCTGCCTGCTTCATTCTGTCTAGTGCATTTTTTTCTTTGGCAACATACAGGTTCAACAGAAATTGGAAAATAGGAAGAGTTCCATATTTTTGAAAGACTGAAAAGTCATCAATTGCAAAAATATGAATGAAGATGGGCAATTCCAGATTTCAGTCACAAATTGCAAATTCTATCTGTCTCTACTTAAATGTAAGGTATAATTGACAACCTTGGCCTCCTATCCCATGCGTCTCTTTGTGTCTTCATAGTTTGTAAACAGAGTTAGATGTAATGTAATTGTCCTGGATTATGGTAGAATGACTCTTGAAGAAGGTGAGTCTAGAACAAAACTAATGTTCAGAGAATGAAAAGAATGAACAAAAAGGGATTGGGGGGAGAACAAAATGATTTGTCAGGAAACATCAAAAAAATTTGCTTCAACTAGAGTGTAAAGTTCAATTTGGGGAAGACAAAGAAATAAGAAATAAATCATGTAACTATAATGCTTAGTTACAGAGAAATCTGCTGGTGGGAAAGTTTAAACATACAGTCTCTCACTCTTAAGTAGTCCTTTAAAATAAAGTAATGTTAATAAAAAATTTGAAGATTAAAGTTTGTATTCAGCCAGCCCAAATAATTTGTGTTTTCAATTTGAATTTTGGAAGGATTTTTAATTTTTTTTTTCCTTTTGGGTATTAAGGAAGTCTGAGATGATTTTTCTTTTCTCGGTATTAAAAAATACTTTTGTTTTTTTGGGGGGTTGTTCTCACTTTATTTTTTAATTGCATTTTAGGTTTTGGGGTACATATGAAGAACATGTAAAATTGTTGCATAGGTACACACATGGCAGTGTGATTTGCTGCCTTCCTTCCCATCACCTATATCTGTCATTTCATCCCATGCTATCTCTCCCCAACTCCCCGCCCCCCGCTGTCCCTCCCTTATTTCCCCCCTGACAGACCCCAGTGTGTGATGCTCCCCCTCCCTGTGTCCATGTGTTCTCATTGTTCGACACCCACCTATGAGTGAGAACATGCGGTGCTTGGTTTTCTGTTCTTGTATCAGTTTGCTGAGAATGATGGTTTCCAGATTCATCCATGTCCCTACAAAGGACACAAACTCATTATTTTTGATGGCTGTATAATATTCCATGGTGTATATGTGACACATTTTCCCTGTCCAGTCTATCATCGATGGGCATTTGGGTTGGTTCCAGGTTTTTGCTATTGTAAACTGTGCTGCAATGAACATTCGTGTGCATGTGTCCTTATAGAAGAATGATTTATAATCCTTTGGATATATACCCAGTAATGGGATTGCTGGGTCAAATGGAATTTCTATTTCTAGGTCCTTGAGGAATCGCCACACTGTCTTCCACAATGGTTGAAGTAATTTACACTCCCACCAGCAGTGTAAAAGTGTTCCTATTTCTCCATATCCTCTCCAGCATCTGTTTTCTCCAGATTTTTTAATGATTGCCATTCTAACTGGTGTGAGATGGTATCTCAATGTAGTTTTGATTTGTACTTCTCTAATGACCAGTGATGAGCGTTTTTTCATATGTTTGTTGGCCTCATGTATGTTTTCTTTTGCAAAGTGTCTGTTCATATCCTTTGCCCACTTTTGAATGGGCTTGTTTGTTTTTTCTTGTAAATCTGTTTTAGTTCTTTGTAGATTCTGGATATCAACCCTTTGTCAGATGGGTAGACTGCAAAAATTTTTTCCCATTCTGTTGGTTGCTGATTCACTCTAATGACTGTTTCTTTAGCTGTGCAGAAGCTGCGGGGTTTGATTAGGTCCCATTTTCTATTTTGGCTTTTGTTGCCAATGCTTTTGGTGTTTTGGTCATGAAGTCCTTGCCTACGCCTGTGTCCTGAATGGTTTTGCCTAGATTTTCTTCTAGGCTTTTTATGGTGTTAGGTCTTATGTTCAAGTCTTTAATCCATCTGGAGTTAATTTTAGTGTAAGGTGTCAGGAAAGGGTCCAGTTTCTGCTTTCTGCACATGGCTAGCCAGTTTCCCCCAACACTGTTTATTAAACAGGGAATCCTTTCCCCTTTGCTTGTTTTTGTCAGGTTTGTCAAAGATCGGATGGTTGTAGATGTGTTGTGTTGCCTCCAAGGCCTCTGTTCTGTTCCATTGGTCTATATCTCTGTTTTGGTACCAGTACCATGCTGTTTTGATTACTGTAGCTTTGTAGTATAGTTTGAAGTCCAGGAGTGTGATGCCTCCCACTTTGTTCTTTTTGCTTAGAATTGACTTGGCTATGCAGGCTCTCTTTTGGTTCCATATGAAGTTTAAGGTGGTTTTTTCCAGTTCTGTGAAGAAGATCATTGGTAGCTTGGTGGGGGATAGTGTTGAATCTGTAAATTACTTTGGGCAGTATGGCCATTTTCACAATAACGATTATTCCTAACCATGACCATGGAATGATTCGCCATCTGTTTGTGTCCTCTCTTATTTCATTGAGCAGTGGTTTGTAGTTCCCCTTGAAGAGGTCCTTTACATTCCTTGTTAGTTGTATTCCTAGGTATTTTATTCTCTTTGTAGCAATTGTGAATGGCAGTTGGTTCTTGATTTGGCTCTCTTTAAGTCTGTTATTGGTGTATAGGAATGCTTGTGATTTTTGCACATTGATTTTCTATACTGAGACTTTGCTGAAGTTGCTTATCAGTTTCAGGAGATTTTGGGCTGAGACGATGGGGTCTTCTAGATATTCAATCATGTCGTCTGCAAATAGAGACAATTTGACTTCCTCCTTTCCTATTTGAATACCCTTTATTTCTCTTTTTCTGCCTGATTGCTCTGGCTAGAACTTCCAGTACTATATTGAATAGGAGTGGTGAGAGAGGGCATCCTTGTCTAGTGTCAGATTTCAAAGGGAATGCTTCTAGTTTTTGCCCATTCAGTATGATATTGGCTGTTGGTTTGTCATAAATAGCTTTTATTGTTTTGAGATATGCTCTGTCAATACCTAGTTTATTGAGTGTTTTAGCATAAAGGGCTGTTGAATTTTGTCAAAGGCCTTCTCTGCATCAATTGAGATAATCATGTGGTTTTTCATAAAAAATGAATTATTTAAAAATATTTTCATTGTAGGGTCACATGTTCAACTATTTCATATGGCTATATCATGCAATACTTTATTTTATATTGATATTCCATATTGCTTCCTAAAAAGTTCTATATATTCCTTACCATCTACACAAAGCAGTACATTTTTATTTAGACCATAATTATTTTTATAGATATGATATTTAGTATTCCCTTATAATTAATCAACTCCAATCTAATAGATTTAAGGACATTCTTTTAGTCCACATGTCATTGTTACAATATTAGACATTATTAACCACTCTCTTTTCTTCATGATATTCTCTCAGTCCTTTGCATTCAGACGCTATAATCATTGTGATTTTCACCTTAACACTTTCTCTTTTTGCCTATGAAACTACATACATAACTTCATTCTAGATTTTTTCTTGAGAAACTTTATGACGTTAACATTCATCTCTACAAAACTATTAAACTAAATGTGAGTCATATCTCTAGCATTCCCAGGAAAGATGCCTGATTAGGTCTGTGATTGTTTAACAGTGCCCAACAGCAGTTAGTAGGACCTTGTCTGAGGAAACTCTTGGAATTTGTGGCATAAAAATGACTCAAAGTGGAGTAAGGTACCATTTACCATTTACATTTACATTTAACAGACAACAGTAATGTCTCAAATATTGCACTAAGCCATAAATATACACAAATAAATAAGAAAAAGGACTCACATTCCAGTAAAAAGGAAATATGAAAGTAAAGTAATCAACTAATATTGCCACAAACCTATTTTTGCCAAAAATTCTCCATGGTACAATAATTATTACCCTTTCTACTGTATAAAACAAAATCCAAAGAAAGCAAACAATCTTCAAATTGTCCAAATTCTCATACCTAGTATGTCACAGAACTAGAACGAGAATGTAAGTACAACTGTCACAAAGTCCAAATTCTTTCTAAATTATGTTGCTCAAAAGAAATTAATCAGAATGTTAAAACAAGAAGCTAGCCAATAAAAAATCTGAGGGCCAAGAAGGAAAGAACAAAAATATGTAACTCATAAAAAAAGAAGCAATATATATACATATACATATATATAGAGAGAGAGACAGAGAGAGAAAGTGTGTGTGTGCAAGAGAGAGATATACATAATGTTTCTCTTCATGGTAAGTCATTCTCCTACCAAACTAAATCTCTTCATATATTTTCCCTGTGGTTTCAAGCAAATAGATCTAAGAAAATGTTTAAAACATAGATAAAAAAGAATTGGCCTGTAGAATGCAGGGTAAATGATGTCAGGGAAAGAGTCAGGTAAGATGTTTTAATTGAAGTCTTTGGTGTGAATATGGATACATTTTTAAAAATCTGTTACTTTGGGACAAATGTATATACTATATTGTCTAACAGCATCCTCAATCAAAATTCTCCCAATATATAAAGTTTACTTTAAGTGGCCAGCAAAGCATAAAAAATCAATGCTATTCTGGCTTAACTCTTTTTGAATAAAATGAGCCTTCAGTGATAAGACCATAGTTTTTTATAAATATGGCATGTGTTAGGGGTGTGGGGAACCGGAATGGCAACATTACAACTGCTCGGTAAAGCTCTGCTGTCATATTTCAGTTCATCCTCAATTTGCAAAGTCAATGGGAAAAATACTGAAGGTACCTCCATTTCTAAGCAGTTTAGAATAGTATTATTTAGCTTGGCTAACACTGTCATTTATTTAGCATCAATATTAATGATTTGGAATGGGAGTAAAATTACAGTAATGAAATTCATAGATAATACTAAGTCTTCATCTATTAGAACTGCCAAAGAGAGATAAATATATAAAATGACTTGCATTCCTTACGACCTTGGTTTATAAATTGCAATGGGAGTTTTAATAGGTACTTAGAATTTTGAGAACAAGTAATAGGCATTTCTAAGAAGAAATGAAACTATTAATTGGAAAATATTATTTAAAAACCTCTTAACTAAAGGAAGATTAGCTCATTTCATTTGAATAATATTTTGTGGTTTTTCCACTCTTTGAAAAGGAGGGATATATATGACCCATTTAAATGTAAGTTATTCACAGGTCAGAGTTCTGTCTCTGAAATTACCTCCACCAAAATCAGCTCAGATCCTTTGAATGTCTGATTAAAAGACAACAACAACAAAAACAACAACAAACATTACTAAAGAGTTAAAATTTAATGATATCCCTCCAGATAAGTCGATCTGTCCTTTCTTGCCTCTTCTACTGTCTGCCATCAATAGTCGTGGCTGTACCACAGTGTATTAAGTCAAGCAACTTAGGAAATGTCATGGGAGCCATGTTTGTATCTATAGAGCATATTTTTCATTTCATCCCCAATCAGAGGAAGATGTTCCTCATAAAAACCAGAGCAGGGGAATTCTCCATCCCCAACTATTGAGCCAAAAGTTGGGTCACAAAGGATCAGGAGTAAAGAAATAATACCTTGAGTAATAAGATTCTGTAGTAGTTATTTAGCAGAGAACATTAGAGGAAAAAAATCTCTTTAAAACGGTTGAGGAAGATTAAAAATAAATCCTCCAATTTAAGAAAACAATAGTTTTCTGAGGTTATGACTGGATTTAAAGAAACAAACATTTTTTTAAATTATAGGTCATCATCACTAATTTCACTATAATAGCAGCTACCATTGGCTAAGAACCAGCTAGCATCAGGCATTTCAATAATTATTTTACACATTATACCAGTTTATGTAAACCTCATACATCTATAAATTAGCCTTAGTAGCATTAAACATACAAAGAAATGATGAATCAGAAGGGGATGAATAGTGTTAAGGAGAATACAGTGAAAGCTAAGTTTCCCTGCAGCCAAACTTGCTGGTCTTTTTATTCATTGTCGTACCTACCTACAAAAGACCTACAGAATCTTTCTATACAAATACAGATACAGTGATATTGCGACCAAATCAAACTAATGTAATTTCCAAGAATTAGTTGGCTATGAATTTTTACCGGTGTACAAGAAGTTAGAATTGACATCATCTATCAGAATTCCATTGAAATGTTTAGTTTGTTCCATATGATTAAGTATATTTTAACTTTATGAAAACTCTATGTAATTTTTATATCTGTATTAGTTCTTTTTCATGTTGCTGATAAAGACATACCCCTAAGACTGGGAAGAAAAAGAGGTTCAATTGGACTTACAGTTCCACACGGCTGGGGAGGCCTCAGAATCATGGCAGGAGGCAAAGGACTCTTCTTACATGGCAGCAGCAGCAAGAGAAAATGAGGAAGATACAAAAGCAGAAACTCCTGATAAAACCATCAGATCTCGTGAGACTTATTCACTACCACAAGAATCGTATGGGGGAACCCCCCCTGGTGATTCAAATGATCTCCCACTGGGTCTCTACCATAACACATGGGAATTATGAGAGTACATTTCAAGATGAGATTTGGATGGAGACACAAAGCCAAACCATAGCAATATCCATTCATTTGTTTTCTATATTTGTGTTTTCTACCTCAAGTCACGTAGAAAACCCTTTCAGTACTTTCAAGTTCTTATAATAGATATATGGTCAATATCTCCAGATGACTACTGGTGACAACATTTCCAAAACCTCAGTTATACCTACACAAATCAGCTCTCCCTTAGTGCCACAGATCTGTCTTCTTTTTTTTTTTTTTTTTTTTTTTGAGACAGAGTCTCACTCAGTCACCAGGCGCCAGGCTGGAGTGCAGTGGCGCGACCTTGGCTCACTGCAACCTCCGCTGCCTGGGTTCAAGCATTCTCCTGCCTCAGCCTCCTGAGTAGCTGGGACTACAGGCGCACGCCACCACGCCCAGCTAATTTTTTTGTATTTTTAGTAGAGACGGGGTTTCACCATGTTGACCAGGATGGTCTCGATCTCTTGACCTCGTGATCCGCCCGCCTCGGCCTCCCAAAGTGCTGGGATTACAGGCATGAGCCACCGCTCCCGGCAGATCTGCCTTCTTAAGTGCACTACATAAAATCAAAACAGGAACGGTGGTATTTAAGCAAAGATAATATTATAAACAAAAGGAAACAGTCATTCTTGTTCTCATTAAATATTTTTAGAAAGAAATATCATTTAGACCCAAATTCAAATTAATTAAATTTTTCTTTTAAAAATATACTCATATAAATATGAGTTTATATGAACACATGTATAAATCCAGTATAAAGAAAAAAAGTTATATCTTCAAGGAGAACTACAAACCACTGCTTAAAGAAATAAGAGAGAATATAAACAAATGGAAAAACTTTCTATGCTCATGGATAGAAAGAATCAATATAATGAAACGGCCATACTGCCCAAAGTAATTTATAGATTCAATGCTATCCCCCATCAAGCTACCATTGACTTTCTTCACAGAATTAGAAAAAAATACTTTAAATTTCATATGGAACAAAACAAGAACCCGTATAGGAAAGACAATCCTAAGCAAAAAGAACAAAGCTGAAGGCATCACGCTACCTGACTTCAAACTGTACTACAAGGATACAGTAACCAAAAGAGCATGGTACTGGTACTAAAACAGATATTTGGACTAATGGAACACAACGGAGGCCTCAGAAATAACACCGCACATCTACAACCATCTGATTTTTGACAAACCTGACAAAAACAAGCAATGGGGAAAGGATTCCCTGTTTAATAAATGGTGTTGTGAAAACTGGCTAGCCATGTGCAGAAAGCTAAAACTGGATCCCTTACTTATACCTTATACAAAAATTAACTCCAGATGGATTAAAGACTTAAATGTAAAACCTAACACCATAAAAACCCTAGAAGGAAACCTAGGAAATATCATTTTAGTCATGGGCAAAGACTTCATGACAAAAACACCAAAAGCAGTAGCAACAAAAGCCAAAATAGACAAATGGAATCTAACTAAACAAAAAAGATTTTGCACAGCAAAAGAATCAATCACCAGAGTGAACAGGCAACCTACAGAATGGCAGAAGAATTTTGCAATCTATCCATCTGACAAAGGGCTAATATCCAGAATCTACAAAGAATTTAAACAAATTTACAAGAAAAAAAAAACCCACCCCATCAAAAAGTGGGTGAAGGATATAAACAGACACTTTTCGAAAGAAGTAATTTATGCAGCCAACAAACAGATGAATAAAATGCTCATTATCACTGGTCATTGGAGAACTGCAAATCAAAACCACAATAAGATACCATCTCATGCCAATTAGAATGGCAATCATTAAAAAGTTGGAAAACAGCAGATGCTGGAAAGAATGTAGAGAAATATGAATGCTTTTACACTGTTGGTGAAAGTATAAATTAGTCCAGCCATTGTGGAAGATGGTGTGGGGATTCCTCAAGGATCTAGAAATAGAAATACCATTGACCCAGCAATCCCACTATTGGGTATATACCCAAAGGATTATAAATCATTCTACCATAAAGATACATGCACATATATGTTTATTGCAGCTCTGTTTACAATAGCAAGGACTGGGAACCAACCCAAATGCCATCAAAGATAAACTGGATAAAGAATATGTGGTACATATACACCATGGAATACTATGCAGCTATAAAAAAGGATGAGTTCATGTCCTTTTCAGGGACATAGATGAAGCTGAAAACCATCATTCTCAGCAAACTAACACAGGAACAGAAAATCAAACACCGCATGTTCTCACTCAGAAGTGGGAGTTGAACAATGAGAACACATGGACCCAGGGAGGGGAACATCACACACTGGGGCCTGTCAGGGGGTAGGGGCTTAGGGGGAGAGATAGCATTAGAGAAATACCTAATGTAGATGACAGGTCTATGGGTGCAGTAAACCACCATGGCACGTGTATACCTATGTAACAAACCTGCACATGTATCCCAGAGCTTAAAGTATAATAAAAAAGTATTGAATATATAAAAGTATTGGAAATTTTTAAAAAAAGAAAAAAGCTCTAAGTAGAAACAAGGCTTAATTCTGATAAACATGTGTTTATACTACAATCCTCTTGTCCTAGGAAATGGAGAAAAATATGATAATTGAAATACAAAGGGGTAGTGTACAAGTTATCGTAAATGGTACAGTGGGCAAATGGTACAGTGTTATTCTCAAGAAAGGGATAGTACCTTATAGAAAACTGAATAAGACAATTGGCTTATTTGTTAGGTATGAAAGGGAAAAAGAGGCAGAGGAGGAGAAGAGAAAGTTTCCGTAAACTATGATCAATTTTTTTAAGAACTCCCCCCTCCTTTGATGTTATCTTCCTACTGAAACAATGTTTATTTTCTACAGAGTTTCACACCCCTGTCTGCTGTCCAGTATCAAGAAAAACTAGTTACTTCTGAAGATTTATTTGTTGCACATCACGTTCTTGTTGCAAGTGGGCCTGACAACTCTTTTTCAAAGACTATTTGGAATCTATAAAATGATACAGTAGTATTAATAGTCAACTGAATTTCAAAATTGCAAAAAGGCCAGAGCAATGCACTGTATTACAGGTGACTGATGTCTCCCACAGAGTATATGAAGCAGAAAATATTAATGTCTTATATTTTTGACAAAAATTCCAATAAAAATGTAAAATTATATGAATTTGCTATTCAAATGGCAATAGTAATGTAAGTTAATAAGAAATAGGAATAATAATTGTAATTTCAATGAATCATTTTTTCAGGCATATAATGGGATAAATCAACCTGCTGACATGGCCTAATACAATAAATATATAAAATTATCAAGAAGCATAGTAAGATGCTACACTTTAAAATCTGAAATTATGAACTACTGGAACTCAATTTAGGATAAATTTAAACTGCTAATGGTTAGATCTCATGGTTTATAATTTTAATAAGTTTATCTAGATTTTTCTTATGCATACTGAAGTATGAGAACCAAAACTTCACAGGGGAAAAATTAAAACTATCAAGTGTAATAAAAAATAATTTTATTCTTTATGTATAAAATTTAGACTTCCCCCTCCCCAAAGAAAAACCATTTCTTTTTTTTAATAAATTATCATCAAACTAGTTTATATTTCTTTTCAGTACATTTTGGGCATCTGGATATCATATTTTTTTTTCTAAGAATAACTTATAAATAACTAACAGAAGCAGCCAAAATTAAACACTTAATTGGATATAGAATATTTCTTTATATTTTCAGAGAAAATTATTTAAATAGTTCCTGACCTCAAAGAGGTAGCACAGACATTGGAAAACATTTATAAGATACACCAACAATGGAACAAATCCATACATCAGGAGCTGTACAAAATGTAAGATATTATATATACATAATTTGGGGTGAAAAAATTTAAGAAGTGTCTCAAAAACAAACAATTACTCTTCATTACTGCAGGAGAGATAAAGGTATAATAAAAGGAAATCTCATTATCTTGATTGGTTAGGATGACTGTAAGTTTGTACTAATTTGAATAGTCTAGGAAGATTTAGTGGACAGGATGACATTTCAGAAGCTGTTTTAATTACTTAAATGTTTTGTGTATTATAATGGGATTGTATACCAAGATAAATTGTGGTTTCCTAAAGGATGAAACTGTTGGCTATTTATGGGGTACAACATAATTAAAATTAAAATTAAATTGATAACCATAGGCAGAAGAATGAAACTAGACCCATATCTCTTGCCATATAAAAAATATCAATTCAAAATAACTGTAAGACCTGAAAGTATAAAATTGCTAGAAGAAAACAGAGGAAATGCTTCAAAATATTGGTTTGGAAAAAAAAAATTCATGAATAAAACCTCAAAAGCACAGGCAACAAAGGCAAAATGTGAGAACTGAAGAAAATATTTGCAAACTATTCATCCAACAGGATATTAATATCCACAATATACAAGGAACTCAACAGCAACAAAAAAAATCCTTTTTAAAATGGACAAATGATCTGTATAGATATTTCTTGAAGGATTACATACAAATGGCCAACAGTATATGAAAAATGCTTACCATTACTAATTGTCAAGGAATTGCAAATCAAAACCACAATGAGATATGATCTCATTCCAGTTACAATAACCATTACCTAAAAGACAAAAAAATAACAAGTGCTGGTGAGGACACAGAGAAAAAGAAACTCTTATACACTGTTGGTGGTAATGTAAACTAGCACAGCCATTATGAAAAACAGTATGAAGGGGTCTCAAAAAAACTGAAAATAGAGAAGTCCTAACCAGAGCAATAAGAAAAGAGAAAAAAAGAAAAGGTGTCCACATAGACACAGAGGAAATCAAACTACTTTCTGTCTTGCAGATAATATAATTCTATACCTAGAAAGCCCCATTGCGTCTGCAGAAAGGCTCCAAGATCTGATAACCTCAGCAACGTTTCAGCATATAAAATCAGTGTAAAAAAAAAAATCAGTAGCATTTCTATACACCAATAACATCCAAGCTGACAGCCAAATCAAGAAAACAATTCCATTCACAATCACCACAAAATGAATAAAATACTTAGGAATACGACTAACCAGAGAGGTTAAAGGTCTCTGAAATGAGAATACACTGCTGAAAAGAATCAGAAATGATACAAAGAAATAAAAGAACATTTCATGTTTATGAATAGGAAGAATAAATATTGTTAAAATGGCCATATTGCCCAAAGCAATTACAGAGTGTATTCCATTCCTATCAAACCACCAATAACATTTTTCACAGAATTAGAAAAAAAAAAAGTATCCTACAATTCATATGGAACCAAAAAACAGCCCAAATAGCCAAGGCAATTCTAAGCAAAAAGAACAAAGTTGAAATCATTACACTACCTGAGTTCAAACTATATTACAAGGCTACAGTAACCAAAACAGCAGATACTAGTACAAAAATAAACACATAGACCAATGGAATTTGTTAGAAACTCCAGAAATAAAGCCACACACCTGAAACCATCCAATCTTCAATAAAGCTTACAAAAAAAAAGCAATAGGAAAAGGAGTTTCTATTCAATAAATGGTCCTGGGATAACTGGCTAGCCATAAACAGAAGATTTGATACTGGACTCCCTTTTCTTTAATTGCATTTTAGGTTTTGGGGTACATGTGAAGAACATGCAAGATTGTTCCATAGGTACACACATGGCAGTGTGATTTGCTGCCTTCCTCCCCATCACCTATATCTGGTATTTCTCACCATGATATCTCTCCCCCATCTCCCCAGTCCCCACTGTCCCTCCCCTATTTCCCCTCGACAGACCCCAGTGTGTGATGCTCCCCCTCCTTGTGTCCATGTGTTCTCATTGTTCAACACCTACCTATGAGTGAGAACATGCGGTGTTTGATTTTCTGTTCTTGTGTCAGTTTGCTGAGAATGATGGTTTCCAGGTTCATCCATTTCATCCATGTCCCTAAAAAGGACACAAACTCATCGTTTTTGATGGCTGCATAATATTTCATGGTGTATATGTGCCACATTTTCCCTGTCCAGTCTATCATAGATGGGCATTTGGGTTGGTTCCAGGTCTTTGCTATTGTAAACAATGCTGCAATGAACGTTCGTGTGCATGTGTCCTTATAGTAGAACAATTTATAATCTTTTGGATATATACCCAGTAATGGGATTGCTGAGTCAAATGGAATTTCTATTTCTAGGTCCTTGAGGAATTGCCACACTGTCTTCCACAATGGTTGAACTAATTTACACTCCCACCAACATTGTAAAAGTGTTCCTATTTCTACATATCCTCTCCAGCATCTGTTGTCTCCAGATTTTTTAATGATTGCCATTTTATTACCATATACAAAAATCAACTCAAGATGGATTAAAGACATAAATGTAATACATAAAACTATAAAAACCCTAGAAAATAACATAGGAAATATCATTCTCGACATAAGTTCTGACAAAGATTTCATGACAAAGACTCCAAAAGCAATTGCAACAAAAACAAAATAATTGGGATCTAAATTAAGCTAAAGAGCTTCTGCACAGCAAAAGAAGCTATTAACAGAGTAAACAGGCAACCTACAGAATAGGAGAAAATATTTTCAAACAACAAGGTTCTAATACCTAGAATCTATAAAGAACTTAAATCAACAAACAAACAGCCTCATTAAAAAATGAGAAAAGAACAAGAACAGACACTTCTCAAAAGAAGATATACACACAGCCAACAAGCATATAAAAATGCTTAATATCAGTAATCATTAGGAAAATGCAAATAAAAATCACAATGAGATACCATCTCACATAGTCAGAATTGTTATTACTAACAAATCTAAAAATAACAGATACTAGAAAGGTTGGGGAGGAAAGGCAAGGCTTATATGCTGTTAGTGGGAATGTAATTTAATTCAGCAACTGTGAAAGCAGTCTGAAGATTTCTCAAAAAACTTAAAATAGAACTACCATTCAAACCAACAACCCCGTTACTGGGTATAATACCCAAAGGTAGGGGAGGATCCAAGATGGCCGATTAAGAGCAGCTGAGGATTGCAGCTCCCAGTGAAAGCGCAGAGGGTGAGTGGACGCCACATTGCCAGATGGATTTTTATTGCCCACAGACCAGGAGATTCCCAGGAGGAGGAGCCCCACGGGTCGCCAGCGCGGCTGGTTTGGCCGGCGCAGCTGTTTTTGCCAGCGCGACTGTTTTCGCCGGCGCTGGCGCTGCTGTTTTGGGCGGCGTCCCGGCGCAGCGGTTCCCCATACAAAATACGTGGTTCCGGGTGCCGTTTTAGCTGGCAATTGGAGCTCCAGGAAGGCAGAGCCGCCCATTCATCTGATTTAAAAAGGGGGCTGAAACAGGCAGCCACGCCAAGAGACTTCCCGGGCAAAAAAAGCGGCGCCCGCAGTTTCAGCCGGCGCAGTGGGTCACCACACGGGAAATCACACAGATCCCGGCGCCTTTTCAACAGGCGGCTGGAACACCTGGGAGACTCTGAGGCAGGGAGCCAGGTGATCAGGCTTGGTTGGTCCCACCCCCACAAAAAAACAGCCATCGGAAACGCCCTGGATCGAGAGTTTCACAGCAAGCACAGCTGAGCCCGGGACGGCCCAGCTCTGTGGGGGGAGGGGCGTCCGCCATTACTGAGGCAGTCTGCTGCTACAGAGGTAGTTTGCCATTGCCGAGGCAGTTCTCACTACACTGGTATAAACAGGAGTACAGGGAAGTTCATACGCAGCTGGGCGGAGCCCACAGCAGCTCAGCAAAGCCTCTGTAGGCAGACAGTGACTAGGCTGCCTCATCGCTGGGCAAGGCAGCCCTGAGAAAAAGGCAGCAGCACCAGGGAAACTCATAAATAAAGCCCTAACTCCCCGGGACAGAGCACCTAGGGAAAAAGGGGTTTATGAGTTCTGCTGCAGCAGACTTAAACGTACCTGCCCAGCAACTCTGAATGAACAACGGAGCTCACAGCTCAGCACTTGAGCTCCTATAAAGGACACTCTGTCTCCTCAAGCAGCTCCCTGACCCCCATATATCCAACGAGTCACCTCACAAAGGAGTGCTCAGACGGACATCTGGCGGGTATTCTTCTGGGACAAAGATAGCAGAAGAAGAGACTGGCAGCAACCCTTACTGTTCTGCAGCTGCTGCAGGTGATCCCCCCAGGCAAGTAGGGCTGGGAGTGGACCTCAGCAGTCCTACAGCAGAGGGGCCAGACTGTTAGAAGGAAAACTAAGAAACAGAAATAAATAACTTCATCATCAACAAACGGGACGTCCACTGAGAGACCCCATCTGAAAATCACCAATCACAAAGACCACACATAGATAAATCCACAAAGATGGGAAGAAACCAGCGCAAAAAGGAGGTAAACACCCGAAACCAGAATGCCTCTCCTCCTACAAGGGATCACAACTCCTCACCAGCAAGGGAACAAGGCTGGATGGACAATGAGTGTGATGAAATGATTCAATCAGGCTTCAGAAGGTGTGTAATAAGAAACTTCTGTGAGCTAAAAGAACATGTTCTAACCCAATGCAAACAAACTAACAACCTTGAAAAAAGATTTGACGAAATGCTAACGAGAATAACCAACTTAGAGAGGAATGTAAGTGAATTGATGGAGCTGAAAAACACAACACAAGAACTTTGCGAAGCATGCACAAGTTTCAACAGCCGAATTGACCAAGCAGAAGATAGGATATCAGAGGTCGAAGATCAACTCAATGAAATAAAACGAGAAGGAAAGAGTAGAGAAAAAAGGGTAAAAAGGAATGAACAAAGTCTCCAAGAAATATGGGACTGTGTGAAAAGACCTAATCTACATTTGATAGGTGTACCTGAATGTGACAGAGAGAATGAATCCAAGCTGGAAAATACTCTTCAGGATATTATCCAGGAGAACTTCCCCAACATAGGAAGGCAGGCCAATATTCAAGTCCAGGAAATACAGAGAACACCACAAAGATATTCCTCAAGAAGAGCGACCCCAAGGCACATAATCGTCAGATTCACCAGGGTTGAAATGAAGGAGAAAATGCTAAGGGCAGCCAGAGAGAAAGGTCGGGTTACCCACAAAGGGAAGCCCATCAGACTCACAGCAGATCTCTCAGCAGAAACCTTACAAGCCAGAAGAGAGTGGGGGCCAATATTCAACATCCTTAAAGAGAAGAACGTTCAACCCAGAATTTCATATCCAGCCAAACTGAGCTTCATAAGTGAAGGAAAAATAAAATCCTTTGCGAACAAGCAAGTACTCAGAGATTTCATCACCACCAGGCCTGCTTTACAAGAACTCCTGAAAGAGGCACTAAACATAGAAAGGAACACCCAGTACCAGCCACTCCAAAAACATACCAAACAGTAAAGACCATCAACACAATGAAGAAACTGCATCAACTAACGGGCAAAACAGCCACCTAGCATCAAAATGGCAGGATCAAATTCACACATAACAATATTAACCCTAAATGTAAATGGACTAAATGCCCCAATTAAAAGACATAGACTGGCAAACTGTTTAAAAAGCCAAAACCCGTCTGTGTGCTGTATCCAGGAAACCCATCTCACATGCAGAGATACACAAAGGCTCAAAATAAAGGGATGGAGGAAGATTTACCAAGCAAATGGAGAGCAAAAAAAGCAGGAGTTGCAATTCTCATCTCTGATAAAATAGACTTTAAACCAACAAAGATCAAAAGAGACAAAGAAGGACATTACATAATGGTAAAAGGATCAATGCAACAAGAAGAGCTAACGATCCTAAATATATACGCACCCAATACAGGAGCACCCAGATACATCAGGCAAGTTCTCAATGACTTACAAAGAGACTTAGACTCCCACACAATAATAGTGGGAGACTTGAACACCCCGTTGTCAATGTTAGACAGATCAAGACAGAAAATTAACAAGGATATCCAGGACTTGAACTCACAAATGGATCAAGCAAACCTAATAGACATTTACAGAACTCTCCACCCCAAATCCACACAATATACATTCTTCTCAGCATCACATCGCACCTACTCTAAAATTGACCACATAATTGGAAGTAAATCACTCCTCAGCAAATGCAAAAGAACGGAAATCATAACAAACAGTCTCTCAGACCACAGTGCAATCAAGTTAGAACTCAGAATTCAGAAACTAACTCAGAACCGCACAGCTTCATGGAAACTGAACAACTGGCTCTTGAATGTTGACTGGATAAACAATGAAATGAAGGCAGAAATAAAGATGTTCTTTGAAACCAACGAGAACGAAGACACAACATACCAGAATCTCTGGGACACATTTAAAGCAGTCTCTAGAGGAAAGTATATAGCAATAAATGCCCACATGAGAAGCAAGGAGAGATCTAAAATTGACACCCTGTCATCAAAATTGAAAGAGCTAGAGGAGCAAGATCAAAAAAACTCAAAACCTAGCAGAAGACAAGAAATAACTAAGATCAGAGCAGAACTGAAGGAGATAGAGACACGAAAAACTCTTCAAAAAATCAATAAATCCAGGAGCTGGTTTCTTGAAAAGGTCAACAAAATAGACCACTAGCCAGATTAATAAAAAAGAAAAGAGAAAATAATCAAATAAATGCAATAAAAAACGATAATGGGGATATCACCACAGATTCCACAGAAATTCAAACCATCATCAGAGATTATTACAAACAACTCTATGCGCATAAACTAGTAAACCTGGAAGAAATGGATAAATTCCTGGACACATGCATCCTTCCAAGCCTAAACCAGGAAGAAGTCGAAACCCTGAATAGACCAATAACAAGGTCTGAAGTTGAGGCAGCAATTAAGAGCCTACCACCCAAAAAAAGCCCAGGTCCAGATGGGTTCACAGCCGAATTCTACCACACATACAAAGAGGAGCTGGTACCATTCCTTCTGAAACTATTCCAAACAATCCAAAAGAGGGAATCCTTCCTAAATCATTTTATGAGACCAACATCAACCTGATACCAAAACCTGGCAGAGACTCAGCAAGAAAAGAAAACTTCAGGCCAATATCCATGATGAACATAGATGCAAAAATCTTCAATAAAATACTGGCAAACCGATTGCAACAGCACATCAAAAAGCTTATCCATCATGATCAAGTAGGCTTCATCCCGGGGATGCAAGGCTGGTTCAACATACGCAAATCTATAAACATAATCCACCACATAAACAGAACCAAAGACAAAAACCACATGATTATCTCAATTGATGCAGAGAAGGCCTTTGACAAAATTCAACAGCCCTTTATGCTAAAAACTCTCAATAAACTAGGTATTGATGGAACGTATCTCAAAATGATAAAAGCCATTTATGACAAACCAACAGCCAATATCATACTGAATGGGCAAAAACTAGAAGCATTCCCTTTGAAATCTGGCACTAGACAAGGATGTCCTCTCTCACCACTCCTATTCAATATAGTACTGGAAGTTCTAGCCAGAGCAATCAGGCAAGAAAAAGAAATAAAGGGTATTCAAATAGGAAAGGAGGAAGTCAAATTGTCTCTATTTGCAGACGATATGATTGTATATCTAGAAGACCCCATCGTCTCAGCCCAAAATCTCCTGAAACTGATAAGCAACTTCAGCAAAGTCTCAGTATAGAAAATCAATGTGCAAAAATCACAAGCATTCCTATACACCAGTAACAGACTTAAAGACAGCCAAATCAAGAACCAACTGCCATTCACAATTGCTACAAAGAGAATAAAATACCTAGGAATACAACTAACAAGGAATGTAAAGGACCTCTTCAAGGAGAACTACAAACCACTGTTCAATGAAATAAGAGAGGACACAAACAGATGGAGAAATATTCCATGTTCATGGCTAGGAAGAATCAATATTGTCAAAATGGCCATACTGCCCAGAGTAATTTACAGATTCAACGCTATCCCTATCAAGCTACCAATGACCTTCTTTGAAGAACTGGAAAAAAACCACCTTAAACTTCATATGGAACCAAAAGAGAGCCCGCATAGCCAAGTCAATTCTAAGCAAAAAGAACAAAGCTGGAGGCATCACACTCCCGGACTTCAAACTATACTACAAAGCTACAGTAATCAAAACAGCATGGTACTGGTACCAAAACAGAGATATAGACCAATGGAACAGAACAGAGGCCTCCGACGCAACACAACACATCTACAACCACCCGATCTTTGACAAATCTGACAAAAACAAACAATGTGGAAGCGAGTCCCCTGTTTAATAAATGGTGTTGGGAAAACTGGCTAGCCATGTGCAGAAAGCAGAAGCTGGACCCCTTCCTGACACCTTACACTAAAATTAACTCCAGATGGATTAAAGACTTAAACATAAGACCTAACACCATAAAAACCCTAGAAGAAAATCTAGGCAAAACCATTCAGGACATAGGCGTAGGCAAGGACTTCATGACCAAAACACCAAAAGCAGTGGCAACAAAAGCCAAAATAGACAAATGGGACCTAATCAAACTCCACAGCTTCTGCACAGCAAAAGAAACAGTCATTAGAGTGAGTCGGCAACCAACAGAATGGGAAAAAATTTTTGCAGTCTATCCATCTGACAAAGGGCTGATAACCAGAATCTACAAAGAACTGAAACACATTTACAAGAAAAAAACAAACAAGCCCATTCAAAAGTGGGCGAAGGATATGAACAGACACTTTACAAAAGAAGACATACGTGAAGCCAACAAACATATGAAAAAATGCTCATCATCACTGGTCATTAGGGAAATGCAAATCAAAACTACATTGAGATACCATCTCACGCCAGTTAAAATGGCGATCATTAAAAAATCTGGAGACAACAGATGCTGGAGAGGATGTGGAGAAGTAGGAACGCTTTTACACTGTTGGTGGGAGTGTAAATTAGTTCAACCATTGTGGAAGACGGTGTGGTGATTCCTCAAGGACCTAGAAATAGATATTCCATTTGATCCAGCAATCCCATCACTGGGCATATATCCAAAAGACTATAAATCGTTCTACTATAAGGACACATGCACACGAATGTTCATTGCAGCACAGTTTACAATAGCAAAGACCTGGAACCAACCAAAATGCCCATCGATGATAGACTGGACAGGGAAAATGTGGCACATATACACCATGGAATATTATGCAGCCATCAAAAATGATGAGATCGTGTCCTTTGTAGGGACATGGATGAACCTGGAAACCATCATTCTCAGCAAACTGACACAAGAACAGAAAATCAAACACCGCATGTTCTCACTCATAGGTGGGTGTTGAACAATGCGAACTCATGGACACAGGGAGGGGAGTATCACACACTGGGGTCTGTCGGGGGGGGAAAAATGGGAGGGATAGTGGGGGGGTGGGGAGTTGGGGAGGGATAGCATGGGGAGAAATGCCAGATATAGGTGATGGGGGAGGAAGGCAGCAAATCACACTGCCATGTGTGTACCTATGCAACAATCTTCCATGTTCTTCACATGTACCCCCAAACCTAAAATGCAATAAAAAAATAAATAAATAAATAATAATAATACCCAAAGGTATACAAATTATTCTACCAATCTAAAGACTCATGCACATATATGTTTATCACAGTACTATTCACAATAGTAAAGACATAGAATCAACCTAAATACACATCAATGGTGGACTGGATATAGAAAATGTAGTACATATACACCATGGAATACTACACAACCCTAAAGAAGAATGAGACCATGTCCTTTGCAGCAACATGGATGGAGCAGGGGGTCATTATCCCAAGCAAATTAACCAGGAAAAGAAACCAATCACCATACGTTCTCACTTATAAGTGGGAGCTAAACATTGTGTATACATGGACACAAAGGAGAGAATAATAGATACTGTGGTATACTTGAGGTTGGAGGGTGAAAGGAGGATACTACTTATTGGGCAGTATTCTGACTACCTACTTGACAAAATTATCTGTATACCAAACCTCTATGACATACAATTTACCCATGTAACAAATGCACATGTACCCATTGAACCTCAGATAAAAGTTGGGAAAAAAGCCTCTAAAAACAGAACTAACATGTGACACAGAAATCTCACTAGTGGGTACATATCCAAATGAACGGAAAACAGAATATCCCAGAGACATCTGCACTCTTGTGTTTATTGCAGCACTATTTACAATAGTCAAGATTTGGAATCAATCTGAGTGTCCATCACTGGATTAATGTATAAAGAAAATGTTATACATATATATATATATATAGTGTGCATATATACATATATATAGTGTGTGTATATACATATATATTGCATATATGCGGTATATATACATATATATCGCACATATGCATACATATACATATCGCATGTATGTATACGTATACATACATATCACATATATGTATACGTATACATATATATCTACACACACACACACACACACACACACACACTATACAATACTATTCAGCCATAAGAAAGAATGGAATCCTGTCATTTGCAGCATCATGAATAAGCCTGACCTGGAGGACATTATGTTAAATGAAATAAGCCAGGAACAGAGAGATAAATACTGCATGCTCTCATTCATGTGTGGAAGCTAAAAAAGTTGATCTCAGGCCGGGCGCGGTGGCTCACGCCTGTAATCCCAGCACTTTGGGAGGCCGAGGCGGGCGGATCACAAGGTCAGGAGATCGAGACCACCCTGGCCAACATGGTGAAACCTCGTCTCTACTAAAAATACAAAAATTAGCTGGGCGTGGTGACGCGCGCCTGTAATCCCAGCTACTTAGGAGGCTGAGGCAGGAGAATTGCTTGAACCCGGGAGGTGGAGGTTGCAGTGAGCCGAGATGGCGCCACTGCACTTCTGTCTGGTGCCTGGCAACGGAGTGAGACTCGGTCTCAAAAAAAAAAAAAAAAAAAAAAAAAAAAAAAAAGTTGATCTCACAGAAGTAGAGAGTATTATAAGCAGTTACTAAAGGTTGGGAAGAGTGAGAGTGATAGGGAGAGGATGGACATAACGTTGGCTAAAGAATACAAAATTACAGCTAGATAGGAGGCATAAGTTCTGGTGTTCTATAGCACTTAACTATAGTCAGATTATAGTTAACAATATTTTATTATCTAGTTTCAAATAGCTACAGGAGAGAATTTTGAATATTCCTAATAAAAGAAATAAAGGTTTGAGGTGATGAATATGCTAATTATACAGATTTGAGCACTTTACAATATAGGCATTAAAACATCACTATGTACTCCATAAACATGTACAACTAATATGCAACAATTTTAAAAATTCTTGACCGTTTATATGAGCCACACCCAAGGAGACAAATTCGAGGCAAACAAAAGAAACTGGGAGAGGTGGTGACTGGAAAAGCGAAAGTATTTTGATCTTCCTGGTGATAGGCTTTAGGGAATAATGAGAATATTGCAGACGTGGTGTTCAATGGGATGGAAAATTGATAAAGAACTTCGGGTAGGGAAAGACGGGTCACTGTGACAGATGAAGAAGGCAGCTTTGACAATAATAGCTGGACAGATGAAAACGACTCAATCCTGAAAATGGAAAATCAAGTGAAAATGAAGTACTACCAGCCAAGCTAAAGATAATTGGGTCTATCTTACAGTAAGAAAAAAACAGAGGAAAATGAAAGAAAAGGAACTGAAAAGCAGAAAGCAGCAGTAATGTTTCCTCTGGGAACTGACAAAAAGAAATTGATCAAAAAATATTTATTAAATTAACTAATTAGTAATTTACTGAGTGACAATAAGTTTAGTTCAGCGAATATATAGTGCACACAATGTATCAGGATTTGAGTTTTGTGCTAGAGACAGGCAGTGAAAATGATATCAAAATTTTCTTATTTGCCAAATTAGAAAGATGATGACATTGCCAACTGCAAATAAATCTACATTTTAATGTTTATGCATTGAATTTTGATTTTACTGTGACTTAATGTCTTTGACACCTCAGAAAATATTTGTTATTGACTACTAAAAAGAAAATATTTTTAAGTACAATTTCAAACCTTTTGAGCTCGCTAACAAATTGAATGTTAAAGTCAATAGAATTTGCATTTGTGAAGATTCATATGCATACAAGTGACTTTTTAAAGAATGTTTCTATCTAAATCTCTGAAAAATGAGAAAAATGAGACATTAAACTGAGTCTTGCAGCTCACCTCCTCTGTCATTTATGACACTTGACTCTGTATCTTTCAAAATCAGAGTATAATGTCAGAAAGCATTTGGTTGATGTTTCAAGAAAATAATAAATGTTACTGTTACTCACATACGACTGTTAGTGCCAAATAATACAGCAAAGCTTTGTATATTCTCTACCCACAACTTCTGTGAACCAGGAAAAAAAAAAAATAGGAATGAAAGATTTGTTGTATTAGTTTCAGGCACTGTTTAGGCCTGTTTATAATAGTGATATTGTCTCCCTTGGAATATTTAGACTATTTTCAGGTTTAAAATGAGTTATTCAAAAGAAAGTAAATTCCTTGGAAACTGTTTGAACTGTTTGTAGAAAATAACTATTTCTAGTCTTTTAGTATTCAAAAATAAAAATTACTATCTCTAATATTCTATCTCCGACTGTTCTCTCTGAAATAACAGTCCTTTTAAATGGTACTTTATATTGGATCTTGTAAAAACTAAAAGGTCATATCTTTATTTACTATTTATTGGCCCCCACAGTCCTGGCACAGGCCTGGGCCAATACATAATAAAATTTTAAAAACCATCACATTGCATCCATTCTACCATGCACTTTTTCACACTTTGAAATCTCTGAATTCATGAATGAAAGTGTTTTTGCCTTGTTGATTATTCACTAAATACAGTCTGTCATACATTTGAGGAAATACAGTAAGACTGATAATATCTAGCAATAAATCCCCAACATATCTTGGAATGTGTGACCCAAAGAAGAATTTTAATATAGAGTATAAAAAAAGAATAAATTCTTACAAGGATTGTGAAGTTATTATACAGGATTGTTAGCCATATGATCAGTGGTGCAATCATTCCTCAGTGAGCTATGTGCTTGTCCAGTAATGTTTAAAATGGATCTTTTCACCTCTACTTGGATGCACACTGTAATTCCCAAGAGACAGGTATAACCGCTCAGGTAATTAAACAGTTTGTTTCATTTAATGTTTGAGGGGAAAAAAAAACAAATGCCTGACAGTGTGAAGGTAGAAACCTTAATTACTATTTCTAGAACCACTGCAAATCACTTGTGTGACCATTCTATCTTAATTATATAGCAGAATGAAATCGTACCACTGCCCAAGATAGAATGCTTGCTGTAAATCCTGCCAGTGAAGGAGATGAAATGCTTAAGTGAGAACCAGGTTAATGGATAAAACATTAAGGTAGGACTCCAGAAACTATTTCTGTTTAATATATCTTCATTATTTCCTCAAACAACCAACACTCCTTCAGCTGTAAAATGAAAATAATTGTGTTTTCAATCTCTGTGCAATAACATGCAAATAAAACAATCAAAATATATAGCAATTTTAGCTACTTGGAAGGAAAATATTATTCCAATACAAATAAAAGGGGAAAACTCAGTATGATAAGTAGGTCAGAATTACCATTTGCTAGGAGGACTAACAATTTGATCTGTGAATTTCTGAAGCTTTAAATTAACTCTAAGTGAATTTTTTGTCCATCAACAAATATTTTTCATTTTAAAGGATTAATTTTCTACAAACTTGGGGATTGTGGTTTTTACTACTCTCCTCCTAAAAATTCTGACATTCCCACCTAATGCATTTGATGAGCTGCTCACAGACCCATAAAGCAGGTGGCCACCAGATGCAGTGCACCTCTAGGAAATGTAATTGGTGCTTGGCAAATTTGTTTAGGCAGGTGGTCTATGAACACAGGTGGCCTACTAAGTAAGTTTCATTGTGTTTCCAATCTCAGAAGACACCTGCAAAAAACACAGGGAAAATATTCAATATGATTTTATTTCAGGGGAGGTGAAATAGGATTATTAGGTAAAGAATTTTAAAAATCACAAGAATAGATTGTTTGTGGAAGGTGCATTGGAATAGGGATTCAGAGACCCAGATGTGGGTCTTGACTCCGTGAGCCCAGGTGAGACACAATCTAGCAACGCATCTGGTCTTTATCGTTTCAGAAGAAGAGAAATCCCAGCAATTACTTTGTTCAACCCCTTCATTTTCAAGATGTAAAATCCAAGTCTGAGAGTGAATAACGGAATTTCTGACAGTCCCACAGCCTGTCAGGGACATAAACAATGTGGAAACTCACTCCAGAAATCTTGCCACTGTAACATACTACCCCTCTTCACTTGAAAAAGGAATTGACAACTTGAATTATTACTATAGACTGTTGGGTGATCTCTAGCACCCTTTCCAGCTCTAGAATTGCATGTTTCCACATTAAAGCACACTAAAGACTTGAGAAGTCTTAAACATTTCCATAGAAACAAGCAATGTTAAGCTATCAAGCTAAACTAACAAGCTAAAAAGCTGCATGTAAATCATAAATGGAAAGGAAGGCAGTATGTGTTCTCATATCTCAAACTCCATTGTCAAACGTTACCATTTATCCTAACGCATTTATATCCAAGATGATGTTTTTGTTTATTTACTATTTCCATTTGCAAAAACTACTCTATTTCAAACTTTCAGGCATCTGCAGTAAAATCCCATTAAGCTAAGTAATAAAACGCTATTATTAGAGTGACAAGAATCTTCACTACCTGAAGTTATAATGCTTGCTCCCCTACCAATGTGAATGTTGTGAGAATTAATGAGATATTTAGAAAGCATTTTATGCATACAGAGAAAAGAGCCTCATAAATGCAAAAGCGGAATAAAAGTAGTTTATCTCCTCTATCAATGGAGGAAAACCTGTCTAAACAGATGGACCTGCAGTAGTGCTGAAATTGAGAAAACACTACGTATGTTAGAAGAGGCTTAAGATAAAAGACTTCTTGAGGGAAAAAAACTACCTCTGAAGCTACAGGAATTTTAATCTGCAAGCATCTGTTTGGTGCAACCAACTGTCCTAGCTTCCCAGAGACTGCGCTGTTCCTTGGGATGTGGGATTTGCAGTGCTAAAACTAGGACAATTCCCAGGAAGGCAGGACAGTTGGTCATCTATTTGTAGGAGTTGTCTCTTAAATAGTTTCTATTTTTTAATATTGCACTGGCAACCTCACTTTCTAATATTCCAACTCAAGCTTTGAATTTCTTAATGCACCAAAGTGATGGCACATTTTAGGGAAATGTATAAGACAAACCATTTAAAACATAAGAATAAGTTTAATTCTTGTTTCCCAAGACCAGCACTTTGGAGATATCAGGTGAACAAGAGAAACTGCAATAACATTTCAGTCCAAATTCCGCCATCAGATTTAACCACTGATACCTCAACCTCCCAGCCCACCTCTGGTCTGCCTAGTATAAGATGCTCATATCAATCTACAGCAGGGATCCCCCAATCCCACAGCCATGGACAAGTACTGGTCTGTAACCTTTTAGGAACTGGGCCATGTATCAGGAGGTGAGCTATAGGCTAGTGAGAATAGCTTCATCTGTGTTTACAGCCACTCCCCATCACTCACCTTACCACCCAAGCTCTGCGTCTTGTCAGATCAGTGGTGACATTAGATTCTCATGGGAGCATGAACCCTGCATAAACTGTACATGTGAGGGATCTGAGTAGTACATTCCTTATGAGAATCTAATGCCTGATGATTTGTCACTGTCTCCCATCACCCCCAGATGGGACCATCTAGTTGCAGGAAAACAAACTCAGGGCTCCCACTGATTCTACATTATGATGAGTTGTATAATTATTTCATTTTACTATATTTTACAGTGTAATATTAATAAAAATAAAGTGCACAATAAATGCAATGTGCTTGAATCATCCTCAAAACATCCCTCCCTGCTTCAGTCCATGGAAAAATTTGTTGAAGGAAGCAGCAAAGGAGAAAGGACTTACAGAGTGCCTACATAAATTGGTTATGGGTAATGTATAAACTGGGAGCAACAAACTGCAGCAAACCGCAGGAGGCCTCTGGGAAGGCAAACTTCTCCATGCCTCGTTCCAGTGCAGGGAGACCTGGGCTCTGTTACCATAAACATTGTGCTCAAGGATATAAAACCCTTTCATAGCACTAAGACATAACCAGACTTGTAGGCTCCTTGTAAGGCCCACCAGCTGCACATAGATAATAAGCTAAAGATAACCACATGTTCTTGTTTTGTGAAACTCCCAAACCACTGCTGTCATCAATCTTTAGAATGACATAGCAGTTCCAGCTCACTGATTCATCCCACCATCACATCACCCTCACCCCACCATCACTCCACCACCTACCCTATAGATCAAAGTCATTGTAACCAATAAATACTGTGGATGATCAGAGCTCAGGGCTTTCACTGCCTCCACTGCAAGTGATGGCCCCCAGTCCCACTTTCTACATTCTTAGTCTGTCTTTTTCTCATTCCTTTGTCACCACTGAACTCGGGTTACCCACGGGTGGTATGTGGGGGCTGTTTCCCTACAAAAATTGTCTTCCACCAAGCCTTTCCCTGGTGCCAAACAGTATACTATCCCATAATAGTGCTGCTGTGATTTACCACTGCTCCTCTGCTCTCAAGGTCTGACAACAGAGGAACTTTCCAAGGGAGCATAGCTCTTCAAGGTCACCATAAATTGCCCAGTTTTGAGGGAGCTCCCTTGTTCTCTCTGAGATGTGTCTGGATAGACACATTTCCAGAATGTGTGCTATTTGTTGAGCCCTGTTCTCAACACTTTGGAAATGTCAAGGTGATTTTTCTTCTGTCAGGGACCTCTTTTTGATCTTCTTTTCTTCCTTTCACTTCACTTAATTCTCTCCTTTTCTTTCCATAAAACCTTGATGTTTAAATAACTTTGCAAAGACATATGACATGTAAAAAGGAAATAAAATATCTTGCTAAATATCTTATTTTAAAACACAAAATATTCCTGCTATTGGGAAGTTTCTAATCCTGAGAGAACTAAGAAGATGGCTTGGGAAAGAAACAGGATAACATAAGGGCTTCACAAAAGAAAATGTCATAGAACTTAAAGTATAACTCTATTGTGGTAACCCATGTTAGCATTTATTTTTCTCTTTTTTTCAATATAGCATAACATCAAAGGATGAAATGGCCCAGAATATTCTTACCCTCTAGCAGATGTTTGGACCACAATGAAACTAAATAGTAGAAATAATATGTATTCATCCCTTATCTTTTAGATAACACTTTTCCTACTACAACACTGCAAAATAAATACACTTTTTAATTTGTCCACATTTGTCAGATCAATTTGAGAAACCACACCTTATTAGAAAGAGTGGAAATTAGCTTCAAAGCTGTACTCCATAGTACCAATGCTCTGTACCAATTGATCGTACACAGAAAAAAATAAATAAAAGGGATTCACCCAGCTACCTAATCCTCATTTTAGCATACTTATTGTCTAAATAGAGTTAGGGCTGCTTTCCTCTCTCTAGTCTCTCATTGATTCGTGCTTATTTGACTCTGTTGCTATTTTTTATTGAAATGTTGCTATTTTTCATTGAAATTTCAAGGCATTTTCAGAAAGTGCCTTGAAAAACAGGCACTAACTGAAACCATCAAGTCAGGTCCCCCAAATTTTCATGGGTTTTCTCAGCCCTCTGCACCTGGATAATTTTGCACTCCTCATGATTATTTGATCATATGAAAACTGTCCTTAACATATTCTTGCAGATTATAACTGCAACATGAGATAAAAAGTATAGCTATATACATAAAAGCAATAATCTTTTTGAAAACTGAAATAGTAACTCCATATTTTAGCTATAAACATAAGAAAGAACATGCAGAATATTATTTTTGACATGTGAATAAATATTGAAATATACATTTGTAGTGTGAGAATTTATTTAAAAATAACAATGCTTCAATTTTAGACATCAAAGATATCAAAGACAATTTAAGTTTAGCCATGTTTGTTTGTAATTCTGTGTCCATAAAAGCTTGAAGCTAAGAATGAATATTTTTTGAGCACCTACTCTTTTCAAGGGAACTACAGCATAAGAAGTCATGCTTGAAAAGCTTACAGCCTAGTAGAAACATAACACAAGGATATGAGCTTCTAGAAGAGTTCTGATCCATGCAAGAATAAACCACAGTGGGAAACATGAGAAAGGAATTACAAGAGCTCAAAAAGAGAATGGATTTCATCTAGAGAGAAAAAGGACAGGAAATTCTGAAGGAGAATCATTTGACATAGACTTCAGAGAATGAATAAAATTTGTGTAAGTAAAAGGCCACTTTTTTCTTTATTATTATTGTCAATAATAATACGACATCTTGCTATTCATTTTTAATGGTAAATATGACAAATCAAAGAACATGATCACTTAGATACCTTTATCTACTTAACATATGTTCATCAATTTGGTAATGTTGCTGGTTTAGACTCTCTGGTCAGATTCTGGCTCTTTTTCACTTAATAGCTATGCAGCCATGGGCATGTTACTTATGGTTTTTGTGTTTCAGTTCCTTTAGTTGTAAAATAAGTATAATTTCTATTTCTGTTTCATAGGATTTTTATGAAGATTGAGATAAAACATGTCAAGAGCTCAAGGACAGCCTGAAACATGGTAAGCAATTTATAAATATTGGTCATTCTGAACTCTGGCAGGAAGAGCAGCATGAGAAAAAAAAATCACAGATGTGTTAACTTTAAAATGCACTTAAATTCATAGGCTACTTTCAGTATTGGACATGAAAATCATAGAGAAATTACTAAGGATTATCAACCTGGAAATATGCTGTAAGTCATAATGTAAAAGACCATAGACGCCAAAATATGGAGCTCGTTTTCAAGGAATTGAAGTGACAAACCACAAATGTAAGCTGTTGGATAAAATGAAGAGGAAAATCCATGTACTTATTGTAGGTGACTAAATAAGAAAGTTATTATGGCCAGTTAGAACAAGAGAGGACCAGTGAAGCTACAGCGAAGGCTTGCATCTATGTCATTTTGCAACTAACTAAAAATAGAGGCCAAGAAGCTGGAAGATTTAGAAGGGACTTGAAGTTTTACTATGAGAATCAAGACACTTTAAGTAATAACACAAACATATTGGGGAGGGGATATTGAAATTTGTAAGGGAAGAGAGAAGAGGCAGAATGTGTTCCAAAATTACAATTCACATTCTACAATACACCTTTGGCCTATTTACTCATCCAAAACATTCAAGAAAAGAGAAGCTGGTGTAATCTAACAGAGCCATCTCTGCACACATAGATTGTACAAAATATTGTTAAGCATAGAAAAAATAAAATATAAAACTAAAATTTCCACTTTTAAGAAGCATAAGATGGCCAGATGCAGTAGCTCATGCCTGTAATCCCAGCACTTTGGGAGGCTGAGGCGGGTGGATCACGAGGTCAGAAGTTCAAGACCATCGTGGCCAATTTGGTGAAACCCCATCTCTACTAAAAATACAAAAATTAGCCCAGCATGGTGGCATGGGCCTGTAATCCCAGCTACTCAGGAGGCCAAGACAAGAGAATTGCTTGAACCTGGGAGGCAGAGGTTGCAGTGAGCGGAGATTGCACCACTGCACTCCAACCTGGACGAAGAGAGAGATTCTGTCTCAAAAAAAAAAAAAAAAAAAAAAAAAAGTATAAGATATAGTACTAAATACTTCTATTATGGTTTTATTTAATGGAATTTGATTATATGTAGCTATGAAAATAAAATTAAGCTTACCTAGGTATTATAATATGAAATTTCACCACTATTCTTGTTCTTATCAATGTCAGAGAATTCCAAGACAATCAGGAATTTTGTACGTATATATGGTTTTCAATCACTCTTAGAGGAGAAATTACAGAAACTAAATATTTTACTTATTTCAAATACTGTAATGCAAATCCTTCCCCCCTTGATAGCTGGGGATATGCTCTTGAGGTTTTCATTCTCATAGCTAGTGAGATGTTCTGTTCTGGACACATCAAGTTTCCTCTTTTTCCCTTTACTCTAGGCTTTTCAAAATAGGTATATCAACCAGACTTCTTTATTGGAAGATGCACAAACAATTTTAGTTTAAGAATCATGTTAAGGATACAAAGTATGTGACAGAATTGAATAGTCAGTAAACTGGTTTAGGAAATGGGTGGAAACAAAGGTGGTGATGGGAGGGTGGTAACTAGGCAGCAGAAAGTACATCCCCAGTTCTTATCAAAAGAGTCAGTCTAGGATCCTGCATCAGACACCACCACTGAACTCCTCTACTGCTCTGCATACAGCACCATGATCCTAAGTTCTTTTTTTTTTTCTTTCAATAGGTTTTGGGAGAAAAGGTGGTGTTTGATTACATGAATAAGTTCTTTAGTGGTTATTTCTGAGATTTTGGTGCAGCCATTACCCAGGAAAAGTATGCTGTACCCACAATGTAGTCTTTTATCCTGCCCTTTCCTCTAAGCCCCCAAAGTTCATTGTATCTTCCTTATACCTTTGTGTCCTCATAGCTTAGCTCCCAATTATGAGTAAGATCATACAATGGTTGTTTTTCCATTCTTGAGTTAGAGTTACTTAGAATAATGGTCTTCAATACCATCCAAGTTGTTGCAAATGCCATTATTTCATTCCTTTTTATGGCTGAATAGTATTTCATGGTACATACATACGACATTTTCTTTATCCACTTGTTGACTGATGGACATTTGGGCTGGTTCCATATTTTTGCAATTGCAAATTGTGCTGCTATAAACACGTGTGTGTGAGTATCTTTTTCATATAATGACTTCTTTACTTTGGGTAGATACCCAGGAGTAGGATTGCTGGATCAAATGGCACATCTACTTTTAGTTCATTAAGGAATCTCCACACTGTTTCCCACAGTAGTTATAATAGTTTACATTTCCATCAAGTGTCAAAGTGTTCCCTTTTCACCACATACATGCCAACATCTATTATCTTTTTTTATTTTTCTATTATGGCCATTCATGCAGAAGTGAGATGGTATCCTATTGTGGTTTTGATTTGCATTTCTCTGATAATTAGTGACATTGAGCATTTTTCCATATGCTTGCTAACCATTTGTGTATCTTCTTTTGAGAACTGTCTATTCATGTCCTTAGTACACTTCTTGATGGGATTTTTAGGGTTTTTTTGTTAATTTGTTTGAGTTCTTTGTAGATTCTGGATATTAGTCCTTTCTCAATGTATAGATTTTAAAGATTTTCTCTAACTTTGTAGGTTGTCTGCTAACTCTGCTGATTATTTCTTTAGCTATACAGATGCTTTTTAGCTTAATTAGTTCCCATATATTTACCTTGTTGGTGCATTTGCTCTGAGGTTCTTGGTCATGAAGTCTTTGCCCAAGCTAATGTCTAGAAGGGATTTTCTGATACTATCTCTTGAATTTTTATGGTTTCAAGTCTTAGATTTATGTATTTGATCCATCTTGAGTTGATTTTGTATATGGTGAGAAATGAGTATCCAGTTTCATTCTTCTACATGTGGCTTGCCAATTATCCCAGCACCATTTGTTGAATAGGTTGTCCTTTCCCCACTTGATGTTTTGGTTGCTTTGTAGAAGGTCAGTTGGGCATAAGTATTTGGCTTTTTTCTGGTTTGTCTACTCTGTTCCCTTGGTCTATGTGCCTATTTTCATACCAGTACCATGTTGTTTTGGTGACTATGGCCTTATACTATAGTTTGAAGTTGGGTAATGAGATGCCTCTAGATTTGTTCTTTTTGCTTAGGCTTGCTTTGGCTACATGGGCCCTTTTTTGGTTCCATATGAATTTTAGGATAGTTTTTTTCTAGTTCTGTGAAGAATGATGGTGGTATTTTGATGGGAATTGCATTAAATTTGTAGATTGCTTTTGGCATTACAGTCATTTTCACACTATTGATTCTACCCATCCATGAACATGGGGTATGTTTCCATTTTTTGTGTCATCTATGATTTCTTTCAGCAGTGTTTTGTTGTTTTGTGGTTTTCCTTGCAGAGGTCTTTCAACACCTTGGTTAGGTATAAAGACAGCATGGCACAGGCAGATGAGCATTACCTCTCTCACCTTAGCTGCTGGCAGCAAAAAATAAGTTTGCATCCTTTTTGACCAATATCTTTCATGAGTGTGTTTCTAATCTCTATGCTAATCTCTATGCTAAAATGTTAGTCCTAGGACTTTCCTTTAATATCTAGGTGAGCATCCACTTCTATCCTAGTTTAAGAAAAACTAGGATAGAAGTGGATGGAAACACAATCTGGAGACAAGTAGGGACATAATACATACTAGATTCTAAAACCCTTGAACACAATGACCTGGTTTGTGTGCCTTGCCTGGCACTTAGTAGATATTTCATAAGGACTATTATTACATGTTTGCATGTATGTAGACATAAATGGATAGATGTATAGAGGTAAATATTGGCATACAATTTTAATCAACCACACAGCCAATTCAGTAATTTCAAATAGAAAATCTTAGCATGTCTTAATTAAATGACAATACCCTGCTTGTAGTATACATAAAGTATCACAAGTTAGTATGGACTAATATAACCAAAATAATTATTTTGATTGAGCAAAGAAGAATCACTGAAGTGTTAGTTACTCTAAAATTAATTCTGTTCTAAAGTCAAGGTGGTTTACATAACTACCCACGATTACTGAAAAGAAATATATGACATCCATTTCCAGGCAGCTGCAACAGGCATTTTTTCAAAGTGGGCATGGAGAGAACTTTAACTCATTTGGTTGTGGTGTTGCAAGTATCTCACAATTGCTGCAAAGAGAATAAAATACCTAGGAATACAAATAACAAAGGATGTAAAGGACCTCTTCAAGGAGAACTACAAACCACTGCTCAATGAAATAAGAGAGGACACAAACAGATGGAGAAACATTCCATGCTCATGGTTAGGAAGAATCAATATCGTGAAAATGGCCATACTGCCCAAAGTAATTTATAGATTCAACGCTATCCCCATCAAGCTACCAATGACTTTCTCCACAGAACTGGAAAAAAAACACCTTAAACTTCATATGGAACCAAAGAGAGCCCACATAGCCAAGACAATCCTAAGCAAAAAGAACAAAGCCGGAGGCATCATACTACCTGATTTCAAACTATACTACAAGGCTATAGTAATCAAAACAGCATGATACTGGTACCAAAACAGAGACATAGACCAATGGAAAGAACAGAGGCCTTAGAAGCAACACCACACATTTACAACCATCTGATCTTTGACAAACCTGACAAAAACAAGCAATGGGGAAAGGATTCCCTGTTTAATAAATGGTGTTGGGAAAACTGGCTAGCAGTGTGCAGAAAGCAGAAACTGGACCCCTTCCTGACACCTTACACTAAAATTAACTCCAGATGGATTAAAGACTTAAACATAACACCTAACACCATAAAAACCCTAGAAGAAAACCTAGGCAAAACCATTCAGGACATAGGCATAGGCAAGGACTTCATGAATAAAACACCAAAAGCATTGGCAACAAAAGCCAAAATAGACAAATTGGACCTAATTAAACTCCAGAGCTTCTGCACAGCAAAAGAAACAATCATTAGAGTGAACCAGCAACCAACAGAATGGGAAAAAAATTTTGCAATCTACCCATTTGACAAACGTCTAATATTCAGAATCTACAAAGAACTAAAACAGATTTACAAGAAAAAACAAACAAACCCATTCAAAAGTGGATGAAGGATATGAACAGACACTTTTCAAAAGAAGACATATATGAGGCCAATAAACCTATGAAAAAAAGCTCATCATCACTGATTATTAGAGAAATGCAAATCAAAATCACATTGCGATACCACCTCATGCCAGTTAGAATGGCAGTCATTAAAAAGTCTGGAGACAATAGATGCTGGAGAGGATGTGGAGAAATAGGAACACTTTTACACTGTTGGTGGGAGTGTAAACTAGTTCAACCATTGTGGAAGACAGTGTGGTGTTTTTTCAAGGACCTAGGAATGGAAATTCCTTTTGACCCAGCAATCCCATTACTGGATATATACCCAAAGGATTATAAATCATTCTATTATAAAGACACATGCACATGTATGTTCATAGTGGCACTGTTTACAATAGCAAAGACCTGAAACCAACCCAAATGCCCACTGACGATAGACTGGACAAGGAAAATATGGCACATATACACCATGGAATACTATGCAGCCATAAAAAAATCAATGAGTTTGTGTACTTTTAGGGACATGGATAAATCTGGAAACCATTCTCAGCGAACTGACACGAGAACAGAAAAACAAACATCGCATGTTGTCACTCATAGGACGGTGTTGAACAATGACAACACATGGACACAGGGAGGGGAGCATCACACACTGGGGTCTGTTGGGGGGGGGGGGGGGGGCCAAGGGAGGGACAGCAGGGGGAGGTGGGGAAGTCAGGGAGGGATAACATTGGGAGAAATGCCAGATGTAGGTGACGGGGGATGGAGGCAGCAAATCATATTGCCATGTGTGTACCTATGCAACAATACTGCACAATCTGCACATGTACTCCAGAACCTAAAGTACAATTAAAAAAAAATAAAAAAGTAAATAATAGCCTTAGTACAACTAATGAAATTACAACATTTTCCAGTCAAACTTTATGCAGCACTTACTATAACAACACCTAATAATTTTAAGAAAAAAAATTAGGAAATTATAATCTTTAAACTGTGTAAACACTGTTTTACATAAAATTAAGTTGGTTTATTTACAATAGGATATTTTAATAGTGCTTAAGATGGTTTAATGAATTATAGATATCCTAAAGTAAGACAAACTATCTCATTGTTCCCAAATGTAACAGAAGTATTCTGATGTTTTATTGAATAAAGTTTGAGAAATGATTCTCTGTACTTTGAAGATAAAAGTTTGGGGAAATACAGAGATTCAGAACTCTGTGTAATTACCAGGTAAACCTTAAAAAAATAAATTTTATATTTCAAAATGAACCATATTGGGATAAATGAATATTTGGAAGAGAAGTGCTGCAGAATGAGATGATAAAAGCAGAGTCTCCACATTACCCATACGGAATGAGAACAGAGACACTTCTCTTACAAAGGTCTTTAGGAAAATGAAATTAAAATAAGGCCAGAAACTCACCATACAAAGATCTACATAAGAAATGTAGATTTATTTCATTGTGTTGGTACATGTATTTTTCTATTTAATAAACAGAAAGTGGATGTTTCTATAGTATGTGTTCAGTCATTTAAAAAAATTTATTGAGTTAGATCCTCTGGTTTTGCCTAAGTGACTTGGCCACAAATGGGTGCATCAACTAGTTTTAAAATGACCATAAAATTTTATGTCTAGGAGTGTACAAACCAGATAACATCACCAACTATGGAAGGATTCCTAGAAGAATCCTTTTCTGTTTGAGTGAATCACATGGCACAGTATGATTTAAATGAAAATAAAAATCATCCAAGTGAATTTTGAGTAATTATAGTGAAAAAAAACAGAATATCAGATAGAAATTTTACTTCTTAACAATAGAGAGGATGTTTTTAAACTTATGTAAATATTATTGCTAACAAGAAAAAAATGGTGAAATATGAAAATGTCATTTTTTATATTATTTTAACACAAAACAAGTGTTTATTAGGTTTGTATTTGAATATATATATATTTTCCTTTAATTTTTTTTATTGCAATAGCTTAGGGGCCCAAGTGTTTTAGAGGCTGGGCACCATATCCCAACACTTTGGGAGGCATAGGCAGAAGGATCAGTTGAGCTCAGGAGTTCAAGACCAGCCTGGGCAATATAGCGAGACCCCCATCTGTACAAAAAAATTAAAAAATTAGGTGAGCATGGTGGCCTCTGCCTGTAGCTCCAGCTACTTGGGAGGCAAAGGTGGGAGGATTCCTTGAGCCTAGGAGGTTGAGGCTGCAGTGAGCCGTTGTGGCATCACTGCATGTCACCCTGGGCAACAGAGTGAGAACCTGTCTCAAAAAATAATAATAGTAAGTGGTTTCTTATTACATGGATGAATTGTATAGTAGTGAAGTCTGGGTTTTTTATGTACCTGTCAATCACATAGTGTACATTGTACCCAATAGGTAGTATTTCATCCTTCACTGCCTTACCATTCTCCTCCTTTCTGAGTTTCCAATGTCCATTTTGGCACTCTGTATGCCTCTGCATATCCACAGCTTAGCTTCCACTTATGAGTGAGAACATGTGGTATTTGTTTTTTTATTCCTGAATTACTTCACTTAGGATAATGGCCTCAGTTCCACCCAACTTGTAGAAAAAAAAAACATTATTTCATTCTTTTATATGGTTAAGTAGTGTTTTATATATATGTATACACACGTATATATACACATATATAATACACATACACAAATGTACCACATTTTCTTTATTCACTCATCAGTTGACAGGCATTTAGGTTGATTCCATATCTTAGCAATTGTGAATTGTGCTGTGATAAATATGCATATGTAGGTGTCTTTTTGATATAATGAGTTATTTTCCTTTGTCTATATACCCAGTAGTGGGATTACTGGATCAAATGGTAGAACTACTTTTAGTTCTTTAAGAAATCTGCATACTGCTTTTCAATACTTTATCTCTTTTGTGTGATAATAATTCCTGAAAAAAAGCAAGCGTATGTTTGGTTTAACTGTTATGTAGCATACAAAATGTATTTTGATCAAGAATGTTCATTTAATAGATACTTTAAAATTATAAACTTCGCTTCACCAAAAAAAACCCAGCTCATTTTTGTTTATTTTCTGTATAGTTCTTCTGCCATGGTTAGAAAAAAAAAAAGAAAATTAGTGTAGCAATGAAGTTGAATAGCAGCAATATAAAAGAATTTAATAGAGAAAATAAAGTTTAAAATACCATAAAGAACTTGGCTTTAACTAGAATAAGTAAATGAGGAAAATATGATATAAAGAATTCTTTCATCAGTATTTATTTTTAAAGTTCAACCAATGACTGAACTCACAGGGCTTTTATCTGTGGAAAAGCATGACTGCAAATATACTCATTTATATAACCACAGAGGATGAAAAATATGAAAGGAAAATTAAATTTTCAATGAGGCAATTGCCAACAAGTTTCCCATTCAAAATACACTAAACTAGCAGATGCACAAAATATTTTTTATTTCAATTTTGACCTTCAGGAGTCAAACTATTTGTTGATAAGACAGCACATAGGAAATTGAACAATACCGGTAGTAATCACTATACATCAAACTTTATGAATATGAAATGCCAGATTATTGATTTTGCTGACCATATAATCAATATTTTATTTGCTTTTGAAAAATTCATAATACATTTTTAGACAGACAATAAAATATTAGACTGACTCATTTTAATTAAGGCATAAATTTGACATCTTTAGAAAGAAAATCACATTAGAATTCGTATTCTATTAAAATGTCTTGTTTTTGTGCCTCTGAGAATCCTAGAAACCTAAGGTGTTAGTCCAAGTTTACGTAAATTCTATAATATAACATCTATAATTCTTAATTTTATGCAACACTTTACTGACAGAACATTTAAAACATTATTTAACAAACATATTATCAACATAATTGTCTAAGTGCCAGTTCTTTGATTTTTCATAGTTGCTACTCATTTTATATTTACCACAACCCTGTAAGAAAGATACTACAATTACTCCTAATTTATAGATAAAGAAAATTAGACACAGAGGGTTTAGGTAACTTTCTCGCAGACAAACAGCTAGCAGGTAGCAATCTTGAGAACTAACCCAGGCAATTTGGTTCCAGGCTGTTTTTAATCACTATGCTTTGTTGCTTTACAATGCTAAGAGTAAATTTATAATCCACTTACGATGTTAGGGTTTTGTAGTCTGAAGTATTTGATAAAATACTGTATGTGATTTGGAAACTTGGATTCATATCAATAAATTCTCAATTTGGGGAAGTCTAAACCACATAAATGTTGAACAAATGTAATCAAGTTGATATCACCATAGGAATCATTTTCCTATCTATAAATGGAGATGTTAAAAAATGTAATCTATACAGATCAGGTTATGTTAATGAGATAACATATCATTGAAAATATCATTTTCAAATTAATCTATGAATTGGCTAATATTAACATCAAATATATTGTTCAAATTTGGGTAATTAAAATGAAATGTGAGTGGACTGATTCCTATGAAAATAGGTCTTTTTCATTTCATCAGCTTTTATTCCTCTTCAGACAGTCATTGGCATCTGGATGGAATTTGTAACAGTCCCTGTTAGTAAATGACCTCTCCCTTCATCACTCCATGATGCTTCTGTCCTACATTGCCCTCCAGTGGGCAGCTGCAGAAATGTAAGCTAGCCTAAGAGAGGTAAAATTAATCTATGTATTATGTATTTTTAATCTATGTTAATGTATATTTAATCTATGTATATGTATTATCAAGCCAGAGATATCTGAAATGGAACCGTTCAGGTCATAACTAAGGAGGATGGAGAAGACCAGCTTTAAATCAGAAAACAAAATCTTGGAGTAAGCCAAATCAGTAAGGTTAAAAAAATAATAAAATAGAAGAGTAGATGTAAAGCCAGAGACCCCGAAGCACATTTTGTAAAAATAGGAAGTACATGAACACTATGGGAAATCTAAGAACTTATCTTCATAATGTTTCTTTTGAATATGTCAGCGAGTGTGCAGAGACAACATTATGAGTTGCTTACCAATCTATAAATGGATCCTCCTACCAACCAGGAGTGAGACTAGGGTTCCTTGAAGATTTTCCTGTGTGAATTTGCCTTCCTGTGAGACATGCGTGGGAACTTAGGCGTGGAGTAGTACTTACTGAGCACAGGTGTTTCCAGGCTGTGTTGACCTACACCTTCAAAGATTGCAAAATGCCCTAACTGGCTTGACAGCTCAAAAAATGGGAACAGAGTTGAACAAATAATCTGGTTCTTCTTTCCCAGTAATCCCAACAGGTTAGAAGATATAGGCACGGATTAAAATACCACAAGTTATGGTCAGGATAGACCATAGAATGCATGGTAAATATACATGGGTTTAAGTAAGAAAGGAAAAGAGCTAGAAAAAGGTTAAACAGAGAGCAGAGGGGTACTATATGTTAAGTAGTAATACAATGTTTATGTTAAAATTCATAAACTGAAAGATACACACATTTTGGTGGAGATAACACAGAGAACATAAAATTTACATTGTTTTAGCAATATATTATGAATGGTTCAATAAGATGTCAAAAATATAAGATTTGTGTCTTAAAAATTATTTCTGGAATACTAACAATATGATAATGGTAAGATACTTCTTCACTTGAAATCTGCCTCTTTTAAGTCTCTTGCCATCTGGATTTCCAATTTCTGCCTGTCTTTGAGTCAAAGTTTTTCTCATGCTAACTCTTATCATTAGAGTTACCAATTCTGCTGCTTAAGCTGGACACCCCTTCAAATCCTAGCCTAAATTTCTTAATTTTATCTGTTGATTCATTTGTTCAAATACATTTATGAAATGTTGATTTTCATAGGTACTATGAGTGGTGCTGGAGATTTATGTCTTCTCTATTCATATTTCCACTGTCTTAATTCATTACCTCATAATTTTTCAGCTAAATCTTAGCAGTAGCAGCTGTGTTCTGCCAGATTCTAATTATGGTCTTTTCAATCTTGTCTCTTTATTATTCCTGAAATGATCTTTTTAATACACAAACCTGATTATGCCAAATATTCAAACTCTGTAGCATGACACAGAAAACCCATTGTGATATATTCTCTGCTTACTGTTGCAGTCTCATCTGTTGCTGCTCCTCAATTACCTCCACCTTCTTCTCCTGAGCTACCTCCATCCCAAGAACATGAACTTCTCTTTCTCAACACTGAGCTTCAGCTCCCCCTGTCTTCTTTCATTTTTGCATCCCGATACATCATCCTTTGTTTTTAGGATTCATTTCTGCTGGTACTCCTCTAGGAAACCTCTAACCAAACACTCCCAAATAGGCTGGTTTAGAAACTCCTTCAATTGGTTTTAATAAACACCTGTGCACACCTTTATCCTAAAGGTTTTTACACAGATAATTACTATCTGTTTATCTGTTGCATCCCACTTTTTGTAGCAGAGAATGTATCTTGTTTGTGCTTGTCATATATATGTAAAGAATTTCTAGAAGAATATTTCATTTAGATAAATATTAAACATCTGAAAAAGTTGACAGGCTGAAAATTATATCTGAAAAAAATGTTAAGTAACAGACACAGCTGCTTCTCTGGGCATAACATGAATGTGACAGCAAGTTCCAGTTGAAAAAGAAGTAATTACAGGAAATTTCAGTCAGAGACACCTTGTTTTCTTGTAGTTAATGACAGCAAAGTGACTAATGTGGGCAAAAGTCAGCATTTTGAAGTAGAAAGACAAAAACCATCTAGGAAAGTCTCCACAATGAAGTCCTGACTGAAAATCATGAGTAACTGCATCTAATAAAATAAGAGGAATGTGCCTAAAGAAATACATAGGGCTGAACAGAAAGCTCTATGGAAAAGTCATATATAAAAAAGACAAGTTGGTGTTGAACAATGCGAACACATGGACACAGGGAGGGGAGTATCACACACTGGGGTCTGTCGGGGGGAAAAGGGGGAGGGATAGTGGGGGGTGGGGAGTTGGGGAGGGATAGCATGGGGGAGAAAAGCCAGATATAGGTGATGGGGAGGAAGGCAGCAAGCCACACTGCCATGTGTGTACCTATGCAACAATCTTCCATGTTCTTCACATGTACCCCCAAACCTAAAATGCAATAAAAAAAAAAAGTGGAAAAAAGAGCATTACAATATGAATATTTTAAAATACTTCAACATAGACTGTGTGTGTGTGTGTGTGTGTGTGTGTGTGTGTGTGTTTCTATAGCCGTAATTCATACTTAAGGGACATTTAATAAACATAACTGGAAATACATACTCCAAGGGTATGTATTTCTCTAGAAATAGCTTTAACAAGTACTTTAACATTTTGATAATAAAAGTTTTATTGGTAAAAATGTGTCTTTCAAAATTTGCTGATTGACCAGTAAAAAGAAATGAAATGGTTCTACAAAAAGAAGTGGTTGGAACTTTCCTTCTGTTGAATAAATAATGTATAAAAGTCTGGTAAGTGTATACACATATATGCTTTCCAATTTAGTTATTTCATTTAATCAGCTATTTATATTGCCATGGCCTCATAGATATTGTATAATTTGGGTTGTTATATTGCTGTATTATTATTTTGTTGCCCAAATTGCTCCGACTTTGGCCACTGGAAACTCTTTCAATTGTCACCTGCATGTCCTTGACATACTCCATTATTTTGTTTTATGAGCACTTCCTTTTTTATGGCTCTAAAAATGCTCCATGCACACCTTGTATATTTCATGCCCCAGTACTAGAATTAGTCATTTCTCCAAGAACACTGGTTCCTTTTAATGAAGAATAACATTAAAAACCAAGATGTGATTATTAACTGTTCTCATTGCTATTAAATTGCCATTGCTTCCAGATTTTATAAGCAGACAGAACCAGGAAATAAATGTATATAATCTGTGTAAATAGACATTTCTATAATTATCTATGTATGTATCATCATTATCTATATTAGGTTAAAACATTAGCTCATATGGATGTCGCTAATGCTAGTTCAGTACCACATGGGTCATTCTACCCTTCCCCTACTGCTAATCTGAAATTTCCCACTCCAACAGTGAGAAACATAGTTTCCCTTATTTACATTTATTTTAGCCTTGATTTTTAAGTGCACCGATATCCATATACTGATTCAGAAGATTGTTTGCTATCTAAGTGTGCACAGTCAAATCCTATTGCTAAAAAATTGTTACATTTCATGACACATGCTATTGAAGCACCAAAGGGACAGAGCATCAGAAGTCATCCAGATCACAAAAGTTATATAATTATTCACGTTCACCTGCCAGTTAGCAGTAGAACATGCGCCAGAGTTTCATCAGGATGACAACAGTAGCCTTCCCTAACTGTAATTTTGGAAACTAGTCATATTTACCCAAAAAGAGTCTAAGAGTTGTGCATGTCCAAATTGTCTATGGCAGTTTTCAGTATAATGTACAATCAAGAAGAAACTTAAGATTCTGTCTGGATTTGTAAGTCTATCACTAGTACCAAAAGTGATTTCTGAATAAATTTAGATTTATTTTTAATAATAAGGTCACATAAAGGATTTTCTTTTTAGTTTACTTTCAGCATGGAAGAAGACTGGACTTATCCATATATTTTTTCATTCCAAAGCATCAACCAGCGATGGCTATCACAATAAGAATGAATGACATTGTGATATCGCTCCTCTCCTTCTACTTTGCTTCTTTCTTCATCAGAGAATACTCTGGACTGGTGGCTCACTCTTGTAATCCTAGCACTTTGGGAGGCCAAAGAGGGTGTATCACTTGAGGTCAGGAGTTTGAGACCAGCCTGGAGAATATGGTGAAATCCTATCTCTAATCAAAATACAAAAATTAGCCAGTCTCTGTGGCAGGTGCCTGTAATACTAGCAACTTGGAAGACAGAGGCAGGAGAATTGATTGAACTTGTAAGGCAGAGGTTACAGTGAGCTGATATTGTACCACTGCACTCCAGCCTGGGCAACAGAGTGACATTGCCCCACTGCACTTCAGCTTGTCTCCGAGAAAAAAAAAGGGGGGGGGGGGGGGGGGAAGAGAAAGAGAATACTCTTCAAATATGAAAGAATATGCTAAACTTAGATAAGAACAACTTAAGAACAAGATGGTAAAGAGAAACTGAAGAGTAAACCTAAGCTTTACCAATGAGATTAGGCCTCAGTCTAAATTAACTACGTTCTGGAATACTAAGTCAAACTTCAGAGGAGATCTCAGAACTACCAACATCAATATTGTTGCAAGAGTAAAGATATGCTTTCAAGATTTTCAGTATCAATACAGACTAAATGTATTGTTTTTTTTAACATCATATAGTCTGTGTCAATGTAAAAGAAAACTTTCTAATAATATTGGATGTTCAAAAATGTAAAGAGATGCTGAAAAGATAGTGAAAAACTTATCCTTTTTGTTTGTTTGTTTTTGAGATGGATTTTTGCTCTTGTTGCCCAGGCTGGAGTGCAATGGTGTGATCTTGGCTCACCAAAAACTCCACCTCCTGGGTTCAAACGATTCTCCTGCCTCAGCCTTCAAAGTAGCTGGGATTACGGGCATGCACCACCACTCTGGCTAATTTTGTATTTTTAGTAGAGATGAGGTTTCTCCATGTTGGTCAGGCTGGTCTCGAACTCCCGACATCAAGTGATCTGCCCACCTCGACTTCCCAAAGTGCTGGGAAATTTATCCTTATAATTGTTCCAGTACTTATGAGATGAGAGATAACTGTGGAGAAAGCACTCTTCATCAGGTTGGGATTAGATGGCTTCTAAGAAGACCTCTAGTTTTGAGATACCATTGTCCCTTTATAGCCCGTCTCACATGCATGGATATTATAAAATCATGTTTAAATCTACTGCTAATAGGCTAATAAGCTGTTATGTTCCTTTTTTGCCCCTTTTATTTTAACTCTTCTGGCTATAACACTGTAACTAATAAATTTGAAAAAGCCTGTATATATCTTTAGAAAACAAGAGTGGCTCAGAGTCGGTGCTAATTCATCGTGTTTGAAGTTGAGCATTCTTTTTAGAGAAGTTCTCTCTTAGCAATGTTTTTATTTAGAGCTTAAAGCATATGTTGGTGTTAGTAAGTCCTTAGAAGTAAAGGTATAATTAAACAAAAATATGAAAAATGGAGACCAATGGGCCTCTACCTTTATATTTTATCATCATTATCACTTTACAGATAGGGTCTTCCTGTATGGAGGCAATGCAGCTCTAGCTCACTATAACGTCAAACTCCTGGGCTCGAGTGATCCTCCCACTTTAGCCTACTGAATAGCTAGGATTACAGGCAAGCACCTCTATAACTGGCTAACCGTTTTATTTTTATTTTTGTAGATATGTGGTCTCATTGTGATGCCCTGGCTGGTCTTGAACACCTGGTCTCGAGCGATCCTCCCACCTGTGCCTCCCAGAGTGCTGTGATTATAGGCTTGAGCCACCACCACCATGCCTGGCTGGACCCCTAACTTTAATAGAGCCCCTAACTTAGCTAACAGGTACTACGTTTAATAGTTAAAATAACATAGAAATTATTTAATTCAATGAAAATTATAAAATAGATAACTGGAATAAATTATTTATTGTCTATACCTATATTAGTATGATTTCAGAAAATGAAAAATTCATTTGAAAGAATTAAAATATATCTGAATTGATATTATTAAAAAAGAAAATGTTTAAATATACCTGTGAATTAGAAATAAATTGATGAGGCCCTACCCAAAAACAAACAAACAAACAAAAAAAAAAAAAAAACTTGTATTTAAATAAAACATATACATAGAAACTTCTAGATAATAGTGGGTTTTTTTCCCAATGAAATAAGAATCACCTATTTAAATATGTAGCTTTAAAAACATGGGATCATAATTTTTTAATATGGTAGGAAGTTAAAATTGCATTGCATTTATTCATTTAGTAAATATTTATTGCATGCCAAGTCACTATAAGATGTTGATACTGTATTAGGTGTTGAAAATGGAGAGAAAACAAGACAGAGTCCCTGCCCCTTTAAAGCTTATGTTCAGCAGAAAAACAGCTATTAAACACTTAATTACAAAACTCTTCATTTCATCATAAAGAAAGTTACCCAAGATAATATTGAGATTGTTATCAAGGGAAGTGTCTAAAGACAAATGAGAGAAGGATCAAGAGTCCTTTGTGGAAATGATCACTGAGAGGAACTTATATAAGCATAAGAAGAAATTGGTCAGGCAAAAAATGGGTAGAAAATGCTTTCAAGAAGATGATAAAACATGGAGAGAGATCCTGAAGTAAGAAGGATCATGTGCTTTTATGAGACTTAAAATGGTTCCTGTTCCTGGGTTGCATAAATGGGGGACAAAGATACAAACTTGTTTAATGATCCTGGGATCAGGCAGGGACTAAAGCAGGAATAGCAACATAAGCATATCCTTCCATCTAAAGTTCAACCAGTGTAGCTCTTCCAAAGTTATTGCTATGATAATATTTGGATAAAATATGTGTAGTTGTAATTTCTTGATTCCTTTTTTGTTTCTGTCATGTTTATTAAACATCCAAATCACAGATGGTGTTGTATGTATGTTTTCAAATCTCAAGTGAAGAGTTATGAACTACCTTGAAAGTGAGATATATTAAACTTGAATGCAGTAAATAAATATAAATAGCCTTTTTATTATTTTTTTAACTTTTACAGCACAGTAAGTGACTTGCAAATAAATACAAAAACAATATATTCTTCCAGAACATCAAAAGGTTAAAAATAAAATCTAGCATATGCTACCAAATACAGCTTAAATAAATAACATTTTAATATCAAGCATGTGATATAATTTGGAAGACAGAGATAATGAATACATTGCACAGCACTGAGAGAAAATAAAGATATTTCAGTGTCAATATTTTCTTTTCAAAATTTTACAGATGACCTCCCAATTATAAAAATAAAACTTTTCTTCAATACAGGTATTATAAATAAATTTTACACTGTTTATTTTAGAATAAACAGTTGAATATAGAAAGAGAACAATTGTCTTATAATAAATTTATATTGTTCAATTTAATAATTATTCATATTTTTACTTCTCTGCTCCCCTTGCTATTCACCTATTGAGAAATAAATTGTTTATTTAGACCATTATACAACAAAAAGTAGGGAAAACAAGAAAACAACCTAAAAATCCTACTTAAAATAAATGTCTTTTTCTTTGTCTCTATTCTCAAGGAAACTATTGATTAAAAAGACTTGGAAATGAATAATGGTAAATAGAAAAATTAATTTCTACCCAGAAGGGTCCAAAGGTTATCTAGTACAAATTCCTTCCTCTTATAAATAAGAAAACTGAGACTCAGGGAGGTTAAATGATTTATTCAAGGTTCTCTAAACTAGTTATAGCAGTTGATTGATTTCTGGTTTTCTGGTTTCTAGCTCCTCCCAATACACACTGCCCACAATTTGACTTTGCCATGTCATTCTTTTTCCATGTAATAAAGAAGTGGCAGCATATGGCTGTCCAAACTGCAATAATTTTTTGAAATAAAATTTATCCAGGACGCTTGTTTATAAGGCATCAACTTCAAAAGAATCAATTAAAGTTCTAAAATAATGAGAGTTAGAAAAAAAGAAAAAGCGAGCATAACAATGGACCAAGATGTAAATGTAAAGAAGCTAACTTGGCTGTCATTTAATCTTTATGTACTCCTTCAAATGGATAATCTTGGTGTTAAAAATAAATGAATCAATTTTGCTACATTTTATGTCCAAGGGTGTCAGTAAATATGCCAGGTTCAGAGTGGGGGGCCTTGGCTAGTTGTCTATCAACAAAGTCAATAAACATATTGGTATAACTTAATTGCTCTGTAAAGGGGCACAGTTTCATATTTCTTATTAAATCTATCCATCAGGAGAAAGTAAACCTACAGCTCTTGGGGTGTAGGGGATTAGCAACAGGGGCAGTGAGTTCTAAAAGTTCCAAAATTACCTTATTGCACCTTTTGGGGATGAATTCATTTTATTTTTTTCTATAAGTCAAATAGACCTGTGAAGAGATGGATTAAATACAAATGAAAGGAAAAGAAAAATATTCCATAATCACTGTTATATAAAACTGTCTTATAGCACTGAGTACCTAAGAAACTTCTTCAGTTGCTTCTACCCTTATTCAACTTGAAATGTTTAACAAAGGGGCTTCACTTTAACTGCCTTGATAAAATCATTAATGAAATTTATCAAAACAGCAGATTTCATAGAGGATATTTTCAGGAAGAAACAATTGGTGTGATGGTGTTATGACATCAAAAATGAATAAAGAAAAAAATAGGACTTATTTATAATTTTCCTTGGGAAGTAGGTGTACTGTTATTTCCAGGCACCTATCTATTATAAACTTCTCTCTTATTTTTATCTCTGACCCTGGGCAAGAGCCTCTGGTTCTTGTACCTGCAATGAAAAGAGAAGCAGTTCCTTCTCAGACTATCCATTGCCCAAGAGAACGTTTAGGCATTCCCTGACATTAACCTTTTGCTTGGCTTTTGAATTGATGACAAGTTCATTGACTTCTACATATTATCTTGTTCCTGACCATTGCAATTTGATTTGTAGGGCTCTCTGAATTCTGTGTCCTTCTTATATTTGCACAGTTTACTAAAATATTGATTCCTAATATATACGAGTGTAGATATATACATGTCTGTATATATGCATGCATGTTTACTTATATATGAGTGTATAACACACACACACACACACACACACACACACACACACACACATATATATTAGAGATGGGGTTTTTGTTATGTTGCCCAGGCTGGAGTACAGTGGCTATTCACATATGCAATAATAGCATATTATAACCTCGAACTCCTTGGCTCAAAGGATCCTTCTGTCTAAACATTTGAGGAGGTGGGACTACAGGTTCACACCACTGCACCTGGCTCCAACCCAATATTTTGGTTTGCTTTATTTATCCTGGTTTTGCATTATTCTTCTGCCTCTGATATCTCTCTCTACTCCCAGTGCCTGTGTACACAGACATTCTCTTCACACAGAATGTAACATAATAATCAAACAAAATGTAAACGTTTGATCACAGTTCTTTTTTAGATAAAATACTCAACATCTGTGTTTTCAAGATCTCATGGATTGCTATTTTAATTGTAATAAATTCTTCATAGTCAGTCCAAATCAAATAGTATTTTAATGCTCATCTGAACAGTTTGAATAATTTGGAGTCAGTCAAACTTATCTTAAATGTCAAATGTTTTGTAGACCATACTATTGTTTAATATTAATTGTAGAGTTAAAAAGGAAAGAGAGGCTGGGCACAGTGGCTGACACCTGTAATCCCAGTACTTTGGGAGGCTGAAGTGGGTAGATTGCCTGAGCTCAGGAGTCCAAGACTAGCCTGGACAACACAGTGAAACCCATCTCTACTAAAATACAAAAAATTAGTCAGGTGTGGTGGCATGTGCCTATAATCCCAGCTACTCGGGAGGCTGAAGCAAGAGAATTGCTTACACCCAGGAGGTAGAGGTTACAGTGAGCTGAGATTGTGCCATTGCACTCCAGCCTGGGTAACAGATGATATGGTTTGGCTGTGTCCCTACCGAAATCTCACCTTGAATTGTAATAATATCCATGTGTCAAAGGTGGGGCCAGGTGGAGATAACTGAATCATGGGCGTGGTTTCCCTCACACTGTTCTCATGGTACTAAAAAAGTTTCACAAGATCTAATGGCTTTATAAATGGGAGTTCCCCCTCCACAAATTATCCTGCCTGCCACCATGTAAGACATGACTTTGCTCCTCATTTGTCTTCCACCATGATTGTAATGCCTCCCCAGCCATGTGGAACTGTGAGTCAATTAAACCTCTTTCCTTTATAAATTACCCAGTTTTGTGTATGTCTTTATTAGTAGCATGAGAACTAATACAGTAAACTGGTACCAGGAGTGGAGTTCTGCTGTCGACACCCAAAAATGTGGAAGCGCCTTGGAACTGGGTAACAGAAAGAGGTTGGAACAGTTTGGAAGGCTTTAAAGAAGACAGGAAAATGTGGGAAAATTTGGAACTTCCTAGAGACTTGTTGAATGGCTTTGACTAAAATGCTGACAGCTATATGGACAATAAGGTCCAGGCTGAGGTTGTCTCAGATGAAGATGAGGAACTTGTTTGAAACTGGACTGGTGGCATTTTGCCCCTGCCCTAGAGATTTGTGGAACTTTGAACTTGAGACAGATGATTTTAGGTATCTGAGGGGATAAATTTCTAAGTGATGAAGCGCTCAAGAGGAAGTAGAGCATAAAAGTTTGGAAAATTTGTAGCCTAATGCAATAGAAAAGAAAAACCCATTTTCTATGACAAATTCAAGATGGCTGCAGAAATTTCCACAAGTAACAAGAAGTCAAATGTTAATATCCAAGACAATGAGGAAAATATCTCCAAGGCATGTTAGAGGTCTTCAAGGCAGCCCCTCCCATCACAGGCCTGGAGGCCTAGGTGGAAAAAATGGTCTCATGGGCCAGGCTCAGGGCCTTGCTGCTTTGTGCAGTCTTAGGACTTGGTGGCTGAATCCCAATAATGGCTAAAAGGGGCCAATATAAAGCTCAGACCGTTGCTTTAGAGGGTGAAGCCTCAAGCCTTAGCAGCTTTCACATGATGTTGGGCCTGTGGATGCACATAAGTCAAGAATTAAGGTTTGGAAACTTCTGCCTGGATTTCAGAGGTTATATGGAAATGCCTGGATGTTTAGGCAGAAGTTTGCTGTAGAGGTGGAGAACCCCTGCTAGGGCACCAAAGAAGGAAAATGTGGAGACAGAGCTCCCACAGAGAGTCCTCACTGGGGTGCTGCCTAGTGGAGCTGTGAGAAAGGGCGACCATTTTCCAGACCCCAAAATGGTAGATCCACTGACAGCTTGCACCATGCATCTGGAAAAGCTGCAGACACTCAACACCAGCCCATGAAAGTACCTTGCAAAGCCACAGAAGCAGAGTTTCCCAAGCCATGGGAGCCCACATCTTGCATCAACATGACCTGGATGTAAGACATGGAGTCAAAAGAGATCATTTTGGAGCTCTAAGAATTGACTGTCCTTCTTGATTTTAGATTCCCATGGGTCCAGCAGTACCTTTGTTTTGTCAAATTTCTCCCACTTGGAATGCCTGTATTTACTCAATACCTGTACCCCCATTGTATCTAGAAAGTAACTAACTTGGTTTTGATTTTACAGACTCAGAGGCAGAAGGGACTTCCCTTGTCTCGGATGAGACTTTACACTATGGACTTTTGAGTTAATGCTTAAGTCGGTTAAGACTTTCAGGGACTGTTGGGAAGGCATGATTTGAAATGTGAGGACATGAAATTTGGGAGGGTCTGGGTGGAATGATATGTTTTGTCTATGTGTCACCACCTAAATCTCACCTTGAATTGTAATAATCCCCACATGTCAAGGGCATGGCCATATGATAAGATAATTTCATCATGAAGGTGATTTTTCCCATACTGTTCTTCTGGCAGTGAATAAGTCTCATGAGATCTGATAGTTTTATAAATGGTAGTTCCCCCTGCATGAGTTATCTTGCCTGACATCACATGAGACATGACTTGCCTCCTAAGATGCCTTCTACCATGATTGTGAGCCCTCCACAGCCATGTACAACTGTGAGTCAATTAAACCTCTTTCTTTTATAAGTTACCCAGTCTCAAATATGTCTTTATTAGCAGAGTGAGAACAGAATAATACAACATCTATGTTTTCAAAATCTAGTGGGTTGCTATTTTAAACATAATAAATTCTTCTTAGTCAATCTTTTGACTACTACTTATCTTTTGAGTGCTGCATGAATCTAAAATGATATCTCACTTCTCATTGGAGCTTAAAAATTATTTATTCAATGAATATTTCCAGAGTATTTACAAATTGATTTACAAATAAGGAAACTAAACATAATTTAAATAGCTTACTCCAGGTCACATATGAAGTAAGTAAAAGAGCTCAAATTAGAAATTGATTATTTGATGACTTCAAGGCTGGTACCTTTAGCCATTATGCTAAATTTGCCCTAGGAAGCATGAAATTCACTCTCCTGAAACGATTAGAAAGAAAATAAATTTTGTAGATGACTTCAAGTAAGAAATTTAAAGAATAGTCTTAGTTTTACTTTTAAAAGGAGTATACCTGAGAATGTTAATTTTATGTGCCTACTTTGGTGGATCAATAAGTTCTCAGGTTAAACATTGTTTCTGCATATGTTTATGAGGGTTTCTGGGTGTGTCTGTGAGGGTTTCTGGATAAGATTAACATTTTTATGGTGATTGGACATTGTCAAATCTGTTCTGGGCCTGAATAAAACAAAAGACAGAGAAAGTAGAAATTTGACGTTTTTTGGTTCTGCCTCACTGATTGAGCTGAAGTATCTCATCTCATCTTCTCCTTTCTTCCTCAGCCTGGTATTTTTATCTTTGACTCTCCTGATTCTCAGGCCATCAAACTCAGATGGAATTATGCCACCTGCTTTTCTGGGTCTCCAGCCTGCAGACAGCAGATCAGTTTGTGGGACTTCTCAACCACCACAATCACATGAGCCAATTCTTCACTTGTATATACAGTAAGTCCTTGCTTAACATCATCCATGGTTTCTTCAAAATTGTGACTTTGTAAACAAAAAATACAATTCTAAGCCCCAAAACCATCTGAATGGACTCCTCCTCTTGGCCAAGGGCATTCGAAAGTTAACCTGAGAAACTAGTTCAGGCCATGATGGGAAGTAGGGGCTGGATATGCCTCATTATCATTAACATCAACACAGAGCCTAACATGGATAGAATAGACTCAGACTCTCTAAGTCTAAAAGAAACATCTACAATATATTCTCTCTGAAGCCTGCTACCTGGAGGCTTCATCTGCATGATGAAAGCTTGGTTTCCACAACCCCTTATTATAACCTAGACATTCCTTTCTACTGATTCCAAGTCTCTACATAGTAACTCTTTCAACCAATTGCCAATCAGAAAATCTTTAAATCTACCTGGAAGCCCCTGGCCCACTACTTCAGGTTGTCCTGCCTTTCCAAACTCAACCAATGTACATTTTACTGGTATTGACTGATGTCTTACATATCCTTAAAATGTAGAAAAACCCAACTACCTTGGGCACATGTCATCAGGACTTGCTGATGCTGTGTCACAGGTATATCCTTAACCTTGGCAAAAAAAAAAAAAAACTAAACTGGTGGAGACTTGTCTCAGATACGTTTTCATTCACAACTTTAAGCAAAACGTTGTATAATGAAATCAATTTTACCATAAGCTAATTGGTATAAACAAGAGTAAAATTTCTATGACATATTTTTGGTCACAAAAACAGCACCAAATTTCTAAATAAAGACCTAAAACACTTCTAATAGTAAACATTGAAATAAATGTGAGCTATACAGACATTTAAGAAAGATTAATTTCTAAAAGTAAGAATTATTTATCCAATGTTTGGTAAATCTGTGATTGATGGTTGTTATAGTGATGGTAGGTTAAATCAAGGGATAAATATTTGCAAAGTGAAAATTGTGAAGAGCATTTCTTACCACAACGTGGTTCAAAACCCAAGAATCACAAATAGAGTGGGATTGCTAAGCACTTTGTTCATTTGTATGATTATCATATACTTTGCAAATTTTGATTTTACAATAATTTGTATTCATTCATTCATTTTCTAACATGCTTATGCCAGTTCAGGGTCATAGGTGGCCTGTGCCTCTTCCAGATCATATGAAGTTTCTATAATTTCATATTAATGAATATTTAATTGTTCACTCAAAAAAATAATTTCCAACCAAAAATGACATATGCATTTATTAAAACTGAGAAGAAAAAGTGAACAGAAAGCAAATCAATAGTATTTTTTACCAAAAAGTGATCACCAATATCAAATATTTTGTAATATTCTTAAAGGGTTTTTATTATTAAAAGCATATTTTAGTTAAGATGTTTTCCATAACACTAACTTCATAATTTTTATGAAAGATAATGGTCATTTTCTATGTAAGAGAAACGATTTCAAAATTTAATTGTAGAATGATGAAACATGAAAATAAATTTTAAAAATAATTAAACAAATTACAACTAAAATGGTAACTTCAAAATAAGATTAATGGAATAAAAACTCAGAGAATAAAACACCCATAATGTGTTTAATAAAATGTCCATAACATGTTTAAAAATTTAAAGTGATCATAATAATAAAAGACAAAAACTGGGCTGAACACTTATATTTGTTACTAGTATTGTTGGGCAATTAGAAAAAAAAATTATTAGTTTTAGACCAGCTGTAAAAATTACACTTACATTTTTACTTATGTAGTAACAAACAAACAAAAAATCTTCAATTGTGAACTGATTTATGATACTGAGGACAAGTCTATGGTAACACTGCTAACATTGATGGTGAAGGAGAAATATATAAGACAGAGTCTGGTTGAAAATCTATGAGCATTCCTTAGCCAATCATGATACATGTAACTGGAAGAAATGCCTCAAACACACTGAGATTGATGACATTATATGGAACAATTAGGAATAATATTTTATATTTTCCAACTCTTGCCAAGATAAAAATTTTTTAATTTTATTTTTAATTAACATAATAATCTTATATATTTATAAGGTAGAATATGATGTCTTGCTATGTGTATCTATTGTGGAATGGTCAAATCAAGCTAATTAACACATCTATCACCCCATATATTTACCATTTGTTTGTGGTAAGAACATTTAAAATCCACTCTTTCAGCAATTTTGAAATATAAAATACATTATTGTAACTATAGTCAACATGTTATGCAGCAGATCACCAGAAATATCCTGATAAGACACGTCAATTTTGACTCAACTACCCTTCTCAAACATGAGAAAATACAACTACATGCTGCTAACCAATTAGACATCATTTAGCCAAGATAAAACATATCAGAAGAGTTATGAAAAAAATCCCACATAAACAAAGCATGGTCTAACAAAAAAAATAAATAAATTTGAGTATTTCGATAGCTACATACCATAAGAAATGTTTCCGCTGATAATAATGTTAACACATTCTTTAAAAAACTAGATGAATCTAAGTTTGGCAGTTTTACTTTTTAAAGGATGCAGAAGTTTCATGTTTTTCTTTTTTCTTTTGTTAGGGGGAAGGGGATGGAGTCTTGCTCTGTCACTCAAGCTGAAGTGCAGTAGTGGCATGATCTCAGTTCACTGCAACCTCTGCCTCCTGGGTGCGAGTGATTCTTCTGCCTCAGCTTCCAGAGTAGCTGGGAATACAGGCGTGTGTCACAGTGCCCGGCTAATTTTGTGGCTGTGTATTTTTAGTAGAGATGGGGTTTCACCATATTGGCCAGTTTGGTGTGGAACTCCTGACCTTATTATCAGCCTGACTCAGTCTCCCAAAGTTCTGAAATTACAGGCATAAGCCACCATGCCTGGCCATATTTTTCTATTAAAGAAACTTCGTGTGATATTAGAAAAAAAAAAAAAAAGTGACAATCCAGTAAAATACAACTCAGAAGCAAAATGTTTGTCTAAAGGAAAAGATTAACTTACAAAAGTTATGAAATACTTCATATGGTCTGTTTTCTAGTCATTATAGATCAGGATGGTCTTAATTAAATAGAGATACCTTATTGTGAAACATAATACTGCTTTTTTTTTATTGTACTTTAGGTTCTGGGGTACATGTGCAGATCACGCGGGATTGTTGCATAGGTACATACATAGCAAGGTGGTTTGCTGCCTCCATTCCCCCATCACCTTTATCTGGCATTTCTCCCCATTTTATCCCTCCCCAACCTCCCCCACCCCCTGCTGTCCCTCCCCTAGGCCTCCCCCTCCAACATAGTACTGCTTTTTAAAAGATGCTACTGGCATTTCTCCCCATGCTATCCCAGTAGCATCTTTTAAAAAGCAGATATAGGTGATGGGGAGGAACGCAGCAAATCACACTGCCATGTGTGTACCTATGCAACAATCTTCCATGTTCTTCACATGTACCCCCAAACCTAAAATGCAATAAAAAAAAAAAAAAAGATGCTACTGTATTTCCTAACATTCCAGCATTAATATATTTGAAAGAAGGACTTCAGAAAAAATGTATGGGTCTACATTTTGCTATAAGATATTATGACTATTATGATTATAAATAACAATGATTTATATGATAATGTTAAAATATGTTGCACCATTTTTATAATGATAATTCATACTATGCAAACACATGATATTTGAAAAGTATATATTAAAATGTATATTTCTTTTTCCAATTTAGATATTGTTTTAAGAATTTTATTGACAATTCCATCTGCTATTATGTTGGCAAAGATAAATATCTTCAAATTTAAATTCAGAAAATGCTATATAAGACTATAAAGATTAAAGAGCATTTGCATAGTTTGGAATACAAATTATGTGAAAATATTTATTATAACAACATGACTGGTGCTTTCAGCAAAATGAAGGAAATAAATTTTATAAATCAATAATTTGTAAATGACATGTTTCATCCAAGTATCTTCAGCGCATCAAAGAAGGCCAGACATGGGCAATATTAATTAAATTGAGTCATTTTTAATCGTGACTTGTTGCCAATATTTAGTAATATAAAAATCATACTTTTTGAAGTTTGTATTTATGAAAGTATATTTGTATGGGTAAGTAAACAGAACATATTTTATGTAAGATCTGTTAGCTTGATTTACATCTTTTAAATATTTAGACATAGATAGGCTTCCAATTGTAACAGTGCTTTTGCTTACATAATTGTTAGCTATCAGGCAGGAGTTAAACTGGTAAACTTAGTACAGAGGAGAGGCACAAAAAGAAGAGAAAGTATGTAAGACATTAAAAACAGCATATATAATAGGCTAAACTTACTAAAGAACTTTTTCCATTTGAGAAAATGAAACCTTTTTAATATACTAAAACATTGAATATATGATAAAATGAGAAAAGGGGATGTAATAGTAGAAGAATGGTAAGTATTTTATGTTATATCCACAAAATAGAATGCTATGCAGCTGCCAAAATTAAAATTTTAAAACCTATTACATTCACAGGTAAATGCCTACAATATAAATTTAAGTACATAGTAAGAAATAAAACCAGCTTTATACTCTAGTCTGGATAATCTCCTTGTCTTTGCTTTTGCTCTCATTGTGATGCCTCTCCTGGGCTCTGTCTCTCTCGGGTGCATTCTACCTATTGATTTATTTATACATATAAAAGATACAAGCAAGTAGTCTAAAATACAGGTAACTTGTAAACATTTTTATTTTTTTCCATTGTTTTCTACATTTTCTGAAATACACATCACTTTTATAATAATAAAAATATATAAGCTATTTTGTTTTATGCTTAGGGAAAATATGATTGCTTCATTGTTAAGAGGCTTAAAATACCAACAATAACTAATCTTCTCACCTATAACTTAGATGAAATGAAATTCATAAAGCATTCTATTAACTGGACTTCAATTTTATATCAGTTAGGGATAATCTGGGTATGCTTTTCTTTAATCTCTCACAGTGCCTAGCCCATTATTTTAATATGATTATGCCTCAAAAAAAAAAAAGATACTTTAAACTTCTCCACCATAAAAATTAGACTTCCCAATACTAGGGTGAAATTGAAAGGAGAGGCACCGAAAATAATCTAATGACCACAAAAGATAAATTGAATTCCTTAAAAATCAGTAACTTTATAAAAATGACAAACTATGTTGTGAAAGGAGTGTCAGGGTAATTTTTTGCTGTTCTTAATTCTACTTGTGAAAGGAGAACACCATCAGTATTTGAAGACTTTGATGAAGCAGATGAGAGGGCCAGTATGTATCATAACATATGTGCCTAATGACTTGCTGTTATCCCCCATTAATAACATGTGAGAAAACAGGAAACACAGATATATACGTATGCATAACTTAATAAGTAGAATCCTTTCCAATCTTCCCCAAATGACAGAGGAGTGACTTAGAAAGACAAAAGTAAGTCAGAATTTACCCAGCAAGAATTCAGACTGTTCTGACCCCCGTTTAAAAGAACCTCAGCACAAGTTAGATCTCAAAGGTAGTTTTATACAAGAGGCTCTTTGAGTTAATGTTTTGAGAGCTATTATAGTTCAAGCACTCATTTGTTTTCTACTCTTCCCTTTTGTGTTGTACTCTACCATAAAACAAGCACAGGATTTTTTCAATATTAGAAGCCTGTGGTTAGAGACAGCATTTAGATGGGTAGACAGCAGAGCTGCAGAAAATATTTGAAAGGCAGTATTTTAATTATCTATTTGTTGCAAAACTACGTGTTTCAAAATTTATTTGCTCAAAATAACTACTATTTCTTTGCCCACAACACTATGTGTTGGTATTTAGTTGGGGCTTAGCTGGGGAACTAATCTCAGTTCCACGTGGGAATAAATGAGTGCTACTCATGCATTAATAGTCAATTGGCAAGTTGTTTTGTGGTTGGCAAGTCACAGATGGCTTCCCAGGACTCTTGACCAGGATGACTCTGTTTTCTGCATAACTTTTCCAGGAGAATAGCCAAGACTTCTTAACATGGAGTCTGAATTTCAAGAGGGCAAGCCTCCACATGCCAGCACTTACCAAGCTTCTGTTTGAATTTTTTTTGTTGTCCTTTTGACCAAAGCAGGTCACAAGGACAAGCCCAAAGTCGATGTGGAAGGAGACTATACATGGGGCCCGCAGAAAGCTCTGCAGTGGGGCTTTCAGCAGCTCAAGCAAATATCCTAAAAGTTTTGGAGCTGGATCAAGGCACTAAATGCCAGCAACTGTACACATTAAAATAGTTAATTTTGTGTTACATGAATTTTACCTCAATAAGAGAGAGAAAAAATCTTAAGATGTCTATTCAATTAAGAGAATGCACACATATTATACAATTAACTAATATATTACATATGTGTGTGTGTGTATATACATATATATATATATATATTTTTTTTTTTTGAGACATCTGTCACCCAGGCTGGAGTACAGTGGCAGGATCTCGGCCCACTGCAGCCTCCCCCTCCCATGTTCCAGCTATTCACCTACATCAGCCTCCTGAGTAGCTGGTATTATAAGCATGTGCCACCACGTCCAGCTAATTTTTGTGATTTTTAGTGAAGATGGGATTTCAGTTGGTCAGGCTGGTCTGAAACTCCTACCCTCAGGTGATCCACCCATCTTGGCTTCCCAAATTGCAGGAGAGATGTGTGTGTGTGTGGGGGTGTGTGTGTGTGTGTGTGTGTGTGTGTGTCTGTGTGTATCTTAACTTTGGATGTATAATTGTCATATGTATACACTTCTCAAGAAATTACATTGTCTATTATATATAACACATTACATGTATATATATATACACTATATATATTTTACATATACACAAAGGATTCTTACTCTGCATCAATAAATTGTATAGATATTTAATTATACAATGGACTTTGGGGACTTGGAGGAAAGTGTGAGAGGAAGGTGAAGGATAAAATACTATAAATTGGGTACAGATATGCTGCTCAGGTGATAGGTGTAACAAAATCTCACAAATCACCACTAACGAACTTACTTGTGTAACCAACCACCTGTACCCCATAAACCTATGGAAATAAAAATAAAACAATAAGTATACAGATATGTATCTACATATTAATCTAAACTCTAAGAGACTTTGAAGAAACTTTTATCTGTGAAAATTCCATTATAGTTCAATGGAAAAAGAAAAGTCTCATGTTAGATGGACCTCTTTATAAATTTTTTTTATCTTATTTTAAAGAACTTTATCACTTCTATTTATTGTTTGGTTGAAAATGAAAGTTTTCAGAAGATATAAGTTAACTAAAAAAATTTGGGACTTCTCTTCAGAGAAGAAGCACTAAACACATAATCTTCTCATTTACTTTACTTCAAATAAATATTTCAACTGTATTTTGCTCAAGAAAAATTCTTCTAATTTCCAGAGATAAGCTCCAGATTACTAATAAAAAGTATTTTATCAGCCTGTCATCTCATTTTAAGTGGTCTGGTTTTTTTTTTGTTGTTTTTTATTCATTTTTGGAAGAATTTGAAGTTTGCATTTACACTTTAAAGTTCAAAGTAATAGTTGCCAGTGTTAAAAGATGGGTGAGGGAATGGTGGGTGTGATTATTAAAGGTTAACTGGAGGCATATTTTTGTATTTATGAAATGGGTCTGTATCCTGATTGCAGGGGTGGTTACAAAAATCTACACTTGTGATTAAATGACATAGGACAATAATACATCAGTAAAATAACATTGTATAAATGTCAGTTTCCTTGTTTAGACATTATACTATAATTATTTACTGTGTATCCATTGGGAGATAGATGAAAAGTTGATACGCAGAACCTCTCTGTCCCTATCTTTCCAGCCTTCTATGAATCTATATTTCAAAATAAAATAGCTAAAAATTGCCAAAGTGTGATTGTGCATGTGTGTCTGTACGTGTGGATGTCTATAATGTTCCTGCTCAGTGATTAGTACAATTTTTTTAAAAATTAGAAAATTTTAATCTAATTTTGTCATATATTTTATTCTCCCTATTCTCCTATTTTTTTCTTTTTTTCTGGGCTGCCCACTAAAAGAATCACTTTGTAGACAACATATTTTAATTTTTTCCCCTTTCTTTTTATCTGGTAAATAATCTTGGAAAAGAGAAATAAGAATACTCTTATACATTTTTTAAAATTTCCACAGTTAAAAAATCTTACAATAAAATTTCACAACTACAAAGGAAATAACCTGCTTCTTCTCTTAAGTCATGGGCCAGATATTGAAATGATGTATAAACTAAGATCCTTGATGTGTTTAGGTTTAGATATTCTCTGATAACTTGTTAATGAAAGCTTGTAAATTTCTTCAGACTAGAGATGTCGAATTTTAATATCTATCTAACAAACTATAAGCTAATTCAGTTTTTAAATAATTCTTAGAAATTGAAGATCTACAGAGTAAAAAATAATTTTTAAAAATTCGGAAAGTTAATATAATAATTACTTGAAAAATAAGTTTATATCCTTCCTAAGTCATTTTTCAACTTTTCATTATTATTTAAAACAGACTACATGAACTTCCACTCAAATATAAAACTTTAGATGTGGGGGAGGATCCAAGATGGTGGATTAGACACAACTCCAGTGCACAACACCCAGTGAAAGAGACGTAGAAACCCAGAGATCTCCTAGCTCCAACGGAGATACCAGGTGCATTTCAACGGGTCTGGTCCGAGGGTGAGCAAAACCCTCTCAGGGCAGACTGAGGAAGGGAGGGGGTGCTGCTTCACCCAGAAAGTGCATCTGACCGACGAGTCAGAGGCTCCACCTCTGGCACTCTAGTCCAGATACAGCTTTCCCCAAAGCCTCAGCAATACACAGAACAGGGGATCTTTGCCAGTCAAGCGCGGGGGAATTACAAGTGCGGAGTTGAATAAGAGTCTGCAGACTGAGCTATCGTCCCCTCCCCACACCCAGAGAGAGAGGGAGCTGTAAGCAGGAGAAGCTGGGTGGCCCCTACCCCATGACCAGAGAGAGAGCAAGCTGAAAGGGGGAGACTGTCGGCTGTGGCTGGGCGGGTCCCTAACCTCCCCCACAAACCCCAGAGGGCTGAAACTCTGACTCTAGTGGGTTGCATTGCCAGTGCCACAGTTGGAGAGGAACCCTGAATGATTCAGTCCAGTGGAGGAAGGGCACAACCCACCACTAGAGGGGTGAGACCGGGCTACATGTTTTAACAAAAAACACAGGAAGCCTACACAACAACAGGACAGCGTTCTTGACAATCCAGCAGCGCCTACAGGTCAGCAGAAGAGGTGGGCCTAATCTCCCAGCATAAACAAAAAAGACACAGGAAGCCTCCCTAGTAACCTGAAGGAGTCCCTAGAAACCCAATAGCGCCCCCCACAGGCAGACAAGTGACTTCATCAAACAGCTCTCTGACACCACAGCCAGGTAAATCCACAAAGATGGGAAAAAAACCAGTTCTTCACATGTACCCCCAAACCTAAAATGCAATAAATATAAAAAAAAAAAAAAAAAAAACCAGTGCAAAAAACGTGAAATCATCAAAGACCAGAACACCTCTTCTCCTTCAAGGGATCACAACTCCTCAGCAACACAGGATCACAACTTGACCGAGAAGGAGTGCGAAGAATTGACGGAAACAGGATTCAGAAAGTGGATAATAACAAACTTCTCAGAGCTAAAGGAACACGTTCTAACTCAATGCAAAGAAACCAAAAACCTTGAAAAAAGGTTAGACGAAATGCTAACTAGAATAATCAGCTTAGAGAAGAACATAAACGACTTGATGGAGTTGAAGAACACAGCATGAGAACTACGTGAAGCAAACACAAGTTTTAATAGCCAAATCAATCAAGCAGAAGAAAGGATATCAGAGATTGAAGATCAACTCAATGAAATAAAAAGAGAAGGCAATACAAGAGAAAAAAGAGTGAAAAGAAATGAACAAAGCCTCCAAGAAATATGAGATTATGTGAAAAAACCTAATCTATGCTTGATCGGTGTACCTGAATATGACAGGGAGAATGAATCCAAGATGGAAAACACACTCCAGGATATTATCCAGGAGAACTTCCCAAGTCTAGCAAGGCAGTCCAAATTTCAAATCCATGAAATACAGAGAACTCCACAAAGGTATTCCTCAAGAAGAGCAACCCCAAGGCACATAATTGTCAGATTCACCAGGGTTGAAATGAAGGAAAAAATGCTATGGGCAGCCAGAGAGAAAGGTCAGGTCACCCACAGAGGGAAGCCAATCAGACTCACAGCAGATCTCTCAGCAGAAACTCTACAAGCCAGAAGAGAGTGGGGGCCAATATTCAACATCCTTAAAGGAAAGAACTTTCAACCCAGAATCTAATATCCAGCCAAACTAAGCTTCTTCAGTGAAGGAGAAATAAAATCCTTTACAGACAAACAATTATTGAGAGATTTTGTCACCACCAGACCTGCCCTACAAGAGCTCCTGAAAGAAACACTAAGCATGGAAAGGAACAAGTACCAGTCACTGCAAAAGCAAACCAGTTGGCAAAGACCAAAAATGCAATGAAGGAAATAAGTCAACTAATGAGAAAGAAAACCAGCCAATAACAAAATGGCAGGATCAAATTCACACATAACAATATTAACATTGAATGTAAATGGCCTAAACGCCCCAATCAAAAGACACAGACTGGCAAAAAAAATTTTTGCAATCTACCCATCTGACAAAGGGCTAATATCCAGAATCTACAAAGAACTAAAACAGATATACAAGAAAAAGACAAACAACCCCATTCAAAAGTGGGCAAAGTATATGAACAGACACTTTTCAAAAGAGGACATATATGAGGCCAACAAACATATGAAAAAATGCTCATTACCACTGGTCATTAGAGAAATGCAAATCAAAACCACACTGAGATATTATCTCACACCAGTTAGAATGGCAATCATTAAAAAATCGGGAGACAACAGATGCTGGAGAGGATGTGGAGAAATAGGAACACTCTTACACAGTTGGTGGGGAGTGTAAATTAGTTCAACCATTGTGGAAGACAGTGTGGCGATTTCTCAAGGATCTAGAAATAGAAATTCCATTTGACCCCGCAATCCCACTATTGGGTATATACCCAAAGAACTATAAATCGTTCTACTGTAAAGACACATGCACACATATGTTCATTGCAGTCCTGTGTACAGTAGGAAAGACCTGGAACCAACCCAAATGCCCATCAATGATAGACTGGACAAAGAAAATGTGGTACATATACACCATGGAATACTATGCAGCCATAAATAATGATGAGTTCGTGTCCTTTGTAGGAACTTGGATGAATCTGGAAACCATCATTCTCAGCAAATTGACCCAAGAACAGAAAGCCAAGCACCATATGTTCTCACTCATAGGTGGGTGTTGAACAACGAGAACATGTGGACTCAGGGAGAGGGGCATTACACACAGGGACAGTTGGGGGGGGGTAGGGGAGAGACAATGGGGGGTGGAGAGGGAGGGGAGGGTGGGGAGGAATAACATGGGGAGAAATGCCAGATATAGTATGCACCGAAAGTAAAATAAATAAATTATTTAAAAAAATAAAAAATAAAACTTTAGATGTATGAAAACAGACTCTTTCATTAAAATATTTAACTAGAGGCCTTAACTGTTTATATTGTTTGACAAGAACACACACAAAAAAAAAATTGTTATATTTACTAGAGAAAAAATGAAAATCAAAATAAGTCTTCCAGGAAATTTTAACTTCATTTTGATTAATCAATTGGAAATTAATTAGTTCTTTGTTTAGTTCAAATGCCTGTCATTTTGTTTTCTTTTCTGTACATGCTGAGACACTTTGTAAAACATAACAAATGATTTTTAATGCAAAGATACTGTTTCATGGCTTTTACTTTATGATAATTATTTTAAATATTAAGAGAGTGACATTTTCAATTTGTTATATTCTTCTCCCAATGGATATATTATTCTGCCTCCAAAATCACTCAAAGTTAGGGTGAACCAGAATCTGTTCAATAATATACTTAATCTTCAAGTTTGAAACTTTTCTGTTACTTTCTTGAAGCTTTATATTGTCATCAGGACTATATAAAACTCTGGAGTAATTGTTTTTCTAATACCACAAGGAAAGAAAATGCCAGTCAAATAAAATATCAAAAATAGCTATCATTTATGACCAGTTTATTTTCTAATAATCTTTTTATTTACATAGAATATATTAAAATACATTTTGAAAGTTACTTTATCAGTGTGAACAAGTTAACTAGTTTTCATAAATCTAAATTATTAATAAAAAATTAAACTAAAAAGAAACATATGCATTCTCAGTAAATCCATTTAATTCAAAAGTCCTAATTACAACTCTTTGTCATTTGAGGCTGAGGCCTTATAAAGTAAAAAAATAGAAAGTTAAACATTAAGTCTACCTTCTACTAAGATAGAAAGGATTTAAAAGAATCCTATTTCTATTTTATAGCTTAGCTAGAAGAGAGTAATTTAAATGGATTTGGAAAATCAATATTGATGAAGATCTGTATTTAATTACATAAAACATAACTATGGCATATTGAGTGGAAAAGTAGGTATATTTATTCATCCATAATACACACTAGGAACTAGGTTTGCTAGTCAGGATTCAGTTCAGAAATCAAAAACCAATCTAAGCAAGTCTGTGAGGGATCCAATGCTGAAATCTGTTACAAATGTGATGGAATTAGGGAGAAGATGATGTTACCCAAAGATCAGGCAGCTTTCCTGCTTTCATTACCAAAACTACTGATGCTACCGCTAGGGGCACACAATCACCTGTAGTTACCACCAAGGCTTATGCTAGAACCAGAGCCAGAACACCTTTTCCCTCCCAACAGGAATCTTACCTCTTTCCAGAGACTACAATTGGCAGAACCTATCCAATCTTTGCAACACCCAGCTGCAAGGGAGGTTCGAAAATGTAATTTTAAGGCTTCCAGACAATGCAGAAGAATTAGAATAGGGATGAGTACTAATAAATATTTCACAAATGGCAAGCAAAGGTTTTGGCCATTCCCATGTGGAAAGCTTATTTTCCTGGGAAAAAAACAACATTATTTTATCTAAGAAAAATGAAACATTATATATATCTACATTAACTACTAAGAAGGAGAGAGAGAGTGTTATAAGACTATATAAGATGAGGAATTTGTCTAGAAAGAAGGGATAGAAAGGTTTCTTTGCCAAAATGACAATGTACCTGAGATACAAAGTTGTCATATATGTTAAGTTGGGAAAGAACAGATGGAAAAAATATCCCAGGTAGAAAGATCTTTGTAAGATAATATGTACATTTAAGGTACCATTAGAAATCCACTACGGCTAGATAAGAGAGTCAAAGGGAGGGAGAAGTATGAATGGAAGTTGCTAATGTGTATAAGTTATAAAAGAATATGTGGAACAACGTACTGTTTATGTAAAATAGTATACAAATTTATAATATTCTGCTAAGATTTTAAAAATCCTTCCTACATTGATATATGCACTAGCAAAGTAAAATAAAAATATTCTTTGAAATAGCAACACAATTTTGCTGAATATAAAGTTTTTCTACTTCTTTCTTGCTCTTTATTTTAACTCCTTTTTTTAATTTTCTTTTTCTTTCTTTGTGATGGTTCATTTTAAACATTTTTTTTCTTCCCTGACATACATATTTGATCAACCATCTCCACTGGAAGAAAATACCTTTTTCAATCAAAATTCAAGTCAACTTTCTTCAACAAAAAGCAGGTTTTCTGCATATTTTCATGGCTTATTTGGATCACTGCTTCATATTGGGGCCACACATTTTCAAAAGACAGGAAAGTCAAAAGGATAAGAAATGAAAGGGAATTAAATTGGTTACCATCTGTAAAAGTATCCAAGCTTCCTTTACCCTTAATTAGGCTGAATTTTAAGAGCACTGGAACTATGTTTCTATAAATACTCATGCATATACATTCAATATACATATATTAATGTTAAAAAGCATTTCCAATGCTCAAAGAATCAATATACTAAACACTGAAACACTGTGCCAGAGTAGACTGGTAGGCTCTTTCTAGAGGGCTACTCCCAGGCAATAGGCCTCAGTCTATAGTCCTTGATAAGATTTCTGAAGAAAACCGACTTTAATTCTTTAAAAATCTTCATTTTGGCTGGTAGCAGTGGCTCATGCCTGTAATCCCAGAAGTTTGGGAGGCCAAGGCGGGAGGATCACTTGAGCCCAGGAGTGAGACTTTATTTCTACAAAAAATAAAAATGAGCTAAGCATGGTGGCTCTCACCTATAGTTCCAGCTACTCAGGAGGCTGAGGTGAAAGTATCACTTGAGTAAAGGAGAGAGAGAAGGTAGCAATGAGACAGGATCATACCACTGCACTCCAACTTGGGCAATAGAGTGAGACCCTGTGTCAAAAACTGCTTTTTTTTTCTTTAGTCAGCAGAGGCCTAGGTTCAAGCAGTCACAGTTAAACATTTGACCTAAGGTTTGCGTTTTCCGTATAATTTGTGAAAGAAACTGGGCCGGCATGCACTCTGCATAACAGGAGTTCAACTTGTTCTTTTGGTAAATGCCTTCACGTTTTACCTTGTTTCTCAAAAGGACGAGCTTCTGAGGATTCATTTCAAATAGAAATGGCCAATTTAAGAAACTTGTTTGAGAGTGTATTAGGCCATTCTTGCATTGCTATAAAGAAATAACTGAGACTGGGTAATTATTTTTTTTAAAAAGAGGTTTAGTTGCATCACAAATCTGCGGTCTGTACAGGAAACACAATGCCAGCACCTGCTTCTAGGAATTTCTCTGGAAACACAATCGTGGTAAAAGGCAAAGCACGATCTTGCACGTCATCCCCATGACCCCTCACTATGCCCTACCTCCAACATTAGAGATTACAGTTCAACATGAGATATGGGAAGGGACAAGCTATATCAGAGGACTACCCAGAAGCTTTTCTGTCGTCCCTATCAGCCAGAGGAGAAACAATAAATAGGCAGAAATTGTGAGGATTTACCAACATTGCTATACAATAACACTGAGAAAGGACAGCATGATATGAGATTACCCACAACCTCTGTCGTTTTTCTTATTTCCATTCCTGTTTATTTTTATTTTTATATTATGTTTCAAATGATTATTATCTATATTGTCTCATATATTTCTACTAATCACATTAAAACAAAATGACAAATTTTACCAATTTCCCCCCCTCCCTGAATTTTGATAAATAATAATTTGCCACTATTGGTAAGAAAGAACTTTTATTAGAGTGGTATTTTTCATCTTTTCTCCCTTCAAAGTATCTCCAACTTCTCTGATTTATTTCTCCTTAAATTTCTCTATATAACCAGCCTCCTTTGATATTGTTAACGGATTTGATCTTTAGTCTCTTCTGTGGTAGCTTTTTCTCATTCATTCAGTTAATACTGTCTTTTCTCATTCAGTTAATGATATCTTCAGCTACCTTTTTATTCCCATGGTTAAGTGCTTTTCTCTAGAGAATAAATGCGTAATTTTCACCTTCTCATTCATGGTTTTCTTCTGTAATTCAAGGGGCTATGGGTGGATTGCAGAGAACTTTAAAACTATGATCAGAATTCTTTGTGTTTAAATCCAGGTATATTTACAAAGAGAGTGAGGAGCTGCCTAGCTATATAAAGTGTCACCAGGAGATGATGATGACTGTAAATGGCAGAGGAAGCAGTAGTAATATTGGGAGGATGCTTGAGATAACTGTAAATTAGAGGAAGCAGTATTGGTGTTTTTCCGGTAGCTGTGATTTGGTACTGCTAGCAATAGTAAACTGGTTGTAATTGCAATAGTGAGAGTATTTATAGGGCTGGCTTGGGAGGTGTTCTTATGAAATGGTGGCTGCGAGAATAATGGTGATTAATCTGATGTCCTGAAAAACTCTCCCTAACTGCCAATTTATACCAATCTCATTGATTCTTCCTAGTTATGTCACCGATTGTGACTACGAGTAAGCAAACACCCCAGCCCCTCTCTTTAAAAGAAAAAATTTTCCTACCTAACCTCACTGACACAGCTAAAGAAAGGAAGGTGCACTCCTACATTTAAAATGTAAACTGGAAAAGTATTAGTCTATAAAAACTCACAGCAAAGGGATTCTAATACCTCCTCACTTGATTTTGAGGGTTAAATGATTAAGTATCTTTCTGCCAAATACATGGTAGCAATAATATAACATTCACAAACACTTTATTCCTCCTTCTCTCTCTTTGCCTTAAATTTTGTGGGCAAACTTGGTCTGAAAACTGCTATTGAAGTTTGAAAAGCTTGTTTCTACAGAAAAATCAGTTTCAGGTTTTAAGGAACAGATTTACAAATTACTTTCCAAAACACAACATGATTATAAAGCAGGAATTGACAAGATCTGGTTTAAACAACTGGGTCAGAGATTCGTCCCAGTGTCAGGGGAGTGGTTCTAGGACACTTTCCCTAACAACACTTATTTTATGGTTCGTTTCATAACCCCTCAAGGAGAAGCAGGAGATATTTCTGTTGCATTTTGTTTCGACTGTATTATTTGACATAATTTACGTAGCAAGCACAGGATGCTGACTACAACAAACAACAAAGACGTGGCCAGGAATGTTAAGGTTGGAAAACCACAGCTTCACACAAAATAGAGCATTTCTCTCCTATCAAGAGTTAGAATCACACTTTGCAGAGAGGACTGAAGCAGAAACACCTTTAAAACAATTTACTAAGAATATTAAACTGAAAGTGAACCTGGAACTGTTGCAAATCCACAAACTAAGATATCTCTTCAAACAGAAAAGGACTAAAACAAGTTTGGCCTCTATTTACAAATAGTTCTCCACCCTGCGTCATCCTTTTCAAAAGAAGTATCTGTCATGCAACCTCCCGGACTTTGGATTATTTTGACGGACACCCAACGTTCTTAGAATAAAGACAATATTATTTAAAATGGCCAGAAGTTCCAGAATGATCTTGCCTCAAACCATCATCATCCCCAAACTTGCTTCAAATCACTGTTCACTTCACATAACTTTTCCCTTGCTGTTTTCACTTCAACTACCTCTGCCTTTTCATTTCCCCCTCAGATAATTTTCTCCCTTTGCCATCATGAGGCTTTGCATGCTCTGTTCCCACTGCCTGAAATATTCAGTTTTCTTAATGATTCTTCACATTTCAGGAAGGCCTGCCCCTAATTTGCTTACCTAGGCCAAGTTACCCCTTGACAGTATCTTGTTACTCCCCTCCACAGCATTATTTACAGTGTCAATTTCAGAGATGTGTAAAAAATTATCCGAATAATGTGTTCTTCTAGAATTAAATTTTAATCTCCATAAGGGCAGGACCTGTGACTCTTATTTTTCTTCACTTACGCTCCCAATGCTTATCACAATGCTAACACCTACTAGACACAAAACCAGTATGTGTCATCTACTGAAAGTGACTTTTTCCTACCAAATCCAGTGGAGTGCAACCATGAGACACATAAAAAGTCATTAAAACCTGAGAAAACAATGACTCAAAACCTTAGTCATAATGGCTAAAGCTTCCTGAATAACTTATTCTATATTTTTAAATAATGAACAGAATAGAATTGGAAAATTTATAACACAAAGTGTAAATGCTCAAGGTGATGAATACTCCAGTTACCCTGATTTATTCCTTACACAAGGTATGCCGGTATCAAAACATCACAAGTACCCCATTATTATACACAACTATTATTTATTCATAATAATTTAAAATTTTAAATGGCAAATAGAAAATATATGTCAAAATCCATGGTATAATCTTTGGAATTGATAACTAAATTATTTATAACTACATTTATTAAGATATATGTATGTCAATATCCATATTTAAATTTTCATTTTGTAATAAAAATTCCTTTAGTCTAAAAAATATTTTGGTTGCTATAAAGCATGCAATGAAAGAATTTATCCAAATACTTCTATGCAAATGCCTAAAATTGGTAAATCTTGTGTTCTATAATAAATATTATAGTTAAGTTTATTTTTCCCAAAGAGAGAAAAATGAGATTAACAGAACCCTTTGCAAAATATTACTTGCTCAAATAATTCTTTTTTAGATGGGCAATAACTGTGTTTGATTGACAGTATGACTATTTTGCCTTCCATGTCATGACAGAATCAGCATTGCATGTCTTCACTCACAGTACTTTTTACAGAAACTATGGTACCCATTCTCACTACTTCTTTGCCCTATGCATTTTACCCACTATCCTAAAATTTAAACACAGATCACACAAATATAATTCTCCTTCCAATATATAAGCACCACTAACTCATGCTAAGAGCTGGAAGACTCTCATGCTAAGAGCTGGAATCCACCTGGGCTTTTATACTTTATTCCTCTCTACTATGTTTAGGCCACTGAGCATCTATCTTCTGATCTGGATCTCAGAGATCTGCCCTACTGTTTTATATTGGAAACGTAAGGTTCTAAGGAATGTTCAGGATTCATAAAATTGTCAGCACCAGATTCAGTATCTGGTTCACTAAGGATTTGTCTTGGAAAAGTTAATGGTCACAGGAGTCTAACTGCCAGCTCTAGAATGCTCCTGAATATATTATAATTCAGTGATTAAACTGGTAAAGTCCCACACTTAATTCACCCATAGGCAAGATCTGGAGAATATTGTGTAAATCTGCCCTAATCAGCTCTATCTCCAACCAAAGGTTGCACATTTCCTTGTGAAAATTACCCAGACCTAGGCTCCAATGCTTCAGGGGATCTGACCAGTCTCCCTGCAGAGGATAGCCAGATATGTGGAGACCGGCAAGATCCCCTGATGCATGAGAGCCTAGGTCTAGGTAATTGAAGACCAGTTTGCTCTGTTACTGCATCTCTAGATTCCAGTCCCTTATGCTGAGATGTATTTCAGTGTCTCTGACATTCCTCTTCAGAAAGGCACTGATACTGCACTATTCACTGAGCATTCCATCTTAGTTCAGCCTTTGATGGTGCCTTTTTAATTTCCCTAGACTCCCTGTCCTGTATCTCACCCACCAGTCTCACAGCCCTCATGACTTGTGTGGCTTGCGGATGTCTGGCTTGCTGAGTCCAGGGTCTGGAAGCCAATTTCTTTAGAAGGTGTGTTTAAGCAAATGCAATGGATACGTTCATAATTCTCTTGGACCAACAGATGTTAAAGGTAAGAGGAAGCGGTAGACCTTATCTGAGTTTACTTAGCCAAGGTATGTCAAATTTAAGAATCATGGCCTGTAACTGCTTTATTGAAGTTTCCTGAGTCAATACACCAACAGACAGAAAGCAAGTTATGACTACTGAAGTTAAGCCTGAGATTACAGTCCTCAAAAGCAGGGTATACCTAGCTTCCCCTTGCCCTCTAACTCGCTCCTGTTGACCACAGGGTAAACATAGAAAAAGATGTTTACTTTGTTATTTACTAAGGCAGAAAAACATCTAAAAGCTATAATTAATGGTGCCAGTAAAAGTGAAAAAGGAAGGTGGTTAGGTCACCCCCCCCCACCTTTTTTTTTTAACTTTGCACTCAAAATAGGCATTTGCTTTCAAAAAGTGATTTCTGACCACCCTGATTCTTGCACAAGTGTTTTGATAAAAACTCTGAAGAAGCCTTAAAAGGTGGGGATCAATATTGAGATAATAGAGCCTGGCCCATAAATAATTCCTGCCTTTGAGATGGAAAGCTAATGAAAAGTGACAGAAAGAAAGTTTACACTTAACTGGCTTTTATGTAAGAAGAAACAGTGTCCAGGGTGGAGTGGTTAAATCTACCTCTTCTTCATCAAGATGTTTGATTTCTAAATTCTTGCTTACAACATATTGGAGGCAAGCCAGCCAGGATTTTATGGTATCTGGCAACTGTAAAGTTTATATCTCAGAATAGGTTGGTTTATTCAGCATTCATATAAAACTCATAATAGCAAACTGTACATATTTAGGTTAAAATGTCACCTCAGCACAACAGACTACCTCCTTTAATATAGAAAGCCTAATTCTTTGTAAAGAAAAAGGATTATTCCTGTGTACTCTTCTCAGAAGCATGTAAGCCAAGACATCATAATGGCTCCATAAACTGGGTACCAGCAACCCAGACAGCAAGTCCCAAAGTAGCTTGGAAGAGGCTTCGACAGTTATATGTGAGCCTCTGCATCACAGGCAACTTCTCATCCTTTCCTCAGTCCTGGTTTCCTGCTTTCTGAGCAGCAGCCTCCTCTGGGTGTCCTGGCTCTCATTAATTTTCCAGGGGTAGGAACATTTGAAAAACTGGAGGGACTGAAGAAGATTCATTTGAGAACACAGACCAATCCATGGAATCACAGAAGAGAATCACTAGGCCACAGGAAACAGGGCCAGAGAAAAATGAAGTGGCAGAAATTCATAGATTGCCTTTTTTAGATTCCTGCCTTTGGATGGCTTCGCTGGGACTGAAAGCTATCCTTCCATTTTTTAGGATGAGAGGACTGTGATTAATGGACTGAAAAAATCACACTGGCATAGGAAAGAAACAGGCTTTCCCAATGGCAGTTATACTCGTGTGGTAAACACTAGCTAGGTATACTCCACTGCTCTATAATGCAAGTAGTATTTTTTAAAGATTTTCTTAAAATGGGCCAACATTTTGCTCAGTTTGATACCTGTAACTCCATTCTGTAGAAGCAAAATCCCTCCCCAAAATAGATTTCCAAGTAACTCCAAGTAAATGCAAGTATTACCCTAACACCTGTAGTATTCTGTTATTTAAAATTTTACTTCTAGTATTCTAGTAACACTATGATATCACTTACAAGGAAGCACAGTATATTCCTAAATATGTAATCAAGTAACACATTTTTTAACAAGATGAAGTACATTCCTGTTGTTTTAAATAATCAGTTTTCCAAGATTTATGGTTCAAGACAGTACCTATCACACAACAAGAACCTAAGAGGCATATAAAGATATATAAGCTATCTTTCTCTAGGTCTTTTAGAGGGTATGGGCCAGGTAAAACAAATTTTCAGACTCTCAGCAAAAATTTGTATTAGAATGCAAGTTAGTGGGCCCAAGCTTCTTGCAGACCAGGCCATGGTAGATTGAACAGGCTTTTATCGGTCAGCCTGATATCCCTATTTTCCCAAGCATCAATAGTATTAATTGTAATTATTTTAATTATTAATAATTACAAGATACAGTAAAATGAACTGTCATATGAAAATATTACATTTGTTCCAGGTATGGTGGCTCATGCCTGTAATCCTAGCACTTTGGGAGGTCAAGGCAGCCGGATTGCTTGAGCTCAAGAGTTCAAGATCAGCCTGAGAAACATGGCAAAACTCCATCTTTACAAAAAATTTGCCAGCATGGTGACAAATTTTTACAGGCGATTTGCAGGCTGCATTGCCTATAACTCCAGTTACTTAGGGAGCTGAGACAGAAAGACCACTCGAACTCTGGGAGGCTGAAGATGCAATGAGCCAAGAGCACACCACTGAACTCCAGCCTGAGTGACAAAGTGAGACCCTGTCTCAAAAAAAAAAAAAAAAAAAAAAAATTAAAAAAAATATTACATTTAATGTAAAAATATACAGTGGACTGTTATAAACTTAAACACTAACATTTTATATCATCTTCTGAACTATTAAATTTGGGAGAAAAACCAGTACTTTCCATGTCCTTAAAGTTCTAGTCTCTATTCTTCTTGTACTTTCTTTTCTATGTCCACAGCTGTGAGTATTGTACATTCTTTAATGTCCTCTTAATTCATTAAATTTTATTCACTTTTACAAAGTAAATTGAGCTTTCAAATGATCCATCTTGATGAATAAGAAATGGATTATGCTTGTGGATGAATCTTTTTTTCACTGTTGTTAACCGTTCTCATAATTTAAAAATTATGTAAACAAAATTATTTTTAGCAAATTATAAATGTCTGTGCTTTTCTGATTACTGAACTGCATAGAGATAAACTTGAAGAAAATGTTACATTACCTTTTGTACCAAGACTCAGTTTACAGTATCCCAATTCAAAAGCAATTTTTCCCAAGAAAGCCAAGCAACAATTTTCCCATAAAAAGTAAAATCTAATAGTTTCAGCTAGAAAAAAAAGGAAATCTCTTTTATTTTCAGTTAGACAAACATTAAGAAAAAAATAAAACCTTTGTTTTCTTCTCTGATGTTTCAGGGCATGGTGCCTGACAGAAAGCATGAAAACCTATTTGAATAAAACAAGAAGAAGCTATGTTTCAAAGAGATAATGTCATTTACATTTGATTGAGAAAAATCTTCAAATTCTGAGGAATACACCTTAAATTGTTGTAGGTGTCATTAGCTTTGCACATTTTCACAAACTTACAGGATTTTGTCCATGAGAAATATGTCTTAAGTATGCCAAGCAAGGTGATTTTATTGACAATGCCACCAGCTACCGTATTCGCACATGCCTTATTTTTCTGTGTATTTTGACATCATTTAAAACATACGGACTTTTCTTGTTATATAAAGATTTTCTTTGTTTTTATGCATATCTGCCAGCAGTCAGTCATTTTTGACATGTTTAAGAAACCCATAGTCACAATTTAGCAGACATTCTGAAAGTATATTTTCCATCTGTTAATTCTATCCAACACCAAAAGAAAGATACTAATGAAATATATGCTAATCACTTCTTAAGCAGCTCCTCCACAAAACCAGAATAATATTTTCATTAATAATCATCATAATTAATTTCTACTTTATTATGGATAATTTAATTATTTTAAATTGCTTTAAAAGGTCTACTTTCATTTCATTGTCATTTTATGCCCACTTTATTGAGCAACTTTTTTGCTAATAATAAAACAGTACCAAATCATTTGTTATTAATATTATGCTTTGTCCTTAATTTAATTTTTTTTACTTCCATTCTGTGAAACTAGTTTGTTCCAACAGAATATTTTTAAATCCAGATTTTGTTGGATAATTCTGGCTGAAAGAAACAAGCAAAGACAGGAATATAAAAGATATTGTGTGACAATGGTCTATATTTACATAGCAATATAATATTTTCCAAGGAAATGTTAAAATTCAATTATTCTAGAATAGCAAGAAGCCATAAAGCTCCCATTGGCAACAAACAGTTGAATATCTACTGTCTCTGGCCTGTACTGAAATAAAGAAAAGCATTTTTGGAAGTCACTGTTAACTGACCTAACAAGTTTATTAGTTTAGTCTTCCATTTATGCATGCATTCATTCAGCAAAGAAATTATTTACTGAGGGAATATGATGCATCGATGCCAAAACAAAATTCAGTCTTTCCATTTCCTTAGGATTACTGCCTTACAGAAGAGAAAGACTCATTATGACAATATGCATAATAAAAAAATGAGAAAAAATGAATGAGATATAAAAGTATAGCAGGGAATAGAGACATTAATTCCGCAGACAGTAAAGATGGGTTCACGGAAGAAGAAACCACTTAAGTCTTAGGATAATTAGGGTTTAATGGGTTAAAAAAATAGGGAAAGAATGCTTTCAAAGCAGAAGAAATATATGTGCAAAATCACGTAGCACAATATGTAGCAGCAGGTCATTTTTATCTACACCTAGGTGACTCGGGTGAAACTCCATGAGACAACGTTGAAGAAGAAATCAGGCAAAGTCCACGTCAAGAAGGTGTTTGCAAGTTAAGAGAATCAAACAGTTTCAGAGACTGAGGACTCATTAAGGGAATTTTACAAGGAGTTGAAGGTATATCTGAGTTGCATTTTAGAGAAGTAAACACACTGGGGTAGAATGGGCAGATTAAAGGGAGAAAATACTAAAGGCAGAGAGACCACTTAGAGTGTCTTCATAGTTAACAAGAGAAACTTAACAAGATCTCTTAATTTCAGAAAAACCCACTATAAACACCACCACCAGGCTCCCCAGCTTCCATCCCTAGCAATCTTACATCAATGCTTTGACTCCTTAACACCACGAGTTTTCGTTATCCATCACCATGTTCATCTACACTTTCCATCATGACTAGTTTAAATTCCATAGTTAACTATTAAAATCATTCTTTTAAAAACATCCTTTACTCCTATGCATGTGTTTTCTTCCACACAAAATCCAAACTTGTGTGGGCCCAATTATCTTCTTAATTTTCTAAGGCTAGTTCTGAACAGTTGAACGTTCCTGGATAAAACACACATATAAAGTGATTATTGCCATTTCAATACAACCATTCATTTAACAAATATTTACTGAGTGGCACCATATATCAGACACTGTTCTAAGATCTGGAAATATAAAAATGAACAAGATAGAATTCATATCCTCCTGGACTTTGCCTTCCAGTGAAGAAAATCTATAAACAAAATAGGCCGACAAAAGGTAAATGAATACATAAAATAATTTTAGTAAGAAATACATATTCATATATGAAAGAAAAATCAAGGTAAGTGACTAAAAAATAGTATGGAAAGGCAACTACATAAGGTGGTCTTTTAGAAGAGATGAAATCAGGGCTAAGAATGGAACTGTGAAGATCTAGGAAAAGAGCCCTAAAATATCTCTCAATTCACTCAAAGTAAAAGCCACAACTCATCAAGGCTCTTAGAATGATCTCCAGGGCTCTATCTACTGCAAGAAAGGGCCCTGCCATTTCTGTGGCCACAACTCCTTTTACTTTCCCCTTGGTTAACTCTGTTCCAGCCACATAGGCCTACTTGGCTAGCATAGAGTAGGCATGTGTGCCACATTAGTGCCTTTGTATTGGCTTTAAAATGACTGTCCTCTCTATCTAGAACACTTCCCTCAACAACTATATGGCTCTCTCATTTCCTTCAAATCATACCATTTCATCGTGGCCTACCCTGACCTGCTCAACTACCCCTACTTAAAATCTCAACGTGCTTCCCAAAAGCCAGGTGTTCTTGATCCTCTTAACCTGCTACACATTTTTTATTTTTCTAAAGTATATACTAGATATGCTTTTCTGATATACTAGATGACTTATTTATTTATGTTTTGAACTTTTTATCTTTTCTTACCTCAGGCCCTCAATTAACTTGCAAATTTAGCAGAAATCTTTGTTCTGTTTATTGACAGATGACCAATAACTAAAACAGCACTGGTATGCTATAGGTATTCAATAATCATTTGTTAAAGAAATGAAGAATTTTAAGTAGAGAAAACAGCAAGTAGAAAGACCATGAGTTCGGAACAAGCTCAGCATGTTCAAAAAACACTATGACTCTCATAGTATGAACATGAAGAGAAAAGGAAGATTAAGTACAGAAATAGATATGCCTTTTAGGCTATGGCATGTAATTTCTATTTCATTTTATTTTATTCTAAGTGTCAACTGGATTTAACTTTAGCAAGTTTGACACTTATCTGATTTTTTATCCTTTTCTTTACCCTCTTTTTAATATTTTACTCCTTATCTTCTGGAATGCCAAATGTTACAGCTTTATCAGAAAAGTTAATGACCTCCCTCTTCCTTCATGAGTTCAAAACAAAGTGAGAGATAGAGGCAAAAGTCAGCAAGCAAGATATAAAGATACAATTTTCACCCTTGAATTAGATATTTCTTTCAAGGAAAGCATTGGCATGACCAGATCTCTTCCCAAGAGCCTGATCAAATGCCACAGAGGAAACCAGCATATATACTTCCTGTTGACTAAATGGTTTCCAAAGAGAAAGAGAAGACAGGACTGAATCCAAAATCACCAGTAAGATAAGTCATTCTCCTTCCTGTGGAATGGGGGTAAAGATGTCCTTGTAGACAGGTTTCTTCAAATGAAACAAGGAATCAAGAGCTGCTCTTGTACAGTCCTAATTCCCAGGTAGTTCTGGTCCTTCACATTCAAGCAGAACATCATTGAGCAGCTAGAGAAAGCCCTCAGGCAAGGAGATGCTGGGACCAGCAGCTGGAAGTGGGAACGAGTGCACTGTAATCATAAAGTCCAAGGCCACTTCATATGACACCACCAAATCTCAAACTGACCTGCACTTACACCAGTCTTCTCTACCTTTCCTTCTGATACAATAAATTTGAAGTAGACTTACTGTATAACATGTTTTAAAGTATAATGTTCTTTCATTAATTTCACCTGCTAAAATACATGGGGAAAAAGAAAGGAAATCAGTGTATCAAAGAGATATCTGCAATCCTACATCTGTACACCAACCCACCATAACATGCAGTTTACCTGTATAACAATCCTGCACATGTACCCTAACAGAATTGTCATTCAACCTAACAATGCTATTACTGGGTATATACCCAAATGAATATAATTTATTCTACCATAAAGACACATACACACATATGTTTATTATAGCACTCTTCCTGACAGCAAACACATGGAATCCACCTCAATGCCCATCAGTAGTAGACTGGATAAAGAAAGTGTGGCACGTATACACCATGGGATACTAAACAACCATAAAAAAGTGAGATCATGTCCTTTGCAGCAACATGGATGGAGCTAGAGGCCATTATCCTAAGCAAACTGACGCAGGACAGAAAATCAGATACCATATGTTCTCAGTTATAAGTGGGAGATAAACGAGAACACCGGGACCCAAAGAGGAGATCACTGAGGCCTACTTTAGGGTGGAGGGTGGGGAAGAGGGAGAGGATCAAAGATAAATACCTGTCGGGTACTATGCTCATTACCTGGGTGATGAAATAATCTGTACAGCAACCCCCACAACATGCAATTTACTTATGTAACAATCCAGCACACATGTATCCTAAACATAAGATAAAAGTTTAAAAAAAGAGTTGATTGCATGGAAGCAGTGATAGAATAGTGGTTACCAAAAGCTGGAAAGGGAAACCGGTAGGAGAAAGGATGAAGAGAAGTTGGTTAACATGTACAAAAATACAGTTAGAGGAGAGAGATCCAAGATGGCCGATTAGCAGCAGCTCAGGATTGTAGCTCCCACTGAAAGAGCAGACAATGAGTGGATGCCACATTTTCAGACGAATTTTCATAGCCTACGACCAAGAGATTCTTGGCACACGAGCCCCACGGGTCGACAGCGCGACCCTTTTGGAGGGCGCGGCTGTTTTGCAGGCGCCTGGATGCGGCGGTTCTCAGTCCGGACTATATGGGACTGAGTGCCCTTTTGGTTGGCGTTGGAGCTCCGGGAAAGCAAGTCTCCCATTCAGCTGATTAAAAAGCGGACTGAAGTGGGGGAACCAGACTGGGAGATTCCCGGGCAGAAAAGAGCCACGAATCTTAACGCCGCTGTTTCAGCTGGCATAGTGGGTCGCCGCAGGGGAAGGCTGGTACCCCACTTCACAAAAAAAATAAAAATAAAAACAGCAGTTGGAACTGCTGAAGATTGAGAGTTTCACAGCAAGTGCAGCTGAACCCGGGAAGGTCCAGCTCTGTGGGGGAGGGGCATCCGCCAAAGGAAAATTAAGAAATAGAGGAAACTTTATCACCAGCAAGCTGGACGTCCACTCAGAGACCTAGTCTGAAGGTCAGCAATTACACAGACGACAGGTGGATAAATCCACGAAGATGGGAAGAAACCAGCGCAGAAGGGCTGAAAACACCCGAAATCAGAATGCCTCTCCTCCTACAGAGGATTTCAGTGCCTCATTACCAATTGAACAAGGCCTGATAGAAAATGAATGTGAGGAATCAACAGAATCAGGCTTCAGAAGGTGGATAATGAGAAACTTCTGTGAGCTAAAAAACATGTTCTAGCCCAATGCAAGGAAACTAAGAACCTTGAAAAAAGGTTTCACGAAATGTTCATGAGAATGGACAATTTAAAGAGGAATATAAGTGAATTAATGGAGCTGAAAAACACAATACGAGAACTTCGAGAAGTATGCACAAGTTTTAACAGTCGAATTGATCAAGCAGAAGAAAGGATTTCAGAGGTCGAAGACCAACTTAAAGAAATAAAACGAGAAGACAAGATTAGAGAAAAAAGGGTAAAAAGGAATGAGCAAAGTCTCCAAGAAATATGGGACTATGTGAAAAGACCTAATCTACGTTTGATAGGTGTACCTGAATGTGATGAAGAGAATGAATCCAAGCTGGAAAATATTTTTCAGGATATTATCCAGGAAAACTTTCCTAACCTAGCAAGGCAAGACAATACCCAACTCCAGGTAATACAGAGAACACCACAAAGATATTCCTCAAAAAAAGCAACCCCAAGGCACATAATCATTAGATTCATCAGGGTTGAAAGGAAGGAGAAAATACTATGGGCGGCCAGAGAGAAGGTCAGGTTACCCACAAGGGGAAGCCTATCAGACTCACAGCTGATCTCTCAGCAGAAACCCTACAAGCCAGAAGAGAGTGGGGGCCAATATTCAACATCCTTAAAGAAAAGAACTTTCAACCCAGAATTTCATATCCAGCCAAACTAAGTTTCATAAGTGAAGGAAAAATAAAATTTTTTGCAAACAAGCAAGTACTCAGAGATTTCATTACCACCAGGCCTGCTTTACAAGAGCTTCTGAAGGAGGCACTATGTATAGAGGGGAACAACCAGTATCAGCCACTTCAAAGGACCCATCAGTAAGCTGCATCCAGATCCATCTCACATGCAAGGATATACAGAGACTCAAAACAAAGGGATGGAGGAAGATTTGCCAACCAAATGGAGAGCAAAAAAAAAAAAAGCAGTAGTTGCAATTCTCATCTCTGATAAAATAGACTTTAAAGTAATAGAAACCGAAAGAGATAAGAAGGACATTGTATAATGGTAGAGGGATCAATGTAACGGGAAGAGCTAACGACCCTAAGTCTATGCGCGCCCAATATAGGAGCACCCAGATACATAGGGCAACTTCTTGGTGACTTACAAAGAGACTTGGACTCCCACACAATAATAGTGGGAGACTTTAACATTACATTGTCAATATTGGACAGATTAATGAGACAGAAGGTTAAGAAGGATACCCGGGACTTGAACTTAAACCTCAAACAAGTAAACTTAATAAACATTTACAGAACTCTCTACTCCAAATCCACAAAATATACATTTTTTTTTCAGTAACACATCACATTTATTCTAAAAGTGACCACAGGGTTGGGAGTAAATCAATCCCTAGCAATTGCATAGCATTTCATAGGTTTAAATGAAATATTGGTTGACTGTTTGTTTGTTATTTTCCTCCCTTATTCCTTCCTGTCTCCACTGTATAACACAATTATTAGTATAAAAAAAGCTTTTAATATCCATTTGTAGACTGCATTCTAGCCTGGGCAATAGAGCAAGATTCCCCGTTCTCCCTTTTTTTTTTTCTTTCTTTCTTCTTCTTTTCTTTATTTCATTCTTTTTTTCTTCCTTCTTTCTCTTTTTCTCTTTAAAAAAAAAATAAAAATAATAAAAAATAAATAAATAAATAAATAAATAAAATAAAATAACTACACCCTCTATTTCTACTCTGTTATATAAAATATACACAATCCACATGTACTCTGTTCTAAAACATAAAAAAAAAAAAAAGAATACAGTTAGATAGAAGGAATAAGTTCTAGTATTTGATTATACAGGAGGAAAATTATACTTAATACTAATTTACTGTATACTTCAAAATAACTAGAAGAGTTGTAATGTTCCCAACACAAAGAAAAGATAAATGTTTGTGACGAGGGGTGTCCCAATTATATTGATTTGATCATTGTATAATGTATACATGTATCAAAATATATGTACTCCAAAGGTATGTACAACTAGGATATAGCAATAAAAAGTACTTAAAACACCCAAAATCTCTAGAAACAAAAACATCAAATTAGAAGCATGGCATTTGAAACAAAATAATTTAAAATCTAAGGATTAGAAATAGGAAGCAAATTAGACAGATGCGCATAAGGAGTGCTAAGACCGCAAAGGGCCGGTGCAGGATGAAAGATTGGAAAACATGACAACTTGGGCTTGCTTCAAGGTTACTCTCACTATGCTTACTAATGAACCAGCAAACACACACTGTGGAAGATAAATATTCTGTAAGTATCTGAGTGAGAAGGCCCAGCTCTCCAGCATCTCTCCAGGGCCTTGCTCTGTGTTAGCTATTCTTTATAATTTCTCTAAATTTTTATTTTTGCTTCCATACAGTTAATTTGAAGAGAAAGTTTAACCCTGGCCTTTTAAGGGATCCCCAATCCTTTTTCCATGGCACTGAGCCAGGTATGGGGGATTCTGTTTGTCTACATATGTCCAAATTTTAAAATAAACTGGACAAACACTTTACTGATGAAATACATCTGTGGGATGCATTTAGCTTGCAGATCATAATTTTGAGACCTCTCACCTGTGGGCTTAGCCTTTGGAACACTATAATTATAAAATTTCACCTTTGTCAAATATCACATTTCACCCTTAAGGCAATGAACAGATTATATTAATAACATCTACTTACTGTTTGAAGAAGAGTGATAAATAAAAGAGGAAGTATAGAGGGAAACATTAGATATTATTTAATGTCTCAAAATATAATTCTTCCATCATAGATTTTATAAATTATTTTTGTATCAAAGGAATTCCCTAAAAGTTATTTGAAATTTTTCTGTTTCAGCATTTCGCTAAGAATTTCAACTATCTGCTATGTATTATTTTTTATCAATAATAGTGCAGTTAGAACAATCCTTCTTAAATGTTAATGTGTACCTGAATCACTTGCTGATCTTGTGAAAAGCCAGAATTTGATCAGTTTTTGGGGGTGGTACCTATGGTTTTGCATTTCTAACACACTCTCAGGAGATGCTGATGCTGATGCAGAAGCCAGTACCTGTATTAAGGTACAGGTTTCCAAAGGGGCTTGCACAAATGAGAGACTCTGAGGCTTGATCATTATGCTGCTGATGACATGCAGCTTATTATGTAAAATGACAATCCCAGAGTTGCTGCTGCAAAAACTGGTGTAACTGCCTCTACCTTCTAGTTCATGAAGTTCAGTTACTACTTTAGGCACCATAATTTTAGTTTGGTTTAGAGTACCTCTTTCATAACAGAGCCCCATATAATTGGCATATGTAATCATTTTGATGTATGCATTTAAAATAATAATTAGATAATTAAATTGAATAATTTGCACTTGACTTACTTAGAGAATCAGAAGTAGTACAACTGTTATCTACAATGTTAGACAGTGGCCCTCAATATTGCACTCTAGCTTTTTCAATTCTAAATTTTTAATAACACATAGACTGGAACATTGGCGGCATACTTTTAAGAGAAACTTTTAGTTGTGTATTTTTAGGAGAAAGTGTTTTAATTCTTTCTTATATAAAAATAGATTAGCAAGAGAATTTTAATTCTTACTTATGAAGAATAGATTAGTGAAAGAAAATACATTTATATATCCGTACACAAACACATTCACATATTTTTAATGAACAAAAGATAAATTTTTTAAACACTTTGATATCATTTGAAATATTTTAATTTTGTAAAGTTGCAAACAAGTGAAATGGACTGTGAAAATCAAAATAAAACAAAAAAATAGCTTTCTAAATGTCTTTTAAGAATAACGTACCTTTATTCAGTCAACTGCTACATAGACATTTAAATGAATGGAATGTTTCTGTTTGTGCTACTATGGAAAGAGCTCTAGCTATATTGTTAAGTGAGAAGAGTGAGGTATAGCATCGTGGCTATATTGGACCTCCATTTATATATATGTACAAAACAATTGTATCAAGATACACACAAAACTCTTAATGGTGTTTACATGTGGAGAGTAGGACTTAGAATGTGTTTCGTACCCTAGGAGTAAAAGTGAGATTTTCTCATCCTCGTTTTCCCTTTTGTATACTATTTGAATTTTTCTCATGTGCATACACTATTTTTGTAATTGAAAAATAAAATCCTACCTCTGCCACTTAAAAAAAAAAAAGAAAAAAAAAGAATAACGTTTGCTTCAAAATACTGACAAAATTAGCAAAGAAATGTTAAAATAAAATTTACCTTAAAAATTTTCATGAAAATGTGTGATTACATTATATAAACATATAAAAATACAGAAATTTCAGAGCACACATATCTGGTTTTAAATAACACTGTTTTAATCAACTTTTACTCCTAAGTAAGTTAAATATTTAAGTAATCAGTTCTATGAAGACCACTTTGGCCCCTCTACAAACCTCTACTTATGTGACTTCTGGAAATACAGAACTAATCCCCCACAGAGACTCAAAGCAAATTTGCTTACACATGTCCCAGTAAAAAAAAAAAAAAAAAAAACAATTTTAAATTAAATGTCAAATGGACAAATCTTTATCAAAGTGCTAGATATTATTAGAAAATTGATGGGAGAAAATAGGAAATACGATTTTTTCCAATGTCCAAAACCATAACACTACCGTTTTAGAAACCCCACTGGAGCTCTAAGTTACTTATCTTAAATATAACATCAAGAAGTCAGAGAAAGTCCACCAAGTAAAAATGGAACACACAATGAAAATGTAAAATCCACAGAGCCCATAGATTCACTACAATAACAATAAAGTCAATATATTTTTGTTTCTTGTTTATTGAATCACAGCCATAGTAAAATTATAACTATCTATAAAATAGCTACCACTTTTCACAGCAATTAATAGCCTTACTGAGACTTACCAGTGTGAAATACAACATAAACTTTTTCTAATAAAAAGGTTTTATGTAAATTTTTGTGAAAACTCCATCATAAGCTAATAAAAATGGTTTATTTTGTAGAAGTTACGATTAGAGATAGAAACCATACCTTTTGTCACACACCTTTTATTGTCCTGGTAAAGAGAGAGTGCATTCACCAAATATTTATTTGCTTAATAGAACACAGTTTCTACCTATGTTGACAAGTATTACACATTTTTATATACATGAAACAAGATAAAATAATTTTAGCTATTTGTGTCTACCTTAGTGCAATCCCTCAAAGACACAAGAAATAAGTAACTTCATACAAGCTAAGAGCTGGCCCAGCTTACACCTTTGAGAAAAGTTGATTTGTTGTTTACTGAAATCTTGTTAAACAATGGAAATATCATGAAATAGTCCATTTTTAAAGCTATGTCTGCCTAAAATGATTTCTTTGGGCCATGTGGGAAGTGTTAGGCATTCTTCAAGCTCCATGCAATGTTAGGTATCAGTGGCTTTTTGACATTATGTTTTTTCCAGGAATGTCCAGGACATCACAATCCCTTGCTTACCTGATTCATTCTTCATCAACATTCTGGACAGATGGTAAGCATCATCTTTCCAAGAAGTCTTTCTGTGTTGGTTGAGTGTGGGAATGGATAAATACCTAGCACCTTTCTTCCTCAATATATGGAAAGGAATAATAGCATTATCTGGACTTTTTGAATAATTACGATATGCCAGCACCTGAAATTAAGACTTTACTTACAATATACCATGTATTCTCAAACACATTTCCCAGAAAAAGAAACAATTATTAATTCCACCTAACTAATGTGGAAACCAAGGCTTAAAATAGTTCGTATATTCAAGATTATACAAATAGTAAATAGTGAAGGTGAAATTGGCATGAAGGTATCTTGGATTGCATACACTATGCTAGTGGAGGAAGAGAACCTGAAATAAAGACATTGGCAGAGAAAAAAGCCTGGGAATTTTCAGACAAATCTGAGCCTCAGAGCTACCAAAAACTATCAAGAAAAACATTCCAGACCTTATAACTCTTATCTTGTGTATTATAGACCTGAGCTAAGCTTAGAACTTTGCTTTCATGTAGATTTTGTCATTTCTAATCTTGGCCACACTGTATTACTTCACATGGCATAAATAAGTTAAAAAAAAAAAAAAAACTAGGTTCAAAATGCACAAATTGCCAACTTACTTTCACTTGAATTTATAACATACAATGAGCCAGAGCAGTCCAGATAAGAGACTGGAGGAACAAAGAGGAAGCTGAAGATGGGTAAAATATATAAGAACAATATAATTTCACGCTGTTTCATGCTTTCTTGCTATATTTTTATGTTATAAATTTCTAAATTTTAACTGGTAAGCTAACACTAGCAATTGATAAACACAATACATTTAACAAAAAGAGGTTAAATAAAATGTAATATGAAAACAAGTATACACATGTAAGCCATATATTATTTTATTCTAACTATTTCCTTGTATACCATGCCAACAAGAATAAATAAAGGATAATTTGGCCTCCAAATATATTATGTACTTGTTATTTTTATTTATTTGTTTTATATGCGTTATAGACTGTGGGAAGTTCTGAATAACTAACAGTAACCTTCTTTATACAAACTGGATTTTTACTCAATGAAAAACAGTGTAATACAATTCAGCTTACCATGATTTTAAGTAGGACAAAGGTGTATGAACAAAGTATAGAAATCATTTATGTATAGCTTCATGTTCCACATTGTAATGAAGAGTTATTGATCATCTGTAATAAAGGACACAATGGCCAGTCAGATGCCCTTTAAGTTACTTTTCCAGAAGTGGTAATGCTCATGTGGTACCTTACTAAAATTATAAACAAGAATGTTGATTCCATGTATTTTCCTTAGGTACTATTAGTATTGATTCTTCTTTCCTTTCTCACTGTAATCCACTAGCTTTATATCATACCAAAACTTATATGATAAAGAAAATGTACAAAAGAAGGAAATATATGGTTCCCCTCCTCCTTAGCCATAATAAATAAAATTAGTCAAGCTTCATATGGTTAACAGCGTGCATTAAGCATTTCTATATATCATAAGCCCTGAGGGAACCCAAGGGAGGCAAAAGGTGTGTGCTGTGATTTTCAAAACCTTGTAACCACCCTAAAGCTGAATGAATGGACATGAACTCCAAGAGTAGGCAGAACCAACCAGGAGGAGCTCAACGGCTAGAGTGTGTATATACAGTAGAGATGTTTCTCCTTGAAACCATCCATTGACCTCACTGTTGCTTATGCCTCGGGTTTATGTTTGCAAAAGGGCAATTAGTGAGGGTCAAGCATATACTCTAAGCAGAGAGCTCTTCTGTAAACTTGATCATGAGCTCAGTCGTCTTAGTCAAGCATCCTAGCCAAATAAAAAGAAGTGTCAGCGTGGCATTTTTCAGATATTTGCAAAAAAAAATTTTAATTCCAAAGACAAGTAAGGGAAAGAAGAGTAGCCCTCACATTCCTTATGTTCTTTGAAAGGTGCAAAATTCTAAATAGAATTTTATACAGAAAATAAAAAATACAATAACCTGGCATCTTTAACTCAATATTTGTAACAATTTAATGGTGGTGGGCTTTAGTGAAGCCTCCCATCCAGGTTTTATTACTTTAATAAAACAACTTTAGTACATTTTCTATTCTACAGTAGTACTTTATTACAAGTTACAGAAAGTAAACTGCCCTTGTCAAAATAAATAAAACAAGTACATCTCAGGATTTCACATGCCTGATTTTATAATGTTGTTTTTTAATGTGTATCACTACTCATTTACACAATTTAGTCATCTCTTGGGAATTCTCAAGTCATTAGCATGAAGTAGTATAGTATTAAGTAAGAAATGACAGATACTTCTAAGAATTTTAAAAGAACTGCACTCTTAGGCACAGATTAATGGGAAGTAATTTATCTCCTTCTACATTTACAGCATCCACAATGAAAGCAGATGGGCCACAAATATGCTTTTCCTAAGTGGTCATTTTTAGTGGCAAACTGCTAACACAGCAACATTTCTAAGTCCATTTCTCCAACACAGACTCACAGGAAACCCAGCATGCTGTAGTAGAATGAATTCTGAGTCGAGAGACATCAGACAGCATCTGTGGTCCTAGTCTGGCATCGTGTGACTATGTGTTATATGGCTTCTTACTCTATCCTAAAGTGGTGCCTTACACTGTACATACTTTTCAATGTTCAGAAGTTTGACAAAGTGCTGTAGAGTTTGTAGAGCCCTTTACTGTGCACATTAATTTATTTTCACATCTCCACAGGATAACATAACCCTCATTTTACAGGTAGGAAAACTGCTACTCCTCTAAGAAGTTTAAGTAAACTGTTTGATGCCACATTACTAGGAATTGCCAGAATCAGTACATCTTCTAAGTTCTCATGTGTTCAGTGTTAAGTAAGAAAGCTATCTCAGCTCATTATCCCACAGAGGTCCCACATGTCAAAGACTGGGGCCAGACTGGAGCAAGGCACTCAAATGGTTCACTAACATGCATTCTCTACTAAAGTAATACATTCCCCAAATAAAAGCATTTTCTTGTTCAATCTTTGAAGATATTGTTAATTTTTTGGAGTAAAAATTTCTAAAATATCCCTCACATAATTTTTATGCTCTTGCTAACCCTTGGAGAGCAGCATTGATAAGCTCTCTTTGGGAGGGCTATTATTCCCAAACATAACTCCTGGTAACTAAGTTATTAATGTATTCTTTATTTACTTTAGCTTTGGTTACAGAATTTAGAATCATGTAATATAACTAAGAAAATGACAAAGCTGTGTCATTGAGTACATGAGCTGCTGTTATGAGTTTCAAATAAGAGATGAGATATAAAATGGAAAGAAAGTTTTAATCTGGCTACGAAGATTAAATATAAAACTGATGACTACTTTATTCATGTTATTATTCTCCGCCAAGAGAAGATATCTATCCTGTTCCTCTTTGGAGCTGTTTATCTCATCTTCAACTCAATTTCCAACTCACATCTACCAGAAGATCTCCTGCTAATACAGCTTGGATCTCCGTGGTACCTCTTAGATGTGGACAATCTACATACATTTTGCCAATTCATTTTCGATGATTACAATATTTTCTGATTTATATTATAATTGATTATGTGCTTGTCCCTCTCTTTATTCTGAGTCCTTAATGTCAAGGGACACATTTAATTATTTGATGGGTAGTGGTGGGGAGTGCATATACTGAGTACCTAAAACAAAGACTCAGTACAATTCTGAAGTAAATTAGCAAATAAGTAAAATTAAATGTATTTGAAATCTGATGACTATTAGTAAGTCCATGACATAAAAATGAAATCCAGTGTTTCCTTATAGTCCATATATAGTTTTCTGTTCTGGCAGATGTAAAAGAATTCAAAAGAGGGCAGTAGACAAAAGCATCTGTATCTTTTATGACAGTAGGAAGTGAATACAGAGACGTTAATAATTATTATAGTCCCTCAAAAGTTACTGCTTTTTCATTCCAAAATATCTCTTACGTTTTCTTGACATAGTCAAATAGGTTCACTAATTTACCTAATAAAAAGAAATCCTTGGGTAAATTATTGACTTCCTTTAAAAGAAAGCTAAAGTAGGGCTGGATGCGGTGGCTCATGCCTGTAATCCCAGCACTATGGGAGGCCGAGGTGGGTGGATCACGAGGTCAAGAGATCGAGACCATCCTGGCCAACACAGTGAAACCCCATCTCTACTAAAAATACAAAATAAAAATTAGCCGGGCGTGATGGCACGTGCCTGTAGTCCCAGCTACTCAGGAGGCTGAAGTGGAAGAATCGCTTGAACCCAGGAGGCGGAGGTTGCAGCGAGCCAAGATTGTGCCACTGCACTCCAGCCTGGTGACAGAGCAAGACTCTGTCTCAAAAAAAAAAAGAAAAGAAAAAAGAAAAAGAAAGAAAGCTAAAGTAAATTAGGATGGGTCAAAGTTAGACTTAGAATCTTCTAAAGTGACTATTTAACTGAGTGTATTTGACTTATCTTTCCATGATAATTGATAGCAAAAGCATTCATTTAATTGAAAATCTCCATGAAATAAAACAAGACATACTGAAACGCTATTCTATATTTTTTCATGAATCATTTATCTTTAAAGAAAAATTGAGTTTCTGATATATTTAACAGTTAATTTTCAGCTAACTGATGCATAATTTAAATCTTTGACAAAAACATTTGATAACTTTGATGTTTTACTTTTAATATTAACAAAGGATATCATATTTATGCCATATTTTAAATGTTCATGGTAAATATAGACACTTACTCTGAACAATTAGTTACACAGAGAGTCACAAGATGAAATTCAAAAGCAGCATCTTTAGATTTTGAGGTTGTTACTCCAAACATAGATAAGAAAAATCTCTGTAAATATCTCATCAATTCAGAAGGTTAATGAGCTTTAGTAAAGAGATAGGAAGAAAATGGAAGTCATAAGAGACACTATATAATTAAAAACACATTTTTTCTGATTTCAGATTTTGATTTTTTATTTAGGAGAGGGAAAAAAACACACAAAAGGAAATCAGGGTAAAATCTACATACTGAATGCAAAGGCAAGAAATTTCTCAGAAAATAATCTGGCCGATGAAAATAATAAAGCTAAACACCATGCTCCCCACCATCAATCATAAGGTTTGAGATGAAAGACAGATACCTCAGAATACAAATAGATGAGGAGAGGTTCACAATTGTGTGAAACCTTTAGGGGGCAGAAAAAGAGAACTCTTTCTTCATCTTTGGAATACAGTAGAGATGTCCCTAACCCCCCCAAATTCAGAACCCTGGACAGGACCATGAGAGCCAAATTTAGAACCCTGGACAGGACCCCAAGAGCCAAATGAGAAGCATATTTCAAAGAAGAGATAGCTGTTGAGTCTTGGGAGAGGCTAAAGCCACAGGACACCAGGGAATAGATGAGGCAGCATTGCTGGAAGTGAGCACAGGAAGCATTTTAAGATGGCAGAAGCAACAGCAGAACAGTGGTTTGGATAAACTCTAAGACAGATTCCTGTAACTTCCCCTCCTTCACCTCCTAGCTCTGTGTGCTTGTCAAGTTACATGACCCATTGAACTTGTTTCCTTAACTGAAGAATAAGAATATCAACCACAAACTTAAAGAATTTTTATATGTATTTCGCTAGGAAAACAGGGCCACGTAATGTATTCTAAGTATGAAGGGTTTAATATGAAAAAGTAAAGAATTACCCAACCATTAGAAGAGTTGGGAAGCAAACATTGAGTTGGGAAGTGAACAAGAGTTAAGGGTGGTCATGGAAGCCCCATGGCCATGATCATAGCCCAAAGCACTGGTATACAGTTTCTCATGAGCTTACAGGGAAGACACTGCAATGCCTTTGAAATATATGAATATATGAAAGCTCCCATTGATTTTTCTCTGTCGGAAGCAGTAAAAGAAATGGTTTTCAACAGCTGGCCAGGAAGCCAGTGTGAATTTCTCATCTGCACAGCATCTGACTGAAACTGCCTACAGAAAAAAGAAATGGCCTCTTGGGTTTTCTGCCTTCCTAATCAAACAGAAATGCTTCTCCTCAGCATAGGTTAATCTGAAACCATACAGGGAGGGAGATTCTTAAACACAAAGGCTCTGGCTTCTCAGCATTTTGAGGAAACCTTAGAAAGAGATGGCAATGATGCAATTATTCAGCATCAATAAAAATATTAAATTTGATTATTCACAATAAGAGTGTAGTAAATATTAGCACTAGTATAATTTATTATCTTTACAGGGTAGAAGTAACTTTTGGGCAAAAATAACTGCGCAAGAGAGAACCAGATTTTTTCACATCTGGTTTCAGGTACAGAGAGACTTTAGAAAACAGAGTTTGGTAGTCCCTTGGTGAAGAAAAATGATGATGTTTTTTCCATAATTCCCAAAATTTCTTTTGGTGGACCTATATAATTTACACCATCAGAAACAAAACAACATTATTTTAGGGAAGGAAAGGGAAGTAAGATGAAAGGAAGGAAGGAAGGAAGGAAGGAAGGAAGGGGGAGGGGAGGGAGGGAGAGGGAGGGAGGGAGGGAGGTTTTTAACAGGCTGTTGAGATGTAGCTCAAGCCGAAAGCTTTTGCTACTTGCTCCAGGTTACCCATAACTGATGTGTTCTATTTCTCAGCCTAATGACTGGAGAAGCGCCTAATATATCTTTAATTAGTAGGGAATATGACAATAAGAATGGCAATTTTAGCTACAGCAGCTTAGAAGACAGATTCAAGCACAAGAAAATAAATAATATAAACGGTAAAAATCACCACTGACATTCAGCAAAGCCAACAAATCCATATAGTACATGCTAAAGTGCTGTACAGAGACAATATAATGAATTAACACAGCAAGATAACAGCGTGTCATAAATAAAAACAAAGATCTACTGAGTGTCTCCAATGTACAACACTCTGTGCTGAAGAAATTAAGCAATGGCCCAAAGCTAGAGGCAGAAGATACAACTAATAATAGATAACATCACAAACGAGCTCATGCAAAGCATCTACTGAATGGCATAGTGATACCCTCAGACAAGGATATAGTATCTGAAGTCAAGATACCAGAGTGGTTCTCTATGAGATAATGTTAAATAAAGTAAAAGAGTAAGCTCAAACTTCTCTCTTTGAAAGACAGCAAAAAACAAGAGGAAACAAAATGAAAGCGGTTGGAAATGTTCCCAGAGTTCCATGAGCCATAAAGCTGTCCACATACACACCCTGTGAGATTAGTCACTGGGATTGTGGACATCAATCACTGTGGTCACACTGGAAGACTCCCTCCAGGAAAGTTAAAAGGGAAAATACAGACCTAAACAGTGCCATACATCAAACCCATGAATCTGAGACCAGGGTGGTAAAAGATGCATTTATGGTACAAATTAATCCAAATGACCAAGGAGGGCAAACGTTTTCCACATGTAGGCTGTGTGTCATAAAGTACTCTGTGACCATGCATAAATTAATAGCATACTTTGCCATAAAGGTCATTTTATTTATCAATTCAAAACATATCCCTGCAGGTTTGCAGCATGCCAATGTATTCAACATTTTATTCAACATTAAGACATTTTATTCACTCCTGTTCTCAGGCCCTTTAATGAAGTGTCATTTCCTGACACTTTCACACAGTGGACTAAACTGACATTAAGTCAGATTTCGCTGAATTGTTACATCTTATAGATTAGAAAAATTCTGGTCATTCATTCAACAATCATTGATGAGGTGCCTCAACATTCTTATTCTTCTCCTGGTTACTGGCATTGCAGTAGGTTTATGCCACTTCCCTAAACAAACAAGATTAGTATCTCATTGACATCTGGGTTGGATATGAATGCCTCATCCCGGCTTTAAAGTTCCTCTACCACATGTCCTCAATGCATGTTTCAGATACATTGTTTAGTACAAATATCAAACACCACATTCTTTATCAACATGTTCACATTTCTCCTGAACTAAATGTGGTCTTTCCTTATATAAAATATATTTGCTGCTCTTTTATAAAACATTGCGTTTTATTTCTGGCTAACTACTACTTTGTGTTGACCACCACCCTCCACTCCTTAGTGGATAATAAATAACCAGTATTATTTTTCATGTATCTTGAGGATTGGTTAGGAGGTTCCTCTGCTAAGTTTGCCCGTGGTCATGTATGTGTCTGAATTCAGCTGGGAACTCAGCTCAGCAGGAAGGCCCCAGATGGTCTGACTCATGTCTGGCAGCTTGCAGTGGCTGCTGGCTGGTGTGCCCTGGGTTTTTTCAACCTGCTTTTCCATTCTCCTTTTGACTAGACTATCTCATTCTATTGATAAAAGAAATAGAGAGAGCCAATTTTCATTTAAGGATTGAAGAATGAACTTCACTTCTTGATGCTAAGGATGTAAGGCCACATTTACTCTATTACACATTTCATATTCTGGTTGTGCTTTTATTCTTACAAGTCCTGTAGTTCAGGAACTCTGTTACCACAGTATCTTGTACAATGTTTGGCACGGTGTTATATATCTTTTATTTAATAACTATTTATTTCACAGAATGTAAGGGTTATCATGGTACTGTCTACAAATAAATGGATAACAAAGACAAATCTAGGCAAATATTCAAGACAGAAATGTGTTCTTAAAAACTGGAGAGGGCCAAGCCACGATGACTCACACCTGTAATCCCAGCACGTTGGGAGGCCGAGGTGGGTGGATCATGAGGTCAGGAGTTTGAAACCAGCCTGGTCAGCATGGCAAAACCACATCTCTACTAAAACTACAAAAATTAGCTGGGCATGGTGGTGCATACCTGCAGTCCCAGCTACTCAGGAGGCTTAGACAGAAGAATCACTTGAACCCAGGAGGCAGAGGTTGCAGTGAGCCGAGATTGTGCCACTGCACTCCAGCCTGGGTGACAGAGCAAGACTCCATCTAGAAAAAAAAAAAAAAAAAAAAAAAAAAATTGGAGATACTGCTACTGGTAGTTAAACAGTCATTGTGAAAATTACAAGCCATTCCAATGTGCTCTGTCTGCTTTCTGCTAATACAAATGTGGAATCTATGTTCTTAAAAACAGATACATCTAAACTTATTTTAAAACATTTTATCATTTAAATGCATTGTTTCCTTTTCTAATTTGGGTTTTGTCCATCAAATGAAACTGCAGTATAAGAAATCTATAAATCACCTTCATACAAGGTACTTAATTTAAAATAAACCTTCAAAAAAGTGAGAAATTGATTTATAAACTATCATTTCAGCATGGAAACATTTTCTATCATAAACATTTTCTCAACCATATTTTCCTTTCTTAAACATTCCTTTAAAACGACTTTCATGATGAGAATGCCATATAATTAATTTAATACCTATATTTTTTCTCATGTACATGTAATTATATACCTATTACATATTTCAAATAAATACTTGGTTGTTTATTTTCCTTCCATTTCCCTAAATACTTAAGGCATATTTTTTTAAAGTTGAATATTCACCTGATTTTCCCTAAAAAAAAAATGAACATTGGTATATACAAGGGCAAAATGCTCAAAATCATATTTTTAACAATATTTCCTCATATGTATCACTGAGGAAATTCTCTCTTCTTTTTGGTCACTATTTATTCATCTGTAAGATAGAAAACAGTAATTTTTTTCCAGATTGTATACCTATAAAACACTATAATTCTGTATATTCCTCTTAGCTGTCTAACACACTAATGCAAAATTGGAACATTCACTAAGTGTTTTTTGATGCCCATCAGTTTCATTAATAAGAGCCTTACAATTTGGAAGGGGGGAAAATGGTACTGGATAATTAATGAGCCAAATCTTAAGCCTAAATATATATTCACACACTACTCAGCATACTAATAATGCAGCTAAGAGAAAAACATTGGTTGAGACTGTTTGCTCAAGTCATTCATGGTAGCAATTTCGTTTTTCACAGTTAATAAAGTTAATAGTGAGGAGACACACACATAAAAAAAAAAGGATAATAAATATGTACCTACAGAATGAGAACAAATGTTAAACCAAAACATAAGGAAACAGGTTAAGTTGGAATAAAAGATGAAAAATAACTTGCAAGGAGATATTTCAATTATTAAAATCTCTAGCATTCTTGTTTTCCTAAAGTATTTACACAAACTACTGTCCACTGATCATGCTGCCATTTCCTCTCAATGTTCTTTTGTCTTCTAATCAAGAGGATAAGACACCAGGCAACTTCCAAATTGTGGAATTCTAATTATACTTTCCTTACTGAAAGAAACCAAGGCTCCTTGGGAACTTAACTGGATCAGGTGATGTGTAAGAGATATCTGATATAACCTATTTTGACAGAAAACAAAGACTGTGTTCAAAAGACATAGTGCCCACCTGAAAACAAGCTCCCACTTTACACAGACGCAACTGTTTGAATAACAATAATAATAAATGATAACTGCAAAATACAGAATTGTCAAATAATATTTACTAAGTATATAATGACAAATTAAAAGTTAAAAAATAACAGATGCTGGTGAGGTTGTAGAGAAAAAGGAATGTTTATCTACTGTTGGTGGTAGTGTAGATTAGTTCAACCATTGTGGAAGACAGTGTGGTGATTCTTCAAAGACCTAAAAGCAGAAATACCATTCAACTCAGCAATCCCATTCCTGGGTATACACCCACAGGACTGTAAGTCATTCTGCTATAAAGACACATGTGCACGTATGTTCGTTCATTGCAATGCTATTCACAATAACAAAGACATATAATCAACCTAAATGCCCATGAATCAAAGATTGGATTAAGAAAATGTGGTACATGTACACCATGGAATATTATGACTATGCAGTCAACAAGATCCTTTCCTTTGAAGGGACATGGATGGAGCTGGAGACCATTACCTTTAGCAAACTTACACAGGAACAGAAAACCAAATACCACATGTTCTCACTTATAAGTGGGAACTGAATGATGAGAACACATGGACACACAGAAGGGAAAACCATACACTGGGACTTATTGGAGGATGGAGAGAGGGAAGAGAGAGAGTATCAGAAAAAAATAACTAATGGGTACTAGGCTTAATATCTGGATGATGAAATAATCTGTACAACTTTGCCTATGTAACAAACTTGCACATGTGTCCCTGAACTTAAAGTAAAAAAAAAAATCTTAATTACCTTTGGAAATTACTAGAATACCCACACATTGTTATGAAAATTAGTAAATAGAAAAAATAAGCATTTTTCTTGCTTTTATCTCATGAATCATATTTAGAGTGAGTAATGCAAAATAGAAAAATCTGTAAGTAGGCCATGGTCACACTTCTGTAAGTCAATGTTGTTGCAATAAACAAAACAGAGTAGTGTGTAAAAATGTAAGATTAGAAATTTTTTTGAAATCCATTGGGCAGAATTTTCCTTTAAGATCAAAATTTCTTAAATGTTCTTAATTTCCCTTCATTGTTGATGTGTTCTTCCCTCTACTCCTCCCAATGATAGAAGAACAAGGACCTCGGCTTTGAGCTACCCAAGTGGGCTACTGCCTTCCTCCATGTGGGGGTGCTAACTCTAAAACATCAGTTTCCTCCAGGAGAAACATGGACAGCCCGAGCCTGGCTTTGTTGTGTCTTTGTCACATGTGTATTCTTCCTTGTTGGTGAAAACAATCTTGAATTCGATTCCAGTAATGATTCTTGCTAAGTTTTAAAGTCAAAATAAATTTTTATGTTTTAGCTTAATAAATCTTTACTGATTTTCAAAGCACTTTCCTATAAATTATCTCATTTGATCATCAATAATGTTGTTCTGAATAGTGTAACTCAATTGGGATCAGGAAGAGGTGGTTGTAATGAACAGTGTGCATATGAGACAGAAATATATCTATTGGAGAAGGTGAAGAAAAAGAAGAAAAATAAAAAGAAATAAATACGAGTGGAATATAAAAATAACTTGATGGAAAAGTGAAAGAAATAAAAAGATATAGGAGGTTCAACATAAAATGAAAGAAATCACGAGGAGGAGACATACAGAATGAGATCATCTATTGAAAGAGGAAAAAAGATATATCAAAAGAGAAAATAAAGATCAAGGAGGAAGGAATGGGATGGAAAAGAAAAATGATAGATTTAATGAGTTCTGAAGTGTGTTAATCAAGTTAAACTGCTTATGCCTCATTGTGCTGTCCACTTAAGCTGTGACTATTAAAATAAGTTACAATCCATAATTTATTATCTCTGTCCTTTGAGAGGCTAATTAGCTTTCCTACAATTAAGCACTATTCACAACTCCTCAGCTGTTCTTATCAAACCTTCAACTGGCTATAAATGTACAGCCACAGCAGTCCTTTGGGAGAGATGATTCAGTTGGAAAACTGTGATCAGAAAACATACTCATCAGAGCAGTTTCCCCAAAGTGTGGCCCAGCTCTTTAGCAGCAGAGACACCTATGGTCCTTATTAAAATGCAGATTCTGCTGGGTGTTGCCAGGTGACACTAAATCAGAATATCTGAAAATAGGGCCCAGGAAAGTGTATTTTTAACAAGAATCTTAAGTGCTTCTTACATACGCTAAAGTTTCTCCTGCTAGAAGAAATAAAGCCAATATTCAGACCAAGTTACTCAACTAAAGTGCTTACTACTATCAGCTATTGGGTCTGGTACCTTTCAAAAAGAAAAAGAACAAAACGATCATCTCCTAGTCATGGTCATCTGTAAGGTGAGTTCAGAGAAACACTATTCTTCTCTGAATTGTTAGGTCTTGATTAACTTCCTTCTATACCAGGTTGACCAAATAAAATATGGGCAACCTGAAGGTTAAAAGAAAATTAAGCAATAAAGTCAGGAAGCAGACAAATGGCTGTAATTATGTGATGCTTGTTTCTTTCTCAGGTATTCATTCTTTGTCTTGTTTAATTTCCTTATTTAACTAATCATGGGAAAAATTAAATGTCCTTCATTATGTTATCAATTGTTGCTGTGAGTGAGTCCTCATTTCCCCAGGGGAGATCGCACTGTGTGTCTGTAGGCCTGGTGGCGGACTTTTGTTTTGTTTTGTTTTATTGTTGTTGTTATTGTTTTTTCAATGCATCTCCATTCTATTTTACTCAGACACTTAGATTCTTAGATCATTTATGTTATCACTAACAGAATTTATCAGAGCAAATAATGTTTTCCTTGCATTTTCGAATAATCCATAGGTAAACAATGCATGCAATTTTCCCTGAAAATTACATTTTCTTTGTGTGTGCTACATGAAAACAGTTAAAGGAAGTGAAAGATCCAGAGAGTATGCCAAAGAATATAAAATGTTAGACAAAAGAACCTTCATACTCCCTTCTCTTTGGCTTTAAAATATATATATTTGCAATTCCTTAAAGCTTGTGAAAGATTATTTGATTGATTTTACAAATCTTAAGGTATTGCAAAGATTTGGAAGGGGACGTGGGGGGATTACATGTGGTTTTTGTTCTCTCTGTATATTGTTTATTTGAAAAGTAAACACATAAATGAAAGAATGTTTGATGAAAATACAAACAAACATGGAATGTTCATATTACTACAATTTATATAATTTTACAGGTAGATTAAAGCTTTTAGTTAAAAGCTTTAATAAAATTAAGAAAACGTATCAGGCAGAATTTCTGATTATCTCAAATGACTTTGACTAAAACTTCAATTAATAAGCTAAAATATTAGATCTAATAGATACAAACAGTCCATAATGCTATCTTTCTTTATGACTGGCCTCTTGAAACACACCTTGTGGGGCAGGCAGGCTCTGTTCTGCACCTGAATGAAAGTCAAGGGCAATCCCATGACTTTGGTGACTCAGAGACTGAATGTTCTCTAGTCACATCTGTATACAAGAACACTTTCAGTTTATTAGTAAAATGTTCATTCTTGTGTAACAGTTTTTGAAATTCTGAACTTCCTTCAATTTAAAATTTTGTGGCAATTATTTCCAAATTGTTCTATAGATTCAATGTAATTCCTATTAAAATCCAGTCCAGCTGGCCAGGCTCACATCCATAATCCCAGAACTATAGGAGACCAAGGTGGGCAGATCACTTAAGCTCAGGAGTTTAGAACCAGCCTGGGCAACACAGGAAAACCCCATTTCGGCAAAGAATACACAATTAGCTGGACGTGGTGGCACATGCCTGTAGTTCCAGCTACTCAGGAGACTGAGCCAGAAAGATTACTTGAGCTGAGACTGTCAAGGCTGCAGTGAGCCAGATATATGCCACTGTACTCCAGCCTGGGTGACAAAGCGAGACTCTGTCTCAAAATGCACTCCAGCCTGGGTGAAAAAGTGAGACTCTGCCTCAAAAAACAAAACAAAATAAATCATTTTAGGCTTTTTAATAGAAATTAACAAGCTAATTCTAAAATGTATATGGGAATGCAAAGGACTTAGAATAAACCAAACAACTTAATAAAAACAAAACAGAGTTCCGTCTTTTATATTGAGCAAAAAAAAATAAAAATAAAAATGAATGCTCAACACCATTAGCCCTTAGGGAAATGTAAATTAAATTTACAATGTGACACCATTACCACTGACTAGAATGGCTACAATCAAAACAACTGACAATATCAAGTTGGCTAGGATGTGAAGCAACTAGAACACTTACACAATGCTGATGAGAATGTAAACTGGCATAATCACCTTGGAAAATAGTGCTTACCATATGACCCACCAATTCCACTTCTAGGTATCTACCCAAGAGACGTGAAACATATGTCCACACAAAGACTTATACATAGAATGTTCGTAGCAAACAGTATTAATGATAGCCCCAAATTATAATCTAAGTGTCCACTAACCAGTGACTAGAATAACAAATTGAGATACATACATAGTATGAAATAAGACTCACAAATCTGATAGCAGTGATCATGATAGTAATGATGATGATCATGAATATAATAGTAGTGACACATGTTACGATGTGGAATAACTGAAAGGATGTGCTAATGAAATAAGCCAGACACAAAAGATTACCTATTGCATCACTCAATTGATATGAAGTTTCTAGAAAAGGCACATGCATAGAGACTGAAAACACATGAGTTGTTGCCTATGGCTGAGATTGACAGAAAAAAATATAAGGGAATTTTTTTAAGCTGATGGAAATGTTTTAAAAGTTTAGTTATGGTTGCATAAGTCTAAGAGCCTCCTAAAAATTACTGAAATTATTACTTAAAACAGATAGATTTTATGGTATGTAAATACTGTTAAAATATGTAAGAAAGTATAAATAAATCTGTTACCTCAATAAAGCTGTTTAAAAAAGAAAAAAAGGCCATGTGTGGTGGCTCACACTGTAATCCCAGCACTTTGGAAGGCCAAGGAGGAAGGACTGTTTGAGGCCAGGAGTTCAAGACCAGCCTGGGCAACATAGTAGGACCCTGTGTCTACAAAATACAAATTAAAATATTAGCAGGGTATGGTGGCATGTGTCTGTAGTCCCAGCTACTGAGGAGACTGAGGTGGGAGATTCACTTAAACCCAGGAGTTTGAAGATGTAGTGAGCTGTGATTGTGCCACTGTATCCTGACCTGGGGTGACAGAGTGAGACCCTGTCTCAAAAAAATAAATAAAACTAAGAAATAAATAAATAAGAGAGAGAGAGATTTTTTTTTCTATTTCTACCTCAGGATATCTGAAGGTTGAAAGTCTAAAGTGGAAATTGGAGACATAATTGACATTTCCCTTTTGTTCTAACCCCTAGATGGGAAGTGAATGGAGAGGAAAAAGATATGAGTTGATCCAGTGTTGATGTAGACAGCACATGAATGACCTTTAATGAGAATTGTTTCTTTTGTAAGGCGCTTTATGGGCTTTTTTACACATCCTCGTGTCCTGGGGTCCCTCACCAGCACTTCTCTCATCCAAGTGGCACTTTCGGTTAACCCCGTTGACTACTCTTTGATTCCCTGCTGCTTCTATTTGGGCTCCATTATGTTCCAGGTGGATATCTTGAGAAAAGTCCCTCTTGAATTGAAGAATGTCTTTCTTCAGCAGTTAACCTACAATTGGTCCACTGGAAATATTCATCTTTGACCTATGGCAAAACCCATAAGATTTCTGAGTGGTCCTAGGAGGCTCCTGTTCCCAGACTTGAAGTAGGAGAAAACACGACTTACCCTCCCCTCATCCTGGCATGGGGGAACGTTACAACTCTCAGCTCATTCTTCAGAGTCTACATTTATTTGGCCATATGTAATGCCTCTGCTAGAGTTCACAAAAATTTTTCTAAAACATCTTTTTTTACAAGTTCTGATTAGGTGATCTAGAACCTCACTTTGAAATGTGGAAGTATTAACCACCCATTTTCTTGGATGTTAGCCTAAACTGAGGCAGAAAATCCCATTTTAACATACTGTTATAATTTATTTTTTCAAAAGGACAAGTTGTATGTTAAACTTTTGCTACAACATAAGCCATTATCCTCATTTCACATATGTATAACTAGAGGAAATTTATAAAACTTAAGCATGTTTCCAATTGAATAGTAGGTTTTTCTATGAATTACCAAAGATTAAAGTTTCATCCTAGACCCCAAGAGCAGTTCTTGGATCTCATGCAGCTAAGAATTCAGGGTGAGTTGCAGAATATAGTGAAGTTAGCAGAGTTTATTACAGACTATTACAGAGTAGGGTGAATTCAGAAAGCAAAATGAGAAACACCACTTCCTAAAATATAATGCTTATTATATAGGATATTAGAGCTAAGAATAATGCACTTTATTACAAAGGCTTGTGATCAACCTGGGACAGGCTATTAGTATTACTATTCTCTTGTGTAACTATTGACTTTAACAAGAATTTATGGTTGTTCTATTATCTTTAAAGTGAAACCTGTTCTTAAATTAAGAATGCTTTTTGTTCTAAGAGGTCTTATTTAGTTAGTTAGCAACATTAACTCATTCTCTCAATCATAAACATCTTGTGACAAAGAGTGCCTAGCTTTATGGGAATGTAACCCAGTAAGTCTCACTTGATTCGGTCTTCATTCAAGATGGAGTCATTCAGGTTTAGACACCTCTGACATAATCAAGAAATGGATAAGTTTGGTTACATTCAGAACTTTTAGTTTCATTTATATCTTTTCAATACTACATCAGAACTATGCTAACTTCACTATATTTTGCAACTCACCCTGAATTCTTAGCTTCATCAGATCCAAGAACTGTTCTTGGGGTCTAGGATGAACCTTTAATCTATGGTAATTCATAGAAAAACCTACTATTCCATTGGAAACATGCTTAAGTTTTATAAACTTCCTCTAGTTATACACATGTGAAATAAGGATAATGGCTTATGTTGTAGGAAAAGTTTAAAATAAATGGAGAAGACAAAGTTTATTTCAAAAGTATTACAGAAATATTTCTTTAGGGTCACAAAGACCAGGAAAATATGCCTACCTTATATAAATTAAAGCCCTGTCACAACCCATTTTCAAAGCACATGCATAGCAGGATCCATCAGGGGTTTGTATCTGTTACATGTGTCCTGACCTTCCTCCCTATAAGCTCTCAGCTATGCAATCAAACACATTTTCACTCACCAGAGGAGACTAAAATCCATATGGATCACTTGCTACTTGTCCTGGACAGAATACAGATGAAAGTCATGTAAGAGACCAAACAGCTAAAGATTTTGGAGAGGCTACCTGAATAAGATTTGACAGATTGTTTGGAAACAGTGTTTATCATTGCATCAAATGTCTTCTAACAAAGGCCTCAGCAATGACTCCAGTTGCAGAGTTCAGTTAGTTGGACAAAGCCCAGAGTAATTTCTGCTCCATAACACCTTGGAAAGTTTCATACATTTCATGTAAGACCCAACTGATGTAGTATTGAAAAGATATAAATGAACCTAAAAGTTCTGAATGTGACTAAACTTATCCATGTCTTGATTATGTTAGAGGCGTCTAAACCTGAATAACTCCATCTTGAATAAAGACCCAATCAAGTGAAACTTACTGGGTTACATTCCCATAAAGTTAGGCACTCTTAGTCACAAGATGTTTATGGTTGAGGGAATGAGTTAATGATGCTAACTAAGTAAGACCTCTTAGAACAAAAAGTATTCTTAATTTAAGAACAGGTTTCACTTTAAAGATAATAGAACAACCATAAATTCTTGTTGAAATCAATAGTTACACAAGAGAGTAACAATACTAATAGCCTGTCACAGGCTGATCACAAGCCTTTGTAATAAACTGCATTATTATTAGCTCTAATATCCTATATAATCAGCATTATATTTTAGGAAGTGGTGTTTCTCATTTTGCTTTCTGAATTCACCCTACTCTGTAATAGTCTGTAATAAACTCTGCTAACTTCACTATATTCTGCAACTCACCATAAATTATTAGCTTGATGAGATCTAAAACCACTCTTGGGGTCCAGGACAACACCCCTTTTATTGTAACAATTAGATCTAGAATTTCACTAAACTATAAAGGGAGAATAAGTGAAGTGCTCTCTATAGGGTCATTATTGGTTAATACATCTGTTTACCTTGATATAAAATAAAATTGTTAATATTTGTCCTATTACCTCTCACGTGGTTATAAAAATTATTTAAAATAATTTATAAAATGTTTCAAAAACATGAAGTGTAATATAGGATGGGATCATGTAATAATATTCTGGGATAATTGTTCCAGGACATTTATGTCCATATTAAAATTTCATTGAGAAAATATTAATTAAAACAATTACATTTTTATAAATATGTTTGGAAAATATCACTTTCAAAGTGGTTACATATGAGAAGCTGCCTATGGTTCAGTAGATGTCTGCTTACTGTTTTTCCTTTTATCCTTCACATGTCTCATTTACATGCAGGGTATCCCAGCCTTCAATAAGATCCCACTGATCCTGTAAATTATTGCCTCTTGTTATTCATGTCAGGTGGTTCGATAAGCAAAATGAGGCCTTTTAAATTATGTCTGTGGAAATTTTTGCTATGTTAATTATTGTGCTATCATTGTATGAAAAGCATGAATATTGTTCTTTATTTCTGCTTTTACTCTTCAAGTTTCTCAGATATAATGACTTCCTCTTTATTTGCAAGTATGAATTCAAGAGTTGCCTAATGAGATATGTTGAAAAACACCTTTAATATTTCATATGGGATTTTCTTTTATGTTCAGTGCTGTGAACATGATAGTATGATAATAGCTGGACTACTTGTATTTCATATATATGAATGTATTTGTTCCTTAACACCTTATGTAGTATATAACCATTATTATTCCCATATTATGAATGACTAAACTACAGATCACAGAGTTTCAAGTAACTGACACAGGCCATGTACATAGCCAGTATATTGCAGAGCCCATATTCGAACCCGTTTATCTAAAACGAGAGCTGAGTTAGTTCATAACATCCAAGAAGCAGACATCAAGACAGAATAAAAAACATAAGGATTTTATTTCAGAAATCTTCTATGGTAAAATGAGAAAGAAGCCAGAAAAGGATGGGAGAGATGTCAAACCACTATATAAAGTAACTATATAAGTCACTGCAGAAGTTTAAAAAAACGAAAGGAAAGGGTTGGATGTGAGTGATCAGAACTGCAAGACAATCCATGGAAGGTTTGGCAAGACCATCAGACAGTCCTCAGGCCAAAGTTCCCATTAGAGAAGTTCCCTGTCTCCCAGGACAGAGCTTCCCTTTATCTTCCTGCTGTGCTTAGTCAGAAACCAGGAGCAGCCAGTTGGAGGTGTGTATCAGTGCGAGTGAAGCCATGAGTTCCTGAACACGGCATCTGGGGCCCATGGTCCATTATGCTCCCTATCTCTCGAGTTCTCTATGGTACATTCTTGGGACTGTCAACACATTCTTAAGCATTACATTATATTGTCCGTAAGTCTAAAGTACGATGAAAGGACGAAGATAAACCAGAGAGACCAGTCTGACACTGAGTTCAGTGAAAGTGGGTATGATGCAGTAGTGAATCCAGTAAAACACAGATTCTAGAAACGCTTGGACATTTCTCCAAGTGAGAATTAGAATTCTAAGTAATTCCTCTTTATAAGTCCAAATACGTTATGGGTAATACACAGTTTGGATATATCTCAGGACTAAAACACAAGCCTTTGAGAGTTTGACATACTTGAGAAAACTGATCATTAGGCACTCAGGAATGTGCTGGGAATGTATCCCCCCCCACGGATGATGGGCAACTACTGTAGTTCTAATTCTCAGGACTTCCCCATGAGCAACTTATGCCATTACCCCAAAAGATAAATACCCCAGTGAGTCCTGCCCTTGCAACACCTCAGCCAACTTCTCCACCATCGAGTGAGACACAGTAACACCCTTTCCAGCAAGACTGCATCTCAGTCCTGTGAGAGAAACTTCATGCAGATTTGCCTCTTTCTTATGTGCTGGGCACCCAGAAGTAGAGGTAGAACCTTCTATCTGTATCTGCTATTTCTAAATGCTTTAGAATTGTCTTTTTCCCTCACCACCCAGCCCTATATTATAGTTAGTAATTCTTATATTTAACTTACCCTAATTTGCTATGTGATTTCTGTCTCCTAATTGGAATCTGATTTATACAAAAGTATTAGCCATTGTCATAGGATTTTCCATTGAATAAAGGACTTAAATTATAAGCACAGTAGCATGTATATGGTAAAAGTGCTTAGTACTTTGTCAATGTTAATATTATTAATGAAATTTAATCCTGACAATGATAATCACCTGTAAGTCAAACTGTGGAACTCACATTTTGCAAACACACTCCATGTTTCCTATCTCTCTGTCTTTGCTCATCCCTGTACCTCAGGTGAGATTGGCTTAGAACTAATCCTTCAAAATTAAGAATCTTTTGAAAAACACTAAAAGTTTAGCCTAGGGTTATTCAGCCTAAGTACAAGGAAGCCTTGATTTTAAAGCAAATGTTCTTAGTGGCAATAAATTCATTTCAATCTAACAAACATCGTTTCAATACTTTGTTTACGTCAAACATTAGGCTAATCATAACAGATACTAAAGAAGAGTAAGACTTCCTTCTGCCCTCAAGTCACTCATGTCCCATTGGTATATATAGAACTGATGACAAAAAGAGCTACGATGTAATTCTAATGGCGGTCACAAATTTATTTACATTGCATTTAATGTGCACAGAACATAGATGTTCTTTTATCTATAACTGATCTTACTGAGTAGCTCATATGCTATTGAATAGTAAACATAAATATTAAATTTGCCCATCACAGCAAAATGTTTATCTTATGTCTTAGTCCCTTTTAAAACTTAGTCTCTTATCTATCTAAATAACACTTCAGTTATATGTGTTCCACTCCAGGAAGACAACCAGGTTTATTAAATGTAGTTTACTTGACTTCACTACATTAGAACAAAGAAAACTCCCTTGCTCTGTGCTGACTCTTGTGTCTGTGCTGGCTGGGGTTTTTGAGACACTGGTACCATGGTTCCCATTCTTGTGCAATATGTTGCTTCCTGCTTCTCAACCACTGCGTGGAATAATGTGCGGCTTTTATCTCTACCAACTTGGTGAGAGGTCAGATAGACTTTCTGTCTGACTGGGCCCCAGCTCAGTACTCTAGCTGATATTACATATACATTCTGATTCTCTTAGACATTCTATCTATCATACAGCCTTTGCTGTATCTCTCTCTGAATCATCTTGGCTCTCATCCACAGAATGTCCACAAACTCTCAGCTACCTGCTGTGATCCCCCCTGATATGGGATGAGTAGGAAACTCTGGGTGTTTTATAACCAAAGAGAACCAAAAGTAACTCAAGAATAAGTAAATAGGTAACCTCTATCTGGCTACAGACTTTTTGTAAAGAGTCCTCTGCTCTTTACAGGAATATCATGGTTTATTCCAGACCTTGATGTAGAGAGTCCTAAAATGAAAAGCAGAGTCTCTCTGGCTTCAACGATCCCCTCTCTTACCCTAAAATACCTTTTCACACCAGGATTTTATTTTAAAGGAATGGGGCTTAGACTCAAACATCTTAGCCAAGTGTTTCTCTTACCTCTGCTCTCTTTTGTCCCCATAATTCTGTGGCCAGAAGAAGCGCATATTTATGTTGCTTTTTTTCTTTCCCTGAGAGTTCATCTACATTGTATTTTTTCAGCTTCTTGCACATAGAAAAGTCTTATAGCAGGCAGAGAAACTGGCTTACTAATAAAGAAAACACAAAAAAATTCCACCTATCATATCGTTTTTATATTTCAAGAGAGTTTAGTTAGAATATTCTGTTCTCAATATTCACCAAAGACTGTGAAAATTTCTAGTGTTCTTTGTTTACCTTAGAGAGGGAGATGCCACAGATTACATACAAGTCCTCTTCTTCCTGATTGCCTGCCTCACTGGTTCAATGACATTCCAGCGCCTGGCACAGTACTACCCTGACTTTCTGAGCCAGAAACTGATTTAACAACCTGTTTTTCTCTCTTCGTGTTCTGCTAACAAGAGCATCTTCATTTCTCTCTATATACTAAATGAAGAAACAGAAATATCTTGGGCATAAATTTAATATGTTTTAAATAATTAAAGTACTGTAGCCCCATTTCAGAGACACACAAAAAGTACTTAATAACTCCAACACAATCCCCAAACTAATTTGATCTAACTGCAAAAGGACATGACCTAAAAGGATTATGAAGGATAAAAAGGAAATATAAGTTAACCTGGTTGGGGAGTGTTCTTGAACTCAGAAATCATGTTTTATTTGTCTCTGTATTCTGCAAAGTACCTAATGTAGTTCCTCATGCACTGTAGAAACATTATTTGTTGAGCTGAACTTAATGGAATTGATGTGTTATACTTGCTTACATATTGAATAGTAGAAATTAAAATCATTCACTAATCTCCTGATAATATAAAAACATATTCATCTGCAAAAACTTCTCTCCAAAGCTCAGGCAGAATCTGAGATGTTTTGAAAAGCTGGGCTTATTTTTATTTCTTCTAAAAATGAAGGCACTTAAATTTAAAAGGTTTACATGGCTGCCACTGTGTTTGGTTTCTACATTCCATTTCATAAACATTTTCATGAGCTGTTACTTTTGTTTGCTTTCTATTGAAGGGAGTCTGGGGTATTTCTTTGATTGGAGAAAAAGAAGAGCAGTGATTGTTGCATGTACAGTTCAAAACAGCTTTCTTTTCCTGAGTGATTCTGTAGTCACAAGAAGCATACCACTGCAGGTGGTTGTGTGAGATTCAGTTTGAGGGAGAGCAAATCAATGTTTCACTTTAAGGAAAAATAACTAGCTTTAGGCAAAAAATAAAATTCAGGACACTAAATCAGTATATATCATGTTCAGAGATTATATTAGTGACTCAACAAAGAGCTGAGAAATTTAATACTGTGATCTGGTCATAGAAGCTTTCATCTAAGCTTTCTTTGTCTGAAACAGTGTTTGTAAATTTATCAGAAAAGTGAAATACCCCAAAAAGCAATTTGATCAAAACTCCATCATACTGATCAGAACAGATCATCTACACAGGAACTAAATAAGCATGATTTAACTGTATTACTTACACACCACAGAGAGAGATTGAGCTGATTAGAGATTATTCTGGGAATGCTTTTTGGAAGAATTTAATTAACATGTTCAGATACAGTTTGAAATACATAAAGAGAAGCAGTAGAATAAAAATATTTACTGATTATAGAATGCAAAAATACATGTGAATAGAGAAGCATACACTTGCAGCATAAAGAAGTTATTAGAATTACATGTATAATACCAGAAAAAATATAAATTAAGTGTGAGAGAAGAAAATATAATAGAAAAGTATGAGCTTTTCGTTTGGATGAACTTAAGTGTTACAGGTGTTTAGAAATGCTACTGACTTATACATTGATATGTACATTGGTTTTGTATTCTTGAATCTTTACTGAAGGTATTTATCAGATCTAGGAGCCTTTTGGTGGAGTCTTCAGGGTTTCTACATTAGAATCATATTGTAAAGAGACATAATTTGACTCTTCTTCTCCTATTGGGATGCCTTTTATTTCTTTCTCTTGTCTGATTGCTCTGGCTAGGACTTCCAGTACTATGAGAAATAGGAGTGGTGAGAGTGTGCATCCTAGTCTGGTTCTGATTCTTAAAGAGAATGCCTCCAGCTTTTTCCCATTCATTATGATGTTGGCTATGGGTTAGTCATAGATAGCTGTTCTTATTTTGAGATATTGCTTCTATGCCTAGTTTGTTGAGAAATATAGTGAAGGGATATTAGATTTTATCGAAAGCTTTTTCTGGGTCTATAAAGATGATTATATGGCTTTTGTTTTTCATTCTGTTTATGAATAATGTGGTTTCTGTGATGAATCACATTTATTGATTTGCATATGTTGAAAGAGACCTGCATCCAAGGAATAAGGCTACTTGATTATGATGAATAAACTTTTTGATGTCCTGCTAGATTCAGTTTGCTAGTATTTTACTGAGGATTTTTGCATCTATGTTCATCAGGGATATTGATCCGTAGTTTTCTTTTTCCATTGTGTCTTTGTCAGGTTTCGCTATGAGAGTGATGTTAGCTTCTTTGTACATCTGGTAGAATTCAGCTGTGAATCTATCTGGTGCAGAGCTTTTTTTGGTTGATAGGTTTTTTTTTATTACTGATTCAATTTCAGAAGTTATTTTTGATCTGTTCAGGATTTCAGTTTCTTCTAGTTCACTCTTAGGAGGTTTGATATTTACAGGAATTTATCCATTTCTTCTAAATTTTCTAGTTTTTGTACATACAGGCATTCATAACAGTCTCTGAGGATCTTTGTATCTTTGTGGGATTAGTTGTAATGCCACCTTTGTCATTTCTGATTGTGCCTATTTGGATCGTCTCTCTTTTTTCTTTGTTGATATCTAGCAGCAGTCTACGGATGTCATTTTATCCTTTCAAAGAACAACATTTTCTTTCATTGATCCTTTGTATGAGTTTTTGCATCTCAATGTTTTCAATTGCACCTTGATTTTAGTTTTTTTTTTTTTTTTTTGCTTCTATTTGTTTTGGGGCTAGTTTGTTCTTGTTTTTGTAGTCCTTCTAGGTGTGATGATAGATCACAAATTTAACACTTCTCAGCTTTTTGAGGTGGGTTTTTGGCACTATAAACTTTTCTCCTTACACTACTTTTGCTGCATTTGAGAGATTTCGGTATATTGTGTCTCTGTTTTTATTAATTTCAAAGAATTCTTTTACTTCTACCTTAATTTTGTTGTCTACCCAAATATCATTTAGAAGCAAGTTGTTTAATTTCTATGTAATTTTGTAGTTCTGGGAGAGCTTCCTGGCATTTATTTTTATTTCATTCCACCATGGTCTGAATGTATGGGTGGTAGGATTTCAAATTTTTAAAATTTATTGAGACTTACTTTATGATTGAGCATATGGTCAATCTTAGGATATGTTCCTTGTGTAGATGAGAAGAATGTATATTTTGCGGTTGATGGGTGCAGTTTTCTGTAGATGTCTATTTGGTCCAAATGGTCAAGTGTCAAATTTAAGTCCAATATTTTTTTGTTACTTCTCTGCCTTGATGATCTATATAACATTGTTAGTGGGGTGTCAAAGTCCCCCCACTATTATTGTATGACTGTCTAAGCCTTTTTCTAGGTCTAAAAGTACTTGTTTTATGAATCTGGGTATAGGTATGAAGGATGTTATATAAATAACTCAATATTTTTTAAAAACTTGCAAATAAAAAGGAAAAAAATCAAGCAAAAATCTGGAATTTCCAAAGACGTAACCTAAAAATTTCTGAGGAAAAATTTCTCTTCAAAATGGTATTGCCATGCATAAATATAAAAATATTAATATAAATAGAATGTCATAATTTTTTGGCCCTTGATGAAATAGTTAATAATTGCAAAAAAGAGAGGAAATGAAATAATAGGTTTTTGTTGACATTAGTATTTAATATCACCTATGAAAGAATATTTTTAAATATATAATTGCATCAACCACTTTCAATGTATTAATCTCATAATCCTAACTCAAACAAATAATCTGAAAAAGAGAGAGAAGTTTGAGACCCTCATATTTAATGATATTAATAAATTATAAGTTCAATTATACTACTTCTGTTAATTTCTTTAATAATTTTTTGCTTTTAGACATGATATGGTTTGGCTGTGTTCCCACAGCCAAATCTCATTTTAAATTTTAGCTCCCATAATCCCCACATGTTGTGGGAGGGACCTGCTGGGAGGTGATTGAAGCATGGGGGCAGGTTTTTCCTGTGCCATTCTTCTGATAGGGAATAAGTCTCATGAGATCTGAAGGTTTTATAAAGTGCAGTTCCCCTGCACAGGCTCTCTTTTGCCTGCCACCATGTATGGCATGCCTTTGCTCCTCCTTCACCTTCCACCATGATTGTGAGGCCTCCCCAGTCATGTCAAATTGTGAGTCCATTAAACCTCTTTTTCTTTATAACTTACCCAGTCTTGGATATTTCTTCATAGCAGTATGAAAATGGACTAACACAAGACATAAGTAATATGAATATTTGCTTCAACATAAAACAGGAGAGGAAAAGTGGGAAGGAGTGTTGATCAAATAAGATTGGTCAAAGGTTAATTATTGTAAGCTTGGCATTGGCACATGTGTGTTCATTTTACTGCTATGTAGTTTTGAATGTGTTTGAAAATTCTGAAAAAAGTTAATATTGGTGTAAATTATTAGCTATGAAATCTAGATAAGTTGCCTAGGTTCTCTGAACTGCATCTAAATAAGAAGATGATATTGTTTCCATAGGGTGGTTATTTCATTAATGATCACTTCCCTAATGTCTTAACTAAGTCCACAACATTACCATCTAACATAAAATGTAAGAGAACCCTGCATGTGAAGTAAAATACAAACACTGTTATATTAGGAAAGCAGACACGTTGAAACTCAGGCAAATTTGTCATGGTCACTTGTTACAAGTTTCAAGATTAAAGCTCAAATTGAAAATCTATGTTTATAATTAAAAATATAAATATTACAATGTTACTTCAAAATTTCTCAAGTTTTAGACTTTTTCTCTATTTCATGTGAAACAAAAGAAATAACTTGAATGAAGATAAGAAAGAAGCACCAAGGGTGGCAAAAGATTTACTTGATGAATTTAAGCCCTATTATTTTACAAAGTACATACTAATATCCTGAGCTTTGCCTGAGAATTACTATAAATACAAAAGCTGTATATAATACACAATAATTTGTTTTAAGCTTACTCCTGTAGAGGAAAACGTGCTGAATGCATCTTTAAATACAATATGTATTTTGAAGCTAACATTATACCAACCCTGGAGACATTGCAGGAACCTGTTTAGAAAGATTGGAACTGACAAAGACAAAGTTTTTATGGGCATGGAGACAACAGTAAAGCAAGCTGTGGTTCACCTTGTGACATTTTCACAGCAGCTCATCATAATTATGTATATAATAGGTGCCTGGTCAGTTAACTTCATAAATTATTGGCAGAAATGCCAAAAATATTCCTCCTATCCCTCCCTCGTATAACCTGAGGCAGCATGATATTCCATATTTTTCTATATATCATTTTAATCAACAGTCACAAATTTTGCTTTAAACTAAAATCTAATTTTCTGCAATATCATCACACACACACACACACACACTCTCTCTCTCTCTCTCTCTCTCTCTCTCTCACCCTCTCTCGCCCTCTCTTTCCCTTCAAAAAACAAAAAACTAAAGAATCACCCTTCCAAGGTTATTTTTTTTTCCCAGATTACAAATATTGGTGTATTTTTTTATTTTATTTTATTTTATTTTATTTATTTTTTTTTTATTGCATTTTAGGTTTGGGGGTACATGTGAAGAACATGGAAGATTGTTGCATAGGTACACACATGGCAGTGTGATTTGCTGCCTTCCTCCCCATCACCTATATCTGGCATTTCTTATTGCTGAAACTGTTGTATTTAAGTGAGTTATAGAAGATAACGCCATGCTTTGAGTTTTAAATTAAGAGTTCTTTATTGCCGGCGACTGAGAGATGGCTAAGGCTTAAAATTTTCTGGGCCCCAAGGAAGGGGCTTGATTATTTTTTATACCTTGATTTAGGTAGGGGAGGGGGAACCTAGCTGAAGCGGAATTTTACAGAGGCAGAACAAGCAAGTTGGAACCAGAGGGCAGGAGGTTCCCAGGATTGTTGGTTACTAAGGGATCTCCATACAATCATCAAGTGGGATAGCAGGGGAACTTTCCATACCATCAATCAATCACCAAGGAAGGTATTCACAACAGCAGGTAGACCTGCCAAGCAGGGTGCGGGTACAATGGTTACCGGTACTGTGAACACTGTGAAACACTCTTAACAGTTTAAAGCTTTGAGTGCTGCGTGACCCAGTAATGTTCCTGAGGGGGCCGAGGCAAGGAGGGAGAAGCCAGGCTGGAGCCTACCGCCAAGATGGAGTCCGTTACGCTAACACAGGCTAGGTTTTTGGAGAGTCAAAGCATTGACTCTTTAGTTACAACAAGGGGGTTATAGTGGCTTTTGAGATACATAAGTTTGACAGAATTTACGCACTGCCTTATGAAAGCAAGGAGCCAGTTTAGTATACAGGGCCCAAAGATTAAGCCTAACAGGAGGAGAAGAAGAGGTTTTGCTAGCCCAGTTATTAAAGTTGTTAGTTATGGGCTCCAGTTAAACATGCTTTGGTACCATGAGGTGTTTTTTGTTTTGTTTGTTTGTCTGTTTTGCTCTTGTTGGCATTAACTTAAACTTTTTTGAACTTTTGAAGGGTGTTCTTTATGACTTTAGACTGGTTAGCATAAAAACAACAGTTTTCCGCCAACGCTGTCCACAGCAGTTTTGGAGAGCAACTTTAGTTAGGGATTTTACCCGGATATGTAACGTATTTATGGCTGACTAGAGATTTTTTAAATTAGCATTTACTTGTTGAGATGAGGACGTTAGTTTAGTTTTTCCTCAGACCAGGGCAGCAGTGCCAATAGTTGCTGACCCAACTACGATGATGCCGGCCAGGAGGAGTACAAGGAGTGGAACAGTTCGGTGGGTCCTGGAATGTAGTTTATGGGGAGGAATGAGAAGTTGTCCTTCTGGTCCGCTGTACATGTAGACCTGGGGAAGCACGTGAACCAACACGCACAGAAGAGGTCCAGGTTTAGTTCCATTGATGCAGTGGGTGAGGCCTGAGGTACAGGCCAGCCAGGTATTGTTAGGTGCCTGGTAGGAGACTGAGGGGTTTAGGGAAGTAAGTAGAGACTGATTAAAAGGAGAAGTGGAGAGATTATACCCATTGCTAGTTAGGCAGACAGCGTTTCCTGCAAGGTCCCCTAGTGTAAGAGAACGGGGGAGTGTCATTTCCAAGCAGGAGTGAGTTTTACTTTGGGGAACTTTTTGACATACACCAGGTTACCAGGACGGAAAGTGTGGCAGGGCCCAGTTTGGTTAGGAACTGGATTAGGGTGTGCTCCCCCGGACAAGTGGCTGGATGATGTCTTGAACCTGTTGGAGAGACTGCAGGTACTGTAACAAATTAGCTTGGGATATTTTTGCTAGATGGGTATGCCTTGGCTTAGGCAAGATAAGTGGAGCCCTCCCACACATGATTTTAAAAGGGGAAAACCCTGCCTTGTAAGAGGTGCATTTAACTTTAAGAAGGGCTAAAGGAAGGAGGTTTGTTTAACCTTTACCAGTTTCTAAGATTAATTTTATAAGAGTACTTTTTAAGGTTTGATTTATGCATTTTACCTGTCCAGAGCTCTGAGGTATTGAGCTATGGACAAGGTGAAGGCTGGCCCATTATTAGATTTTATAGCAAATGGCAGCCCATGTTGAGGGATGATTTTATTGAGTAAGAAATTTAACTACCATAGAGACAGTTTCATTTTTGATGGCAAATGCTTTAGTTTATTCAGAAAAAGTGTTTATCATTACCAGGAGATACTTGTATTCCGCCCATTGTGGCTTTATTTTTGTGAAATTTATTTCCCATTTTTTTCCTGGGCTGCATTCCTGGAGGTGACCAACCAAAGCTTTACCAAGGGCACAGGGCAAGGAAATTTTGGAATTTGGGAGAATTCACTCTTCGTCCTGGTTTTTACTGGCCTGAAGATTTGATGATTGCTTTTTTTTTTTTTTTTTTGGAGAGTAGACTGAATGATTAGGTAAATTAGGCTGTGGGAAAGATATAGTAGGTAATAGGGTTAAAGGGGTGACTGGACCGCCAAGATGGAGTCAGTTAGGCTAACACAGGCTAGGTTATTACGAAGCCTTGTAGGAAATAGACCATGTAAACAGTAACAGCTTTTTTTTTTTGCTACTTTTAGGAGAATAAGAATTTTTAGGAACTCTTTGGTTTTCCCCTCTTTGCACTATTCTCATAGATCTTTACTGTAGTAACCAGTTCCATGTAAGTTTTCCAAATTTAGAAGAGAAATAGGATGGAATATCTCTAATAGGATGTGGCAGCCCATGGGAAGTGTCACAGTTAAGAGGTAGATAGTAGATTTCAGCTGGGCTGAATGGTTCTGAGCAAGAGTCAAATGAAAGTGGGATGTCACCACCTATGCCCCAAATTATTTGGTTCTCAATTCCAGAAAAGAAATAAGCAGAATCCTGTTGAAGACTATCTGCAGCTAGAGCACTGAGCCAGTAATTCAGTGGCTAGTTGAGTGGACTGAGTGCAGAGGTGTGTATGAATGACACACTCAGTGTCCTTTTTTGTTTAAAAAGACTAAGGATGTAACACTTATGCTGAAGTCAACCCTATTATAGATTTTTTTTAGTTTTTCTCTTTCCCAATCTCTACTTGAGGAAAGGAAAGGAAAGGGAAAGGGACAGGGAAAGGGAAAATACAGATGAGCAAATGTGAACAGAGTTTTTAGGGAGAAATGAAAATAAAGGCAAAAGAGGAATACATAATTTCAGATAAAGTTATAAAATTTATCACAACAGACACTGTTACTTTATGCAATGATCATAATAGTTCAAAGTGATTTAAAAATTTAAACAAAGCTGTCTGATTCCAAAGCTGACCATTAACCAATTTTCTCTATGAAATTTAATAGAGGCAGTCATTAATGTATGATGTGTTAAGATTTTTAATGACATGAAAAAAGTTTATGTAAAATAAAGATACAAAGATTAATATAAAATATAGGATCAATTATGAAATTACATGTTTAAAGGTGACATAGATTTGTTAAAATATTAAAAGTTGTTGCTATAGGTGGTTATTTTAAAGGGGCATTTTTCCCTAATTGTTTATATATTTTCTCATTTGTTTAACTTTTTCTATAATGGCATACTTTGCTTTTATTATCCGAAAATAATGTGCAATACTTGGTTCTACGCAGCCAAATTATATACACTCAGATTAATTGATGTTATGTTACTTCTCAAAAACTTCATTTTATTTGTTAAAGCTAACTACTCATTTTATCCAAAATCCAGTCAGTTTCTCTCTCCCAAAGGCTTCTGATCAACACGCCTAAAATCAAAATCAACATTTTATAAAACCAGTCATTGTCTGTCTTGGTTTCCCCTGTTATTGCTCATTTTTCTAATGCCTTAAGCAAAATCCTTAAAGACAAATTTATCCCTTATATCCTATCAGTCCCTAATTCCTATTAGAAAATTAATAAGAAACTTGCTTTCAAATATCTGCCACTTGCATTCTTTTCTTTCATTCTAAATGACAACACTCTGTTTCACATCCTTATCAAGTTGGCCTGGGTTCTGCACTAGTTGGACACATTTACCATATAGTTACCAAAGTTATTTAAAGCACTGCCTTTACCATGTCATTTCCATGCTCAACAATCATCAAACACTCCCAAGTGCATCATCAACTCTTTATCCAGGTGCTTAAACCTCACCTCCTGCCCCAACCTGTTCCAACTAACTTTTTTGGTCTCAAATCCCATTACTTGGTTTCTTCATATCATCTGAATTCTAATTTCCTATTCATATATTTCAAACCATATGACTGTGTCCAGTCTTTGAACAGAGTCCTTAGACATTCTCAGAAGTGCCTAAGTAGAAAGTTCTTAGACACTCTAGACAATAATGCATCCTCCAAAGAAATCTAAACAAATTATTCATGATAGATAGATAGATAGATAGGATCATTAACAGCATCAAGATTCAAAAGAGGGTCTTGTTATTCCCCTTTAACAAATGAAGAGCCTGAAGCACAACTAAATCATTTAACTAAGTACATGAAAATCCAGCATCTACATCGTTATAAATAAATATATTGAAAAGTACTAAATTGGTGTGAGTGGCCTTTTCTTAATGAGAAACCAGATTCATCTTATGAAATGTTTCATCAGACATCTGTCTCAAATAAATATACTATTATCCACAAGAAAAGTATTGAAACCCAAATGTTGCATCAAAGATGACTGGAAACGGTAACTATTACTCCAAGTTCTTATTTCCATGTTCGGTTTAAGGAGACCATGAGACGATTAATAGTCTATTTTAGAAACCTGCTTATCTCTAACACCGGTTTATCTCAGTCACTGCTTTGATACATACCTTGACACAAACAATACAACAGAGGTGTAATGGGAACAAATAATTCATAATTCATGAAAACACAACTTGTATCAGAAGCAAAGATAGAAAACTGAACACAGATGGCTAGGTGCAGTGGCTCACACCTATAATTCCAGCACTTTGGGAGGCCAAGGTGGGCAGATCAATTGAGCACAGGAGTTCCAGACCAGCTTGGGCAACATGCTGAAACCCCGTCTCTACAAAAAATACAAAAATTAACCAGGCTTGAGTCTGTAGTCCCAGCTACTCAGGAGGCTGAGGTGGGAGAACCACCTGAGCCCAGAGGGATGAGGCTGTGGGGAACATAATCATGGCACTGCACTGCAGCCTGGGTGACAGAGCTAGACTCTTATATCAAAAAGTAAGAAGGGAGAGGGAGAGGGAGAGAAAGAGGGAGAGGGAAAGGGAGTCTCTCTTCTCTATTTCTCCCCATTGTCATGACCTTAGAAATTCAGAGTAGAGGTATATTTATTTTCCTTTATTAATAAAATAACAAAGTCCAATCCTTATTTTATCTTCCATCATACAAATTCTTTATTATTCTTTTCCTTACTGAGTCCAGCAATCAATTTTCATTTAAATGGTTTGTGGGTATTGTTTGGGGCTCTAGGAACCCTCTAAGCATCACACACATTTTTTAAAGTAATCAATGTTAAATTACTTTAGTAACTTTCACTTTTAAAACATAGCATCATTCCATATTTTCCTGCTTTTTTACTAACACTTTCTTGTGTTTTATGGTTCTATTTTCTCTTAGAAAAATGAATGCAGAGAGAGTTAACATTAATCAAGAATATGAAGTTTAATATGGATTTATGAAATCTTATGAAACTTAAAATTATGTATTTATTAGCTCAGCTAATTTCAAGAAAATATTATTTTCAAGAAAATATTAATTTTGTTTTTTATAATACAATGTTTTAGGCAATGCATTTATGAAAAAGTTCAAAACAGTTATATTCCTTTGCTTCAGCTATCAAATCAAATGTACATACATCCTAATAAAGAGACAATTACAGAAAGGGATATTTAATAAACTATATTCTGATTATCTTTATTCACATTGGAAAACACAAAGCATTTAGTTATTAAATAAAATCACAGATGCAATGAGATAAAATTTAAATATTTTTAATTTCAAACTCTTGCAATGACTTTAACTGTAAATTAAATATAAAATGTGTAATGTATGCTTTCATATTTCTATATAGTCTTCATAAAATTCTTCAGTAAGTTCTATCTTACCTTATTTAAAATAATTAAAACAAATTATTTTGTTATTTAATTAAATGATTAAAAATGGGCAAATGCTGTAGTGACTACTTTTAGTTATAGATGAAGTAGTACACAACAGGCTTTAAGACGTTACTTTCCTGCCCACCACAAACTCACCTTCTAAGAAATCCCATCATCTGTAGCAGTCAAGAGCAGGGACCATTTGGTAGGCCTCAGGTCTTATTACCAGATTAAATATCCTGATTTCCCTAATCAGCATAATATTTAGAAGCTGACAGTACAGAAGAGGTAGTCAAGTCATAAAGAACAGAAGCATCCAGCAGTCAGGTAGGATGGATTAGCTTTAGATTTGCAGGGGCGGGGGAGCTTTGGCAGCACGTCACCAGTAGCCTCTGAAGATAAATACTTGTTTATGAGGCATTCCTCCTATTTGAAGCTATGATCATTTGCCCTGGGGTTCTCTTCCTTCCTGATTTGCTCATTTGGTTTCTTCGTCACTTTTCATGTTGGGATGTTTATAAACGTTTCCTGTGAAAGGTATTTGAAAGTGTAGGAACTATGTGTAGAACACTCTCTGCTCTTCAAAGGAAAAGTGCCATAAAATCTAATACACAAATACTAAATCAACTCAACAGATGTTGATTTTTCCTGTCAGACAGAGACTTTAAACTCCTGATTCAAAATCTCTCTGACAGAATAAATAAACTAAAAGTGAGACTCAATTTGTCAACCTTACCCAAGGACAAAAGATAAAAACTTGGATTAAACAGAATTATCTATATTCTATCAAGCAAGACGAGACAAGAAGCACCATTTATATGTTCAAAGCAAACCTCGTAATAAAAGGTACATAAATATCCTATTCTGTGTGCATAATAGGGTATTTTTCAAGTTGCATATTCTGTGCAGTAAATGCAAATTAATAAACTCAAACCATATGCTTCTTCATGAGATTCTGAAAATAATTTAACACATCTTTTAAAAAACAGACACTGAATATTATCCAAAAAATACTAAAATCTAAGTACTAATTGAGAATCAGCTTAAAATTTCTTTTCTAAAAGAGCAGTTTTCTGGCATTAAAAGCAGAACATTAGCCAAGAAGGAGATATAATCCTCGTATGAAAAATTGGAAGATACCCTCTAGAATTGTAAGTTAGCTATCCACAGTTGTTTAAAATGTGTGCTCATTGCCTGTGTTTCTACTTTTAGCATTGCAGGGAGAATGCCTTTCAATTGAATTTCTCTGCCTCTGAAAATCCCACATTATTATACTGTTGTAAATATCATATGTGAAAAACATCTTTGAATGTTTGTTATTCAATGTGTGGTGCGTAGAGAAGCCACATAGCCATCACATTGGGACCTATCAGATATACAGAATTAAGGGCCCCACATCAGATCTACTGAATCAAAATCTGAATTTTGGCAAAAATCTCCAAGTGACTTCAATGCATAGTACAGTTTTAGAAGTGGTGCTTCAGCCCCTTCCTGATATGTAATCAGCCTTATATATGTGTTAATAATCTTTCAGTAATTTCTTTTAGTTATTTATAAATTTAACTCAAGCTACCAAATATACTTGGCAAAAGAATGACATCAATTGAGTTAATAAATGGAAATAATTGCCTCTGCAGGTTAAATGTCCTCTTAGGAAAAAAAAAAAAATCCATATTATTTATAAATTTAACTCAAGCTACCAAATATATTTGGCAAAAGAATGACATCACTGCAGCTAATAAATGGAAATAATTGCCTCTGCAGGTTAAACATCCTGTCAGGAAAAAAAAATTCATATTAAATAAAAAGAAATCTTAGAAAAACTGTGAAATAGACTAAGTTGATCTTTTGTGATCTGACACTATCCTCACCAATGCCCAGAACTCCCTCACAAATATCCATATTCCTTTCAAATACATTCCTTCCTGTATTATTCTTCTGTATTTCTTTTCTTTAAGAAGATTAATTTTGCCAAAACTTTGTCAAGCCTCATGTTTTATTGAATACAATTAATACTTAAAACATTCTTTCTCTCCTTCTGATGTGTTTATTACATATCAAAATTGTACACAAAAAATATAAGAAATATGAAGTATTTAAAAATAACAGTAGAAACATACGAATCATCCATTTGGAAAGAAAAAAGCCGTATGTGCTTCTCCCATAAAAGACAGATTTTTTAAAACTTTCATTTTAGGTTCAGGGGTACATGTGCCGGTTTGTAAGCTCATGTCACAGGGACTTGATGTGCAGATTATGTTGTCACCCATGCACTAAGCCTAGTACCCAATAGTTATATTTTCTGCTCCTCTCTCTTCTCCCAAACTCTATCCTCTGGTAGGCACCAGTGTCTGCTCTGCCCCTCTTTGTGTTCATGTGTTATCATTTAACTCCCAATTATAAATGAAAATTCATGGCATTTGTTTTTCTCCAGGCTAAGAATATTGGCCTCCAATTCCATTCACATTCTTGCAAAGAATATTATCTTTTTTCTTTTAATGGCTGTATAGTATTCCTTGATGAATATGTACCACATTTTTTTATACAGTCTTCCACTAGTGGAAATGTAAGTGAATTATATGTATTTGCTATTGTGAGTAGTGCTGTAATAAACACAAACATGCATGTGTCTTTATGACAGAAAAATTTATATTCCTTTGTGTATATACCAAGTAACAGGATTGCTGGGTTGAATGATACTTATGGTTTTAGCTCTTTAAGGAATTGCCACACTGCTTTCCACAATGGTTGAACTAATTTATGCTCCCATCAACAGTGTATAAGTATTCTCTTTTCTCTGAAACCTCACCAGCATTTGTTTTTCATATGATTGTTGGTGGCATATATTCTTCTTTTGAAAAGTCTTATAAGACAGGTCTGGTGGTAACAAATTCCCTAGGCATTTGCTTTTCTGAAAAATGATCTTATTTCTCCTTTGCTATGAAGCTTAGATTAGCCAGAAACGAAATTCTGGGTTGGAGTCTCTTACTCTAAGAATATTGAATATAGGCCCCCAGTATCTTCTGGCTTGTAGGGTTTCTGCTGAGAGGTCTGCTGATAGTCTGCTTTCCTTTGTAGGTGACCAGTCCTTTTTCGCTAGTGCCTTTAACATATTTTCTTTCATTTCAACCTTGGAGAATCCTATGATTATGTGTCTTGGGGATTATCTTCTTCTGAAGTATTTTGCAGAGATTCTCTGTGTTTGTTCCTTGAATTTGAATGTCGGCCTCTCTAGCTAGCTTGGGGGAAGTTCTCATGAGTCATATTCTGAAATATATTTTTCAAGTTGCTTTCAGTCCTGCCATCTCTTTCAAGGACACTAATGCATAACAGATTCATAATCTTTACATAACCCCATATTTCTTGGAGGTTTCATTCACTTTTTTAAATTCTTTTTTTTCATTATTCTTCTCTGTCTTATTTTAGAAAGTGAGTCTTCCAGCTCTGAGATTCTTTCCTTAGCTTGGTCTATTCTTCTGTTAATACTTGTGATTACATTATAAAATTATTGTAGTGTGTTTTTCAGCTATATCAGGTCAGTTATGTTCTTTTCTATACTGGCTATTTTGTCTGTCCACTCCTTTATTGTTTTATTGTGATTCTTAGCGTCCATAGATTAGGTTTCAACATTCCCTTTAATCTCAATGATCTTCATTCCTACACACATTCTCAATTCTGCTTCTGTCATTTCAGCCTGATTCAGAACCAATGCTGGAGAGGCAGTGGAGTTGTTTGGAGGAAAGAAGATACTCTTGCTTTTAAAGTTGTCAGAAGTTTTGCCCTGATTCTTTTTCATCTTTGTGGGCTGGTGTTCCCTCAATCTTTGAAGTTGTTGTTTTTGGGTGGTTTTTCTTTCACTCTATTCGATAACGTTGGAGGTTTCACTGTGGTATAAGGTGGGTTCAGTCAACTAGCTTCATTACTGGAAGATTTTAGGGGGCCACAGCTCAACTTAGGACTCCTGAACTTCATGCTGTAACTTTGGGGAACTGGTATTGGGCCCCAGCTGTGATCTCTGGCTCCTCAAATTTAGGAGTCTAGTGCACTAGAGGGGCCAAGGTGCTCTTAGACTGCTGGTCACAACACTCTAACGGGCAGTGCCAGCCAGAGGATTTCATAAGGCAGTGGCAGCAGGATCCATCCTCATTTTCAAGTGCTAGCAGCAGTAGCAGAGGCAGCACCACAGGTGACTAGCAGGTGCTGAGGTGCCAGTCTCCACATAGGGCATTCACAGCAGTGGTGACGGCAGTATGGTTCAAGAGGCAGGACATCACCATACCCCAACACTCCCCAGCCAGCAACTGTGCAGCATATTTGCACTGATGGTGATATTAGCACAGCCTGTCACTGGTGGATGCAGGACTACGTGTGCCCTTTGTGCACATTCACACTGGCACAGTGGTCACTGAGGGCTGGGAGCAGGTCTGCTGTTTTCAGTGCCTAGTTTCATCCCAGGGACTGGGTGCTGGCAGGGGTAGGGCTGGCAGGCTCCATGCCTGTGAATGTTGTGACAATAAGGGTCCTGGGGTGGGGCTTGGGAGTTGGGGAGATGAGGTGTACTCACTCAGGCAGCAGTGGCATGCCAGGGTGCACAGGCACATCACGCTGCCTGGGAAGGCAAGGTTATGTTCACTACACACGCAATGCTGACAGAACAATGTGATGTGTGTTGAGGGGATTTGAGGGGGAAAGAGGCTGCTCTGGGTGAGGGCCTGCAGCCAAGGCAGCCAGGGAGGTTGCAGTGCAGGGAGGCATGGTTGGGCTGGTGAATGTCTGCAGGGGGCTCTCTGCTGGAGCACTGTACCAGTCAGGCTAGGTCTGCCAGCACTGGAGCTGTGATGCAGGCCACCAAAAGGTACCCAGGAGATGCACTGCAAGCAGGTGTTGCCAGGCTGGAGGCTTCTGGGAGAGGCCAGCTGATCCAGGCGTGCTCAGGTTGGACTGGCCCCATCTCATGGGCAAGACTGCACTGTAGAATTCAGGTCCAGCAATTCTCCTAAGGGTGAAATCTCCTATGAGAGCAAATCAAGACTACGGGGGTGGGCATCCTTGGCCGTTCTCACTCTGGCTGGAGTTCTGTCCCTACCATTTCCCTGAGTAGCGTTTCCTGCTAACTCAAGTGTCTGTGGTGGAGGGGTCTCCTTCTCCCAGAATTCCAGAGGCCTCTGGCAAGAGCAGGTTGCTGCTTTCCTGTTCAACTCACCCCCTCCACAGGAGTTGTTGGGGACCAGGAACAAGTCCTGAGTCCTCCATCCACTCTCAGTGCCTTCCCTCTGAAGGTCTGCTAGGAGTGCCCAGTCGTCCCCGTGTCTAGGTCTCTTGGTGAAAGATGTTCCTCCTGGCTGCATCTAGTCAGCCATCTTGGAGGAGGACTTCTTCAGTCAGTTTGAGAGAACACTGATTGGCTTAGAACAGTATTTCCAAAATTATTTGTTCTATAGGCTCTAAATTGGTATTCTCTGGGAGAGAAACAGCTGATGGTTGAATTAATGGAAACCACATTTCTGAATTTTATGTTTATTGCTTCTTTGCTTTTATTTTAATTTTACACAGATTACCATGTCACTAACAATGTACCCTTCGATCTTCCATCCCATTATAGAAGTGCAGTCATTCCACACATTGCTTGTGTTTTCCATTCATTAGATTCCTGGGAATCACTTCTGTCTTTACATAAACTATGATGGATTGATTTTCACTACTGTATAATACCCCATTCTCCTTTCACTAGGTCTTGAGTCCTTTTCAGTCTTTAGTTATTATTAACAGGAATACCAGGAACATCCTTTTTTTTTTTTTTTTTTTTTTGCAACAGGGGGAGGGGGAGCAGAACATCCTTATACACATCACTTGTTACACATGTAGTACTTCTAGGATATACACCTAAGAGAGGAATTGTAGGGTTGTTAGGAATGCACATACATATTGTCATATAATTGTTCAAATTGGTTGTTCAGATTGTTTCCTTCTAAGAATTTTACTTATGATCATCAAAGAGGAAAAGCTTCAGAACACTCCAGTACAGGAGAGGATAGACAATGGATAGAAAACATTAAAAAGGGCCAGGCATGGTGGCTCACACCTGTAATCCCAGCACTTTGGGAGGCCAAGGTGGGTGGATCACCTGAGGTTAGGAGTTCGAGATCAGCCTAGCCAACATGGCAAAATCCCGTCTCTACTAAAAACGAAAAATTAGCTGGGCATGGTGGCATTCGCCTGTAGTCCCAGCTACTTGGGAGGCTGAGAATTGCTTGAATCTAGGAGGTGGAGGTTGCAGTGAGCTGAGATTGCACCACTGCACTACAGCCTGGGCAACACAGTGAGACTCCATCAAGAAAGAAGGGAGAGAAGGGAAAGGAAGGAAAGAAGGAAGGCAGGAAGGCAGGAAGGCAGGAAGGCAGGAAGGGAGGGGGGGGGAGGGAGGGACGGAGGGAGGGAGGGAAAGGGGAAGGGGGAAGGGAGAGGGAGAAAGAAAAGAAAAGAAAAGAAAGAAAGAAAGGAAGGAAGGAGGGAGGGAAAAGAAAGAAAACATTAAAAAGGCTTGTGTAAAGGAATACTGAGAACATATATTTAAAAGAGATCATTGCATTTGTTCAGGAAAATATTTAGTACATACCAAAAGAAAGGTTACACTGAAAATTTATAAAGAGGTTTGTGTTTGTCCAGAATAGTAAAACATTAATAATCTCTTCATGAGTTAAATGTTAAACTTCTAGAATGTGTGGTCTGAACTGCTGTAGACTTATGTAGTGGCTGTTTTTATCAGAAATTAATACCTTTGAATTCATTATGCCTTAAACATGCCTTTCCATTGTTTGTAAGAAACTCCTGATGGAGATAGGTTAGAGAGGCCTTCCAAATGGGCACAGGTTAATGTTATAATCAGTATGTTTTAGATGTGGTATAAAATATTTGGTGGAAATTTGTTGGTTAGTAATTCATGAGGGCAGGGTACAGTGCTTCCTGCCTGTAACCCCAGCACTCTGGGAGCCGAGGCAGGAGGATTGCTTGCGTCCAGGAGTTCAAGGCTGCAATGAGCAATGATCACACCGCTTCACTCCAGCCTGGGTGACAGAGCATGACCGTGTTGCAAAAAAAAAAAAAAAAAAGAACTTCACATGTGTGCCTCAAAGGACATACCGACTGATCACATCTGCCATCCTGAAAGAGAAAACCTTGGGCCATCTAGGGACAGGAATACTCGCATTAAACTATTGTAGTATGCATTAATTTGGAACGTGATATTGCAGGTGGGTGAGGAATCCCAGTCCCCCTGATGTCCTATATAGCACTTAGACTCTTTCTGCATGGTAAGCATCACAAGGAGGACAGTACACAAACTATGAAACTAATTGCAAACATTCTTAGATCTAGTCCAGTGAGACAGAACACTTGCACAAGAAGTCAGGCAAAACAGGCTTATTACTCAAAGACAGGCAGCAATGATAAACAGAGGCACATGCAGGGGGCTCTCAAGGTCCTTTGGTGCATGAGCAAATAAGACTTCACCCCCCTTCACAGTAGTGAGTTAAATTCTTTAATATTTTAGACAACTTAATCTAAATTATTACACAGTCTCTTTCTTAGTTATCTTTGTTTCTTCCAGCAAGGATCAGAATTAACAACTGTAGGACAGGTCTTACAGTATATTAAGAGCCTGATGGCAGGATCTCAAGAAAATGTAGGCAATTGTTTCTAGTTCTAGTTCAGAGACGTCAGTTCAGGAAAAGACCTGCACCAGAATGTGTTATTATTTTAAACTTAGAACATACAGTTCTAAGTATTACTTAAAATCCATGTTATGTCATCCTTTGCCTTATATCAAATAATACATTTTTACATGTTTTTAGTTTGCTTTTTTCTTCCATTTCAAATCTGTCTTTGCTGCAAATTATACTAGAGAAGCTAAGAACTAATTAAATGGTGAAATATCTAAATGTGATAAAAATAAGAAATTATCGCAAAGACGAGTATAGGGTCTATAGAAACAATATAATCAAAACTGAAAATAATCTTTTTTTTTTTTTTTTTTGAGACAGTTGCCCAGGCTTAGTGCAGTGGTGTGATCATAGCAACCTCAAACTCATTGTGACCTCAAACTCCTGGGTTCAAGTAATCCTCCTGCCTCAGCCTCCTGAGCAACTAGGTCTACAGGCATGTGCCACCATGCCCAGCTGGTTTATTATCATTATTTTTGTAAAGATGAGGCCTTGCTGCTCTTGATGTCCTGGCCTTAAGTGATCCTCCCACCTCAGCCTCTCAAAGTGTTGAGATTACAGGCATGAGTCGCCACATCCAGACTGAAAAAAAAATCACTTTTGCTATAATCTCTAGAATCTGATATTTAAGAGCAGGAGAATAGGTTTTTATATGTTGGAAACTAATATAAGAAATAAGTCTGAATGCGACAAGGTATTTTTGTGCCAACAGACTTTAATATAACCCAAGATGGAAAAAGAATGCTTCTTACTCATTTAAGTGTATGTCCCTGTGTTTCTTAGCTGAAATTTCAAAACAACACAAATGTTAATTTTTTTTTCACTTCATTAGTGCATGAGACTGTGCTTATACAGCAAGATTTAACTAGAAAATTAAATTAGAAAATTTAGGATGTAAGAAAATCATTGATACACTCATATATGATCACCTATTTCATCACTTGGCAACTTTACTTTCTAATACCATCAACTACATTTTTATCTATGCAAATGAAGCAAAGTTGAAATGATTATTCCTAATACAAAGAAAAAGCAATTTACTTTTAGTCTCTAGATACTCAATTCATAAATACTGTCCTTTATGTACAAATCATCACGTGAAAGGATCTATTATTTATTTATTGTTTATTTATTTCACCTGTAACATTGTTAGACAATATACTAGATGCCACTGAAACACAGACTAGGTTAAAATCATTACCCTCAAAAATTCTAAGCCAAGTGGAAAAGATAGACAAGCGAATAAAGAGGCACAAAACTACATGTCACATCTGATCACTGGCATGGAAACGTTCCTATTAAAAGGTGAAAGAAGTTGGGAGTGAAAAAACAGTAGGGGAAGATTTTACCGAGGAGGTGATGCTTAAGCTGATCCTTGAAGGATGAATAGGAGCTCCCCAGGACTGCAGAGGGTAGAGAGACAAAACAAAGGGGATTTCTAGACTGATGAGGCTTTGTGATCACAAGTAGCTTAGCAAAGCTAGAATACAGTGTAAGTATAAGGGCATAGCAAAAGAAGACTGACAGTAGGTGCAATCATGAAGGGCTTTGAATATCAAGCCAGAGAGGCTCATAGGAAACGGGCATTTTTGTAAGATTTAAGCAAGCAAGGGATATATTTGGGGTTTGGCCAGAACCCTTTGTAGTTCTGTGGAAGATAAGTTTGAAAAGAACAATATTGGAGACAGGGACATGAGTTATGATTTACTGCAACAACACACAGGAAAAACTGTCAGTGTCTCAACTAAAGAAGATAGACAGGACAGGGAGCATGAAATAGATCTGAAGATGTCCAAGGAGGTAAAATAGGTAGAACCTAGAGACAGTTTGGATTTGAGCCATAAAGGTGAGATAGGAGAAGTTTTTAGCTTATGTCATTGCACTTAATTTATTGAAGAATTATAGAAGAAGACGAAGACGGCTAATTTTTGTTGTTGTTTTTACCTTTGTTTGTTATTTTTGCTTGTTTTGAGAGTGAAGAAAGAGGAAAATGGTAAGTTTAGTGATGTTCAGTAGGCAGTCTGTAATATGTGTTTTCAGTGATGATTTTCAAAATATTTAACAATCAGTTCAATAGGAGAATCGCTGAGGCCGAGATGGGGAGCAGGACTTTGGCAGAGCCCTAGAGCCACCTGCAGTGTCAGGTGTCAAGTCATTAATTAGGTTATAGGAAGAGCTGGGGCAAGACATTGCGGGGGAGAGGTTGTGGTCGTAGGGCTTAGGCAGGGGCTGGCATGAGCTAACTGGTATTTAGCAACTGTAATAGCCATAGGGTACATACAAGCTAAATATCATCCCAAAGCAAAGGGAGGAAAAAAGTGGCAAACATTTTAAAAGCTGTAGATCTTTCCACATTTGAAGTTAGAGGGGCAGAATTGAATATGCCTTTGGTGGAGAACATTCATTTGAATGGGAGCACGATAGTGGGTATTTTATCTATGCAAAGGTATGTCTTGGGCTCAGGGCCAGCACCTGAAAGGTAGAGGTTGAGGCAAAAGTGAGATAAAATTCCTTGAAGAAAAAAGCAAAAGTCTTTTTCGTATATTGAATAAAAGATATTTTGCCCCAAACAGATATTTTGATACTAGGAGATTTTCCGCTTTCTCTAAGGGGCAATAAAAAAGAACATAAGGGAGGCTGAGGCAGGAGAATTGCTTGAACCCAGGAGGTGGAGGTTGTGGTGAGCCCAGCTCACGCCATTGCACTCCAGCCTGGGTAATAAGAGTGAAACTCTGTCTCAAAAAAAAAAAAAAAAAAAAAAGAACATAAAAAGGATGAGTGGGCCCCAGCACATTATGACTGACCATGTCTGGGTAGAGGGACAGTTGGCAGGGCCTGTCCAGCAAAAGGCAAGATAAATGTCACCTATGAACGGAAAGGCCTCAGACATAGCTGTGAAATAGAGAAGCCGAGATTTGGTAGCCAATGAAAGCAAAGCAAAAGTTCCATACAATAAATACTGAGCAGCAATTTAATCTCCCCTCTGAGGACATTATAACCTGGGGGAGGTGCTAAGTGTCCTGAAGTCAGACAGGATGAAAGTGCAGCCTCTGGTTAAATGGATATTAAATGAGAAGTAAGAAAAAAACTGAGATACTCAGGAAACCTTAGGTAACATACATACATATAATATTTAAGATAGCTATGGGATTTATAGGCTTGAGTCTTGAGCTGAGAAGTCATCTTATAATTGTATATGATTAAATGATTGAGACAGTTATAAAATTAGGAAAACTGAGGATGAAACCATCAGACACTAGTATCTATGTAACAAATAGACAAAGAGGCACATTTAAGAAATACCAAGGAGTGAGTCTGAAATGCAAAAGATTTGGTGGACTGAATTTTTGAAGAAACTAAGAAAAAAAGATTTTGAAAGTGTGTATGATCAGGGCAAGTTAAATAAGTTAGGACTGGAAAGAATCAGCAGCATTTGGTGATAAGAAAGTTATTAGTAAGCAATGAGAAAGGACTCCTAGTGACGTACCAGTGGCCTTAACCTGTTTTTAGTGTCTTGAGGAAGAGAAGCAGAGTACAGATAATGAAATAGTAAATTTAGACCACACTCTTGCTAAATGGTTGTAAGAAAGAAGGAATGACATAAAGCAAGAGCTAAAAACATTACTGAGTTAAAGGAGGTATTTCTTTTAAGATGGTATAAAACCAAACCTATTTATATGATGGAGAAAGCAATGAGGGAGCAAAGGAAAATAAAGAGAGCAGAGGATAAATAAATAGTGATGGATGAGCTCAGAAAGATAGAGACTGATAGCGATCCAAACACAGTCAGGAGATAACATGCAGTAGGAGAAACTAACTCTTCTCCATTAGCACAATCCTTGTCTCTTTATCTCAAGTTGCAGAACTAGAAAATACAGAGGTGTTAGTAAGTGAGACACTGCAAGAGTGTACCTCTCTTTCAGTAAGTCATTGTGTAATAATAACTGAAATTGTTCTGCAGAATTTTAAAAATATTTTTCAATATCTAAGGCAATACTTCATATGGAAGAGTTATTCCTCTAGGATGCTACTTGAATAGTCATCATGTTTTGAGAATTAGTATGTAAGTCATTCACCCACAATACTGTCATCAGCAGGATAATTATAGGTCATTTTTTGCAGAGAGAAAAATGCTACCTAAATTTCCCATCAAAAAAATAGTCATTTATTTTTGTTTGTTTGTTTGTTTGTTTTTGAGACAGGGTCTTGCTGTGTGGCCCAGGCTGGAGTGCAGTGGCATGATCTCAGTTCACTGCAACCTCCGCCTCCTGGGTTCAAGCGGTTCTCCTACCTCAGCCTCCCAAGCAGCTGGGATTACAGGTGCGTGCCACCACACCCTGCTAATTTTTGTATTTTTAGTAGAGACAGGTTTCGCCATATTGGCCAGGCTGGTCTCAAACTTCTGACCTCGTAATCCACCCACCTTGGCCTTCTAAAGTGCTGGGATTACAGGCATGAGCTACCATACCCGGCCAGTCACTTGTTTTTAAAAAGGAAAAATTTCCATCTAATTGATCCCCATAAGAATGGTGCTTGTGGGCCTGGCACAGTGGCTCACACCTGTAATAACACTTTGGGAGGCCGAGGTGAATGGATCACCTATGGTCAGGAATTCGAGACCAGTCTGACCAACATGGTGAAACCCCATCTTTACTAAAAATACAAAATTTGCCAGGTATGGTGGCTGGCACCTGTAACAGCTACTTGGAAGGCTGAGGCAAGAGAATCGCTTGAACTTGGGAGATGGAGGTTGCAGTGAGCCAAGATCGTGCCATCTGCACTCCAGCCTGGACAACAGAGTAAGGCTCTGTCTGAAAATAAATAATAATAATTAAGAATGGAGCTAGTATTTTTCTTTTAATTTTAGAAATTATGTGGTTCTCAAAACAAGTAGGGCAAATGGCTGATATAAGTAGATGTGGGTTTATAAATGGCTAAATCATATCAAAAAGAGGCATATCCTAGTTGTTAAAAGAGTGAATTTGTAAACAAGACTGCCTAAGACATAGGATTGAATCCCTTTTCCTGAGCAAATTACCTAATCTAAGTCTCAGTGTTTTCATCTGAAATAAGAGAATAGTGATAATATTCATTTTACAAAATAGTTGACAGGTTTAATTATATACACATATACACACACACCCCTAAGTGTATATATGTTTGTAACACTTGGAATAGTGCCTGGTGTATAGCAAGTGTTTATCAGTATTTGTAATTTTTATTATAAAGTTGCATTTGGGGTATAAGAAATTTATTTCTCACAGGACACTGAGTTTCTTCACTGGAGATGTTCAAGAATCAGTTAGAAAATAAAATTATCAAATGATGTTTTCTAGAATTCACTAAAACTCTACAATTTTGAGATTTTTATCATTTTCATGTTAAAGACAGAAAAAAAATGCAGTGACAATATTTATTTGACCTGAGACAAGTAGTAAGTAAATAAAACCTAAGCCTCCAGACCACCTACCTAATCATGATCAGCATAAGTTGGAAAATCAGCTTAGACTGATGGTGCTCATGTTTAGTGTGAGTGTTACAGAAAATACTACTGAAAGGAATTTGAACAGCAGGTATCTGTTGTGCAGGACAGTCACTGACAGTTTTTTTATGCATCTGGTTGACCACTTCTGTGGTAAACAAACCACTGAAAATATGGAAATCCAGTTCTGAATCTCCATGGAGCCCTATGAGGCACATGGATGAATGCAGAGTAGAGATGTGCAGACCAAATAGGTGACATTTTGATAATACATTCTTTTCAAAGTGACATCAAGAAAGGGAGACCTTTACTAGCTCTGTCTTGGAGTGTCAGTGTGGCACTTCGGGGATTCACTAACTCCTTAACTTTTGAACTTTTAACCTTCATTGATTTAAATTTCTTGTTCTAAAACAAAACCAAAAAAAAAAAAAAAAAGGTTTCCTTTCTCTCATAAATTCCTCAAGGAGAAACGGACATACAGTCATAAATTATTAATTTTCTGCCTTTTTAAAATGAAAACTGTGGCACCTCATACAGTGTCTGCAACCTTATTATTGTTTAAGTTTTTCTTCATATACTACCTCAGAAATATCATACTGCAATGAGATTAGAAAGTCATACTCAGAAACCTAATGGATATTCAAAGGAGTGGAAAAGCACTGGTACACCTTGGGAAAGAATTCACTTTTTAAATTCACCTCAAAGATATAGTCTAATCACAAGTTTTAAATGGAGGGTGATCCAAATGTTTCCAATTACCTCCAGTGAAAATGGCCAATTGAATTGGAACATGGTTTTGTGAATAATCCCATCGGTTTCAACGAAGTACTAGCAAACCACAGTTTCCATCTTAAGTTGGAAATTTAGTGTCTTTCTTTTTTAAATTTTTCAAAAATAAATTCCACTGTGTATATTGAAGGTATACAACATGATATTATAAGATATACACATATATGTTAAATCATATATATATGTGTGACTTAATGTTTCTGATAGGTTCTCAGAAACTGCAACTTTAATTGAAATGACATATAATTAAACCAATTTTACCAAAGGTTAATAGATGTAAACAAGAGTTAAGTTCCTATTTATTTCTGGTGTATTTCTGGTCACAAAACCCAACAAACTTCTAAAAACACCTCTAATTTTTAACCTTGAAATAACTGTGAGCTATACATACATTAGGAAAGACTCCAAAGGATTATAAATCATTCTATTATAAAGACACATGCACATGTATGTTTACTGCAGCACTGTTTATAATAGCAAAAACTTGGAACCAACCCAAACACCCATCAATGATAGACTGGATAAGAAAATGTGGCACATATATACCACGGAATACTATGCAGCCATAAAAAAGGATGAGTTCATGCCCTTTGCGGGGACACAGATGAAGCTGGAAACCATCATTCTCAGCAAACTGACACAACAGAAAACCAAACACCACATGTTCTCACTCATAAGTGGGTGTTGATCATTGAGAACACATGGACACGGAGGGGAACATCACACATTGGGGACCTCTAGGGATGTGGGGGTCTAGGGGAGGGATAGCAGGGGATGGGGGAATTGGGGAGGGATAGTATTAGGAGAAATACCTAATGTAGATGATGGGGGGGATGGATGCAGCAAACCACCATGGTATGTGTATACCTATGTAACAAACCTGCACAATCTGCACATGCACCCCAGAACTTAAAGTGCAATAAAATAAAAAATAAAATAAAAACACAATTGGATAATTTTTAAAAAGAAAGACTAGTAAAAACAAATAAGATACTTATTTATCCAGTTATTCCAACTGAAGATCTCAAGTGGCTGGAGCCACTCCCAGCAGCGCAGTACACAAAGTGGAAACACAACTCGGACAGGATGCCTTACCATCACAGGATGCACTCATATACACACTCACACTCATTCTGACTGTGACAGCTTAGACATGCCAACGAACCTAACGTGCATATCTTTGAGATATGGGATGAAACAGGAGAACCTGGAGAAAACCCACGCAAAATATTGGAAGAACATGCAAATTCCAAACAAATAGGGTCCCGAGTCCAGAATCATCGTTTTTCTCATCAACATTATAATAAAATGACTGGAATAAATAGGATGTTATTTGAGAACCTGCTATATATAGTAAAGTGGTTTCTAAAGTATAACAAATTAACATATCCATCCTCTCACATAGTTGCCAGTTTTTCCTCATGTAGCAAGAGTAATCTAATGTAGTACCATAGTACATTATCAGCTGTAATCTACTCATCTAGCAAAAATCCAGAATACAATAAACCATTATCAACTATAGTCCTCATGTGGTACATTAGGTCTTTCAACTTGTTTGTCCTGCATATTTTCTACTTTGTATCCTTTAACCTCCATCTCCCCCATACCTTAACCCTGAGAACTATTGTTTTATTTTCTGTCTCTATATATTTGACTTTTTAAAAATATTCCATATATAAGAAAGGTCGTGCAATTTTTTTTTTATTTTGGTGTCTGGCTTATTTTACTGAGCATAATGTCCTCCAGGTCCATCCATGATGTGGCAAACGGGAGAATTTCCTTCCTTGTTAAGGCTAAGTAATACTCCTAATACTACTCTCTGTGTGTGTGTGTGTTTGTGTGTGTGTGTGTGTGTGTGTGTGTGTGTCACAGTTTCTTTACTCATTTGTCCATTGATAGACACCTAGGATGTTTCCATATCTTGGCTATTGAGAATAGTGGTGCAATGAACTGAGAGTGCAGCTATTTCAATGAGATGGTGATTTCATGTCCTTCGGGTATATACCCAAAAGAAGAAGAGCTGGGTCATATGATGGTTCTATTTTTCATTTCTTTAGGAACCTCCACACTGTTTTCCACAATGGCTGCACCAATCCACATTTCCACCAACAGTATACTAGCATTCTGTTTTCTCCACACACTTGTTATCTCTAGATTTTTTATAATAGCCATTCTAACAGGTGTGAGAAAAATCTTATAGTGGTTTTTATTTGCATTCCTCTGAGGATGAGTGATGTCAAAACAAATCCCCAACTTAACAGGACACATGAGATTCTCAATAATCATATGAAGTCATATTTAAACAAATAGATGTCTGTTTCTGGAACACAGTTCAAAGAATAACAGTTTTTAATTAAACATTTTTCAAATCCATTTTATTATCTTTATTTTCACTAAAATGAATGAATCATGTCTTCTCTATTAAGAGGCAAATGTAAAAAATATTTATAAATTAAATATTACATGAGGGTTTAGTATCCAGAATATATAAATGCTGAAACTCTTAAAATTCAGCAACCAAAAGACAAATTACTCAATTAAAAATGACAAAATACTTGAATAGACCATTTTTCCAAAGAAGATACAGAAATATCCAATATCTAATGCAATTCTTCCAAATGCATGGAAAAATTAGCATGCTGTTCTCAAAGTTTATCTGTGCTATAACATGGACCAATACTTTGTTCCTTTTTCTAACTGAATAATATTCCATTGTATGCATATGCCACAAAAAATAGACAAATGAAATAATTACATTAAAAAGATTTTGCACAACAAAAGAAATAATCAACAGAGTGAATAACTTGCAGAATGGGAGAAAATATTTGCAAGTTATGTGTCCGACAAAAGACTAATATCCAGAATCTACAAGGAACTCAAATATCTCAACAACAAAAACCCAAATAAGTCCATTAAATAGTGAGCAAATGACATGAACAATATACATTTTTAGAGCTATACAAATAGCCAACAAGCATATGAAGAAATGCTCAACATCACTAGTCATCAAAGAAATACAAATTAAAATCACTATGAGGCTGGGCACAGTGGCTCACGCCTGTAATCCCAGCACTATAGAAGGCAGATCATTTGAGTCTAGGACTTCAAGACCAGCCTGGCCAACATAGCAAAACTCCATCTCTAATAAAAATACAAAAATTAGCTGGGAATGGTGGTGCACACCTGTAGTCCCAGCTACTCAGTAAGCTAAGGCACAAGAATCGCTTGAATCCAGGAGGCAGAGGTTGCAGCGAGCCAAAATCACATCACTGTACTCCAGCACTCTAGCCTGAGTGACAGATTACGACTCTGTCTCAAAAAAAAAAAAAAAAAAAGCCATTTTGATATACCCTCCAATACCTATCACAATGGCTGTTATTAGAAAGTCAAAAAATAAAATAAAATAATATAACAATTGCTGCTGAGGTTGTGGAGAAAAGGAAACACACACAGTAGGAATGTAAATTAGTATGACCATTATGGAAAACAGTATGGAGATTTCTCAAAGAACTAAAAATAGAGCTACCATGCTACCATTTGATCCAGCAATTCCATTACTGTGTATCCACTCAAAGGAAAAGAAATCATTATACCAAAAACGATACCTGCACTCATACTAATTCCAGCACTATTCATAATAACAAAAATATGGAATTAGCACAAGTACCCATCAATTGATGATTGAATAAGGAAAATGTGGCCTATACATATACCATAGAACACTACTCAGCCATAAAAAAAGAATAAAATCATGTATTTTTCAACAACATGGATGGAACTGGAGGCCATTATCTTAAGCAAAATAACTTAGAAATCAAATACTGCACATTCTTATTTATAAGTGGGAGCTAAAAAATGTGTACACATGGACATAAAGAGGGGAATGATAGACATTAGAGTATTGCAAGGGTGGGAGGATGGAAAGAGGGTGAGGAATGAGAGGTTAATAGGTACAATGTACATTATTTGAGTGATGGCTATACTAAAATCCCAGATTTCACCACTGTGCAATATATTGCTTTAACAAAACTGCACTTGTACCCCTTAAATCTATATTTTTAAAAAATGTCTATTCGGGACACTTCATATAAATGGAATAGTACACTATGTGAACTTTTGTGTCTGGCTCCTTTTCCTTAATATAATGATCTCAAGGTTTATCCAAACTGAGCATGTATCAATACTTTATTCCTTATATAGCTGAATAATAATAGTACATTGTATGAATACCACCTCTTCATCCACTCATCCATTGATAGACACTTGGGTTGTTGCCACTTTCTGGACTAGTATGAGTAATACTGCTATGAACATCCATGTACAAGTTTTTGAGGGGGCATATGTTTATATTTCTCTTGAGGATATATCCAGGACCGGATTTGCTGGATTATAGGGTAACTCTATACTTCACATCTTGAGAAATTGCCACACTGTTTTCCAAAGTGGCCGCACCATTTTACATTTCTCTGTTTAATATAATTCAGCTTCTCTCTGTGTGTTCTAATTCTCATATTCAAAATCAATCAGTAGAAGATTTTCCCCTACCCCTGCTTCTTAGGGTTTCACCTAAATTTCAGGCCCAAGATTAGGGAATTGGAAGGAAATGATTATTTGGGAAGGCAAAATAGTGATTAAATTGAGCTGTAGCAAAATAAGTTTATATTACTCGGCTAAGTTAAATGAAAGACATAGAAATCTGTACCTGACATATGCAGATATAATTAGAATAATGTTTCTGTGCACCAAGATACAATGATTGATCATTTTAAAATCTTAGGAGTCGTATTTCAGGAAATGACTATTCTACTTTTAATTTGCTGGAGGAAACATTCTTGAGCCTGTGAGATTAGCTATTTAAATGATAGGAGGCAGAGTGTTTGGCACACTCGAGAGGCAGTGTTTCAGGAGAAAAGCTGGAAATTTGACTGAGATAATTAAAATCAAACATCAAGGAGTTTGGAAGAACCATAAACACACGGATATAGAGATTTAAAGTAGAATCTAGGTGTAAATTTGTAGGGCATTTGGGAAGCCACTATACAGTGTGAAGGAAGCAGGTGAGAAGGTTAAAGTGGAGGTCAAATTAATGATTTAACAGCAGTTTTGAGAAATTACTGGAGTCAGGCAGGACTACAGCGTGTGAGTGAAATGATACTAAACCAGGCCAGGTGGAAGATGCTGGCTCTCAGGCTTGGCAGCTGATATGCTTGGTTAAGGGAATGATTGATAAGAGTCTACATCTTGCTAAAAAGCTGATTGGAAAATGTTTACAGTAGAACAAAAAATGTACACTTGTGAAGACTAGTCTTTGGTCCTCTGTTGTATTCATCTGTTATACAGATTGATGAGAAAAGAAAAGAAAATCAATTTAGATGACTAAAGAAACTCTCTCCTTCCAGCCATCCAGACTGGGTCTGTTGTCTCCAAACATACTTGGTGATAGGAATTACCTGGCAGCAACAAGAAAATATCTTTCACTAAACAGAAGGTTTTTCAAAGACCATTCAGTCAGGCAAACAGCTACCTCATTAACCAAACTGGGAAAGATTCCAAATGTTTACAAAATAATTATATTCAACACCTACAGGCACATCTCAAGCTTCTTTCATGGGCATTCTCTCCTTTTAGCTGCATTAAAGCAGCCCACCATTTTCATAAGTAGCATTGTAGCACACTTTTGTTTTTTTATTTCAGAAAAAACATGATGGACAGTGATAAAGAAAATTATATATTAATTCCCCCCCCCACCAAAAACTAGTAAATAAAAAGACACATTCAGATGCTTCATGCTTCCATTGAGACTGGGGTATGAATTCTAACGAGTCATTTGAATGAGTTCACTTCATCTTTTGTTTAGTTATGTATGCAAGTTGAACCAGTAGGATTGCAGAAGACATATAATTACCATGTATATTCTAATTCTAAAAATCACTTTAAATCCTTTCTGCAAGTAATGATTTCAAAAAGCAACCATCCTGGTATTATTCAGTTCCAGGTCCTTTCACCTAAATAAACACACAGACACACACACACACACACACACACACACACACACACACACACACACACAGTTGCTTAATATTTTTGTAGCAATTAAGAGAATTAAACAAGACCAGCCTTATGAAATTTTCATCTGGGATCCCCTTCATCTCCACTTAAAGCCAACAGTTTATTTTGTGTACACATTAATTCTTAGGTTCTCCAATTTTCTCTTTTCTTTCAGGGTGTTAATAGATCCAAAAACCACCCATAACTTCATGCTTCAGATGTTTGCATTCAATTCACCATCAAAATGCACTTGCCCTTGGCTTTAATTCTTCAGAGTTTTGCTTACTGAAAGGGATCTAACTTAGTATTCAGATTTCTTTATTTGCTAACATTGGTGTTTATCTCATCACCCCTCCAAGAAAATGTATTTAAATCAGAACAGTGACCTACTGTTGATACTGTCGTAGCTCAAAGACAATAATTCTGACTGTGGGAATACCGAGCACTATGGCACACCACTTTGGAAATGTTCTGAGCAAAACATAGGCAACTGCCTATTCCACCTTTGCATCAGACTGCCTCAGGCCCAGAAAATGAATGCACATGTGTAGCAAATCTCAAACGAGCAAACCCTAAGAGGCTAAGTCACAGAAGTCGTTCATCACAATATTAGGTAATTCTTGAGCCTTAGGATGATTGATGTATTTAATTTAAACTGGCCTGGGTACACAAGATATATCCCTGAAGTGGTAATAGGTTGAGTGGGTAAGATGGAGGAAGAGATTTTAAAAGAAAGCAGTTTTCTCCTTCAAGCTTTTCTGTGTACATGTCTTTTAACAAAACAAACAAGGAAGTGTTTTAATTACCACCGTATTACAGAATTCTATCCTGTTCTCTTGTTTCTCCTGTACTAGTGAAGTAAATGCTGTCTTGTCTCATTTTATAAGATGTTCATTTTTATAAGTAATAATGCCTTTAATAGGACACCCTCAAAATATTTAAGCCTCAAACATTTAAGTGTGTTATGACAGTGGAACACAAAGTCATATGGGTCAGTTAAAGTCTTACTCATGATGTGTTAAAGATGCCAGTCTTTCTTTTCCATGATGACTTTCATGATGTGTTAAAAGATGCCAGTCTTTGGTCTTTCTCTTTAAGGGAACATACAGGGAAATTACTAAATTGGAGACATAATACAACAACAAAGCATATTATATAATATGACTTTCTGAAAGTCATTGCTAATTAAACAGATTTTCTGTGTTTTTAATTTAGCATTACCTATATTGGGTAGTAAGATATGACTACTTTAGAGTTGTCAATCCAACTCAAGTTGTGCATATATGAAATGTCTAAATAGTTTTGATAAGGGGAATTCCTTAGATTGGTCTGATTTGCTAGGCTAAGCACTACGCTAGGTTCTGTAGATACAATGGTGAGATGCTTTGGACTTTGCAGTTGAGGTATGCAAATTGGTGTGAAATAAAAAGAATTTCTCACATAAAAATACAACTATAATATGTCCTTATTTCTATGAAGAAAACTTATAGAGTATTTTGAAGGCATTTTAAAAGAGATCTATTATAGACTGAATGTTTGTGTTCCCCCAAAATTTACATGTTGAAATCTTAACCCTCAAAGTGAAAGCGTTAGGAGCTAAGACCTTTGGGAGATGGTTATGTCCCGAGGGTGGAGCCTTCATGATAGAATCAGTGCCCTTGTAAGAATAAACATAATTAGTAGTGTCCTTACAAAAAGGACCTTCCTTCCTTTCTTTTCTCGGCCATCTGAGGATACAAGGAGAAGATGTCCATCTGCAAACAAAAAGCAGACTCTCACCAGACACAGCATCTGCAAGCACTGTGATCTTGGGCTTCCCTGGCTCCAGAACTGTGAGAAATAACTTCCTGTTAATTAAGCTACTCAGTCTATGATATTCTGTTATAGCAGCCTTGGTGAAAATCATCTGTGTCCACTGTGCTAAACAATTTTGCACTTTTTGGCTATGACATTATACACTTAGTTCTGGGTAATATTTTTAGGTTGCATCTTTATTATTTTTCCTTCATCTCTATTCTCTTTCTTTGAAATATCCATTATATAAATATTGGACTTTGGGAGCTAATTTTTAATCATCTTTTTTTTTCAATACTTTATATCTCTCTTTTTGTTCTATTTTATGGGAGATTTCATTAACCCTATATCCCAACCTTATACGCTATATTTTAACTTTGTAAGATTACTATTCAGATAATATTAATATTTGGTTATTTTTTTCTGTTTTCTTCTGCATCTGTCTTGTTTATTCTCCAAGGATATTTTATATATGTTTAATTTTATATATTTTAAGAATATTAATTCTATATTAATAATATTTATTTGAAGCTTTCTCTAATGTTTTGGTGATCCTTGACTATTCATTAATGTTGTTAAGGATGAGGTCCATTGTGAGCCTCTAATGGCTTAGCATGACTTGACAAATAGTTGTCAGTGTACAGAGAGCAGGAAAGGAACTCACTGTGTTGGAACCATCCTTTCTCTTTAAACAGTTTCTTTATCCTGAGATAATATCTGCAATGTGCTGCTCAGTTGCTATGAACTAGGCTGACAAACACTGGGAACAGAGTGAAAGAAGGCAAATGTGCTCTCTCTGCTCTGTATATGCAGTTAATTCCTACATTCAATATGGCATCCCTGACCTCTGCGTGCTTGTTTTCTAGGAGTCAGAGTCCTTCTGGTTGAGTCTTTTAAGAGAGTATACTTTCTACTTTTAGAGTGAGGAAATGGAATTCCCTGAACACAGGTGGTTAGAGAAAAAATTGCTGTCTCCTTATATAGACCTTCTGCCAGTTTTTCTGTTTTCAAGACATCCTGTACATTTACTTTCACTGGTATTTGTGCCCACAACTTTTTTTCAAATTTATTTATTTTACTTTAGGTGCATACTATGTCTGGCATTTTTCCCCATGTTATCTCTCCCCATCTTTCCCTCCCTCCCCACCCCCTGCTGTCTCTCCCCTACCTCCCCCCAACTGCCCCCAGTGTGTGATGCTCCTCTCCCTCAGTCCACGTGTTCCCATTGTTCAACACCCACCTATGAGTGAGAGTGAGAACATGCAGTGTTTGGCTTTCTGTTCTTGTGTCAGTTTGCTGAGAATGATGGTTTGTTCATGTCCTTTGAAGGGACTTGGATGAATCTGTGCCCACAACTTCTAAGCCTATTGCTCTAACAGACTTTTAATGGACGTGACTTAGCTACTCTAGAATTTCTAACTGACATCCTTTTCCACATTCATAAATACCAAAAGAATAAACATGCAAATTTGTCTTATAAGTCACTCTTAGCCTTATGAGTTTTTGCTTATTTATCCCTTTACTGGTCATTCCATTAAGTTTAACAAAAACTCTTAATAGTTCTTTAAATAAGATGAGAATATTTTAAATATAGGTTACATCCCTATTTAAAATTGGGTAGTGCTACATATAGATATTGCCTAACAATCTGTCAAATTGCATCAAAACTAATGCGAGGTACTGGACTTTAAACTTACTCATCTATATCTGACTCTAAGAATTTCTTTAGCCTCAAACTTAATGTTAACCCCAAATACTAATTGCTGGTTAAACAGAAGAGTACAGCATCATTATACATTAATCAAAAAGAGATATATATTTAAAATACTATCAAATTATATATTAACCACACATATCTCTTAGATTTATTAATGTCTTTTTACAGGTGCCAACATAATAAAAGGTGGCCAGGATACAAAAATATATGTATATATTGAAAACACTTCAAATGCTGAAATTTGGAGTGTTCTGGTCCTAAGTGCAAAACAGAGTTGGTTGAGTGGAGCTCCTGGCCGGGGTAAAGTCCTCTAAAGCCTGAACCAATAATAATTCAGGGTTCTACCTCCTACTTGGTGGCCCAGGCAGATCCCTCTGCTCAGAGCCCTCATGGAGAAAGGACTTTGAAGAGAACATGGCTTCCTCAGGTCAGGATGCTCTGATAAAGGATCACAGAGGATTTTGCTCTTCTTATAAGATACCTGATATTAGTATGAAATGTGACCAGAATATATTTGAAAAGCAGTTTCTTCCAAACAGTTTTCAAGAAAAAGCCTTGTCAGTAATTTTTAACATATATAATCTGTGCCTTATTCCACATTGAAATCTAAAGACATTTATATTGTGTCATCACACAAAGAAATTAATCTCATAAAGTTCCAAAAACAATCATTTGGGATTTTGTTTAGACTTGCATTTAAATGAATAATGTTAACAACTAGGAGAATGAAAAGCTTTACAATCTTGACAGTTCTCATTCAGAAACTTGAAAACTGCAAGATGTGAATTGACATGATTTGGTTATGTACATTTCTTTTCTGAAAAACTATCTCTTCAACCAAAACCTAAAATAGCAAAGAATGGCTTAAATGGTTGTGAAAGAAGTAAATTGGACAGATCGTGAAGAAATCATGGAAATTGATTTGTTAAAGGGAGATGACCTTTTTACCCAGCACACAGTAGAATCAAAATAATTTATCAGTAAACAGCCATAAATCTCCATTTTTTGATCCAATTTTTAGTATTCTTTTGAAGAAATTGAATAAAATTGAATTTTTTTCTAAAAGCAGATTTCAGATATCTTGATGTAAGTTGAAAGAAAATTATGTTATTAAAAGTTAGTATTTTTAAATATGTAGTAATTTCCCTTATGAGAAACTATTCAGTAATGCATATAACTTAGATTATAAATCTTTCTGAAGATAATACAGTGAACTTCCACTAGAAAGTAGGTGCCCCAAACCATAATATTTTGTAATTTTCACATAAACTTTAAAGAATTATTTTTACAAGTAATTTGTAAACTATATAATGTTCCCAAATCCACTACCCTTCTCTTTTTCTCCTGCTCTCCTTGTTTCTCCTCCAATAATTGACCATTAATCTAATTCAGTATTTATTATTCTCATGTATGTTTTATATTATACCTACATTTATGTTGCATATTTATAAACCTTATAGAAATTATATCATATATATTCTGCTATAAAGCTTTATTCAACAACAAAACAAGAAGTGTTCAAATTGATACATTAGCTCTAGTTTAATCATTCTCATTATTCTACAGTGTCACTGACTGTATAAGCCAATATTTACTTATGTATTCTGAATTGATAGACATTTACATTATTTTATTTTATTATTATAAACAATATTACAATGAACATTTCTATTTTTGCCTCCTCCCTGTGCATATGAATGTGAGCTTCTTCAGGGAAGAAGAGAAACTTCTTCTGCAGAGAAACTCTAAGCAGACAGGGGCAGCCTAAGCACTAAAGGCATTTTGGAGAGATTAATTATTTGTTGTTCAAGTTAGAAGTGGGGGTGGGAACTGTCCTGTGCATTGCAGGATGTTCAGTAGAATCCCTAATCTATATTCATTAGAAGCCAATAGCAGCCAACCTTTTGTGACCAAAATTTTAAAAAAATAAAGTCTCCAAATATTTCCAAATGTTCTCCTGGGGACATTAGCCTTCATTTAAAACCACTGCTCTGAAGTATAGTCATTTCAGTGCCAAATTGTTGTATAAACAGCTGTGGCACTTTCCATTGCCACCAGCAGATGTTGCATTTCTAGATTTTTTAAATGAAATATATCTAACATATAAGATAATACATAAAGTGCAGATATAAAAAGTCAATTATAATAAATAGATTAATACTCTGTATTTACAACCTGGTTTAAAAAATAGAAAATTATAATACTTTTGAAACTCATATGTTTCTTTCTAATACTAATTATTCTTTCTTACTCCTCCTTCCCACAGAAGTAATTCAGAGGTAATGCCTATCCTTTAAAGTAGTAGTTTGAAATGAGGGCTAATGCTCTCAACAGAACATTTGGCAATATCTGGAGAAGTTGTTTTTTTGGTTTTTTTTGTCACAAAATGTTGGCTCTTATTGGCTTCTAAAGGCTATAAGTTAAGAGATTCTACTGAATATCCTACAATACACAGGACAGTTCCCACCCCTCCTCTAGCTTGAACAACAAAGAATTATTCTCCACAAAATATGACTAGTGCTGAGGTTTAGAAATCCTGCCTTAGAGAAATTTGCATCCATGTGCACCGAGACATAAATTAAAATGTTCATTGCAATATTGTTTATAATAATGAATAAAATAAAATCTAAATGTACACCAATTTGTCTAAAAATATCCTATTTTTATTATTTCCTTTTCACACCACAAATAAGCACATATCTAAATATTATGTTGTTATTCATGTTTTTATATACTTTAAAAAAAGTTTTCTAATCAATTTTATCAGCTTTATTGAAGTATAATTGTATATTTAAAAACTGTACATGTTTAATGTACACAATTTGATGAGTTGGAACATATGTATATGCTGTGATGATGTGGTACCATCACCACAATCAAGGTAATAAACATATTCATCACTTTCAAACGTTTTCTTGCAGCCCTTTGTGAGTGTGTCTGTGCAATGAAAACACTTCATGTGAGATCTAACTTCTTAATAAATATTCAAGTGTGTAATCCCTTAGCTATACATACTATGTTGTATAGCAAATGACTAGAACTTACTCATCTTGCATAACTGACACTTTGTACCCGTTAAGTAACAATTCCCCATTTCCTCTTTGTTTCAGCTCCCAGAAACCACCAATCTATTTTCTACTCCTATGAGTTTGACTATTTAAATCTCATATAAGTGAAATTGATAGTGACAGGAGGCAGGAGGCAGAGAAACTCTAAGCAGACAGGGGCAGGTCCCTGGCAAAACCCCACCTTTGACCAAAAGGCCTGAAATCCATGGCCCAAAGTGAGAACTTCCATCCCTGTGTGCCCACTCTCTCCTGATTGTTTCTTTCTAAATAATGTATTTTCACCAATTGAATGTTGCCTCTTCCAAAACTACTATGGCCCACCCCAACCCCCATCATGTGTCTATAAAGACCCCAGACTCAGCCAACAGAGGCTAGAAGCAGCTGGACAATGGGAGAAGCAGCTGGATGTTGGGAAGATGTGCCTGGACATTGGAAAGAAGCAGCTTGACTTTAGAAGATGGTGGCTGGATGAGGCAGAGGGGCAGCTTGACTTCAGGGGGAGAGTGACTTTCCCTTCCCATCCCCTTTCCAGCTCCCCCTCTCTGCTGAGAGCCACCTTCATCACTCAGTAAAATTCTCCACATTCCCCATCCTTCAGTTTATCTCCATAATCTCATTCATTTTGGGCACCAGACAAGAACTCAGGATACACTAAGTGCAGGTACCCAAAAATGCTGTCATACTGGCCCTTTGCCCTCACTGTCAGAAGGCAATCACCCCATGTGATGAGGCAAAGGACCCACTGAGCTGATAACACACTGCTGTCTGCAGATAACAGAGCTAAAAGAGCATTGTAACATGTCCTCTGGGGCCTTGGGGTCCCAGGCAACTTTACTGGGACACTGCCAAGGGGCCTGCATGGAGTTTGCTTCTGCACCACCAAAGCAGCCGGTTCCTGCACTCACCTGCTCTGATTCCTGCACTCCTTCACTCACATGCTTCCTCTGATGAGGGGTTGGGTGGGGTGGCCTGAGTAATTAAGGCTCCCCTGTCACTAGTACAACAAAGGGATCAAAAAAATATCCTGCATCAGAATCGTGCAGTATTTGTCCTTCTGTGACTGGTTTATTTTAACTAACACTGTCCTTCAGGTTCATTCATGTTGGCACAAATAGGATTTCTTTCTATTCTTTAAAGATTCAATAATATTCTGTTACATTTATACACCCCATTTTCTTTATCCATTCAACTGTCGATAGACATTGGAGTTGCTTCCATATCTTGACTATTAGGAAGAATAGTGCAATAAACATGGGAATGAAGATATCTCCTCCAGATCTTGATTTCAATTTTTTTTTTAGATGGAATTTTGCTCTTGTCACCCAGGCTGGAGTGCAATGGCACAATCTTGGCTCACTGCAACCTCTGTCTCCCAGGTTCCAACAATTTTCTTGCCTCAGCCTCTGGAGTAGCTAGGATTACAGGCACATGCCACTATGCCTGGCTAATGTTTGTATTTTCAGTAGAGATAGGGTTTCACCACGTTGGCCAGGCAGGTCTTGAACTCCTGACATCAGGTGATCCACCCACCTCACCCTCCCAAAGTGCCAGGATTACAGGCATGAGCCACCACATCCAGCCCTAAATTTTTTAAATATATAACCAGAAGTGGGATTGATGGATCATGTAGTAATGGTATTTTCAGTATTTTGAGGACCTTCCATACTGCTTTCCATAGTGAACGCATCATTTTCAGTGTTACTTTCATGGGGTCACACTTCTACAATTTGGTTATTTTGTTTTGTTTTGTTTTGTTTTGTTTTGTTTTGTTTTTCCCCAGCTTTATGATTTTTCTTATCATTATCATTATGAGTTTTAACAATACTCATGCAGAGTATGAGTATGGCCAAAATACTAATAAAATGAAAATTCAACCAGATTTATTATGTAATTTATGTAAACATCTAAAATCTCTAAACCAAGGTTACAAATAAAAATAAATGGCTTGCAGACAGTCAACCAAAAATGGTCTTTACTTATTCCTCCATGAAATCCTCAATTTTTACACATAAGCCACTGAAACCAAGGGAAATTAAATAACTACATATGATTGGTACACCATATCAACTTAGTTGCATAATTCAAGATTATAATTTCCCAATTTCCAGTTGTAGTCTTTCCAGTAATCAACTTAATTCTGGCATAAGCACCATAAGGTAAAACCTGTCTTTGTCATCTCTTCTTGTCCTTCTTTTTGACCCAGTATACAGTACCATGCTTTACACATACTAGCGTAAAAATCAAACATTTGAACATATGTAGAATTGTGCCCCAATAAAGTATGACTAATTTTAACTGACAAAACATCTTAATCTGTGTTGATTCAAAGGAAATCAAAGGGAAATGGTATTTAAATCAAGAATGCACTTGAATTCGTCCTTGGTGTAAATGTACGACCTAAATGTATGCCTCCTGCTTGAATGTCATGAGTGTATTTATCACTTGGCATTACCTTTATGGGCAATAGACACAAGAGTCCCAGGAGGAAAATGGCTTTCTTAGGATAGCAGTTATAAACATATGCTATCTTTAAAAGACAAACTACCAAGAAGGAAAGGAAAATTGACATGTTTATGATCTCTCAGAAGTGGAAGAAAATAACCTAGTAATGATAGTATAATAAGGTATTACTCTGTGAGCTTTGCCCATTCAGTCCCAACCAATTGAGGAATAGCTACAAAACTGATAATTATATGCATAACTGGTGTGAAATGTTATTAAACCTGGCATTTTAAAAGTGTATTTCCCATTCCCCTGAAAAGTGCATGCAAATGAAAAGCGATATGAGAGTGCTCATTGAGCTAAATAAACTGAGACAAGAGTTAGATGACTCATTTAACATATTTAGGAAAATGACATGATCAATTCCATTTCTAATCTGTGACATAAAAGAAAAACAGACCTATTTTTGGTGGTGTTCAGTGGTTTCCCCATTTATGGCAAAGGGGAATTTTCTAATTAATTTCTAGCCTAAAATTAACTTCTCAATCAAGTTATGACCAGGAACAGACAGCATGGTATCCCCTCAGTTGTGATGCATCTGCTACACTTGAGAGGTCTAAAAGGAAAAAAAATTGGGCCTTTGCTCACATGATAGCATGCATATCAAGATTTATTATGTGGAGATAGACCATATTAAGCACACTGCTCTCTCAACATCTTTGCACTACTTCACTAAAAAATCAGATGATCAGTTTCATAGTAGTTTTCTTTCCCTTCCTTTTTCAATTGAACATACATAGTTTTCACACTCCTGCAACTTTTTAAAATTTACTCCTATGTGATAGACCCCTGTGCTAGACACAAGAGATAAGTAATAAATGAAGAAGATATACTTCTGACATTAAGTAGGCATTAAGTGAATATTGCACAGTTTCATTGGCCCCATGAGAAGAAAAATTTATGTGTCTTTGGAAGGGAACAAGTCTAGGAAAAGCAAGATGCAACTAAAATGATGTTGCATTTGTTTTCTTCAGACTGTGTCTCATTCTCCCACATGATCAAGAGAAATACATAAATTCAATATCAGTTACCATAGCACAAGGAAATCTGATTCAATTTAATACACATTTGAAGGTAAAGATAGGGACTTTGTCTTGTTTATTACTGTGTACCCAGTACCTAGCACAGCACGTGATACATAGAGGTTTTTAAACATCTATATTCAAAGAAGTGTTTATAGAATGATAGAGTAAGGTCTTCCAATAATCAGTTGATCTATGAAAGCAATGAGAATACTTGCAAAAATGAATTGTCAAATCAACTTTTTCTGAAATGTGGAAATTAGCCAAAGGCTCACAACAATCCCAAGAGTGCTTATTTAAGAATCTCAAAGGGCTAATAGAATCTACAAAGAACTAAAGAAGATTTACAAGAAAAAAACAAACCCATCCAAAAGTGGGCGAAGGAGATGAACAGACACTTTTCAAAAGAAGACATTTATGCAGCCAACAAACATATGAAAAAATGCTCATCATCATTGGTCGTTAGAGAAATGCAAATCAAAACCACATTGAGATACCATCGCACACCAGTTAGAATGGTGATCAGTAAAACATCTGGAGACAACAGATGCTAGAGAGGATGTGGAGAAATAGGAACACTTTTACACTGTTGGTGGGAGTGTAAATTAGTTCAAACATTGTGGAAGACAGTGTGGTGATTCCTCAAGGATCTAGAAATGGAAATTCCATTTGACCCAGCAATCCCATTACTGGGTGTATACCCAAAGGATTATAAATCATTCTATTATAAAGACACATGCACATGTGTGTTCATTGCAGCACTGTTTACAATGCCAAAGAACTGGAACCAATCCAAATGCCCGTTAATGATAGACTGGATAAAAAAAAATGTGGCACATATACACCATGGAATACTATGCAGCTATAAAAAAACGAGTTCAAGTCCTTTGTAGAGACATGGATGAATCTAGAAACCATGATTCTCAGCAAACTGACACAAGAACAGAAAACCAAATACCACATGTTTTCACTCATAGGCAGGTGATAAACAATGGGAACACTTGGGCACAGGGAAGGGAACAACACTCACTGGGGCAGGTTGGGGGGTGGTGAGGAGGGGAGGGGAGGGACAGCAGGGGACAGGGAGGTTGGGGGAGGGACAATACCAGGAAAATGCCTGATGTAGGCGATGGCGGGGGATGGAGACAGCAAACCACCATGGCATGCATGTACCTATGCAACAGTTTTTTATTATTATTTAAAGTATACTGTTCCTATCCCTTTTCTGCCAGCTATACAGAACCTCAAAAAGCAGCAGTTTTAAAATATAGGAACTGTGAAAACAGAATTCTGGTAGTAATTACAGAAAGCAGAATAAATTTGAGAACCCCCTACAAAAGAAATCCCAACTCCAGGGAATTGTCACTATTTGACCTTTCTAGAAATGCCTTGAAGAAGCCCTAGTCACTTACTTCATCTTCATTTGACCTGTCTCAGGGAAAATATAACCAGGAAAGCCTTGACTCCAGGGCCTTTGTAGAAAATAATCAGTTGAAATTGTTTAACATCATAGCTGTCTGAGGCAACAGTACCAGCTAGGGTAAACAAGAATCTGGCCAAATAAAACTTAAAAGGAATATCTGGGAAATGTGATGTCCACGTTTTGAAAACTTTCAACATTTTTGTAGGAAAATAGGAGGCCATGCACATGAGTAAGGAATTGCACACACCCAAGAAAACTCTGAAAAGTGTCAGTGTCTGACCCCTGACTGATATTGAGGCTCTATGCAAGCAGGAATTTCAGACTAAGGCAGAGTTGTAAACTCTTAAACCACTGAAGCATGGAGCCATAAACACAAAGAGCCCATCAACAAAGGGTGGGAGACATTGGATCAATTTATTTAAGGAAGACTTTATCCAATCTTTAGGAAATATCAAAAGTCAGAAATAAAAAAAAAAAAATCAAAGTCAACTTAGCAGAAACTAGAGTGTATATGAATGATAACAAAGGCTTTAGAAATTAGTGCAGAAAAATTACTAAACAAAAACAATAATAAATAGAAACAATGAAAAAGGCCTGGAGTTTTATTATTTCAAATATCCAGTTTTCAACAACAGTAATGAAACTGTGAGATGCACGAAGAAACAGTAAAGTATAGCCCCCGTGCAGGAAAAAGATCAGTTAATAGAAATTGTCCCTGAATAGGCCCAATGCAGATGACTGACAGACATTAAATCAGCTATTATAAATATACTCAAAACACTAAAGGAAAAATGCATAAAGAATTAAAGGAAAGCATAAAAACAATGTCTCACGAAATAAAGAGTATCAATAAAGAAAATGAAATTATATACAAAAACAAAACAGAAATTCTGGAGGCAGAAAGTATGATAAACACAATTTAAAATTTACGAGAGAAGCTCAAACAGACATGAGCTTCAGAAAAAAAGACCAATGTGGTTTTTGTCTTTGGTTCTGTTTATGTGGTGGATTACGTTTATAGACTTGTGTATGTTGAACCAGCCTTGCTTCCCCAGCATGAAGCCTACTTGATCGTGATGAATAAGCTTTTTGATATGCTGTTGCAATCAGTTTGCCAGTATTTTACTGAAGATTTTTGCATCTATGTTCATCATGGATATTGGCCTGAAGTTTTCTTTTTTTGTTGAGTCTCTGACAGAATGGCAATCATTAAAAAATCTGGAGACAACAGATGCTGGAGAGGATGTGTAGAAATAGGAACACTTTTACACTGTTGGTGGGAGTGTAAATTAGTTCAACCATTGTGGAAGACAGTGTGATGATTCCTCAAGGACCTAGAAACAGAAATTCTATTTGACCCAGCAATCCCATTACTGGGTATGTATCCAAAGGATTACAAATCATTCTATTATAAAGACACATGCACACATATGTTCACTGTGGCCCTGTTTACAACAGCAAATACCTGGAACCAACCCAAATACCCATCAATAATAGACTGGACAAAGAAAATGTGGCACACATACACCATGGAATACTATGTAGCCATAAAAAATGATGATTTTGTGTCCTTTGTAGAGACATGGATGAATCTAGAAACCATGATTCTCAGCAAACTGACACAAGAACAGAAAATCAAACACTGCATGTCCTCACTCATAGTTGGGTGTTGAACAATGAGAACACATGGACACAGGGAAGGGAGCATCACACACTGGGGTCTGTTGGGGGGGCAATAGGGGAGGAACAGCAGGGAAGGAATAACATGAGGAGAAATGCTAGATATAGGTGATGGGGGAATGGAGGCAGCTAACTGCATTGCCATGTATGTACCTATGCAACAATCCTGCATCTTCTGTACATGTACCCCAGAACCTAAAGTGCATTAAAATATATATGTGTGTTATATATATATATATATATATATATATATATAAAGGACTAATGAACTTGAAAATGGGTTGAGATCATCCCATCTAAAGAACAGAAATAATAAAAACTAAAGCTAAAATATCAGAGCCTAAGAGACCAGTGGTATACCATAAAGCATACCAACCTATGCATAATGGAGTCCCAGGATGAAAGAAGAAGGGGAAAGGGGCAAAACCAGTTTTTGAAGAAATATTAGCCAAACATTTCCCAAATTTGATTAAATGTTATCTATACATTGAAGAACCACAATGAGGTCCAATTGGGATGAACTCAAAAACGTTGAAACCTAGACACATAATCACCAAACTATTGAACAACAAAAACAAAAAGAGAATCTTGAAAGCAACAAGGACAATGTGACCCCACATATAAAAAGCAGCCAGAATAATATTAGCATATGTAATGTTTATAGAAAAATAAAGGTATTTTACATAAAAATAAAGATATTTTATATAATATAGTACTCTTTCAACAACAGAGCCCTAAATTTCATAGAAACTAGCAGATTGATTTGGGAAATCAAGAATTAAACAATAATAGTTGGAGGCTTCAGTATCCCACTTCCAATAAGAAAAGAAAACAACTATGCAGAAGATCAACATGAAGATGAACATTTGAGAAACATTCAAAAACAATTAGACTTAACAGATATCTGTAGATAATTTCATCTAAAAACAGCAGAATACCCATTTTTCTCCAGTGTGTATGGAATGTTCTTTAAGATAGGTAATAAAGCAAACCTAAATTTAAAAGATTTAATTCATAAAAAGTGTATCTTCCAAACCGCAATGGAATTAACATAAAATCAATAATAGGATGATATTGTTTGGCTGTGTTCACAACCAAATATCATCTTGAATCTTAAAGTGTTGTGGGAGGGACCTGGTGGGAGGTAACTGAATCATGGGGGCAGGTCATTCCTGTGCTGTTTTCATGATAGTAAATAAGTTTCATGAGATCTGGTGGTTTTAAAAATGAAAGTTTCCCCGCACAAGCTCTCTCTCTCTTTGCCTGCTGCCATTCAAGTAAGATGTGACTTGCTCCTCCTTTCTCCTCCTTGTCTTCTGTCATGACTGTGAGGTCCCCATATCCATGTGCAACTATAAGCCCATTAAACCCTTTTGCCTGTATAAATTACCCAGTCTCGGGTACGTCTTTATCAGTCGCATGGAAACAGACTAATACATAGGAGAAATTTGGAAAATTTGGAAACATAATGAAATTAAACAACATATTACTATATAACCAATAGCACAAAGAAAATCACAAGAAAAAATATAAAACACTTTGAGATGAATTAAAATTAAAACAAAAATTAAATGCAGCTTAAGCAATACATTTATAGCTAAAATTTCTGTATTAAGAAAAAAATCTCAAACCATTGGTCTAACCATCCATGTTAAAAAAACTAGAAAAAGAAGAGCGAACCAAATTCAAAGTGAGAAGAAAGAAATATTTAGGATGAGAGCAATAATAAATGAAATATAAAACAGAAAATCAATAAAGATAATGAATAAAACCAAAAGCTATCCAATGTCAAAACTTTTTACAAGGCTACAGTAAGCAAGAGAGTGTGGTATTAGCATATAGATAGATGCAAAGCATAATGAGATAAAATTGAGAGTCCAGAACTCTTACATTTATAATGAATTAATTTTCAATACGATTGCCAAGTCAATTAAATAGGAGAAAGAATAGTCTTTTTAACAAATGGTGTTGGGACAAGTGAATATATACATCTACAAGAAAAAAAGCTGTACCCCTATCTCACTCCATAAACAAACATTAATCCAAAATGGTCCGTAGACCTAAATGTAGGTGCTAAAACCATTAAACTCTCAGAAGAAAATATAGTATTAAACCTTTGTGATCCTAGGTAATCTTCAGAGATATGTTTATCTTTATCTTACTGATGCCAGTAAGTGGCCTATCTGGAGCAGCTGCTAACATGATGCCAGTTGCAGTGGGGGAGACAAAGCCAGAAGTGAGTGCTCTAAGGAGCCAGTTGGAGCTGGATGCAAGCAGGGTTCTTGCCCCCTTCCAAGTTAGAGAAGTGGAAACCCCACCCTCCCAGGTGCAGCTGTAGCTTCTCAACCATGGCTGCAGACCTGGGTATCCTTGCACTCAAGGATCCAGAAAGCCTTCTTCCCTAACAGGCTCAGAAGTGCCTGCTCCTGATACATGGGCTCTTCCCACTCCCAGTACCAACTCTGATTTTGGAGCAAAGTTGAGGCTGAGCCAGATGCTGTCACAACCCAGCCAGGTATGGGCATGCTTGGAGTAGCCCTGACATGCCAGCTCTCTGCTACCTCAGGCCTCTCCAGACTTTGGGCACCAATGAGCATGGGAGGGAGGCTGAGGGTGTATTGAGGGCAGCTTGGTGTGGGTCTGCAAGCACCCTTCAGCATAAACCTGGGTGCTGTAGGCACCGTGTACAGCAGGTTGATGGTGGCAGGAGCAGACAGGCTCTTGAGTAGAAAGGGGTATGTCCACACCTTCAAGCCAGGGATAGCCTGAAGCCTGGGGGCTGGGCTACCAGTTCTGTGGACCAGAGTGAGAACTTATGGTGGTTTTTCCAGGCCACCCATGGCTTCCCATGGACCAATCAGCATGCACTTCCTCCCCTCTGAAGCCCACAAAAACCCTAGACTCAGCCAGGCTCCAAGAGATGATGGAATGACCTGACTGCAGATGGGATCTACTCACTGTGGGTCTCCTCTCCACTGAGGGCTGCACAAATGATGGGATGACCTGTCTGTGGATAGGAGCTACTCACTCCGGCTCTCCTCTTTGCTGAGAGCTGGAATCTCAACTAGACGACCTCCCTGCAGAAAGGAGGGACCACTTCAGGTCTCCTGAGAGAATTGTTCTGCCACTCAATGAAGCTCCTTTCTGCCTTGCTCACCCTCCAGTTGTCTACATAATTCATTCTTCCTGGTCATGGGACAAGAACTCAGGACCTGCTAAATGGTGGCACTTAAAGAGATGTAACACAAACAGGGCTAAAATTTGCCCCTGACCCACCCCACCACTCACTACATTGCAGGCAATGAGAAGAAAAGAGCTGTGGACCTTTGGGGATCCCAGACCTAGGGGCTCCCTAAGCCAGTGCTGTGACACTCTCTTTGGGGTTCTGCAGTTCCTGGCATCTCCAAGTTTCCAGGAACCATTGCCATCCCCCTCATCCAGATGTGGATGCCTGCAGCAGAAGCCATGTGCAATAGATCTGGTCCAGCTGCAGCCTGGCATGGAGTCAGCACTTGTGCCAGCACCTGGAGCTGCCTGTCCTGCCACAGCAGCCAGTGTGCCTGGTTGTACAGAGTTGCTGGACCCTGTGCTCACTCACCCATACACTTTGCCACCCTGTGCCTGGCTTACTGTTGACAAGTGTCAACAGTATGGGATCCAGGCTCATAGCACCAGCCAAGCACAGCCTGCCGGGCTGAGTGGATGGAATGAGCCCGGCAGGGGCAAGCAATACTCAGGCAGAAGGTGCTGTCAGCCACAGACATTTCCAGCTGGCGAAACAACACCCTAAGGAATCTTGTAACATTATTAAGTTTGCAAAGTTACTTAGCCAAGACATCTAGCTAACTAGTGACAAAATTAATAGTAAAAACTCCAAAGCTTAAAATCTTTTAATTAGAATATATTGCCCTCAAAGACAACCCCAGAAAGCAAAAATGTCTATAGGAACCCATATTTAAAATAAAGCATCACTGTTTAAGTAATCACTTAATGAATTATTCTGATATTTTGTTTAGAAAAAGAAGTTGGTATTGTTTATAGTTACCATCAACATTTTCACTTGAAAATTAAAGTTTTATCTCTCATATCACTGTTTGTCTACACATTTCTATCCCCCCACTATGATAAATTTCTGCCCATTTGTTCTTCATGCTGTTTTAATAGCTTGGCATGTGTGATTCTCTGTCTGGAATGGTGTTCCTGTCTTCAACTGAATAAATACTATTTATTCTTCCAGATGCAGATTATGGCTAACTCTCTGGGAAAGTCTTCCTCTCCCTCAGCCAGTTGGTCACACACTTATGTCGACTTCCACAGCATTTTCCTCACTCCACAGCAGCACTTATATTTGAGTGTATTAGAACTGCTTCTTTATCTTCCTCATTTACTAGACAATGAGTATTTGGAGAGCATGGCTTATAGTTTATAATATTTTTTGCCTGCAGTGCCTAGTATTGTAGCTATACAATTAAATTTTTGTTTAAAGTAGAAATAATCTCATGTTTTCTGAATTTTAAAGGAATACTGCACCATTTTTAAAAGTTATTTCTCAGTGTACAGTTGTTTCAGATTGCATATATTAGAAATGGGGAAGAATGCCAGGGCAGAGTTTGTTTTGTACATAACTGCATGAATAGAACACTCTTTACTAAATCATAAGAATACGTACGTATATTTACCTTAAGTTGAATGATAACAGATAAGGTTCAGAGACAAAGCCTTTACCAATAAGATATTTTCAGTTTGCATCCTTATTATTGGAATGTGCTTGGAAGTGTAAGTTTCAAAAATTAAAACATATGAAAATATTTCTATGGGTTTTTATTTATTGCCCTTTATCTGTCATTATGTATTAGGCATATATTCTGAGATTATTGGTAAGCTTAAAAGCTTTACAGAAATATTTATCTTTCTGAATCAGCTAAAATGGATTTTAAGAGAAAATTGAAAAATGTCTCAAATCCATTCAATTTAAAAGCAAAATTCACTTATGCATTTTGCACATGAATTTTTTTACAGTATTACACTGGAAAATCTTAACACTTGCAAGACAAAATTTCCATTTCTTAAGAAAAGATAAGCCCAAGTTCTCTATACAGACACACAAAAATGCACACACATACACAAAGCACACACACAAAGCACATACACAGTTACTCAGCTTAAAGTATAAAAGGACATGGGAGATGCAGAGTAAGAAGAAGGGCAAAAGAATTTTAAACAATCAGAAACCAGAAAGATCTCTTCCTGATAACAAATAATAAACAATTTAAATTGCAGGTAATTTTCTTCTTCATAAAGACCAGATGACTATGTGAAGTATAGTGTATCAAACCAAACACACATGGGAGAAGTTGCCAAACACATCCAAGTGGAACTAAGTGGGATACTGTTGCATTGTACAACAGAATGGACATCCCTTCTGTTTCAGCCAAAACATCCCAGATAATTTACTTCTACAACAGAGACAGGCAATCTGCCCTGCTACTGATTTGGGATGTTACCCATTAATTTCCTTGTTTTCAATGCTGTTTGACAAGTCTGAGCCTCTTTATACTTTGATTCCAATGTTAATTCAAGTTATCAATCATACATTATTTGATTAAAAAATAAAGACCTTGTAACTTCTTTCCTTAGTTTTACTGTGAAGAGAGGGACAAGGTTAACACAGTCTGTAATTTGGACAATAATTAACCTCACTGGCTAGTATTCTCTCACAAAGGAAACATGATTAACATTACTCAAAATAAACAAAATATTTATGTTAATGCCTAGTCAAGTCAGAAATATTAGCAGCTACTCTGCAATAAGTTTTTTAAAACAATGAGCTCGAAGGTGAATCTCTTGAGCTCCTGTTTACTTTGTTATTCTATACCTCCTAACACTAAAACCTAAAATTCTCACCTAAAATTTTCTTCACCTACTTCTTGACCCAAGGAATATAATAGTTAACTATTTTTCTTTTTACCAAATGGGAACTGTATGATATTCTTAAAATCTCTTGGCTAGTGACCAGACAATGAAAGCCTCTGACATTTGCCATAAAAATCAAAAGGAATCATATGTCTAAATGAATACCTTTAAAAATGCAGTTCATTTTATAGACATTTGAAGGTTTGAGATTCAACATGCCACAATTTCAACTATTTCACCAAAAAATAAGGAACTTCTATGGCTATTCCCTTAGGCTTCCATCATACCAAAATGGAAGGATTAAGAATTAAATATCTTTCATTCATACTTTCATGATAATAAGGACACAAAAGGTTGTCCTTAGTATCTTTGAAATGTTTCTTTCCTAATCAAAACAAATAATAATATTAGAACCGGGAGAAAGAAATTTTGTCTTCAGAATATATAATTTAGGATTAGCTTAATATTGCTATTTGTTCATTTGTAGGTAATTGGATCTCAGAGTCAGTGATGCAGACAAATAGCTAAAAGGATAATCCAGAGATAAGTAAGCTACACTTATGTTCAGATTGGAAAAACAGGAGGTGAAGAATAGTGAGAAAGAGCAGGCAGAAAAATGGCATGTCTCATACCAGTTACTTAGTGCTATGTCACAGCCAGTCAGATACACCAGGGGTTTCCACTCTTGGTGCCTCTGTTATACCTTTCCAGGATCATGATTCACTGTAATACTTACATCAGTTTCATTTTTTCAATTTAGCATATCTTGACTTTCTATAATTTAAACTTTAAAAATAAACTCCCTTTGATTTACTTCTAACTTTACTCCTGTGTATCCACCATAAAATGTTGTCACCTATAATATATCATTGTCACTTAAAAACATATTATTTACATTATTTACATAATGCTAATGGAATCTTCTGTGGTTTTATATAGTTTCACTTTCAAAATTTAAAAATAATAATGATTTGAGTTATAGCTATATAATCATTTTTCTCTTGAGTCAAAAGAGGTTCCTGCAAAAGAAAATATCCAATGAATTACCTTTCAAAGACTATTTCTATTTACATATTTACGTAATACCATGCTATACCTTTGTTTGCTTCTTATTTTGATCATGATTTTCTTGTAAAGTCTTGGGGGTTTTTTTTCTTTCTCTTTTTCTTTTTATAGTTTATGATTTCACCAGAATGCTAAGATTCAGTTTTTATTTTATTTTATTTTATCCACTTTTTATTTTTTGTTGTTACAAATTTAAGGGGTACAAGTGCATTATTGTTACATGGATATATTGCACAGTAGTGAAGTCTGGGCTTTTAGTGTATTCATTACCTGAATGATATACATCGCGCCCATAATTTCTCATCCCTCACCCCCATCCACCCTCCTACTTTTCCCAGTCTCCAGTCTCCCACATTTCACACTCTATGTCATGTGTACACATTATTTAGCTCTCACTTGTAAGTAAGAGCATGTGGTATTCGACTCTGTTTCTGAGTTGTTTCACTTAAAATAATGACCTCCAGTTCTATCCATGCTTCTGCAAAAGATAGAATTTCATTCTTTTTATGGCTGAATAGTATTCTATTGCATATATATAAAACATTTTCTTTAGCTAATCATCCATTAATACATATTTAGTTAACTGTATCTTTGCTATTGTAAGTATTCCTGTGATAAACATATGAATGAAAGTGTATTTTTGAAATAATTATCTCTTTTCCTTTGAATATATTCCCAGGAGTGGAATTGCTGAATTGAATGGTAGTTTTATTTTTAATTCATTGAGAAATCTCCATATTGTTTTCCATAGAGACTGAACTACTTTACATTTCCACAAACAGTGCGTAAGTGTTCATTTTCTCTGCATGCTTGCCAACACCTGTTTTTTTTAATGTTTAATAATAGCGATTCTATCTGTATGTGTGACTAAATATTTTATTTAGCTTTGTTTATTTTTTTACATTGCATTGCAGATATATGAGGCTTGCTTTCTCCACTCAATGTTGTGTTTTTAAATTTATCCATACTATAAGTGTGATGATAGTTCATTAATTTTCACAGCTGAGGACTTTTTTAAGTGTGTGTTTTAAAGGAATATAACTTACGTTAAACACATACGCAAATCTTAAGTTTAATGAATCTTTAATGTGAACAAACTTCTTTAACTACAACTAAGATAAAAAATATAGGACATTTCCAGCATCTCAGAAAGCCTTTCCCTTCCAGAGATAATTAATATTCTAATATTTGTTACCAGCCTATTTTAAACTTTATATACATAGAATCATTCACTGCGTATTCATTTATACCTGTCTCTTTTCACTCAATTTTATTTTTTTGATATTCATGTTATTGTAAATGCAGGACCAGCTCAAACTGTGCCTTACTCTGTTGATAACAAACTGTTAATTTGCCTTACAGATATAACAGAGCCCCCAACTGCAAGTCATGTAGTCCAGGCATGGGCAATGGAAAAAGTTTTTACCTCTAACAACACCCAAAACTAAATATTTCTACCTTGGGAATCAAGGAGACTAGAACATGACCAGAACCTAAACACTGGAACTTTCAGAATTGTCTGTTGACCTGGAAGACCCAGAGTTTAAATCTGCCTCAATATACCCCACCATAAACAGCCAAATTTAAAGACTTCCAATCCAACACTACCAAGCTGACATTCCTAACTCATTTCTCTTGCCTTCCTAGCCCATAAACTTGCCCCAGACAGATTTGAACCTGCCTCCTATCTCCACACTGACTGATTTTTCAATAAAGGCTTTGGTTTCTCAAAAAAAAAAAATTAAAAATAATAATAATAGCTATTCTGACTGGTGTCAGATGATATCTTCCTGTGGTTTTATTTTTCATATCTCTAGTAATTAGTGATGTTATGAACTTGTTCATATGCTTGTTGGCCATCTGTATGTCTTTTTTTGAAAGGTGTCTATTTATAGCCTTTAACAACTTTTTTTTTTTTTTTTATTGCATTTTAGGTTTGGGGGTACATGTGAAGAACATGGAAGATTGTTGCATAGGTACACACATGGCAGTGTGATTTGCTGCCTTCCTCCCCATCACCTATATCTGGCATTTCTCCCCATGCTATCCCTCCCCAACTCCCCCACCCCCCGCTATCCCTCCCCTTTTCTCCCCCCAACAGACCCCAGTGTGTGATACTCCCCCTCCCTGTGTCCATGTGTTCCCATTGTTCAACACCCGCCTATGAGTGAGAACATGCGGTGTTTGATTTTCTGTTCTTGTGTCAGTTTGCTGAGAATGATGGTTTCCAGGTTCATCCATGTCCCTACAAAGGACACGAACTCATCGTTTTTGATGGCTGCATAATATTCCATGGTGTATATGTGCCACATTTTCCCTTTCCAGTCTATCATCGATGGGCATTTGGGTTGGTTCCAGGTCTTTGCTATTGTAAACTGTGCTGCAATGAACATTCGTGTGCATGTGTCCTTATAGTAGAACGATTTATAGTCTTTTGGATATATACCCAGTAATGGGATTGCTGGATCAAATGGAATTTCTATTTCTAGATCCTTGAGGAATCGCCACACCATCTTCCACAATGGTTGAACTAATTTACACTCCCACCAACAGTGTAAAAGCGTTCCTATTTCTCCACATCCTCTCCAGCATCTGTTGTCTCCAGATTTTTTAATGATCGCCATTCTAACTGGAGTGAGATGGTATCTCAATGTAGTTTTGATTTGCATTTCTCTAATGACCAGTGATGATGAGCATTTTTTCATATGTTTGTTGGCTTCATGTATGTCTTCTTTTGTAAAGTGTCTGTTCATATCCTTCGCCCACTTTTGAATGGGCTTGTTTTTTCTTGTAAATGTGTTTCAGTTCTTTGTAGATTCTGGTTATCAGCCCTTTGTCAGATGGGTAGACTGCAAAAATTTTTTCCCATTTTGTTGGTTGCCGATTCACTCTAATGACTTTCTTTTGCTGTGCAGAAGCTATGGAGTTTGATTAGGTCCCATTTGTCTATTTTGGCTTTTGTTGCCACTGCTTTTGGTGTTTTGGTCATGAAGTCCTTGCCTACACCTATGTCCTGAATGGTTTTGCCTAGATTTTCTTCTAGGGTTTTTATGGTGTTAGGTCTTATGTTTAAGTCTTTAATCCATCTGGAGTTAATTTTAGTGTAAGGTGTCAGGAAGGGGTCTAGCTTCTGCTTTCTGCACATGACTAGCCAGTTTTCCCAACACCATTTATTAAACAGGGGACTCGCTTCCACATTGTTTGTTTTTGTCAGGTTTGTCAAAGATCAGGTGGTTGTAGATGTGTTGTGTTGCGTCGGAGGTCTCTGTCCTGTTCCATTGGTCTATATCTCTGTTTTGGTACCAGTACCATGCTGTTTTGATTACTGTAGCTTTGTAGTATAATTTGAAGTCCGGGAGTGTGATGCCTCCAGCTTTGTTCTTTTTGCTTAGAATTGACTTGGCTATGCGGGCTCTCTTTTGGTTCCATATGAAGTTTAAGGTGGTTTTTTCCAGTTCTTCAAAGAAGGTCATTGGTAGCTTGATAGGGATAGCGTTGAATCTGTAAATTACTTTGGGCAGTATGGCCTTTAACAACTTTTTAATGGGTTTATTTGGTTTTTTGTTAGCATTGTAGTTTTTTCAGTTCCTTGTAAATTCTTCTTATTAGTCTCTTCTAAGTTTTGGAGTTTGCATATATTTTCTTCTATTCCACAGGTTGTCAGTTCACTCTGTTATCTCTTACTGTGCAGAAGCTTTTTAGTTTAATTAACCCATTTGTCCAATTTTGGTTTTGTTGCTTGTGCTTTTGAGGTCTTAGTCATGAATTACTTGACTAGATCAATGTCCAGAACAGCTTTCCCTAGGTTTTCTTCTAGTATTTTTATAGTTTCTTTATTCCATCTTGAGTTAATCTGTGTTTATGGTGAGAGATAGGAGCCCATTTCTATTATTCTACTTATGGCAATCCAATTTTCTCAACACTATTTATTGTAAAGGGTGTTTTTTCCACAGGTATGTTTTTTCAACTTTGGCAAAGATCAGTTGGTGTGGATATGTGTATTTATTTCTGAGTTTTCTATTCTGTTCTATTTACCTATGTGTCTATTTTTTATACCAGAATCATGCTGTTTTGGTTACCATAGCCTTGTAGTATAAAGTCAAGTAACATGATGCCTTTAGCTTAGCTCTTTATGCTTAGGATTTCTTTGGGTTTTCAGGCTCCCTTTTAGTTCCGAATGAATTTTAGCAAACGTTTAGAAACAAGCAAATGATTTTTTCTATTTCTGAAAAAAATTACATGTGTATTTTAATAGGGATTACATTTGATCTGTAGATTTTTAAGTATTATGGTCATTTTAACAATAATAATTTTCCCAATCCATGAGTGTGGGATGTTTTTTCATTTGTTTCTGTCATCTACAATGATTTTCAATTTGTAGACTTTCTTGTAGAAATTTTTCATCTTCTTGTTTAAATTTATTCCTAGGTAAATTTTTTTTTATCATAAATGGGATTAAGTTATTGCTTTGGTTCTCTGCTTGATCATTATGAGTCTATGGAAATGCTACTGATTTTTATACATTGATAGTGTGTCCTGCAACTTTATGGAATTTATTTATCAAGTCTAAGCATTTTTCTATGGAGTTTTCAGAGTTTTCTAGATGTAAGATTATATCATCAGAAAACAGAAAGTTTGACTTCTTCGTTTCCAATTTGGATGCCTTTTATTTCTTTCTCTTGTCTGATAGCTCTGGCTAAGACTTTCAGTACTGTGTTGAATAGCAGTGGTGAGAAAGTCATTCTTGTCTTGTTTCAGGTCTTAAGACCAATGCTTTCAACTTTTCCCCTACTCACTATAATGTTGGCTTTGAGTTTATCATATATGTATCATTATTTTGAGCTATGTCCTTCTATGTTTAGCTTGTTGAGGGTTTTTTTTTTTTTTTTAATCAGGAAGGGATGTTGACTTTTATCAAATGCTTTTTCTGCATCTATTGAGTGCAAGGTTTTTACCCTTACTTCTGTTTATGTGATGAATCACATTTATTGATTTGCATATATTGAAACTTTTTTCTTTTTTTGAGACGAAGTGTCATTCTGTCACCCAGGTTGAAGTGCTGTGGCATGATATGTGCTTACTGCAACTTCCAACTCCCAGTTTCAAGAGATTCTCCTGCCTCAGCCTCCCCAATAGCTAGGATTACAGGCATGTGCCACCTCACCTGGCTAATTTTTGTATTTTTAGAATGGTCTCAAATTCCTGACCTCAAGTTATCCACCTGTGTCAGCCTCCCAAAATGCTGGGATTACAGGCTGAGCCACTGCACCCAGCCTGAACCATCCTTTCTTTCCAGGAATACATTCCAGTTAATAAACCCTGACAAACTGGAATGTATTCCAGTTTGTCAGGGTTTATTATATTTTTGATATGCCATTGGATATGGTTTGCTAGTATTTTCTTGAGGATTTTTGCATCTATGTTTATCAGGAATACTCATGTGCAGTTTTTGTTGTTGTGTCTCTGACTGGTTTGGGTATCAGGGTGACACTGTCTTCAAAAAATGATTTAGGGATACATTTCTTCTCCTCAGTTTTTAGGAATAGTTTTAGGATTGGTAGCAGTTATTTGTGTGTTCAGTAGAATTCAACTGTGAATCCATCTAGTCCAGGCTTTTTGAGGGTTGGGAAGGGGTAGATTTGTATTATTGATTCAATCCACTACTAATTACTTGTCCCTAGGATTTCTATTTCTTCCTGGCTCACTCTTGGAAGGTTGTATCTTCCAAGAATTTATCCATTTTTTTCTAGATTTGCTAGTTTGTTAGTGTATGGTTGTTCATAATAGTCTCTGATGATCTTTTGCATTTCAGCCAAAGCAGTTGTAACAACTCCTTTTTCGTTTCTGGTTGTGTTTATCTGGATCTTCTCTCCTCTTTCTTGGTTAGTCTAGTCAGCAGTTAATCAATTTTGTTTATCTTTTGAAGAACCAGCTTTTCATTTTGTTTATCCATTATATTGGACTTTTTGGGTCTCTATTTCATTTAGCTCTACTTTGATGTTTTTTATTTCTTTTCTTCTGCCAACTTTGGGTTTCATTTGTTCTTGTTTTACTAGTTCCTACAGGAGTGATGATAGGTTGTTAATCTGTGATCTTTATATTTTTTCTGATGTAGGTATTTAATGCTATAAATTGCCCTCTTAGCACTGCTTTTGCTCTATCTCAGAGGTTTAGGTATGTAGTTTCAATTTTCATTCATTTCAAAAATTGTTCAAAGTTCTGTCTTAATATCATAATTGATCCAAAGATGGTTCACGAGGATGTTATTTAATTTCCATGTATTTACATTGTTTCCAAAGTTTCTCTTGGAATTGATTTCTAGTTTTATTCCACTGTGGTCTGAGAAGATACTGGATACGATTTTGATTTTGAGGTGTATTGAGACTTGTTTTGTGGCCTAATATATAATCTATCTTGAAGAATATTTCATGTGTTGATGAGATGAATGTATATTCTGCAGTTTCTGGGTAGACTGTTCTATAGTATCTGTTAGGCCTATTTGGTCTAAAGTTCAATGTAAGTCTAATATTTCTTTGTTGATTTTCTATCTCAGTGATCTCTCTAGTGTTGTGAGTGGGGTATTAAAGTCCCCTACTATTATTGTATTGATGTTTATTTCTATTTAGGTCTAATAATATTTGTTTTATGAATATGGTTACTGAGGTTTGGGGCATATATAGTTTTAGGAATTTTTTTTTTTTTGAGATGAAGTTTCACTCTTGTTGCCCAGGCTGGAGTGCAATGGCACAATCTCAGCTCACCACAATCTCCGCCTCCTGGGTTCAAGCCATTCTCCTGCCTCAGCCCCCTGAGTAGCTGGGATTACAGACATGCACCACCAGGTCCTGCTAATTTTGTATTTTCAGTAGAGATGGGGTTTCTCCATGTTGGTCAGGCTGGTCTCGAACTCCTGACCTCAGATGATCTGCCTGCCTCGGCCTCCCATAGAGCTGAGCTTACGGGCATGAGCCACCACACCCAGCCAGTTTTAGGATTTTTATACCATCTTGCTGTACTGATCTCATTATCATTATACAATTGTCTTCTTTGCCTATTATTACCATCTTTGATTTAAAGTCTGTTTTATCTGATATAATCATAACTATTCCTGCTTGCTTTTCATTTCCTTTTGCAGGGATTATCTTTTTCTGCCTGTTTACTTTGAGTCTATATGTGTCTTTACAGGTAAGGTGAGTTTCCTAGAAGCTGCACTGGTTAGATTCTGTTTTTTATATATTTTGCCAATCTGTATCTTTTCAGTGGGGCATTTAATCCAATTATGTTCAAGGGTTATATTGATATGTGGGGTTTTGTTCCTGTCATATTGTTGCTTATTTTTTTTATAAATATGTGTTTCTTTTTTATTTCTCTAGTTGGTTTTTTGGGGGGGGGTTTTTTTGTTTGTTTTTTGTTTGTTTGTTTTGCGGATTTTTGTTGTCATTTGGTTTCTCTTCCTCCTTTGTGTAATTGTTTTATACAACCTGTAGGTTTGGCTAGGCATGGCGGCTCATGCCTGTAATCCTAGCACTTTGGGAGGCCAAGGCCGGTGGATCACAAGGTCAGGAATTCAAGACCAGGCTGGCCAAGATGTTGAGACCCCGTCTCTACTGAAAATACAAAAATTAGCTGGGCGCGGTGGTATGCACCTGTAATCCCAGCTACTCAGGAGGCTAAGGCAGGAGAATCTCTTGAACCTGGGAGGCGGAGGTCGCAGTGAGCTGAGATCGCACCATTGCACTCCAGCATGGGTGACAGAGTGAGACTCTGTCTCAAAAATAAATAAATAAATAAAATTTTTAAAAAAGACCTGTGGGTTTTATTCTTTCATATGCTTTTATGAAAGTAAATATCAATCTTTTGTTTCATGTTTAGAACTCCTTTGAGCATTTCCTGTAGGGCTAGCATAGTGTTTACACATTTCCTCATTTTTCTTGTCTGAGAAAGACTATTTCTACTTCACTTATGAAGCATAGTTTAGCATGATACAAAATTCTAGGCTAACAGATATTTTCTTTTAGCACTTTGAAAATAGAATACCATTCTCTTCAAACTTGTGAGACTTCTGCTGAGAAGTTCATGGTTAGTCTGATGGGGTTTTCCTTACTGATGACTTGATATTTCTCTCTTGTTAACCTTAGAATTTTTTTCTTGTTGACTTTAGACAATCTGATGACTATATGGCATGCTGAAGTATGTTTTGCAATGCATTTTCTTGGTGATTATTTGTCCTCCTGTATGTGGATATCCAAGTGTCTTGCTAAGCTAGTGAAGTTTTCATATTTCCTTAAATATCTTTCCTAAACTTTTTGCTTTTTTTCTCCTTTAGGAATACTGATTGTTTATGTTTGGTTGCTTTATGTAATCCCATACTTCTTGAAGATTTTGTTCATTCTTTTTTATTTTTTCTTTATTTTTGTCTAACTACATTAGTTCAAAAGACCTGTCTTTAAGTTCTGAGATTCATTCTTCTGCTTGGTCTAGTCTGTTGTTAAAGCTTTCACAAATATTTTGTAATTCTTTTCAATGAATCTTTTATTTCCAAAAGTTCTGCTTGGTTTTTTATAAAATATTCTTGGTAAATTTCTCATTTATATCCTGAATTGTTATATCTGATTTCTTTATATTGCTTTCAGATTTCTCTTGCATCTCACAGGGCTTCTTTAAAAATCAATACTTTGAATTATTTAAAATTTTGAGGATTTGTTTCTTAGTAGGATCCATTGCTAGAGAACTACTGTGTTCCTTTGGAGGTGTCATAATACCTTGCTTTTCCTTTCTTTCTGTATTATCATGCTGATTTCTTTGCATCTGAAGAAACAAGTATTTCTTATTTTTAAATTTACTCTCATAGATATGGGACTTTTTGCTTGAAAATGTGACGTGTCAATGATTTTGTTGAGTATAATCATTTGGCTTTGCTTCGGGATGTGTTCAGTGTTGACAATTCTGTATGATTTCCTTGGTTATAAATAGCTTTAGTGTGGTGGTGATGTCAAATACCAGTTGTAGTAGTGATACACTAGACATATAAGTGATCTCATGACTTCCTGAGTAACCAGAGTGGTGTGAGCTATGATGGTAGCAAAGGTCATGAGGTAATGCTTATCTCATTCCCAAGTGCTGTGCTCTTTTGTCAGCATATATTGTAATGGGCTGTGTAAGTCGACTTCCAGTCCGGTAGATGGTACTTGTATATAAGATCCAGCTACAATGGAGGCACTAGTGTTTATGCTTGATTTCTGTTAACCAAGATAAGTACTCAGGTGTCCCAGGATATGGGCTGGTCCATAGAACACTCAATTGTCTGGGTCCTGTGCTCAGCCTCAGGGAGGGGGCAAAGTTGAGCAGAGCTGAATAAGTCAAGGCAGCACTCAGTTCCCTCAATAGTGGGCACAAGCATCAGCCCTGACAGAGACCTTGGGGGAAATGTCCAGGTCTTTGGAGAAATGCCTGGGCAAGGAGTAAAGCAACTGCTGCTGCACCAAGGTCCTAGTATGGGAAGTGTGGGGTGGCCCTGGTGCCAAGGCCAGGTGAAGAGGTAGGACCTGACTCATTCTCACACTTCAGACCTAGCATGGCTCAGTCCCCCAGCCCAACCAAATAAGCCAGTAAATGGCATTCAGCAAAGTCACAGTCTGCCTCCAGTCCACAAACCTACCCGATATATGTGCATGTGTGTGTGCATGCATGTGTGTGAATTACGGCTCTAAATCCCACTTTTGACAACAGCACCTATTAATACCTGTGCATCAAAGCTGCTGCAGTCCTAATGAGGACCACCTCATTAAATTATTGCCAACATATTAGAAGTGTGCAATTTGCATATACATGAAACATTAGCCAAATCTATCTGGAAACAGAGGCAGCATGCCTAGTCAGTGATTTTCCTTGAGTAGGAGGAGTTCTGCCAGAATGTATTCCTTGGCCTTGAACTAAAACTTTTCCTGAATCTCCAGCCTGCCAGTCTACCTCATTATGTCTTGGGCTCTTAATTTTCACACCCCTCTATAGCCTTGAATACTATCAAAAAGGAAAGTTGTTGTGGTAGACACCACAATGTGCCATAATATGTCATGTATTGAATCAACAATTTATCATTCCCAGCTAGTGCAAGTGAAGCTAGAGGCAGCCCTCAGTAGTCAACTGTCTTTAGGGATTAACTCATCCAATAAAAACTTCATCTGGCTTAATGTCTTATCTACTTCCAGGACCAGTCTGCCCAGTGACTAATCAGTGTAGAGGTATAAAACTCAGTCCCTTCAATGTAACTCAGGACAACTCTGATGAGCTTTCCCAGCTTGAGTTGGTGCTTTTGCTGGGTTTGTAGTGCTGGCCGTCCCCTCCCTCTATCCAATCTTGCTTCCTTCTTTTTTCTCCCGTAAGCATTATTCCCAAAAAGATCCCCTAATAAATGATCTGTATTCTAATCTGCATCTTAGACACTATTTCTGAGAAGATTCAACCTGCAAAACTTGTTCCCTATACCATGACAATATTCTGCATTATCTTTACCCCTGCTCAAAAAGTACAAAGTATATCAGCAATCTCCTTTTGCAAACTGGTATCCCAACTAAAAGTAAGGTTAAAATCTACCTTTCCGGAATCCACTTCTAATGTCTATGGATGATTTGCTTGAAGCTTTTTTACTTGGCCTGGCAGTGTGGTACAAAACTTCCCCTTCTCCTTGTCATCTCAAGTGCTCCATTAGTCCTCTGCATTTCTTACTTTTATACTCATTCATGCCACCGACATCACATGCACAGATTCTCAGTTTTATACTCATTCATTCCTCCAAAATCACATTCAGATTCCTCAAAAAGACTCCTAATTTGGCTATACTCTCAGGATGGCACCAAGAGAGTCCATGTGCAGTCAGTTCTAACAAAAGAACAATATCCAAACAATACCCATTCTACTATTGTATCTTCTGTCTCTAAGAGTGTTTTTCTTGGTGCTTTCCTCCATTGACTTGGAGGGTGCCCTTCCTCTCTACCAAAGAAGTTTCCTCCTTTGTGAAGACTCAGTGAAAGAAGATTGGATCATAAAATTTTAGAGATTATCTGTTAATTTTAGTTATGTTGCTTCTTTATTTTATGTACACAAATATTCTGTATTTGACTATTATGCTACTAATACTAATATTACTGTAAAGTTTGGGGCATTTTTATCTCTGCTACTCTTGGCAAATAAAATTAAATCAACATATAGTTTTACTACATTTCATAATGCTAATAAAAATTGCTAGCAGGCTTTGCTTTTGGAGTGGTTTTACTAGTTTCCTAATGAGCTCATCGAGTCACTACTTTAACTCAAGGGCTCAGTTGTAATTATCATCAGACACTGTAAGATAGCTAGCCAAGGCCAGGAGTGCATTTTTCTCATGGATAAGTGTTCTCTATTGAAAGATAAATAACTCCTGCTATCATTAATATCATAATGCAGCCTTTTGAGCTAACTACGCATCTTATAAAACCTAGGTCTTCTGCATCTCACTGAGCCCCAAATAGACATGATAGCATGAATCCTTGCTAAGAGTGGATTTTGTGGAAATGACTGAAATGATGTGGTTTGCAAACTTATTACACATATACCTCATTATATCAAAGTCTTCCATCTTCTCAACCACCAAGCAGAAGTACATCCATTATAAATTCATACTATGTATGTTTTAATGCTTTGATAAAAACAAAGTAATACAATAATAGTCTATTTTCCCTTAGCTTCAGACTAGATTTTTTATGTCCCTCAAAAACATTGCCTAATCAAACAAATTTTATCTCTCTGTTTTAAATACATGTTTTTGCTTAAATCTTTGATTATGTTTTTGGTGTTCTTCCTTTTTTGAAGTTCATTTCAATAATACTATTCTTTAATCTTAATTCTCTTGCTTAAAAATATTCCACCTTACTGATGAGATTCCGAAGATTCTTTCACACCATTAATAAAATGTGTCCCAGTAGGTAGCAGTCAAATAGACAAGATCATTCAAGCATTTCTCAATTAGTTAAGAAACTTTTGATGCATCACATTTATCGTTCTCAGTGAACAAAACATCTTAGAAATATTTTCTTCAGGTCAAAGGGCAAATTTAGCATAATAGCTAGCCACATTTTTATATAATTAGGTCATACGGGGATTTAGGCCTTCTATTACTTTAGTTGCATGTGATACGAGTAGTGCTTGCTAAATCATGACCCACTGAGAATGGAAAATAATTGAGAAAGTGACCTTGGCACATTAGAAAAGGAAGCATGGAGGCTTTTGACAGCATAAAATAATACAATTACTAGTAGGCTAAAGTTCAGGGGGAGAAAAGCTATAATTGTATAGAAAAACAAAAGGTAGATCACTCTGCTCTCACATTATTGGGTGAGGATTTTGGGTTCCTGTATGTGGCACACTAGATTTTAAATGATTTATGAAAATAAATATGTGCAATACTAAACAACCAGTTTAAATTAGATATTTGGAAATGATATTTTTCATGATTACCAACAACTAAACTGTCAGAAAGAATATAGAGCCATTAGGTGAGCAGTAATACCAGTCATGCTGGTGGGACAGAATAAAAGAGAAATGTTTTTGAAAATCTAGGTTTGATGTAACTATCAGCTGCACAGTGAATGTAATGCAACCATATATTTATTAGCGGAGTTAGACACATACAGGTTTAAGTTTCTGTTTAAGTTTATAAGTTTGTTTCACTTATATACTAGCTGGATAACCTTGTGTAAATATTCATCTCTCTGTGCCAGTTTTCTGATTTAAAAAATGGTGTCAAGTATTGGACTTTTATCAAGATTAAATTAGAAAATATATATAGAACAGTTCAGGGCCTGGCACATAGCATTAATTGTGATGCTATTTTATCAGTAACTTTTGAGAATATGGATGGTTGGAATTCGACTGAATTTCCAAGAGTGTTTTAAGTCACACAACCCTGTAAGAAGGTTCTGAGGCATATAGGTGAAATCCAAGACAAGAGAGAAGCAAAGAGTTTTTAGTCTTCCCTGTATCTTTCCATTCTCTATCCGCAGTAATAACTTTGTGTGGCTTTTAGGAAATTCTTCTCTGAGGAATTAAAATTTGCATATTCATCGGTCCCAAAAATTTCTCTGTAATTTTTATTCAAACTGTGTAGAAAAGAATTTTAATACCTCAAAAATTATTCATGAGATTGAACAATTCAGTTTTGTTCTAATTACCCAGTTAGGGAATACTTGTCTTTATAGACAGAGAGTAATTGGGAGATGGTACTTCAGGCAGTTGACACTTAATACCTGTCACCAAAGCAGCACTTGTTCCATACACCAGCTGGGCAAACACAGAAACAGGAACAAGAACTAGACTTTACACATCATTTTATTGCAGTTATTAAATGTTTACTCTTTAATTTCTTTTGGCTGGTTAGTCCCACAGAGGAACCTGGTCATTTGAAACAAATGTTCTGATTAAAAACTATATTGGGAAAATGTGATTAGGCCATAAAGACACATCAGATTATTATGTCTTGTTGCTAATTTTTGTCATTTTTCCCTTATTTAACATTTATTTAGAATCCAGACAGGTTAACAAAGAAAAACATAATTGTCTTTCTACTACATAACAGAAAGAATATGTAAGCTCTAAGAATCACTATGCAAAAGAAACATCAAATAGATATAATGGATAATTCAAAATATCTTTTGACTATAAGTTAGTATTTACATTTAGGAACATTTTATTGGGCAAATCTGAAATGCCACATATTTATTACAAGTCTACTAGAAAAAAATAATTCTAAAGTACCTAGGGGCAAGAAAAAGAAGATAAAGTTTTATTTTACATGAATAGACAAAAAGTCAAATACTATTATATTATTAATTATATTTCTCAAACTTTGGAAAACTTTCATTATTAAAGTATTAGTTATTTCTGACATTATTTTACTAAAAGATGTTACTTGTAATAAGTTATAGCATGAGTTGTTATTATGAAGTTATTACACTTAGTAGAATTATTAAATTCCTCACGCCTGTAATCCCAGCACTTTGGGAGGCTGAGGCGGGCAGATCACCTGAGGTCAGGAGTTCAAGTCCAACCTGGCCAAAATGGTGCATGGTGAAAACCTGTATCCATTAAAAATACAAAAATTAGGCATGGTGGCAGGCACCTGTAATCCCAACTACTCGGCAAGCTGAGACAGGAGAATCACTTGAACCCAGGAGGCAGAGGTTGCAGTGAGCCGAGATCATGCCACTGCACTCTAGCCTGGGCAACAAAGAATGAAACTCTGTACCAAAAAAAAAAAAAAAAAAAAAAAAGAATTATTAAATTCCATCAATAACAAAGGCAAGAAGCTGTTCTAAGGTTCCAGTTTGAATCTAAAAGCTAAAATTTTAGGAATTGATAAGGTGAGGTTTTTGTTCCAAAACCCACTAAGTTGTCAGTTCTTTAGTGACATGTGTTTATAGAATAGATGTTAAGTGAAACATTGCCTATATGTGCCATTTCTTAATAGAAAAATTAAGTGAACTTCAGCTATCAAACACATTCAACTTATATCCCAAAGTCAATGCTCAGAAGGCAGCGTGAACATAACATAGTGTCCCTTAGCACTGAAAATTTAAGTTATCTGAAATTCTCTTTGCTGAGGTTAACTGGTTCAATGCTAAGCCCTTTGAATTCTAGCACGAAACATCATTTTAATAAATCCGGTGTTTGCACTACACATTGATTTTAGCTAAAATCAATTAAGAAGTCTATATCCTAAGCAAAGTAATCTTAGTTTGCATGAGAAGAAATGCTCTAAACTGAAGGCATTTAACTATGACAAAATAACTTTCTTCTTCAGTCCACTCTAATCCTAAGAATCTATAATTCCCAGAGTTCATTTAACAACGTTTCATTGCATTTTACCATCTCTGTGGCCATTGCTGAATGAATCTGTCTTCCACTGAGATTTGGAAAAAAAAATGAAATCAAAGCATAGTTTTTACAATACAAATTGTCAAAAAAAAAAAAAAGTTCAGAACTCTTAATTTTACCAATGAGGTGAGGGTCTACAATAGTTATTAATGTCCTCTTGCCAGGAATCAGTTCCTTTGCTTTATGATGGTGTTTGCGTCCTTGGCTTACTTTTTGTTACAGTTTTCTACTTTTACATTTTCTTTTTCTTCTTTTCTACTTTTTTTTTTTTTGAAACCTTTTAGACACGATCACTCTTTTCCTTTGCATCTAATGTAACTTTTACCTTTTTGTTTCTGCACTTCCATTCTTTCACCTTTAAGCCATCCCTCTTTTGCCATTTTTGTTTTTTGTTGTTTTGTTCTGTTCTCTTGTTTTTTGTCTGACCCTCATTATCTGAAGAGCCATGTTCTTTTCAGTTTCTACACATGGACCTGAACATCTCTGTGAGGCAGGCATTAGAGGGATCAGATAGCCTAAGGGACATGAAGTGCAGTCCAGGCTGCAACTTTCTAGATAAAAAAGGAGAAGTTCTTTAACCATGTCAGAAAATTGAGATTGATAATAGCTTTTCTTCTTACTATTATTGATATAAAGGAGAAATACAATTACTATTTACAATAGAAAGCTATTTCTGCTGTTAAGGAAATCCCATTCTACTGCTAACCACTTGTTTTACATTTGTTGTAGATATGTGTGTGTCTGTGCAAGAGACAGAGAGATCCATGAGATGAGTATTTCACAGCAGAAAACAGGGCTTCATATGCAAATACTCCTACTTCTTTCTACATTGTAATTGACAAGCCCATTGTTCAAATTAAAAATTACAATTATTACTACTATAACTAAAAACACACTAGATTTTGAGTTCAATGCTCAAAGTTTTGCAATATTATCCCTCTTAATTTTGATAACACTAGAAGAGGAATATTGGTTCTGTTAACCAGTTTATATCTGATAAACTGAGGCTTCAAGAAGCTGAGTATTTTCCTAGAGTCACATTGATTTTATGTATAAAAACCACGTATGCCAGATATAGGTGATGGGGGAGGAAGGCAGCAAATCACACTGCCATGTGTGTACCTATGCAACAATCTTCCATGTTCTTCACATGTACCCCCAAACCTAAAATGCAATAAAAAAAAAAAAACCACGTATGTCTGACTCTGAATTTGAAGATTTTTCTATCTCTTTTTAAAAAATGCTACACACACATGCACACAGTATATATCTACAATATCACAAATCTGAACAATTCTAAATAAAATTTTCTTCTCCTTGAGCTCTCATTGATGACAAATAAGATATGCAACCAGGTAAGTCAGGTAAATATTGTATTGAAGTAAACAATTTCCTAAGTAATTGCTATTAGATCAATAATCATTTACCTTTGTACTTTCATAAAGATAATATTTTTTGGTAAAAATAATATATGATTACAGAATCAGCCATTAAAATTTGAGAGTTTTATTTTCAATTCTCAATTCAGCTTATAGAGTTTGCATGTGGTTTGCAGTTAACTATTGATTAAACTTAACACTAAAAATCTCTATATGGAAAACTAGTGAAACACAGAGTAACTAGCACTAGGTTTTAGATAACTGCAAATTAAAGCTTTCTTTTTTTAATGATAGTTCTTTGCTTTTAGAATTTTTAAAAGATTTATTACATGGCTATTAAAAGTGTGATGTTTCTACTAGGAATTTCATCTCTATCAGAGATGATTTAAGATAGCATTTTATAAGAATTTCAAATATTTTATTTTTTTGAAACTTAAAGAATGTACTGTATTTCATTTTAGTATTAATAATAATTTATTTTTATTGTATATATTTAAGGTCTACAACATGACATATTGATATACTTATCTGGATATACATTTACATAGTAATTACTACAGTCAAGCAAATTAATATACTCACCATCTCATACAGTTTCCTTTCTCCCTTCTTTTTTTGGTGGTAAGAGGGCCTAATATCTACTCTCTTGACAAATTACCAGTAGAAAATACAATTTTATTAACTATAGCCCTCATATTGCCCATTAGATCTCTAGACGTATTCATCCTACATAACTGCAACTTTGTACCCTTTAACCTACATCCTTTAATTTCCTGTTCTTCTCCCCCACTACTGGTAACCACCAGGAAACTCCCTATATCTATGTATTCTCTATTTTTTTAAATTTAAGATTCTATATACAGGTGAGATAATGAAGTATTTTTCTTTCTGTGTCTGGTTTATTTGACTTAGCATACTGTCACCTAGGATCACCCATATCGTCACAAGTGGCAGGATCATCTTCATCTTTAAGACTGAATAATATCCTACTGTGTATATATTCCACAATTTACTTATTCATTCCTTTGTCCACAGGACTTCAGTTGTTTAAATATCTTGGCTATTGTGAATAACACTTCAATGACCATGGGAATTGATGTTGATTTACTGGGTTTTGATTTCATTTCTTTGGGTATATGCCCAGAAAAAGGGTTCCTGGGTCATATGGTAGTTCTATTACTAATTTCTTTAAGAACCTCTATATCATTTTCCACAATGGTTGCACTGATCTACATTTCCACCAACAGTGTTATAAGGGTTCTCTTCTCTCCACTCCCACCCAACACTTGTTATTTCTTGACTTTTTGATAAAATTTATCCTAACGGACATGAGATGATAACTCATTGTGGTTTTTATTTGCCCTTCCATGATAATTAGTAATATGAAGCAGTTTTTTAAATATAACTACTAGCCTTTGTATGTCTTCTTTGGAGAACTATCTATTCATATATTTTGCCCAGATTTTAATTGAGCTTTTGGGTTTTTTGCTATTGTGTTGTGTGAGTTCCTTATGTATTTTGGATAGTAAACCCTTATAGATATATGGTTCACAAATATTTTCTCACAATCTGTAGACTGCTTTTTTGTTTCATTGATTATTTCCTTCATTGTGCAGAAGCCCTGGAGTTTGATGTAGACCCACTTGCTCATTTTTGCTTTTGTTGACAAATCCAAAAAAATTTGCCAAGATCCATGTCAAGGAGTTTTTCCACTATGTTTTCTTCTAGAAGTTTTATAATTTCAGGGTTTACATTTAGATTTTTTATCCATTTTGAGTCTATTTTTTGTGAATGGTATAATTAAAAGTCTAATTTCATTCTTTTGCATGTAAATATTCAGGTTTTCCAACACCATTTATTGAACACACTATATTTCCCTATGGTATTTCCTTGCTGCCCGTGTTGAAAATTAGTTGACCATATATACTTGAGTTTATTTGTAGATTTTCTGTTCTGTTGCATTGGTCTATGTATTTGTTTATATGGCAACACCACACTTGTACAAGCTTCTTAAAAATTATTTTATTGTGTGTTTAAGTTCTGGGATACATGTGCAGGATGTGCAGGTTTGTTACATAGATAAACATGTGCCATGATGGTTTGCTGCACCTATCAACCCATCACCTAGGTATTTTTCAGTTTCTACACATGGACCTGCACATCTCTGTGAGGCAGGCATTAAAGGGATCAAACAACCTAAGGAACATGAATTGCAGTCCAGCATTAGCTCTTTTTCTTAATGCTTTTCTCCCTTCCCCCACCCTCCCCAACAGGCCTGGTAAGTGTTGTTCCGCTCCCTATGCCATGTGTTCTCATTGTTCATCTCCCACTTATAACTGAGAACATTGTATTTGGCTTTCTGTTCCTGCATTAATTTACTGAGGATAATGGCTTCTAGCTTCATCCATGTCCCTGCAAAGGACATGATCTCATTTGTTTTTATTGCTGCATAGTATTCCATAGTGTATATGTACATTTTCTTTATCCAGTCTATTATTGATAGGCATTTGGGTTGACTCCATGCCTTTGCTATTATGAATAAAGCTGCAATAAACATATGCTTACATGTATCTTTATAATAGAATATCATATTCTTTTGGGTATCTACCCAATAATCCGGTTGCTGGGTCAAATGGTATTTCCAGATCTTAATTGCCACATTGCCTTCCACAATGGTTGAACTAATTTACATTTCCACCAATAGTGTAAAAATGTTCCTATTTCTCTGCAACCTTGCCAGCATCTGTTGTTTCTTGACTTTTTACTAATCACCATTTGGACTGGCATTAGATGGTATCTGATTATAGTTTTGATTTGCATTTCTCTAATTATCAGTAATGTTGAGCTTTTTTTTATGTTTGTTGACTGTATTTTTTTTAAAGTATCTGTTCATTGCTTTGCCCAATTTTTAATACAGTTGTTAGTTGTTTCCTTATAAATTTGTTTAAGTTCTTTCCAGATTCTGAATATTAGACCTTTGCCAGATGAATAGATTGCAAAAACTTTCTACCATTCTGTAGGTTGTCTGTTTGCTCTGATGATAGTTTTGTTTTGTTTTGTTTTGGCTGTGCAGAAGCTAAGTTTAATTAGATCCCATTTGTTAATTTTTCCTTTTACTGCAATTGCTTTTTGTGATTTCATCAAAAAATATTTGCATGTTTCTATGTCCTCAATGGTATTGCCTAAATTTTCTTCTACAGTTTTTCTAGTTTGTGGTTTTCTATTTAAGTCTTTAATCCATCTTGGGCTAATTTTTGTATAAGGAGTAAGGAAGGGATTCAATTTCAGTCTTCTGCATATGGCTAGCCAGTTCTCCCAGCACCATTTGTTAAATGGGGAGTCTTTCCCCATTGCTTGCTTTTGTCAGGATTATTACTTTGTTTCCCACAATACTCACAATTCAAAATTTAATTTCTCATTTAGAAAATCTGCACAGATCTTATTGGAAGCAGAATAAAGATATGATATTCAACTGTAATTTGTCATAAATATTGATAAGATGGAGTCTGCCTTAAAACCCAGATTAAAAATTCTTGATTTGATTTCCACATAATTTATGTTTTCAGTTTTTTAAAGTACTTCTACACACTATAACAAAATGTTTAAAAGAAAAATAGGAGAGGTGTGATAGGAGTAAAAATCATCACCATTTTTAGATGATAGAGTTTTATATATGACAAAACCCAAAAGAATTAACTAATAAACTGGAAAAATTTAGTAGGAGGACTGTATGTTTAAAAAACTACTAGAAAATGTATTAACAACAAATTTCACATACAAAAGCAATAGTAATGGAATTTAAAAATATATAAATATATAAAATAAAATCAAAATTTTAAAGTTTTGAATAAATGTAAAGCTTTCTGAAACAGAAAAACTCAATATTACATATAATATTTAAATTTTTCTTAAATTATTTGGTAAATTATAATGCCATTTAAGACATCATTTTGACAAAACATGACAAGCAATTTGAAATTCAGTCTGAAAGAAATCAACAAATTGCCAGAAAGTCCCTAAAGAATTAAAAGCAGTTAGAAATAGTCCTAACTAATAAAATATATTATTGAGTAAAGTAGAATAAGGTGGCATGACATCAGAATTGATGGATCAGTGGGACAAAATAGAAAGCCCTAAATAGACCCGAGACATATAAAATTTGGCATACTGTAAAGAGAGCAATTTAATCAATAAGAACAAAACAGATTTTTTTAATTGCCATATAGATTTTCTGAGGGAAAATAAAGCTAAATTGCTACCTCATTTCTCATCCAAATTTTTTTAAAAATTAAAAATAATATTGTTACTGTGAAATAATGTGAAAGTACTAGAAAAAAATTGCATAGTTTTTAAAAGCAATTTAAGAGTCAATAATTGCTTTCTAAGAAGGCACAAATCTGAATCACAAGAGAAAATTTTGATATATTTATTTCAGCAAAATGTAATCTTACGTAGGGCTTAAATTTGAAAGAGGGTTCATTCACTTATTTATCCACTGAATTAATATATGTTGAGCACAAAATGTGAACTAGGAATACTTCTAAATATTAGGGAGAAAGCAGTAAACAAGTTAGACAAAATTCCTCTCCATGTAGCTTATTTCTCAATGAGAAGAAACAAACAACAAAAATTAAAAAGTGGATAAATAACGTCAGAAGGTAGTATGTGCTATGAAAGAAAATTTAGCAGAAAAAGAATGGTAATTATAAATATTTTGTGAAATAAATGAAGAAGATTGAGAGTATACAGCATTATCTATGATATGAAGAAACATTTATTTCTGTATATTATTTAGTGTGAATATTCATTGGTACTATCTCTATGAAGAGGAATTTATCCAAATGTAAACTGCATACCCTTTGACTCACTAATTGTACTTCAGGGTATTTACTTGAATTTACATGGTATTTACATGGCAAAACCCCGTCTCTACTAAAAATACAAAAATTAGCCAGGTGTGGTGGCACACGCCTGTAATGCCCAATACTCAGGAGGCTGAGGCAGGAGAATTGCCTGAATCTGGGAGGCAATGGTTGCAGTGAGCTGAGATCATGCCACTGCACTGCAGCCTGGGCCACAGAGTAAGACTCCATCTCAAAAAACAAATGTCAAGCACTGAAGCACATACTTTTCATTTTGGAAAAAGATGAAATGCCTTCATGACAATATTGCATTAGATTAGTGATCAAAAGAAATATTAAATTTGTCCAATTAGGTTGTCCAGCATAAATAAATTATGCCAAGAAATCCTCTATGAGTTCTAAATTATGTTGGCTGAGTGACTATAGCAATCACATTAGAATCACAACTAGCAAATTGCCATCTCAAATTGCAGTTTAAAAAAAGACAGGGCTGTACCACAAACAAACCTGTATCATCTTTAAACTATAAAAAGGCTTTAGGAGACACTGATATATAATATGGTTTCATGTCTTAAAAATGACTTTTATGTAGCATTTTAATGTATCTATTTGATTACTTTTTAATAATTGTCATTCACTCAAGCCTGGCCAATTTCCAACATGAGTTGGGAACTACTATGATTCTCATGTGCCCCAAATTTTATGAGTCTGCTACTTGGTAGATCATCATCATAAGGCTGTATTCACACAGCTATTATCATTACTTACTCTGCTGTATAGCTATCGTGCTAGTGAGAAAGTAAATGCCTAAAATGGTAGTGGTGTACTGTACATTGGAATATACATGGACAGCCAAAACAAATACTCTCAATTTGTCTATACAAAAATGCATTACATTTCCTGTGCTATACTGCAAGCTAATTAGTAATGAGACATTTCAGTGACTTGGAATCAAATAGAGTTGACACTCTTCTAGTGATGTAGCATTGTAATAGCTTATTTATTGGAGGTAGTAATAAAGGCTATATGACAAAGCATACACCATCTTTCAGCTTGAGCCTAACCTATTTCTGATAAAGCTATGCAAATTTTGTGTGTGTTTTCTTTATTTATTCAAAAGACCCATGAGATGCAATTATCTCCATTTAGAGGAATGTTAAAGACAGATGATTATCTAATAATTTAAAGAATGCTCATGAAAAGGTAAAGAATACATAGGTGCCTTTAATATCTTATGAATGAGGTTCATATAAAGGTAATTTTATATATGAAAATTTCTACTCGAACTGATCAATCATTTGTACAGAAATTGCTCAACAAGATTTTGAAGAACAATCATTTCCATGAATTGAAACATTCTAATTTGATTTTTTAAAACCCGTGATTGTATCCTGTGAATTTACTATAAAAGAGTTAGAAAAATAAAAATTCAGAGATACAAACAGTAGACTCACGTATTTCAGAAAACCTGCCAAGCAAGGTAAATTATCTTTGATGTAAAAGCTATCTTCCCCATAATTCTTCACATTTGCCTGTAACATAAAAAATGATTTCTTAATGGGCTAGGTAAATCTTAGCAGACTATATGCTACTTCTAGTTGACAATTTTGAGGCGCTACTTCTCTCCCAGAACTATTCTCTTTCCTCGGATTTGCAAATATATTTATTTTGCTTATTGCTACTTGCATACCTAGAATTTCTCAATAGTAACCTTAAAATTTTTTATTTAAAATTATTTATACATACCATGCGATAATCACATATGCAGATCAGATTTGCCTATCCTCTTTTAGCATGATGCATGCTGGGACTGCATAATCATAGACTGGCAAAGAGAGAGCAAAATCTGGAACTGAGAGACGCAGTTATAACTGCCCATAGGCTGGGTATCTGGGAAGTACCAGGCAAAATGCCAGTATGTGGCAATCCTAAGCAAGGCTTAGATGAACTTTTTTAAGAGGCTGCAGTAGCAGGGAGTATAATCTTACAGAAAGAGAATAATTACGTGGGAGAAAATTTCTACCAATTCCTCTATGGCAGAAAGGAACTGGTAGAAATCTTACCAGAAGTTCAGGATACAGTGGTCTACCTCTCCCAGAAAGGACTTACAAGCATTCAGAAGGGCTTTAGGATGAAAAGTGGTAGAAAAACAGACACATAGACCAATGGAACAGAATACAGAATCCAGAAATAAGACCACACACACCTATAACTATCTGATCTTCAACAAACCCAACAAAAACAAGCAATGGGGAAATGATTTTCTATTTAATAAATAATTCTGGGATAACTGGCTAAATATACACAGAAGATTGAAACTGGATCCCTTCCTTACACCATGTACAAAAATCAACTCCAGATGGATTAAAGACTTATATGTAAAACCCAAAACTATGAAAACCTTGGAAGACAACCTAGGCAATATCATTCAGGACATAATGGTCAGGCAAAAATTTCATGACAAAGACGCTGAAAGCAATTGCAAAAAAATAAAAAATTGACAAATGAGATCTAATTGAAGAGTTTCTGCACAGCAAAAGAAACTATCAATACAATAAACAGACAACTTAGAGAATGGGAGAAAATTTTTGCAAACTATGCATCTGACATGGGTGTAATATTCAGCATTTATAAGAAACTTAAACAAATTTACAAGAAAAAAACACATGTTTACATTGTAGATGATTAAATCAATCTAATGAATAAATCCTAAAAAAGAATGAAATTATGTCCCTTACAGAAACATGAATACAGCTAGAGGCCATTATTCTAAGTTACCTAATGCAAGAACAGAAAACCAAATACCACATGTTCTCACTTATGAGTGGACCTAAACATTCTGTACCTGTGGACATGAAGACAGGAGCAATAGACACTGGGCACTGGGAACCACCAGGAAGGGGAGGAGTGGTAGGGGTTTGAAGACTGAAAAACTGCATGTTGGGTACGATGCTCACTACATGTGTGATGAGATCATTTGTACATCAAACCTCAATGACACACAATTTACCAATATAACAAACCTGCACATACGCCCTTTGAATTGAAAATTAAAATAAAGGGGAGGGGAGGAAGGATACCAGAAAAGTATGTTGCAATCCCGAAGAGTGTCAGTGTTCAGTGGAAAGTGAGATATTTACCCAGATAACTGAAAAGACTTTCATGTGAGGCTTTTTCCACCACTCTCTTTGCACCAGTTTGACCAGCCCAACATGGCAAGATAGAAATTGCAACAACTGAGCAGTTTCATGGGCCCTAGAACCCATACATCACGTCAGATTATAGATCTAGTTGGCAACACAGTGTGATTCCAAGTCCTTTCAAATCGTGGTAACAGAGAGCTGGTTTACTCCTGCTCTGAGCAGGGTTGAGTCTAAATCACAGTGATGCCTATCAATTAATGCTACCTTGGGACGCTGGGAAAAACAAGGGTGAAGGAATTGAAGAAATTGCAAATGCCGCGATGGTCACAGCGTAAAGTTGAAACTTTTGGTCTAGAATTGGGGGCTGATCAAATGTGGCTACAGCCCATCTTTTCAAGATTATTTTGTACTACTCCATTTCTTCCACCTACAATCTGACTAATAAATTTCACAGTATGCCTTCTTTAAAAACAGTAATGAGGCTTTTATTTTAAAATTCAACTAAAAATATTGTTATACATTTTCAGTAGGATAAATTGGTATGCATGGATCTGTAGCCTCAAGCATGTTTTTTTATACTTTAGTGTCTTCTGTCTTTTTTTGAGGGGGGGGGGATTTTTTTCTATGCCTGCAATGTCCTCCCTCACTTCCCCATTCATCTAGTCACATACTCAAATCAAATATGTCTTTGAAGGCCCTGCTCAAAATTACCAGCCATTGTCCCTAGACTTTTCACTGAACACCACTTTCAGATATAGTCTTTTCTTTATTCCCTATGACTCATTACTTCCTGCCTTGTAGCAGGGCAGTTGATTTAATAGGGCAGTTGATGGTAGAAGCCATTTCTGAGCAAATTGATATTCACAAAAGCAGCAAGACAAGTGCATTTATCTGGAGTCATTGTGCAGTAAACAAATCCTCCTTGTGTTTTGTGTTTTGGGAAACTCGACTGAAAACACAGACTATTCCTTCAAGATGCAAAAAAAAAAAAAAAAAAAAAAAAGTTACTAGTCCCCAGGGGTTAAAGGGACACTGTCAATGGTGGTAGATTCCAGACAGTCCCACTCATTGTTTTACATTTATTTGCCATGTTGTGCATTTTGATTTTTCTCTCAAATGTGTATTTCTCTCAGTGGAGAACAGATCCTCCTGGGCCTTTAAAAATGATTTAATTCTTAATACCAAAATCTCAGCAATCTTGAGCAGATCTGTAACGGAAACCATAGCATAAGGGTCAGGATTGAAAGCAATGGAGTGAGGACTCCGAATCCTAGAAAAATATCATTCGGCATGGAGGAATGCTATAAAATGAGGATCACTGTATGAGTAACATCCCTTTTGAGTGTCTATGTTACTCTTTCAGGCGTAGGTTTTTCCTTTAAGAAATAAAGGAGTTACTGCAAGTTAAGCAATAAGAATGCTGTGATTTTACAGGAGGTAATAAATCTAAACTTATACTGTTAGTATCCAGATTTAACAGCTAGGAATGTAATAGGAATTGCCTTTGTTGCCTTGGAACTCTATTTAAATGATAATTTATACAGACATTTGGGGCATATAAATTCAAGGAGGTCATATATATTGACTGAACTGCATCAGCCTGACACACAGAAAAGACTCCCTTGGTCCTGTGAGAACTGAAACCATCAGAACATCTTTGAAACATAGCAGATCCTCTAGAAGCTTTGAATTAAGCCTCAGGGTCAGATTTTACTTGGATTTGGATGTCCAGGTTATAAGACCCTAAATACGTCTATCTTTACAGCCATGTCTTTACTAGTGTTCGTCATGAAGCTTAAACAGATTCTGTGATTAAACTAATCAAAATGATATTTTATAGCATTGTTCTAAAGCTGAGTGGTATTTCTTCTAATAAACTCATTCTCTTCAAAAAACAATAATGAAACATAGCAGACCAATTATCAGCTTCAAATAACTTCTGGAAAAACCCCGGTATGGAGAAAATGGAGAAAAAATGGATTGTGGGTGTTTTATGTATGTATTATGCAGCAGCACCTGGAATAAGAGAGTTTTATTTAAGAATGAATACATTTGTCACTCCAGGATGCAAAGGGTCATAATTTTTTCACAACTTATTTCATCTGTAAAATTTAAATATCTTTCACAAGTAAGAGGCTAAGAAAATTTTCAAATAGGAAGTGGTCATTACATCACGGAACACAAAGAATACATTTACCACTAGGCAAGGTTGATTGTTCCCCAACAAATATTCTGCCACTGGTAAACTGAAAATGTTCCAATTCAGGAACTGAACTTGCTATTTTACAGGAGCCATACACACTGATGAAAAATTATTTACCTTAGGTCTCTTGGTTATTTATTTTGAAATTTTTGAATCTTCCCATATCCATTTGCTTTATCTATTCTGTATAATGGAATATAACAATATAATTTCAACTACAAAGAATACCACTGAAAAGAAAGGAAAACTCCAAAGAGATAAGAACAGTTCCAATGTGCTGGTGCAATATAATCATTGTAGAGAATACAGGAAGAAAGAAATTAGCATAAGGAATTGAAACACATTTTGTAAGTAGACAAGTACAGAAATGGGAAAGTAGTTATAAGGCTTGTGTAATCAAGAGAGAGTTTTGAAGACATAGGAAATTATTAAGATGATGTGAATAATCCAACTGAAAAAATTTGATGCTGCAGAAATAAAGAGGGCAAAATTCTTGTAGTAAATCCTTAAGTATGCAAAAGGGCACATGCTCTGTTGCACAAGGGGGAGGTTTAGGTGTGCAAAGACAACACATCCAGAGAACAAGAAGAAGGAAGAAAATACTGACACAACATAAATGTAGGTAGATATTGTGGTGGCAGCCCATGGTGGCCTTTTGTTTTTCATACAACAGAAATAAAAGTTATCAGATGAGAATGAGGATGGGAAAGTGAGATTTGGGAGGTCTGAGAAGATTAAGATGTGGGAGACAGCCTCTGAGGTATCTGCCAATGATCCCTGCCTGCTGGTATTCATGTGTTTCTATTGACCCTTCCCTGAGTGTTGGCTGGACCTAGTGACACTTCTAATAAATAAAATATGGCCAAAATAAGGGGATGTCAATTCTAAAACTTGGTTATAAAAGGAACCGTAACTTCAATTTCTCTGCTCCTCTCCCCCTTCCCTGTGTTCCTCTCTCTCACTCTGTTTCTCTTTCCCCTTACTCTTACTTACAGATCTCATAATAAGCTGCCATGTTATAAGCTGCTTTTGAAGGAATACGCATGGCAAGAAACCCATGTCTCTAACCAAAAGCCAGTAAAGCCTGTGAAGAATCATGAGCTTAGAAACAGATCATCCCCATTAAAGCCTCAGAAGATTGTGACCCTGGGAAACACTTTGAAGCTTTGTGACAGACAGCTAGCTAAACTTCACTCCGATTTTTTACCATAATAACCTGTAACATGATTAATGTTTATTGCTTTATACTGACAGATATTTGGGTAAATTTTTACATAGCAATAGATAACTAAATTTAAGGACCACAGTAAATTGAGGGTAATCAATTTTAAGGAAAACTGTATGAGTGTGTGTTTATCTCCATTTATAGAAAGAGAGATTTAACTAGGTTTGGGGTTTTACCACCTAAGTATGACAAAATGAGAGGGGCAAAGAAGTTGAAGGGTTTGCAAGGGAATGATTACAATGGTTGATCATGGAATTTAATTTGGACAAGAGGGTAACTGAAGATAGGAGACCAGAGAGGAAAAACAAAAGATAAAAAGATAGATTGTGTTCTGGTGGTGTTAAAGAATGTTCTGTTTAAAGCCCTAGAGGAAGTGAGCTAGAAAGACAGACTGTGGTGGTCACAAACCAGAAAATTTGAGATCCAGGTTATTTAGGAGTTGTGTTGGCAAGGGCAAAGCCCACAGAGGCCAGTGTAGAAAAGATGAATGTAAAATCATTAAGTCATAATAGAATTGATACTAATATGGAAAGAATGAGTTAAGAAAACAAATCTTCAGTACATCGGAGAGCAACCCAGTTGTTGGTAGATAACTGCAACGTTAATGAGTAGGGGAAATTCAATCTGATGGCATAAGAACAAAAACTGCATTTTTCCAGGAGTTTGGAAGAGATTCACCATCCAAAAATGTGTAATGAAGGATTTTACTAAATATACTAACAATTATGGGAAAATGTTATCACTGGATCATTTGGAACAAAAATAGAGTAGTTTTCATCCCGCCCAGTTTCATATCTGCGCATTAAGGAAACTCTCCCTTAATGTTCACATTCTGGATAATTAGCCTCAATTAGCACATCTGACCTTCTCTGTTAGAACATTTATCACAATATTGGGTGACTGTTGTGTTGTGTGTGCCCTGATTAGATTCTATTATACATCTTAGCACTGTAATGACTATGTGTGTTGATTCCAGTTCCAGCCAGTATGACAACATACTAAGACATTTTTGAATGTACTGACAACATATTAAGTTGTTCTTAAATGTTGTTGAATACAGAAAAATAACTGAATTTTTTGAAATCATTTTAAAAGCAAACATATAATGTAATTGTATGTATATTATTGAGATCTATGTCAGATACCATTGCACGACCTCTACACATAATGATTCATTTAACCAAACAATATGAGACTTGTAACACTACTTATTATTCTAGATCAAAGAACAAATGCTTGTTCAATATCACATATTGAGGAACTGGAAGAGCCAGAACTCAAATCCAGACAGTCAGACTGGAATCATTTCATCAGCTACTCATTAAGGTAAAATACATGACAGTGAAAAAGTTTCTTTAACATGGTCCAACACACACCATTTTGATCTCATTAGAGAACAAAGCTGTTAATAATAGTAAGAGAATGGAAAAAAGATAGTAGAAACACTTCATTGATTTCAAAGTGTTTCAACTATCAATGATGAGGATTTATATAATTTAAACAACCTCAGTGATGCATGAAGAGGTGAAACACTGAATAAAAATATCAACATTTCTAGCATCATCAATCACTAACAATGAGTTCACAGACTTGAAGCAGTATTTGAAAATATTTCTAAAATTGATTATTTAAATAAGTTAGGGAACATAAATCAGCTGGACATTCCTGCTGATATTTGACTATCCTTGAACGTAATTCTGAGGGAGATGAAGTTAAGATGAAATAAAAACCAGTTTTATTCATAATCAAATAAAAAGGCTATCATCCTAAACTAGTATTTATATTAGATTCTCAGCAAAATGAATTAGGACTTAAAATATTATTTTTAAATCTAACATTTTATTTATCCTTTTGAATTGCCAGATATGTCTTAAAGTAAAAATTCTGCATCTCATCAGAAAGATGTAATAATTCAAGTTATTTTTATATCCTGTAAGTTGCACATAATTGTCATTTTCTCCCATTCTTATGTTGTCATCTAAGACTTTATGAAGACTGCAGTTGTTTAATTATATGAAAAAAGGATGCTTTGAATTATTCTAATTCTCTACTTCTTCTTCAGAGATTCCAAAGGGATATGAGAAACAAAGTTATTAGGGATTGTAGGGTCATTAAAATATCTGATAAAACTGCACTGCAGTTCACTACTCTACAAAACCCTCATTTAAGAGATTATTGGAAGGAAAGTGTATAAGGGAGAGTGATTTGAAACTGCTTAGCACTGATGGAGGCATATGAATGTACAGAAGAAGGTGGAAAGTGCAGACTACTCTTTAGGATTCTCAATGCTTTGTATGAAAAATATCTGGTCATGCCATTATTGAGCTGTTTTACTACAGTACTAAAATGAATGATTTATGCATTTAAATTTATAGGTAAAAAACTGAACACCCAGCAGTAAATTAAAGAAGTAAAGTTGTATGCTTATTTGTAGAATATTTTTAGAATTTTTAGAATCCTGGATTATTTGGGAAAAGCATGATTCCTCACTCAAAACACACACCAATAGTAGATGTATAAATATTAAAAAGTAATAAGAGTTTTATAATACATTCATCAAATAAGAAAAAATAATATTATCATATCTGGCAGTTGAAAAATATTTTAACAATGATATTGATAAAGATAGCATATTTCAATTTAGGAACACATTACTTAAGCCTAGACATAGATACCATGTTCAGTATTAAACATATCCTTGAATGGTTTCATTTCCCTAAGTGGTCCCTTGAAATACTTTGGTATATCCAGCAGCCTTAACGTAACATATAATCATTCTCCTTTGTTCATTTTTGTCTCAGAGAACAAAGGACAAGTCATATGATCATATGGATGACATCAGCAAGACTTCTTATATAAGTGTATGTGTATGTATATATGTGTGTGCATTATACACAGATGCATATGTATATAGAAGTATATATACACATGCTTATTATATAAGCTCTTTTAATTCATGTATATGGCTATAAATAAACATGTAATTTAATTAGAAGTAGAAGGAATTGATAAACAGATGAAAAAAATGAAGGAAGATTCAGGAAGAATGCATTTGAAAATATTAGCAACAGAAAAAGATGAGAAGTTATACAATTATATCTGTTCTAAGGGTAAGAAATATATAGTAATAGAATGATGATAAATTTTAGAATTGTTTTAGTTAGTGATTCATAACTGATAACAGATCTTACTGAATTTTTTCAGTGCATACTTGCCCGGGTCCTATGCTAAAGCTACCATACTAGGATGACCAGAGTGAGGCTCAAGAAGGCATGGGATTTGCAGTTTTGGTTAAGAATCTCATAGAATGCACCTTCTTCATTTTACCCAAGAGAGCTAATTCTAAGTATTAGCAAAAAAAAAAAAAAAAAAAAAAAAAAAAAAAAAAAATTTTGAGTTCTTAAAGTGCAGACAATCTTGTTGTTTGACTATTTTCTTTTAAATTTACTTTAAGTTCTGGGGTACATGTGCAGATCTTACAGGATTGTTACATAGGTATACACACGCCATGGTGGTTTGCTGCCTCCATCCCCCTGTCACCTACATTAGGTATTTCTCCTAACATTATCCCTCCCCAATCTCCCCACCCCCTGTTATCCTTCCCTTAGCCCCCCCCAACAGACCCTAGTGTGTGATGTTCCCTTCCCTGTGTCCATGTGTTCTCATTGTTCAACACACACTTATGAGTGAGAACATGCGGTGTTTGGTTTTCTGTTCTTGTGTTAGTTTAGTGAGAATGATGGTTTCTGGATTCATTCATGTCCCTGCAAAGGAAAAAAAATAGTAGTAAAAGACGAAAAGTTATAAATATTTTTATTATTGCCCGAATGAATGTTTTTATATTACTTTCTCATCACATTACCATAATGCTACCTATTAATTATTTTTCCATCCCAGTGAAAAAAACTCACAAATAACCGAGAAAGCATCAATGTAATATGTAATATCTCCATTGTTCTACAAACCCCACTAAAAGGAATAAAGTGCCGGGTAAAAATGGAATTCTTAACACGATCAGGCTGCTGAGGGATATGCCAAAGTATTCCAGGAGACCTCTTAGGAAAATGAAACCATTCAAGGATATTTTCAATACTTAAAATGATATCTATGTCTAGGTTTAATTATACCTAAATTGAAATATGCTAATATTAAAATTTGAAAGTAGGCTCTGCTTTGGCTTAGTAATTAATTTTTCTCACAACTGCAGGCTAAATGTAGACTTTTTTTCCAACTTTCTCTAGGTTTTAATACATTATAAACCTATATTTACCTTTAAAAATTATTCTGGCATCCTTGGCAAAATGACATAATTATACTATGGCTCCTGTGTATATGTGTTTATTCAAGTCACTGCAACGCATAGTGGTAAAGGCTGATGGCATACAGTTGGACAAATCAGCCATCATCTGCTAATTCATAAACTCTCCTGAACATCCTGCCCTTTGGCACTGTTTCTATGTGGAAAGTGACCATATTCTCACTAGTTACTCTTCCATAAATGTGCTGAACAGCTGTCTCCTCAAGGAGTGTAGTTTAATCAGACACACTATTTTCACTATTTGTTTCCCAAATGAATCATCAGCAAGCGATATATTGTTGAATAACACCTGTTCTGTCTTATACGGCCTTTTGAAGATGTGTGACCTCCATTTGGCTCCCAGCACTGTACACCTTAACTGCCACTGTGGCTCACAACGTGACCCCATTTCTTTCTTTATTTTTTTGAGACAGAGTCTTGCTCTGTTGCCCAGACTGGAGTGGCATGGCATGATCTCAGCTCACTGCAACCTCCCCTCCCAGGTTCAATCGATTCTCCAGCCTCAGGTTCCCGAGTAGCTGGGATTACAGGCATGTGCCACACACCTGGCGTAATTTTGCATTTTTAATAGAGATGGGGTTTCACCATGTTGACCAGGCCGGTCTCAAGCTCCTGACCTCAGGTTATCCACAAGCCTCAGCCTCCCAAAGTGCTAGGATTACAGGCATAAGCCACCGCACCCAGCCAACCCCAAATTTTAATGATGATTCCGAAGTATAAGGTAAGGTTACAAAAATGACTCAGAACATCCTTTTGTCTTTGGGTGAATCCAAATTGGCCTTCAAATAGTGTTCATAAAATATATTATTTTATCATATTATTTCCTCTATGTGTTGGTAAAACAAATAATGAAATTTGTGAGGATAAAATATTCAGGCATTTAGATTACCAGGGCTAATCATATCTCTTTTTTTAGGTTGATTGGCTTAAAAATATATTCCCTGAAATAAGCTGAAATCATTCATGGCTTGTCATTACAGTCTTTAAAGAGCAAATACAAGTATGGGTTGGCAACCTAATTTTTGTAGTAATACCCTTTCCTGCTAAATATGTATTTAGACTCCATCAATACTAATCCCAATGGCAATTTTTTCAAGTTTACATCACAATTTATTACTTTCTTTTTCTGTAACGTGAAAAGAGCAGTCACAAAGCTCTTTTCCTTCATATGTCAAAACTAAACCATATTTTGTACATTACTAATTTTGTGCAACTTATACGTGAAATATCTAACTAGAAGATGTGATTACATACATATGCTATCTAACTAATCAGAAGCTCATTCTACTTTCTCTCTAAACAAAATGCCATTTTATTTATTGGTAGCTATATTTATAATCTTCTTGAAAATAGTATAACTCGTAACTGTGTTTACGCAAAGAGTGAAACTTAGAATGATGCGGGAAAAGCTTAAGTCTAAGACAGAAAAGATAGATTTTGTCCTTGCTCTGAGAGAAAAGTTAATTCAAATTTACCAAAAAAAAAAAAAATCACTGTGTTTTCTATAATACAAGGTGTTACAACACATTCTTTGTAACTAAGTTTTATACAGTGTTCTCTGACTCAGGACAAATACATTGCTTAATAAAATCTAACATACAAGCATGTCATTTTATTAAGTACTTTATCTTTTCCTTTTTGATGTTTTTGCAAAAATATACTGGAACATTCACATTACATGTGATTCTCCTAACAAAAAAAGTCACATCTAAGTTTGTAAGAGATATGTTCATTATTTACAGTATAAGATTATTCTGAATTGTAGTATTTAGAATACAATTTTCGTTCATTCATTGGTGCTTTGAGGATTCCTTTTAAGCCATTTTGATGTGTTTGTGAATCATGGCTATAATGTTAACACAATAGTGCAACAAAAAGTTAAAAATTTAGCAAACAAAATTCTTGATACACAAAGGATATGAAAATATATTAGCCAATTTCAACCCAGCTAACATATTATCTCATGTAAAAAGATGAATGCAAGGCCACTTTCAACAATCTTGCATGTTCTTCACATGTACCTCAAAACCTAAAATAAAAGCAAAAAAAAGAAAAAAGATTTTCTGTGAAAAATTATACTTAATTTTATATTTCAAATTTTAAATGAATGTTTAAAATGTTTAATGATCTTTTTTTTGTTTTGTTTTTTGGAAACCAGTATATTGAGTTAGGATTCCTCAAGTATTACCAGGGACACTATGTTACCAGTACACTTTGAGAAACACAGCTCTAACATATGGTCAAATTCTTTTGATCATTTATCATTCTAAAACTGATACTTTTGGTGGTCATGTTTTTTTCATTGTTACCTGGAGAATGTGCATTTCTATCTTTTGGTTATTTTTTTATTTTACAGACCCTTATGTTTGCTTTTGTAATATCTGCATAAAGCTCCAGATCAGCAAGCATCATTCCTTTTAATATTTTATAAATGTCATGCAGTTTACTCTGTGCAGTGATAATCCATTCTTTGACAGTAAATGTAAAAATTACAGAAGCGTTGGTATTGATTACTCTGGGACTATCGGTTAGGTTTAATCCAAGTGTTTGAAACACCATTAAGCATTTTATATTCTGAATGTGAAATGATAAAACAGAAGCCAATATCCCTTTGAAGCCACTCCCCCAAAGGGTATTTCACTGTTTGAATAGAAAACCATTGTGCAATAATAAATTTTTGATGAATTTGCTTATATATTGCCAACCATTCAGTATTCTTTAAAAATCTCACAAGATACTTTAAAAATAAAACATTAAGACACTTTGCTCTTTTTCAATTCTAAATAAATAATTCATTTCCTCCCAGGTCCACGTGTATTTACTTTGTTTCTGGACATGAGGGATCTTTGAGCAGACACTCTAAGTTCATGTTACCTTTGCCCAAACTCTTTTCCTAAAGCAGTGACAATAAGCAGAAAAATCTGAAGGTGACAGCAAACCAGAAGCATCAAAAATATGAGAAAAAAGGACTGAAAATAATTTGACATCTTAATATATTTTTACTAAAATTGTTATCTTGAAGAAATCAGAACTCAGACTTCCTTACACACATTTTACAGTTTAGTAATGTTTTTGTATGAAACTAGGAGAAGAGACACTATTCTGTCTCAATAAAGTACAGGTCCTCTGGGCTCTACCCAGCCCTGTACCCTTCCTCAGCATGATCACTACTCAGATGCTCTCTCAGGAGATTCCAAAGGGAGCATACAAAGAAAATAAAGTAGTATATTAAAAGACATTTTCTTCTATTTCTTCACAAGAACCATTTGTGCTTTTTTAATTCCAAAATATTCCTTTCATTCGAGGTTGGTTTTTCCATAGTCAAAAGAAAATCTCTGGAAATTAGTTTCTCTTTAGTGCCAGAAAAATAAATCTGAATTGTGTATCTTTAGTAACGAGACTTACAAAACTTAATATCCTGGATCATTGCTGGGTCCTTCCTAATGGTAACTTGGTATGCTATTCATGAGACCATGATGAAAATACATTTGAAATTCTCTTTTAATTTTCCAGTGGCTTCACTCATTCTGAAAGCAAATGTAATATTTTACAAAAGCCAAATAATTTGGAAACAAGCCTCAAGAAAAGCCTAACATTAACTATTTGGGATAAAAAGCATGGTATGCCTACAATGTCATAAGTTTAATTTCTTGCGTGGCATATGATCTGGCTCAAAAGATAATTTTTAAACAGAATTTAATATAGATACACAATAGATAAATGATGATAAATAGATAGGGATATTTCTCATCACCACCAGCATCATTAAAAGAGGTATATTGCCTCAAAGATAAAATTATTCTGGGCATGTTTACTTTTTCCAAAACAATAATTGTAATGTGTAATCAAATTCTCCATCTGTTTTCCAGATTTAAATAAATATAAAGAGCCACAAAATTAACACCCACTGAGAGGAGAATCTGATTCCCCAACAATTGAAGAATTTTTACCTATAAACTTATACGCCTACAAATATTTCTTTTATTCTAGAATTAAACCAGGCACTAAATGATTCAGAGTTTCCTAAGAAATAAGAGCACAATGTTCTCCAATGCATTTTTATTTCCAGGACGTTTCTATCAAAAATTATTTTTATTGACAAAATGAACACAACTAAAGGACCAAAAATCATTACCAATTTCCATAGTATTAGTCAAAAGATAGCAGATGTTGCTGCTTAGAATGTAAAATAATTAAAGCAATAACTCTATTAACTGAAAAGGCAAAAAATAGTAAAAACTTCATTGTCTTCATCCCCCATGAATCCCCTAAACAACTGACTACCTCAGCCTGACTTAGGTAGTCAGGCTGTCTGTTCTGTGGCTTAGAGGTTTAAATAATATTAATTGACCTAGAAATGTGTTAAATGATGAGTCAGTATGTCCTCAGGCATAAGGCACCCTGTATAATTGCTATAAGTGAAATAAATTTAAGTATAAAATGTGACGACTTTAGAAAAAAAAGCACTAAGGGAAAATGAGTTCTAATAAATAGTAATTTATTTTCAACCCCAAGTAAGTTCATTTGAAGCAGTTTATGCCCTAGAGAATTCTATCCATAAATGGGGATAATGAAACTCCATGATATTATTGAGGCATTTTAAAATATAAAAGGTAGCAATGCCAAAATACAGGTCATGAAGAATTAACGGGGAGGATTTTGTTCTGAACAGAGACCTGCATAACAGCAAGGCAAACATTAAATTTTTTAAATGTAGGCATGTGAATTTTGGTATCTTCACCTTCCCCAATCCCAGCTCAAGGAAGAAAAACATTATGGGCAGCCACTCATTAGTAAGCACCGTCTTCCCAAACAGCTATGTTGGTAGCCGCCAACATCACCTTTTCTCAGCACTTCTGAACAGAATCTGTTCAGAGTTCCTGTTTGGTATTCAGGACAGAATAACCTTTGAAGCACTTTATGTACTCCCCTAAAGGCCATTTCTCATCCTCAATTCAAAGGACCTAAACTTTCTGGCAGACATTTACTTTTATCTTTTTAGTCTACTGCAGACCATTGCAATTACCACAAGTGTACAGGGCAGTAGAAAAAGTAGTCTTTTGGTTGATTTTCCCTGTATTTATTTACTTCCATTAAAACTTTCTGCCCAACTAGGCATTTCTTTTTCTTTTGGCTGACACATTTGTTCTCTCTCATTTTTTCTCTTGTCCATTCTGTTGCAAACAGTTTTACACTTTGATTAACAGCACTTACATGCCTAAAAATCATTCTGTTGATTGCAGAGGGGACAAGATTATTGCAAAAGCAGAGATGAATAAGGAGCCATCTATTTTTACTACCAGTTAAAAGAGCAACAGGAGGCCAACTTCCTATCAACAAGCACCACAATTTCTTTACTTACAGAAGAAATCAAATTAAGCACATATATTTGTTCAGCTTTTGGTGAATGTATTGGTGTCTCCAAGTATTGAGGTCAAGTACTCACAAGCTCTAATCAGCCACAGTATTAAACAGTCTTTCCAGGGGTTGCTTTTACTCCTGAGTCTCAACAAATATTGCAATTTATTTTGTAAATAAAATGACCCTGCTTTTAGACAGTCCCGCTCTACAGTGAAGGAGAAAATTAATCTTTCCTGAGACCTGGTGTATACTGTGGCCAGAAGAACAAAGAGGAAGCCAGCAGCCACAGTCGCCACTCAGAAAGTGGAATACATCTCCTGACTTGTGCAGGGTAGGAGCAAGAGAGAAGGACAAGCATGCCAATAAAAAGCTTATTAGTGATGACAAACCATGCAGGGTCCCTGAGTAGGACTGCACTCATTTACAATTTAAGTCTCTTAATGAGAATTTAATTTACTTTCTAATTTTGTCACATATTTCATTACAGTTCTATTTCCCTTGAAGAGTATCCAACATGATCTTTTTGTGACATAAATTAAACTACAAAGAGAATATAAAGAGTATATTCTGCATTCAGCAGAAAGGTAGAAGACACAAAGAGGAGGTATTTTACAAATAACAGGCTAGCCTCCTAGGACAGAATAATAGCAGCCTGCTTACTTTGGTTGCAATCTTTACAGCAGCATGAGAAAAATCAGCCTTTTCCAGTCCAAGGTATTCTGGGCTCCTTACCAAGCAGCGATGGTGATCAGTATGTCCAGATATTAAAGACTCAATTATATAACTCATTTTATACAAATATTTACTACAGATGACCATGTTGGTTACTTTGGCTTGACTAGAGTCAGCAGGAGAAATAAGTCACCATATAAGCCTTAAACTCTCAAAGGTCCAAGTCCAAGGTACTTTTTATTCATATTCCTCCCCTTTGAAGTGACAAAAACTTCTCAAATTCCACCCAGATCTCCCCCACATCCTCCGCCAAAACGGAGTGAATGAGACGGATGATTAGTGGCCTACCTAGTGGTCACTTCTTCCTTTCTTCGAAGATGATTTTATGAAATATAATATCATCACCATGAGATAAGTTTCCTTTTGACAGACTAGGTAACAGAAGACTATGGGGAATGCAGTTTTGAGCAAAACGTTAACTTTTTAAATACATGTTACTTGTGGGTTCTCCACTGACTTCACTCTTTGGTCAAGAGTGGAAATTATACTGCCCTTGTTCCTGATTTTCCTTGCCATGTGTTTATTCATTGTCTCTCTTCTCTTTCATTTTTTTCCTCTTTCTCTATATATGTCTAATTCTAGCTTTTCAAGTCTTATCTGACCTGCACAGTCTTTTGACCCACACCACATTTCTTTAATTTAATAATAAAACTCTTTGATAAGTTTTTCTCCCTATACAACACGTTTCTCTCTCTGACCAATGTTTTCCAATTAAAATTTGTCAAAATATTCTATAACCAAAATATTATACAATTATTCATCATTGTCTTTATAAAACTAAAAAACCAAAGAGGAAATTAACTATGGATTTAACTTTATTCACAACCTAGGATGTAAATTTTGGTGGGTTTTATTGGGAAAAATCAGACTTGCAAAGGAAGAAAGAAGATTAAGACAGAGATTGAGGAAAAAACAGACATTTATTTATTGGTGCATTTTGGTATTTTACAGCGTCCTCATGGACAGATTTGTTGAGCCCCTCTCTTCCAGTTCCTGACATGTGACCAATGTGACACTCTCTATTGCAGGAAGCCACTAACCTGTTATTCTGCAATAAAAATTGCAGCAGCTCTGATGTTTCTACCTCAAGGAAAAATCCTGATCAGTTGAGAGTCCTGACATAATCTACTACACACCTTTGACAGCAAAAATGCTTCATTAGCAAACAAAAGGGAAAATACCATTATGTTTATGAATAAATAATTGCCTTTTGTAGAAAATTGACTTCTTCACACTAAGTAGAATAATGGGGAGGCCAGATATTACAGCACTTAAGATAATTGATTTTTTTTTCAAGAAAACTTAGATTTAATTACAGCTCTAATATTTACTCAGCAGAAAATATTTGGTGAGTTACTTAATATTTCTGAGCATTACTTTTGTCATTTATAAACTGAAGATTATAATCTAAATACCTCCCAAGACTGTCATTAAGGTTAAATAAGATATCAAATAAAGCAATTGCCATATCTCACATTGTCTATTTAATGCTCAAATAATATTTTAAAAACAGATAAGTAAAAAAAGAAAAATATTAATAATTAGTTGAGAGTCAAAGAAAAGTTATCTAATGAACCTATGTCATGTCAGTTTTTGTTACACAAAGTGTCATGTTGATTTCTGGGACTTCAGGAAAAAGCTCAAACAGCATTTCAATTATTTAAGGGAACTATCTAAAAACAATTTGTGATTGAAACAAATTATCTGCCTCAGAAATCCAAAGCAGATCTAATCTGGTGTTTGACAAATGAAGTAGAAGATATTTAATACTTTGAAATGTAAAATATTTACTTAAATTATGGGTTACATAACAGTGAAACTAATTATGTTCTGTAAAGAAAATATCAAGGGTATCCACTGATGTTTTCTGATACAAAAGATTTTTTATTTAATACTTTTTCAGATGAAATTAGTGATGTGTGAAGAACTCATAATTATTTATTTTACCTTATTATTAATTATATAATCATATATATTTATGATTTTATGATTTATATATACAACATGGAATAAGTAAATTAAACTGATTAACATATCCATCCCCTAAAATACTTACCTATTTTTTTGTGGTGAGAACATCTGAAATTTACTCTCAGCAATTTAGAGATGTTACAATGCACTATTATTAATTATATTGACCACATTGTTCAAGAGATCTCAAAAAAAAGTTTATTTCTCTTTCTAACTGAGATTTTGTAACATCATCTCCCCGTTTCCCCCATCCATCATCCTCTGTAACTACCATTCTACTCTACACTTCTGTAGATTTGATTAATATTCTACATATAAATGACAACATGCAATATTTGTTTTTCTGCATTTGACTTATTTCAATGGGCATAATGGCATCCTGTTTCATCTTTGTTGCTGCAAATGAGCAGATCTCATTCTTTTATTAAGGCTGAATAGTATTCCATTGTGTACATATACCACATTTTCTTTATCCATTCATCTGTTGATAGACATTTAGGTTGATTCCACAACTTATCTGTTATAACTGGTGCTATACAGCTTACATTCATAAGAATGCAGACATCTCTAGACAAACTGATTTCAAATATTTTTGGTAAATACACAGAAGGAGGATTACTGGATCACATAACACTTCTATTTTTAGATATCTTGAGGAACTTCCATACAGTTTCCCATAACAGCTGTACTAATTTACATTCCCACTAACAGTGTACAGGGGTTTCCTTTTCTCTGCATCCCAGCCAACACTTACTATATTTCATCATTTTAATAATAGTCATTCTGACCTATGTGAGAGTCTATCTTATTGTGGTTTTATTTTGCATTTTCTTAATGAGTAGCAATGTTGGCCATTTTCTTTTTTTATTGTTGTTTTTATTAGACTTCAAGCTCTGGGGTACATGTGCACCTCCTGCAGGGTTGTTGCATAGGTACACACATGACATGGTGGTTAGCAGTCTTCAGCCCCCCGTCGCCTACATCAGGCATTTCTCCCAGAGTTTTCCCACCCCAGACTCCCTGCCCCTACTGTCCCTTCCCTAGCCTCTCACCCCGCCAACCTACCCCAGTGTGTGATGTTCCCTCCCTATGCCCACGTGTTCTCATTGTTCAACACCTGCCTATGGGTGAGAACATGTGGTGTTTGGTTTTCTGTTCTTGTGTCAGTTTGCTGAGAATCATGGTTTCCAGATTCATCCATGTCCCTACAAAGGACATGAACTCATCGTTTTTTATGGCTGCATAGTATTCCAGGGTGTATATGTGCCACATTTTCTTTGTCCAGTCTAACATTGATGGGCATTTAGGTTGGTTCCAGGTCTTTGCTATTGCAAACAGCACCTCAATGAACATACATGTGCATGTGTCTTTTTAATAGAATATTTATAATATTATATATTATATATACCCAGTAACGGGATTGCTGGGTCAAATGGGAATTTCTGGGACTTCTGGGTATATTATATATACCCAGTAACGGGATTGCTGGGTCAAATATAATATTATATATTATATATACCCAGTAACGGGATTGCTGGGTCAAATGGAATTTCTATTTCTAGGTCCTTGAGGAATTGCCACACTGTCTTCCACAACGGCTGAACTAATTTACACTCCTACCAACAGTGTAAAAGTGTTCCTATTTCTCCACATCCTCTCCAGCATCCGTTGTCTCCAGATTTTTTAATTAATGCCATTCTAACTGGCGTGAGATGGTATCTCAATGTGGTTTTGATTTGCATTTCTGTAGTGACCAGTGATGATAAGCATTTTTTCATATGTTTGTTGGCTGCATAAATGTCTTCTTTTGAAAAGTGTCAGTTCATATTCTTTGCCACTTTTTGATTGGGGTTGTGTGTTTTTTTGTTGTAAATCTGCTTTAGTCATGTGTAGATTCTGGATATTAGCCCTTTGTCAGATGGGTAGATTGCAAAAATTTTTTCCTATTCTGTTGGTTGCCAGTTCACTCTAATGATTGTTTCTTTTGCTATGCAGAAGCTCTTTAGTTTAATTGGATCTCATTTGTCTATTTTGGCTTTTGTTGCCATTGCTTTTGGTGTTTTAGTCATGAAGTCCTTGCCTATGCCTATGTCCTGAATGGTTTTGCCTAGTTTTTATTCTAGGGTTTTTATGGTGTTAGGTCTTATGTTTAAATCTTTAATCCATCCAGAGTTAATTTTATTGTAAGGTGTCAGGAAGGGGTCCAGTTTCAGCTTTCTGTACATGGCTAGCCAGTTTTCCCAACACCATTTATTAAACAGGGTATCTTTTCCCCATTGCCTGTTTTTGTAGTTTTGTCAAAGATCAGATGATTGTAGATGTGTGGTGTTGCCTCCGAGGCCTCTGTTCTGTTCCATTGGTCTATATCTCTGTTTTGGAACCAGTACCATGCTGTTTTGATTACTGTTTTGGCTATGTAGGTTCTCTGTTAGTTCCATATGAAGTTTGAAGTGATTTTTTCCAGTTCTGTGAAGAAAGTTGATGGTAGCTTGATGGGGATAGCGTTGAATCTTAAATTACTTTGGGCAGTATGGCCATTTTCACGATATTGATTCTTCCTAACCATGAGCATGGGAGGTTTTTCCATCTGTTTGTGTCCTCTCTTATTTCCTTGAGCTGTGGTTTGTAGTTCTCCTTGAAGAGGTCTTTTATATCCTTTGTTAGTTGTATTCCTAGGTATTTTATTCTCTTTGTAGCAATTGTGAAGGGAGTTCACTCATGTTTGCCTCTCTGTTTGTCTGTTATTGGTGTATAGAAATGCTTGTTTCTAACATGTCTGTTGGCCATTCATATGCCATCTTTTGAGAAATTTCTATTTGATCACCTTGCCCATTTTTAATGGTCTTGTTTGTTTTCCTGCTATTGAGTTGTTTCTTATATACTTTGGATATTAACCCCTTACCAGATGTATAACACACAAACATTTTCTCCCAGTTCATAGGTTGTCTCTTCTCACTGTTGTTTCCATTGCTCTGCAGACACTTTTTAGTCTGATGTAAACCTACTTGTCTATTTTTTGGTTTTGCTGTCTGCGCATTTGGGGTAAAGTTCATAATATCATTGCTCACACGAGTGTGGTGAAGATTTTCTCCTAAGTTTTCTTCTAGCAGCTTTACAGTTTCTGGTTTATGTTTCCATCTTCGAACCATTTTGAGTTGATTTTTATATATGGTATGAGATAAAAATCCAATTTCATTTTTTGCATGTGTAACTTCCAGATTTCTCAACAGCATTTATTGAGAAATTATCCTTTTCTATTTTGTATTTTAGGCAGCTTTGTCAAAAATCAGTTGACTGTACATGTGTGGGTTCATTTCTACACTCACTATGTTATTCCATTGGTCAACATGTCCATTTTTATGCCAGTACCATGCCATTTTAATTACTATACATTTGTGATATACTGATGCCTCTAACTTTGTTGTTTTATTCCTGATTGCCTTGGCTATCAAAGACCATTGTTGGGTCTTTTGTGGTTCCATATGAATTTTAGAATTGTTTTTCCCATTTTCTATTAAAAAATGTACCTAGAATTTTGATAGGAATGGCATTGAATCTGCAGATCACTTTGAGTAGTATAGACATTTTTAAAATATTCATTCTTTCAAACCATAAACACAATTGTCTTCAATGTCATCAATGTCTCATAGTTTTCAGTGTACAGTGTTTCATCTCCTTGGTTAAATTGATTCCTATTAAAATATTTTATGTACTGGGCATATAATCCCAGCCATTTAGGAGGCCAAGGCAGAAGATCACGCAAGGCCAGGAGTTCAAGATCAACCACGGTATTATAATAAGGCCCCATCTCTCAAAAAAAAATTAAACAAAAAATTAGCAAGGCATGGTGGTGTGTGCCTGTAGTCCAAACTACTTTAGAAGCTGAGGCTGGGGAGGATCGCTTGAACCCAGGAGGTTACAGTGAGCTATGATCATGCAACTGCATTCCATTCTGGACAAGAGAGCAAGCCCCTGTTTAAAAACAAAAAAGTATTTTATTTTATTTTTTCTAGCTACTATAAATTGAATTGTTCTCTTGACTTGATTTTTAGGTAATTCATTGTTAGTGTATAGTAATGCTAGTTATTTTTGCATGTTGTTTTTGTATCATAAAACTTTACTGCATTCATTTATTAGTTTTAAAAACTAATCTTTAGACTTCTTCTATATCTTTTAAATTTTTTTTATTATACTTTAAATGCTGGGGTACATGTGCAGATTGTGCAGGATTGTTACATAGGTATACACATGCCATGGTGGTTTGCTGTATCCATCCCTCCGTCATCTACATTATGTATTACTCCTAATGTTATCCCTCTGCAAACCTCCCACCCCCTACTATCTCTCTCCACAACCCCAAAAGGCCCTGGTTTGTGATGTTTCCCCCAGGTGCTCTCATTGTTCAACACCCAATTATGGGTGAGAACATGCAGTGTTTGGTTGTCTGTTCTTGTGTCAGTTTGATGAGAATGATGTCGATGTGTTCTCAATGTTCAACACCCACTTATGAGTGAGAACATGCGGTGTTTGGTTGTCTGTTCTCGTGTCAGTTTGCTGAGAATGATGGTTTCCAGGTTCATCCAAGTCCCTGCAAAGGACATGAACTCATCCTTTTTTATAGCTGCATAGTATTCCATGGTGTATATGTGCCATATTTTCTTAATCCAGTCCATTATTGATGGGCATTTGGGTTGGTTCCAAGTCTTTGCTATTGTAAACAGTGCCACAATGAACATATGTGTGCATGTGTCTTTATAATAGAACGATTTATAATCCTTTGGGTATATACCCAGTAATGAGATTGCTGGGTCAAATGGTATTTCTATTTCTAGGTCCTTGAGGAATTGCTGCACTGCCTTCCACAATGGTTGAACTACTTTATACCCTCACTAACAGTGTAAAAGTGTCCCTATTTCTCCACATCTTCTCCAGCATCTGTTGTCTCCTGATTTTTTAATGATCACCATTCTAACTGGTGTGGTTTCTCAACGTGGTTTTGATTTGCATTTCTCTAATGAACAGTGATGATGAGTTTTTTTCATGTATTTGTTGGCCTTATCGAAGTCTTTTTTCGTAAAGTGTCTGTTCATATCCTTTGCCCATTTTTTGATGGGGTTGTTTTTTCTTGTAAATTTGTTTTAGTTCTTTGTAGATTCTAGATATTAGCCCTTTGTCAGATGAGTAGATTGCAAAACTTTTTCCCATTCTGTTGGTTGCCAGTTCACTCTAATGATAGTTTCTTTTGCTGTGCAGAAGCTCTTTAGTTTAATTAGATCCCATGTATCTATTTTGGCTTTTGTTCCATTGCTTTTGTGTTTTAGTCATGAAGTTCTTGCCTATGCCTATGTCCTGAGATTATGTCATCAGAAAACAGTGACAATTTCACTTCTTTCTTTCCTATTTTGGATGCCTTTAGGACTTCTAATACTACTAGAAGTGGTGAGAGTGAGCACTTTTTTTTGTTCTAGACCTTAGAGGAAGACTTTTAATTTTTCATTATTGGGTACATTTACTGTGGGGTTCTCATATATGACCTTTACTGTATTGAGGTACTTCCTTCTATACCTAGCTGGGTGAAAGTTCCTATCATTAAAGGATGTTGAATTTTCTCAAAAGATTGTTCTCCATCTAAAGAAATGATAGTATGGTTTTTGTTCTTCATTCCGTTAATGTGAAGTATCACATTTAATGATTTCTGCATTTTGAACCATCCTGGAATCCCAGAGATGAATGTCACTTGATGATGATAAGTGATCCTTTTAATGTGTCATTGAATTCAGTTCAAAAATCTTGAATAAAATACTGGCAAACCAATTACAACAGCACATCAAAAAGCTTATCCATCGTGATCAAGTAGGCTTCATCCCGGGGGTGCAAGGCTGGTTCAACATACACAAGTCTATAAATGTCATTCACCACATAAACAGAACCAAAGACAAAAACCACATGATTATTTCAATAGATAGAGAGAAGGCCTTCGATAAAATTCAACAGCACTTTATGCTAAAAACTCTCAATAAACTAGGTATCAACAGAACGTATCTCAAAATAATAAAAGCTATTTATGACAAACTCACAGCCAATATCATACAAAATGGGCAAAAACAGGAAGCATTCCCTTTGAAATCAGGCACTACACAAGGATGTCCTCTCTCACCACTTCTATTCAATATAGTATTGGAAGTTCTAGCCAGAGCAATCAGGCAAGAAAAAGAAATAAAGGGGATTCAATTAGGAAAGGAGGAAGTCAAATTGTCTCTATTTGCAGATGACATGATTGTATATTTAGAAAACTCTGTTGTCTCAGTTCAAAATCTCCTGAAACTGATAAGCAACTTTAGCAAAGTCTCAGGATACAAAATCAATGTACAAAAATCACAAGCATTCCTATACACCAGTAACAGACTTAAATAGAGCCAAATCAAGAAGGAACTGCCATTCACAATTGCTACAAAGAGAATAAAATACCTAGGAATACAACTAACAGAGGATGTAAAGGACCTCCTCAAGGAGAAATACAAACCACTGCTCAAGGAAATAAGAGAGGACACAAACAGATGGAGAAACATTCCATGCTCATGGTTAGGAAGAATCAATATCGTGAAAATGGCCATACTGCCCAAAGTAATTTATAGATTCAATGCTATCCCCATCAAGTTACCAATGACCTTCTTCACAGAACTGGTAAAAACCACCTTAAACTTCATATGGAACCAAAAGAGAGCCCGCATAGCGAAGTCAATTCTAAGCAAAAAGAACAAAGCTGGAGGCATCACACTGACTGTGTGATTCTTATTCCACCTAACAGCTTGGGAAATATTGCAGCACTAGATGTTCATCATAATCTATGCTCACTCTAGAAACAAGAAAAACCAAACAGAATTTGCTTGAGATGTCACATAGTGGCAGTGAAATCTTTCATCTTTCTATAAATCAAAATCAGAAATTTTCTAAGACAAATTACTATCTAAAAATAAACTGTGGAATAAAATATCGCACCAGAATTGTATCTTAGAAGAAGTAGGAACAGTTCCATAATGCCTATACTAGAGTTCATTTTCTTTATATCAGATAGCTTAGGGTGTTTAATAAATATTTGGGAGAATATTTTTTACCTAATTCATCAAGATTCAAATTGAATATCCCAGGAGCAATTAAATTGCTTAAGTCAAACTCTTTCATGTTGAATATTTTCTTCTTGGAGTGTAAATAAAACTATCAAGTTAACAACTCTCATTTGAGAGTAGGCAAAGAACAGAAAAGGAAAAAAGGAATAACAATGACTCCTACCATCATGACAAAGATTAAACAAACAAAATTTATTCACATTGTATGGCCCCAAATAATTAATGCAATATGATATATAAACATAAGAGGATTAGATTTAATTAGAAATTTACTTCTAATAAATATGCAACATAATATTACATAATTAACACTTGAAATTTAAATATCTCACTACTCATACATAATAGAGTATATAAAGTTCCATTTCTGTGCATTAATATTATTTCTGAAGGCATTATTTTTAGAGATTTCTCTATTACTATCAAACATTGCCTTGTTGCCAGGATTAATTTTAACCACATCCATGGCAAAGACAAATTATTTAGCCACACTATTCTAGGCAAATCTTTTTATTTTATTTTGTTACAGAGAATATTTCTCACCTTCTGGGTGTTTTCCTTCCAGTTAAAGAAGTCTAAGCCCAATACATTTTAAATGTAATCTTACAATTCTTCAAAATCTAGTAAAAGCAGATGAGAAAATATTTTCTAGATCGGATCTTTAAACAATTTAAATAATAGAAACCCTTTCAAACAGCTAGTCATTTTAGACAGGCCTAGTAAATAATTGTAGTAAAATTCTAGTAAAATCCAAAAACTTCATTATTTCACTGGGTCATCTGACAAGAACAGACCTTCCAGCCTTTCTTTGATGAAATATAATCCTATGCTATGGACTTGACTAAATTTTGTTGGAGGTACAAACTACATAATAATCTTGCTAAGGAAAACTAGCAGAAGAATTAATGAAAGGCCTCCAAATAAATATAAAATAAATACACGCTGTCAAATTCATTGTAAGAAAAGATTTTAAATCCTTCTTTGAAATTATAGCAATCAGTCCTATTTCTCCTTCAGAGATACTAAAGACTATGTTAACAATGACAACCTTCATCAAGACACAGAAGAAACATAGTAATCCTGGAATTTATGTGTCGAAGATGTGGCGCTATGAGATGAAAGAGGCTGAGTTTCTAAACCACTGTTTTAAATAGAGCCACATTCCTACCAGAAACAGCTATTTTGAACTTGACAGGCATTAAAAATTAGCACTCACATTTGACCCATTATCCAGTCTGAGTTTTGTTTGCTGTAGCAACTACCATGACCTTAATCCATCTGGCTAAAGAAAAAACTATCTTTTGCAACTCTGGACAGGACAGAAACATTGATTATTTTACATTTTATGTTTGAAATAATTTAAACATGAATGTGACTGTAGATATTTGTAAAGCTTTTTAGTGTTCGCACCTATGGGTTGCTTTTGACCTTCTGGTCATGTGCTTTCAATGAAGCACCATAAAGCCAAGGGCAAGGAGGCTGTGGCTATTTTTAACTAGTACTAGTTTACCCCCTTTCAAGGGTTTCAAAGATTTTCAATTTTTCTCACCTTGGAATATCAAATTTGTATTAATGCAAAAGTGTTATGTATGTTTTCCTCTGGGCTGACTTGTGGCATCCAATTTATTGCCTATCAGATAATGCTATTATCAGGCGTTAGGGTCTAAGATTCAACTGTGCTGCCAACCTATATAACTGTCCTACCTTTCAAAATACAATGTATCATAGAGTGGGTGTATATTGTGTATCAAACAATGAAAATGAGAAACATGTTATTAAAACAACATTAATCTCAGTGGTCTAGGAAAGACAAAAAAACTGACAAGTGAATAGCAATGGATAAATATGATGAGGATTCTGTTAAATTATAATGAATTAATTCAGTGGACCTACTGCTATGCCAAGCTATGAGCAACCCCTTCCTGTACCAAGTGTTTTAATGAAATATATCATTTAATACTTACAACTGTATTATATAGGTACTATTATTATTTTCATTTTGCAGATGAAGAGAAAGTTTCAGTGAAACAAAACAACTTGTGCAAAATCCATGACAAGCTGTAAAGCTTGAACTCAGCACTGTGTTTTCCCCCAAGCCTATGTGCTTAACCATCACACTCAATCCCTTCAGTATAGCTGGATATTATAAATATCAGTCAATGTGGGTTTTTTTTCTTCATACTGTTCTTCGTCTTGTGATTTTATCCTATTTTGTCCATTGATATAAGATCACTATTGCACCAAGTATTAGCAAAATTAACAAATTAAACTGTTAAATTCTTGATGTTAAAGCAATTATGAAATATAGGCTAGCCTACTAAAACCATCAGACATAGAAGGAATCTTCAGAATCAGAAGTCATAAGTCCTTAAATTTACTGAGGAAAAACACAAGGCTGGGGGAGATCCAAGATGGCCGAATAGGAACAGCTCTGGAGTGCAGTTTCCAGTGAGAATGCAGAGGGTGAGTGATCACCACATTTCCAAACAAGTTTTTACTGCTCACAGACTAGGAGATTCCCAGGCGGAAAAGTGCCACGAATCTCTAGCATGGCTGTTTCAGACGGAGCAGCAGGTCTCCACACAAAAACTCACACAAATCTGGGTGGCCGTTTCAACTGGTGCCTGGAACACCTGGGAGATAGAGTCACCCATTCAACTGAAAAAAAGGGGGCTGAAACAGGGAGCCAGGTGATCTGGCTCAGAAGGTCCCACCCCCCACAAAGACCAGCAATCTGAAATGCTCTGGATTGAGAGTTTCACAGCAAGCACAGCTGGACCCAGGATGGTCCAGCTCTGTGCAGGGAAGGGCATCTGCCATTACCAAGGCAGTCCACCACGACCAAGGCCGTCTGCCATTACTGAGGCAATCCACCATTACAGAGACAGTCCGCCATTACTGAGGCAGTTCTAACTATACCTCTGTAAACAAAACTGCAAGGAAGTTCACACAGCAGCTGGGCAGAGCCCATGGCAGCTCAACAATGCTTCTGCTGGCAGACTGTGACTAGGCTACCTCCTCTCTTGGCAGGGCATCTCTGAAAAAAGGAAGCAGCAGCACATCAGCAACTTATAAATAAAGCCCCACCTTCCAAGGACAGAGCACCAGGGATAAAAAGGTGGTTATGAGTTCTGCTGCAGCAGAGTTAAATGTACCTGCCCAGCAGCTATGAATGGAACAATGGAGCTCACAGCTCAGCATTTGAGCTCCTATAAGGGACATTTGAGCTCCTCAAGCAGCTCTCCAACCCTCATATATCCAAAGAGACACCTCATAAAGGAGAGCTCAGGCTGACATCTGGCGGGTATCCTTGTGGGACAAAGATAACAGAAGGAACTCGCAGCAACCCTTACTGTTCTGCAGCCACCAGAGGTGATCCCCCAGGCAAACAGGATCTAGAGTGGACCTCCAGCAGTCCTACAGCAGAGGGGCCTGACTGTTAGAAGACAAACTAAAAAACAGAAAGAAATAACTTCATCATCAACAAAGAGGACATCCACTAGAGACCCCATCCAAAAGTCACCAACTACAAAGACCACAGGTAGATAAATCCACAAAGATGGGAAGAAACCAGCACAAAAAGGATGAAAACACTCAAAAACAGAATGCCTCTCCTCCTCCGAGGGATCACAACTCCTCACCAGCAAGCGAACAATGCTAGATGGAGAATGAGTCTGATGAATTGAAGAAACAGGTTTCAGAAAGTGGGTAATAACAAATTCTCTGAGCTAAAAGAATATGCTCTAACCCAATGCAAAGAAATTAAGAACCTTCAAAAAGGGTTTGACAAAATGCTAATGAAAATAAACAGCTTAGAGAAGAATATAAATGAATTAATGGAGCTGAAAAACACAACACAAGAGCTTCACGAAGCATACACAAGTTTCAGTAGCTGAATAGACCAAGGAGAAGAAAGGATATAAGAGACTGAAGATTAACTCAATGAAATAAAACAAGAAGGCAAGAGAAAAAAAAAAGAGTAAAAAGAAACGAACAAAGCCTCTAAGAAATATGGGATTATGTGAAAAGACCTAATCTATGTTTGATAGGTGTACCTGAATGTGACAAAGAGAATGAATCCAAACTGGAAAACACTCTTCAGGATATTATCCAGGAGAGCTACCCCCAACCTAGCAAGGCAGGCCAACATTCAAGTCCAGGAAATACAGAAAACACCACAAAGATATTCCTCAAGAAGAGCAACCCCAAGGCACATAATTTGCAGATTCACCAGGGTTGAAATGAAGAAAAAAATGCTAAGGGCAGCCAGAGAGAAAGGTTGGGTTACCCACAAATGGAAGCCCATCAGACTCACAGTGGATCTCTGGGCAGAAACCCTACAAGCCAGAAGAGAGTGTGGGCCAATATTCAACATCTTAAAAGAAAATAATTTTCAATCTAGAATTTCATATACAGCCAAACTAAGCTTTATAAGCAAAGGAGAAATAAAATCCTTTATGAACAAGCAATTGTTCAGAGATTTCATCACCACCAGGCCTGCCATACAAAAGTTCCTGAAAGAAGCACTAAACATAGAAAGAAACAACCAGTACCAGCCATTCCAAAAACATACCAAATAATAAAGAGCATCAACACAATAAAGAAACTGCATCAACTAATGGGCGAAACAACCAGCTAGAATCAAAATGGCAGGATCAAAGTCACATATAACAATATTAACCTTAAATGTAAATGGGGGAAATGCCCCAATCAAAAGACACAGACTGGCAAATTGAATAAAAAGTCAAAACCCATTGATGTACTGTATCCAGGAAACCCATCTCATGTGCAAGGATACACATAGGCTCAAAATAAAGGGATGGGGGGAGATTTACCAAGCAAAATGGAGAAAAAAAAAAAAAAAAAGCAGTAGTTGCAATCCTAGTCTCTGATAAAATAGACTTTAAAACAACAAAGATCAAAAGAGACAAAGAAGGACATTACATAATGGTAAAAGGATCAATGCAACAAGAAGAGCTAACAATCCTAAACATATACGCACCCAATACAGAGCACCCAGGTACATAAGGCAAGTTCTTAACGACCTACAAAGAGACTTAGATTCCCACACAATAATAGTGGGAGACTTTAACACTCCACTGTCAATATTAGACACATCAAGGAGACAGAAAATTAACAAGGATATCCAGGACTTGAACTCAGATCTGGACCAAGCAAACCTAATAGACATTTACAGAACTCTCCACCCCAAATCCACAGAATATACATTCTTCTCAGCACCACATCACACCTACTCTAAAATTGACCACAGAATTGGAAGTAAATCACTCCTCAGCAAATGAAAAAGAATGAAAATCATAACAAACAGTCTCTCAGACCACGGTGTAATCAAAATAGAACTCAGGATTAAGAAACTAACTCAGAACCGCACAACCTCATGGAAACTGAACTACTGGCTCTTGAATGTTGACTGGATAAACAATGAAATGAAGGCAGAAATAAAGATGTTCTTCAAAACCAACGAGAACGAAGACACAACATACCAGAATCTCTGGGACACATTTAAAGCAGTGTCTAGAGGAAAATTTATAGCAATAAATGCCCACATAAGAAGCAAGGAAAGATCTAAAACTGACACCCTATTATCAAAATTGAAAGAGCTAGAGGAGCAAGATCAAAAATACTCAAAAGCTAGCAGAAGACAAGAAATAATTAAGATCAGAGCAGAACAGAAGGAGATAGAGAAACAAAAAAACCCTTCAAAAAAATCAATATCTGGGAGCTGGTTTTTTGAAAAGATCAACAAAATAGACCACTAGCCAGATTAATAAAAAAGAGAGAAGAATCAAATAGATGCAATAAAAAACGATAAAGGGGATATCACCACAGAATCCACAGATATACAAACTACCATCAGATATTACTACAAACAACTCTATGTGCATAAACCAGTAAATGTGGAAGAAGTAGATAAATTCCTGGACACTTGCATCCTCCCAAGCCTAAACCAGGAAGAAATCAAAACCCTGAATAGACCAGTAACAAGGGCTGAAGTTTACACCACAACCAATAGCCTAGCAACCAAAAAAAGCGCAGGTCCAGATAGGTTCACAACTGAATTCTACCAGACATACAAAGAAGAGCTGGTACCACTCCATCTGGAACTATTCCAAACAATACAAAAAGAGGGAATCCTTCCCAAATCATTTTATGAGACCAAAGTCATCCTGATACCAAAACACAGCAGAGACTCAAAAAGAATAGAAAACTTCAGGCCAATATCCATGATGAACATAGATGCAAAAATCTTTAATAAAATACTGGCAAACCAATTGCAACAGCACATCAAAAAGCTTATCCATCATGATCAAGTAGGGTTCATCCCGGGGATGCAAGGCTGGTTCAACATACACAAGTCTATAAATGTAATCCACCACATAAATGGAACCAAAGGCAAAAACCACATGATTATCTCAATAGATGCAGAGAAGACCTTCCACAAAATTCAACAGCCCTCTATGCTAAAAACTCTCAATAAACTAGGTATTGACAGAACGTAGCTCAAAATAATAAAAGCTCTTTACGAAAACTCAGTATCATACCGAATGGGCAAACACTAGAAGCATTCCCTTTGAAATCAGGCACTACACAAGGATGCCCCTCTCTCGCCACTCCTATTCAATATAGTATTGGAAGTTCTAGCAAGAGCAATCAGGGAAGAAAAAGAAATAAAAGGGATTCAATTAGGAAAGGATGAAGTCAAATTGTCTCTATTTACAGATGACAGGATTGTATATTTAGAAGACCCTATCGTCTCAGTTCAAAATCTCCTGAAACTGATAAGCAACTTTAGCAAAGTCTCAGGATACAAAATCAATGTGCAGAAATCAAGCATTCCTATACACCAATAACAGACTTAAAGACAGCCAAATCAAGAAGGAACTGCCATTTGCAATTGCTACAAAGAGAATAAAATACCTAGGAATACAACTAACAAAGGATGCAAAGGACCTCTTCAAGGACAACTACAAACCACTGCTCAAGGAAGTAAGAGAGGACACAAACTGATGGAAAAACATTCTATGCTCATGGTTAGGAGGAATCAATATCGTGAAAATGGCCATACTTCCCAAAGTAATTTACAGATTCAACACTTTCCCCATTAAGCTACCTAGAGCCCTCTTCACAGAACTGGAATAAACCACCTTAAACTTCATATGGAATCAAAAGAGAGCCTGCATAGCCAAGTCAATTCTAAGCAAAAAGAACAAAACTGGAGGCATCAGGCTACCTGACTTCAAACTATACAAGTCTACAGTAATCAGAACAGCATGGTATTGGCACCAAAACAGACATATAGACCAATGGAACAGAACAGAGGCCTCGGAGGCAATGCCACACATCTACAACCATCTCATCTTTGACAAATCTGACAAAAACTAGCAATGGGGAAAGGAGTCCCCTGTTTAATAAATAGTGTTGGGGAAAACTGGCTAGCCATGTGCAGAAAGCAGAAACTGGACCCCTTCCTGACACCTTACACTAAAATTAACTCCAGATGGATTAAAGACTTGAACATAAAACCTAACACCATAAAAACCCTAGAAGAAAATCTAGGCAAAACCATTCAGAACATAGGCATAGGCAAGGACTTCATGACTAAAACACCAAAAGCAATGACAACAGAAGCCAAAATAGACAGATGGGATCCAATTAAACTCCAGCACTTCTGCACAGCAAAAGAAACAATCATTAGAGTGAACTGGCAACCAACAGAATGGTAAAAAGATTTTTGCAATCTACCCATCTGACAAAGGGCTAATATACAGAATCTACAAAGGACTAAATCAGATTTACAAGAAAAAAAAAATTCAAAAGTGGGTGAAAGAGATGAACAGACACTTTTCAAATGAAGACACAGATGAGGCTAACAAACATATGAAAAAATGCTCATCATCACTTGTCATTAGAGAAATGCAAATCAAAATCACATTGAGATACCATCTCATGCCAGTTAGAATGGTGATCAATAAAAAATCTAAAGATTTTTTACTGATACAACAGATGCTGGAGAGGATGTGGAGAAATAGGAACACTTTTACACTGTTGGTGGGAGTGTAAATTAGTTCAACCATTGTGGAAGACAGTGTGGTGATTCCTCAAGGACCTAGAAATAGAAATTCCATTTGACCCAGCAATGCCATTACTGGGTGTATACCCAAAGGATTATAAATCATTCTATTATAAAGACATATGCACGTGTATGTTCATTGCAGCACTGTTTACAATAACAAAGACCTGCAACTAACCCAAATGCCCATGAATGATAGACTGGACAAGGAAAATGTGGCACATATACACCATGGAATACTATGCAGCCATAAAAAATGATGAGTTCGGTACTTTGTAGGGACGTGGATGAATCTGGAAACCATCATTCTCAGCAAATTGACACAAGAACAGAAAATCAAATACCACATGTTCTCACTCATAGGTGGGTGTTGAACAATGAGAACACATTGACACAGGGAGGGGAGCATCACACACTGGGGTCTATTTGGGGGGACTAGGGGAGGGACAGTGGGGGAAGGATAAATATGTGGAAAAATGCCAGATATAGGTGATGGGGATGGAGGCAGCAAACCACATTGCCATGTATGTACCTATGCAACAATCTTGCATGTTCTGCATATGTACCCAGAACCTAAAGTGCAATAAAATATATTTAAAAAGAAAGAAAGAAAGAAAGAAAGAAAGAAAGAAAGAAAGAAAGAAAGAAAGAAAGAAGAAAGAAAGAAAGAAAGCAAACCAAGGCCTAAAGAGCTACAATGACATGAAGAATTATATTATTTAGTGAATGGCACATCTGAGCAGAAAACTCCTGTTTCTATTCTACAGTTCTTTTCCACATTGGTGAAGAACAGTTCAAGACAGGGAAGACCAGAAGTAAGTGACCTTTAAAAAGTGTAATAATAACCATTGCCAAAGTTATCTTATTAGTGATAGAAAATGACTCCTATTCTGGTGCTCCTTGTTCTGTCACACAGCTTTTCCTGTAACAACACTTGTTTATAGGTTCTATGTAATTTTGACTCAGTCCATAATCTCTCTATCCTAATTTTAAATGTTATCATCAGGATGGATGTACTAGTGTACTAAGAAACGTCTGTTAATATTATTTATTTTATTTATTTAATATTTTTCATAGATGCAGTTGTTTTAAAATATCCTAGGTGTATAATCTCTGCAAAGTTCAATAAATCCTTTTAACAGATAAAAATTAAAATTAAAAAATTAACTCTAGATAAATATGAGGATTCAAAACTATGTGGAATCTCTGCCCATGTCCCTCTTTCCTCACAAAGAATTCCCTGCCTTCTATGGCAGGACAGACAATCAACCCTTCGACAGATGTGGTGCATAAGCAGGTGGGACTGAGTCAGGCTCAGTCAGTCCACACAGGGCCACATCCAGCTTGAGAGGCAGCCGTGTCTTCTCATTTTGCCAAGAATCCCAAATAACATTGAAAAGCAGAGGACTTGGAAGAATATCCTAACTGGGAGGAGATGACTCCTCATGAAAACATGGCAAAAACTGTGGATCCAGGCAAGAATACAGAAACTTGAAGAGAAGCAATAAGAGATGCCTCAACCTGGGACCAGCTGCCTTCCTCCAGCCAATGTTATGATTGTCTGTAGCCCTTCATGTTTTTAGGCTAGTCCATGGAAGAAGGCAGGAGAAAAGAAACCCTGTTTACTGAATTTAAACGGATCTAATTTGGAGAACCCAAAATTGAGTGACATTATCTGCCATTAAGCAGCATAGGAACTTAAAATAGAGATTCAGTTGAAACAAAAATAGTTACAGTATTTGCACCTGAAACTACATAGCTTTACGTATCCCTACATAAAGAATGTATTGTTCACATGTTTGTGTTCACTGTTATGCACATTTTTGTTCATAATTTCATCCTCTTAGGACTCTGATGAATTCTCATAAGGAATTGTAGACAGTGTAAAACAAACTTCAGAGAAAGGCATGGGAAGAAAGGAAAAGAGAAGGTATTTAGCACTTACTGAGTACTTTAAAATGATTTGCTAAACTTAGCAGGAATATGGTAGAGGGTCTCATATTATCATCTTCCTTTAACTTACAAATGTTCACAAAGAAAAACACTGGGACATGGACACTAGATCCAGTACAATATCTTTCTTTTTCTCTGTAAATTAGCTATCCATAATGTCTTATCTGAGACTCCACCACTTACATTCCCAGGGAATTCCCTCGAGAATAACTACTATGGATGTGTCAGAATTATTAGTACATGCCTCTCTGCAAAGGGAAACAAATTGTTACAATATATGTACATGCAATCTAGTGTCTCTACAAATCTATTTCAAAATAAAGGATAATTGATAGTTAACTATATTCTAGAAGGGAAGAAATGTGATTCACCTCTTTCTTAATAAAAAGTCAGATTCACTTCTTACTCCTGGAAACTTTGGGATTTAATTATACTAATAAGATGTGCAAACATTTTTAGCCTTCTCAGAGTATAATTGAGGTTAGTAATAAATTAGTTGTCAAATATTCATAGATTTATTACTTTCTACACACTGTAAAGTTTGTTAAACTAGAAAATTTACAAATGATTTTACTCTGTAATTGGTTTTTTATGTTATTAGATTTCTTTGCTTAAAAAACTCTGAAAAATTTTCAAGATATGCTATGAACAGAAAGTGTAAACTGCTATGGTTATTGCCATCCCCACCTAGAAATAACCACTCTTTTTGATGATTTTGTTTTTGAGATGGAGTCTCGCTCTGTTGCCCAGACTGGAGTGCAGTGTTGAGATCTTGGCTCACTGCAACCTCCACCCTTTGGGTTCAAGCGATTCTCCTGTCTCAGCCTCCTGAAGAGCTGGAATTACAGGCTCCTGCCATCACAACCAGGCTACTTTTGGTATTTTCGGTAGAGATGAGGTTTCACCATGTTGATCAGGCTGGTCCCAAACTCCTGACCTCAAGTGATCTGCCCGCCTTGGCCTCCCAAAGTGCTGGGATTACAGGCGTGAACCACTGCACCCAGCTGATAATCACTCTTTTATGATAAGAAAATCAATATTATGCTAAATGTTTAAGAGAGGAAAGAAGACATCAAATCCAAGGTGAAATCAGACAGTGCATGCCCTGGCATTATAAGTAATAGAGTGCAATCCCCAAGGAAGATGTAAGCCACCTTCTTAGGGCAATTCTGGATGAATAAATAATAAGTGATTATGGTAGTAGAAAATGGCTGTGTTTTCTACTAATGAAATTAAGAAGTTGAAATTAAGCTACTTTATAAATTTGAAGAACTGTCTTTTATTAGGTGGATTAACTCCATTAATGCTTTTAGCTGCATTAATCTTCTTTATCTAAACCAAGCAAATTTTAACAAATAAAAATATGATATGGTCTAGGTCAACTTTCATCTGCAGCAGAAGTAAGTTTTAAAAATATTAAAAAGAAAGAAGATATTTAATTATTTCATCACATTGCAGGGCTGAGAAGCAAATGTTTTTCTATAAAATCCCTGGTGAATATAAGACTGATTACCTTGGTTTTGCAATATTTTTAAAGACTAATGTATTGGTAGGGAAAAAAATTGCTAATGACTCAAGTGTCAGCTTAAGGAATGAGTTTCTGTAATCTATTCATTTATAGAAATAGAAAACTTATTAATTTATTACTCTCTTAGGAGAGAAAAACAATGATAAATCTGTAAATACATAGTTTAGCATATCCTCTGAGTTATTGCATTATGAATTAAAATAAAATATTAAAATATTTTACATTTTTAAGCTTAATAAATAGTAGATAAAAGAAAATCTGTTCAAAGAAATGGTCATCTTAGGTTAAAGAAAGGAATCTGATCAATATGATAAAAATGATTTTCACTAAACATAGAAAACAAAAATCTATTTATTTAACCTACTAAAACTTTACATCCCAAAAACTTACAGGAATCCAGCCTTAAATATGAAATCTTGGTAATATTTTTTTAAAGTTTTAGATAAGTCAAGAGTACTAAGCATTTACTGTTTCTTTTCATCATCATAGAAAATGTTCTATCAAATTTAAAAACAAAGGAAAAAAAGTACAATGCATGAGAATCAGAAAAGAAAAAAAAAATGAAATTTTTGTAGATTATATGTTGCCTAGTTAGAAAACTTAAAGCATTTTACAAAAAAAAAAAAGTAGAATTTATAAGAGATTTAAATAAAATGATAGATCCAAAACCAATATACACAGCCTAGAGTCAAGCTTTTATAAAGAAAAATTTTAGATCACTGCTATTGTATTAATTATCTATTGCTAGATAACAAAGTACTCGAAACTCATTGGCTTAAATAAACAGCATTTATTATCTCACAGATACTGCAGGTTAGGAATCTAGTGTGGCTGGGTCCTCTAGCTCGCTCTGGGTCTCTTACAAAGGCTACAATCAAGGTGTTGGCTAAGTTGCAGTCATCGGGAGGCTCACCTAGAAAATAATCTGCTTCCAAGTTTACTCAAGTGGTTATCGGCAGGACCCAGGAACTTCCTGACTGTTGGCTAGAGTTCTCTCTTGATTTATTCCCTGGAAGCCTCTGATGGGCTTCCTCAAAATGATGATGGCAGAGAGAGCATACAAGCAGAGAGTAAGACACGTCACAGCCATTTCTTTGAAGATAAAAATCAACATTTATTCTTTATTTTTAAAACTCCCCTGCTAAATGAGGATAGAGAGAAGCTTTATTAATGTGATAAAATATATCTTCTGGAAAAACAACCAGCATTATTCTTTTTAAATTGTGTGTCAATCTTTTAGAAACTAATCTTGGAAGTGACAGCCCATCGCTTTTGCCATAATCTATTTATTGGAAGCAAGTCCCCTCGGTCCAGTGCTCACACTAGAGGAAGGAGGCTGTGCAAGGGCATGAATGGTATCATGACAGGTACCACTGCCAGCCATTTTAGAAGCAGCCAACCACAGCTATACAGAAAAAAACAGTCCTTTCACTTTCCTAATTTTCCCTGAGGCACAGGAATGGGCTTGCAGATAAAATTCCTGTAGATAAAATTCCTCATTTTGTCAGGCTTTACCTGTGGGAGCCATGCATCCAGGTTTACCAGAGAAGGCTTGGCTTATAACTATTGTCCAGCATTTGATCTAATTAGTACCAACTTTCATTCTAAAGGAGTCTCACTCTAGGTCTTAGACCTTAACTAGGTTCCTCACTAAAGTTTAATAGATCGTAGACAAAAGTATATTAGCTGGATATGGTGGCACACACCTAAGTCCTAGCCACACAGGAGGCTGAGCCTCAAGGATTGCTTGAGTCCAGGAGCTCGAGGCTGCAGTGAGCTATGATCATGCCACTATGTTCCAGCCTGGATGACAGAGTGAGATTGTGTCTCTAAAAATACAAGCAAACAAATGAAAAGTAAACAAAGTATGAATGTCTCCCATAATAGATGAGTGATACGTTCCTATAAAGCGAGCAGGATCTACAAACAGAAGCATGGTATTTGTACATATAATGGTCACTTTATCAGTGCCAATTGGTAGTTATCATACAAAGGGCAGAGTGATCTTTGGCTATCTAACTTAAATTTTTATCAAAGAGTTATTAACTCCTCAGGTCCCTGAAAATGAAAAATGACTATAGAACACAGGAGGTTTAAATCTCCATGAGGAAATTTCCTAAAAATGTTCCCTAATACATATACTTAAATCCATTTTCTCAAAAGAAATGAATTCCTACGAGTCATTAAATAGCTTCAATTCACTTATGGTAGCCCTGAGGAGAACAATAAGAAATAAAAGATATGATTTCTGACTTGAAAGTGTTTCTGGTATCTTTTGTTAAGACAGGGCTTGAAGAAATTTTTTTTAAATGTATCATGAATTAAATGATCCAAAGAAAAGAAGTGCTAGAGAACATTAACCATTTAAGACATAAAAAAATATAAAAAGATCACTAATAACAGGACTACTTCAGGATGGTTTTGCAGAAGTGAGATTTTATTGAGGTCTAAAAGGTAGATTACACTTAGGTAGGACTAGAGAAAAAGAGGGCTTTAAATAAGGCCATGATGCAGAGTACTGCCAAAGAACAGATTCTGCAGATAAGAAAGGTCATTGCAAGGAAGCTGGGAAGGCAGATTAAAGCCATAGTGTGAAGGGCTTCAAAGACAACAGAAAGTTACAGGATCAAAGTGGCAATTTTAGATTAATCTGACTGAATTATAAGGTAATTAATATAATTAATTATATTAATTATAAAAGATCAGAGGCAAAAAGATCAATCTATTTCGACATAAAAAAAAAGAGTGGTTTGGTGGCAGTGAGATTAGGAAAAGAAAAAGACAAATGGAAACAACATATAAAAAGTAAGAGTAACTAACTGGTCTTGGAGGTTAAACAAGAATGAACTAAAGGCAACTTCAGGATCAAACCTGGGTGACCAAAAGCCAATGGTGATGGAGTAACTAATGTAAGTAATCAAATTGAGACATGTATAGGAAAGTAAATATTATTTCACATTCTTCTTGGAATATGCTGCCTTCTCAGTTTATTTTCTTAACTTTGACAGAGATGTGAATCTGAAGAAATTTTTCTTCTCTCATAAGAAAAAAATTCCTTATGCAAGAAAAAAAAATAGTCTGCCATAAGATAAATAATTGAGCAAATTTGCTTACAATTTTGTTCCAATTCATGGTCAGGGAGATGACTAGAAGGACTTGTAGCAACATATAGAGCACAGGCACCGTATTCAAGGGATATCTTATGCTCCATTCAAGTCAACTGTACCCTGAGGGAATTCATGCTGAATATGGTAAGATACTCCGATCTTTTAAGAGAAGGAAAAATGCAGATTTTCCAAGTATTATATATTTCAGACTTATTTTTTCCTAGTCCATCTGAAAGCCATAAATTTCACTTATTATCTCATTTATTTATTTTGTATTTCTCTACTATCAAGACATATTTGTTCTTTTCATTCTTCATTAGACATATCAAGAACAGTGAAATTAAATCTAGAGAGGTACAGACTGGCAGAAAACAGTCATGACCTGTTTTTATGAAAGAGTAGCAAAGCAATTGACTTCTGACATTTAAATATACACAGAAAGGGCGATAATCTCCAAGTAAATATTTAATTTTTTTTTAGTATAATCTCTAAGGTTAAGGCTAGGGAGTTTATATCATGCATGTAAAGTTCTGTGAGAAGGACTGATAGTTACTATGAAATGTATGCATGTATAATACTTTACGTGTTTTTTTTTAATTTGTCCTCTTAAAATCGTTGCCAAAAAACAAAACTTAAAAATGGCCAATAAAAGCTCTGAAAAATGAGTATGTGCACAACAATTTGACCTCTGTATGCAATAGGCAGTCCCGAACATAAAAAGTATTAATTTACGATGATCTATGGACTGATAGTTGAGTTTAGAGATATTAATATTTAGTGATGTTTTATTTTTGCTTTAGCTTGCTTAATGAACCTTAAGATTCTTCCCAGTATATCTCTTGTCTGCACATATACGAAATGTTGGCTACTTATTTGGTTTGCTTCTTTCAGATTAAATGTGTCAACAAGCTAATAGAAGCAAGAAATGGATGTTTCCTACTGTCTATTGCCAAAAAAAACCTGGAAAGCTAAATACTCAGAAAGAGTTCTCTTCCCAGACCTGTTATGTAAAGAAACCTATTTATCAGAAATTGTGATGATCTATGAATCAATTAGTTTCTAATATTGTAGTAGATGATCAAGCAATATATCCTATGAACATGGATTGAGCCTTAAACATATTCATATGTAACATCACCTCTACCGTTAAGGAGCTTCCAGTCAAGTAGAAATAAATAAGAAAAGGAAAGTAAATTACATATGATATAAATTATTCACTTCAAAAATATTGAAGCTGTTAGATTGTTAATAAATGTTGCAAAGAATGTGGTGCCAAGGTATCCAGGAATAAGCCTGGATGTTAGAGTCTGGGGGCCTCAATTCTGTTCTTACTAACTTGGTAAACTTGCACAAATTACTTAAACACTCATTTTTGTATCTGTAAATTAAATATGATGCTAGCTCATAGCATTACTATAAAGATTAAATGAAATGTTTGTGAAAACACTTACTACAGTTTTCTTGCACATTATAAGAGACAGATAAAATTTTTTAAAAGGAAGGGAGAAAATGGGATTTTAATAATTTGTAAAAAGACACCGATTACAGCCCTTAAAACTACAGAGTCATAGGTCATGTTTAAAAGCAAATATAAAAATACAAAAATATTTTAAAAATTTAAAAATTAATAAAACTGCCAAGGAATAGTATGTCTACTATGAACAATGTGAGCAGAATCTCCCAGTAAGGACCATGAAACAGCACGGCACTGGGTGGTAAGCAGCCTTCCTCACACAAACATATTGCACAGGGCTGAATATGGCGACTTCTCAGTTTCCCAGAAGAGCTTTTACAAAGGACATATTTTACCCACAAGGATCAACGCCAGGACTCTCTTATGCCATCCCACAGATAATTTCTGAGAAGAATCAACTTATATTTAATGAACTGAGCTTTTTTTATTTTAAGACAATGAGTGATATTTATCTCTAGCTAATTTAAGTAAATATGTCTTTAAGAATTGCTAAGATTTGGCTTCTGAATTGTATGATCTTAAATATACACATTTTAAGAGATTATTTATCTACTTTGCCATTTCTACTCTCTGATATTTAATATTATGGTTCACCAGTGACCCCTTATATGTCAAAAGTATTTATTTTAAGAGCTCTCTGTTCTCTGATCTGCTCTTGTTCCACTGCGTTTTCTCACATACCATGAAGAGTTTCTGATACACATTAGGGACAGTGGATGGATCCATGAATATCACCAAGAATACCTCCTCTTTTTCCTACATAGCTTAGCAATATTTTATTAATTTGTCTTCTGAAATTCTATATCTCTATGGAATATTTTCAACTTAGAAAAAATGATGGTATTTATTTATATATCTTAAACCAAAAGGCTAGGGCTTCCATAAAAAATATTCAATATAGTCCTAGACTTTTAAACTTGTATATAATAGAAATGGCATGTACTATTTAGGCAAACATTTAATATTCTATATTTTCTTCATGTTTACTTAGTTTATTTGACATAAGAGAATCCCCAAAAAATAACATCAGTAATTCATTAAAATTGCATTAATCCCTTACGTAGACAGCAGGCTATCCCCTACACAGTATATTCTATGTTTTTAAAAACATGTTAATACACAGAACATTCTGGGGGAAAATGGGAGAATAAAGAAAAAGTAACAAACACAAAAGTAAAAATGTCAAACGTCAAAAATATAATTTTCCACCAACAGATTTTCCACTATGAAAACTTCTATATCCAGAAAGGCTAAATGTTATAAAATTATTATAATTCAACATTTTACCACTATTCTTATAACAAATATCTAGAATTTCACATTTTTTAAAATTTGTTTGCTATTGTTTTTTCTTTAGAGAGAATATACAAATTAGATTGAGGCTAAAGTTTTCTCAGCATTGACATTACTAATGATGTCTAAGAATCTAGAACAGCAGCTAAATAAACAAGGAAAATGATAGGTTGGATGTAATCAACTTGTTGAGAATAATCCATTAATAGTTTGGGTTTTATCTTTTTGGTCTCTTTCCTGAAAAATGTGCAGAGGTTTAAATACTTTTACAATAATCATTTATATAGAATAGCTATTTTCAAAATATGTTTAGGTATTTCTTTGAAGAAGAATAGAGTTTCTCATTCTGCCTACTAGACTATGTTCATTTTTTTGTCAACATATTTTTTAGTCAAGTCAGAATGTGAAACCAGAAGCAAAAGATAGTTTTCCTTTTTGCCCAGGAGTTTCTATTTATTTATTTGTTGTACATATTTAAGGCATGCAATATCATGTTCTGATATACACAGTGAAATGATTATTATAGTCAAGCAAATTAATATACTCATCATCTCACATAGTTACACTTGTGTGTCAAAAGACCCCAAAATCTAGTCTTTTAGCAAAAATTCTGAATACAATGCAATATTATTAACTATAGTCTTTACGTTGTTCATTATATCTAGTGAAATAAGCTAGAGAGAAAAACACTGCATGATCTCACTTAAAATTTGAAATCTAAGCTAAAAAACCTGTATTATTTTTATAGTAGAAATTAAATAATTTTTGATGATGTCAAAAAATCTCCTTTATCAGGGTGAGAACTCTCCTAAAAAGTTGTAACATTGCAGTTAAAATGCCATGACATATTGGTTATATTGAAATACCACATTCATTCTTTATTAAAAGTTTAAGTTTTAATTTTTTAATGTGTTATTATTTTACTTCTAGGATTTAACATTCAATATCTATTTGTGGTTATGCCAGGAACTTTTAAAAACAATATTATCTTTTTAAAATTTTTAAAAAATAAAAATCAGAGTCACTTTCATTGGGATTTCACTAATTTTATATTTTCATAATGTTAAACAAGGACTACCCAGTGCATGCAATTATTATTTGCAGAATAAATTAACACTGCAAACCACATGTGGTCTCATTAGTAAAACAATCTGAATAAACGTTTAATAAAACAAGCTCTCTTTATTCCCGAATGCGTGATTAATCTATGTATCTTCATGTTTTTTGGTGGCAGTAGTTGCTGAAGATAAAGATGTGAACAAAACAGAACAAAGGTCCTGCCCTCAGGACCTTTGCCCTGGGCATGACATTCTAGTGCAATAGTGTTTATCACAGTAGTGAAAGCAGTATTGAGTGCCACTGATCTCTTTGAGACTGGTTGGTTTCCAAAGAAGCTGATGTTTCTTAAGTTATGCCTTTCATCCCAAAAGACAATCCAAAATATATTACTTTCTGAGTGTCTACATTGTGCTACAAATTTGTGTGCATTATTTAAAGGCTGCCCTTACCTTACGACAATCCTGCAAAGTGGTCACCGCTATTTTTAACTTATACATGAGTAAACCCGGCTTCACAAAGGTTATATAACTTGTCTTGGGTTGTAGATCCAGGTTTCCAAGTTCCACTTTATTTTTATTTATAAACCTATTTACATTTTAGATTCATTTCAAGATTAATTTCTGGGAGAATTTTCACTATGGATTTGTGAATTCTTTCTTTGTTGAATATTTATTCTTTTATTTATTCAGATAGCAATTTATTGAATAAACCTGAAACAAATTTCTACACTGGGTTCAAGAAATATAAAATTTAATAATACATAGTTTCTGCTCTTATAGGTCTTAGAATCCAGTACAAAGAAAGGGATGGTGTGCATGGGTGTGTGTGCATAAAAACGTTAGAGGTGCTAAAATAGAATTATATGCAGAAAACAGTCTAGTCATAGAGGAGATGAACGTTCATTCTGACCAAGAGGTCAGACTTCAGAGAGGAAATGATGATTGTATTGAGTCTCAAAAAATGTGAGTTGGAGAATAAAATCAAAGCAGCAACATGTTTAATGATATGAGGAAAGTAAAGAACACGGTACATTGGGAAAATGCAATATTTGGTAGATTTTATGTATGGACTACTGTGGTTTCAAAATCTGAGTGGGCAACAGAAGTTTTTTAAGCCATGGTAAATAATTAGACCTCTCTACAGTGGTCTTTGAAGTATTTTAAGCAAAGAAGCAACACAATATAATTTGTGTTTCAGAATCATCATTCTGTGGAAATGTGAAAAATGGTTACTGGAATCCTAAAGGCAGAGAGAAGAGTATTTCACTGGTACAGGAAGAAATGAATAGAGATTAAACTAAATCAGTACCAACAGCGTTAAAAGAGAGAAGAAAGATAAGAAATGTTAATGAGGTAGCATTGCTAGTTGCTGACCACCAAGCAAATTTTAGGATTGAAAAAAACAGAGGGGTTGGGAATGATTCCAGTCTTCTAGATGATCATGAAATCTTTCAGCAGTAGTTCATGTGTGTAGGGAATATGGGAGATAGGTCAGGCTGAAACAGTTTGGACAGGTTTTTTTTAGGAAATCTATCAGTTACTCAGCTAGTAGATACTCCATCCAATAGGCAATTGGAATATGAGTCTAAAGCTCACAAGAAAAGTCTAATACTTTAAGTCCTTGCCCAGACTGAGCTTGACCTGGTGCTTCCTAAATGTGGTCAGGACTTTTGAAATCTTAGGCTCACTGACTGCTTATATAAAAATAAGCCTCTAAACTTGCCAGGAATTTGATAAGTTCACCCTCCTCTCAGTGATGATAGGCTTGGTCTAGTTGATTTGCAGAAGACATTGTGTTCAGCAAACCAACCTTAAAATACAATTAAAGTTAATCTCAGCTCTGACATTGATTTTCAATGTGATCTTAGGTGCTTATTTAACCTTCCTGTATTTTAGTGTCCCCAGCTGCAAAATGCAAATACTTCAATACAGGCTAATACCATGCCAAAAGAAAGAAAACTACTATAAACTTTACTAAAGTGCTTAGTAAATAGAAAATCTTATATAAATGCTAATATATTTCCCCATTTGTTTTTTTATTGCGATGGTAATAGTTTTTAGAAAGGAAAGTGGTAACAGACACAAAGTACTACTCTACCACTGGTTGCAAAGTGAAAGAAAAAAATGAAATAAAATGCATACATAACTGCCCCTAATATATTATCTACATATTATCTGGCACTTTTCACCAGTGACTAAAATAATGCATATAAATTACAATAAGCTACCATGATTGAATTGTGAAATCATCAGCTGCTATTGTATCTCGTGAAAAACTACAGTCTTGGCCAGGTGGGGTGGTTCACACCTGTAATCCCGCACACTTTGGGAGGCCAAGGCAGAAGGATCACCTGAGGTCAGGAGTCCCTGACCAACCTGGCCAATGTGGCAAAACCCCATCTCTACTAAAAATATGAAAATTAGCTGGGCATAGTGGCATGCGCCTGTAGTTTCAGCTACACAGGAGGCTGAAGCAGGAGAATTGCTTGAACTGAGGAGGCAGAGGTTGTAGTGAGCCGAGATCACACCACTGCACTCTAGCCTGGGCCTAGGCAACAGAACAAGACTCTATCTCAAACAAACAAACACCACCACCAAAAAGCTACAGTCCTGCTTGTGACACTCTGGCATTTATTTCATGTGGAAATTAGAGTGTCCAAAGGACTAATAAATAAATGTTAGAGTAGGGATTTTGCTGCAGGAATCCTTGGAACTTCAAAGTACTTTCAACCAATGAATTCTCTGTACAGTCTCCAAGAGGAAGAGATTTTTTTAAATGTCATTTTCTAATTACCTACTGCATACAATACATTAAAGTGGAAAGGATTTGGACCCTAAGGCTGTTTCTCTTGTATAAGATATATGACTTATAGCCCCAGAGAACCACTAATCTTCTATAAGAAAATGGAATTTGTAATGCTATCAATCACAATACTGTTCTAGTATTGCTTTTAAGTAGAAAAAATGCTAGGGTAGAAACAGTGTTGGCAGAAGATTCCTCAGCTGATTATTGCAATATGGGTCCTCATTGAGTAAGGAGACCACATCCTTTGGCTCTATGTCTACTTTTATCATGTGATAAAATAACTGTACAAGGCACTTCCTTGTATCTCAATTTCCCTAATAAAAGAGTTGTAAAACTGGGGGTTCAGCTATAATTTACCTTTGCATTTATGGGAAAGGTATGACTAAAACAACCCAGGTTTGATAAAAGAAATTCAGATAAATTTTATAAAGCAAGCGCCTACTGCATTATTCCATTTTTGTGTTGCTATAAAGAAATACCTGAGGCTGAGTAATTTATAAAGAAAAGAAGTTTGCTGCATGGTGAAAGAAGAAGGAAGAAAGAAGGAGGGAAGTTCAACAGGCTTTTAAACAACCGGATATCATGTGAACTCAGAGTTAAAGCTCACTTACCACTAACAGAATGGTATCAAGTCATTCATGAGGGAATTGGTCCCAAGATCCAAACACCTCCCACTAGGCCCTACCTCCAGCACTGGAGACCACATTTCAACATGAGATTTGAAAAGTGCATATACCCAAACCATATCATTTCAACCCTGGCATTCCCAAATATCATGTTTATCTCATATTGCACAATATGATCATTCCTTCCCAATAATCTGCCTAAGTCTCAACTCATTCCAACACCAACTCCAAAGCCCTAAGTCTCATCTGAGACTCATCCCTTTTCACCTATGAACCTGTAAAATTAAAACATGCTATTAGTTCCAAGATACAATGGGGATATAGGCATTGGGTAAATATCATTTGATAAATGATATTTTTCCCATTCCTGAAGGGAGAAATCAGCCAAAATAAAGGAGCTATGGACCCTATGCAAATCTGAACCCAGCAGGGGAGTCGTTAAATCTTAACGCTCCAAAATAACCTCTTTTGGCTCCATGTCCCACATCCTGAGCACACTAGTGTGAGAGATGGGCTCTCGAGGACTTGGGCAGCTCTGCCCTTGGGGCTTTGCAGGGTATAGCCCTCGTGACTGCTCTCATGGGTTGGAGTTGAGTGCCTGTAGCTTTTCCAGGCTCAGAATGAAAGCTGCCAGTACATCTACCATTTTAAGGTCTGGAATATACCAGTCCCATCCCCCACAGATCCACTAGGCAGTCTGGGTGGTGCTCTAATTCCACATTTCCTTTTGGGACTGCCCTAGTAGCAATTATCTGCAAGGGATCTGCCCCTTTGGCAGGCTTCTGCCTAGGCACCCAGGCTTTCCCATACAACTGCTGAAATCTAGGTGAAAGTTGCCAAGCCTCCTTCACTTTTGCATTCTGCACACTTGCAGGCTTAACACCATGTGGAAGCTGACAAGACTTACGGCTAACAACTCCTGGAGCTGTGGCCCAACCTGTCCCTGGGGCTTTTTGAGCCTTAGCTGGAGCTGGAGCAGCATAGAAGCAAGGAGCAACCTCTGAGGGTGGCATGGGGCATTGATGCCCTGGGTCTGGCCCACAAAACCATTTTTTCCTCCTTGGCCTCTGGACTGGTGATAGGAGGAGCTACCTCAGAGATCTCTGAAATGGCTTCAAGGCCTTTTGCCCATTGTCTTGCTAGTCATGCTAATCTCATGCTCATGGTTAGGAAGAATCAATATCGTAAAAATGGCCATACTGCCCAAAGTACTTTATAGATTCAATGCTATCCCCACCAGGCTACCATTGACTTCCTTCACAGAATTAGGAGAAAAAACTACTTTAAATTTCATATAAAACCAAAAAAAAGGGAAAAATAACCCCGCATAGTGAAGACAATACAAAGCAAAAAAAAAAAAACAAAGCTGGAAGCATCACACTACCTGACTTCAAACTATACTACAAAGCCACAGTAATCAAAACAGCATGTTCTAGTACCAAAACAGTGATATAGACCAATGGAACAGAACAGAGGCCTCAGAAATAATGCCACACATCCACAACCAGCTAATCTTTGACAAAACTAACAAAAACAAGCAATGGGGAAAGGATTCTCTATTTAATAAATGGTGTTGGGAAAACTGGCTAGTCATATGCAGAAAGCTGAAACTGGACCCCTTACTTACACCCTATGCAAAAATTAACTCAAGATCAATTACAGATTTAAACATAAGACCTAATACCATAAATACCCTAGAAGAAAACCTAGGGAATGCCATTCAGGACATAGGCATAGGCAAGGACTTCATGACTAAAACACCAAAAGCAATGGCAACAAAAGCTAAAATAGACTAATGGGATCTAATTAAACTTAAGAACTCTGCACAGCAAAAGAAATGATCGCTAGAGTGAACCAGCAACCAACATAATGGGAAAATTTTTTGCATCTACCCATATGACAAAGGGCTAATATTCAGAATCTACAAAGAACTTAAATTTACAAGGATAAAAGCAAACAACTCCATCAAAAATTGAGCGAAGGATGTGAACAGACATTTTTCAAAACAAGACATTTATGAAGCCAACAAACATATGAAAAAAAGCTTGTCATCACTGGCAATTAGAGACATGCAAATCAAAACCACATTGATATACCACCTCACGCCATTTATAATAGGGATTATTAAATATCAGGAGACAACAGTTGCTGGAGAGGATGGGATGAAATAGGAATGCTTTTACACTGTTGGTGGGAGCATAAATTAATTCAACCATTGTGGAAGATAGTGTGGTGATTCCTCAAGGATCTAGAGCTAGAAATACCATTTGACCCAGCAATCCCATTGCTGGGTATATACCCAAAGTATTATAAACCATTCTATTATAAAGACACATGCACACATATGTTTATTGTGGCACTGTTCACAATAGCAAAGACTGGAACCAACCCAAATGCCCATCAATGATAGACAAGATAAAGAAAATGTGGCACATATACACTATGTAATACTATGCAGTCATAAAAAAGGATGAGTTAATGTCCTTTGCAGGGACATGGATAAAGCTGGAAACCATCATTCTCAGCAAACTGACACAAGAACAGAAAACCAAACACCACATGTTCTCACTCATAAGTGGGTGTTGAACAATGAGAACACATGGACACAGGGAGGGGAACGTCACACACTGAGGCCTGTCAGGGGTTGGGGGGGATAGGGAGGGATAGCAGGGGGGTGGGGAAATAGGTGATGGATAGCATTAGGAGAAATACCTAATGTAGACGACAGGGCAATTGATGCAGCAAACCACCATGGCACATGTATACCTATGTAACAAACCTGCACAATCTGCACATGTATCCCAAAATGAAGAAGAAGGAGGAAGAAGAAGGAGAAGGAAGGAGGAGTAGAAAGGAGGAGGAGGAAGGAGGAGAAGGAAGAGGAAGAAGGAGGAAGAAGAAAGAGGAGTAGGAAGGAGGAGGAGTAGGAAGGAGGAGGAGGAGGAAGAAGGAGGAGGAGGAAGAAGGAGGAGGAGGAAGAAAGAAGGAAGGAAGGAAGGAAGGAAGGAAGGAAGGAAGAAGAAAGTGGTTGCTCTACACAACCTGCTTGGACTCTGCCCCTGAAAGTTAGCTTTTGTTTTATACCACATGGCTAAGCTGCAAATTTTCCAAATGTTTACAGTCTACTTACCTTTTAAATGTAAGTTTAAACTTTAAGTCATTTTTTTGCTCTTTTTACAAAATACCTATTTGCACATAAACAATTACTATTAGCTATAGGCTGTTAGAAGCAGCCAGACCACCTCTTGAAGATGTTGCTGTTTAGAGATTTCTTCAGCCAGATATCCCAAGTCATCACTCTTAAGTTCAAACTTCCAGAGATCCCTAGGGCATGAACACAATGCAACCAAGTTCTTTGCTAGTATATAACAAAGGGTCACATTTGCTTTAGGTTCCAATATGTTCCTTCTTTTCATCTAAGACCTCATTAGCCTAGCTTCACTGTCCGTCCATATTTCTATTATTATTTTGGTCACAACTATTGAATGAGTCTCTAAGAAGTTTCAGACTTTTTCTCATCTTCCTATCCTCATCTGAGCCCTCCAAACTCTTACAAACCACCAATTACCCAGTTGCAAAGACATGTTTGCATGTCTTCATGTATCTCTAGAGCAATGCCCCACTCATTGGTACAAATGTTCTGTATTAGTCCATTTTTGCATTATTGTAAAGAAATACCTGAGGCTGGGTAATTTACAAAGAAAAGAGGTTTAATTGGTTTGTGGTTCTGGAGGCTGTACAAGTATAATGCCAGCAGCTGCTGGGCTTCTGGGGAGGCCTCAGGGAAGATTTTATTCATGATAGAAGGGAGCAGACACTTCAGAGAGAGAGCGAGAGCAAGAGAAAGAAGGAGTAGGTCTCACAGATTATTAAACAACCAGATCTCATGTGAACTCAGAGCGAGAGCTCACTTATCACCAAGGAAATGGTGCCAAGACATTTATGAGACATCCGTCCCTATGATCAAAACACCTCCCTTCAGGCTCCACCTCCAACACTAGAGACCACATTTCAGCATAAGACTTAAAGGGGACATATAATCCAAACCATATCAGTTACAGACCACAGCAGCCATTTTATATCTATAAGATTTCATTTCTCTCAAAGTTTCATAAAGAATTCTGACATCAGTTAAATAATGGAAACTTATGGAGCAAAGATTGACAAAGATATTTTACCTACATTAACTTATTCAATTCTATATTAAGAGATAGCCTATTTTACAGATTATGAAATGGAGGCAAAGACAATTTAAAGTATCTTTAACTGCATACCCTGTCTCTATCATATTGAATCTTGGTAATAACAAAGTAATCCTTTTCCTCCATATATTTTTTCTAGACCTAATCTCTAGCACAGAGAAGTAGAAGAAAGAACAATTGGTAAAATTTCTGTGTTCTAGCTGAGGTGCTCCCATTTATTAAGTATGTCAGATAGATTACATTTTTTATATGTAAAACAAAGATCGAATAATATCTTTGTTACTTCCTTTACCATCCTCCCATATAAATCTATTGCACACTGAAATTTTTAAATTCAAAAAAAAATGGAAAATACTGTCATCTTACAACAATTAACACCCTAATATCTTATTATAGCAAAAGACTGGAAATGACCTTTTAATTTCTCATTCTCAACTACCAATCATTTTCCAGAGGAGTAAGGAAGGAACAGCAATTATCTTTGATTCTCAGGTCTGATACTTTTTTGAAATAGACATTTTTTTTTTCCATAGAGGTTACACAATAGGGAAGATAGCCTAAAATAGCATTAATTCAAAAGTACCCTTTCCAGTCAAGGTTTGCTGGAAAGTGACATCACTTTCACCCCAGATCTCTATCAACATGCAAAAATAATAAACAAATTGCCGCATTTGTTATGTTGGCCATTTTAATACTTTTATTTGGAGGATATTTTTATTTAGCTTGTATATCTGAATAAGTTTTGCTATTGATATTCTTTTCTGCAGAACACCAGATGGCTAAAACACAGAAATGACACCTGCAGAAGTTAAAAAAAGAAGGAATATTCCCTAAATTTTGCCGCCTTGTGGCTGCCAGCTGTGCACATAGAACATGCAAAAGAAGTATAATCTACCATGCTGGTTTCCTTAAAGAGACAATGGGAAGTTGTTACCAGAGTGTCCAGAGACTCATCAAATATTAAATCATAAAGAATGGAACCAAAAACCATATCTGGCTATCACTTGCAGCATTGGCAGTGCTGGGGGATTAGACTAAGACTCTGCCATCTGTGAGCTTGTTTGAAGTACAAGTGCTGCCATTGACCTATAATGATTTAACATTACCCCTGGGAGTACAGAGAGTGCAGACACATATGGGATAAATTTATACAGAAAAAAAAAAAAAAGAACAGGAATAAAATACAGAACTTGCTTGCTGGTCAAGTGCTATGCCTCTAGATGGTCTTATTAAATTAACAGATTCAAGGGGATAAAAAATGTTTTCTTAGCTTATGGCTCTATAACTGTAGATCATCAGTTTTCTTGTAGATCTTTCAACTGATGTGATTATATGTGGGTTAGTGTATATAGCATATTTTTTGTAGTGTTAAATATGCTGGCTCATTATTATTTGTCATGTAAACTTATTATTAGAGTCAACTATCATTTGAATTACCTTATCTAATTTCAAATACATCACAGGACAAAGTGTAAAGCCATGGTCTCACTTTTACACCAAGTCTTGAAGAAGAAAATATCTACTACTTAAAAACTAAGCAAAATTGAACAAAATGCATTTAGCTAGTGAAGCTTCTTTTTAAAAAAGAGCAAGACAGCTGAGTAGAAAGCCCTGGATCTCTTTCCCACAACAAACACACCAATTCAGCAAAAATTCCTGGACAAATTGCCTTTGTGAAAAAGCAGAAACTAACTGAAACTCTCCTGCTCCCTGGGAGAATGTAAAACCAGAATAACTGAAGACAGTAGAAAGATATGAGACATCTGATTGCCAGAGACACTGCCCCGATGCAGATGCATGAGCAGAAAGAGATACCTAGCTCCCAGCTTTACTCAGGCGGCAGGAGCAGGGGGAGAGATGGGCTGTTTCATGCATCATCATTTCAACTTTTCCAAGAGGAGACACTCTCCAGGAAAAGGCTTTTGTATTGCCACTCTTGGATCTCTGACAGTTTCAGCACAGTCAAGCCATCCAAGGGAAAATAGAGGCAGCAGCGTGGACTCATAGATACTATTAATTATTCCCCTGCCCAGCACAGAATGAGCAAACAAACAAAAATGCCAGTCCTCAGCTTCCTCCCTAGGGAGGAATAATCTGTGTTCCCAACACCCCAACTTTTTTGAGACTTCTCAAAGAACTAGCATCTCTCTCTTTAAGTCTTGAAGCACTGACAAGTCCACCACCGTCTGCACCCAGAGGAGAACACAGATGATGCCTCGGGCTGATAAGTGTCATAGTTTCTCTCTAGGCTTGGCTTACCACAGAGAAAACAGACAAAAATCTAGAGCTACCTGCCTCTTCCTTGGGAAGAAAATAGTTGATGGAGGTAGAAGTTGTTCAGAATTTCTAGTAGGGCTGACTTGTGAGGTCTTCTCCTATATAAGCCATTTAAGACTGGGAGAAGTACCTGATTTGTCTAATGTGCAGACACAAATAAAGTCAAAGAAAATAAAGAACCAGGCAAAGATGGGCCAAACGTAAGAATGAGGTAAATCTCCAGAAACCAATCATAACAAAACAGGGTTACGTTGTTCACCGGACAAAGAATTCAAGATAATTGTCATAAAGATGTTCACCAAAGTCAAGAGAATAATGTATGAACAAAGTAAAAATTTGGATAAAGAGATAGAAAATATATAAAAGTGCCAAATGGATCATGGAGCTGGAGAATGCAGTAACTGAACTAAAAAATTTAGTAGATGAGTTCAACAACAGTCTAGATTGAGGTTTTGAAAAAATTAGTGAAGTTAAAGATAGGTCACTGGAAGTAATTTAGTCAAAGAATAAAAAAGAGATAAGAAGGCTTAAAGCAATTATGGGAAACCATCTAGTGATCCAGTAAACATACTGTGGAAGTTCCAGAAAAAGGAGAGAGGGAAGGAAGACCAAAAAGCATATTCAAAGAAATAATGTCTGAAAACTTCAAATCTGTGGAAGGTAATGAACATACAAAACCAGTAAGATTTTTTTTAAAAAACCAACAAATAAGACATCAAAAAAGAAAAAAAAAAAAACTCACACCAAGATATATTACAGTCAATTGGTCAAAAGACAAAGACAGAATTTTGAAAGCAGTAAGAGAAAAGCAACTTATCTCATAGAATGAAACTTTAATAAGACTATTATCATATTAGTCAGCAGAAAGTTTGTGGCCAGAAATGAATGAAATTATATACTTAAAGTGATGAAAAGCAAAAAAAAAAAAAAAAAAAATCATGTCAAGTAAAAATACTACACCCGGCATAAAGACCTTCTCATACAAACAGAAGCTAAGAGAGTTCATCATTATAGGACTATCCTTAAAAGAAAAGATTAAAAAAAAAACTTTTCAAGTTAAAAAGATAATAAGCAGCAAAATGGAGGCTTTCATAGGAAAGTATGAAACTCATTGGTAAAAATCAACATGCAGACAAATATAAATACAGTAATGGTGAGTAAATCATTTAATTCTAGTACAAAAGTTAAACAAAGATATTAAAGGTTACTTTACCTAAAAATATGATAAAATATGCACAATATAAATAGATGTGAATTGTAATGACAACAAAGCATGCATTGAGGGAAAGGAAATGTGGAGTTTTTGTTGCAATTGAACTTAGTTGTTATTAGATAACAGTAGACTATTATAACTATAAGGTATTTTATGTAATCCCAAAAGTAACTAAAAAATAATACTTATGAAGTTACATAAAAGAAAAAGAGAAAAAAATCAAAGCATATTAATAGAAGAATCAACAAAACAAAGGAAGACAGCAAGGGAGAAAAATAAAAACGTAAGAACTACAAGACTAACAGTAAAAAAACTAACAATATGACAATAGTAAATTTCTTCTATAAATAATTACCTTAAATATAAGTGTATTAAACTCTCCAATCAAGTTGGCTCTTTGGAAAAATAAACAAAGATAAAATGGAGAAACCTCTAGCTAGACTAAGAAAAAAAAGAGAAAACACAAATAAAATCAGAGATTTAAAAGGAGATATTACAACTGACACCATAGAAATTCAACAAATAAGAGACAATAGGAACAACAATATGCCAGTAAATAGAAATGCTTTTACACTGTTGATGGGCATGTAAATGAGGTCAACCATTGTGGAAGACAGAGTGGCAATTCCTCAAGGATCTAGAACTAGAAAAACCCACTTGACCCAGCAATCCTATTACTGGGTATATAACCAAAGGAATATAAATCTTTCTACTATAAAGACACATGCACATGTATGATTATTGTGGCACTGTTCACGATAGCAAAGACTGGGAACCAGCCCAAATGCCCATCAATGATAGACTGGATAAGAAAATGTCGCACATATACACCATGAAATACTATGCAGCCATAATAAAGGATAAGTTCATGTACTTTGCAGGGACACTGATGAAGCTGGAAACCATCATTCCCAGCAAACTAACAAGAACAGAAAACCAAACACTGCATGTTCTCACTCATAAGTGGGAGTTGAACAATGAGAACACATGGACACAGGGGAGAGGAACATCACACACTGGGGCCTGTCATGGGGTGGGGGGCTGGGGGAGGGGATAACGTTAAGAGAAATACCTGACGTAGATAATGGGTTGATGGGTGCAGCAAATCACCATGGCAAGTGTATACTTACGTAACAAAAGTTTACATTCTGCATATGTACCCCAGAAGTTAAAGTACAATTTTTAAAAAACCTAAAGACAAACTAAACACACACAGACACACACACACACCCAAAACCCCAAACATACCAAAATTCATGGGATGAAGCAAAAGCAGTATTGAAAGGGAAGTTTATAGTAATGAACACCTACATTGAAAAAGAATAAAAAGTTGACATAACTTATCTTTATACCTCAAAGTACTAGAAAAATGGGTATAAAGTAAGCTCAAAGTTAACAGAAAGAAGAAAATAAAGATTAGATCAGAAATAAATGAAGTAACAAATAGAAAAGCAATACAAAAATCAAAAATCTTAGAGTTGGTGTTTGAAAAGATTTAAAAATCGACAAACCTTAGCCAGACAAATAAAGAAAAGAAGATTTAAATAAAGAAAATCACTCATAGGCGGGTGTTGAACAATGGGAACACATGGACACAGGGAGGGGGAGTATCACACACTGGGGTCTGTCGAGGGGGAAAAAGGGGAGGGATAGTGGGGGGGTGGGGAGTTGGGGAGGGATAGCATGGGGAGAAATGCCAGATATAGGTGATGGGGGAGGAAGGCAGCAAATCACACTGCCATGTGTGTACCTATGCAACAATCTTCCATGTTCTTCACATGTACCCCCAAACCTAAAATGCAATAAAAAAATAAATAAATAAATAAATAAATAAAACACACAAAAAAAAGAAAGAAAATCAGAAATGAAATAAGAGACTTTACAACTGATAGCATACAAATACAAAAGATCTTGCTGCTTTATTAGATAGCTAACTACCGTGACCACAGTTCTAGAAATAAAAGAATGATTATTAATTATATATATAAAAAAAATACAAAAGATCGTAAAAGACTACCATGAATAATTGTACTCAAACAATAATTAGGTAACCTATAAGAAATGAGTTAATTCCTAGAAACATACAAACATAGAAACACACAAACCTACAAACAAACATACAACTTCCAAGACTGATTCATGAAGAAAAAGACAGTATTTATGGTGCAATAACTATTACAAAAATTAAATCAGTAATCAAAGTCTTACAAGAAAGAAACGCCCAGAATCAGATGGTTCCACTGGTAAATTCAACAAATATTTTTAGATGAATTAATGCTAATTCACCCTAAAATCTTTTTTAAAAAATGAAGAAGTAGGAATACTTCCAAACACATTTTACAAAACCAGCACAATGTCCTACAACAAAGTCAGACAAAGATACCACAAAAAAAAAAACTACAGGCAAATAAGTTTGATGAATAAAGATGCAAACATCCTCAACAACAAAATGAATGCAACAGTACATTAAAAGGATCATACACCATAACCAACTGGATTTATCCATGGCATGCAAGTATAGCAATAATCAATTGCTCAATATACAATTAATATAATATTAATATTATATAATAATTGATAATATAATATAGCACATTAACATAAAAATGATTAAAATTTTATTTTTTATTTCCAGCTGTTTATTGATATCTTTGAAAAAATTACAAATTTAGAGAATATTCAGCATACTTCAAAAAAGATACCAAGTCTTACAAGATACTATCTCTCAGAAGAAGCATAATTGCATATTTAATTGCACATTTTCTATAATCCAATAGCTTTAGATTTTCTTTTTTTTAACTTTTATTTTAGGTTCAGATGTACATATGCAGGTTTGTTATATAGATAAAGTCATGCCATGCAGGTTTGTTGTACAGATTATTTCATCACAGGTACTAAGCCTAGTGCCTTGTTTTTTCTGTTTCTCTTTCTCCTGCCACTCTCCATCCTGAAGTAGGCCCCAGTGTTTGTTGTTCCCTTCACTGTGTTCATGAGTTCTCATTTAGCTCCCCACTTATAAGTGAGAACATGATGTACTTGGTTTTTTGTTCCTGCATTCTTTTGCTAAGAATAATGGCCTCCAGCTCCATATATGCTCAACAAAAGACATGATCTCAGTGCTTTTTATGATTGCATAGTATTCCCTTTGAAAACCAGTACAAGACAAAATGCCCTCCTTCACCATTCTTTTCAATATAGGATTATAATTCTGCCTAGAGCAATCAGGCAAGTGAAAGAAATAAAGGGCATTCAAATAGGAGGAGAGGAAGTCAAACTATCCCCCTTGCAGATTACATGAGTCTATATCTAGAAAATTCCATGTCCTCAGTCCAAAACTCCTCCAGCTATAAACAAGCAAAGTTTCAGGATACAAAGTCAATGTTCAAAAATCACTAGCATTTCTATACTCCAACAATAGCCAAGCCAGGAGCCAAATCGAGAATACAATCTTATTTACAATTTCCACAAAAAGAATAAAATACCTAGGAATACAGCTAACAAGGAAGGTGAAAGAATTCTACAATGAGAATTACAAAACACTGCTAAAATAAAACAAAGATGACACAAACAAATGGAAAAACATCCCATGTTCATGGATAGGAAGAATCAATATCATTAAAATGGCCATAATTTAATGGTAATACTAAAATAGCCAAAGCAATTCATAGATTTAATGCTATTCTTATAAAACTATCAGTGGCATTCTTCACAAAAATAGAAAAAAACTATTTAAAAAGTCATATAGAACCAAAAAAAGAGTCTGTATATCCAAGGGAATTCCTAAGCAAAAAGAAAAAAGTTAGAGGCATCTTGTTACCCAACTTCAAACTATACTACAGAGCTACAGTAACCAGAACCAAATGGTACTGGTACAGAAAGAGGCACATAGACCAATATAACAGAATAGAGAGCCCAGACATGAGGCCACACATCAACAATGATCTAATCTTCGACAAAGCTGACAAAAACAAGCAATGAGGGAAAGACTTTCTATTCAATAAACGATGCTAAGATAACTGGCTACTCATATGCAGAAGACTGAAGCTGTAACCCTCAAAAATAAAACTCAAAATGGATTAAAGACTTAAATATAAAACCTAAAAGTATAAAAACCCTGGAAGACAACCCAGGCGATATTATCCTAGACATAGGAATGGGCAAAGATTTCATGATGAAGACAACAACAAAAGCAATTGCAATAAAAGTGAAATTGACAAGTGGCATCTAATTAAACTTCAGAGCTTCTGTACAGCAAAAAAACCATCAACAAAGTAAACAGACCACCTGCAGAATGGCAGAAAATTTTTGCAAACTATGCATCTGGCAAAGGTCCAATATCTAGCACCTATAAGGAACTTAAATTTACAAGAGAAAAACAACTCCATTAAAAAATGGGCAAAGGACATGAACAGACACTTTCAAAAAAACACACATGCTACCAACAAACGTGAAAAAAAGCACAATATCACTGATTGTCACAGAAATGCAAATCAAAACCATCTGATTTTAATCTGGTTTAATTCGGTGTGAGATCATAAATGATAGCCAATGATATAGCTATTATTAAAAAAACAAAAATAAATTTTAAATATGAATGGCTATTATTTAAAGTAAAAAAAAAAAAAAAAAAAACAGATGCTGGCAAGATGGCAGAGAAAAGGGAACACTTAAACACTGTTGGTGGGACTGTAAATTAGTTCAACCATTGTGGAAAGCAGTATGGGGATTCCTCAAAGAGCTAAAAGCAGACCTACCATTCAATCCAGTAATCCCACTGTTGGGCATATATACCCAGAGGAATATAAAGCATTCTATCACAAACACACATGCATACAAATGTTTGTTACAGCGCTATTTACAATAGTTCATTTTCAACCTCGTTTTGGATCTTGTTGAGCTTTCTTGCAATTCATTCTTTGAAGTCTGTATCTGTCATTTCTGAGTTTCCATGGTGGTAAGGTTCCATTGCTAAAGAGCTACTATGATCCTTTGGTAGCAACACTACATTCAAATTTTTTATGGTGCCACAATTCTTGCTCTAGTTCTTTATTGTGAGACACTGGCACTTCTAATTTTTGTTGGCATTTTTTTTTATTTTGAGACTGAGGCTGGAATGCAGTGGTGCAGTCTCAGCTCACTGCAACCTCTGCCTCCTGGGTTCAAGGGATTCTCCTGCCTCAGCCTCCTGAGTAACTAGGATTGGAGGTGCCCACCACCACACCCGGCCTAATTTTTTTGTATTTTCAGTAGAGACAGGGTTTCACCATGTTGGTCAGGCTGTTTTCAAACTCCTGACCTCAAGCGATTCACCCACCTCAGCCTCCCAAAGTGCTAGGATTACAAGCATGAGCCACTGCGTCTGGCTAATTTTTGCAATTATTTTTATGTGGGTAGAATTTTTATTTCTTTCCCTATAATATTATTGCTGCTATTTTATTTCCCTTGCTCTATACCTCACACCTGCCGAGGTGGGTGTGACTGTAGAGAATGTTGGTTAGGGTTTTTTGGCTCTGCTTTCATAGCCTTATGCACTTCTGTTAGCAAGTTTTATACCAGGCTGTGTAGTTCAACCTGCATGCCAGCATATGGCACTTACAGGTAAACCAGCTGCAACCAACATGACTGGGTATATATTTGATCCTTGTTTACTGGGAGAAGCTCTCTGTTGTCTCAAGCAATGGGCTGATCTGTGGAGTACATAGTGGTCTGATATCCCTATTGAGCCTTAGGGAATCAAGGCCAAATGGGTTGAAACAGACCAGGCTGGCCTACCCACAGGTAACCCGACGGCAGGCACAAACACTAGTGCCAAGGGTGAATCTAGTAGGAAACCATCAAGCACTCAGAAGTGTGACTAAGCATTGAGCTGGGTCATCCTTGGGTTCAAGTTCTCTGTATGGGAAGTAGGCAAGTGGCTTAAACTCCTAATCCAGTAGAGTGGATGTTCTAGATGTCTAGAGATCTACCTGGGCATGTAGTATACAGGGTTCTGCCATACCACAATCTCTGCACAGGAAGAACCATGGTGAAGCAGAGCATTTTCTGCCCCCTGCCCAGCCAGATTCACCATGGTCTCTGCACAGGTCAGGGTAGGTGGTTCAGGGTGCTGATCTATGTAAATGGGTGCACCAAATTTTTAGAAATATGCCTGGGCATGGAGTGGAGAGGGCCCTCTTGCACCAGGATCTCTGAGCAGGGGTTTGAGGTAGCTCAGGCTGCTGAACCAGGCAAGCAGGTGCTCCAAATGCCTGTACATCAGCCTAGTTTTATAGTGCAGAGGATCACACTGCACCACGATCTATATACCCAGGAAGGATGGGACAACTCAGGCTGCCAAACCAAGCAAGCAGGTGCTCTGAATGCCAGGATCCATCCCGGGCATGACATGAAGAGGGCCCCACTGCACCATGATCTATGCATAAGAAGGGTGGGGGTGGACAGGTATTCAAATATCTGGTCTGAAACTAAAATGCCTGCATATCCATGCTTCCAGTTCACCAAAGAATGAGTGACTTTGTATGTACTCATATTTAAAAATGGCATTCTGTTCTTTGTCCCAGGCCTGGGGAAATGCCTGCAGCTTTTACTGGTGTGTTTTCCTCTAAGTGTCTCCAAGCTTGTTCCCAAGTTACTTCTAGGACTTGGGAGAAAAAGAATGTTGTCCCTCAGCCTGGGTTGCCCAGATCCCTGGTGGAAAGGGGGAGTCACAGAAGAAACCTCTGCCTTTCTTACGTACTGGGGCATCACTCACTTTTATCAGCCAGATGCTGTCATGGGAGCTGTTTCCCTGCATTCTCATCCTCAGGATCTGGGGTATCCTTCACTATTCCAGTAGATTCCCATTTTACTTCTGGAATTAAAGCTCACAGAATTTATCTCTATGCACCATCTTGTTAATTCCAAATGGCTGAGGCACATTAAGATCCTTTAATCCACCATCTTGGAAAAAAAGACAACAAAAATAAACTAAAATCTATTTATTGTTCTTAAAACGCAGAAAAAATGTTTGACAAAATTCAACACCTTTCACAGTAAAAACTCAACAAACTAAGAATAGAAGAAATAAACTTCAACTTACTAAAGGCCATATATGAAAAGAACACATCTAATATCATACTCACTGCTGAAAAACTGAAAACCATTCCTCTAAAATCAAGAACAGGGCAAGTATACCAACTCTCACAACTTTAATTCAACATAGTACTAAAATTCCTAGTGAGAGCAATACAAAAAGAAAAGAGATGAAAAACATACAAATAAAAAATGAAGAACTAAAAATATCTTCATGCAGGCATCCTCTTACATATAGAAATTTCTGAGAATTGCACTAATAAATTTGTAGGACACAAAATCAACATACAAAAAGACACTGCTTTTCTATTTAGTATCAGGCAAGAAAACTAAGAAAACAATTCCATTTACAATAGTACCAAAAGGAAGTAAAAACCCCTACAAACCTTCAGTAGCTCCAACTCTGACAATATCTTTTGCAACCATGTGTACCTTATAAAAAAGCATTTCAGTGAAGGCCCTTCTCTGAATAGCTTCACTGAATTTCTAATTATTTAACAAGCACTTTTATACCATGTCATTTTTCTCCTATTATTCCAAGGTAATACGTATTTACTTTAAGAAAGGTCTCGTGTAAGCAAAATGAATAAAATTTAGGCTGGTCTGTTTTGTGGGAACAGAAAACTTTGGAACTTTATTCATTAGGAAAGAATTTTCTTTTAAGCATTTTCCTGGACATGTGCCCATTCTATGTTATTCTTCATCTTTTCTTCTTTTCCTACAATTACTCTACTGTTATAACTAGTGGTACGCAAGTGTTTCTCTTTCAGTAGAATACATTTTGCTCCTCTTACTAAACAAAAATAGAAAGATCTCAACTAAAGGCTGGCCAACACTGAAATACATCACCCTTCCCCTTCCTTGCTGAATTTTCACTTTATTATTTTTATAAATGAACTCTTGATAGAATACAAAAAGAAAATGTTATGCATTAATGGCTTTTAATTTCATAAACTTACATTTGTCATAGCTTTCCTATAAATTTCTTCAACCACAAACACTTTTAGTTAGTGAAACTCACAACCAATCACTTGTTCAGAGTCATTTAATTCTTATAGTACAGTAAGAAATGAGCTCTCCTGGATAGATGATAGTGCACTATTGGCTCTTTTCTTTCAGTATTGACATTTTTACACATATATATGTAGCAAAAAAAGAATAAGTAATACATCACCATTGTAGAAAACACAAAAGTGCAAATCAGCAAAAATTAAAGTAAATTAAAATTACTGTCACTGTTAACCATGCAGAAAAAATAACCATTCTGTTTTCAAGTATCTCCTTCAAGATAAATCCATCTCTCTAACATTCTTCTTGATTTTTTACCTCATGTTATTTCTTACATTTATTTAATAAATATGCATTCAATAACTACCATGTTTCAGGTCCCCTGCTGGGTGCTTGGAATAAATAAGAGTTATGTGACTGTGCCTAGTTATTCCTTTATAGTAATAAACAATGCAAAACAGCATCAAAACAGAGTAATAATGCAATGCAGACTTTTTGAATTTTTGATTTTTGTAGGTAAATAGTAGGTAAATATATTTATGGGCCATATGACATATATTAATATAGGTATGCAATGTGTAATAATCAAATCATAAAAAAGAATGTATTCATCCCCTGAAGCATTTATTATTTGTGCTGCAAACAATCCAATTATACTCTTAGTTATTTTGAAATGTACAATTAAATTATTATTGACTATTGTTACCCTGTTGTGCTATTAAATACTAGGTTTTATTCATTCTTTCTAACAATATTTTTGTACTCATTAACAATCTTTACTTCTCCAACCCCCAGTCCCCTTCTCAATCTCTGGTCACCATCCTTCTACTTAATATCTCCATGAATTCAGTTGTGCTGATTTTCAGATCCCACAAATGAGTGAGAGCATGTGATGTTTGTCTTTCTGTGCTTGGTTTGTTTCACTTAACATAGTGATCTCCAGTTCATTCTTGTTGTTGGAAACGATAGGATATCATTCTTTTCTATGACTGAATAGTACCTATTCTGTATATGTACCACATTTTCTTTATCCACTTATCTGTTGATGGACACTTAGGTTGCTTACAAATTTTGGCTATTGTGAACAGTACTGCAACAAACATGGGACTGCAGGTATCTCTTTGATATACTGATTTTCTTTCCTTTGGATATATGCCCAGCAATGGGATTGCTAGAGTATGGTAGCTCTATTTTTAGTTTTTTGAGGAATCTCCAAACCGTTCCTCATAGTGGTTGTGCCAATCTGAAATTGGGACAAAATATATTTTTAAAAGTGAAAAAGGAAATATGATAAATTGACTCATGAATCAGAAAATCATTTCATTTCCAAATGGGAAGTGAGGCACATGGGCCTTTACCTCTGACTTCCCCAATCTACCTAAGGTTTCTGTTACCTGTTCACCCAGCCCGGGTTTATCCAGGACAGATGCAAAGAGGACAAGAAAGAGGGTTCTTCTCTCAGGGACACTCATAAACATCTAACAGTGGATTTCCTCCCAATTATTGTCTCATTAGACCAGGAATCTATACCCTTTATAGGAGTCATAGAAATATTCTTTACAAATAATGCATTCTTCCACATTTTTTAAAACTATATCAGAGTTTAGGCTTTTAATATTCCCAGGCTCTGGCATGACACGTTTTTTTTTCTGTCTTCTTAGAACTTTTTCATGAGGCAACATATGCTGTTGAAAAACAGGATAAAGAACAAAAATTCCAACATTTAAGGAAAATCTTCAGTAAATGTCACTACATACACGTTTGTTCTAGAAGAAAATATGGCTTTGTTTATCAAAAGCTTTACTCATATGCATATGCTTTCCCCCAGCAATTCAATTCCCAAACTTTTATCATAAAAATAATTACTTTAACTTTTAGTTTAGGTTCAGAGTTACATGTACATGTTTGTCATATAGGTAAATTACATGTTGCAGGGGCTTGGTGAACAGCTTATTTTGTCACCCAGGTAATAAGCATAGTACCCAACAGGTAGTTTTTCAGTTTTATTCCTCTCCTCCCACCCTCAACCTTCAAGTAGGCTCTGGCATCTATTCTTTTCTTTGGGTCCATATGTACTCATTAGCTCCCACTTATATCTGAGAACATACAGTATTTGGTTTTCTGTTCCTGTGTTAGTTTGCTTAAAATAATAGCCTCCAGCTCTATTCATGTTGCTGCAAAGGACATGACCTCATTTTATAAAAAATAATTTTAAATAGACATAACAATTTAGCTAAGCACACCCATCACAGAATTATTTATCATTATGAAAAACTGCAAACATAATTATAATGAATATTTAGTAGTATCAATCATGATATATCTATTCAAGAAATACGATGCAACTATTAAATGAGGTTACAGATGGATACATTCTCACAAGGAAAAATGTTTATAATCAGATGGTTTAGTGAAAAATTAACATAAAACACATTTCTGAAAACATATTTATATATATATAGAAATTTCAGTAGTGTTTATGTCTGATTAATGGCATTGTTCATGATTTTTATTTTATTCTTATTGTTTATCAGCTTTCTGATTTTTTTCCTTAGCAATAATATTTGTTAATTGGTAAAAGATTCTCTGCTACCACACTGTATGTTCTCACTTATAAGTGGGAGCTGAATGATGAGAACACATGGACACATGACAGGGGGGAACAAAACACACTGGGGCCTGCTGGGGTGGAGAGTGGGAGGGAGACCATCAGTAAGAATAGAAACTGGATGCTGGGATTAATACCTAGGCGATGGCTTAATCTGTGCAGCAAACCACCATGACACACATTTACCTCTGTTACAAATTCACACAACCTGCACATATATCTCAGAACTTAAGCTGAAGAAAAAAGAAAAAGATTCTCTATTACCAAATATGAACTGAATAACTTCAAAGAAGAAGAAATTTTCTGAGAATAATATAGAATATCATGTTTTTTGGTTGTAGGAAGAAGATTTGAGAGATTCTTCCATTTTTATTCAATTGTCATTATATCTGTGCTGTGGCTTTGAGGTTACCATACGGCTTCACATATATTTCTTAATCCTCAAACCTCCTCCCCTGTGTGATATGTAGTAGGTATTTTTATTCTTATTTCATGTATAAGGAAACTGGGCCTGTGTAATGTGTTATGATTTGCCCTTTGTCACTCAGCATGTAGGTCATGATGTATGCTGCCCCCAAATTCAGTGTTCTTTCTTATACATCATGTTGTTTCACAGGAAATTTGTTCATATGCCATTTGAGAAAGAAGATAGTATAATGTAATTATTATTATTATTCATAGGTGCCAGAAAATTGCACAGACATTTTAATCACAGGAATTACAACTACACTAAGTAGATGCTCATACCTACTGGCAATTTTAAAAATTATAATAAAAATATGCATATTAATACTTCCAAAAATAAGGCAGGAAAGGTAAAAATGACCGTTCTAGCACTAAAGGTAGTCATGTATATTTCCTTATTTAATTATAAAATTTACCTTATTTAGGATGTACTCTCAAGTTTGTTTCAGGTATAGCATTTTATATGATCAAACTAAAGCTTGAAAGCCATATGTGTACCTATGCAACAATCTTCCATGTTCTTCACATGTACCCCCAAACCTAAAATGCAATAAAAAAAATTAAAAAAAAAAGTAAGTAATCCAATCCAAATGACAGATTCAGCTCTGTGGGTCAGAGGCCAAAGTCAGTGCTTTTCACCACAACCCACTTTTACACGAGCAAGTGTCAATCAGCATTAATCCCCACAACCCCCTACAGAGCTTGGTAAGTGACAGAAACAGAATAGCTATCCCAAACACTCCGTGGAATGCCTAAACAAGATGCAATATCAATAAAATTTCTCAACCACTTAGATTCCCCTGAACAGATAAACCAATCTTATAGGAAATTTGCTAAGTAGAATGAAAAATTTTGGCACACATAATGACCTATTGTACTATTTGCGTTTTTATAATAGTCTTCATGATAATCAAAACCATTTTGTTTAGGACTAACAGCACAATAACAAAAGGGAAATAGAGCAATTACATGGATAGGCCAAGTCAGCACATTGCAGTTTTATGCAAAGCTGCTTTAGGCACCTAAATTACCTAAACAAGTGTGATTTCCCACTCTGCCTCAATGCACATTTTTGAATGTGTCTGCATAACCAGGAAAAGTAGTCACATGTATCTTTACATGTATGAATGTGTGATAGCCCTGAGTTCTGCCTGTTCTAAAGATAAGATTTATAAATCTAACACTAAAAAGAGATCAGATACTGTAGGGAAGATGGCAGATAGGAGACAAGGCTAATGTGCAGCTCCCAGTTGGATGGACAGAACAGCATGTGGAGAATCACACCATGAAATTTTGCTCCAAGAACAACCAAAGGAACGTACCAGGAAAACCAAAAGAATGCATAGATCCTTTGAAAGAAGCAGTATGCTGCTGCAAATTCAACAAGACAGGTGAAAAACTGTAAGTTCCCAAAGCATGAGATGGGGGACACCTGCCACAGAGCACCCATTCCCCATTGGGGAATCTAAAAATCTAGATCACAGGGGAAGAATTTAACCTTACCTAGAGCTGAAACAGATTTTAGGGAGCTGTGCAACATAGAAAGGTAAAAGCAGCAGCAGGAAGAGCCTTATAGGCGCTCCCAGTTTTTAGCTCTAGCCCAGGGGAAGCTATCCCTGACTGTATCTCACAGGTGCCCATGGGGTAGGCAGCCAGCCGATTAAGGAGAGGTCACAGGTTGAAAAAGCTTCCAACTGACATGTGTAATAATTTTGACTGGGGACAAATATTCTTGAGCAGAATTGGGGGTGGGGGTGCGGGGAACAAATGGAAACTGCTGCAGATACCAGCACGGGAGCCACCACCAACAGTGTGGGCAGATGGGGAGGGGTGAGGCCTGAAAGCTGTGCTTGATTTCTCAATGGGGAAGCTTATGGCCTGGAGCACACTCTGAGCAGGGCACTGCAGGAGCAAAACCAGCCTTGCCAACTATGTGGGAGCTAGATAAGGCCTTTTGCTACCAGCTATCCCCCCACTTCCCTGTTAAACTATATGACACAGGAGAGGCAGCCATAATCCCCCTCTGGAACATAACCCTATTGGCCTGAGAACCACCCCCAGTGCCCACAGTGGCTGTGACAAGCCCTGCCCAAGAAGAATCTGAGCCCAGACCCACCTAACACTGCTCCCACCTGGTGGCATTTCTCTACCCATCCTGTTAGCTGAACAAAAAAAAAAAGATACAAACTCTTGAGACCCTACCCATTGCCTGAGAAATAAGAATACTCACCCTCACCAACTTAGGGCAAGGTGAGATCCCCCTGCTACCACAGCTGGTGCTCTCTTGAAAGCACCACCTCCTTGCTGGAAACCAACCAACTCAGGACATTACAGAAACTCATGACTGAATAACCCTGTACTTGGGAAGGAGAAAAAAAACAGCTAATTCCACTGCCTGCAACATGCTGGCTAAACAGAGGTCTTCAGTCACTCCACATGACAAATTTACTGCTAGCACAGCCAGCAGTTGAGAAAGCCAGCAGACTAAACACATCTAAGGACTCTCACAAAGTTCAACCAAGGACTCTCACAAAGTTCACATCACTCCCGTGCCACCTACATCAGGGCAGGTGCTGGTATTATAACCAGTGGATGGGGCACAGGGCCTCAGCTCCCTCCCGGCACTTTCCAAAGATATAACCGGGGGATGGTAGCAGAGCTGTGGGGCAACCCAAAGAAGCTTCCTGTTCTCCCATCTGATGTTTGTTTTCCTGAATATGGTCAGGTTCTTGACCTCTCATACCCCAGGAATGGGGAAGGGGTCCTGGAGGCATAGTGAGCTTACAGTTCAAATAAATATGTTGGACCCAAAGATTTTCACAGAGAAAAGAGAGAAGGAGAGAGAGAGAGAGGAGGAATTCCCAGGGAGGAATACAAACAGGTAAGAGGCAGGGGGATTTTCACCCCAGAGTTATTCCCCACCCCGCCCCATTCATGTACCTGTTCAATGAGAGGAGTTCTTTTAAACTTCCTCTGGAGTGATTGATCTTCAATTTTGATATCAGATTGGCTGCCCAGCCTGCAACAGAGGCCCTTCCTCCCAGAGCTCTTTGTGGGCTTTGTGAACAAAGAAGCACACCTGGAATTTCTACCTAGCCCAAGTTAGACAAAAAACTCTAGGTTCCCAGATGTGGGCATTGATAGAGGCATGGTGCTGGGAAGCTCTTGCCTTTGAAACCATGCCCCTTGTGGACCCACAAGTCCCTCAGTATCAATTGCTGGAAGAACTGAAGACAAATCACATCACAGGACTCTTTGCAGAAGTTCCTCAGCAGCAACCTGGAGCCTGCTAGCCTCGCTGGTTGGCTAGACCCAGAAAAATAATAAAAATAATAACAATCACTGTAGTCTGGCTCTCAGGAAACCCCATTTCTAGGGGAAGGGGGAGAGTACTGCATCAAGAGAGCACACCACGTAACAAAAGAATCTGAACAGTAGTCCTTGAGTTCAAGATCATTCCACTGAAATAGACTACCCAAATAAGAAGGAACCAGAAAAGTAATTCTGGTACTATGACAAACAGGATCTATAACATCACCAAGAGATCTCACTAGCTCCCCAGCAATAAATCCAAAACAAGAAGAAATCTCTGAATTGCCAAATAAAGAATTCAGAAAGTTGTGTTTTTAAAATTATTATTAGTATACTTTAAGTTCTGGAATACATATGCAGAATGTGCAGGTTTGTTACATAGGCATACATGTGCCATGGTGGTTTGCTGCACCCATCAAACTGTCATCTAAATTAGGCATTTCATTAGCAAAAAGTTGATTATTAAGCTACTCAAGAGATACCAGAGAAAGGTGAAAAACAGCACAAAGAAATTTAAAAAGCAATACAGGATATAAATAAAAATTTTCTAGAGAAACAGATATTATACAGAAAAAAGTCACAACTTCTAGAAGTGAAAGATACACTTAGAGAAATACAAAATGCACTGGAAAGTTTCAACAATAGAATTGAACAAACGAAAGAGCTTCAGAGCTCAATGACAAGGCTTTCAAATTAACCCCATCAGACAAATAAAAAGGAATTAAAAATATGAATAAAGACCTCAAGAAATTTGGAATATTTTAAATGACCAAACCTAAGCATAATTGGTGTTCTTAAGGAAGAAGAGAAATCTAAAAGATTAAAATACTTATTTGAGGGAATAATTGAGGAAAAGTTTTCTGGCCTTACGAGAGATCTAGACATCCAAATTCAAGAAGTTCAAAGAACCCCCGGGAAAGTTATCACAAAAAGATCATCACCAAGGCACATAGTCGTCAGGTTAAACAAAGTCAAGACGAAGAAAAACATCTTAAGATCTGTGAAACAAAAGCATCAGGTAACCTATTAAGGAAAACCTACCAGATGAACAGCAGATTTCTCAGGAGAATGATTAAAAGCCAGAAGGGGTTGGGGGGTGCTATCTTTAGCCTCCTTAAACAAAACAATTATCAACCAATAATTTTGTATCTAGAAGGACTAAGCTTTATAAATGAAGGAAAGATACAGCCTTCTTCCGACAAACAAATGCTACAAGAATTTGCCACTACCAAGCCAGTACTACAAGAACGGCTAAATGGAGTTCTAAATCTTGAAACAAAAACTTGAAGTACACCAAAATAGAAATTCTTTGAAGCATAAATCTTACTGGGCCTATAAACACTAACACAATAGAAAAAAAAGTATTTAGGCAAACTAGCATTATGAATAAAACAATACTTCACATCTCAATACTAGTGATGAATGTAAATAGCCTAAATGTTCCACTTAGAAGATACAGAATGGCAGAATGGGTAAAAATCCACCAGCCAAGTATCTGCTGTCTTCAAGAGATTTATCTAACACATAAAGACTCACATAAACTTAAGGTAAAAGAGTGGAAAAAGATAGTCCACAGAAACGGGCACAAAAAGTGAGGACTTTAAAACAACAACAGTTTTAAAAAAAAGAAAAAGACAAAAAGGGACATCACATAAAAGGACTAGACCAACAGGAAAATACTACAATTCTAAATATATATGTATATATGCACCTAACACTGGAGCTCCCAAATTTATAAAACATTATTACTAGATGTAATGAGTAAGATAGAAAGCAATGCAATAGTAGTGGGGATTTCAATACTCCATTGACAGTGTTAGATCATCAAGACAGAACGCCAACAAAGAAACAATGGACTTAAATTATACCTTAGAACAAATGGATATAACAGATATTTACAAAGCATTCTATCCAATAACTGTAGAATATTTTTTTTCATTAGCATACAGAACATTCTTCAAGATAGGACATATAATAGATCACAAAACAAATCTCAATAAATTTTAAAAAATTAAAATTATATCAAGTGTTCTCTTAGACCACAGTGAAATAAAATTGGAAATCAACTACAAAAGGAATTCTCAAAACTATGCAAATGCATGGAGATTAAATAATCTGCTCTTGTATGATCTCGGAGGTGGAAATTAAAAAATTCTTTGAACCGTACAATAATAGTGACATAACGTAATAAAAGCTCTGGGATACAGCAAAAGCAGTGTTAAGAGGAAAGTCATAGCATTAAATACCTACACCAAAAAATCTGAAACAGCACAAATAGAGATTCTAAAGTCATATCTCAAGGAACTAGAGAAACAAGAACAAACCAAACCCAAACCCAGCAGAAAAAAGAAATAGCAAAGAGGAGAACTAAAGGAAATTGAAACAAAAAAAAATACAAAATATAAATGAAACAAAAAGCTGGTTCTTTCAAAAGGTAAACAAAATTGATAGGCCATTAGCAAGATGAACCAAGAAAAGAAAAGATACCAATGAACTCAACTAGAAACAAAACAGGAGATATTACGACTGATACCACAGAAATATAAACGATCATTCAAGGCTAATATGAACATTTTTATGCACACAAACTAGAAAATCTAGATGAGATGGGTAAATCCCCAGAAATATACAGCCCTCCTGGACTAAGCCAAAAAGAAATAGAAGCTCTGAACAGACCAATAACAAGCAGCAAGATTGAAATGGCAATTCAAAAGTTACCACCACCACCAACAACAAAATTCCAGGACCAGATGAATTCCCAGCTGAATTCTATCAGTCATTCAAAAAAGAATTGGTATCAATCCTATTTACACTATTCCACAAGATAGAGAAAAAGGAAATCCTCCTGAAAATATTCTATGAAGCAGTATCACTCTAATACAAAAACCAGGAAAGGACATAACAAAATTTAAAAAAAAAAAAAAACTGCAGACCAATATCCCTGATGAACACAGATGCAAAAATCCTCAATAAAATACTAGCTAACAGAATCCAACAAGATAATACACCACAATCAAGTTGATCAAGTGGGATTCAGACCAGGAATGCAGGGATGGTTGAACATCTGCAAGTTAATAAATATGATACATTACATAAGCAGAATTTAAAACAAAAATTATATGATCATCTCAATAGATGCAGAAAAAGCATTTGACAAAATCTAGCATCCTTTTATGATTAAAAGCCTCAGCAAAATCAGCATAAAAGAGACACACCTCAAGATAATAAAAGCCATCTACAACAAATGCACAGCCAACATTATCCCAAATGAAGAAAAGTTGAAAGCATTCCTCCTAAGAACTGGAATGAGACAAGGATGCCTACTTTCACTACTTCTATTCAACATAGTACTGGAAGTCCTAGCCAAAACAATCAGACAAGAGAAAGAAATAGGGCATCCAAATTGGTAAAGAGGGAGTCTAATTACCACTGTTCACTGATATGACTATATACCTAGAAAACCCTAAAGACTCATTGAAAAAGTTCCTAGATCTGATAAATAAATTCAGTTATGTTTCAAGATACAAAATCAATATATAAAAGTTAGTAACACTGCTATACACCTGGAGTAACCAAGTTGAGAACAAAATCAAGAAGTCAACCTCTTTCATAATACCTGCAAAAAATAAACTACTTAGAAATATACCTAACTAAAGAGGTAATAGACCTCTACAAGTGAAGCTACAAAACACTGCTGAAAGAAATCATAGAAGATACAAACATATGAAAACACATCCCATGCTCATAGATGAGTAGAAACAGTATTGTGAAAATAACCATTTGGCCAAAAGCAATCTACAAATTCAATGCAATTCCCATCAAAATATCATAATCATTCCTCACAGAACTAGAAAAAAATAGCCTAAAATTCGTATGTAACCAAAAAAGAGCCCACATAGTCAAAGACCAAGCAAAAAGAACGAATCTGAAGGTATCACATTACCCAAATTCAAACTATAAAGCTATACTCACCAAGCATGGTACTGGTACAAAAATAGGTACATAGACCAACAGAACAGAATAGAGAACCCAGAGATAAAGTCAAATACTTACAACTAACTGATCTTTGACTAAGCAAACAAAAACATAAAGTGTGGAAAGGCCACCCCGTTCAACAAATGTTGCTGGAATAACTGGCAAGCCACAAATAGAAGAATGAAACTGGATCCTCATCTTCTACCTTATACAAAAATCAACTCAAGATGGATAAAGACTTAAATATAAGACCTGTAACCATTAAAATTCTAGAAGATATCATCAGAAAAACTCTTCTAGACATTGGCTTAGGCAAAGGCTTCATGACCATGAACCCAAAAGCAAATGAAACAAAAACAAAAATAAATAAATGGGACCTAATTAAACTAAAAATCTTCTGCACAGCAAAAGAAATAATCAGCAGAGTTAACAACCCACAGACTTGGAGAAAATATTCCCAATCTACACATCTAAAAAAAAGACTAATACCCAGAATCTACAAGAAACTCAAACAAATCAGCAAGAAAAAAAAAACAAATAATCCCATTAAAAAGTGGGCTTAAGGACAAGTATAGACAATTCCCAAAAGAAGATACACAAATGTAAATTAAAACCACAATGAGACACCACCTTACTCCTACAAGAATGGCCATAATTTAAAAATAGAAATAAAAAAATTATAGATGTTGGCATGAATGTGGTAAAAAGGGAACACTTTTACACTGCTGGCGGGAATGTAAACTAGTAAAACCACTATGGAAAACAGTGTGGAGATTCCTTAAGGAACTAAACGTATTACTACCATTTGATCCAGCAATTCCACTCCTGGGGTATCGACCCAGAGAGAAAAAAGTCATAATATGAAAAAGACACTTGCATCCATGTTTTTACAGCAGCACAATTTTCAATTGCAAAAACATAGAACCAGCTTAAATGCCTATCAATCAACAAGTGGATAAAGAAAATGTGGTGTGTATACACACACACACACACACACACACGCACGCACGCACGCACACAGGAATGCTACTCAGCCATAAAAAGGAACAAAATAATGGCATTCACAGCAACCTGGATGGAATTGGAGACCATTATTCTAAGTGACGTAACTCAGGAATGTAAAAACCAGATATCGTATGTTCTCACTTATAAGTGGGAGCTAGCTATGAAGATGTAAAGGTACAAAAATTATATAATGGATTTTGGGGGCTTCTTGGGGGGAGCAGGAGAAGGCGTAAGTGATAACAACATTTGGTACATTATACATTGCTCAGATGACATGTGCACCAAAATCTAGAAATCGCTATTAAAGAACTTATTTATGTAAACAAAAACCACCTGTGTCCCAAAAACTACTTAAAAATTTTAAGAAATGCAAATTACATTTTAAAAAATAAATAAAAATAAAACAGGAGTTCTTATGCACAATTTACAGCTTTTTGTATTTTGAAAGATTTACCTCTCATTCATTGGAAATATCACCTACGTAAGAGTTAAGAAAGCAAAGTAGTAACATTTTTTAAAATATATTGTGAAAATACAATTGATATTGATGAAATCAATATTCATTCATTCACCAAAAATTTATGGAGATCCTTACTTCATGCCAGGCATTGGGTACAGAAGGTCAGTCTATGAGCCTATTGTTCAAGTGATATTCTCATCGACATCATTATCTCATTCCTATACTAGTAAAGCATTCCTCATTCTAGCACATATAAAAAGAATTCTAATGATGGTTCTTTCTGCTGTATTACTAACTACTGCAGTTTAACAGAAAATCACCTCAAAGTTTAGTTTTGTACCTTTTCTCATCCTCTCAGCAGAAGTTTGTTTACTACAGCTTTCAAAATGTGTCACACCTGCGGCTCTCACTTGAAAGGAAGCACATAAAAGCCTGAAGACTTCATTCTCTGGGAAATCTAGCAAAGAAAGACTGATGAAATCAAGGACATACCCATAGCAGAGGACAAAATCAAGCTGCCAGTTCTGGTTCAACTCACGTATTTTTATGTCTCTTGAGGCTGTTGATTAGAGTCCTTCTTCTAGAAATGCCCATGCATCTCATGTGAGAATACTACTATTAAATCATTTTTCACTTTCCTATTTTCTTCTCTACCATCAGCCTGAATATCTATTCTAAAGCCATGGGACTAAATTTGTCAAACAGATAAGCAACACTGCCATTCAGAGGGAGAATGTAAGATTTCTTTAAAAAGAATTTAACTAAATTTAAGAAGATTGTTTTCTTCCTTCAAAAAGAAAAAACTGATTATGACAATCATTATTGGATCACACATATGTATCCCCATGATGGAAAGGAGTGAGTGTAAATTAGCTTCTACTGATGTATAAAAATTTATATTTCCATGCATTAGGGTTTGTCCTTAGGTATGTGAACAAATCAGCATCCTGAAGTATTATTTTAAATGGTGAATGGTACATTCTTCTAAACTTCTAAGATAGACATGTTATCTCCACTACTTAGCTACCAGCACCAAAAGAAGAGGTCTTGACATCAAAAGCAAAGCACAGGTTATGTAGCCGACAAATCATGAAAAGTTTACTTCACTTGTTTCAAAGATTCATCTGCAGAAAGTTAAAGCCACTTAGAAAACATACAATGAATGGTTAAACCACCAGTGTAGTCTTGATGGTTGACCACTAATGCACCAGGCCTCAACACTATCCAGCCAAATAAACTCTCTCTTAAGTTCTCATAGATTAGAGGATGAAAATAGCTTTAACACATAATATTTTACTACCTCGTCCATTGAGAAAAAATACACACTATAAAACCATTTTCTGCTTCAAATCCATCTTAGAGTACTGGAACAAATAATTCCCTTTGCACAGACTTAAGATTGTCTAAAATCTTTGCTCCTGAAAAGTAAAGCCAGTCAGTCCTGCCCAGAATAAAGGCTTTGAGATATACTTTTATTTCTCCTCAGTGATGATCAATTTGTTAAGCCCTCTAAAATAATAGGCAACAATTTGTTCATGATTTTAAAGTTCTTTCATACACTTCATTTACTAATAGAAAAGGGAAAGGTCTTTTGTTCATCATTCCCTTCCCAAAAGATTTCTAGCCTCTCCTAAAAATCTGTTTCCTCAAAATTTTTACTATAGTGGGGCTTTAAGACTCTCCTTGAAAATACTTAGGATGCCTTCAGCTTAACTGAAACACCAAAAGTACATCATTTGGCAAGCATACACGGCTTAATTTTATTCTACTGCATCTCATATTTTCATATACCTCATTAGTGTTATTACTGTCAGCTTGCAATTATCCCCAGTAACAGAGGATACAGAATATATGGAAATGGAAATTCCCATATAAATCCCAAGGCTTATTTTATCCATCATTTTCAGTCTTCTTCTAATCTAACCTTTTTCCTTAGGTGATATTTTACTAGGCTTTTACTAGAAAGCCTGACAATTAGCAAAACTGGCTTATTGAAGTTTCTCCTCATCTCACTCCTGGCAGAAAATCGGCTAAGTGGTGTCCAGGGTGCAAGACACAGTTTAAAGTTAGGAGTCACGTTAAAGTGAACTGAGGTATGGGACGTAAGCATGTAAGTCAATATGCCAGGAATCCTAAGAGCAGTAAGACCAAAAATAATGCATAGAGCAAGGGAAGAACAGGAAACTGCTCTAATCCTGGCTTGAAGCAGCCAGCAGGAAGTGTTTGTTTGTTTTTTCAGATCCAGATAACCTACATCACTGAAGGGTTTTAATCTCAGGTCCTGAGCATAAAGTCTTTTTATGGTTTAAGAAAGGAGTAAAAAACAGGAGGCTATATTGGAAAAGCTCCCATAGATTCACAAAATCTATGGTCAAAGATCAGCCCAGTAAGAGCTGCCTAAGTTCTGTATTAGAAAAATAAGCAAACAATGAACAAAAATAGGAAAAGTGTGTACAAAAAATTTCAAAAAGTGCCTTTAAACAGGTAAAAGGTTGATGTTTCATCTATCCTAGCCCTTGCTCATTTCAGACAATACTCTCTTTAAATGCTGGGAGGACTGAGCGGGAGAAAAGTCAAAATGCTCTGGGGCTGGACTGTTAGAATTCTAGACTCTCCTTGTCCAAGTCACAGGTGGATCCCTATGTGGGAGTACAGGAACATTTCTGGGGACCTGAGCTGCTGGAACTATGTCTTCTGTGGTTAATTCCAAAGACAGTGCCAAATCAAGAATAATTACTGTTACGACACACATTCTAAAAGTAAATGAAGTCCTTACAATTTTTTTTAACAATATAAATTTATTCTTTCACAGTTCTGTAGGCCAGAAATCTGAAGTTAAGCTGTAGTCATAGTTAGTTCCTTCTGGAGACTTAAAGGGAGAATCTGTTTAATGCCTCTCCTAAGTTATGATAGCTGTTGGCAATCCGTGCTGTTCCTTGGTTTACAGACACATCACTCCAATCTCTGCCTGTGTCTTCCCATGGATTTCCCCGTGTCTGCCTGTGGCTTTTTCTTTTCTGTGTCTTATTTTATCTTTCTTTTAGAGACAGGTCTCACTATGTTGCCTAAGTTGGTTTCTAACTCTTGGGCTCAAGTAATTCTCCCACCTTAGCCTCCTGAGAAGCAGGGAGCAGGGACTACGGGCATTTGCCATCATGGCTGCCTCCATTTCTGTCTTTTATAAAGACACCATCATACCTTTTATTAGGCCCACCATAATTCGATAATCTCAACTTAATTTTCTTACCTACCTACATCTGCAAAGACCCTTTCTAAATAAGGTCACATTTATAGTACCAAAGGTCAAGATTTGGACATATCTGTTTGATGAATACAATTAAATCCATTACACTTGGCCAATTTACAATTTTTATAACATATTTTTTAAAAATAAAACTATATGCTAAATAAAAAACATGTGTCAGGTAATAAGGCATTGCTGGTAATAAAACCAGGAGATTTAATGTGAATAAACTATGATGAATGAGCAATAAATTACATTTGATCCAAGGCAAAAGAGAAATACATTAACAGTAGATGACTTGGGATAATTTGGTAGTTTCTAAGACACTTGTTTTTCCTCCATTTAGGGCACGAATTAACATCGATGCCAATAAGCAGGAAGACTGACTAAAATCTTTGTTAAGTACACAAAGAAAAGTAAATACCTATAATTAATTACGTAACTAAAAAAAGGAGAATAAAAATTAAAAAGTAAACCGGTTGCCAAGGCATATATATTAGTAGCCTATAGATTGATTGGCTAGTTTTTTAGATGTCACATTGGGTACCTCAACCAAAAAAAGATTATTGACAACATCAAAGGGGCTGCTTCAAGAGAGAGGAAGAAATAGGAGTCAGACAAAACACATGATTATCAAAAGAACAATTTTGATAATCATGATGAAGTTTTAAAGCATGCAGGGAGAAAAATAAAATTCTAACTATTTAAAACATAAACAAATGCCCTGTATCCAGTAGCATTTCAAGGATAACAGAAAGTAAATTTCACATCACAAGGCTTTTATTTATTTCGAGGCAGTTTAAAGATAGTCACATTGTGACAAATATTACCTTTGCTTTGAAGAGGTAAAAAATCAGCACAGGCTGTGCTCAGAATATTACAAGGCCTATGAGCAGTTTTGAATACACATATATTTGATTACTTTTAAAAGTAATACCTAACCAGAAGAGCTGGCTAGCTTCCAACCGTTGCAATCAGAAACAGGACAACTAAAATACAGTATGTTCTGCAGACTTCACCGTGAACTCTTCATGAATTTTTTTTAACTAGAAGGGGTGTTTGTGACTTCTTCAGATACATTTTTAAATCAGCAGTTATTTACTGTAATGAGTATTTCTCTATCAAGGGGGAAATTTTTCTTTTTTACCAGATAGTCTCCCAGAAATATTTAATAAATTAATCTATATGGCATATATCCATTTAACTTAGATATTATGAGTAGTGGTCCAAGTTAAAATACCAGTTAATATTTGCATTAAAATCACTTGATGAAAAATAAAAACATCTGTAACAACAAAAGAGTAAACCCATGTGGTTATCACTTATTCTTCATTTATATTTCACAAATAAAAATGAAGAATAGGTAAATATATTTCCACAAATTTCTGTAGCAGGAGAAATACATAAAGAAAGGGATAATCAAGTAAATATAATTTTAATATAATCTTGTTTACTAGACATTATACAAGTTATAGGAAATTTTAACTATTAAAAATTACAAATAAATGTAAGTTTTCATTTAAATAGGCATTGCAACATATGAGTTATTTGGTTTCAAAAATTTATAAAAGCATATTTTCAAGTTTTTTAAATGCCAATTATCCTCCAATTTGTAATTCATAATTAATCTGTATTTAATATACACTTTTCATAAACAGCCTCTTCTTGTGTTATTGGGAAAAGAAAAGAAAATCAGTTTAAACCAGTAAACTTTAACTTAGTTTCTTTGAACTGGGGACAATAACTGCTTTAAGAATCTTATTAACATTGTGAATATTCTACCCATGTTCTAGTTCTCCACAAACATTCAAATATATACAGCCAACAAATGTTCCTGTATAATTTCAGGGAGTCTCCAGGTGTAATTAATGCCAAAATCTAGCATGCGAATCTCTTTCCTTGTAATTTTATATGGTAAGGAATACTCTAAGCACTGGGGAGGAAGTAGAGAACTGACAGGTGCTGGTATGGTTTGGCTATAACCTCACCCAAATCTCATCTTGAATTGTAGCTCCCATAATTCCCACATGTTGTGGCAGGGACCCAGTGGGAGGTAATTGAATCATGGGGGGCAGGTCTTTTCTTTGCCATTCTTGTGATAGTGAATAAATCTTACGAGATCTGATGGTTTTATAAATGGGAGTTCCCCTGAACAAGCTTTCTCTAGCCTACCACTATGTAAGACATGCCTTTGCTCCTTCTTTGCCTTCTGCCATGATTGTGAGGACTCCCCCAGCCACGTGGAACTGTGAGTTCATTAAATCTCTTTTTCTTTATATGACACCCAGTCTTGGGTTTGGCTTTATCAGCAGCATAAGAACAGACTACACAGGAGTGAAGGCAGTTTTTTTCTGGCCAATTCTCTACTTCCTCTTCAGTGCTTAGACTAGCACATAATAAATAATTTTTGGATGAGTGAGTGATTTTATCAGTTTAGGGTATATTCAAGGCTGTGGAAGCAGCTCTATAAAGGGAATTAACAAAGGATTTAGATCCAGAGGATATGATTTTAAATTTCTGCTTCCTAATCTTCACTATGACCTCAAACAAATTACCTAAATTCTCTAAGCCTCAATTTTCTTATCTGTAAAATGGGAATAATAAAATCTGTCCCTAGTAAGTTAATATAAGAATTAAATTGAAGCAATATTGGTCATCAACAATTTGACCAGTGGGTGACACCAGTGGTTTGTTAGTTTAGGCACAGTGTTAAAAAAAATTAACTTGCAGATATGTACACAAGTCTTATAACATTCTCTTACCCCAGACTTCACTTTTCCTCATTTTCTTCTACGTCCCTGCCTTCCTACCTTACATATGTATTACCTGCCTGGTTTATGAAGGCATTTGAGTTTGATTCCTAAAAAATATTCAGTACATACTAATTTTGCATAGTCAACACTGAGGTAAAAGTTCTTTGAAAGCCAATACATATTTTGCAAAGGATTAAATTTTTCATGTAGAGAGAAAACACTAAGCAATTCTCAGAAGTTAATTAATTCTGAGAAAAAGAAAACACAGGACTGATGAAATAGTTACCACACGATGGTTGATCCACAGACCAACAGAAACTACGAACAACAAGAAATAATCTGATGTAGCCGAATGGAAGCCACAAACTGTAGACAAGAGTCACATAGTCAGACCTGAAACCAGTCATTGGAAAACATCAGTGGTCACAAAGAAACAAAAAAAAAAAAATAAAAACAATAAAAAATAACAACAGGTAAGATATCAGGGGAAGGTGGATAAAAACCTCATGATGTTGAACAACTAATATAGGTAAGTTAGGGCCTGTAATAACATGAAGATTGTTTTGTGTGGGTTTAAAATGAGTTTAAAGAGGAATCTTCAATGTCTTTTATCCCCAAAATATGTGTAGGCATAAAATGTCTGGCTTTACCTGGACAAGTTTTATTGCTGTGTCCAACCAAGTGAAAAGCTCTAGCCATTGGGGAATGCTGCTATGAATATTTTCTGTTTGCAGGTTTTGTTTTAGAAGCTAGTGAGAGCTTTTTTTTTTCTTCCATCTAGTACCCTAAGATCCATTTTAATCTCCTGGCAACCATTCTCACCATTTCTCACAAAAGACAATGAAATTACTATACTTTTATGGCTTAAAAAAAAATCACTGTATTGCTGATCTTTTTCCTAGAAACTTCAAGCAGAACAAATCTCAAAACTAATAGCATCCACTTTGCACTTTAGATAGACCATAAAAGTCAATTTGTTACAAACTGAAACATTTATTCCTTTAGGATAAAAAGAAAAAAAAAAAAAAAAAAAAACATGGAATTAGCTGTCACATGTCTTTACCAGAAAAGAAAATGGGAATGTTCATAAATATGATACTGCTATCAAATGACAGCCTTGGCTTTAAACAAAATAGGTTGTTACATCACATTAGAGCAGCCACATTGACTAACCCAGCAGCAGATACACACAGGAAAGAAGCTCAGAGGCATTACAAACAGCTGCTTTAATCCCAATGTCAGACAAGCCACAAACAAGATATACTCAGGGGACAGAATTGTCTGTGCTCAAAGTTTAAACAGGGAAGAGAGAAACAAATGACTTTTTTCCCTAAAGAACAAAAGGAAAACAGAGTCCGCAAATTTCAACTAGAGTAGAAATTTAGTACATTGTCATATGATCAATATAAATCTTCGTAATACATAGTATGTACCACATAGCTAGACTTCACAGAAAGTATGTCTAAACTCTCACAGCAATGCTGCAGCATATTCATTTTTCAGATAAATAAGCTGAGGCTCAGAATTGTTAAATAACATATCCAAAGTCCCACAGCTATTAAGCGGCAGAATTAAAGTTCAAATTTGAGTCCGTCTAATGCCATCTAATATCCAAACCCACCATTCACTTTCTCAACCCAGAATTCCTCTTTTCACAAACAACCTATAATTTGTTATTAAAAGTTTAGGTATCATCCATACCTGTGAATCTCAGAGTCAAGTTGTATCTAAAGGAGTCCTAGGCCTAAGGGAATTCTCAAAAGTAACCATGGGATAATTGATAATGAGAAGGAAACCACAGCCCTAAAAGCCACAGCACCAGCTTCTGTCTCTCTTTTAAATTAAGAAGCCAATCTACACTCTCAGTGCTGACAAACTGCAGAGCACTGCAACTCTACACAAGAAAATTACTAAAAGTTACACAGAAATGAATTTTTCAGTAGGAAGAAAATGGAACATTTGGAAACAGACCAAAGGAACAAAATTAATATTATATTTTGGTTCCCAGAATTATTATAGTGCTTTCATGATTGAATATAATACAAAAATAATATAGACAAGTAATATACATGTGTTGAATTATGTGAAATACATAAAAGCTTTGTTCTGTCTAATCTGGAAGTTGTTTCTTGATCCAAATTTTGCTCCCACATGGGATGGTAGTAGGATGGGAGATACTGCAGCTACACTAACCTTTATGACACAAAGCATATGTAGACATAAATTATAAACAATCCCTTTCATTAGAAGGGTAGTATCTTTTTACAGTCCTGACAAATTTAAAAGATAAGGAAAATATCTCAATCTCTAAGAACTGTAACCTTCCTTTTTCTCTAAGGAGAATGTAGAGGACTGACTGAGCAAAGAAAAATTCAAAAGCTCATTTATGTTACTTTAATTGTTTAGAACTCTTACACAAATATTTCACCTGATCTAGTTATAGAGTTCATTGTATTTTGTCTTTCAAGTATATATAAATAACATATATTTTGTAATTTTATAAGAGCAAAAATATCTTGCTACTAACTTACTCTAAGAAAGTGTCTTAGGTTTCTATCTTTTCCTTTTAAGCATTTTAATTTGTCAAGACTCTTTGATGACCCCAACTCTCCAGTCAAATAAAGGAGGTGAAAACAAGAAAACAGGAACTGTTCTCTTTATTTACTGCTTTTCTCTTTCTGTATTTCAGGCTTTCAAATCCATCTCAAAAACTGTTCATGGCACAGATCTACATTGTCACTATTGTATAAATCAAGTACTATCATTTTTAAGTTTAAGAAACAAAGGATGGGTAAAGATCTAAGTGACACCTTAGCGTATCTATGGCTAAGACACTGATCAAAGATTAGCTAACTCATATAAGATAACTTTCCCCTAGCAGGATCAAGAGAGAACTGACTGAACTCTTCTGAGACAATGACGCCTCCTACTCTAAGGCTTCTGCCTCCATCATCAGTCAGGTCATCAGTTCAACAATGAGACTAAATTCTCCCAGATTTCCTAGCTCTGTTAAAAGGCATCAGGAAAAACCCAGATATGACTGCTCAGTGATCTCCAATACTTATAGTCACTAACTTCCTTGAATCCACCAGAACCAATGTCTTTATGCCATTTATTCCTGTCTATATCAAGAACTCTCATACTTTAATTCCCACAAGGTTCTAACATGATCCTTCCTCCTTAGCTCCACCCCATACAAAAATACCCATTTTCAAAATGTTTCCATCATGCCTTCAGGAATTATTAATAAAATCCATCACCAGCAAAAGTCTCTATCTTCAACATCTTCTCTTAGCCTTCTGTTCACTTTCTCGCTACATAGAGCAGAAACCTGGCTTTCCCTGAGTACTCTGCATCCCACCCATCCCTCTAAAGTGGTTGCTGTTTTTCTCTCATGTGCTGGGCTTGGAGGTGGGTCATGCATCCTCCTTGCTCCTCTCATCATTTGTCCATCCTCATCATTTGATCATCCATCATTTGTCCATCCTCATTTGTCCTTCCCTAAACCCTCTACTTTAAATCCCTGTTACCAAACATCACCCCTACCCTTCATTGTTTTGTCATCAACCAATTCTCGAGTCCTTCTACCTCATTTCTCGAAGATGTCTGCTCCTGGCTCATCATCATTCTTCCCAAAACCACTCCTGTAATTATTTGTGGCTGTAATATCCACACATATAAGCTTTCTAATGAGTGTATTTTGTATTCTTCAACCTCCTCTCCTCAAATGATCCTGCTCTTCATCCTACCTCAGTCACTATCCCCATGAGTGAAACCTACACATTTATCAATAGCTATGCCTGCTCCACAAGCTCAGTGTCATGCATCCCACTTTCTGACCACCACATATTCTTCCTGTTCTCTTCCTCTAGTTCTCCATATGAAATAGTTCATTGATCCTATGCTCAATTTTTCTGTCCTCCCGCTGTCCATCAACTCATCCATATTCTTATTCTCACTACTCAGTTTAAGTTTCACAATAGATTTATAATCACTCCCTTGCATACATTCTCAACTTCTTTGCATTTTTGTTGATTCATCATACTCACTTGCAACACTGCTACCTAGATTAAATCCAACACTTTACTTTTCATGACTGACAGTGGCTGGAAAAAAAAACACAATTATGCTAATCATTTTCATTTTAAAATGATGACTATGTCCCTCAAGTGTACTCTTAAAATATTCTGGTGTACAGAAAAAAAAACTCACATAGCAGGCCTGAGATTGCTATCCTTAAAAAGGGCCGTTTGCAAAACTGGCCCTCCACTGGCATCTGCAAACTTGGATTTTAGGAGGGTGCCAACCATTCCCTGACAAACATGGCTCACTGAACCTACACTGTTTGTGCAAATGGTTTATGCCAAACACCTGCTTTCCTTCTGGAAGTCTGAAATTTTAATACGTGCTAGGCAGAGAATGCCTACATGACCAGTCCCCAATAAAAACTCTGGGCAATGAGTTTCTAATGAGCTTTCTTGGTAAACAGTTTCATGTGTTTTTACAATCAGTTGCTGAAGAAATTAAGCACGTCCTATGTAACTCCACAGAAAAGTACTCTTGGAAGTGTATATCTGATTTCCTATAGATTTTGCTGATTTTACTTTGTATCCTTTCACCATAATAAATCATAGTGATGAGTAGAATTATAGGCTGAGTCCTGTGAATCTTCCTAATGAATCATAGAAACTAGGCATATTCTTGGGGACCCCTGAAATACCTGGCTACTATGGCATGTTTCCCTAGTTCATTTGCTCTCTTAGATAATTGTTGTATACATTCTACTTTCTTCTCAAGCATTCAATACACGTTTCATTTTTGTTTTTGTTTTTGTTTTGAGATGGAGTCTTGCTTGTTGCCCAGACTGGAGTGCAATGGTGTGATCTCAGTTCACTACAACCTTCGCCTCCCAGGTTCAATCACTTCTCCTGCCTCAGCCTTCTGAGTAGCTGGGATTGCAGGCTTCCACCACCATGCTGGTTAATTTTTGTATTTTTAGTAGAGATGGGGTTTTGCCATGTCGGCCAGGTTGGTCTTGAATTCCTGACCTCAAGCAATCTACCCACCTTGGCCTCCCACCTGGCAAATGCCGTTTTTTTCTCACTCTAATGATTGTCTAGATGAGAGTCACAGCTCTCACTCTAAGCTGACTCTGATTTCTAATTATTTGAGAAAATTCAGCAATGAAAAAAGGAACTTCAATAAAGTTGTACTTCTACGTCTATTCACATGCATCTGCACCTTCATATCCTTTCCTTTCTTCTTGTTATAGTGAAACTCTCTGTTCCTATTTAAAGCCAGTCCCATAGCTTCTCAAAGTCCTCCTCACCTACTCAAAGATACTGCTTCAGCAATTGTCCCTCTCTTTTTTGCAATGATTTCCTGCTCTCTATTGACTCTTTACCATTAACATGCAAACAAGTTGTTATTTCTTGAATCTTTAAAATATTCTTTGGCTCCACTTCCCCCACTAGCTTCCTTTCCATTTTTTTTTTATTCCTCTTTGCAGCAAAACACCTTAAAAGAGTTGTCTGTACTTGTTATTTTTCAATTCCCTCTCTCCTTTAAATTTACATTTAATCTCCACCACTAAAAATAAACTTCTCTTACTATTATGGACTGTATACTTGTATCCCCCAACATTTATATATTAAAATCCTCACCTCAATGTGATTAATATGTTAAAATCCTCACCTCAATGTCATATTAGGAGGGAGGACCTTGGGGGAGATAATTAGGTCATTGACATGGATCTCTCATTAATGGGATTAGTGCCCTTATAAAAGGGACTCCAGAGAGCTCTCTCCCCCTCTTTCTGCTATGTAAGGATACAATAAGAAGTCTGAAGTCTCCATCCCAGTAAAGGGCCCTCACCGGAACCCGATCATGCTGGCACCCTGACTCAAACTTTCAGCCTCCAGAACTGTGAGAAATAAATTTCTGTTACTTGTAAGTTGTTCAGTCCATGGTACTTAGTTGTAGCAGCCCAAAGTGTGTAAAATACAAATATACTTTTTCACTTAACTTCCGAATAAAATAATCTCTTCATTTTTCTCCTACTTCAACAATTGCTTCTACTGAGTCTTCTTAGATGATTTCTTCTATTTTCTAGAACTTTTAATGTTAAAGTGCCACAGTGTTCAATCTTTGTTCTTTTTTTTACTAATTACACACTATCTCTTTCGTGTTCCCCCTCCATTTTTTATGCCAATAATTCCCAAACTTATATATCTAATGCTGGTCTCTTTGTGAAATCCAGGTTAATATTTCCACTACCTGCTCCACATTGCCACTTTGATGACTAATAGATATCTCAAACTTCGCAAGCCCCAAACTGGATTCCAATTCTTTCTCTTCAGAACTGCTCCATCTACAGCCTTCCCTATTTCAAATGATATCAATTCTTTCCTTTCAGTTGTTCAAGCCAGAAACCTTAAAATCAACTTTCACTCCTCTCTCTTGCTTTCCAAACCAGCGAAAAGTCTTCCTGGCTTTGTCTCCAAAATATATGTAGAATCTGATCAAATTTCACCCCCTTCTCTCCATCTCCTGGTCCATGCCACCATCATCTCTTACCTAGATTATTGCATTGGATTTCAAACAGGTTTTGTTACTACCACACTTTTCTCCCTGGTCTTGCCAATACAGCCAGAGAGATACTTTCTGAGCTGAAGTCAGATATGTAATACCTCAACTCAAAATCCTGCAGTGGTCTCTTACTTCCCTCTGGTAAAAGGCAAAATCATACGTAACCTGATTCTTCATTATCTCTGACTCAAAACTACCATCGGTTACTATTCAAAGTTCCACCTTTTGAGAGTTAGTGGTTTAATGAAAGAATTATTTCATACATGGGGCTTTTTCCCATTATTACATTCATAATTTCCCTTCCTTCCAGGGAGATGCATCTTTGACTTTTTTTCTTGAAGCAGTTTTCTTAATCTCCTACTCAAACAATCTTACAATGAAAGTTTCCCAACAGTCACTCCACAGATCGCTTACTAAGATATTAAAAGACTTTCCAGATACATTTGTACCCAGAAAGAATTACTGCCATGAAGATTATTGGAATGTCAGAAAGAAAACTTTATGAAAGCATTAAGTAAGAGAAAAACAGTACATTTACACTTTTTAGCAAGAAGTTTGCTTGTAGTAAAATTCCAAAAAAGAATTATTATAATAAGTGTCAAGGAGAGTTTCTTTTTATTTCCTGGCACCAGAGTTGATTTTTAATTGATCCTAAAGCCACTGAAGCTAAAACCATGATAAAACATTCTACTTTTCTTTAAAACACCCTCCCCTGCGACACACAGAAAGAAGTATGTGTATGACAAAAATAGTTTATACATGGGATAAAACAATATAAATTCAAAACTTACAGATAAGGGTAAGCTCCATCATTAATCTCTTTTCTTTCTTTCCAACTTTTATTTTGGTTCCAGGGACACGTGCAGGCCTTTTAGATGGGTAAACTGCATGTCATGGAAGTTTGATGTGCAGATCATTTTGTCAGCCAGGTAATCAGCATAACACCTGGTAGACAGTTTCTACAGCCTTACCCTCCTCCCATCCTCCACCCTCAAGTAGGCCCCAGTGTCTATTGTTCCCTTCTTTGTGTTTATGTGTACTCAATGGTTAACTTCCACTTCTAAGAGAGAACATGTGGTATTTGGTTTTCTGTTCCTGCATTAATTTGCTTAGGATAATGACCTCCAGCTCCATCCTTGCTGCAGCAATTGGCATGATCTTGTTGTTTTTCATAGCTGCATAGTATTCCATGGTGTATGTATACTACATTCTGTTTATCCGGTACACCATTGATGGGCATCTAGGGTGATTCCATGTCTTTGCTATTGTGAATAGTGCTGCAATGAATGTATGCGTGCATGCATTTTTTGGTAGAATGACTTATTTTGAAGGGTGTATACTCAGTAATGAGATCGCTGGGTTGAATGGCAGTTCTGTTTTAAGTTATTTGAGGAATTGCCATATGGCTTTCTGCAATAGCTGAACTAATTTACATTCCCACCAACAGTATATAAGCTTTCTCTTTCTCTGTAACCTCACCAGCATCTGTTATTTTTTGAATTTTATCAACAGCCATTCTAACTGATGTGAGATTGTATCTTATTTTGGTTTTGATTTGCGTTTTTCTAATGATTAGTGATATTGAGCATTGTTTTAAATATGGTGAAAGGTAGAGATCCAGATTCAATCTTCTACATATAGCTAGTCAATTATCTTAGCACCATTTATTGAATAGGAATTTCCCTTCCCATTGTTTGTTATTGTTGGCTTTGTTGAAGATCGAATGGTTGTACATGTGCGGCTTTACTTCTGGGTTCTCAAACCTATTCCATTGGTCTTTGTGTCTGTTTTTGCATCAGTACCATCTTGTTTTAGTTACTGTATAATTACAGTATAGTTTGAGGACAGGTATGTGATGCCTCAAGCTTTGCTCTTTTGACATACGGTTGCTTTGGCTATTCAGGCTCTTTCTCAAACAGATTTTAGAATTTTTTTTCTAATTTTGTGTATAATGTCATTGTGATACTTTGCTAGGAATAGCAATGAATCTATAAATTTCTTTGGGCAATATTTTAACAATATTGATTCTTCCTATCCATAAGCATAAAATGTTTTTCCATTTGTGTCATCTCTGATGTCTTTCAGCGTTGTTTGGTACTTCTCATTGTAAAGGTCTTTCACTTCCCTAGTTAGCTATATTCCTAAGTATTTCATTCTTTTTGTGGCTATTGTGAATGGTATTACATTTCTGATTTGGCACTCAGCTTGAATGTTATTGGTGTATGAATTGCTATTGATTTTTATACATTGATTTCTTATCTTGAAACTGTTTTCTTAAAGGTGTTTATCAGTTCTAGGATCCTTTGGACAGAGACTGTGGAGTGTTCTACATATAAAATCATATGATCTGTGAACACAGTTTTATATTCTCTCTTCCTATTTGGATGTCTTTTATTTCTTTCTTTTGCCTAATAGCTCTGGCTAGGACTTTCAATATTGTGTCAAATAAGAGTGGTAAGAGTAGGCATCCTTGTCTAGTTTCAGTTCTCAAGGAGGTTATTTCTAGCTTTTGCTCATTCAGTATGATGTTGGCTGTGGACTCGTCAGAGATGGCTCTTATTATTTTGAGGTGAGTAGGTTTGATGCCTAGTTTCTTGAGGGTTGTTAATTTGAAGGGATATTGAATTTTATCAAAAGCTTTTTCTTCATCTATTGAGATCATTAGAATTTTTTGTTGCTGTTCTGTTTATGTGATGAATCACATTTATTGATTTGTGTATGTTAAATCAACCTTGCATCCCAGAAATAAAGCCTACTTGATCAAGTTAGATTTGTGCTGCTGAATTTGGTTTGCTATATTTTGTTGGGAATTTTTATATCTTTGTTCATCAGAGATATTGATCTGAATTTTTATTTTTTCATTGTGTCTCTGCTAGGTTGTAGTATCAGAATGATGCTGGCCTCACGAAATAAGTTAGGGGAGGAGTTCCCCCTCCTTGACTTTTTTGAATACTTTCAGTAGGGTGGGTACTAGCTCTTTTTTTGTCAGTCGGATAGAATTTGGCTATGAATCTGTCTTTTCCAGAACTTTTCCTGGTTGGCAGGATTTTTATTACTGATTCAATTTTGCAACTTATTACTAGTGTGTTCAGCGTTTCAATTTCTTCATGATTTGATCTTGGAAGGATGTATGTTTCCAGTCATTACCTATTGCTTCTCAGTTTTCTAGTTTGTGTGCATAGAGGTGTTCATAACTGTCCCTGAGAGATTTTGTATTTCTGTGGGTCAGTGGTAATGTCCCCTTTGTCATTTCTGATTGTGTCTGTTTTCATTTTCTCCTGATTTTTTAAATTAGTCTAGTTAGTAGTCAATCAATCATTTATTCTTTCAAATAACAAACTTTTGCTTTTGTTTATCTCTTGTATGGTTTTTCTCAACTTCATTTTATTCAGTTTAGCTCTGATTTGGGTTTTTGTTTTGATTTGGGGGTTGTTTTGTTTTGTTTTTTGTTTGTTTGTTGCCTTCTGTGAGCTTTGGAGTTGGTTTGCCCTTGTTTTTCAAGTTCCTCTGTATGTGATGATAGTTGCTAATTTGAGATTTTTTTTTTTTTATGTAGGCATTCGGCACTATAAAATTTCCTGTTAATATTGCTGTAGCTGCATCCCAGAGATTCTGAAATGTTGTATATTTGTTTTCATTCATTTCAAAAAATTTCTTCATTTCTGCTTTAATTTCATTGTTTACCCAAAAGTCAATCAGAAGCAGATCGCTCAATTTCCACAAAATTATATGGTTTTGAGAGATATTCTTGGTATTGATTTTTATTCTTACTATGCTTTTGTCTGAGACACTGTCAGATATCTCTTTAAAAGATTAATATAAATTTCCAACTAAAACCAATAGAATATTGTCCTTCACATTTTATCTGTATAGGTTTCTAGGTAGACTACAGCACTGTACACTGTCTTGAAATGTTCTCAAAAGGCTCTGCCATTGATAAGCACCAAAGTAAAAACCCCTTTCCTTCAAATGGAAGAGGAAAGGTGGGGGGACAAAGAAACTGTTAAAACTTTGACTTCTTTTCATATGGCTTGTGTTTTTCTTCTCCTCCTCTGCTCCTGGGAGGCCTCCTTACCCTTCAAAGCCTCCCCACCTTCTGCCATGAAATCCATCCTGGCCTTCAAAGCCTCCTCTGCCATAACCACCTAAGCTACTTTCTCCTTAGGGTTGGCCCAGTCCAAGGTAACTTTGTTTCCATCAATTTCACCACTTTCCATGGCCTCCTTTGTGGCTTTGATATCTTGCTCACTGTTGAAATTTACAAAACCAGCCCCTTTTGAGGATAGCCAATGACTGTTCTTACACAAATAGTGTTATCAAATGAATCCTTTAATGTCTCTTCAGTGTTATTCTCAGATGGGCCTTTGACAATGTTTTCAATAGCTGGTTTCTTGCATCTGGATTCTTGCAACTCCAGACTGACTGTTCTGCCCTTAATTTATTATAAAATTTAAAGCTTCTTTGGTATCTTCAAATGAAGCACATTTGAGAAATGGATACCCTTCATATTTTCCATTTTAGTTCTGGGACTCTGATAAAAGTTGCCTTCAAAGGGAGACATTTATGCAACCAACAAACATGAAAAAATGCTCATCATCACTGGTCATTAGAGAAATGCAAATTAAAATCACATTGAGATACAATCTCATGTCAGTTAGAATGGCGATCATTAAAAAATCGGGAGACAGCAGATGCTGGAGAGGATATGGAGTAACAGGAACACTTTTACACTGTTGCTGGGAGTGTAAATTAGTTAAACCGTTGGGGGAAGACAGTGTGGCAATTCCTCAAGGATCTAGAACTAGAAATACCATTTGACCTACCAATCCTATTACTGAGTATATACCCAAGGGATTATAAATCATTCTATTATAAAGACACATGCACACGTATGTTCGTTGCGGCACTGTTAGCAATAGCAAAGATGTGGAACCAACCCAAATGCCCACCAATGATAGACTGGATAAAGAAAATGTGGCACATATACACCATGGAATACTTTGCAGCCATAAAAAAGGATGCGTTCATGTCCTTTGCAGAGACATGGATGAATCTGGAAATCATCATTCTCAGGAAACTGACACAAGAACAGAAAACAAAACACTGCATGTTCTCACTCATAAATGGGTGTTTAACAATGAGAACACATAGACACAAGGAGGGGGAAGGGAACATCACATATAGGGGCCTGTTGGGGGCTGGGGGGCGAGGGGGAGGTATAGCAGGGCGGGTATTTGGGGAGGGATAACATTAGGAGAAATACATAATGTAGATGATGGGGGGGGATGGAGGCAGGAAACTACCATGGCATGTGTATATCTATGTAACAATCCTGCACGATCTGTACATGTACCCTAGAACTTAAAGTATAATAACAAAAAAAGTTGCCTTCTCAAATACTTTCTGAAGTTTTTTCTGTTGTATTGTAGGAGATGTTGATTAAACAAGAATTTTGAATTCAACACCCCAAGTGTGATTCTTTTCACCTCTATAGTTCTGACTTTGACTTATCTCTCCATTGCAGTAGAGGCAAATGGATAGCAGGTTGATCTCTGCTCCCTGCTTTTCTTCAAAGGTTTTCTCTGTATCAGCTTCTGTCTTAAATTCAATATAAGCAATCCTTTACTCTTCCCATCATTGCTGACTAATCTGATCTTCACAGCACCTTTAAACACTTCTTTAAATTCATCCTGAGTGCTTTTGTAGGGAGATTTTTGTCCAAACGTGTTGTTGCATGTTTATTTTTCTTACCACCGTTTTCTCTAGTTTAATTTCTTTTCCAAAGACTTCTAAATTAATGAGTTTCAAATCTGGTTCTTCAGAAGATTTCAAATCAGTGTAGCCAAACTCGCTGGTCATACAAATTGTGATATTCAAAACAGTAAGATAGTTTTTGGCAAAAAGTCCACTGACACCAATTTTTAAGTCAGGTGCAGATTTGTTCGAGTTTGGGTTTCCAACAAAGACACTGAAAGCCAGGGTTGGTTCTGTGGCTTCCACTTTCTATTTCATGGCTTCAGGAGCTTCTTTTTGTTTAGTAATTTCCTTCCAGGTACTTCTTTGATAGGCTCTTTCCCTTCATTCTCCTCCACATCATCATCTTCTTTTTCCTCCTCTGCCTCATCATCATCTCCTCTTCATCTTCATTGTCAGAAAGCTCTAGGCTTTCAAAGGAACAGCTTTTACAGATGACTTTCTTTCCTTTGGCTGATGCTGCCTCCATAGCTGCTTCTGAAAACTCATCTTTCTCATCATCGTATTTATCTTTGACATCGTCAGCACCTTTGTCCTCTGATACAAAGAAAGCAGCTGCTTCTTTCACAGTTGCTGACTCAAATTCATCTTCATTCTCATTTTCACCTTCATCTTCAGCATCCTCTTTGCTGTCCTTATCCTCCTCATCATTATTGTCTTCATTCTTGAAATTCTTGCCATTCTTTGCCCTGTTGGCTGGCCTGGTGGCTCTCTTTTAACCACGGGTTGCTAACCAACATTTTGCCTGGTGTGGCTCCCCCTCTTAGAAGGTGCCATGACTGCTTTGGCCAGTAACTGTCTTCTGGGCCATACGCTGCTGCGTTTTTGCCTGGAGTGACAGCTGCTTTCTTGGCATATGTGGCAACAGCAACTTTATTTTGTTTGGAAACTACCCCCTTCTTTGCCAGAGTTGTGGTAGCCTCCTTGTCTTTTTTTCTGAGACTCGATGACCTCTTTCCCACTGTGATCATCATTTTCTGACATTTCCTTATCTTCACTACCTTATTCTAACTCCTTTAGGGGAGGAGTCATTTTCTGGGTGTCACTTTAATCTTTATCAGACTTGCCACCAACTAGCAAATGCCATAAGACTTCTCCACTGATCAAGCAAGACTTCATACTGCATGGTGCCTTCAAACACACCAGGACTTCATAGTAGACCAGCCTCCCAGGACCCACACAAAGAGAGTTATTACATAAGAAACTAAAGCTTAAAATGGTAGAGTTGAAAGTAAACTTAGAACTTATATATGACCAGTCTCTAGGTGTTTTTTTTATTTTACTATAAGTTCTGGGTACATGTGCAGATTTTGCAGGATTGTTACATAGGTATACAAATGCCATGGTGGTTTGATGCCTCTATCTCCCTATCACCTACATTAGATATTTCTCCTAATGTTATCCCTCCCTAAACCCCCCACCCCCTGCTATCCCTCCTCTAGCTCTCCACCCACCAACAGGTCCCCATGTATGATGTTCCCCTCCCTGTGTCCATGTGTTCTCATTGTTCAACTACCACTTATGAGTAAGAACAGGCAGTGTTTGGTTTTCCATCCATGTGTCAGTTTGCTCAGAATGATGGTTTCCAGCTTCATCCATGTCCCTGCAAAGGACATGAACTCATCCTTTGTTGTGGCTGCATAGTATTCCATAGTGTATATGTGCCACATTTTCTTTATCCAGTCTATCATTGATGGGCATTTGGGTTGGTTCCATGTCTTTGCTATTGTGAACAGTGCCACAATGAACATACCTGTGCATGTGTCTTTATAATAGAATGATTTATAATCCTTTGGGTATATACTCAGTAATAGTATTGGTGGGTCAAATGGTATTTCTAGTTCTAGATCCTTAAGAAATTGCCACACTGTCTTCCACAATGGTTTAACTAATTTACACTCCCACCAACAGTGTAAAAGCATTCCCATTTCTCCACATCCTTTCCAGCATCTGTTGTCTACAGATTTTTTAATGATCGCCATTCTAACTGGTGTGAGATGGTATCTCAATGTGGTTTTGATTTGCATTTGTCTAATGACCAATGATGATGAGCATTTTTTCATATGTTTGTAGGCCACATAAATGTCTTCTTTTAAAACTTATCTGTTCATGTCCTTTGCCCAATTTTTGATGGGGTTGTATTTTTCTTGTATATTTGTTTTAGTTCTTTGCAGATTCTGGACAGTAGCCCTTTATCAGATGGGTAGCTTGCAAAAATTTTTCCCATTCTGTTGGTTGCCAGTTTACTCTAATGATTGTTTCTTTTGCTGTACAGAAGCTCTTTAGTTTAATTAGATCCCATTTGTCTATTTTGGCTTTTGTTACCAGTGCTTTTGGTGTTTTAGTCATGAAGACCTTGCCTATGCCTATGTCCTGAATGGTATTGCCTAGGTTTTCTTCTAGGGTACTTATGGTGTTAGGTCTTATGTTTAAATCTTTAATTGATCTGGAGTTAATTTTCATATAAGGTGTAAGGAAGGGGTCCAGTTTCAGCTTTCTGCACATGGCTAGCCAGTTTTCCCAACACTATTTATTAAACAGGGAATCCTTTCCCTATGCTTGTTTTTGTCAGGTTTGTCAAAGATCAGATGGTTGTAGGTGTGTGGCGTTACTTCTGCAGTTTCTAGATTTTTAACTCAAACTGTGGTCTAGGAGGGAAAGCCTTGGTAAGAAAGGAAGGGAAGGAAGCAAAGGAAAGAAAGATGGAAGAAAGGATGGAAGAGTGGAAGAAAAGAAGAAAGGTTCACCATTCTATAAAATAAAATATAATGAACTAAATTTTAGAGCTTTATTTGTAATTGACAAATGAACTGTCTGATCTATGCTTTGTACCTTCAAGATTCACTTACCATAATATTTATTCTCTTATTTTATTAGATAACACAAAAAGGCAAGTAAAGGGTTTCTGATGAGCTAATAGTGTAGGAGGAAAAAAATAAGCTTCTGGTATTCACAATTTTTTGACAAATAAAACACTAAATCTCTTTTATAAAAAAAAAATCCACTTTTTAAGCAATCTGAATCCTGCTTTATTGATTTGAAAATACTTCACTGGTTTAAGGGATGTTTGACCTTTATTATCTCCCAGAAGAAAGAGCAGAAGGCTAATAATGCACAGGCAAGCAATTGTCAGACTCTTGACAATAAGGGAAAGAAACAAACAGGAGGAATGTCTAAAGGCAGGGATCTATCCAACCTTAAAGGGCTAAAAATAAGCCGGTGGCAACAAGTGAATAATTGCCTCACATTTCCTTATACTCAATGACATGTAATATGTGAGAAGTAAAGCAGAGGCAGGCACATTTCAAACTACCTTGAAGGTCAAGTTGGGTTTTTGCTACATTTTAGCAATTCCAAACATGAGGTAAGAGGAACATTTCTGTTCCCTTACTGCATTTAGGGCATGGTCAAATCGCATTCCAAAAGATAATAGAAATCTTATTCATCACTTTTATAATCACCAGATAGAATGTGTGAAGCATCTTCTGACTTGCCACAATGCTGTATGTGATGCTAATTATACTATAACAAAAGGTAGTCAAGTCTCTGCCCCCCAGTCTTTAGCCCTTCCATCCTAATTCTTCATAAATCCAATGAGTATTCTATTGCTTTCTTTTTATCTTCTGTAAAAAAGGAACATCTCAAAAGTCTACAACACTGAACTAATGACTCAAATAGCTTTTTTCTAAGAAAAAGCTTTCAAATGAATTTGGGATGAAATCAGTACTTTCACGCATCTCAGCTCTTCCTAGAAAAAGAAATAAAATTCACTGAAGAATATGTTGTTTGCTGACCTAAACATACTAAGTGATTTTAAATATAATGCTAAAAAAATTGAATCCCATTAGAAAAATGGTTTGTAGGAAAAGTTATGCAACAAAATTGTATCCTCGATAGCATGTCCCATTGATGCTATTCCCTGTATGTATATATCCCACAAATAAGACACATTACATAGAAACACCCCCCTTTTTTTCTTTTTAGTAATATCTTTTTGTCTTGAAGTCAACCTTATCTCATACAGTCATACCCATTTCCACCCTTTTTATGCTTTCTGTTTCTGTGGTTCATCTTTTGCTACTTGTTTACTTTTTATTTTCTGTATTTTTTTAATTTTTAATTTTTTTTATTTTACTTTAAGTTCTGGGGTACATGTGCAGGTCATGCAGGGTATTACAGGAAGATATACTAGAGAGTCCCAGACTGCAAATCAGAAACTGGGATTTTTCTTTCTTTATAGCTGACATTTACTGTGTGACTTTCATCAAGTTAATTCTATTCTCTGGACCTCAGTTTTCTCATCTGTGAAATAAAGCATTGAATACCTTCTAAGGTTTCTCCCAAACCCAAATTCCATACTTTTAAATTAGATAAACTTTTCAGCTAATAAGCTATATTAAAAAGAATTAAGTTACTTCTAATCACACATTCAATTAAAGCAATTTTATCTCTAATGTTATGACAAATGTCATACTTTATGCATTTCCTGAAACTATCTTCTGATTTTTGCATTTTCCAGTACCATGTACTTCCACATTGTGTTAGGCTGTTCCTTAATCACTATAAAGAAATACCTGAAATACCATTTGACCCAGCAATTCCATTACTGGGTATATGCCAAAAGGATTATAAATCATTTTATTATAAAGACACATGCACACATATGTTTGTTGCAGCACTGTTCACAATAGCAAAGACTTGGAAGCAACCCAAATGCCCAGCAATGATAGACTGGATAAAGAAAATATGGCACATATACACCATGGAATACTATGCAGTCATAAAAATGGATGATTTCATTTCCTTTGCAGGGACATGGATGAAGCTGGAAACCATCATTCTTAGCAAACTGACACAAGAACAAAAAACCAAACACCACATGTTTTCATTCATAAGTGGTAGTTGAACAATGAGAACACATGGACACAAGGAGGGGAACATCACACATGGGGGCCTGTTGGGGTGTGGAGAGCTAAGGGAGGGATAGCATTAGGAGAAATACCTAATGTAGATGATGGGTTGATGGGTGCAGCAAACCACCATGGCACATGTATACCTATGTAACAAACCTGCACATTCTGCACATGTATCTCAGAACTTAAAGTATAATAATAATTTAAAAAAGAAGATATGGAGAAAAGAGAGTGGCCTTATGGTTAAGGAGATTTATCATTGTAGAGTGTCATGGACACAATAATGAAAATTTGTGTGTCATAAATCAAATATTAAACATCTAAAACCATGCACACACCCAAAGAAATACCTGAGACTGGGTATTTTATAAAAAGGTTTAGTTGACTCAAGGCTCAGCAGGCTTTACAGGAAGCATGGTGCTGGAATCTGCTTGGCTTCTGATGAAGACTGAGGGAGCTTTCAATCATGGCAGAAGGCAAAGGGTGAACAGGCATGTCACATGGCAAAAGCACGAGCAAGCGAGGGTGTGGGGGACGGTGAGGGGAAGGAGGTGCCGCACACCTTTAAATGACCAGATCTCCTATGAACTTAGAGCAAGAGCTCACTTATCACCAAGAGGATGGCCCAAGACATTCATGAGAGATCTGCTTCCATGATACAAACGTCACATACCAGGCCCCACCTGCAATACTGAGGATCACCTTTTAATAAGAGATTTGGATGAGGACAAATACCCAAAGTATATCACATGGGAGCAAGAAAACATTGAAATAAAAATTCTAAATGAAGACACAATTTTAAATAATCTTACATTAAAATATAATTCTAGGTTGTTTATCAAAGTAGATAACTCTAAGTTGTCTTTTAATAACTCTTATAATAATGCTCCTTCCATTACCTTTGAAAACACATATATGCTTCATGTAAAGTTCCTCAAGGCAAATAAGAATCAAAAATTAAGCCAAAGCCCAAAGTCTGTCATAGACCCTCTATTGAGAGCTCTATCTGTAGATATCTTGATATCTTCTATCACTGTGAATGTCTCTATTATAATACTTATCAAACTGTAGTTCAGGTTTTTCCACTAATCTGCAAAATCCTTGAAACCAAGAACTATGTTTTACTGGGGGAAAGATACTCAGGGGAAACACAATTAATGTTTGTGGAATGAATGAATGAAGCATATATAAGCACTCCTGTAGTTATAAACACATAATTTACATGTAGCTAAATGTCTGTTGCTTCCCTCTTCAGAATTATATAATAAGCTTTTAAAAATGACACATCAATTCAATTAAGAATATTGGAGCACCTCCTATGTGCCAGGTGTAGTTCTAGGTACCAGGAATTCGTCAGTGGATAAACATGTAAATAAGTAAAATACATTAAATATTTGAAGATAAATAGGGAGTGTAGCATACTGTGAGTGCTGGGGTTGGCAGTGGAGCACATGAGGACATCAGGTATGATGAGGGAGTATGAAAGTTTTAAAAGAATGTCAAGGGAGGCCTCATTTAGCAGATGACATGCAAAAAAGACTAAAAGCAAAACCATTTTGTTGAATTTTCTTTATATTATTCTCCATGATCTATGACTTTCAGGGTCGTGATAAGAATTTTAAAATATCTTTGATGTGTGAAGTTACACATATGCGAATCTGTATTTGCAGATATTAGCTCATCTGAAAACTGACAGGTGTTAACAACTCAAGTATAAATAAAATTTGTTTTAAAGTTTTAGAATAATAAATTTGTTGTATTTATTATTTTGTAAAATATGAAATTAAAAGCCACTCAATAACAGTGTTAATTACATTTATTGATGTATTTTTTTGTCCTAACGTAAGCTGCTCTGAACTTAGAAGGTCATATCTAAACATTTAAATTTGGCTGACCAGCACCTATATATGGACACAAGAAAAGCAAAGTAATCCATATAAACTTAGGTCAAAACTCTATTTAGGAAAGAAAGGGGGAAACCTAAATTACCTGAAGGGACTTTGACAGATTATAATAAAATATCTCGATTCTCATTTCCTGTGAAGCCATGAATGGCAGTCAGGTTGTAACGTATGCATGAATACATTTTGGTTAGCAGTAGGTCCATGAAATGCTGTGTTGAGAATTCTGAAGCTGCACCTTAAATTGCTAAGTGTTTGTGCTTGTTAGACATGTCTGGAGTGCACAGAAGGAGGGGAAAGTAGTCATCCTTAGGCCATATATTCATTAGTCTTGACCTACACTATGCAGTGCAGCTTACATGACACATCAAATTCATGCTCAGCATAAGTCAGGTATTTATAAAATCAAAACCAATAATTTATACTTTCTCTACCTGCAATATCTGTACTAAGAATCAATGAGCAGAAATGAACTAAATCAATAATCTAAAAGGTACAGTCATGGAGAAGGCACAATAAAGTGTATGTCTCTATACCACATCATAAAACTAAGCTGAAAAGGGGAAATTTAGAACCAATAATAATATTCAGTTATTAGGATCTGTGAAAAGAAGAGTAACTAAAAACAGAGATACACAGGAAATATTCATTAAGTGAACCAAACTGATTTCTGTCAGCAGGTTTTTCTCAGTCTTAGTGCCACTTTTCACAGCGTTATTGAATCGTCCCTTTTTTTGGTTGCCCTGAGACTTTGTGCTCAGCATCAGGTACTAACAAAATTATTAGAATTGCAAAATCTATTTTGTAATTTATTATGACTAACTTTGATTTGTGTACCCATTAGTCTACTTTTCAAACCTAGTATTTAGAAGACAGCAAAGATATGTTGTTAGAGATTGCATTTCTGTCATGATAATTCCAAGAAGGAGCTATTATTTTTAGCTGTACGATGGAACAGCTTCAGAGAACAGATCTATAAACAGGAGTAGAAGGGTCAATAAATGACTATACCAGAACCACAGCGATTATAGAAGCTAAAGCAAAACACATCATGTTCCCCTTGTGGGAAAGAGAAAAGAAAAATGATGATGTGTTTCTTAAGTCATACTATGAAATGTATTTTGACATGCTTTTTGGACAACAGTATCTTTATTCTTTTTTCAACCTCAATACCCTTGCAGCCTTTCCAGGAATTCTGGTAAGTTCTCTTGTCAAATCAAAATGTTCTTCCTTCGTTAACATCTTCCTAGATTTTTCCATTATACTCACCTTTCCTAGAAAACATGCTTTCTTTGCTTAAATGTCTGATTTTCCTGCTTCATGCCCTTCAGAGTTTCTTTAAATTGCTCTTCTGTCAATTATATTATTCAAGGTCTGGCCACCTGACCATTACCTAGGATTTGAAAGAATTTCACTCTTGTTAAAGGTCTTATTTGATGTTTTATCTTACCTGCTCTAATCTGTTCATGGACAATAATCACATTTCACATTTTCTCTTTATAGAATGTTCCCAGGGTAGAGAAGCAGAGATAGTATCTACCTCAGAACTTCAACATTATTGAAAATAATGATTTAACTTAGAAAAAAAAATTGTCACTGTTACCTTGTTTCAGACCTTATTTGAGTAAGAACTTACCAACTAATATTAGTACCTAGTACTTGAAGCATATAGCCTTACTCTATCATTTAAAATCTCTGTTTTTAGGTACTCCTCTTTTCACAGGTCCTAATAACTGAATATTATTATTGGTTCTAAATTTATCCCTTTTCAGCTTAGTTTTATGAGGTGGTATAGAGAAACACACTTTATTTTGCTTTCTAATAAATGTTTGTACATGAATGCCAGTTACTCTGTGAACCTGATTAATATTCTGCTTCATAATTTTTTTAATTGTTCATTTCTTTGTTTCATGCTGGAGCAAAAGAAAATCCCTACCTTCTATCTGCCATTCACTGACAGAATTTTCATGTGCCCTTTCCACCAAAAGCCAAAAGGAAAAAATTCAAAAGTCCAGTTATTTATGTCATTTATTCTAAACATAGAAGAAACAAAGTAATAGGAACAGCATCTCCCCCTTAAAATAAGTTGAGCATAGTTTCTAAAGACTTCTTAAAGAATTAATGACTCTATTTCTACTTGTTTTTTGTGTTTGTTTGTTTGTTTGTTTTGAGACAGAGTTTCTCTCTTGTTGCCCAGGCTGAGTATAGTGATGTGATCTCAGCTCAGTGCAACCTCCACCTCCTGGGTTCAAGCAATTCTCCTGCCTCAGCCTACCGAGTAGCTGGGATTACAGGCATGTGCCATCATGCCCAGTTAATTTTTGCATTTTTAGTAGAGATGGAGTTTCACCATGTTGCCCAGGCTGCTCTCAAACTCCTGACCTCAGGTGATCCACCCACCTCGGCCTCCCATACAGGCATGAGCCACTGCGCCTGGCCTCTACTTCCTTCTATGTGCTGCTTGTAGTAATCTTTTCTGTAAATGTGAATATTGTTTCAATCTGACATATTAATATAACAGAAGAAGCTTAGTCTTGAAACATAAAACTGTTTCAACTGTGCCCATTGTTCCAGTTATCTAATTATGCATAATAAACAGTCCTAAAATGTGGTGACTGAAAACAAAAATTTATTATCTCTCCTAATTCTGAAGGCTTATTGGGTCCTTTTGGGTTATCTTCTCTTGAAGTCTGTCACATTTTCATACAGTTGTAATTAAATGTTGACTGGGACTGGAGTCATCTGAAAACTCAAATGGGCAGAATGTTCAAGGTGGCTTCTTCACTGCTATGGTGACACTTCAGCTGGTGTGATGAAACTGCTGGAGGCTGTTCAAGCCTCTCTCCTGATGACATCTCTTCGTGGCTATTGACAGTATTTTATGTGTTTCTTACACCAAAAGCCAGAATGAACCCCTTCAAAAATCCAGTTTATATATGGTTTCAAATATAGAAGAACACAAACAAATATCAGTAGCATCTTTCTCATGTTCTGTATAGATATTGGGCTTTCTTAACAATATGACAGTCTCAGTAGAATTGTTATATATATCTATATCTATATATATATATATATATATATATGTGTGTGTGTGTGTGTGTGTGTGTGTATGTGTTTTATATATGTGTGTGTGTGTGTGTGTACACACACACATATATATATAACACATACACACATATATATATTGACTGCCTTCTTCAGATTGCATGTTCCAAGATTTCAAAGAAAAGCTATGTGGCTTCTTGTAGCGTAACATTGGAAGTTATGCAGCATCTCTTCAGCTACTTTCCATTGGTTGTACAGAGACAGTCCAAATTCAAGGTGCATGGAAGCTATACAAGAGTGTATGTATCTAGAGGTATAGTCCATGAGGATGCCATCTTTGGAGACTAGTTATCAACCCCATGCAGCTACAAATAAGGCTATAACCAAAGAACAATCTTCTTTATCTCTCAGTGTCATATAAGCAGGTAGTTTCAGATGAGACTTACATCTAGCCAGATGGAGAAATTGAAATTCTTCTGGAGATCAATGTCAGCTACATGCCACAGCCAGCCTTCCCTCACTTGCTTCAAGGAAGGTTTAGTGTATATTTTATTTATTGAAATGTGTATGAAGATTTACCTATAAGCATGTTTGCTGCAGAATTACACTGAAAACAACCTATTTTCCCAACAATAGTAGCTTAAATTATGAAACATCAAAATAATAAAATATATACAACCAAAAAAATGTTCTTAAAGATAAATACAACAGACAGGAGGAATGAGTTCCTGTGTTCTGCAGCAGTGTAGAGTGAATATAGATAACTATAATTTATTGTGTATTCTCAGAAAGCTAGGAGAGGATTTTAAATGTTTACAATACAAAGAAATGACATATGTCTGAGGTGATGAATATATTAATCACCCAGTTTTGATCATTCCATATATGTATCAAATAGCACTCTGTATCTCATAAATGCATACAATTACTATAGGTCAACTGAAAAAAAAAGAAAGACAAAAAATGATAAATGAACTAGGGAAATACTAATGATACATTATTAAGTGGAGAAAGGGAGATTAATAATATGTATACTTTAATTTTATGAATGTATTTTTGTGTGTGAACAGGGATACAAATGCATACATGCACATTTATGTGCAGAAAAGAAACTAGAATTAAATATATCCAAATATTTATGGTAATTCTTTCCAGGTAGTGGGATTATGTATGGGTGGTTTTTGAATTTTTTTCTTGTGCTTTTTCATATTTTCCAAATTTTCAATACAGATTTATTGATTTTTTTAATTTTTAGATAACCTTTCATTGTAGATATGAGGGGGAAGAGAAGAAAAAAGTGAAAAGGAAAAAAGCCTGACATTAAACTTTAGAATCATTTTCTTCACCACAACCAAGAAATCAACATTTCATCAAAGTAGTGTTTTACCTTTTTCAGTCTATACTACAGTATAATTTGGTATAATGAAATGACTATATCTTACCTACAAAAAATTAATGCATTTCAAAATATGATTAAACTTTCTAGCAAGCAGAATAATGCCTCAACTCAGAGTTTCTGGTTTCAACTCTCACAAGGCGATCTGATGTATATCTCTCTTCCATCCCAAAATTCTACTAAAATGACTGTAAAACAATGGAGGAGAAAGGTAGAGCAGCATTGAAAAACTGAAAAGGTTGTGGCTCCAGACCAGAAACTCTTATGCCTCACTAGTACAACAGAAATAGAGTCAGAGAAAGCACAGTGAAAACTATCAGAAACAGGCATAAAACATACAGAGAGATGAAAGAATAGAAAGTACTTGGTGTAGAGCTTGGAATTTACTAAGCAAAACAGTAAATGATATAATTATTATTGCTGCTATTAGCATATTATGTCATTTGCTCAAGGATCTTGCAAGTACCATGCCTGTATATCTAATTTTCTCTTAGACAGCTTCAGCTGGAGGGTGGCCAGATATCTCAAAATCAACATGTTCAAAAACAAACTCCCCATCCTTTCTTCCCAAGACTTTCTTCTCTTCCTGATCAGCCCAAACTAAGTGCTTTATGTGTCATCCTTGCTACTTCTCTATATTCATTACTCGCCATTTCTTACCAATTTCTACCTCATAATTCTCTTCTCTCTCTCTATATATATATATATAAATATATATATGAATATACACAAGTATAGATATTAATAGATATGAACCTATATACATATGTTCTTTTTTAAATAATTTCAACTTTTATTATAGATTCAGAGAGTGTGTGTGCAAGTTTGTTACATGGGTATATTATATGATGTGGAGGTTTGAGATATGAATCATCTCATTACCCAGATATTGAATGTAGTACTCAAGTTTTTCAACTCTTGCCCTCTTTCTTACCTCCCTGCTCTAGTAGTCTCCAGTATCTATTTTTGTCATCTTTATATCTATGAGTATCCAATGTTTAGTTTCTATTTATAAGTGAGAACATTGAGTATTTGATTTTCTGTTCCTGTGTTAATTCACTTAGAATAATGGCTACTAGCTGCATCTATGTTGTTGCAAAGGAAATGATTTCATCTTTTTATGACTACATAGTAGTCCATTGTGTATATATACCACATTTTCTTTATCCAGTCCACTGATGGACATCTAGGTTGATTGCATGTATTTGCTATTGTGAATAGTGCTGTGATGAATGTACATGTGTCTTTTTGGTAGAATGCTTTATTTTCCTTTGGGTATATACCCAGTAATGGGATTGCTGAGTCAATTGTCAGTTCTGTTTTAAGTTCTTTGAGAAATGTCCAAATAGCTTTCCACAGTGGCTAAACTAATTTACATTCCCACCAACATTGGATAAGAATTCCCTTTTCTCCACACACACACTAGCACCTGTTGTTTTTTGACTTTTTCATAATAGTCACTCTGACTGGTTTGAGACAGTATCTCACTGTGGTTTTGATTTACATTTCTCTGATGATTAGTGATGTTAAGCGTTTTTGCATGTTTGTTAGCCACTTTTCTGTATTCTTTTGAAGTGTCTGTTTGTGTCTCTTGCCCACTTTTTAATGGGGTTGTTTTTTGCTTGAATTGCTTAAGTTCCTTATTGATTCTGGATACAAGACTTTTGTCGGATGCATAGTTTGCATATATTTTTTCCAATTCTATAGGTTATTTGTTTAGTCTGTTAATAGTTTCTTTTGCTGTGCAGAAACTCTTTAGGTTATTAGGTCCCACTTGTCAATTTTTGGTTTTGTTGCAATTGCTTTTGAGGACTCAGTCATAAATTATTCACCAAGGCCAAGTCATAAATGATTTACCAAGGCCAATGTCCAAAATGGTGTTTCCTAGGTTTTCCTCTAGGATTCTTATAGTTTAAGGTCTTACATTTAAATCTTTAATCCACCTTGAGTTATTTTTGTATATGGCAAAAGATCCAGCTTCATTCTTCTGCATATAGCTAGCCATCTATTCCAGTAGCATTTATTGAATAGAAAAATCCTTTCCCATTGCTTATTTTTGTTGCCTTTGTGGAAGATCAGATGGTTGTAGGTGTGTGGCTTTATTTCTGGGTTCTCTCCTCTGTTTCATTGGCCTATGTCTCTATTTTTGTACCAGCACCACACTGTTTGGGTTGTAGCCTTGTAGTACAATTTGAAGTCAGGTAATGTATGTCTTTGGCTTTTTTTTTTTATTTTTTTTTTTATTTTTATTGCATTTTAGGTTTGCGGGTACATGTGAAGAACATGGAAGATTGTTGCATAGGTACACACATGGCAGTGTGATTTGCTGCCTTCCTCCCCATCACCTATATCTGGCATTTCTCCCCCATGCTATCCCTCCCCAACTCCCCCACCCCCCACTATCCCTCCCCTTTTTCCCCCAACAGACCCCAGTGTGTGATACTCCCCCTCCCTGTGTCCATGGGTTCCCATTGTTCAACACCCGCCTATGAGTGAGAACATGCGGTGTTTGATTTTCTGTTCCTGTGTCAGTTTGCTGAGAATGATGGTTTCCAGGTTCATCCATGTCCCTACAAAGGACACGAACTCATCGTTTTTGATGGCTGCATAATATTCCATGGTGTATATGTGCCACATTTTCCCTGTCCAGTCTATTGATGGAACGTATCTCAAAATGATAAAAGCTATTTACGACAAACCAACAGCCAATATCATACTGAATGGGCAAAAACTAGAAGCATTCCCTTTGAAATCTGGCACTAGACAAGGATGTCCTCTCTCACCACTCCTATTCAATATAGTACTGGAAGTTCTAGCCAGAGCAATCAGGCAAGAAAAAGAAATAAAGGGTATTCAAATAGGAAAGGAGGAAGTCAAATTGTCTCTATTTGCAGACGATATGATTGTATATATAGAAAACCCCATCGTCTCAGCCCAAAATCTCCTGAAACTGATAAGCAACTTCAGCAAAGTCTCAGGATATAAAATCAATGTGCAAAAATCACAAGCATTCCTATACACCAATAACAGACTTAAAGACAGCCAAATCAAGAACCAACTGCCATTCACAATCGCTACAAAGAGAATAAAATACCTAGGAATACAACTAACAAGGAACGTAAAGGACCTCTTCAAGGAGAACTACAAACCACTGCTCAATGAAATAAGAGAGGCTTTGTTTTTTTGCTTAGAATTGCTATGGCTATTTAGGCTCTGTTTTGATTTCATGTGAATTTTAGAATAGTTTTCTAAATCTGTGGAAAATTACATTAGTAGTTTGATAGAAATAGTATTGACTCTGTAGATTGCTTTAAGCAGTATGGCCATTTTAACAATATTCATTCTTTCAATCTATAAGCATAGAATGTGTTTCCATTTGATTGTGTCATCTCTGATTTCTTTCAGCAGTATTTTGTAGTTCCCCCTTGTAGAGATCTTTCACATCCTTGGTTATATGTATTCCTAAGTAGTTTATTTATTTTGTGACTATTGTAAATGAGATTGTGTCCTTGATTTGCCTCTCAGGTTGAATGTTTTTGCTCTATAGAAAGGTTACTGATTTTTGTACATTGATTTTGTATCCTGAAACTTTACTGAAGTTGTTTATCAGTTACAGGAGCCTTTTGGTGGAGTCTCTAAGGTTTTCTAAGTGTACAATCATATCATCAACAAAGAGAGATAGCTTGACTTCTTTTTATCTATGGATAAAAAGAAAAGCCTTTATTCCTTTTCTTAGCTGATGCCCAGGCTGGGACTTTCAGTTCTATGTTGAATAGGAGTGGTGAGAGTGAGCATCTTTGTGTTGTTCCAGCTCTCAAAGAGAATGCTTCCAGCTTTTGCCTTTTCTGTATCATGTTGAGTGTGGGTTTTTCATACATAGTTCTTAATATGTTGAGGTATGCTCCTTCAGTGCCTACTTTCTTGAAGGATTTTATCATGAAGTGATGTTGGATTTTGTCGAAAGCTTTTTTCACATCTATTGAGATAATCATAAATTTTTTGTTTTTAATTCTGTTTATGTGGCTTATCACATTTATTGATTTGCATATGTTGAACCAAACTTGCATCCCAGTAATGAAGCCTATTCAATAATGTTAAATTAACTTTGGGATGTGCTGCTGGATTCAGTGTGCTAGTATTTTGTTGAGGATTTTTACATCTATGGTCAGAGTTATTGGTATATTGTTTTCTTTTGTTGTGTCTTTGTCAGGTTTTGGTATCAGGGTGATGCTAGCTCTGTAGACTGTGTTAGGGAGAAGTCATTCCTCTTTGATTTTTTGGAATAGTTATAGTAGTGTAGGTAGCAGCTCTTCTTTTTATAGCTGGGAGAATTTGTCTGTGAATCCACATGATCCAGAACTTTTGGGGATTTGTAAGTTTTTTATTGTTGATTCAAATTTGGAATTCAATATTGGTCTATTCAGCATTTCCATTTCTTCTTGATTCAATCTTGGGAAGTTGCACGTTTGCATGAATATATCCATTTCCTCTAGATTTTCTGGCTTATGTACAGAGTAGTGTTCATAACAGTTTCATGGGGTCTTTTATATTTCTGTGGAATCAGTTGTAATGTCACCTTTGAATTTCTGACTGTGCTTATTTGGATCTTCTTTTTGTTGTTGTTTTTAATCTAGATAGCAGTCTATTGATCCTGTTTATTCTTTCAAAAAACAACCTTTTGTTTTGTTGACTCTTCGAATGGCATTTTGGGTCTCAATTTTGTTCAGTTCTACTCAATTTTAATTGTTTCTTTTCTTCTGCTAGTTCTGTGGGTTAGTTTGTTTTTGTTTTCCTAGTTCTAGGTGTGGTGGTAAGTCTTTAATTTGACATCTTTCTAATTTTTTGAGATAGGCATTTAGCCTCTTTCCTCTTAACATTGCTTTTATTGCATCTGATATTTTGGTATGTTGTGTCTCTATTTTCATTAATTAATTTCAAAGAATTTTTTTATTTCTGCTTTAATTTCATTGTTTACCCAAAAGTCAATCAGGAGCAAGTTGTTTAATTTCCATGTAATTGTGTGGTTTGGGGAGATATTCCTGGTATTAGCATGCAGTTTTCTTTATCTTCTCATTTCTATAACTCAAGTATAGGTCAATGTTATTCACAACAAAAATATTAGGTCTTCTCCAGACTTGGTTCACAACCATAGATTTCTTATTTCCTTATCTTTTTGTATTTTGTATTTATGTCTTTATGTATAATTTTTAATTTCAAACATAGTAGATGAATACTCCTTTTAAAATTAGAATAATACTCTTCATCAAATTTCAAAGTCATGAAAGGAATTTCCATAGCAAAGGGTCAGCAACAATAGAGAGCAAACTTGGAGTCAGAGTCTGTATATAATGGAATATCCTCGTCTGGCCTCGTCACACAAAAATCTTTTGTGAACTTGAGATGTGATACTTTTACTTATAGCCCACACTGCTCTTGTCTGGGAAGTTTATGCCCAGTTTGCACTAACCCTGCATCTGTAGGTCAGCCCATCTTCACCTCCATATCAAATGGCTATCTACAATCTCTGAAAACCAGGCTAAACGAAGTCTGAGTGCCCCATTTATCCAGGAAGAGATGTCACATAGAGAAGATAGAATCAAAAAAGGATGTTTTAAATTGAAAGTAAAAAGACCTTAATGGCTGATTAAATAGAACTTAATGACTGAAATAATGCAGTGGCTGGTTGGGGGAGAAGGCAGGGACAGATAAAGATACAGTTTATATGGCAAAGATAATAATTTCAAGTTGTACAAGATTTAAGGTTATCAACTGAAAATTAAAGCTCATCTAGAGAGAAATACACTTTATTAAAGCAGATTCCCAGAAGTAAAAACTTTCACTGTTTTTGTCAAACCTGAGAGCCAGAATTTTGATTTTGAAAATTACTGAGAAAACTTCACATCCGAGTATATATTAAATACATCTCTTATATCTCAAATACATCTCTTATATCTTCCTTGTGGAAGGAAGCATTTAACAGGATTTTTATAAGGTGTCAAAAAGATTTGTGGAGAATAACTAAACCCATATTCTGCAATTATAATTAGATGCTGTTTATTATATACACTTACGCACAAAGAATAGATTGCTTTTCTACTTTGCAAACAATAAGAAGTCTTCTATGAGCTCTGATATCACCCAGTATTTTCTTCTCACTTAGGAACTAGTAGTAATCCTTAGCCATTATGGCTAGGATAGGCTCTTCTACTATATTTGGAATCTTTTCCATTTGTTCTATATTGCTCTTTTCCCAAATCCATGTGGTTCTACACAGAAATGTGCATTCCTGTCTTAAGATGATAAGTCTTAGTTTTCTTAGTCATAACTCAACGTGTGGTCCTTGAATACCCTCTCTGTATTTTTAATGTGCAGATTGGAGCACCACACTGGTCCTGTGCCCAGTCTACACTATTTCCTCAAGAATACCCACAGTCTTCTGGTATGCTGTCTGAATTTATTTCTGGCCTATGTTATCTGACAGATTTTAAAGAACTTTTTCAAGAAAAGGATATTTTTCTTGGAGTCCAAAATGAAAACAGATATTTATCATGATAATCCCTTAAAATTACTGTCTAGCACATTATAGAAAAGGGTAGTTCTGGATATTGTTGGTTAATCAGCTCCTGCCCATTCTCTTAGGTATTAGAGAAGAGCTAAGAAGGAAATTTCCAACATTGAAATTAGAAAATTCCCAATTAAGAGTTAATGAATACATGAAAAATATTAATTGCTTGGTAAATGCATACATTTTTTATCATGGTCATTGAGGGAATGATGAGGGAACTTTTCTCTAAGCCTAAGACTACCCATGTGGACTTGCCCAACACATCACCTTAAGCCTGGAAATCGGAAAAGAGGAAATAGGAAACCAGAGTGACAGTTTCTCACAAAATTGGTTAGAATCATCATTAAAAGCAGACTGATGGTGAATTTGTGACTATCTAGATCTAATAAGAGACTTGGGGCTCAACAGCCAGCCATCCCATATTCTGCTTTATCAGTTCTGAACTGAAAAGCCAGTCACTTTTTCTCATGAAAGGTAATGACTGCTGCTTTTATAAGAAAGACTTCACTGGTTGTTTCCCTCCTATATATCTATATCCAAGCAAATCCTCAATGCTTTACACGAATTGTGAGTTGGTCTTTACCTTAATTACTCCATCTAAAGTCTTCATTTTTCTTACCTCAGTAACAGGCTCTGATCAGAGAACCTCTTCAGAATGGTTGTCAATTTTACAGAAGCTGGGAAATATTTTAAACAGACAAATCTTCAGACTTCTGATCACATTTCCCTTGCTAAACCATGCAGACCTGAGGTATCCACCAATAACTGATTTTTATGACTATTGACTGCTGCAATATCAATTCCTTTGATTTTCACTGAAACCACTTACATTCCTTAGTGTGGAAAAAAAATAGTAGGTTCTGAAGTTATATTTGTTGCTGTTTAATTTATAAGAGTTTTTATTGGATTAAATTAGATATTATATATGATAGCGTTTGGAGAACCATAAAAGGACTATGCAAATATGCTATATTATCATTTCATTTCAGTTTAAGAATACTATCAAATATAAAGAACTGAGAGAAAAGGTGAATGTGTAATCATTATGGTATCATTTTAATTGTGATTACCTTAGCTCTTTGACAACTGTGACATTTGTTTTCATGGCTTTTTGCCAATATGACCACAGTTACACCTCTAAGTAGAATTGATATAATAAAACTATGAGATGTCTATTGTTCTTTTCCAAACCCACAATTATATAGCAGATAGTGAGAATGACTCAAAATAAATTTGTTGGATCAATTTTAAAAAGACAAAAACAATCAGCCAGACTGCTGACTACTTTGGCATTGAGCCTTGTGGGTGGTTGGGAGAAATTGTCATTGCATGAATATGGAAATAATTGAAATTGAACTATGCAAGGGTGGAGATAATAGTTTGAATCACTAAATGGCTTTTCTAAGCTTCTATCAATGTCTTAATAATGCCACCTGACTTCCTTAGCAGAAGGACCTTCACATTTCAATTTTTCTTACTTTATTGATAGCATTTTCTTCTAACAGATTGCACAATGACTATTGCATAAATCAACAGTTTTCAAAGTTCTAAAAAACCTTAAGAGGTCATTTTATTCTACTCTTTCATTTTATTCTCCTCTTTGTAGAAGACAAAATGAGGCTAAGTAAGATTAAAGATATGAGGCAATTTGTTTACCTCACACAGAACCTTCCATTACAGAGGTCTTTCTAGCTCCTCTTTGCCTAAGTTGAATATTTTTATTAGTAAATATTAAGTCTTTTTTTAGCAGATACATGGCTAGCATGTAATTCCCAACATTTATTTCTGGACTGCTTTAATTAAATAAATTAAATAAGTTAAAATTAATAAGAGTAATTAAGAAATTCGTACAATATAGACAGTTATTGGCTCATTTTGTTAGAAATTATCTTCAAATTTGTCTAGATAACTCCAAAGTAATCATCAAAAGTTTCCAGGTACAGCATTTAGAAACTTGGAAAGAAAGCAGACCTCTTAGTTCTTAAATGAATAAGCTGTGGGAATTTTCAGGAATCTTCCTTCTCATATTCAAGATCCTTAGGGGCAGAGATATCAGAAAGATCTGGAAAGTATTCCCATCTTGATCCCTAAAACCCAAAGCTATAAATGGAGAGCTTAGTTTCTTTCTATTTGTTGACTCTGAAAGGTGCAGATATCCAGTTGTGGAAGTCTGACCATTACCATTTCTTATAGATGCTCATCTCTGTGAAAAAAAGAAACAAAATCCTACATTCCTCTTATAGTGGTTTCCTGTTGCGGCCATAATAAACCTAAACATAATGACTAAAGACAACACAAACTTACTATTTTAAAGGCTAGAGATCAAAAGTCCAAAATCAGTTTCACTGGGTTAAAGTCAAGATGTCAGCATGGTAGTTCCTTCTGGAGGTTCTAGAAAAGGATCTGTTTTTTGGTCTTTTCTGAAGGTTGCCTGCATTTCTTAGCTCATAGACTCTTTCTCTACCTTCAAAACCAGTAGTGTAGCATTTCCTCCTTTCTCTGGCCTCTGCTCACATCCTACCCCTTTTCTCACTGCCTCTGATCCTCTTTCTCTCCCTCCTATAAGAACTCTTACAGTTACATTGAGCCTATCCAGGTAATCCAGGATAATCCCCCATCTCAAGATCTTTAATCACAAGTGTAAAGTCCTAACAGTAACATATCCACAATTTTCAGACATTAGGAAATGAATGTCTTTGGGGGACCATTATTTGGCCTACTACACATTCATACATCCCTGTAAAATCAGGATCTCAATGCTTCAAAAATAGAAGTAGTATTTTCTTAAGAAATGTGGGGATCTTGACCATGAAGTTATTCTGCCTCTTTCTACTTTCTCCCCAGCCCAAACAATTAGGCCAGGAAAGAATATTCAGAAACTTGTGTTTCAGAGAACAAAGTGGAATCAAAAAGAATAATAGTTCAGAATCTTCAAAAAAGTAGGAAGAGCAGAAACAAAAAACAGAAAGGAGAATTCAAGTTGAGAAGTCAAATGGTTTTTCAAACCAAAGGGAATTGATGGTGGCCTAAAGAATTAATAGAGGTTTATGATAAAGGTGTTTCAGGACTGAGCTCAAAATTCAGCTCAGATGTGCAGAAAAATTGTATGTTCTTTATTTTGTTTAAAACTGTTGTTTATTATAATTAAAATTGAGTCCACACTTATATTCCTATATGAAATGTTCAGATTCTGATAGAACTGAACCCTCTCACCTCTGATTCTCTTCTTGAATGATGTATAGAAGTGTAGGGTTAGTGGCCACGATATCCTTCTGAAGTTTGGAGCAAAAATTTTTCTGCTCTTGTGCTAGTCTTTGAGTACATGATAGTTGGCATGTTCTTACATCTGTAGTGATCATCTTTGCTAGCTATCTTAGGTTATGTTGGCAGATGAGGGGGATAACTTTCCTGGCTTGATCATGTCCTGAGAGTGCTCACTATCCAACCCATTCTGACCTACTTCCTCCTGGCTGGAGGGTGCTCTGTAGTCTACAGCATCCTCCATTAACCCCCTGGTCTGACAGCCTACTCTGTCTTCTGCTGCCTGGTAACTTTATTGCCACCATGACAGACCTGCTGGGGCTTAACTCAGCAACCATTCTATACAGGAACTGACAGCAACATGTGAAAATCAAACCTGCAGAACTCTTTTTGCCTGACCACACTGCATAATTCAGTTTACTTTGATATGACTATATCTATGCCTTCAAGGTGGCCTGTGGTTGGAGTCTCATTATACCTCTTAGCTTATCTAGTGTCCATACTGTACACAAGTTTGCACGTGCACACACATACACACACATACACATCCTATTCGGGACTGAATTCAAGCAGAGAAAATTGGGAGATAAACATCTAATTGTTTCATTTTCCTGTCTCTTTTTTCTTCCTGTCACTCTCTAAGGATAGAAAAGGGCACACTTTTGTTGACTTCCCCTACATAATACTGTTCTTCTTTTGATGCCAACCAAAACTTAAAAGCACATAGGGATCATTTCTCTTAACTCTGGAAATATTATATAATGTGAAATATCCAAATTCAGCTATTTATAAATTAACTTGGTATATATAAATTTAGAAATTCCTTCTAATATTCTATTTAACATGTCAGAAACTGAATGCCTTCTTAGTAATAATTTTCTTTTTAATTTTATACCAAATCCTTATAGAAGAAAGTCTCAGAAAAATAGTGTAAAAGTCATATACTTAAAAAGCAGGAGATAATGTCTTTTTAAAAGTTTCCTCTGTGTAAAAAATTATCAAGGTTAACATCACCAGTGACCTGTTATGTGATAGCACATATACCTGTTATAACACAATGCAAAGGGCAGTGATATTTTCCCAAACCCATAATCCCAGTGCAATCATGTGGTAAACACCAGACAAATCCAAACTTAGGTATACTGATAGATATGAAACTCTCAAGGTCTTGGAAAAGAAAGACAGACTGGGAAACTGTCACAGGCCAGAAGAGACTGTGCAATACGCTGAACTGAATGGGATCCTAAAGTAGAAAAAGATATTAGGGAAAAAAATTAGCGAAATCTAGATAAAGTCTGGAGTTTAGTTAATAATATTGAACCAATAGTAGTTTCTTAAGTTTGAAAACTGCACAATAGTTATGTAAAATGTTAACATTAGAGAAAACAGAGAGGGATTTAGGAGAATATTCTGCATTTTCTTGTGAACTCTGCTAAAATCTAAAATCATTCAAAAATAAAAAGGTTATGTATGCAGCACTATTCACAATAGCAGAGACATGGAAGCAACCCAAATGCCCCATCAATGATAGACTGGGTGAGGAAAATATGGCACAAATATGCCCTGGAATACTATGCAACCATAAAGAGAACAAGATCATGTCTTTTGCAGGGACATAGATGGAGCTGGAAGCCATTATCTCAGCAAACTAACACAGGAACAGAAAACCAAATACAACATGTTCTCACTTATAAGTGGGAGCTGAACAAGGAGAACACATGAACACAGGGGGGAGAACAATGCACACAGTGGCCTGTCAGAGGGGCAAGGAGTGGGAGAGCATCAGGATAAATAGCTACTGTATGCAGGGCTTAATAACTAGGTAACAGGTTGATAAGGTGCAGCAAACCACCATGGCACACAGTTACCTATGTAACAAACCTGCACGTCCTGCACATGTATCCCGGAACTTTAAATTAATTTTTTAAATGATATATTTTATTTTTTTTACCAACAGATACCCAATTGATCTAACACCACTTATTAAATAATTGTCTACTCACAGATTTGAAATGCCATCTTTAGCATACATGAAATTTCCGTATACAGCATATGTGTACTTTCTGTTCTATTGCAAAGATCCACTTGCATATTCTTATTTCAGTACTATATTGCTTGTTACTCTACCTTATAATAAAGTTTGTATTAAAAATTTTTTTAAATTAATTTTTAAAGGCTATGTAAAAACAAACAAAAAATATGCTGAGATAACCACTTTGAAGATCACGTTACAAAAGCACTGTACTTCCAACTTATTCACTGCTGGCCCCACAGCCCTCACTCTGGAGAAGCAAGTTATCACATTGTAACTAGCTCTGTGGGGAAGCCCATATGGAGAGACATGGAGCCGATGTCTCTAGTAAGGATGTACGGCCTGCCATCAGTTATATAATTGAGCTTCGGAGGGGATCTCATCCACTCAAGCCTTTAGATGACTGCAGCATCATCTCACACTGTGGTTTTAGCCTCAAAACAGACTACATCAGAAGTATCCAACTGAGCCACGCATTGATTCCTGACCCACAGAAACTGTAAGATAACAAATGTTTATAGTTTTAGAGAAAAAAAGAAAACACTTAAACTGTAAAATTTAAAACCCCATTCAATGGAGCCCACCAAAAAATTCTGGAGTTACAATAAAAACATGAGTGATTAGGATAGAGCAAGAAAAAAATTCTAAAACAAGTGAAACCATAAATTCTCACACATCTTTATGACTACCCAACATACCTTTCAGGTACAGGGAAAAGTAATAGCTATTAAAAATAAGAAGCCTGTCTACAATTATGTTCCTAATGAAATCACTACAGAGTCATGAATGAAGAAGAAAAGAAAGAATAAAAAACAGGAATTTAATGTTTCATCTATCTGTCCATTATGCCGCTGCTGGCAGTGCTGCTGGCAATGATGGACTTGTCATTGTTTTTGAAGTCCTGTTTACATACACACAGGACTTGAAAAAAAAAAAAAAAAAAAAAGGAGATCTTGTTATACAAAAAATTTTTACAAATTTTTCAAAAAATATATATTTCTTCATTTAGTCTAGCCGTTTAATACTAAGCTTGATTCTTACAGTGTGACAAAGAGGAACTTGAAATCCAATGCGGTTTCTTCACATAGTTTTCTACTTTTCAATTATTAAAGCTGTGGTCTCCTAGCAGCGAGGTCAGTACATCTCATAGATGCTACAACAAAATTTGTACTAAATTTGGAACTGTAATGTTCTTGTGAAAAACTCTACTTTATTCCTAATTAATGGTACTAGAACAATTTAATCCATCTTAGAAGTGTTTCCTGTTAATGATTTTTAATAGATATTCTCTTCTTCTCTAAAACTAAATTCCAGCTATGCAATCTCTGACAGCAGGTAATAAGAAAGAAGATGAAAATTCTGTTATATAGGAAAAACTGAGTAAAGGAAATGATATAAAATTAAATTATAAAGGTTGTGATTCAAGTAAAGATTGAATCAGGTATTTTTGAGATCAAGAAAGTAATTCAGTATTCTGAAGACACATATAAGAAAAGCAAAGAGTTTGTTATCAAGAAGACAATGGTTCAATGGGAACTTCAGTATTGTCCATCAAAATGTAAAATACACAATTTCACTGAACTAGCAATTCAACTTCAAGAAATTAATGGTGAAGATGCATACAAATGATACATATTTATATGGAGGGTGAAATGTTCATTGCAATATTGTTGTATCAGTCAAACATTGAAAATAGCCAAATGTCCATCAATAAGGATTCATTATATCATCTATACAATTTACATTGAAAAACACTAAAAACTCTCACTCATTAGAATGAATGGGATTGATCTATGTGTGATGACATGGAAGGGTATACACAGTATTAACAAGCAAAAAAGCAAGCTGCATAATATTATATATGTGACTGCCCTGAAATATTCTTTCTCATGTATCTATATGGTTGGCTTCCTTAGTCCCTTCCTGTCTAGACACAAAAGTAATCACAGAAAGGTCTTCCCTCACCACCCATATGAAATATAACACTCACACACAACTACCACCATCACTATGCCATTCCATGCACTAACTTGCTTTAGTTTTCTTTCATCATCTTGTATATATATTTTTTCAAATGCTTTCTCTCTGAACAATATAAGCTTCACAAAAGTAGAGACTTGGTTTGTATTCCCAATTTCTAAAGCATAGCTGAGAGCATAATAGGAAATCAATTACTATTTGTTGAAGAAATAGATTAATGAATCTCAACTAGCAGAGAGAGAAGTAAGATACCAAAGAGTTAAATGGTTTACCTGAATTCATGCAGCTAGTGAGAGATCGTGCCACTATTATTCCAACTCCAAACCTGTACTCACAACTATTTTATGAGACAACATTCCCAAACTTACCCTCACTCTACTTTTTCGCTTCTCTTCTCTTTCTCTCTTTCCTCCCATAAAAGCATGGTACTGTTTGGTTGTCATATTTCCTAATTCATGGCTTATGATCATCATCATCAAACTCTGTAAGGTTCTCTTTCTATTTCATTTTCCCCTTTGCCCCCAAAGCATCCACTGTAGTATATTTAAGTATACCTTTAGATATTCGTGTCTCTAAAAGCTATGTAGTCCTATTGAGAATGTGTGTTTTTCAAAAACCTTTTTTCTTCTTCTTTTTCTTTTTGAGACAGGTTTCATTCTGTTGCCCAAGGTGGAGTGCAATGGCGTGACCCAGCCTCCACCTCTGGGCTAAAGCCATCCTCCTACCCCAGCCTCCCAAGAAGCTGGGACCACAGGTATGTAACACCACACCCAGCTAATTTTTGTATTTTTTGTAGAGACGGGGGTTTCACTATGTTTCCCAGACTGGCCTTGAAATCCAGGGTTCAAGGGATCTCCCACCTTGGCCTCCTAACGTGCTGGGATTACAGGCATGAGCCATCACGTTCTGCCTTTCACAGCTCTTTATATCTCCTTTTGTTTGTAGCCTTTTCACTCATGTTTAACCTGTGTTTTTACTGCTATCTCAGGAAGCTTTGCATATGCTTGTGAAATGTCTCTAGGTAGTTTGTGTACTCCGTTCTCACAGGCCTTCTCTCAAAAAAAAGAGACACTAGAAGCGTTCATTCCCTGACTGCCTGCCAATCTAGCCCTTACCTGTCCATTACCAGGAATTCTTTTCCTTTGCTTATAACTTATTTATATGCAGGGAATTGTTCTTTGAGCCCATTTTTCTACTTCCCATTCTCTGAATTTGGATCATAGTAATCCACATCTTCTAATGTTTCCTGAAGCAGTCAAGATATCACTGGCAGACTTGGGAAAACTGCAGCTGTCTTGACAACTTTGTCCTGTCGATAAAATTCAGCCTCAACCAGCGGAACAGTACTCAAACTAGGACAGAAGTATCAAGTATCGTCTCCACAACCACTTAATCTTTGGCCTCACTACTAGGGTAACCAACAAGGGCACCAATTAGTAGTAGATCTGAAAATGGATTTAGGTAGCTTTTACAAACTCTGCCAAAGATCAGAGGCAGAAAAGAAAAGAAGGCAGGAGAATGTCTCAGGGTAATTTCTTTGATAAAAAAAAAATAACAGAAGTTCCTCCTTCAGGGTTGTAACTTTCTATCACAAAAAGAAAAATTTAAAGAGAAAAAGAAAAATAAAAGAAAACTAAAAGAGAAGTTCCCATCCAGCTATATGTTATTTTTATTTCATAAAACACTTGTAGGCATCTTCAAACGACTAAACTCATTTAAATTCATTGAATTTTTATCTACCTTTTAGTCTGTCATTAATAACGGTATTGTGAGGCTAGATGTCTTAATCCTTCTTCCTTCTAAATACCTTGTAGTTTAGAATGTATGGAGAGTTTTAAAGAATCAAAACTGAAAATATATTTTGCCTGAGTCTTTTAATGGAATCGTTATTACTATATGATAAAGTTGTGAGTCTTGTTCATTCAGGACCTTTTCCTGTCTTGTTAGAATACCTATTTTGTGATTTTTTTAATATATCAAATATATAATTATATAACACTATAAAAAGGAAACAAAAAAAGGCAGTGGTAGAGTAGATGAAAATAATTATGATATTTTGCATTAGGATTTGAGTGATATTAATGCAAAATGGAAAATAAATAAAATATATAGAAAAGTAAATGAAGATAATGTATAAAAGCAATTTCGAAGTTATAATGCTAATAAAATATGGCAGAATACAATATTTTCCAACCACTTTTTTGTATTGCTATAACATCTGTGCAATGTAGTATCTCTAGAGATAATATAAAACTATTATTTTTCTTTACAAGCTGCAGTTTTTTTCCTCTACAATTTTCTGAACTGAACAAATATACTTAATTTTAATCTTGAGATATATAAAATAGATAAGTGGTAATAATATCACAAGTTGGAGATAAAAGTCATGTTCACTAGTTGTCATAAAACAATCACCCTGCCTCTTAGCCACCTAAGACATAGAGAACACCAAGCATAGGTTATTGGCATTTTGCACCCCCTCCAACCATTTATTCCCCATAGCTACCTCATTGAAATAAAGAGGAAGAAGTTGAAAAGGGAACGAGCTATGATGCACATAACCCATGACACATTTTTTTGGTATAATGATTTATCATACATGTCCACCCTCTGACTCTCCCTTGAAACCTTTTGTTTATTTTTGAGACAGAGTCTTGCTCTGTCGCCCAGGCTGGAGTGCAGTGGCTTGATCTCAGTTCACTGCAACCTTGACCTCCTAGGTTCAAACAATTCTCCCCGCTCTGCCTCCCAAGTAATTGTTCTCCCACCTCAGCCTCCCAAGTAGCTGGGATTACAGAAGCATGCCAACACACCCAGCTAATTTTTGCATTTCTAGTAGATGGGGTTTCACCATGTTGGCCAGGCTGGTCTCGAACTTGTGACCTCAGGTGATCCTCCCACCTCGGCCTCCCAAAGTGCTGGGATTATAGGCATGAACCACCATACCCATCCACCCTTGAAATCTTTTTCTATTGTTTTTCTTATGCTGTCTAGGATAAAATTCATCGAAATCTCATAGACCTTAAAGGCTCCTCCTATCTTGAAGTGCTTATATTATGTGACCCAAAGAATGGAAGAAATGGAAGGATGTGTTTGAGGGCAGCACATGTAGCACATGTGGGCAGAATCCTTGAAGGCTGTCGATAGGACTGTGGTCAGCAGATTACAAGTATCAGAGAGCCAGAGACCTACACTTTATTCTCTGAAACAAGCGTGACTTGGGGGAGAAGCAGGATGTCCCAGAGAATGGCTGTCTGGACCATTTAGAGATATTGGTACCAGGAATGAGATCTTGCTTAATCCTGGGATTAAGGGGCCTAGGCCAGGGTGGGGCAGTGGGAAGGCACCTATGACAGATTGAATTCCTCACCAGTCAGGTGGGAGGGGTACTTGGATTGAGATTAAATTTAATTTAAAGACAAAAAGTAAACATACATTTTTCTGTATATCTGGGGCTTCAATTTCACACCTATTGAAATACTCTCATGTTAAAAAAAAAAAAGAAAAACCTTCTTTCACCCCATCTGGTTTTCAGCCTTCTATCCCATCTATTTCCTTCAACCTCAGTCTCTCAAAAGAGAGACATTTCCCAACAATTTATTTCTCATCTCCCCCTGCAATCAGATTTCTACTTCAATTTCATCATGAAAAAGGTATTTGCAATGATCACCAGTAATCTTCTAACTGCCAAAACTGATGGCTCTTTCCCTGTTATTCTAAAGGGGATTCTGTAGCACTGAATCCTTCTTGTCCTTGTATTATTTCTGGAACTTCTCTTTATGACTCTCATTCTCTTCCTCCTCTCCCCTGCCTCCTAACTACTGCTACGCTCTAGGATCCTTGACCCTTCTCACATATGCCCTCATTCCATGTCTGATCTCACTGATTTCCATGAATGCTTCAAATAGAACTTAAATGTTGATCTTGTGTGTGTGTGTGTGTGTGTGTGTAATCTTCCTATTGCCTCTCTCTTAGCAACAAATAACATACATTACTGCCAAGCAGCTCTCTCAAATTTAATATCCTTCTGCCTTGTCAAAATGTGCATGTTCCAAATTGAACACATCTTTCAATTTTTGAAATTGCTTCACTCTTATCTGTCTTCATTCTTATCTAATTAGGAAGGACCATCTCGTGGGAGTCACATCAAGGGTAATGCACAAGGAAAATGAAGACTAGAGTAAGTCACTAAAGCCAGCTTAGTACAGGTCATACAAAGACCTGTAGTAAGGTCAAGCTGGTTTTCTATTTTTACACCTTTACAATTAGTGAGAACCGGTAAAACTTCCATTCTCTCTCTTCAATTGCCAACTGAATGTCAACAGCCAGCTCTGAAGCCAGTTGCTGATGATTGCACTGCTAGATAGCAAAGATTGTGGAGAGCTTCTTACCACATTTTAAATGTACTCAGCTACTGAAATTTCAGGGTTTATCTGTTACAGAATCACTGTCACACTAATAAATGTAGATAATAGAAAATAGAAGCTTAGCACAATGAAATAACTTACAAGATTACACAGCTAGTCATATCAGAAACTGAATTTGTAAACAGGTCCCCACTAATTCCAAAATCCATGTTCTTTCTGCACAGCTATGGCACATCAGACTCATCAGTTTACATAAGAGTTTTTCACATTGCCATCTACTTATTTTTTATCCAAGCATATGATTCTCCTTTAATCAGGAAAACACACTCTCTTTTCTTTCCATATTCTCACATCATGGTACCTATTCAAAGCAGTAAGCAAGAAAACAAAATGTCTAGAACAATTAAAACAATTGATATTTTTAAAACACGAACAAAGAAACATACTAACCACCTACTTAGGTTGCTTCCCAAATATGGATGACATGTATCAGAATTACTGGGAATGCTTGTTAAAAACATACATTCCTGGGCCTCATCACAAACCCACTGCTTCAGAATCTGTGTTTGGTGTAAAAGTACATAACCCATGTTATTCTGATGGATACCAAGGTATGAGAATGACAACTATAATATTCTAAATTAATCTCCACGTCTACAGAACACATGCCTGAATGAACCTTATAAATGTAGGCAATGATAGAAACTTTTCACCATTATTCTTTACTTTGTCTTCACAAATTTAAAAGTTAATAGAAGTCCTAACATATATAAACAAAATGATTTGTGCACTAGAACTCAAGATGCTACATCCTGAAGTAGAAAATTTTACGTTACCTCATTTACTTTCTTATTAATTATGATGTGATAATTAGTAACTATTAATATATAAAGTAAACACATCACTATGCAAATATTTGCTTCCAAGGAAGTTAAGAATATTTTCTTCTAGAATTCAATTACTATTTTTAAATTAAAAAGATTTGGTATAACTGAGTTTTGGTGTTTTGTGAATTTTTTTTTCTGTGTATGTAATCCAGCTAAAACACAAAATGAGCAAACATAAATATAACTATAAGATTTTTTGGCACTGTTTATACAATGAATTTGACAGCCCAGGGTGTTCATTTGCAGTGTGTGAGCTATACCTTAGATATGTTTGTCTTTACTTTTCAAAGTACAAAAAAACAAATGCCTTTTCCATGGCTGCTAAATCATATATATAAAGCAAGCAGAGTCCAGCTTCATTTTTGCTAGATTGCCACAGACCATCTGGTTGGCATTTATCTCACATACAGAATGCTAACACATTCCCTGAACAATAAAACATTCATATAAATGTACATTTTTTTATCCTGGGGAAATTGGAATTTTAGGTATATAAAACCAATTAGTTGCTTACAAAAGTAATAATCCATATCTGAATATTTTACAACCTCAACTACATTTCTCATCAAAATTTTCACTTAGACTTAATACAGCAGCTGATATATTATAGAAGAGTACTGAAAGAGGATTTTTTAAAATTTAATATTGTTAAGAGTTATGATTCTGAGGAATACTAGGATGCTTTTGCCTCATTTTTTATCCAATTTTATAAGTGTAACAAGAATATATGTGTATTAATCTGTAAGAACCTGAAACATTTCTTAAATGAATATCTGCTAATTTATCAAATAAAAATATGTAAGATTTTTTTGAGCTTTCTGAATAAAGCAATAAATTTTTATGAGCAATTTATTTACATATACTAGACAGAAAGAAACATGAATTATATCAGACCAACAAAAGTGCTCAATATTAACCAAAAGCTAAATGTGGTATCCATTAAGATAGGCACAGAGGTGACCAACCAAGTTAGCATGTCCAGCCACGTTTACATCACATACCAGCCATGTTTACTTTATTACCTGAGTGGGTACCAGAATAACACAATTAATTGCCAAAACCTAGGTTTGCCTTCGTATTGGGCTAAAAATCAACATACCTTAGAAATATCAAACATCTCCCTCTTTTGCTGTTACTGAGACTATGCAAAAAAGTTTTATGTTAGAGATTTTACTCACTTGTCACCTGCATTCTATCAGATGACATATGTTTAAGTCGTCTTAATAAAATATTCATATGACCACCTCTGGGTTTTTTAAAAGAGAGAGAGAACCCGGCTAGGCACTCATATGGATTGTATATTACAGTCAAAGCCTTTTAGAATTTTGTCCTTCTACTCCATTCAATATCTGCCTTCACTTTTTCCTGTCTTTGCATGCTTATCTGCTTGTTTCTCTTGTTTCTCTCACTTGTACAGATTCTTATGAATAGATGAAGACATGATTGCAAATGCATGATCAGTCTATTGTATACTGTGTCATAAAATTTAAACCCCAACCCCCAAGAAGAGACTTAGTCACAGAATTGCCACTTTCTTTTGGTAAAAGCCCATTTTATTTGGTCTATTTGTTTCAAACAATCAAACTTGCAAAATAAAATAATGTTTTGAATACAAACATTTTAGCTTATCGAATTTAAATTATTTCCCTGAAAAAAAAATTAAAGTATTTGTTCGTGATTATTAGCAGAAATGATACTTGAAAGTAGAGTATGTTTCCTGTTCATGTAGCTCCTCTTTGATAGTTTGAGAATGACTACAAGGATCTTTATATGGAAATAGTAATATGACAAAGTTGATTATAACAAGAATCAAGACATTGAAGTTCTTGCTACACAGCTAGCTATCCTGGACTCCCAGTGCCTCAGAATCCCTAATCCAGACATCTGAAACTTTTTGAGCACTGACATGATGCCACAAGAGGAAAATTCTACACCTGACCTCATGACAGGTCACAGTCAAAACACAGGCATATAACACAAAGTTTATTCATCATCCCCAAGGAAAAGAAAGTCCCTTCCGGCCCCTTTAGCTGTGATGTATCCTTCACACAAGCCCAGGTTCCTACACACAAGCATCCCCCACAAAAGGTAATAAGATGGCACATGTACAGGCCAGACTTACCAATGGCAGATTCCTCACAATGGTCTGCGTGGGGCCAACATATACATACATTTTTCACTGTGGGTTTTTCTGCTTGTTCTCTGCTCTGCGTGTTGTAAAAATACTGTTGGAAATGTCCAAAAAAAAAAAAAAAAGGCAGTTAGCTTTAAGAATAACAGTGATAAGAAAACAAGGAAGCATTTATGTTGAGCTACAGTATAGAAAGTCAAGCTGTTGGAGAAAGTGGACAGTGGTGTAAGTGTGAAACATCTTACCAAAGAGTATGCTGTTGACGTGACCATCATATATGACCTGAAGAAACAGAAGAATGGACTGCTGAAGTTCTATGCTAACAGTATAAACAGAAGTTAATGAAAAATACTAAAACACTGCATAAAGCTGATAATGAAGATCTTGATCATGTATTGAAAAGGATCTGCCAGTGTTGTGGTGAACACATGACACTTAATTGTATGCTGATCATGAAACAAGCAAAGGTAACTAACATGAACTAAAAATTGAGAACTATAATATTCAACAGACTGGCTAAAGATATATAAGAAAAGATGAAGAATTAAATTTTCAAAGACTTGTAATGACAAAGCATTTACTGAACATGACACAGTGGAGAAATTCATTGACAAATTTGACAATGCCATTGTTGATAAAAACCTAATGCCAAGAAAAGTCTATAATGCTGATGAAATGTCATTGTTTTGGGCATTATTGCCCTAGTAAGACACTGAATATAGTCAACAAGTTAGCCCCTACAAGAATTAAGGATGCCTTATGAGCTTACCCATGAGATTAAATTTTTTTAATTAAAAAAATAATTAAGACTTTACAAAGAAGACATACATGAAGCCAACAAACATATGAAAAAATGCTCATCATCACTGGTCATTAGAGAAATGCAAATCAAAACTACATTGAGATACCATCTCACACCAGTTAGAATGGCGATCATTAAAAAATCTGGAGACAACAGATGCTGGAGAGGATGTGGAGAAATAGGAACGCTTTTACACTGTTGGTGGGAGTGTAAATTAGTTCAACCATTGTGGAAGACGGTGTGGCGATTCCTCAAGGACCTAGAAATAGAAATTCCATTTGATCCAGCAATCCCATTACTGGGTATATATCCAAAAGACTATAAATCGTTCTACTATAAGGACACATGCACACGAATGTTCATTGCAGCACAGTTTACAATAGCAAAGACCTGGAACCAACCCAAATGCCCATCGATGATAGACTGGACAGGGAAAATGTGGCACATATACACCATGGAATATTATGCAGCCATCAAAAACGATGAGTTCGTGTCCTTTGTAGGGACATGGATGAACCTGGAAACCATCATTCTCAGCAAACTGACACAGGAACAGAAAATCAAACACCGCATGTTCTCACTCATAGGTGGGTGTTGAACAATGCGAACACATGGACACAGGGAGGGGGAGTATCACACACTGGGGCCTGTCGGGGGAAAAAAAGGGAGGGATAGTGGGGGGGTGGGGGAGTTGGGGAGGGATAGCATGGAGAGAAATGCCAGATATAGGTGATGGGGGAGGAAGGCAGCAAATCACACTGCCATGTGTGTACCTATGCAACAATCTTCCATGTTCTTCACATTTACCCCCAAACCTAAAATGCAATAAAAAAAATTAAAAAAAAATAATAATAATAATAATTAAGGATGTCAAGAAGAGAATAATTGTACTGGGATGTGCTAATGCAGCAGGCATGCATAAGTGTAAATTTGTTGTGATATGCAAAAGCTTGTGTCCTTGTTATTTTAAAGCAGTGGGTTTCTTTATTATGATAACAAAAAGGCATGGATCGCCTGGGTCATCTTTTCTGATTGGTTCCACAAACATTTTGTACCAGCAACTCACACTCACTACAGGGAAGCCTATACTGGATGTGACTGCAAGATTTCATTTCTTGACAACTGTTCCGTGCATCTTCCAGATGAAACTCTGAAAAATAATGTTAATGCCATGTGCTTTCCCCCCAAATGTGACTTCATTAATTCAGACACGTGCCTGGGGTTTACTTAGATCAATGTAGAGTAAATATAACACTTTCTAGAAGAGCATGGTTGCAGCAGTGAGCAGAGGCACAGGTGTAAAAGATTTTCAAAAGGAATTTAGCATGGAGGATGCCATATATGCTGTTGCCAATGCTTGTAACGCAATGACTGAAGACATAGTTGTGCATGCCAGGTCCAACCTCTGGCCTACAACTACGTTCAGTGATAATGAGGAAGAAGATGGTGACTTTGAAGGATTCCATATGTCAGGTGAGAAAACAAAAGATGTCTGACCTCCTTTCATATGTAAAATATAAAACTTCAGAGTCTGTCAGAAATCTGTAAGAAATGACCATTGATAATGAGGTTCCATTTGTTGATTCACTGACCAACGATGAAATAGGTGAAATGATTCTGAGTCAAAGTCATTGTGATAATAGTGACAATGCAGATGTCATTGATGCTGCAGGAAAAGAGCCTATAAATGACATGGTGATAATGTCTGATGAGCTTATTGAAGGACTATAGTAACATTCATTCAAAATGGAACAAGAAATCATGTCAGTTTATGAAAAATAAAGCAAATATACATTCTTTTTCATCAAAACACAGCATTGTAGGTGAAGACTGAAAGCTTGCCATGGTTTGTTTTTACTGCTGTTTAACAGCTGATCAGGTATTCTGGTGATGCTACTATGCAGCTTAGTTACCTTGAACACATGATATCTTTACTGTATTAATGGTATATTACATATTTTTACTATTAAGTACTTATGTGTGAATAAGCGTAATAAAATGGTTGCTTATAGGCAGCATATAAATTCAGAGTCAGGAATAATGATGATGCCAAACAGCCATTATCCACATGGGTGGCTAAGATAGCGACACCTTTGACTTCTGATGGTTTAATGCGCACAAACTTTGTTTTATGCACAAATTATTTAAAATATTGTTCACTATATTTGCTGTTTAGGTACCTTAGTCATGCCATCCTTCAGGCTTTGGAGAGTCTGAGCCCAGCAGGGGCAAAAGGGATCCCCCAGCACAGTACAGTTGTTCTACCAAATCATGATGAGACTGTTGCTTTAAGTGGGTATCCAATCCTGCTCCTCCTCACTGGGTGGGACCTCACAACAGTGTCTTCTAGCCACCCTCACCCATGTTCTCCAGCCAACAGAGATTTGAATTCTCCCTGGAACAGCACTCCTAGGAGGGTCAGGTGGGCCACCATCTTTGCTGTTTCGGCAACTTAACTGATCCAGCCTTCAGGCTTTGGAGGGTCCAGGCTAGCCAGAAACAGAAGGGATCCCTCAGCACAGCACAACTTCTCTACCAAAACATGGCCAGAATGCTTCTTTAAGTGGGTTCCCAACCCCACTCCTCCTCACCGGGTGGGACCTCCCAGCAGGGGCCACCAGCCACCCTGGCTGGTGTTCTCCAGCTGACAGAGAGTTTAATTCTCCCTGGGACACCACTCCAAAAGGAAAGAGTGCTGTTTGGCTGCTGTAGCTGTTTCAGCCTTTGCACATTGGAGAGTCCATGCCGACTGGGGGAGCAGAAGCGTTCCCCAGCAACACACTGCTGCTCTACCAAAACATGCCTGCTTCTTTAAGCAGGTTCTCAATTGCATTCCTCCTCACTGGGTGGGACCTCCGAACCAGGACCTCTAGCCACCCCTGTCAGTGTTCTCTGGCTGACAGATTTGTAACCTCCCTGAGACAAAACTCCCAGAGGATAGGGTGAGCAACTATCTTTGCTGTTTAGGTGACATGGCAGTTCCATTTTTCAGGCTTTGGAGTACCTGGCACAATCAGGGGCTAAAGCAGACCCCCAGCACAGCACAGTTGCTGTACCAAAACATGGCCAGACTACTTTTTTAAGTGGGTCCCCAATCCTGTTCCTCCTCACTGGGTGGAAACTTCCAACCAGGTTCTCCAGTTACTTCTCACAGGTACCTTCGGGCCAGCAACAGGCCAGTACCCCCCTGGGATAAATCTACCAAAGGGAGGGACAGGCTACCATCTTTGCTATTGTCACAGTCTTCACTGGTGATACCTCCAAGTACTGGAAAATTTGAGGTAACTAGGAACTGGAGTGAGCCAACAGCATACTGCAGCAGCCCTATGGAAAAGTGACCACACAGTTACATGGGTGACTGTTTCCGTATCTCCTCACCAGGTAGGATCTCCAGGCCCAGGCCTCCAGCCTCCCCCCACCAGAGCTATCAAGCAAGTAGCAACTTGGCAACTCCCTGGACAGAGCCTCCAGGGACAACTGGAAGCCTCTCATCCACTGCCTCTGCAGTGGAACTATCATTGCCATACTCAGTCTAAGGAAGAAGCAAAGACCCTAAGTGCCTTATCTATACCTCCAATAAGCTGCCGTCAATCCAAGGAGAGGAGGCTAATTTGTCTGCCACAGGTTCCACACATCCTCAGCTGCTCATCACCAAACAGGGAACCCCTGGCATGGGTCCACAGTACAGACCATTCATCCCGGGTTGATTGCACTGAGCAATTGCTGACCTGCATCTCTCTGGGGTAGAGCCCTCCGGAGATAAGAAAACAACCCTCAGCCACAATCACTACTGAGATTCCTTCCTCTGCTCCCTCCGAGATAAGGAAGGAACGTAAACAAAGAGACAGTCCCAGAGCTGCAGTGGGCAGCCCAAGAGTACCAAGTCATGATCAACAGCCAGCACTCAAGTGGGTGGGGAGAGGAACCCACACTTTCAGAGCATTGAAGGGGAACACGGCTACAACTGTGAGAAAACACAGGGAGCCACACAACCAAGCAAGGGTCTACCTGTTGAATCACACCCCACAGCTTCAACATCAAAAATACCTCACTAACATATCCCTCTCTGAAACCAGAGACAAAAAGTTAGCTTCAAATAAAGATACTGCACAAAGCTTTGGCCAGGTGAAAATATCCAGAAAAGAGTTCTATTGACTGCACTCAATCGTCACTGTAGTTAAAGAAACATCCACATGCAGAGATGAAAAAGAACCAATGCAAGAACTGAAACCCCAAATTGCCAGAGTGTTTTATGTCCTCCAAATCACTGCACCAGTTCCCCCAATAAGAGTTCCTAACCAGGCCAAACTTGCTCGAATGACAGAAATAAAATTTAGAGTATGGATAGGAACAAAGATCATCGAAATTTAGGAGTACAGCAAAATCCAATCAAAAAAATGTACGTATCATGATAAAGTGCTACAGGAGCTGAAGGATGAAAATAGTTGGTATAAAAAGAGCCTAACGAGTCTGACAGAGTTGAATAACACAACACAAGAATTTCACAATGCAATCACAAGTATTAACAGCAGAATAAACCAAGCTGAGGAAAGAATGTTAGAACTTGAAGACTGGTTCTCTGAAATGAGACAGTCAGACAAAAATAAAGAAAAGGAATTAAAAGGAATAACTAAAACCTCCAAGAAGTATGGGCAATGCGGTTTGGCTCCATGTTCACACCCAAACCTCACCTCAAATTGCAATCCCCCGTGTGTAGAGGGAGAAACCTGTAATCTTCGTGTGTCAAAGCACGGAGATGATTCGATCAGGGAGGTGGTTTCCCCCATACTGTTCTTATGATAATGAGTGAGTTCTCACAAGAATTCCTCCTTAATCCACTTCTTCTTCACTCATTTTTCTCTCTCTCTCTGCCACCTTGTAAAGAAGGTGCCTGCTTTCCCTTATGCCATGATTGTAAGTTTCCTGTAGCCTCTCTAGCCATGCAGAATGGTAAGTCAATTAAATTTCTTTCCTTTATAAACTACCTAGTCTTGGGTATTTCTTTATAGCACTGTGAGAACAGACTAATACAATGAGATTATATGAAGAGGCCAAATATACAAATCACTATCAACCCTAAAATGGAGGGGGAGAAGGCAAAAAACTTTGAAAACATATTTCAGAATATCATCCATGAAAACTTCCCGAACCTTGCTAGAAAGTCCAACAGTCAAATTCAGAAAATACAGAGAATTCCTGCAAAATTTTACAAAAGAATATCATCCTCCCCCTCAAAAAAAATTATCGAATTTTTCAAGGTTAACAATGAAAGCTAGAATGTAAAAGGCAGCTAGAGTGAAAGGACAGGTCATAAGGGAACTCCATCAGGCTAACAACAGAAATCTCAACTGAAATCCTACAAGCCAGAAGTGATTGGGGGCCTATATTCAATTTTCTCAAAGAAAAAAATCTTCAATCAAGAATTTCATATCTAGCCAAGCTATGCTTCCTAAGTGAATAAAAAACATTTCTTTTCCAGATAAGCAAATGTTGAGGGAATTTATTGCCACGAGACCTGCCTTACAAGAGATCTTGAAAAGAGCACTTAATATGAAAAAGAAAGACTGCTGCAACCTAATACAAAAACACACTTAAACATACAGACCAGTGCATTGTAAAGCAATCACACAAGCAAGTCAACATAACAATCAGCTAACAGCACAATGACAGAAGCAAACTCATACATATCAATACTAACCTTGACTGTAAATGGGCTAAGTATCCCTACTTAAAAAGGCACAGAATGGCAAACTAGATTTTAAAAAAGAATAAAAAAGGTGCAATGATATGCTATGTTGTCTTCAAGAGACCTATCTCACATGTAATGACACTTATAGTCTCAAAATAAAAGGATAAAGGAAAATCTACACATGTAAATGAAAAACAGAACAAAGTAGGAGTTGCAACCCTAATTTCAGACAAACCAGATTTCAAGATCAAAAAAGACAAAGAAAAGCATTACATAGTGGTAAAGGGTTTGATTCAAAAAGAAGACCTAACTATCCTAAATATATATGCACCCAACACAGGAGCACCCTGATACATAAAGCAAGTTCTTAGAGACCTACAAAGAAATGTAGACTTCCACATAATAATAGTGGGAGATTTCAACACTCCACTGACAGTTTAGGCAGATCGCCAAGGCAGAAAATTAACGAAGATATTCAGGATCTAAACTCAAGTTTAGACTAAATGGATCTGTAGACCTTTTAGAACTCATCACTCAAAAATAACAGAATATATGTTCATTTCATCATCACATGTCACATACTCTAAAATTGGTCACATAAAAAGACATAAACCAAGCCTGAACAAATGCATAAGAATTGAAATCTGCCCAGCGAGGTGGCTCACACCTGTAATTCCAGCACTTTGGGAGGTCAAGGTGAGCAAATCATAACGTCAAGAGATGGAGACCATCCTGGCCAACATGGCAAAATCCCGTCTCTACTAAAAATACAAAAATTAGCTGGGAGTGATGGTTCACACCTGTAGTCTCAGCTACTTGGGAGACTGAGGTAGGAGAATTGCTTGAACTCAGGAGGCGGAGGTTTTAGTGAGCTGAGATTGTGCCACTGCACTCCAGTCTGGTGACAGAGCAAGACTCCATCTAAAAAAAATAAAAATAGAAACAGAAAACCAAATACCACATTTCTCACTTATAAGTGGGAGCTAAATGATAACTTATAAACACAAAAAAGTAAACAACAAATGCTGAGTTCTGTTTGAACTGTGAAGGTGGAAGGAGGAAAAGGAGCAGAAAAAAATAACTATCGGTTACTGTGCTTAATACCTGGGTGATGAAATGATATGTATAACAAACCCCCATGACACATTTATTTATTTAACAAACCTTCACATACACCCCCAAACTCAAAATAAAAGTTAAAATAAATAAAATATGCAATAAAATTATCTCAGTCTATGTGCATAAAGTATATATATAAAACAAAAATAAATTTTTTGTTCAGATTTGGGTTCCATCCCTGAGATATCTCATTATGAATATGCAAATATTCAAAAAATAGCCTCAAACCTGGAGGGGAAAAAAAAAAACATGGTGAATAAGAGGCAGAACTAACTTGCAACTCCCACTCAGATGGACACAACAGCGTGTGAAAACTCACGCCATGAACTTCCTCCAAGAACTACTGCAGAAACATACCAGGAAAACCAAAAGAATTCACAGTGCCTTTGGAAGAAGTGGCTTGCCACTGCAAACTTCATGAAACAGTCTAAAAAACTGTGAGTACCCAACATGTCATGGGGGAAAGTCACCTCTAAACACACATCCTCACTGGGGAATCTGAAAACCCAGATCATGGGAGAAGGATTTAACCTTACCTAGAGCTGAAACAAATTTTGAGCAATGAGCAAAATATAAAAGTAGAAGAAGCAGTGGGAAAAGCACTATAGGCATTCCCAGACCCCAGGGAAGCCATTTCTGACTTTATTTCCATGCAGGTCCTTGGGGAGGGCTGCCAGAGGAATTGGGAAAGACTACAGGTAGAAGAAAACTTCCAAGTAAAATTTGTGATAATTTTGACTGAGCAAAAATCTTCCTGGGCAGAATCTGGGGTGGGGGTGTAAACAGAAAGTACCCATACCAGCACAGAAGCCACAGCAGGTGGGGGAGTGGCAGGGCATGAAAGCCCTGATTGCTTTCTCAGTAGGGAAGCTTATAGCCTGCAGCAAGATCTCAGCCCTGCTCACTGGCTGCCTGGATATAAACTTGGTACTGTTGATGGGGTATGATAGGAGTGACACTGACCATGAAGGCTGCGTGGGAGCTGAGTGAGGCCTGTCACTGCCAGCTTTCTTCCACTTCCCTCGTGACCTGTACGATGCAGCAGAGGCAGCCATAATACCCCTGGGAACATAACTCCATTAGCCTGAGAACCACATCCCCATCCCTCACAGGTGCTGTAGCAAGCCCTGTCCAAGGACAGTCTGAGCTCAGACACTCTTAAGTCTGGCCTCAACTGATTGTCTTTCTTTATCCACCCTCTTAACCAAGAGAAAACACATAATCTTCCGGGGAGATCTATGTCCCTGCCCATCACCTGAGAAACCTGAATACTTATCCAGGTGACCCTGGGGCAAGCTTGTATCCCCTGTACTATAGCAGCTGATGCTCTCTTGAGAGCATCACCTCCTGGTTGGAGGCCAACCAATTGCAGCCACTATTGCAACTCATAAAATAACACTTTTACTCCAAGAAAGGAGAAAACATAAGCTAATTTCACCACCTTTAACATTCTGGCTAACCAGAGGTCCTGAGTCTGCCTAGTAGTTTTCACTACTAGCACAACCAGCACTCAAGAAAACCAGTGCACTAAACAAAACTACAACCAAGGATCCTCACAGAGTCTACTCCCCTGCTTACTCCACCAGAGCAGGTGCTGATATCCACAGCTGAGAGACATGAAGATAGATCATATCACAGGACTCTGCAGACATTCCTCAGTAACCGCCCAGAGCCTGGTAGCTTCACTAGTTGGCTAGACCCAGTAGAACAATAACAATTGCTGCAGTTTGGCTCTTGGGAAGCCCTACCACTAGGGGAAGTGGGAGAGTACCACATCAAGGGATCATCTCATGGGACAAAAGAATCTGAACAGTAGACCTGGAACCCCAGATATCACAGAAATACAAAAGATTATTCAAGGCTACTATGAACCTTTACACACATAAACTAGAAAACCTAGAAGAGATGGAAAAATTCCTGGAACTATACAACCCTCCTAGATTAAACTAGAAAGAAATTAAAACTATGAACAGACCAATAACAAGCAGTGAGATTGAAATGGTAATTTAAAAAATGCCAACAACAAAAAAAAGTCCAGGACCAGATGGAATCACAACTGAACTCTATCAGACATTCAAAAAAAAGTTGATACCAAACCTATTGAAACAATTCCAGAGGGGGCCAATATGGCCAATTAGAAGAAGCTGCAATCTGCAGCGCTCATGGAGAGGAATGAAAGGAGTGGATTCAGCACCTGCAACTGAAATAGCCAGGTTCCCACATTGGGACTGACTAGGCTAAAACTCAACCACACAGAATGACGAAAATGTGGGTGGGGCAACAGCCCACCCAAGACAGCACAGAATCAAAGGGACCCCCACCCCCAGCCAAGTGAAGCAGTGATTGACTGCAACCCCACTCGGGAAACCACACTTTTCCATGGATCTTCACAACCTGTGGATCAGGAGATCCCCTCATGAGCCCATGCCACCGGGGCCTTGGGTTTGATACACAGAGCTATGTGGTGTTTTGACAGAAACACCACTCAGACACACACAGAGACCCAGGAGTTTTACATATCCTGGTCCCAGAATCCACAACAAGGCAGGATATTCGTTTGAACATATCCCTAGGAATGGGCTGAACCCAGGGAGCCAAGCAGCATTGTTCTGTGTGCCCCACTTCCATGGCACTTCACAAGTTAAAACCCATGGGCTTGGAATTCCAGCCAGCCAACAGCAACAGGCTGGAGTCTTCCTGAGTCAGGATTGAGTTCCTGGGGGGGAGGGGCAGACACCATCTTGACAGTTTGGTAGACTCAGCCATTCCAGCCTGCTGACTTTGGAGAATACAAATGATCCAGATGGAGAAGGGCCCCCACAATGCACAATGCAGCACATCTACCTTGCCAGATCATAGACAGACTGCTTCTTTAACTGGGACCCCAATCCATTCCTTTTCACTGTGTGGGACCTTCCTGCAGGAGCTTCAGCTATTCTAGCCAGAGTTCTAAGTACAGAGCCTTGAGCATTCCCTAGGTCGAAGCTCAGAGGAAGAGGGCAGCTGCCAACTCTGCAGTTCAGTAGACTTAGCCAGGCCAGCCTGCCAGCTTAAAGAATACAAGTGGCCTGGATTAAGTAGGGACCCCTCTAATGTAGCTCTGCCAAAAAGCAGCCAGATTGATTCATTAAGTGGGTCCTTGATCCTGTTCCTCCTGACTGGGTGAGATCTCCAAACAGGGATCTCCAGACTTCTCCTAGAGGAGCATTCAGGCTGGCAACAGGTCAGTACTCCCCCTGAGATAGAGTTTCCAGAGAAAAGAGCAGGCTGCCATTTTTGCTGTTTTGCAGCCATCACTGGTGATACCTCTAGGTAAGGGAAAAAATGAAGAAACTAGGTTCTGGAGTGGGTCCCCAGCAGACCACAGCAGCCCTAAGGTTGCTAACAGTCAGTGATCTAACTGTTAAAATAAAAAACAAACACACAAACAACAACAGCAACATCAACAACAACAAAAAAAGCCCACAAAAGCCACTTTCAAAGGTCAGCAACCTCAAAGATCAAAGGTAGGTAAGTCCACAAAGACAAGGAAAAGCCAACGCAAGAATGCAGAAAACCCAAAAGCCAGATCCTGTTCTCCTCCAAACAACTTCAACACCTCTCCAGCAAGGGCACAAAACTGGGCTGAGGCAGAGATGCTGAATTGACAGAAGTAGGCTTCAGAAAGTAGGTAATAATGAGCTTTGCTAAGCTAAAGGAGCATGTTGTAATCCAATGCAAAGAAGCTAAGAATGACGATAAAACAATACAGGAGCTGATAATCAGAATAGCCAGTTTAGAGAGGAGCATAACTGACCTGATGGAGCCAAAAAACACAACACAAGAACTTTGCAATGCAATCACAAGTATCAGTTGCAGACTAGACCAAGTAGAATGAAGAAACTCAGAGCTTGAAAACTATCTTTATGAAATAATACAGGAAGACAAGTATAGAGGAAAAGAATTGAAAAAGAATGAACAAAACCTCTTAGAAATATAGGATTATGTAAAAAGACCAAAACTACAGTCAGTTTGGGGAGGAGGGGAGAGCTGAACCAAGTGGGAAAACATACTTCAGGAGAATGTCCCCAACCTAGCAATACAGGCTAACATTCAAATTCAGAAAATGCCAAGAACTTCAGTAAGATACTGCATGAGATCAACCCAGGACACATAATCACCAGATTCTACAAGGTTGAAATGAAAGAAAAAACATTAAGTGCAGCCAAAGAGAAAGGCCAGGTCACCCACAAAGGAAAGCCCATCATACTAACATCAGACCCCCAAATAGAAACCCTGCAAGCCAGAAGAGATTGGGGCCAATATTCAACATTCTTAAAGAAAATAATTTCTGACCCAGAATTTCCTATCTGGCCAAACTAAGTTTCATAAGAAAAGAAGTAATAAGATCCTTTATAGACAAGTAAATACTAGGGAATTAGTCACCACCACACTTCCCTCACAAGAGCTCCTGAAGGAAGCACTAAATATAAAAAGAAAAAAAGTTACCAGCCACCACAAAAATACACTAGGCCAGGAGTGATAACTCACACCTGTAATACCAGAACTTTGGGACGCCAAGACAGGTAGATCACCTGAGGTCAGGAGTTTGAGACCATCCTGCCCAACATGGCAAAACCTCATCTCCACAAAAAATACAAAAATTAGCTGGGCATGGTAGCAAGCACCTGTAATTCCAGCTACTTGACATTCGTGTTCAGGAGGCTGAGGTAGGAGAATCACTTTAACAAGGAGGCAGAGGTTGCAGTGAGCCAAAATTATGCCACTGCACTCCAGCCTGGGCAACAGAGTGAGACTCTATCTGAGAGAAGAAATAAAAATTTAAAAACACTGAGGTACACAGTCCAGTGACACTATGAACCAACCACATAAGCAAGTCCATAAAATAGTTAGCATCATGATGAGAAAATCAAATTTACACATAAAACTGAGTAAAGAGCCATTGGTATGCTGTCTTCAAGAGACCCAGCTCATGTGCAAAGGCACACATAGGCTCAAAATAAATGGATGAAGGAAAACTCGCCAAGCAAATGCAAAACAGAAAAAAAACAGAGATTGCAATGCTAGTTTCCAACAAAACAGACTTTAAACCAACAAAGATCAAAAAAAAAGAAAGAAAAAAGTGCATTACATAATGGTAAACTGTTTAGTTCAAAAAAACAAGCTAACTCTCCTAAACATATATGCATCCAATACAGGAGCACCTACATTCATAAAGAAAGCTTTCAGAGATCTACAAAGAGACTTAGATTCCACACAACAATAGTGGGAGACTTCAATGCTCCACAGTCAATATTAAGCAAATCATCAAAACAGGAAATTAACATAGATATATTCAGAACCTGAACTTAGCTTTGGATCAAGCAGACCAGATAGCTTCAGAACTCTCCACCCAAAACAACAGGGCAGGGTGCATCCCCACCTGGAACACGCAGCCGGCTCAGAGGGTTGGGGACATCACCCCTCAGTGCTCCGACTTGGATCCTGTGCTCATCCCTCCTGCAACCCACGGTCCACGAGAGCCCCACCAGACTGAGGGGCGCTGTGGGTTGTCGATGCAAATCTGAATGACGGTTCCCGCCTGATGCCACAAGTTGTCGGCACAGACCTGGGCAGAAGTTTGGACTAATGCCAGCGGACAGAACAACCCGTCCCACAAAAAGAGGCAGAGCTGAAAGCAGGGAAACAGGCCATAAGGCCTGGCAGTCCCCATCCCCCACAAAACTCAAACAAAAGCCCGCGTGCTAGAGAGATTGGGAGCAAATACACCAGTTTGATACCAACTGGGAAGATCAAGCTCAGGGAAGGAGAGAAGCCATTGGGAAGGCGGGACTAATCTCACCTGCAAACAAACCCCAGGGGAAGACCATCCACCCAGCAACCTGACTGAATCCGAGGCAGTCCAGCTGTGCCTCTACAGGTGAGAAAATATACGGCTCCAACCCCAACAGAAAGGACGTCCACTCAGAGATTCCTCCCGAAATCACCAACTTCAAAGATCAAAGGGAGATAAATCCACAAAGATGGGAAGAAACTAGTGCAAAAAGGATGAAACCATCAAAGACCATAACAGCTCTTCCCCTCCCAGGGATCACAACTCTTCATCATCAAGGGAACAAAACAAGACAGAAAATGAGTTTGACGAATTGACAGAAGCAGGCTTCAGAAAGTGGGTAATAACAAATTTCTCTGAGTTAAAAAAGACCATGTTCTAACCCAATGCAAAGAAACTAAGAACCTTGAAAAACAAACAAAAAAAAGATGACATGCTATCTAGAATAACCAGCTTAGAGCAGAACATAAATGACTTGATGGAGCTGAAAAACACAACACGAGAACTTCGAGAGTATACACAAGTTTCAACAGCTGAATCAATGAAACAGAAGAAAGGATATCAAAGATAGAAGACCAACTCAATGAAATAAAATGAGAAGGCAAGATTAGAGAAGAAAAGAGTGAAAAGAAACAAACAAAGCCTCCAAGAATTATGGGATTATGTGAAAAGACCTAATCTACTCTTGATCGGCATACCTGAATGTGACAGGGAGAGTGAATCCAAGTTGGAAAACACTCTTCAGGATATTATCCAAGAGAACTTCCCTCACCTAGCAAGGCAGGTCAACATTCAAATCCAGGAAATTCAGAGAACACCACAAAGTTATTCCTCAAGAAGAGCAACCCCAAGGCACATAATCATCAGATTCACCAGGGTTGAAATGAAGAAAAAAATCCTAAGGGCAGCCAGAGAGAAAGGTCGAATCACCCACAAAGGAAAGACCATCAGACTCACAGCTGATCTCACAGCAGAAACTCTACAAGCTAGAAGGGAGAGGAGGCCAATATTCAAGATCCTTAAAGAAAAGAACTTTCAACCCAAAATTTCACAGCTGGCCAAACTAAGCTTCGTAAGTGAAGGAGAAATAAAATCCTTTACAGACAAGCAATTGCTGAGAGATTTTGTCACTACAAGATGTGCCTTACAAGAGCTCCTGAAGGAAGTACTAAATATGGAAAGGAAGAACCAGTACCAGTCACTACAAAAACGTACCAAATGGTAAAGAACAATGATGCAATGAAGAATCCACATCAATGAATGAGCAAAACAATCAGCCAGTAACAAAATGGAAGCATCAAATTCAAACATAACAATATTAACATTGAATGTAAATGGCCTAAATGCACCAATCAAAAGACACAGACTGGCAAAGAGTCAAGATCCATCAGTGTGCTGTATTCAGGAGACCCATCTCACATGGAAAGACTCACATAGACTCAAAATAAAGGGATGAAAGAAGATTTACCAAGAAAATGGAGAGGAAAAAAAAAACAGCAGTAGCAATCCTAGTCTCCGATAAAATGGACTTTAAACCAACAAAGATCAAAAGAGACAAAGATAGACATTACACAACGGTAAAAGGATCAATGCAACAAGAAGAGCTAACTATCCTAAATATACATGCACCCAATGCAGGAGAACCCAGATACATAAAGCAAGTTCTTAATGACCTGCAAAGAGACTTAGACTCCTGCACAATAATGGTGGGAGACTTTAACACTCCACTGACAATATTGGACATATCAATGAGACAGAAAGTCAACAAGGATATCCAGGACTTGAACCCAGATCTGGACCAAGCAAACCTAATACATATATACAGAACTCTCCACTCCAAATCCACAGAATACACATTCTTCTCAGCACCACATTGCACTTACTCTAAAATTGACCACATAATTGGAAGTAAATTGCTCCTCAGCAAATGCAAAATAACGGAAATCATAAAACAGTCTCTCAGACCACAGCGCAATCAAATTAGAATGCAGGATTAAGAAAAGCACTCAAAACTGCACAACCACATGGAAACTGAAAAACTTGCTCCTGAATGACGAATGGATAAACAATGAAATGAAGGGAGAAATAAAATGTTCTTCAAAACCAACAAGAATGAAGACACAATGTACTAGAATCTATGGGACACATTTAAAGCAGTGTCTAGAGGGAAATTTACAGCAATAAATGCCCACATGAGAAACAAGGAAAGATCTAAAATCAACACCCTATCATCAAAATTGAAAGAGTTAAAGGAGCAAGATCAAAAAACTCAAAAGCAAGAAGACAAGAAATAACTAAGATCAGAGCAGAACAGAAGGAGAGAGAGACACAAAAAAAAAAAAAACGTTCAAAAAATCAATAAATCCAGGAGCTGGTTTTTTGAAAAGATCAACGAAATAGACCACTAGCTAGACTAATAAAAAAGAAAAGAGAGAAGAATCAAATAGATGCAATAAAAAAATAATAAAGGAGAGATCACCACCAATTCTTTGGAAATACAAACTACCATCAGAGATTACTGTAAACAGCTCCATGCACATGTTCCAGTAAATCTGGAAGAAATGGATAAATTCCTGGACACATGCACATTCCCAAGACAGCCAGGAAGAAGTTGAAACTCTGAATAGACTAACAACAAGGTCTGAAGTCGAAGCAGCAATTAATAGCCTACCAACCAAAAAAATTCCAGGTCCAGCTGGGTTCACAGCCGAATTCTACCAGACATACAAAGAGTAGCTGGTACCATTCCTTCTGAAACTATTCCAAAAAATACAAAAAGAGGGAATCCTCCCTAACTCTTTCTATGAGACCAACATCATCCTGATACCAAAACCTGGCAGAGACACAGCTAAAAAAGAAAACTACAGGCCAATATCCATGATGAACATTGATGCAAAAATCTTCAATAAAATACTGGCAAACAGAATCCAAAAGTACATCAAAAAGCTTATCCATCATGATCAAGTAGTCTTCATACCAGGGATGCAAGGCTAGTTCAACATATGCAAATCTATAAATGTATCCCATCACATAAACAGAACCAAAGACAAAAACCACATGATTATCTCAATAGATGCAGAGAAGGCCTTTGCCAAAATTCAACAGCCCTTTATGCTAAAAAACCCTCAATAAACTAGGTATCGATGGAATGTATCTCAAAATAATAAAATTTATGACAAACTCACAGCCAATATCATACTGAATAGGCAAAAAAATTAGAAGCATTCCCTTTAAAAACTGGCACTAGACAAGGATGCCCTCTCTCACCACTCCTATTCAATATCATATTGGAAGTTCTAGCCAGAGATTAGGCAAGAAAAAGAAATAAAGGTTATTCACTTAGGAAAAGAAGTCAAATTGTCCCTATTTGTAGACGACATGATCGTTTATTTAGGAGACCCCATCATCTCAGCCCAAAGCCTCTTTGAACTGATAAGCAACTTTGGCAAAGTCTCAGGATACAAAATCAATGTGCAGAATTCACAAGCATTCCTATACACCAACAACAGACAAACAGAGAGTGAAATAATGAGCACACTCCCATTTACAATGGCTACAAAGAGAATAAACTACCTAGGAATACAACTAACAAAGGACATAAAAGATCTCTTCAAGGAGAACTACAAACCACTGCTCAAGGAAATAGAGAGAGGACACAAACAGATGGAAAAACATTCCATGCTTATGGTTAGGCAGAATCAATATTGTGAAAATGGCCATACTGCCCAAAGTAATTTATAGATTCAATGCTATCCCCATCAAGCTACCACTGACCTTCTTCACAGAACTGGAAAAACCCACTTTAAACTTCATATGGAACCAAAAAGAGCCTGCATAGCGTCCTAGCAAAAAGAACAAAGCTGGAGGCATCACACTACCTGACTTCAAACTATACTGCAAGTCTACAGTAATCAAAACAGCATGGTACTGGTACCAAAACAGAGACATAGACCAACAGAACAGAACAGAGGCCTCAGAAACAATGCTACACATCTACAATCATCTGATCTTTGACAAACTGGACGAAAACAAGCAATGGGAAAAGGATTCCCTGTTTAATAAATGGTGTTGGGAAAACTGGCTAGCCATATGCAGGAAGCTGAAACTGGGCCCCTTTTCTTACACCTTATACAAAAATTAACTCCAGATGGATTAAAGATTTAAACATAAGAACTAACACCATAAAAACCCTAGAAGAAAACCTAGGCCACACCATTTAGGACATAGGCACAGGCAAGGTCTTCATGACTAAAACACCAAAAGCAACAGCAACAAAAGCCAAAATAGACAAATGGGATCTAATTAAACTCCCAGAGCTTCTGTAAAGCAAAAGAAACAATCATTAGAGTGAACCTGCAACCAACAGAATGGGAAAGAATTTTTGCAATTTACCCATCTGACAAAGGGCTAATATCCAGAATCTACAAAGAACTAAAGCAGATTTAGAAGAAAAAAAAAAAAAAACCCTTCAAAAGTGGGTGACGGATATGAACAGACGCTTTTCAAAAGAAGATATTTATGCAGCCAACAAACATATGACAAAATGCTCATCGTCATTGGTCATTAGGGAAATGCAAATTGAAACCACATTGAGATACCATCTCACACCAGTTAGAATGGCAATCATTAAAAAATCTGGAGACAACAGATGCTGGAGAGGATGTGAAGAAATAGGAGCACTCAACAATTATGGAAGACAGTGTGGCAATTCCTCAAGGATTTAGAAATAGAAATTCCATTTGACCCAGCAATCCCATTACTGGGTATATACCCAAAGGATTATAAATCATTCTATTATAAGGACACATGCACACCTATGTTCGTTGTGGCACTGTTTACAATAGCAAAGACCTAGAACCAACCCAAATGCCCATCGATGATAGACCGGATAAAGAAAATGTAGCACATATATACCATGGAATACTATGCAGCCAAAAAAACAAAAAGTTCGTGTCCTTTGTAGAGACATTCAACGAATCTAGAAACCATCATTCTCAGCAAACTGACACAAGAACAGAAAACCAAACACCGCATGTTTTCACTCATAGGTGGTGATGAACAATGAGAACACTAGGGCACAGGGGAGAAGAACAGCACTCACTGGTCTAGGTGGGGGGGTGGCAAGGGGAGGGGGAGGGGACAGGGAGGGGATGGGGAGGATGGGGAGACATAACACCAGGAGAAATGCCTGATATAGATGATGGGAGTGGGGGGCAGAGACAGCAAACCACCATGGCATGTATATACCTATGCAATAATCCTGCAGGATGCAGGATATGCACATATACCCCAGAGCCCAAAGTATAATTTAAAAAAAAGATATAAAAATGCCCAACAGATATGAAAAAAATGCTTGACATCACTAATTACCAGGGAAAGGCAAATCAAAACCACAATGACATACCACCTTACTCCTGCAAGAATGGTCATAATTTTAAAAATGAAAAATAATAAATGTTGGCCTGGATGTAGTGACAAGGGAACACTTTTACATTGCTAGTGGGAATGTAAACTAGTTAACCACTATGGAAAACAGTGTAGAGATTCCTTAAAGAACTACCATTCGATCCAGCAATCCAAATACTGGGTATCTACCCAGAGGAAAAGAAGTCACTATATGAAAAAGACACTTGCACACACGTTTGTAGCAGCACAATTCACAATAGAAAAAACATGGAACCAGCTCCAATGCCAATCAATCAATGAGGGGGAGTCTAAAAGAAGTAGTGTTTGTGTATACATATACACACATGTACATATACATGTACACACTATAATACACATACTATATATGTGTGTGTGCATGTGTGTAAAAAAATATATATATATACACACATACCATGAAATACTAGGCAGCCATAAAAATGAATGAAATAATGACATTTGCAGCAATCTGGATTGAGCTGGAGACCATTAAGTGAACTATCTCAGGAGGGGAAAAGCAAACATTATATATTCTCACTTATAACTGGGAGTTAAGTTATGAGGACATTGTATAAGAATAACACAGTGGGCTCTGGGGATTCGAGGGGACAAGGGAGGGAAGGAGATGAGGGATAAAGACTACACATTGGGTAGAGTGTATAGTGCTTGGGTGATGGCTGCACCAAAAATCTCAGAAATCATCACTGAAGAGCTTATCCATGTAACCAAGCAGGACCTGTTCCCTAAAAACCTATTGAAATTAAAAAGTAAAACCCAAACCTGAAACATTTCTAGTCCCAACAGTTTTGGATAAGGGATACCCAACCAATTTGATTTCCATCTATGGACCTGAGCCCCATCTGTAAAACAAGGGTGTGGGAAAAAAAAATCTCTCCATTTCCTTGGAATAATAATATTCTAACTTTAAAGATGTGTACCTATATCTGAGCTATGTAGAGTTAATATTTATTACATTGCAGAGGACAATGCCTAGCATGCTACTCAACAAATTCTAGTTTGAATCTGAATATAGAAATCTGTTTCTCCATAAACATTTTTTATATTCTGAAATAGTCACCTTAAAAGAAAGACTAGAGTTTAATCATTTAAACACTCAAAGTTCTACTCTTTTTTAACCATCCTTACCCTATGACACTTGAAAGATTAAACATATGTCCAACACCAGAAATTTATGACAAAGTATACTACAAAAATCTGGCACTTCAGATTAGAATTGAGTGTATGTGGACTCACAAGAAATCCACAGTCATTTTTCTGGCTTGACACCTAACTGTCTTATCCATGAAAGTAGCTGAAGAATTGCCATATTGTATGATGAAATACACACTCTTCAACTACTGTTTTTCTAGAAAAACTTTCATTTTTTAAAAAGTGGTAAAAATTGCCAAAGATGGCATTTAACAGGCTCTTGGGATTACTGTCCTCAAAGAAATTCTGTTTTTATTAGCACTGCTGGTATATGCTAAACTGGAGCTATTTTAAAAGCACTCTTAGTATTTACATTCATAATACCGTATTTAAACCAAAATCCATGGAAGTCTTTGTAAATGTAGTTCAGAGCTGCAAAACTCAACCATGATTTAGTATATTTAATTATAAACCACTTTCCTGAGCCACATCATTCTGCCAGCAATTGAATTGTTATTACTTTCTATAATTTGCTCTACCCAAAGATTTTGGGCCTGTAACCCAAACTCATCAGGTATCCTGATGAGAAGTCATTTTCTTTTCCTCAATGTCTTCCTTTACTTACCTTCCTCTATAAAAGATATTTAAAAATTCAACAGTGCATTTATTTAGAGACAGAAGAAAGGAACTAAACTCTCCAAGGAGAAACAGTTGCCTAATTTAACATTCAAATTTCTGTTGTCAGTGGTTGCAACCAATTCAGTAATTCTCCCTGGGGGAAGCTTCCCTAGCTTCCTATTTAGCCCAGTTCCATGTGTCAAGAGGTCATCTGAGAAAGCACTCTGGCTTTAAAAATATTCAGACATGGGTTAAAAATCTCAGTCCTATCACTTATTCACTGTATAACACTAGATAAGTCTATAACTGCTTGATCTTAACCAATTGCATTTCATAAAATGTGTCAAATGCATAGCAGGTGTTCAATAAGAACATTTTCATTAGAGGATTGAATTACTTTCCTTTCAGTGAGTATAAATCTTAGGCCACAAGCTCAAATGTTTTTAAAACATTCATTTTTCTCTTCTCATTCAACTAAATCAAACTGGAATTTTAGCTCCTGTGCAACCAGAATAGCTGGAAATTTAATCTCACACAATTGTTATTGCCCTATATGCCTCTAGGAGCACACTAAAATCTGGGAGGCGTGTGCAGTGCTGGAAAAAAAAAGGAGAGAGTTTTTAAAGTTTTTTTATTTGTATAAATATAAGGGGTACAAGTGCAGTTTTGTGACATGAATAGATTGGGTAGTAGTGAAGTCTGTTTTTAACCATTATCACTCAAATAATGTACACTGTACCCAGTAAGTAATTTCTCATCCTTTACTCCCTCCCACCCTCTCACCCTTCCTAAGCCTCCAATGTCTGTTATTCCACACTCTATGTCCATGTATAACATTATTTAGCTCCCACTTATAAGTGAGAAAATGTGGTATTTAACTTTTATTTTACTTGTTTCACTTAAGATAATGGCTTCCAGTTTCATCCATGTTACTACAAGTGAAACCGCCTTTGCAAAATTATAACTGAGGAAATTATGACAGCACAAGAAATCGGACCTAACTGACTCTATCTTGCTTCTAACCCTTAAGCTGTCCTTGTTCATTTCTGGTTGTAGGCCAAACTAACTTTGGGAAGAAATTCAGTTCATGGTTTGACTCTGAAACAAAATTGGTAACAGCCCTTTCCTGAAAAGACCCCCATCTTGCCTGGGGTTCAGTCTGCCTTTGCAGGACTAACAAATTAGCTGTAAGATTTGAAAGGACAACTTAGGGGTTATGCAGTCTCTGGCTCCAAGAGTCTGAACATCCGCAAACTGCTCCTGGGGATAACGTGACTGTTGGAAAACCTAAGATCAGTGCTTGAAATATTTTGTAGACCCTGTACTCGATGAATCATGGGTCAGCTGCCATCACCCAGACCAGTAATCTGACCCAATCAGTTCTGTCATCGCACCCAGGAACAGAAGACATCAAGAAAACATAACTTTGACCTCCTGTGATTCCATCTCCAACCTGACCAATCACAACTTCCCACTTACCAAGCCCCTATCTGCCAAATTATCTTTAAAAACTCTGATCCCTGAATATTGGGAAGACTGATTTGAGTGATAATAAAAACTCCAGTCCCCCACATAGCTGGCCCTGCATGAATTACTCTTTCACTATTGCAAGTCCCCTATCTTGATAATCAGCTCTGTGTAGGCAGCATGCAAAGTGAACCCATTGGGTGGTTACACAAGAGACATGATGTTTTTTTGTTTGTTTTTTTTTTTTTGAGACAGAGTCTCACTCCATCACCAGGCACCAGGCTGCAGTGCAGTGTCACAACCTCGGCTCACTGCAACCTCCACCTCCTGGGTTCAAGCAATTCTCCTGCCTCAGCCTCCTGAGTAGCTGGGACTACAGGCGCGCACCACCACACCCAGCTATTTTTTTGTGTGTGTGTATTTTTAGTAGAGACAGGGTCTCACCATGTTGGCCAGGATGGTCTCGATTTCTTGACCTCGTGATCCGCCCACCTCCACCTCCCAAAGTGCTGGGATTACAGGCGTGAGCCACCGCGCCCAGCCACAAGAGACATGATTTTATTCTTTTATGGCTAAATACTATTCCATTGTGTGTGTGTGTGTGTGTGTGTGTGTGTGTGTGTGTGTGTGTGTGTGTACACTATCACAATTTCTGTATCCAGTTGTACCTTGATGGACACTTAAGTTGATTCCATATCTTTGCTATTGTGAATAGTGCTGCAATAAACATATGGGTGCAAGTATCTTTTTGATATAATGATTTCTTTCCCTTTGAGTAGATACTCAGTAGTGTTGAGATATCATCTTATACCAGTCAGAATGGCTATTACTAAAAGGGAGGAAGATCTTTAACCATCATTATATCATGGTCTTCACTGACATTCTCATTTTCAAGCTTTTAACAGTTCCTTGAAGTAGAGAGCTCTTAAACTTTCTTTCCCATGTGCAGGGAATGCAGGAATCTGTTGAATTTTAGCAATCAGTGTCTACAGTTTCCTCTCTAGGAGAACTACACAACAACTTTCGAGTGCTGCTACCATTATAGAGCACTACCTCAGGTGACTCTCAGGCACCTGTGACTCTAGAACCTACCACTGCACTTCTACTCACTTCCATTTTGAACCCTATGCTTCCTCCCTACAGTTGAAGATGCTCGATTCTTCTCTCTCTCTCTTTCAAGATCCTTACTTTTTTCTGTGGCAAGAACACTTAACATGAGATCTAACTTCTTAAGAAATGTTTAAGTACATAATACAGCATTGTTAACTATAAGCGCAATGTTCCACAATAGTTCTATAGAAGTTATTCATCTTGCATAACTCACATTTTATACCCTTTGACTAGAAATGTCCCATATCTCCTTTCCCACAGCCCCTACCAATCACCATTCTACTCACCGTGTCTGTGAATTTGACTATTTAAAATACCTCAAAATAAGTGGAATCTTGTAAGGGAAGGATAGCCTTGAGAGGGAGTGCAAATTTGGAATAGATTGAGTAATAATCCTAAATTGAATGAGTAATTAAACAAAACAAAATTGTATTTTCAACTGCAAGTGACTGATATACCATGAAGTTTCAGAGCTCCTGAGACCAAGTTTAGGTTATAGAAAAAATCAAATTAGCACACGTATCATTCATAGCTTTTGATTTTAATCAGTTAATTAGTGAGAGACGATACCATTACACTGCTCAAGTTTGCTCTTTCTCAGCAATGCCACCGAAGGACTACTCACGGTATCCTCACCAAACCTTCTAGTGCAGCTATAAAAATGCCAGCAGACCGGGCGCGGTGGCTCACGCCTGTAATCCCAGCACTTTGGGAGGCTGAGGCGGGTGGATCACGAGGTCAGGAGTTCGAGACCAACCTGACCAACACGGTGAAACCTCGTCTCTACTAAAAATACAAAAATCAGCTGGGCATGATGGCACACGCCTGTAATCCCAGTTACTCAGGAGGCTGAGGCAGGAGAATTGCCTGAACCTGGGAGGCAGAGTTGCAGTGAGCCAAGATCGTGCTGCTGCACTCCAGCCTGGGCGACAGAGCAAGACTTTGTCTCAAAAAAAAAAAAAAAAATGCCAGCAAAGGGTTCATCTAAGCACTGCTTTACTATATGAGTTACAAATTCACTCACTTAATCTGCAAACAGCTAAATGAGGTGTATACTAATATTATATCCATTTTATGAATAGGAATTTGAGCCATAAAGAAGTTATAATATTTGTCCAAGATCACGGGGCTAGTGAAAAATAAAGCCAGGATTCCACTCAACAGTAAGTCGTTAAAAATCCTCTAAAAGATGCCACCTTCTTCTTGTAGGGCCCAAAGAAGATCTTTCTCTATTTTCTCTTAGTCCTCAGCCCAGTGTGCCTTTTTTTTTTTTTTTTTTTCCAGAGCTAGCTGAGGTTTTACTTTGGACAAAAAAAGAAAAAAAGCAATTGAATTGTTTTGTAGCTGGGGGAATGAGCAAGGGGGATCCCCATGCAGTAAACTCCCCTGCAGGTGGGCTGAGGGCTAGGGCTGAGCCTCAGGTGTGTCTCCTCTTTCCTGTGCTCCCCTGCACAGCGGCCCCTCCCGGGCTCTGGGGCAGCCACAGGAGGAGCAAGCTGGGAAGCGCTGCTGCAGCTGTTCACTTGGGCAGGACATTAGAGGACTTGGACACCAGCTTCTTCCCATTGCGGGTCTCGATCTTCTTCACAACCACGGCCCTGGTGGAGCAGGTGCGGCTGAAGGAGTTGGAGCCTGCACCACAGTCAAAGCTGAAGCCCAGGCCGAAGCTGAGGCCAGGACTTGTGAGGCCCCCACAGGCCAAACTCAGCCACCTGCATAGCTGCTAGTGTCTTCCTGTGGATACTCATTTTCTGCACCACAGACTGCAGACGGCTCTCCTCACCCTCCAGAAGCTTCCTGTAGGTGGCGATCTTGATGTCTAGGGAAAGCTTGACGTTCATCAGCTCCTGGTATTGATGCAGCTGCCGCGCCATGTCCTGCTTGGCACTAGCATCCTTAGCCAGCTCCCCACAGGGGCATCTGCGATGACGGCCTCCAAGGAAGCCCTCTGGCCTTTGAGGTCCTCAGTCTCAGCCTGGAACCTGCTGACGTTCGAGTTCATCTCAGAGATCTCAATCTCTGTACGCCACAGGTCATCCGCGTGCTTCCCAGCCTGCATCTGCAGCTCCTCATGCTTGATCTGGTACATGCTCTCAGCCTTAACCCGACTGAGGTTGGTGATCTTCTCATTCTTCTCATACTGCGCCTTGACCTCAGCAATGATGCTGTCCATATCCAGGGAGCGCTGCTGTCCATGGACAGCACCACAGACATGTCTGACATCCGGGACTGCAGCTCCCAGATCTCCTCTTCAGACAGCTGCCTGAGGAAGTTGATCTGTCAGTCAGCCTTTCCAGGCGAGACTCCAGCTCTACCTTGTTCATGTAAGGTTCATCCACATCCTTCTTGATGAGAACAAATTTAATCTCTATCTCTGCCATCCTCATACTTGTTCTTGAAGTCCTCCACCAGCCCCTGCCTGTTGCCAAGCTCTGTCTCCAGCTTCAGCTTCTCCTGGCCCAGAGTCTCCAGGTGCCACCTCAGGTTGTTGATGTAGCTCTCAAACATGTTGTCCATGTTGCTCCGGACCATCTTCTGCTGCTGCAGGAGACTCTGCTTGGTCTCCAGGATCTTGCTCTGCTGCTCCAGGAACCATACCTTGTTGATGAAGGAGGCAAACTTGTTGTTGAAGGTCTTGATCTGCTCCTTCTTTTGAGTGCACACAGTCTGGATATTTGGGTCCACCTCCAGGTTAAGGGGGGCTCAGCAGGCTCTGGTCAACTGTGACAGCAGCGATGCCTCCCATGCCACTGGCTCCACCATAGCCTCCTCCCAGGCCACCCCAGAAGCTGCTGCTGCCCATTCAGGAGACGCTCAAGGAGGTGATGCAGGCACCAGGCCCACTCGTGTGAAGGCCCAGGGGCCAGAGGTGGACACCTTGTAGGACTTCTGGGTCACCCCTGATGTACATGGTGGAGGTAGACAGACAGAACCAGGCAGAGATTCCAGAAGGAGCGGAGAAGCTGCTTCTTGGTGAGGAGCCACAGTGGCACTTTTTAATGACTATTTATTCCTTCTCAGGGTATCTGAATTCAGATGTTCATATAAATTAGTTCATAGGAACTACTACGGTATTTAGTTCATAGTAGTTCCTATGAACTAATTCCTATGAACTAATTTTGGAGCTTCATAAGCTCCAGACAGGAATGTCTATATAAGACTATGCTAAATATAAATTTTGTTAGCTTTCAAGGTGAATAAACCACAAAACTCTAATAACCCTGAATTTTCATAACACCTGTCTGCATATGGAACCATCTGAATGGGGTATGTCCAGTGCAACAAGGCTTAGTGCCACACACAAAGAAAGATCTCCATATATCTCACCCACTCAAGGCAAAAGGCAGGCTATAGATACATGGTAATGAGTACAACCTTGTCTTGGTTGCTGCACATAACAGCCAGCTCCCTAAGCTAAGAAAACACCACTTACCCATAGCGAATGAAGAGTTAAATAAGCTATGACATACAGACAATCAGAACTAATGTCAGTTTAGTGTAACTTGATCTATAAATTAGACTTTTAGGATTTCTTAAAATTTCAGCATGACCTCACCCATTCCCTCATCACTACAGGTACTGGCAAGGTCACCTCCAAGGTTTGTTTGCAAGTCTAGTTGAATATAGAACCTCTGGCTCTGTCCTAAGCAGAGTTTAGTTATTAGGGAACCATGAAACACAAATTTCTAGTAATCCTTAAGTGTTATCCTAAAAAATGACAAATATTATTTGAATGAATGCTACCAACAGAAACTTCGTCATTGTTAATGTAATTCCAAAGAAAGATGCCCAGCTTTAATCTTTGAGAAATTTGATCTTGTCAAAAGAAAAGGATGACTATACTACTAAGTATAGTTTTTAACACTGAAATATCTTAATAAGACCCAAGAATGCTAGGTATTTCTAGAACTTACTGTCTTACTTCATAAATCTAAAATTATGCCAAAAAAAACAAAAATACACTTTCATTTAGTAAATGCATTTCTCCAGTAAATAGCACAATCAAGTAATAAATTTATTTTCTTTAGCATACTTCCAAAAGAAGAAATTTTTTTGCACATTTCCAAAAGAAAATTAAGCCTTTTTTATGATTAACATGTATTATATATCACTACCAAACACCATTTATTGAACTGATGTTCCAGTAAATTATCTGGTATTTGGGATACCAGATAATCCTTCTTAGAAGGATTTAGGATAAAATTAACAAAAAGAAAACTGTAGATAAAAGGAAAATGCTATAATGTGCTGTCACATTCTGCATCATTCTAATCCCTTTCTGGGGCAGCTGTGATCCTGTTGTGAGTCTCCATTCAAACAAAAGGGAACAGTAAGTCTTACTTCTTTGAGGTCCTACTGGGGACCTGAGAACTCCGTATAAAAAAGTGAGCTACAAAGTAAGAGAATAGCAAAAAACAAGGATTTACACTGGGAAAGTAGTGGGACATCTTCAAAAGGCATTGAATATTTTCATGTTCATGTAAGACTGAAAAACCCTGTAAGCAGCCTTACTTAGTGTACTTTTGTATGCTTTCTATTAACGAAACTTTTAGCATAACAATTGACTATTTATTCTTTACTATAATCAGATTGGTTTTCTCCCTACTTGAAAAACAAAAATAAATGAAAATATACACCTGTGTAAAAATAAACACAGGGAAAAAGATATGTGTTAACTATTATTAAAAATCTAAAGCCTGCTTCAGGCCATAAAACTAAGTTGTCATAGAAGTTAACATTTATTATGTTCTTGAAATAAATAAAGGGAAAACCTAGCATGAAAACAGCATAACAAGCTAAAACAATAAAATATAATCTTATATCAATAGTCACTTCAGAATCAAATATTTCACTAAGAAAATACTTAAGCAAGGGGAATATGGAAATATTGCTTTCTATTAATCAGGGTTCTCTAGAGAAAGTGAACCAATAAGATATCTAGACAGAGAAATTTATTCAAAGGAATTGGCTCATGCAAGTATGGAGATGGGGAAGTTCAAAATCTGCAGGATAAGCCACAGCAGGCTGAGATCCAGGAAGAGCCAATGCTGTGGTGCAAGACTGAAGATGGTTGGCAGAATTTCTTCTTTTTTCAGAAGTCAGTGTTTGTTCTATAAAGACCTTCAGCTGATTAGATGAGGCCGACCCACACTATGGAAGGAAATCTGCTTTCCTTAAATTCTACCCATTTAAATGTTAATCTCGCCCACAGAAACACTCCCTCAGACACAACCAGAGTAATGATAAATATCCAAAATAATGTTTTGAGATAATTTCTAGACACCAAGTCACCATGGCCCAGACAAGTTGACACATAAAATTAACCATCACACACTTGTTTTTAACAGCAATTTATACCTTTTAGTTACATATTTATGTGATAAATATGTATATATCACTTTTTAATTTAGTTGTATTTATTTATTTATTTTTATTGCACTTTAGGTTCTGGGGTACATGTGCAGATCATGCAGCATTGTTGCATAGGTACATACATGGCAATGCAGTTTGCTGCCTCCATCCCCCCCATCACCCACGTCTGGCATTTTCCCCATGTTATCCCTCCCCCGACCTCCCCCACCCCCCCCCCAGCTGTCCCTCCCTTGGCCCCCCCACAACAGACCCCAGTGTGTGATGCTCCCTTCCCTGTGTCCATGTGTTCTCATTGTTCAACACCTGCCTATGAGTGAGAACATGTGGTATTTGATTTTCTGTTCTGTGTCAGTTTGCTGAGAATGATGGTTTTATTTTAAAGTAAATGGTATGTATGTGAAAAAGGTAAAAGGTTACTAGAATTCACTTTTGTGCTGAAAATTAACTTTTCAAGATGTATATTCACTTGCTTCTTCATTCACACTGAAAAATTATTTGTAATAATTAAATGTTAACTTGGAAATAATACTGTTCTTTTTCTCTTTGGCGTTATCATTTCTAAAATGGTATAACTTTGCCAGCAGGGATAATTTACCAATCTACATGAAATATTTAGAATGCTCAAATCGCTGAAACTGCAGGATGACATTTTGTCGAGATCAATAAGGTCCTTCATCTTTCTAAAGTATGCAGCTGAAAGTTAGAATTTGCTTTGTGAACATTTCTCCAGTGACTTAACTTGAGATATATTTTTCTAGAGAGTTAAAATGTTAGTGTAGCCCGAATCACTACTTAGCATTCACATTTTTTATTTTTACACTTAGCAGCACACTTCCTTAAACATTATCATTAATCACGTCTAGGCTTGACACTTGTCCTCAACAACACTTTATGACAGGTTAGTTCTGTTACTATTATTTAGATCTTCCCCCACAACTACAAAGTATCTTTTTAGACACAGCATACAGTCAGGATATCTTATATATCACCTTCTCCAGCCAGAATTTCACCTGCCTGTAGCCTTAGCACTTATCACTTGACACACTGTCAAAATCTGAAAGATGTCTGCCTACCACAGTTGGGGACCATATTTGGTTGCCTGTCTGAACAGTGACTATAATGAGAAGGTGTTTTTCTTTAGTGTCAAAAAAAAAATTCAATACAGATTGGTCCAGCAGGTCAGATTATGGATTAAGTTAATCCCGGCAGATGTGGCCTTCTCTGAGGTCAGATGGATCATGATCTACATGGTGTGATGTCAAGAGATGGAGAAATTCCCCTTGTTTGTAGGGAAAAAAACAAAGGGTTGGAGGAAGGAAGGTGAGGAGGAAGGAAAAAGAAGGAATGAGGAAGGGAAGGAGAGAAGAAAAAGGGAAGAAGAGCAGGAGGAGAAAAGAAAAGTTAGTTCAAAGAAAAATGTTCCCTTACATTGATGTCTTGTCTAAAAGCTATACTCTTTTAGCTTTTCCTGTTAAAATGAAAATCTCCATGGTGGAAAGTAATAATATTACTTTCATTTAGAAGAAATTATAAGCAAAATTATAATTTTAAGATTTTGACTGAAGAAAGGATGTCAATGGAGGAAGCACTGAAGAAGAAACGTAGCAAACCTGAGAAAATGGTTAGGAAAAATTCACACATTTCACAGTGTACTGAAACTAGGAAACTTAACCTGTGTAGCCATGCAGATTTATAAACAAATGGCAATTTGTACTAAAGTATGTTAAATGAATATTTGATACAGGGTTGGAAGCATATTTTACCCTGTGATAGATTCCATTCAGGTTCAGCCAGCATGAGTTGAAACAGATCTAGCAGGCAAATTATGGATTAAGCTAAACTCGAGTAGATTTGGCCTTCCCTGATGTCAAGTGGATCACGTCCTACATAGTGTGATGTCAAGGAGATAGAGAAATTTGTAAGACACACTTAAACATAGGCACATTAAATGTTGCCTGTAAATGTGCCAGATAAACCATTTTTCATATATATGTACTACTTTTAAAACATGTAGCCGGGCACAGTGGCTCACACCTGTAATCCCAACACTTTGGGAGGCTGAGGCAGGTGGATCACGAGGTCAGGAGATCGAGACCATCCTGGCTAACATGGTGAAACCCTGTCTCTACTAAATACAAAAAATTAGCCAGGCATGGTGGCGTGTGCCTGTAGTCCCAGCTACTCGGGAGGCTGAGGAAGGGGAATCTCCTGAAACTGGGAGGCAGAGTTTGTAGTGAGCCGAGATCATGCCACTGGACTCTAGCCTGGTGACACAGTGAGACTCCATCTCAAAAAAAAAAAAATGTAAATACTTAGTAATAAATGAAATATAAATTAATTTTAAACTGCTACTGAATTTATAGTGGCATAGCATGATGCAAAAAGAAAAAGTCATTTTGAATCAGCCTGGGTTTGAATTCCATCTCCATCACTTACTAACCATGTAGTATTGGGCAATTGACAAGCCTCATTGTACCTCAATATTCTCTTAAGAAAAATAAGTACACTCAGCCCTCCGTACCCACAGGCTTCACACCTACAAAGATTGTTCTTCGTGTACAAGCAGCACAACAGACGTGTACATACAAATATTGAAGTTTATATTTACTTCTTTTACCCAACCTTTTTAAAAGATCTTTGGCTATATGCAACCAACGCTGGCCTGTCAATGATATGAACATATTCCCCCTTACTTAAACTGAACGAAAGTTTATGATTGAGACAAATTTAATTAATCTTTGCAATTCATGAGCTGAATGATTGAGCCTTTTGCATTTGCAATTCCAAAAATATTCTCTCCTTTTACCTTAAAATGGGGTAAGGAAATCATCTTAATTTCTGTTCAAATCTGAAGTCTCTTTGCCATATGCTTATAATGACTTTCTATGATAGAGTTACAAAGAGGTCAAGGAGACTCACTAGGTAACTTTCCGCATTCATTCTTTCTAACTGCGTTTTATTTCTATATGTCTCTCACCAGGAGAAAGGACAAAGAGTCAGTTAAAGCATGCCCTGACTTTGTATATGATTGTAAAGAGAAGTATTTGCAAGAGGTAAGAAAAGAAAGCAGGACAAATCATTAATTCAACAGCAAAAGTACCATTGCTTTTTGATTGTTTAGAACTGGACTGATTACCATATGAAAACTATTCTTTATTGAAAGAGAGTTCTTTCAATTTATGCATTCATATTTGGCACAACTCCTCTTGTAGAAGATGTATAATAACTAATTTAAAATTCAGTACCATCAACTTGGGGAGGGCAAAAGGTGGAAATGTCATTTTACAAAGTGGTTTGCTAAGGTTTCAGATAGTAACCTATAAAGTACAAAGGCTATTAAAAACAACAGTGATCAAGACATACTAACGTAACCATGTAACAGTGAAAGAGTGAGTTGCAGCACATTTTTCAAGAAAATAACCCACATTTTAACCTCTGAGCACTAAATATTACTATAATTTTACTTAGAAAACTTCAGTAATTATGCTAGTTTATAAGATGTGTATCTATGTCTAGTTTGGACTAAATTTTAATAACACTCTGTAGTATAAAGTGAAAAGCATTAATTATTTAAAAGAACTATTTATGTCACTCTGGCGTTTTAAAGAATACAGACAGCGGTGTATCATTCATTCACTCAGTAAGCCTTTATCTAATGCCTCTTATGGGTAGGTATTACTGTTGTATACAGCATGACGTATGTAATTGACAGCAAAAACTATGAGTCATAAAAGAAGAAAATTAGGACAGGCTAGTGAGAGAAATACTTTGCAGTAGGCTGCTCTTTTGAAGAAGGAAAAAAAATCCTCAAATGGTATCCTACGGGAAACCTATAGTTAGGCACGCAGTGAGTCATATAGAGAAACCCTAGCAATCAGTGTTGTTCCATAACCAAGTTCCTTACCCTATAATATGAAAATAATTAAGGATAAATATTGCTACTAAATCAATCTACTCATACCCTCACCATATTTAAATGATTCAAGAGAAAGTTCTAAATTCATTAACACGGCACACAGTTAATACCTTATAATTAGACTCAGTTAACATCAATTTATGGGGATGATGAATTACCCAAAATCATTTCTCCAAACACGAGGACAAGATGTTGACAGGAAGAAGGGACTTGGTCATCAAACCTTGCATGAGTAAAAATGTACCTGGAATTGACAGAGCTTTTGAGAAATGTTTAATGGAAGAATAGAATTTACCTCAAGCCAAAAGGCCCTGCTCTCAGGAACTAAAATTTCAACAGCTCTTCTCTTTTCTTTTCTTTCATAATTGAGATTTTATTGATGATATCGAGGATGAATACACAGATATATCAATTTGTACACAATTCTTAACATACCAAAAATTTTAAATGCCATGTGTTATGACTCTTTTTTAAACAAACAGTTGTTCTAGTGACTTTCACAGATTGTCCCTTTTTAAAAGGAAACTTTTAATTAAGATTAAATGGATTATCTGACATAAATCAGTTATCTGAAATAAATGATACACTCTTATCTGGAAGCCAAAGCAAATGCCACCTATAGTGAGAAATGAAAGAAAATGTGAGGTTGAAAAATCAATTATTCTACATTCGTATTAAAACCTTAAAAAGTAAAGCCAGGTAATTTTAATGTTTAATAATGAATTCGAGTTTTGTTTTTACTGGTATCCCTAGGGGACCTACCTATCAGAGACAGGGCTAACTTGTGAAATGATTGGCCACCATTGGCAAACGAGAGGACAAAAGAACAAAGAACCATACAGAAGAGGAGAGGCAATCAACAAAATCACAGTGTATCAGAGGTCAAAGGATGTTACTGGCATAAGTGCAAAATTATGAAATTTCTCTCCATTGAATCCATATGTTCACATTTTCCTGGTTGTTGTCACCAACGTCTCTTACCACTCACTCCTTTTTCTTTTTCCTTTATTTATTTATTTATTTATTTATTTATTTTTTTTTTTTTTTTGAGACAGAGTCTCATTCTTCCCCAGGCTAGAGTGCAATGGTGCAATCTTGGCTCACTGCAAACTGGGCTCAAGTGATTCTCCTGCCTCATGCCCCGGAGTAGCTGGAATTATTGGTGCACGCCACCACGCCTGGCTAACTTTTGTATTTTCAGTAGAGACGAGGTTTCACCGTGTTGGTCAGGCTGGTCTCGAGCTCCTGACTTCAAATGATCCGCTCACCTCTGCCTCCCAAATTGCTGAGATTACAGGCAAAAGCCACTGTGCCTGGCCCCCACTCCTTCTTAGTGTGTTCTCTTCTCTTTTTACTCAATACATTTGCTGAACCAGTTTCACCCTCCCTCCTTTTATGCTGATGTTCCCTGACTCCAGCTCAAACTCCTAAAACCCATGTCCAAAGCTGAACTCACTGTCTTCCCTTACTTGTACATTCATCTCAGACAAATAATACCATTTGCTCAGTTGACCAAGACATAAACTTAGGAGCTCAACTTTGGTTCCTTCTTTTTCTTATCCCTAAGGCCAATAAATGATCAAGTCAAGTTGATTCTGGTTTAATATCTTCCAGACCAACATCTCTCTAATCTCAATGCCATTACTTTAGTGAAGTCTTCATTATATTACAACAGGCACCCAATTGCTCTCCCTGAGTCCAGGAATACTTTTGTCTAATCTACTTTCCATGTTGTTGCTACATCAATCTATCTCAAATGCAAATAATTATTTTGATTTTTGTGATGGTTTCATAGGTATGCATGATGTTGAGTATATCTCAATAAAGCTGTAACCAAAAAATTTGGTCATGTCTCATCCATCTTTAAAATCTTTCAAGATAAAGTTCAAATTCATAACATGAAACACAAAGTCCTTTATTTTCAGACTCCAGTTAACCTCTCTATCCTCATCTCTTGCCTTTATCCTTACGCGCTATCTGCACCAGCAATACAGAAGTGCATCTAACACCTGAAGGGTGATGATTCCCTCCTCTCTACCCCAAACATTTTTTAGATGCTTCTCCTTCTGCCAGGACATATTCACCCTACTCCATTCCTCTGCCTGACTGACTCCTACTTATTCTTCAGGACTTCATTTAGGCATCATCTTCTTCGGAAATATTTTTCTGTCCCAACCATGTGATTGGGTACTACTCTTGCAAGCTCCCAAAGTCCCTTAAACATACCTTTATTAATAGCACATAGATTGTTTGCTTTTTGAATTTCCACCCCCCCATTTGGCATGCAGCTCACTGGCAGAGGGTTAGTGTTAAGCATCCTCAAATCCTTAGTTCCCAGTATGTGCCTAACACAGATCAGACATATATAGCTTGTTAAAATAAATTGCTGTGTTGAAAACTGGTTTATGGGATTAATTTGCCCTAAGTAAAAGGAAAAACTGACTCTGCAGATGAAGTAATTATACTTAGCTCCTGGGAGGGGTACAAACAAAAGGCTAAAGAAGAGACCACTGATGATACTATAAACAGTTCAGAAATTATCCAAGGGACTCAGAAAAGGCTGACCATGCCTCATTAAGTCAGAAGGTCACACCACTGGTATTAACATATACACACTCAGTCTCAGACTCCTAATATCCTACTTATTTCTTATCTCCCTCTGAGAATATTACAGGATTGGGAAGCATGCTTAAAAGGCATATCTATGCACATGCTATAGACTATCGTTGGGGTCATGTTTACATGGGTGGGACTGGGGAAGGACTTCGTGCCTCTGAGTGCTTATGTTCTTTCTTCTGGAAAAAAAAACACATACACACATTAAAACCTAATACAATATACTTTTAATGTTCCTAAACAAATTCAGCAGTCAAATAGATTTGGTTCTAACTGAATGAATAAATAATTATTGAAATAAATGAATCCCTGTTTTGACAAAATAGGTTATTTCTCATTGCATTTCATGTATATGCAATGCTATATAAATGGAGATATACCTTTTGGTGTATTGTTCTACAGATTTGTTTTGGGGAGTTTAGAGTGCTAAGCCACGGCAGAGCAAGAAAGGTAAGTATCTCAAAGACAGTCAAGTACTAAAAAGGGCTACAATATTCAGTAATTTGTGGATTTGGATTTTCAATTTCTGCCTTCTTTACCCAGAGTTGTTATTTCATATTATTAGGGGACATTTTCTTCCTACAAGAAGTTCAGAATATAATTCTCTTTACAGATCTTCAAAATAGAAACAAAAATCAAACCCAATTTTAAAAAAATAATCAATTAGAAGTTTTTTATAGTGTTGTAGACATGTAACTAAATTTTTTCAAAAAAAAAACACCTATAAAGAAACACTACTCTGAAATTATAGAGTACACAGTAAAATAAAATCAATCATTATCAGATGGATACTTATTAAAAATCTAAGATTTTCCCAGTTCATAAAGAAAAGAAAGGCATAGGTAAAACCATTTCTTTCTGAGACAAAATATGTTTTATCTAGCCCCTTTCTGTCAAGGATTCTAGGCACTTTACCAACTTCCAGGGGAAAAAAAATTTTAAACAAGTCTTGAATCAGATAGACCACAACTAAAATGTCTAATCCCATTTCACTGCTGTTTCTATTAAGACATTTTATAGCTGTCATAACTTGTTCATGGTGGGAAGCTCTTACTCTGTCATATATATGCTTATGTTACAGAATTTACATTGTCTTCTAAGTTAGAAGATTTAAGAGAATTCCCCCAAGTCTGTTAACACTCCACACTCCATTCCAACTCATAAAAAGGTATTGCAATTTCTTCAGTACCTGCAACCTCATGTTTTTTGCAATTCAGGGATATGTCTCATGCATGGAAATTCTACTAAAAGACAGTTGTGGACAGTAAATGGTACACTTAAAATAGGCATGCAGAAAATAGTTCATTCTACTAAACATATCTAAATTTTAGAAACACCATACATCAGTAGATTAATAAATTTATATTTAGTGGCCCATGGATTTTATTTCAACTGTTATATAATCTTTGACTATGATGGTCAATTTCAGATTAATCTACAGAATTCTCTATCTTAAGACAGTGATTTTTATCCTAGCTTCCTAGAAAGCCATTTCTATGCCAATTCATTAAATCCGCCACTTGGGAATCTCCCCTCCCTTGAGTTGTCAACAAAAACTCAAACAATTAGAAGATGTCATAGAGTCTGCTTCTGTTACTGCCAATTTGTGGAACATGTCATGTGGACCAAGCAATGTGTCATATGTTCAGTTCTCATGATAGTGAATGATCTCTCATGAGACCTAGTTGTTTAAAAGTATGTAGCACTTCCACTTTAGCTCACTTCCTCCTTCTCTGCCATTTTCAGGATATATGAGTGCGATGTGACTCTATTATAAAGAAAACAGTATGTTGGGGGAGAAAGATAAATGAATAAGTGATAATTAAATGAGTTATCAATTAGATGCAATGTTACAAGTTCAGCAATACAGAAATGAACAAGGTATGCTATTAGCATAGAGTAGAAAATAATAAAATCTACACAGATAGAAATGATGACTTAGCACAGACTATGGGACTGAATATTGTAGAATTATTTTGAGGCAGGATGGGTAGCCAAGGACATAACCATGTTCTCTTGGGATGCAGCAACCATGATGATGGTACAATCAACACAATGAGCCTCAGCATTCACATTGTAATTGATCTCATTCAAGCAAAGCTATTTTCAGTAGGAAACTTCCCCCATAGCCAGCATGTACATTTTCATTTTACTTGTCCTCAAACTGACCTTTTGCTCATTATAATAGTAAAAAACACACCCCTTAAGTGAAGATTTAAGATTCTAATGAGACATGTAATGTATGAACAAACATGTACAGTTATAGCACATGTGTACCCAGAAGACCACCCAGCACATGCTACAAATAACGCCTCTTCCCACTGCTGCAAGAATAATCATGTGAGATTCCCATAAACGGAGTTTCTCCAGAAATAAACAATGTTGTCTCATCCTTACGAGCAGCCCAGCCTGAATTCTTTCTCTCTCAGGGTGCACTGTCTATTCTGAACTTAACTTTCAAAATATTATTTTTCTTTTGCCATAAATTGCTCTATGCTATATCTTCTTTGCTGTGTGTCTCTGGCTTACTTTTAAACTAAGAAGACAAGAACCAAGGTATCACAACAGCCATCAAAAATTTGATTATAAGTAGCTACGAAGAAAATCAGGAGAGAACAAAAACAGTAGCATATACAATATACAAATGCAAATATGGTATGCCTGAAAATTATTAAAAATTTTTTTACTGCTGGAGCTTAGGATTTCATGCAGTGAATTGAATTGGAAGAAGACTAGAAGGAAATGAAGGTGAGAATAGGGAATGTTTAATTGCTGTAAATGCAATTAAATTCAATGAGAGAAGGTGAATAATACGTACTGAGAATTTACTCCATGCAAGGCACCATGTTAGTTTTGTTACGCATGTTATTTCATTTTTTCCTTGCTATCCTATTTCACTTTCATTGCACAAATAAGCAGGTTAAAGCCAGGATATTATACAACTTTTCTAACGCTACATAGTCCAAAGGAAACAGAATGCTCCCTCTGTTCCACAACACTGCCTTGGCTGGGTTTTGCAATAGGGATTAGTTAGAACCAAAGTAAATCAAGAACCAATACCTGACTCCAGAGCAGCAATTTTGGACCAAAAACACCAGCATCACCTGAAAACATTCTAAAAGTGTACATTCTCATATCCATCTGATATGGTTTGGCTCTGTGCCCACACCCAAATCTCATGTTGAATTGTAATCCCCCACATGTTGGAGAAGCCTCGTGGAAGATGATTGAATCATGGGGCAGACTTCCCCTGTAGTTCTCGTGGAAGTGAACGTGCTCTAGTAGTTTAAAAGTGTGTAGCACTTCCCCTTTAACTCTCTTCCTCCTTCTCTGCCTTGTAAAGAAGGTGATTTCTTCCCCTTTGCCCTTCTGCCATAATTGTTAAGTTTCCTGAGGGCTCCCCAACCATGCTTCCTGTCCAGCCGGTGGATCTGTGCATCAATTAAACCTCTTTTCTTCATATGTTACCCAGTCTCAGGCAGTTCTTCACAGCAGTGTGAGAATGGACTAATACACCATCTCTAACCTACTGAATCAGAAACTATTTTTGGGGGGCCCAATGGTCTGTTTGAACAAATGCAAGTGATTCTAATGCAGGCTACAATTTGAGAATATTGAATTAGAGGAGGAAATGCAGATAATTATAGAAAACCTCTGAAGTGGATTTTATCCCAGTTTTCAACTCTACTATTATACTAGATAATTGTTAAAGATATATATCACCTACAGCAATGTGTCATAAGGGAAAACAAAGGATTCTCATAGAAGAGTGCTTCCTAGATTTAAATATGCATATAAACCACCTGAGGATCTTTTGAAAATGCAGATTTTAATTCTGTAAATCTAGCAAGAGTCTTGAGAGTCTATATGTCTAACAAGGTCCTTGATGACTCTGATGTTGATCCTTTGAAATAAGTAAATATGAGACATAAAAACGTGTTCTAGAGACACAAAGCCTTTTTGTCTTTTAAGTTGACAGATAAAATTATATGTGTTTAGTTTGTACTTGTTTTGAAACATATATGAATTGTGGAATAGCTAAATCTACCTAATTAACATATGTATTACTTCACAGGGATATTCTGTGGCAAGCCTGTTTAATATCTACTTTTTTAGCATTTTTCAGAAATACAGTAATTGTTATTAACCATAATCACCATGTGGTATAATAGATTTCTTGAATTTGTTCATTCTGTCCAACAAATTTTGTATCCTTTGGGTACCATGTCCCCAAACCCCTCTATCCAATTCTCCAGTCCCAAGTAACCACTGTTATATTCTCTACTTCTATGAGATCAACTTTTTCAGATTCCCTCAGTGAGATCACAAGGTATTTATCTTTCTGTGCGTGGCTTATTTCACTTAACATAAATGTTTTCTAGGTCCATCTATGTTTTTGCAAATGACAAGATTGCCTTAATTTTTATTGCTCAGTAGTATTCTATTGCATATGTACATCACATTTTCTTTATTATCTGCTGATGGATACTCAATTTGTTTCCATATATTAGCTATTGTGAATAATGTTGCAATTAACATGGGAGTGTGAATATCTCCTCTACCTACTGATTTCATTTCCTTTGAATGTATACCAAGTGGTGAGATTCCTGGATAATATAGTATTTTTATTTTTTGAGGATCCTTCATATTTTCTTTATTTTAGTTTAGTTTAAGTTCCTGGATACAAGTACAGAATGTGTAGTCTTGTTAAATAGGTTTACGTGTGCCCTGGTGGTTTGCTGCACCTATCAACCCATCATCTAGGTTTTAAGCCCTGCATGTATTAGCTATTTGTCCTGTGACTGTTTATCTTCTTTTGAGAAGTGTCTGTTTATATCCTTTGCCACTGTTTGATGGGGTTGTTTTTTTCTTGTAATTTGTTTAAGTCCCTTGTAGATTTTGGATATGAGACCTTTGTACAATGGATAGATTGCAAAAATTTTCTCCCATTCTGTAGGTTGCCTGTTTACTGTGCTGATAGTTTCTTTTGCTGTGTAGAAGTTCTTCAGTTTAATTAGATCCAATTTGTCAACATTGGTTTTTGTTGCAGTTGCTTTTGGCATCTTCATCATGAAGTCTTTACCCATGCCTGTGACCTGAATGGCATTGCCTAGGTTTTCTTCTAGGGTTTCTATGGTTTGGGGTTTAAGTCTTTAATCCATCTTAAGTTAATTTTTGTATAAGGTGTAAGGAAGGGGTCCAGTTTCAGTTTTCTGCACATGGCTACCCAGTTTGCCCAGCACTATTTGTTAAATAGGGAACCTGTTACCCATTGCTTGTTTTTATCAAGTTTTAGAAATGTGGTGTTATTTCTGAGGTCTCTGTGTTTTTCTATTGATCTATATGTCTGTTTGCTACCAGTATCATCCTGTTTTGGTTACTGTAGCCTTGTAGTATAGTTTGAAGTCAGGTAGCATGATGCCTCCAGTTTTGTTCTTTTTGCTTAGGATTGTCTTGGCTACACAGGCTATTTTTTGGTTCCATATGAAATTTAAAGTAGATTTTTCTAATTCTGTGAAGAATGCCAACTGTAGGTTGATAGTAATAGCATTGAATCCATAAATTACTTTGGGCAGTATGGTCATTTCCATGATACTGATTCTTCCAATCCATGAAGATGGAATGTTTTTATCTCATTTGTTTGTGTCCTCTCTTATTTCCTTGAGCAGTGGTTTGTATTTCTCCTTGAAGAGGTCCTTCACATCCCTTGTAAGTTATATTCCTAGGTATTTTATTCTCTTTGTAGCAATTGTGAATGAGAGTTTGCTCATGATTTGGTTCTCTATTATTAGTGTCTAGAAATGCTTGCAATTTTTCCACATAATTTTGTATATCCTGAGACTTTGCTGAAGTTGCTTATCAGCTGAAGGAGTTTTTGGACTGAGACGATGGGGATTTCTAAATATACAATCATGTCATCTGCAAACAGAGACAATTTGACTTCCTCTCTTCCTATCTGAACACGCTTTCTTTCTTTCTCTTCCCTAATTGTCCTGTCCAGAACTTCCAATACAATGTTGAATAGGAGTGGTGAGAGAGGGCATTCTTGTCTTGTGTTGGTTTTCAAAGGGAATGCTTCCAGATTTTGTCCATTCAATATGATATTGGCTGTGAGTTTGTCATAAATGGCTCTTATTATTTTGAGATATGTTCCATCAATACCTAGTTTATTGAATGTTTTTAGCACGAAGGGGTGTGGAATTTTATTGAAGGCCTTTTCTGCGTCTATTGAGATAATCATATGGTTTTTGTCATTGGTTCTGTTTATGTGATGAATTACATTTATTGCATATGTTGCATATGTTGAACCAGCCTTGCAGCCCAGGGATGAAGCCAACTTGATTGTGGTGGATAGCTTTTTGATGTGCTGCTGGATTCAGTTTGTCAGTATTTTGAGGATTTTTGCCAGCCTGTGTCTTTTAATTGGGGCATTTAATCCATTTACATTTAAGGTTAATATTGTTATGTGTGAATTTGATGCTACCATCATGACGCTAGCTGGTTATTTTGCACATTAGTTGATGCAGTTTCTTCATAGTGTTTTTGCTCTTTATATTTTGGTATGTTTTTGCAGTGGCTATTAGCAGTTTTTTCTTTCCATATTTAGTGCTTCCTTCAGGAGTTCTTGCAAGGTAGGCCTGGTGGTGATGAATTCCCTCAGCATCTGCTTGTCTGGAAAGGATTTTATTTCTCCTTCACTTATGAAGCTTAGTTTCCTGGATATAAAATTCTGGGTTGAACATTCTTTAAGAATGCTGAATATCTGCCCCCACTCTTTTCTGGCTTGTAGAGTTTCTGCTTAGAGGTCCACTGTTAGTCTGATGGACATCCCTTGGTAAGTGACCTGGCTTTTTTCTCTGGCTGCCTTTAACACTTTTTCTTTCATTTAGACCTTGGAGAATCTGATGAGTATGTGTCTTGGAGTTAATCTTCTCATTGAGTATCTTAATGGTGTTCTCTGTATTTTCTGAATTAGTATGTTGGCCTGTCTTTCTAGGCACTATTCAATACTTAAAGGAACACAGCAGGTAAGGAATGAAGCCTCTGAAATAGTAATCATGGCTTTATATATAGCAGATCTTACTTTTACTGGTGCATTCTCTTGCATGCTTCTGGTTCAGGGCCCTCTTGATTTGAGATATGAATTTTATTAAGTATCCAAACTTGTCATGAGTGCAAAACTGTTTCACCTTTTAAAAAATACCTATTTTGCACCTAGTCTTGAGCACTTTCTAGACAGCAATGACCATAGTTACTGTAAGGAGGTCAGTGAAAGGAACTTTGCACAACTTGTGACATGTATCCTGATAATCAAGGTTTGGACAAGGAAGTTTTAAAAGATAAGAGAAAGTTTCAGCATTATCCTAATAATGCTGAAACTATTAGATGATTTAGAGTATACAGATATGTAGGTATTAATTCTCTATTTACTATTCTTTATCTCTGCCCTTCTCTAGGAGTTTGTATACCTGCTTAGGAGATACTAAACTTAATGAGCTAAAGTATTTTATTTGCTAGTCAGTAACCACTTGGACTTTAGTGACCTTACAAGTTTATGTAACAGTGGAAGAATGACAAACTATGTATTTTTTTGTCTTCCATCCAACTCCTCACCACCCCTAACTGCCCCACACACACACCAGTTTTCCACTACAAGCTCCCATAAGCAGGCACAAAACTGAGAAGGAAGGGATATTTTTCCTGCCCTGATTATATGGGGCAGGCTTTGTCTTACAGAGGCAGGAAAGAAGAATTGGACAGATTCTTTATTGAACTTATTGGGACTACTGTGCTAGTTCTGATGTATAATACTGGCATTTAATTATTGGAGAGATTCGATTCTTGGTTAATGATTTAGTATTTGTGAATTGTGAAAGTTTAGAAGCACTGCTTTGTAGAAAATGTTAGCCGATCAAGTTTATTACTGTGCTAAAAGGGGATATTCTTATACTGTTCTGTCTGAACTATTGAGAGGTTTTAACGGGAAGATATTTTAAGTTTTATTGGAAGTCGTTTCTATATTTATTGAGATAATCATGTGGTTTTTGTCATTAGTTCTGCTTCTGTGATGGGTTACATTTATTGATTTGCATATGTTGAACCAGCCTTGCATCCCAGGGATTAATCCAACTTCATTATCCCTTGGATTTGCTGACAGAAGAGGTACTGTATATGTGAGAGCATTTACTGAACATATAAATAAACACTGCTGAAATCTATAGCAAAATTAAAAGTTACCAGTGCTCTGAAGATTTCGTTAACTTCTCTTTTGATACCAATGTCAAAAAATCTAAAACGACATTTCATGTTCTGAAGAGATATAAAATAAAAACCTGTGAAAAGCCATCACCTCAAGGTCAAGAGTTATCTGAATGACTGACATTGAGCAAAGCAAATTTTCCAGCTTTGTTCCATTCCATTCTCCCCATCTCCTTCAGGTACTCCAATCAATTGTAGGTTCGGTCTTTTTATGTAGTCCCATATTTCTCAAAGGTTTTGTTTGTGCCTTTTTATTCTTTTTTCTCTAATTTTGTCTGCATGCCTTATTTCAGCAAGGCAGTCTTCAAACTCTGATATCCTTTCTTCCACTTGGTTGATTCAGCTATTGATACTTATGTATGATTCCCGAAGTTGATTTTCTTTCTTTCCACTTGGTTGATTCAGCTATTGATACTTATGTATGATTCCCGAAGTTCTCATGCTGTGTTTCTCAGCTCCATTAGGTCATTTATATTCTCTCTAAACTGGTTATTCTTGTTAGCAGCCCCTGTAACATTTTATCAGGGTTCTTAGCTTCTTGCATTGGGTTAGAACACGCTCCTTTAGCTCAGTAGAGTTTGTTATTACCCATCTTCTGAAGCCGGCTTCTGCCAGTTCACCCATCTCATCCTCCATCCAGTTCTGCACCCTTGCTGGAGAGGCACTGCAATCATTATAAGGAGAAGAGGCACTCTGGCCTTTGAGTTTTCAGCATTTTTTATTGATTCCATCTCATCTTCATAAGTTTGTCTAGTTTTGATCTTTGAGTCTGCTGACCCTTGGATGGGGTTTTTGTGGAGACTTTTGTTGTTGATGATGCTGTTGTTGCTTTCTATTTATTTGTTTCAGTGGTCATGTCCCTCTTCTGTAGGGCTGCTGTGGTTTGCTGGGGGTTCACTTCAGGCCCTATTCATCTGGTTTCCTCCTGTGCCTGGAGATGTCACTCGAGGAGGCTGAAGAACAGCAAAGACGGGTGCCTGCTTCTTCTTCTGGGATCTCTGACCTCGAGGGGCACTGACCTAATGCCAGTAGGAATGCTCCTGTACAGGGTATCTGACAACCCCTGTTTGAGGGTCTCACCCAATGGAAAGCAGGATCCACTTAATGAAGCACTTTGACTGTCCTTTAGTGAAGGGGGTGTGCTTCACTTGGAGGAAACTCACTCATCTGGGCTGTCCTGATTCCTCAAAACTAGCAGAAGAAAAGAATTCTGCTGATCTACCGAGACTGTTGTCACCCTTCCTCCCAGGAGCTGAAGCCCAGAGTGTCAGAGTTCTATCCTGGAGCCCCTGGCTGGAGTTGTTGGAGTTTCTGCAGGGAGGACTCGTTCAGTGAGGAGGGATGGGTCAGGGTCAGGCCTGAAGAGGCACTCTGGCTGCAATCTACCACAGCCAGTGTGTTGGGCTGTGGAGGATACCACCTGGGGCAAGCCATTCAGCCATTCTGGCTCCAGCAGGTGAAAAGCACAGCCTGGAGCTATAGAGATGGCTGCCACCCTTCCCTGCCCTGGGAGCTCAGTGTATTAGGCAGCTATCCGTCCCAGTGCTGGCTGCCACTCCTCTTCCAAAAAGGCAGGTAGTGCAGCGGTGGTGCTGGATGTCTGTCCACCTGGGAATTCAGCAGGCTTAAGCAGATTCTAGCTGAAAGGCTGTTGAGAATCTGCATAGTTCCGTGATTGGGACCCTAGGCCCCAGCGGTGTGGGTTCACAAGTGGGAACTTCCGATCTATGAGTTGCACAGTTCCATGGAAAAAACACAGTTTCCCAGGCTGGATAGCACACTCACTCACTGCCTCCCTCGGCTGGGGGTTTGGAGCTCCCCCTGCTCTGTGTGACTCTCAGGTGGGCCACCTCACCATACTGTTCTTCCTTCCTCTTTGTGGGTCATTCTAGCTGCCTAGTCAGTTCATATGAGCGAACCTGGATATCTCGGTTGCTCGTGTAGGATTCACATGATGTTCTGGTTCTTTTTGATGGGAGCCTCAGATCTCCACTGCTTCCAGTTGGCCATCTTGGCCCCGCCCCCATATTGTTTTCTACACTCTGTTTTGTGCTTCCGTAACAGAATACCTGAGAGGTTGTTAATAAAGAACAGAGGTTTATTTCTTAAAGTTCTGGAGGCTGGGAAGTCCAAGGTTGAGGGGACCACATCCGGCCATGTCCTTCTTGCTGAGCATCTCAAGGTGGAAGGCAGAGGGCAAGAGAACACATGAAAGTATGAGAGAAATGGAGGGCCTAACTTGCTTTTCTTGTTTTAATGGCTGTACACCCTCACAACAGTGTGTAAGTTTCTCTTTTATTCATAGCCTCACCAACACCTGCTATCTTTTGTCTTTTGGATAAGTCATTCTAACAGGTACAAGATTCTATTAAAGCCTTCAGAGTGAAGCTGCCTGAGACTTGGGGCCTCAATCCCTGCCTCAGGTTGCCTAGCGTCGGAGGCCTGGGGTCAAAGAAGATTATTCCCCAGCTTTAAAATTTACTGTTGTTTTTCTTGTTGAATTTTGGACTTACTTGAGACCAGTTACCCTCTTTATCTTGCCTATTTCTCACTTTTGGAATAAGAATGTCTCTCCTACGCCTGTCCCACTATTGTATTTTGGAAGCACATAACTTGTTAATTTCACAGGCTCACAGCTGAAAGAAAATTTCACCTGTGAAATTTTCTGCCTTGACACGCACCCATATCTGATTTAGGTGATGCTCTGCACTTTGGACTTTTGAGTTTATACTGGAACAAGTTAAAATTTTTAGAACTATTGGGATGGAATGATGTGTTCTGCATGTAAAAAAAGGCATGAGTTTTGGGAACCAGGGATGAAATGTTATGGTTTGAATATGTTCCCTAAAGTTCATGTGTTGGAAACTTAATCCCCTATACAATGGTGTTGAAGGGGGTCCTGTGAGAGGTGAGTAGGTCATAAGCACCCTGCCCTCATAAACTGATTAATGTCATTCCCGTGGGAATGGGTTTATTATTGCAAGAGTGGGTTTGTTACAACAGCAAGTTAGGCCCTCTCTTGGTCTCTTCCATGCTTTCATGTGCTCTCTTGCATTTCTACCTTCCACCTTGCAATGCCCAGCAAGAGGACTGTGACCAGATATGGGTCCCTCCACCTAGACTACCCATCCTCCAGAACTTGAAGAAACAAATTTCTGTTCTTTATAAATTACCAGTATCAGGCATTCTGTTACAGCAACACAAAATAGAGTAAGACAGATCTCAAGGAAGAAATTTCTTCAAAGCTTTTAGTCACATATTTCTGTATCTGAAATCTTTTTCCTTTTATATAACTCAAGTCCTCTGGCTGCAAACTTAGCCTCAACTTCTTGCTTCACCCTCAGTGGAGATAAGGAGCAGCTGACCCTAATCTGCTTTACATATGTCCTTTCAATCAAAGTTTGCCCAAATCACAATTAGTTCAGGCTTTGCACCTTGACAGGCTAATTATTTTATTTGCTTGCCTGAGGGAATAACAGAAGACTTACTATAATATCTGACCACAAGCAGCTTGGAACCTCTTAGTGAGGTCTTCTGATGGTTTAATCCCTGTGTTTCTTCAAATATCCAAGACAGCCAATAAAATAAAGTAAACTAACCAAACAAAGCTGAAAGTTGAGATGTAAGAGAGGCCACATGACAAACATTCATCACACTCATCAAATGTGGCTCTGCTGTGCTATTTATTGCTTTGTTAACTTTCACTTACAGCTCCAGTTCAAGTCTAATGGTACCACTTACCACTTTGTTACAATATGCAATACAACTTTCCACCAAAAAGATAAGAATGTCATTTTTGTATAGCTAATACACTTAAATTCTGATCAGGCTTGCACTGCAGATCTCTGTACCACAGGGCAAGTGGTTTATGTTTAAGAAAACAGAATGGCAGTTCCTCAGTGGACCTGGGCAATCTCCCACATTTCTTGGAGGCCCTTTTCAGTTTTTTATGTACTTGTTGAGTATCCTTTGGCTACTTGGACTATCCCGGTACTAAAAGTGTTTCACTTCCACAGATGCTTAGGAAAATAGTGTAGCAGGGACTCTGGGAGCAGCAAAGATAGATGAAAAACAGCACTTCCCTTAAGAAAATTGTCACTGAGTGTGAAAGGCAGCAGAGTACAGTGGTCAAGAGTAGTTTTCAGAGACATACAATTTGGGTTCAAATTCTACCTTTGCTTCTTCCTATATGGGCAAGTTACATAATCATTCCTTTCCCAGTTTTCCTAGTTTAAAAATAAGAGGTTAAGGTCAATATAGTACCTTTTCATGGAGGTATGATGAGAATTATTCGGTTAACATTTGGGAAGCACCTAGAAGAGAACCTGGTGCAACAAAATGTGATACTTTTTAAAATTAGATAAGTAGGCATGAACTTTAGCCCTTAAAACCAAGTGAACCAAAACCCCCAAAACACACTTCTTTGTTTTGTTTTGGTAAAACTGAGATTACTCTTTCTCCCATTCCAAATATGATGGTGCAAATTTGCATTCAGTCTATTATCTGGCCACCTCACCCCTCAGTCTTTTGTCTGAATTTGTATCTAAGTTGTTAACAGTTTATGAAATGCAAAGGCATCAAAGAGAGGGAATGGCAGGAATAAACACCTGGTTTTCTCCGCTTTCTGTCCTTTCTCTCCTGAATTATCCATCATCTTGTTTTCTTCTTAATCCTTAATCTAAGTGAGTAGCAAACAAAGATGCCCCTGTTTCTTATCCTGAAGTCTTTTTTAGGTCTGAAGAACCTCACAACCTCTTGCTTTAAGTTTCCAGAAAAATAACTTACAATTCTTAGTATCTACTGCCAATTATTTACTACTACTTAAGAACAAGAGGCTGATTTCTCTTTTCCCTTCTGGGATACTCCACACTCTGAAGTCTGATGAATGCAGCAGACCAGACCCCTTTGCAAGTTCTTTCCTCTCTGCTTCCAGGGTCTCAATCTCAGAAACAGAAACTTCTATTGTCTAATCATTTCCCCCTCTCTTGTTCTTTCTTCTCCAAACCCTGCACAGAAATTTCTAGTCATAGAAAGAGAGAATCTAATATTTTGTTTAAACTCTGAAATTCACTCCATTCCCCTGAGGGCTTAATATTTTGGAAGTGAAAGTCAGGAGGCTCTCTTGGCATGTACTTTCCCTTCTGTCACATCCTTCCTTGGAAGTAAGGCTCACCTCACAGCCTTGCTGCTGGAATGGGAGAGAGGGAGAAAGGAAACAGGAAGAGATGATAGAGTGAGTTAATTGTTCAGAAATGCTATGCAGAAACAGATATGTGCACAAATAACCATAATGCAAGGCAGCGTGTTCAGAGTGTTATAAGAAAAGAATATAGAATAAATTATAGAATTTTTAAGGGGATAAATCCCTCTGAGTGGAGCTGAGAGTAGGTAAGGAAAGGCTCCAGAGGATGTAGCACTTAGGCTGCCACGAGGGATGTGACTGGCAGACGTGGGTAGGACAACTTCCCCTCATAGGGTTTGGGCAAACACTCAAAGCCAGGAAAATCCACTGTATTTTATACAGGCAAGTAATTCAGTTTAAAAACTCAAAACTCCATCCTTGACTGCAAAAAAAACTTCAATTTATAATAAATCATTATAACCAATTATCCCTAAGTCCTAGTGAACTCAAAACATTTTTACCATTGCTGAAAACAAGCATCTAGGGACCCTAGAATAAATCAAGCTATAAAAGGAGTCAAAAATGATTCTGGGAAAGCTTTTCTGTCAGTTGGTTTGATGTATGTGTCCATTAATTAAAGAGAAGCAGGCCCCATTTGATGTCTTATAAGAATTAAAGGAGCTCTGCTATGTGAGACCATCATGTTTGACTTCTGATTTATTTAAGGTTACAGAAAAAGAACTTAAAACTCTTATTCCCACTAGTCCTCTACTGTGAAGCACAACATCTTCCAGACACAACGTAAGGGAATTGACTCATGCATAATAAATGTGTTTTCATTATGACCACTGCATCTTCCTGACCCCAGTGGCTCTACATGGTATGTGGTACTGCAAGACTATGACTAGCGTGATTTATTTCTTCCCCAAAATACCTTGAGGTATATGCTTTTATTGGCCAGTTTGTCCTGGCATTTCATTTAGATGTTAAACTTGTCTATGCTTTGTTCTCTGATAAGCATTAATCAGAACACTTTTTATAGGGTTATTTAATCTCGTTTGAAAGAAAGCATGAGTTTTTTTGTATAATGGAATAAGCAAAAGGGGCGTCTAAAGAAGAGAAAAAGCTTCAAGGTTAAGAAAAAATTGTGTGTTGAACTAAGAAATGCATTTAAATATTATGTTATTCACAAACATATTTCTGTACAATTATACAGAAAAAAACTAATGTGCGAAATCAGTCTCTTACCACTGCACAAAATGGAATTTCCCCCAATAATTGTCTTTTAAGTTTTTTCTCCTTCTACCTTCTATCTCAGCACAAACCTGACATTTATCTGTCAAATCTGGGTCTTTTGGGATTTGTATTATATTAGCTTTATCACTTTATCATGTTTGCAGATCTTAAGCCCAGCCCACTAGTAAATCTTCTAAAGATTAATAAAGATGAAAAACATAGGTAAAATCTAATATTTTGAAAATCAACAGAGAAACTGTTTCTATTGACAGATTTTTTCTTAATGCCTGAAGGAATTGCCTGATAAGCTAATTTTTCAAAGAAGAAAACTTTTGCTTTCAAAACATAATTTTAATTTCTCAATTACCTCCACTTCTGATTCCTTAGACTGATAAAATTGCATGTAGAAAGCTCCTAAATGTCTTCTTCTCCTTAGAACTATAATACATTCTTTCAAAATCACCGCAACTGTTAAGGAAACAATTAATGGACCATAAGTGCAAACACTGAACTATAGTCAATTGAATTATACATCTTATAATAACTAAAAGAGCCTAATTGTTTTGTTTGTAACACAAAGGATACATGTTTGAAGTGACGGATAACTCATTTACCCTGATGTGATTATGTGCATTGCATGTCTGTATCAAAATATCTCCTGTACCTCATAAATATATATTCTTACTGTGTACTCATAAAAATTTTTAAAAAGGTAAAAAAAAAATTGAGCATATCTAAATAAGAACTAAACATGAGGTATATACACAATACTGGGCTCTGCCTTAACTATAATTTATATGTGTGTAGTTTTTTGCAGACAGAGGCCATTAAGATAAAAAATGTTCTCTATTCATTTTAATATTAATAAAGGGTATGGGGGTAAATATCAGAGTTGAATGCTGAAAGCCTTGTAGTCCACAAAAATAAATCTATGTTCATCGTGCAAAATAACTCATCATACATAGATGACTGATCCAAAGCTTATAAACCCTAAAAAGAGTAGTTACTGAGCATATAGCTTGTGTCTAGGATCGTACATTTCCCAAGCCTTTTGATGAGATGGCATCAAAGAGAGAATCAAGTTGTTACTCTACAATCCTCTGTATTGGAGGCAAAGCTCTTCCAGTGTCTCTAGCAAAAACCTGAGTACCTTGAAGATGTACATTTAATATTTAAATAGAAACAAAATAAGCAATAATTTAGCTACTTTCTTAAATCTTGTAAGGTTACCTAGATTTTGCCATCATCTAAAACAAATCTGAAGTATTCCTAACCATGTGTGAGAGTTTGGCCATGAATAATTGAATATAAGTCTTCTATGTTTCTCCCTATCCGCTTTTCTATCTTCCATAAATTGGAGTCATTCATCTGTGCTGCCAAGAATTAGAGAAAATAGCCATCAATCAGTTGCTTCCTCAAGAAACCTAGAAATTTTGAGTCTAGGTTTCTAACATCCTGATTTGCACAGGAACATACTAGAAAATAACTTTTCCCAAAATAATAATATTTCTGTTTCTCTTATAGCTCATTGTAAAAATATTCTCCAAATATTTCTTTAACTCTTCAAGTATGAACTAACTAGTTTTCTTTTATTATTGTTGTCATTATTAATATTTTTTAAGCTTCAATATGTAACCCCTTATTTCAGAGATCTGTGAAAAAAAACATTTTATACTCCCTCAATCTGATTTAGCTTCAGTAAACCACAGAGAATGACATATGCAAGTGATTCACTTGTAATATGACTTCTGGAATTTCTTCACTTCAGCCTTATAAATCACAAGTACATATGCGCCTCAGCAGTTACAAGCATGTGTCCAGCAAAACTTCAGTTTATGGAGGACAAAGAGGCACCCAAACTTTCCCCTTAAGTGTTTTCCCTTAAAACATACAAAATCAAGCTCAGGTGATGTTACAAAAAAAAACATAAAATGCAGAACTGAATTAAATATAAAACTATGTTTTCTTCGTCTTTTTTTAACTGAGCTAAGAGTGAGGAGTCTCTTGTGGTTTCTTGCTTGTTGTTACAAAGATACTATGATTTCCACATAAAGCAAAGTTTTGTAATAACTACATAAAGTTCACATAGCAACCGGGAAGATTTCTTGTGTCTTCATTTTCAACTCACCAAGGAAGTTTTTCATCGACAAAGACGTGAATACTGGGTAATATAGCAAGACTGTATGGCTATAGTGAAGCCCTGTTCCACCGAACCGCGTTACACCTGTTCCGACTGCTTAACAGCTGTTACTGCTGATGTTTAAAACGTCTAAAGATTTCACAGTAATCTGCCTCCTCCAAGAAAACTCTGCTACTTGTTTTTTTCTTTTTCACTCTCCTTCCCTGTGGGAAAGTTATTCTCTTAAAATGGCTGTGCTGTTTCACTCTCCTGTTTTCTTATCATATGCCTTCTGTCACAGCCCAGCTGGGAATTGATTGAAGGGAAAAAGTGAGAGCTAGAATTGTTTCAAGTCATTTTCTTCTGAGCCTCAGAACACCCCAGGAACTGATTCATATACTTCTCACCTCCTTGCAACCTTCTCTCATCTTTTCCTAGTACCAGTCTAAAACCACAGAACAGCATGTGGCAACCTGTCACCAAAGGAAACACATGGTCCCAAATCCCATTATCACTATGACATTTGATGTCCTAGACAGTGTGACTCATATATTGCCTTTGCCAACACTTATCAAGTCAAGAAAATTATAAAATGTAATCGAGTTATCCATCTTTGTGAGCTGTGCAGTGTCCATCTACTCCTGTAATTACACAGGATGTGCATATTGAAATAAAAGAGATCAGCTAGATATCAGTAAGCCTCACGCTCAGTCCGCTTGAAATATCTGCTTAGGACTCCTAACCTGAGCATTTTCCCTCCTCCATCTTCACTAGAAGTAGTAAATTAGTTATGATGAGGATAAAGAAGAGAGTTTATAGCCAAGAATTCTAAGCATGGAGCAGAAAATTTGAAACAAATATCATATTGGCTACAGTTTTTCCTCTAGCCAATTCCAGCAAGAGAGAAGCAAGTGACCCAAACACCTAGAATTGGTATTTTTAATGTAAACTAAAAATTGTCTTTTTTATCAATCATGCTACTATTGATATAAAGACCCTCAACTAGAGTTATGGAGGCATACATATGTCTGTAAGGTGGGAATCATTGAGAGAAGGAACTATTGCAGCCATTAAAGCTAATAGTCCCCAGGGATGGATATAAAACCACGCTATGTTCTATGAAGGCTACATATGTATTCTAAGCCAGATAAGCCTTGGACATTTCCAACAGCTATAGCAAAAGCAAATAAAGTGAGGATAGCACTGTTGTGAAAAATAGAAAAAGTGGCAAAGATGTATGTTGTTGAATTATATTTGTGTTTTTATCTATATTTTTTATTCACTAGCTTTAAGGGAAATTCTTTCAAAATTCATTATAGGCTTGAGTTTGGCTCCTTTATGTAAAGTGATAAACTGTTTTAACTGTAGGTATTGCTTTTTGGGAAATTTTCACTGGGTTTTAAGCTTAAACTGCCAGAGTTGTCACTCTGCTTTTATAAGGAATTGAGCAACACTGCAAATGCTTTCTTGTTATTAGAATTTCAGTGGATCAGAAGCACTTTGAAAGCAGAGTCCAGCACATTGGCAGAAGGTAGGGGGGGAAATCAGAATATGAATGTGATGTACTGAGGAGTTCTCATTAGGTGTACGGGGAAGGAATGTAAAACTAATCACTTTACTTTTCAGCATTGCTATTTTTACCATAAGTCAGGGAAAAAAATATTTGTTAACATTGTCTCTTACATTTCTCTAATTTACAAATAACCTAGCAATAGAAGATCTGATAAATTATATTATAATCCTAATGCTAAGCTGAAGCTTCATACTATTTGTAAAATTCTCTACTTTTCCCCTGCTAATTTTATATGACTTTATATCATCTCATTTCTTCAAGATTTTAAATTCATGGATGTTATTAACTTGCCTGAGTGTTTTGGAAGAGACTGTCCAATACCCTACTACCCTAGTATTATTCCATTCCTCCTGTTAAAAAAATAAAATTAAAAGAACTCCTTTAATTTCAGTGGGGGCTAATGGCATGCAAGGAAGGCACAGTATTTTCCAACCTCCCTTGAGACAAAGTGTGGTTATAGTCTTTTGAGAAATGAGCAGAAATGATGACTGCATCTTCTTTCTTATTAAAAATCCCAACCACTCTCTTTCCCTCGCCTATAGTCTTAAATGCAGACATGGTGCTGATGAGATAGTTCTGTCCATTCAGAAGAGGGGAACGTCCCAAAAACTGGTAGAACAATCAAAAAACTGGTTCTTGAATGCCTCCTAGATCAAAGATCTCTACTTGCCCTGGATGATTTGCCTACCCCCTCGTCTGTCATATAAGAGAGAAATAAATTGCTACATTGTTTGAGTCACTATTTTGGCTTGCTTTGTTATAGCAACTCAGCTTATACAATTATCAATTGCAGCTCACCTATCAATTGCAATTGTTTTACTTTTTCCTATAATGCTTACTTTTTTAATACTGTAAGTAAAGATTTAAAGCAAAAGTCCAAGTGATTTGTTTCCAGAAAGAAACACATAAAAATATATTGATACTGTAAGGAAATTATTTTAGACCCATCAACAAGCAACTTAACTGCCTAAGGAAATTCATCAGGATAAACTGGAAAGCTAATAAAGCTATCTAAAATTTAAAATTTTCTATTCATAAAAGTGTCACAAAATTCTTATTTGTGTAATATAAAATTTAACTTACATAATTGCAGTTCCTCAAAGTCAGCAAAGGAGATTTTTCAAGCCACACGTACTCAAACTTTCTCAGATATATTGAACAAGAAACTTCAAAAGAGTAATCTAGATTTGTGATTCTGATACATGCTAGAAAAGCTTTTTAAAACTCTGTGCCTTGCCAAAAAAAAAAAAAATGCTCCTGCTAATCTAATGGCAGTAGGTTGTACACTTACGATATTTGCTAACAGATTTGTATTCATCCTTAAAAACACTCACAATCCTATAACCAGAATTGCTTTTGAGGACTCTGGATACATCTATAAGAGTGAGCGATCAATGGTACTGATACCAGGGAAAGAAACCTGTGCAGAAACAAGAATAGAAATTTAACCTCAGAACTTGCTTTACGGGCCTTAGAGAGACAAAATAGGCAAAGATAGCTAGCATTGAGCATTAAAAACAGAAAGACAAATACCACATGTCTTCACTTACAAGTGAGAGCTAAACAACGTATACACATGGACATACAATGCGGATGTAGACACCAGAGTGTGAGAAAGTTGGGGGGTGGGGATGGGGTGGGAGGCGGGTGACTGATGAGAAGTTACTTAATGGGTACAATGTATATTATTCAAGTGATGGATACACTAAAAGCTCATACTTCACCAATAGGTAATATAGCCATGTAACAAAATTGCACTTGTACTCCTTAAATATATACAAATAAACATTTTTAATCCTTTTGTTGATATTTGAAGTGCAGTCCTCCTACTGTTAACTTACATCTTTTAAATGTAGCTTATATCATTTTTAATGCTTAAATAGATGAAAAACTCCAATGCTCAACAGCCAGCTAAAAAGAGTAAGATGACAAATATGAACTTAACCATATAGCAATGAAGTCTTTTGTATATTCATAACCCAGTGTAACTTTATCAAAGAGAAAAAAAAAACCCTTGAATATTCTATCATATTCAAAATGATAAAGGCACCAGGTAAAATTCTGTCAAGTACATAATCAACTTATTATTTCTTTCTTATTCCTGCAAGCATAATTCTTTTTAGTCTGTCTGAGAATAAGAACTCATCTACATTTCCACAAAACATGAACATTTCAATAGACATAGAATAATTTAAAGATTGCATTAAGGAGATTGAGGACTTCTACGCAACAGATGATGGAGAACCCAGGAGTGTGAATATTTATGCAAGCTTCAAATACAAGGAAATTGCCAGTACATGAGATTATGTTTACACACAGAACATCCAAATTGGAATTCACTCTGTGCAGAATTCTTCTTTTTGAATAAATGTCAACCTAGAGTCAATGAGAGATAAAATAAAATATGGGAAGATGAGGGAAAATGACAAATTGTCCCAGGGAAAATAATAGAGACTGAAAAAGCATAGATAACCTGAGGGAAACCATTCAATTTTGTAAAAGTGATACATTAAAGACTCACACTGTCCAGTTTGTCAGAGTTTCTGTCACACCTCCTGGCACAAAGTGGATTCTCATAGAACATTAGCTTCCTGCCTCCTGCCCACCCTTTTCCTTTCATTCTTTAATAATTTTTATTTGTTAGTTCCCAGAACTGCCTGCTTCTGTTTGAAGACAATGTAAGCCCTTTTGTGAGCTCTTCATGCAGTGAGTCATCACAGGATTTTTTGTTACCACATCCCCTCACATCTCATTCCATAATAGTAATCAAGAACACAGCCCCAATGCCTGCAGTTAATGCTTCCATGCAAACTCTACATTCCCAGAACGTCCCTTTGACAATGGCTCCCTCTTTCTGGATCAGTAATATACTCTTCTCTATATGTTTTCTCTGTCTCCCTTTAATCATATTTGAACTTCTTTTCTAAAACTAGTTTTGCCTTCATGGTGTTGTTATTCTTCCATTCAATGGCAAACTCATAGCACATAGGTCTTCTTCCTACTGGTTCTAAATGTTTTCCACTTCTTTCTTTAAAAGTTTGTTTTCTATGCTGATATAAATGAAACTACTACCTCAACTCTCAATGGTGATCTTTCTCAGTATATTTAACTTTTCTGTAGCATTTAGCTGAAATGTCAAACCTAAAATTTCTTGATTTCTAAAGTCTGCACTATGGTTATTTTTTGTACTTCAGCTTCCTTTTCTGTAAAGCAGATTGAACCCTTGAATACACTTGAAACACTTAGAACAGTACACGGCATATAAAAGCTACTAAATGTTTTTATTTCTTTAGTGCTTATGTTTAAAGCATCCTGTCTTCCATGTGTAGACCCAAAGTCTAAGATATCTTCCCTCTGCTCATTTTATCATTCAAATGGCAGCTTATTTAGTCTCATAATTCTCCACACATACAACCCCCAAATGCAACTCCAATCTTGACCTCCTTTTTATACCTCTAGCCCATATTTATTTTTCTTTTTTTCATATGTTAGCATTTTTTAAACTTTTCTAATTGACATATAAAAGTGTATATATTTGTTGTATACAATATGATGTTCTGAAATACATGTACATTGTGGAATGGTCAAACCATTCCACAATGAATGCATATATTATTTCACATGATTGTCATTTTTGTGATGCAAACACTTAAAATCTACTCATCCCATATTTTCATTTGCCCATTTGAGTCCTTCACTTGTATGTCTTACCAGCTATGCAAACACATCACATCCCAAACTAAAATCCTCTTATTTCCAAACCCAGCTCTTCTTAGAACAAATTCTACAGATTTTAAATACTTTATTTAATTTTGACTTTCTTAATAACTATACCTGTTATGATATGTAACCCAGTTCTATTGATTCCTGTTTCAAAAGATCTGTTATCTATTTTCACCATTCCTTTAGTTCAAATTTAAGAATGAGCTCATACACTAGGTAGAACAACAATGTAATTGTTCTTTCCAACTCTCTTTCCTCTCAAAACCCTTAACATATTACTGTCAAGCCATTATTTTCGTAGTGTGTCTATTACTGTCATTCTTGCTGAAAGCCATGATTCAGTCTATAGTCTCTGCTTTGTAAATGTTTTACTTTTGCTGGACTCTGTCCCTCTGAAACTTTGCTCCTTACTATCCCTATGACCTTTACCCTTTGGTTCAGCCGCTGGCCTGCCTTTTATTCTGCACCAGGCTGCACTGTGTTATTCCTCTCACTTCTGCTCACTCCCTTTCTCCTCCTGCCTTCTAACTGATAAATTCTACACTTACTCAAGATTTGTTTCCAACTTTAACATAAAGCTTTCTCCAACTTTTATTGAATTTTGTTTTCCCCAGATCTCTTCATACTTAATCCAAAGAAGAAATTGGAAGATTCTCCACAGTTTTTTTGTCTTCTGATACACATGGTAGTCTATCTTTAGGAATTCATCATCTTGTTTCAAGCATTGATATTGCTTTGGGGTCTTGGTTTAAAATACAAAAACATGAGGGGGAAGAGATTAAATGATAGTATACCATATGGGAAAGGGGAATTATTTTAAAAAAGAAAGAAGTTGGGTACTGTTTACAGATGTGTTCAATTTTTAATAATTCAATGGGTTATTTATTTCTATATGATTTCCTTTGTGTGTATTATACTTTAATAAAAAAGTCTTTAAAAGTAAGAGGAATATGAAAAAATTATGCAGTACATGCTATGACAATTGCATCTACTTCCCAGTTTTGCCTAAGATCAGTCCTGGGGGCACGGGGAGGGAGATGGGAAAATAAGAATCCATAATGCTCAACAGCAGTGTTGGAAAAAGCAGAACAAGAACCTTGGCAATGTCTACCAGGAATTGACCTGAGGAGCAGAGGCACTGCACCTGATGACAGGCACTGATTACCACTTGAATCTATCTTTATTTGGGGGAGGCATAATTCCTTCAGACTCTATCTTAACTTACAGGAGATGTTCCTTAAATCCATCCACTTCCCTTGGCTCTGGCTGATTCTATGCTTGCCAAAGCCATCTATTACTAACAGATTGGGTTTCCCACATATATTGATGTCAAAAAAGTGGTGTGCTGAGAAGACAGCTAGCACCAGTTATAGATTACACTAGATGCATCTTCCTTTATAAATAAGTTGAGCACTGGTTTACAAATCAGTCTCTTCAGAGTCTGATTACTGTGAATCAGTTCATCAACATGTGAGCAACTTAGAAGTACTGTTAGTTAAGGAAAAACAGAGAGGCAAAGGACCACAACAGTATAGAAACCATTGAATTGTCTACCTCCTGACAAGTCCTCTCAGCAACATTAGAAAAAAAAAGGGCGGGGAGAACACAAGAAGGAGGATATAATCTCTATTCTAAAAGTTACTGTTAAGAAAAGTTTCTTTGGTAATTCCTATACAGAAGGTTAAAAAAAAAAAACTACTTTCTTCAGTGAACAATATAATTTTTGTCTACCCAGCATCTATTCTACCCTTCATCTGAAAAATAGTACTTTGAAGGAATTTTGCTTTGGGGAACAACTTTTTCCTATATTTCAGTCTTTATCATCTGGGTAGAGATAAAACTATTTTCCTCTTCCCTCAGCATGAGCAGAGGTTGCCTAATGAGCAGGTTCCATTTATCTAGCCAAAATAACTGATTCAGGAAAGGCCCTTGACCCACATAATGGGGATTCTGCCCTGATGACAAGCTGATACAAGCTAGTACAATTTAAGGCTGGATTTCCTGAGGCCCATCTCACCACCACAGGAGAAGACTGCATAAGCCCAATGCTGAAATCAACAGACAGCATGACCATACACTTTACCATCCATATTAGAACACTTTTGTCCAGGACAAATGCTAAACAGGATGCCAGGGGAAAAAAACATAAACCTGGACTATCTCAAAAGAACAGAAGTACAGATACCCAACCAAGAGATGAAGACAGGCAGAATCTTTACAGTAAAAATTGAGCATCTGTATCTACAATTAGGTTATGGAGGCAATAGATTCTCTATTTTGTTAAATCCAATTGGAGTATGGTTCTCTCTCCTGAAATTTAGTTAACTTACAGAAAGATGCTATTTTTTTTTTTTTTGGTTTTTTGGTTTTTTTAATCTGTCATTAAGAGTCATGCACTGAGACAATAGAACCCACAGGCTGGGAACTTGAGAGGAATGGGGAGCTATTGGATTCACAGACATCCAGTGTTGATGTCAATTTTGGGGTTTCCAGTAATTAAATATAAATAACATAATGTGCTTTATGTGCTTAGAAGATATAAGTATGGCATATAATCATTATAAATTTTAGCAAAACAAATTTTCCTAGGGTGGTATCTATCAATCATATTAATAAAATGATTCATCAATGTCCTCCAAGTTAAGACGATAAGGACAAAGGGAATACATGGATCAAAATCACTTGATATAAGGCTTACCTTTATTGATTCCATCAACCAACGCGGAGGTTCTATTAAGAATGTCAATGAACAAGAGCACAAATCACATACAGCACATTAGCAAGTGCTTTCACTGGTTTGATTAAGCACTTAAATAAGTTACTTACAGGTTTATATTCTTTGGTTTTTTTTCATTGTAGCATGTTATGTAACACTTACCTATTGGGATTCCTATAAGACCGGATGCAATTATTTTTTAAGTCATTCAGGCTTTACTAAAGTTAATAAGAATATTATAATCTATCTCTTTGATTTGGATTTTGATGTTAGGTGATAAAAACTGGGTCAGACTGGCTGAAGAACTGCTCTAGTTAGGTGCCTGTATTTCAGTGAGATCTTAACAGTCCTAGGGAAGCAGCAATGTGAATGAGGAGCTCTGGTACTGGTGAAAAAAACCCAGAAGAGAGTCAGCAGGTCTGGTTTTAGGACAAAGGGCTGAATAGCCCTAGACAAGTCAAATAAACTTTATGGGCCTCAGTTTTCTCATCTTTAAAATTGGAGTTTTAAATTGTATGTAAAACAACACTGCTGAGGTAAAAAGGATTACATGTGAGTTGGAATGTAAGGGAGATGTTTTAAAAATGGCTTGATGATGAAATACTATTAATATTTAAAACAATTAGATATATTTGTTGATACTAACATTGCAAGAAAGATGTGCAAGATAAATTGTTAAATATATGCTCCCCAAACAAAACCATATATTATATACACACACACACACACACACACACACACACGAATTTCACATGGACTTAGATTATACACAATTGTTTTCTTTGATAATAAGACATGGATATGAGGACTCAATGATACATTGGCCTTACCTGCAATATTTGAACTTTTATGAAAACGTTATTTAACTGTACAGTTTAATATAATGTTTAATTGGTAGAAGATATTTAACCTGTGTGACTGACACAGGGCTAGTGCTAAAAGCAGAAATACAAGATCAGAAGAAACTGGTTTGTGTGTCAGTTGTCAAATATTTAAAGAAATTAAACAGTCTGGTTTGCACATGTTGTTCTTAAGAACTATCCAAATTAAGGTTCATGAAGATATCAGTACATGACTAATACTTGGATAAAAAATCAGGTTAGAGATAAATTGGGGGACTATTGTGAATTAAGTCAAAATTATTACATGAAGATGAGGTCCTAAGAAATAAGATTTTAAAATTCATCTCAGAAAAATCTACATCAAAGGAATGAGAAGAAATAATAAAGCAAGAGATTTTAAAAGAATAAACATAAAGACAGAACATGAACTGAGAGACGGCATTGCCACAAGATCCACAGAGACCAACCAAGGACACAGAACTTACTGATGGTACTACACACTTCTTAGAGCAAGATGAAGCCTGAGAAAAAACACAACTGGACTTGAGAGATCAGATTCAGCAGAATGGAAAGTTTCAAAAAGCCATGCTGTGAGGCAGAAAGAGTTAAGGAAATAAATAATAAGACAGGAGTTACAGACTTTTTTAAAAGATTGATAGTGAATAAAGAAATAGAATAATAGCTAGAGGAAACAGCAGAGGCAAGAGAAATCTTCAAGTTCAAGATGTCCTTCTTTTATTCAAATGTGCTTTATAGCTTCTCAGGGCCTTGTTTATCCTGGCATGCAGTTTTTCTTACCATCTGATCCTAGCCTATTAGCCAGCTTCATCTCCAGCATTAGTGTTGAAATTTATAAAGTTTTATCTTACCACCACTGTAATTGTTTTCTCCCATAACCAACTTCAAATTTTTCTTGATGCCATTTTCCCCACCTGAAATAGCCTTTTATCCTAACTTTTATAATCTGGATAATTTCTAGCCTTTCTTTAAGATCCTCTGCAATTTATATTTTACATTATACTGTTCCTGGTACAGTTTACAGTAAGCAATCGATGCTCTTTGTAATGATAATAATGATTCTTTTTGGCAGAGTCAGGGTCTCCTATATTGCCCCACCTGGTCTTGATCTCCTGGCCTCCCAATATGCTGTAATTACAGATGTGAGCCACTGTGCCCAGCCATGATGATAATTCTAAGCAGTTCAACTAATCTAGCCCACATAGTGTTCATATGTATAAATACAGGTATAAATGCTAAAGATGTATGTATTCTATCATTAGTGTTTTATATATGTGTATATATACATACACAGAGAGATATACACATAAACATTATCCTTTTAATATTTGTAAAAGGGCTTTTAATATTTGTAAAAAGTCTAGACAACGTTTCATTATCTCATATTTCTTTGTCCTGACTCTCAAAATGTATTCTAATTTCTCTGAGATCAGGGTGGTATCATATACCATTTTTATAATCCTTAATTTTCTAGCTTAATGCATAAAATAGGCCACCAGTGAACATCCATTTTAAGAATGAATTTAACTACAGATTGTTGTTTAATTGAGCTCTACATTCCCATATGATTGTTTCTATTATTTTATGTATGTTTTTTTCTATTTCCTTGTTCTTTCCTGGGATATTTCCAGAAACAGTTTATTTTACTGAATTTAAGACACATCAATTTTAAGATGTACTGTCATTTAAATCAGCTCCCGATTTTAAGATGTACCATCATTTAAAATCTGCCGATTTTATATAACACACTATCATGTTATCATTATCACTTACAGGATGCACCCAATTCCAAAGATGATAAAAAGCAAAAATAAGGAAATATGCCTCTTAGAATTAATATAATATGATAGTTAATCTAGGGACCATTTTGTTACAAAATATTGGAAACTTATTAGTTGACAATTATTGGGGAAGCCTTTATAGGTTCTTCCTTAAATAAAATATATATTTATGGAGATAATTATTTCAAAGATATTAACCTTATATCATTACTTCACAGTTATACTAAAATAATGTATAAATAAGTTCTGATGAAAATATATATTTAAATCAAAATAATATGTCTGAGACAGATTTAGTATCAATTCAGTAAGTGCCAATTAATTATTATCAGCACTTCTTTACTTTTTAAAATTACTATTCTCTATGAACTAGAAAAATTTTGAGTTCACTTTCTTTGTTGAAAACAGTTACGTTCCTAACTACAATTTGTATCTTTTCTATTATAGAAGTGGATTTTAAAAGTAACTAAAAACACTAATTACCTATTACCAACAATGAAAATACTAAACATGTACTGAATTCATAGAGAAGCATGCATAGGACAAAACTAATGAAGAAATATCTTGATGTCATGAACCACTGTTTGTGATATCAAGACAGCAACATCACCTGCTATAGGAGAAAATCCTAAGGTGCACGACAGCTCTGTAGGGCAAATGAAACCCCGATGATTCTAAGCCTTTTTTCCCAAATGGAAAGATATTTTTCTACAAATTATGAGACATATAAACAGTGGAAGACATAGTCCAACTGTACTAGACCAAACTTACTGAACTCTTCCTGGAAGTTAGCCAGATGTTAAAAGCACCCATATGGCCTGATGATTAACTGCCGTCCAGGGAAGCAATTGTGCAAAACCTGAAGAGAATGGGTTTGTCTGTTTGGATGACCTGATTTCCTTTTGGGTTAGCAAGTCCTTCAATAGCTAGACAAGGCCTTCAGCCCATCTGCTGGATATTTCCCTGCAGATGACAAAGAAAGCAAATTCTCAAAGGCTTAGTACTGACTAGGGAATCATTAAAGAGCCTCTGCCACTGCAAGACAAAATTTATCACCAAATTATGCTTTTATATTTTTCCTTTTCAATAAATAGAATTCTGTATTTTCCTGACTGATTTATTTAACTTCTTAAACTAGATCAGGTCTTTCCTAAGCACAGAATTATAAAACATCAGCAACTACCTGCTGTAATGATTCCTTGTCTCCAGTGGGACTTTCAACATTTCTGTAACAGTTTAAATAAATGCCACTTGATAGTTGAGGACCTGCCTTTATGTTTGCCAGATGTAAATGTGTCTTTATTAGTGCAAGCAAATCAACCAAACCAAAATTTTAATCTGTCTAATCAGCTACAGTTCTTTATATAATTCAAACAAACATTCAAGCTCTAAGAATATTGGTGTTCCTGTATTTCTCACCAAACATTTGGATCTTAGCCTGAATTATTTTTAAAAAGATATATAGACACAGAATACAGAATACAGTTTTTGAATACTGTAGAGATAGAGCAAACTGTGGCCTGCAGGCCAAATCAAGCCTATTGCTTATTTTTGTATAGCCTACTAAGAGTTTTTTTTTTTTTTTTACATGTTTAAATGGTTACTTGTAAATAATTACAAAAGTACCTACATAATATTCTCTCTTTGTCTCTTGGCCCACAAAAATTAAAGTATAACTATAGGGCCTTAACAAAATAGTTTGCTGACCTGTGCTATAGAATATCAAAGCTTTTATTAGAAAGTTCTCTTTGCCTCTATGACTTCAGTCCTGAGTGCTACAGCTGTAAAACCAATACAAAGTATACCCAGACTAGCAGCTATATAGCCTAGACCTACTGACTTCAAAGTCCCTGTAAAACAAATCACAGGCCTTTTAACTGTAGAAAATCCATGTTCATGCTACCGAGAGGCCAATATAATGAAAAATTATGAAGTAGTACTTGGACTCCATAACTCTCAAATTAATTTAAAGATTCCGTTATACTTTTCTTAATTCTCCAGGGCTAGATTCTGTAACAGATCATCTTAATAATTGATTTCTGTAACTCTTTTTTCTACAGTTTATCAGTGTAGGAAGTGGGGGAGCAGAGACAGCTGATTATCATGATACCCAAGCACCTCTCTCTGGTCGTGATTATTAGAACCAGGCTTTGTTGCTCCTTTCCTATGTCTTACCAGCAATGAGCTTTTACGCTTACAGTCAAAGGTATTATCTTTTTGTATTTCTGCCTACCCCAGTATCCCACTACCCAGAAAAAAAAATTTATCAAATTTTTTTTTTTTTTGAGACGGAGTTTCATTCTATTGCCAGGCTGGAGTGCAGTGGCATGATCTCCGCTCACTGCAAACTCCAGCTCCCTGGTTTAAGTGATTCTCCTGCCTCAGCCTCCCGAGTAGCTGGGACTACAGGCGTGCGCCACCATGCCCAGCTAATTTTTGTATGTTTTTTAGTAGAGATGGGGTTTCACTGCACCCGGCCTGATTTTTACATAGTTTTTATAGAGGACCAAACACTATTTTATCATTGTGAACTTTGGTTTACTTTCTTAATAGATAGCACTTGTGCAAGAATGCAAGACTTAAGTCTTGAATTGTTTACCTAATATAAATGAGAGCTATAATTAAAATAGCACATAAACAAGCTGGGATATGATAGGTAGAATTGCTCCAGACACGCATATAGGCCATATTATTTAAAGTGTTGAGGAGAGCCAAAATTTAAACTCTACACTGATGGCAGGCAGAATGTTAAAAATAGAACCAAATACAATTCCCCCAATTTAGGTAACCAACTTCCTAACACATATCCTAATAATTTATATTAGTAACAAGACACGGTGGTGTTTATAATTCATATATCAATTTGGAACTACAAATATTAAAAAATGAAGCAAATTATATGATGACGAAGCCTAAAATGTAGGTATCACTAGGAAAATCTGGGCCTGTTTTATATGCATAATGAAGAGATGACCTTCAAAAAAGAAATAGAATATATTATTTCTAACAAGATAACATTATTTAGAAAATATTTGAATATGTGTAACTACTTTCATGCCCTTGGGAAAAAATGTAAATACAATTTAGGGCAATCAAATTGATTTCATTGCCATCTATGAGATAATCTCAACCTTACCAACATTAACTATCCTAGACTGGATACCAAATGCAAGAAAATACAAGATTTAAGATTCAAAAAGAAGTTTAATTTGAGACTTAGAATCGGCTGAAAGGTCACACATTGAGTCACTATATGCTCATTTAATCAGCCACCAGTTTCTGAGCATGTGGAAGTGGTAATAGCAAATCTTTTCCAAGTGATCTCATATATTTAGATGTTTTCTATTACCTATGTCTATAAAACAAAATGAGAAGAAAATCATTCAGGAAACAAGTTGCTCACACGAGCAAGTAAACTGCAAGACACCTTGTCAAACTTTAACCACCATTTACTATTGAATTGCCAATGACAGTTTGTGTCTCATAGTCAACATTACACTTCATGGAATGTGTCCCTGTCTTTTGATAAGTGAAAAAGTAGTCATTAACTACAAAGAAACAATCAACTCGCCAACAGGGTGCTGCTCTGAATCTTAACAGGAAGAATTAAAAAACACTCAAGTGGAAAATTTCACAAGATAAAAGGAAGAGTGCCATCTTCTGTTCTCCAAAGGGATGCTGGATTCATTTGAAAAAAGAGAGAGAGAGAAGAAAAAGGCAATAAGAGGAAAGAAAAATAAATTTTAAAAAAAAAGAAAATAACCAAGTCTTAAGCTCCAGCTGAGATCCTATTGGAGTTATCTGAAATATTCCAAAAGAAAGAGATTTCTGCTTTAGAAAAATCATCCCCAAATCCTGAAAAATTATTTATCCAGTAAAAGAAAAGTGATAACTGCCTTTCTTATGCAAGTAACATGATTCCATGTAACCCTATTTTTCTATAAATAAAATACAACAGGACAATGTCTTTCCAGATCAGACAGTAGGAGACACTATTAAAATGGTCTACAACACAGGTAAAATTTCTACTTTATAAGATTTCCTCTTCCTTAAGTTATCTGCTTTTTTCTTTATTTGTGTGTCATTTTTTAATCAAAAAATATTGAATCCTATGAATAATAGATACCACATTTTCTGAAGTTCAAACTGATTCTTCAATTAAACACTGATGCTTATGATCAGAGCAAGTATATTTATCATTATACTATGTAACCTGAAAGGGAAAAAATGCTTTACAGTGATTATAATGAACCACTAAAAAACATTTCTTATACAGAAAAACACTCTTTTAAACCTAGCTTTCTTAGTCTGTGTAATCATCAAAGTCATGAATGGGGTTTTTTATAAAAAGCTTTGGAAATAATTAAGTTGCTCCTTTGAAAATAAAACTTTGATTTTATGACGTATGTGATATAATTATGTTTGACCACAAAAGAGTAAAGTGTGGGTTTATATCACCTGTATTTAATTATCTATACTCTCCATTTAGCTGTGTGCTACTGTCTAAAAGTAATAAACCATCATCTACAATTTTCAGCATTATTATGTCTCGGTCTGTACTCAGATATCATTAATATTCATGCCAGTATATCCATTGGCCATTGCCTATGCTCTGGTCTATTGAGGTCCAATGATCAAAATAACAAAGAACTGTGTGTTCACTGAAAGCAGAAAATATTGGAGTGCACTTCAGGTCAAAGAACAGCAAAAAGAGAAATAAAATTTTCAGTTTTGTTTGCACTTATCATTGCAGAATGTGTATTTCTTCATGCACAGAGGATCATTCTAGGTCATGTTTTTAAGGGACTATTAATGTAAAAAGAAAGATACTGGTGAATTAGGGGATATCACAAATTCAAAGGCAAACATTAGTTTGTGGTTGCCTTCTTATGGAGGCAGCTACTTCCATTCCCTTTGCAAAGTGGAATTCCTATATCAAACGCACTGAGATCTCTTTCTTAACTAAACCATGATTTTAGGTTTTAAAAAAGTTAGCTTCAACATTGTCCTAAGTTTCCTAGTCTTGGTTTATGACAGCAAAAAGAACCAGAGAACTCAAGTGTGTAAAATGTATTTAACATAATTTCTATAACTTCTACACCATGTAACATCTTAACATAATAATCCTGGCTTCATAACATAGGGTTTATCTCCCTGTGCCCCCTTACTTAAAAAGTATAAAACATTTGAAAGAAAAAAATATGAAGTTTATTTAAGATATATACCCAAAGAGGATGAGAGAAGGCAACAGCAAAAAGAGAAGACAATTTTTAAAGCTGTAAAGCTGAAGGACATGGAAAAATCTAAAATGCCCAGCAATAACAGAATTTTTTTTTAATTGTAGTCTAATCAAGCTATGGCATTCTCACAGCAATGAAATGGATGAAATGGATTGCAGCTACTCACAACAGCATAAATGAACCTAATGATCATAATATTCAGCAAAGAAGTAAGACCTGAATGATTATGTATAATCTATTTCCACTGATGTCAAGCTCAAAAAGGAGGCAAAACTAAAATATATTGCTTAGAGAGGCATTCATAGGTGGTAAAAAATACAAATGAAAGCAAGAAAGTTATTAACAAAAACATCAGGAGAGTGGTTGTTTTCAAAGGAGAGGGAAGTGAAATCACAACGGAATGTATTTAAGGACTTTGTTAGAGGCAGTAACGTATTATTTATTGACTCAGATGGTGGTTAAACCGCTGTCACTTTAACATTATTTGTTACGCTACACATGTATACTTTATGCTCCTTTCTATATGTGTGTTCTATATCCTTATGTAAGGGCTAAAAGCAAAGGAGACAGATAAGGGCAACAAACCAAAACAAGCTGAAAGCTTATGACTGAGGGGCAGAAAGAAGAGACATGCTGAAAAGCAAGATTATTCTTAAGTGCATAACTCCAGGAATATTCAGGAGTTGGCTATTTCTCATTTATCTTTTATTAATAAACTACTAGAGGATATGTTCTGCCAACATAGGGGAAAACAGTGAGAAGCGCACGGATTCAAGTCATGGACATAGGGAGGGAAACAACACACACTGGGGCCTGCTGGGGGTGGGGAGGTCAGAGGGGTGACAGAAGGGGGAGCATCAGGATAAATAGCTAATGCATGTGGGACTCAACACCTAGGTGATGGGTTGATAGGTACAGCAAACCACCATGCCACATGTTTACCTATGAAACCAACTCACATATCCTGCACATGTATTCTGGAACTTAAATTAAAATTAATAAAAATAAAAATACACCTCCAAGGAAAGGTGAATGAATAAAATTCATAGTTCTTTCAATGTGTTGGAAGGGCTTAAGAGTGATATTTCAGGCAGAGACATTAGGATAATAAGAATCCTGGTGATAAATATTTCAAAAACAAAGCAAATAATACTACAAGGTATTGATACTCATATTTCTTATACAAAGGAATAGAACGAATACAGATAAGTCAAAAAGAAACCAAATGAAGAAACTGAGCAATTACCAAGACATTACATTGTTCAGCTCTAAAATGTCTGAAATGGCCCTAAAAATGTAAACACTGAATTTACATGTAATCAATGAAATAATTCTAACAGAAAAATTGAGAAGAGGAAATGAAAGAAAATTAAAATTCTTATCTCCCATAGTATGAAGGGCACTAATAATAGCTGTTTTGCTTTCCTTTCGCTTTAAAACAAATTACCACAAATTGAGTAGTTTCATCAACACAAATTTAGTTTTTTATAATTCTAGAGGTCAGAAGTACAAACCTTCAACCAAGATGTGCTGCAGGGCTGTGCTCTTTTCTGAAGGTTGTAGGGAACATTCTTTCCTTGCTTTTTTCAGCTTCTAAAGGCTGCTCCCATCTCTTAGCTCACTGCCCCTTCCTCTAGCTTCAAAGCCAGCAACAACCAGGTGAGTCTTTCTCACAGCGTTATCACTTTGACACTGATTTCTCTGCCTACCCCTTCCACATTTAAGAGAACCTTGTGATTACATGAGGCCCACCTGGATAATTTAAGATAATCTCTTTTAGGCCAGCTGATTAGCAACTGCAATTCCATCTGCTAACTTAATTCCCGCTTGTCATGGAACGTGTGGGAATTCACAGTTTCCAGTGATTAGGATGATTTGGGGCTCACTATTCTGCCTATTATGACATGTAAAACTGAAAATCAAAGGTTTTATTTTGAGGCCACACACTGTAGCTCACACCTGTAATCCCAGCACTTTGGGAGGCCAAGATGAGTGTATTACTTGAGGTCATGAGTTTGAGACCAGCCTGGCCAACACAGTGAAACCCCATCTCTACTAAAAATACAAAAATCAGCTGGCATGGAGGCAGGCACCTGTAGTCACAGCTACTTGTGAGGCTCAGGTGGGAGAATCACTTGAACCCAAGAGGCAGAGATTTCAGTAAGCCAAGAGATGGGAATTATTTTGAAACAAAGATGTAAATAACGAAAGAATTAGCTGAAAATGGTTGCATCTACAGAGTCTGGGAAATGAGGAGGGGGTAGCAGGGGACTATTGTATTTCATCCTAAAATGTGTAGAACTATTTGATTTTAAAAATAAATATAGAAGTTACTTTCATAAGATAAAAAATAGATAATTATTTTGTAGCACTGTTCTCTTTCCTTCTATTTTTAGTACCCTTCAGCAGGATCCGCACAATAGGCTTCTGAAGTCATTATCACAGATAAGAGTTGTTTTTTTTTTCCAATGGCTTTTGAGGTACAAGTGGGTTTTGGTTACATGGATGAAAGTATAGTGGTGAAGTCTGAGATTTTACTGTACCCATCACCCAAGTAGTGTACATTATACTCAATATGTAGTTTTCTATCCTTCAACCGCCTCCCACCTTCCCCACTTCTGAGTCTCCAATGTCCATTATACCACTCTGTATGTTTTTGCATATCCATAGCTTAGCTCCCACTTTTAAGTGAGAACATACAGTATTTGATTTTTCATTTCTGAGTTACTTCACTTAGAATAATGGCTTCCAGCACCACCCAAGTAACTGCAAAAGACACTATTTTTTTCTTTTTATGGCTGAGTAGTATTCCATGGTGTATGCATACCACATTTTGTTGGTCATATGTATACCACATTTCTTAGGTTGGTTACATCATGTCTTTGCAGTTGTGAATTGTGCTGTGATGAACATACACGTGTAGGTGTCTTTTTGATACATTGGCTTCTTTTCCTTTAGGTAGAGGCCCAGTAGTAGGATTCTGGATTGAATGATAGATCTATTTTTAATCCTTTAAGAAACGTCTATACTATTTTCCATAGAAGTTGTGCTAATTTACAATCCTACCAATGGTGTGTGAGTTCCCTTTTCACCACATTCATGGCAACATTTATTGTTTTTTGACTTTTTATTAATGGCCACTCTGGCTAGGGTAAGATGGTATCTCACTGAGGTTTTAATTTATAATGAATAAGAAATTTGAGTGTGAAGCTTTTGATTTGCAAGATGCATGTTTTTGACAGAAAAAAGCCCCTTGAGTCTGAGGGGAAGGTACAGAAGGAAGCTTGGCACTGGTGTGTTTTTTTCATTCAAAGAGTCTAGCAAGAGCATGAGGATTAACTAAATGAGCATCTCTCCAAGAGGCCAGATGACAGTCTTTCTAGCTGGGAGAAGAAAAGGGAGTTAGATTGGTCGTGAAACCTGCTACAAAGCCACTAAACCTGGTGGGGCGGAGGGAGCCAGTAGGTAGGAAGAAGGAATTCAGCAATAAGATACTGCCAGACCCACCTATGGCCAATATCAAGAAATTTGTGCAAGTTGAAACAAAGCCATCATTTGCCCATCACTTGTTCTGTGATAAAGAGACATCTTAACTTTCTAGTTGATGTCTGGTGAGTGTCTTCCATCAATGCCCTTGGATCAGCCAGAAGTGACATGAATAATTGCCCCATTATTTTTCTGCACTTTATGAACTGCCCCAAGGTGGCACTCCTCAGGACAGTCATACGTCCCCTCAACTAGACAGTGCTGAATCATCCGTATTACACTACTGCTGGCTTTGGAAAGTAATTTTTCATAGCTTGTTTCACCTGTGTATACTTCAGACAATCACACTTATTCCTCTATCGCAGGGTGTGTCATAGTTATACAATGGTCTGGTGCCTTTATTATCTATATCCCTTGCTATATTATGAAATCCTGGATATCCTAATACATGGCTTTCATCTCTATATTCTCAGAAATTACAAAGGTCCTAATGCAGGAGGTACTTAATACATGATCACATAATGAATAAATGCTTAGGATGTTCCCATGTAAAATTGTCCTAAAATTGATATGCTAAATGGTCTGAGATTTCTTTTCATACAAAAAATAAATCAGCAAGGCTAGCAGTGCTGGTTCACATCTATAATCTCAGCACTTTGGGAGGCCAAGGCAGGCAGATCACTTGAGGTCAGGAGCTCGAGACCAGCCTGGGCAATATAATAAAACTTCATCTCTACTGAAAATACAAAACAGCCAGGCATGGTGGCCCATGCCTGTAGTCCCAGCTACTTGGGAGGCTGAGGTGGGAGAATCGCTTGAACCCGGAAAGCAGAGGCTAAAGTGAGCCGAGATCATGCCACTGCACTCCAGCCTGGGTGCCACAGCGAGACCCTGTCTCAAACAATCAATCAATCAATCAATCAATCAATAAAAAGCTGCATTAGCAGGAAATAAAGCAAGAGAATATTAATTTAGTCTAAATGGCTATGACAAAATGACCTCAAAAAATATTGAAATTGATTTTCAAATTTAATCTCTTCTCTTTTAGAGTTGTGTACTGCAGTTATTGCTCAGAAGTCAGACAGATGTAAGTTTAGATTTTTGTCTTTGACACATGCTATCAATGTGACATTGAGTTAATTATTTTATGTTGTGTGATATTATTTGCTCTTTTAAATATAGGTGAAATAATACCTATTGCATAGGATGATGTATTAGTGAGATGCTATATGTGAAGAACAGTGTGAAGATTAAATGTATATATGCAGTAGCAAAATGTGTTATATGAGATCTTACGATAATGCAGATAACTGAGGAACTTTGTATTAACCAGCAACTTATATCTTCAATATTTGTAAAACCACCCCTAATTATATGAAGAAATGGTTTATTAATACATATTATTCTATTTATTGAAAATACTTTTTTCATTAGAATTGAAACATATTTTATATGCATTTCATTGGAATTGAACGTATGTTATATAAATTGTTTCATTTAAAGAAAACTGTTTAATAATTTCGTTTAAATTTAATAGTGTATTGCTTTTTTATAGAAGAAACTTACAATATAATTAATGCAAGAAACCTCGGAAATAGCAATTATGGTTACCATCCCAAAGTCTAAGAAAAATAAAAGGAACATTCAAAGATAAAATTGGGAGAATAAAAATTTTAAAGCAACATTAAATATTCAAGATCGGTTTCAGTATCAAAAAATTATGTCTTTTCTAGCCATTTTGTCCAAATGAGTTTGTGTATATAGAATATTAATTTATCCTCCAATTTGGTTCAAATGGGATTACAATAGACATAAAATGAAAGCAAGTATTCTAGATACACATTCAAAGCCAAAACAATTTAATAAATATTATGGAATAACTGACTGCATAATGTTACATCAACATTCACTAAAAGAAATCCTCTCCACCAGCTGTAAATATACAGCCATACACGACAATCTGCATAGATTGTATCTTTAAAATGATTCTGATATTTGAAGAAGGCAATTGTATCCAATAGCATTATTAAAAGACTGCACATTTTTCAAAGAATATACAGTACATATAGATTATGGATGTTGACTTTGTCAAGCTTAAAATTCTTCAATATCGCCAATGCTTAGACACCCATAACCAGTGCCATTTTCAGGTGATGTGCAGTTCCTAACAGCATAATTTTAATTTTCCTTTTTACCTGCCCTGATGCATAGAGCAGCAAAAACCTTCATGTTCCCAGACCTTCCATTTGTTCAAAACTTCCTGTCAGGCTAATTGCAGGTTTAACCCTGCCAGGCCCTGTGCTAAGCCAAAACCGTCTTCACAACAAAGTTTATGTCAAAGGGACATAAAACTGAGGTTTAAATAACTTGCCCAATGTTCACACAGTTGCTAAGTGATGGCACTCGGGCTTATAAGCCAAAACTCACAATCGCCGCACTTCCCGGTCGTCAGATCGTTTCTTAGCATTAGAACAAAAGCTCATTCAGAAACTCAATATATACAGTGAATAAACTTAGACCAAACCTGTTTGGTTGGGTTAAGGTAGGATGATGATCTAAACTTACTCCTTTAGATGGCTCTCACCCCTTTAGGAGGAACTCAAAGAAGACTAGATTAAAAATCATTGCTCTCAATCCTTCCTTCACCCAAAATGTACCTTCTTGAACCAGTTATTTCTCAGAGGCATCAATTTGAAAACGGTGATTTCTTCTTCCTCTTCTTTTTTTTTTTTTTTTTGTTTTTTTTTTTTTTTTTTTTTTTGAGACAGAGTCTTGCTCTGTCTCCAGGAGCCAGGCTGGAGTGCAGTGGTGCGATCTCGGCTCACCACAACCTCCGCCTCCGGGCTTCAAGCAATTACCCTGCCTCAGCCTCCCGAGTAACTGGGACTACAGGCGTGCGCCACCAGGACCAGCTAATTTTTGTATTTTTTTAGTAGAGACGGGGTTTCACCATGTTGGCAAGGATGGTCTCAATCCATTGACCTTGTGATCCGCCCACCTCAGCCTCCCAAAGTGCTGGGATTACAGGCGTGAGCCATCACGCCTGGCAAAAACCATGATTTCTTCAACGATACATGTAGCAAATGCCTCTTGGGCCTTGTCACATTCCCCTTTAACCCGTAATTGTCGGACAGAGTCCACAGCCTACCACTTCCAGGTTCCTACCATGCACCAGAATCTTCTCCACTTGAGGGAGCACAAAAAAAAAACCTCCTGCAAGCAAAACCCAGAAGGAGCATGGAGTTATTGAACACAGGGCAAACTTCAAGCATCAGAGGACAGAGCTGGATAGGCAAATGTTCAGTCCTGTTTCCCAGACAGACATGTGGGGCAAGTCCCTGTGGCCTGAGCTAGCAATCTCCATAATGCAACCTATACTAGCTTTCCCACTCTCTCCACTCCCCCCACACTTGAATCCTGGTATCACCTCACAAATAAACTGCCTCACCTAAGTTCTTGCCTCTAGCTCTGCTTTCAGGGGACTCAGACTGCATATGATGTGCCAAAGGCTACCGGGTACCCTTAGAACCAAAGGAATCTGTACCCTAACAGAAATGTTAGGAAGAGAAGTAGCAGCTCTTTGGAGTCCCAACATCATTCTTAATATCTTTCCCACCTCTAGCTTTTTTATCTGCCTCACTAAATATACCACTGCTCCCCCAGTGAGAAACTGCAGGTGGATTATAATATAGAAATTTTCACTGATGGATAAGTAGTATGTTATCATATCCACAAAACAAATGTAATAGTACTATATTATGATATTGTTCTATTGCAACATAAGAAATCTATAAAAACAAAACAAGAATATTCTTTTGCAGTTCTAAGTATTCAATAGATACAGGGACGTTTGCAAAGTACTACTTAGTCTAGAATCTGGACATCTCTGAAGCAGAGAAATGCCCTGAAACCTGAGTCAGTTTACCCCGCCTCAGGTCCAGGTTCCTCAGGCCACCAATGCCATAGGCTCACACTTCCACCAGTAATTTGGTAGAATGCTTCTTGGTTAATATCTTATTTATTTTTATGAGATAGGACATATAAATCAATAAATACAATTATGTCAAATTATAAATCAGTAGTAATAAAAAATATATATTCCTACAGAAATTGGTCAAAGTAAAAAAAATTGGGCTGACAGAATCAAGCAAAAGTCCTGAAAGGAAATAAGACCACACACCTACAGCCATCTGATCTTCAACAAACCAGACAAAAACAAGTAATGGGAAAAGGGTTCCCTATTTAATAAATGATGCTGGGAGAACTGGCTAGGCATATGTAGAAAATTGAAACTGGACTCCTTCCTTCCACCATATACAAAAAGTAACTCAAGATGGATTAAAGACTTAAATGCAAAACCCAAAACTACAAAAATCTTGAAGAAATACTAGGCAATATCATTCAGGACATAGACATGTGCAAAAATTTCATGACGAAAACACCAAAAGCAATTGCAACAAAAGTAAAAATTACCAAATGGAATCTAATTAAACTAAAAAGCCTCTGCACAACAAAAGAAACTATCAGCAGAGTGAACAGACAACCTACACAATGGGAGAAAATGTTTGTGATCTATCTGATAAAGATCTAATATTCACAGGCTATAAGGGACTTAAACAAATTTACAAGAAAAAAACCATCCTATTAAAAAATAGGCAAAGAAATTAACAGACACTTCTCAAAAGAAAACATACATGCAGAGGGGGATCCAAGGTGGCTGATTAGGAGCAGCTCAGGGTTGCAGCTCCCAGCGAAAGCACAGTAGGTGAGTAGACACCACATTTACATACAGATTTTTTATTGCCCACAGACCATGAGATTCCCAGGCAGAGGAGCCCCACGGGTCACCAGCACAGCTGATTTGGCTGGCGCGGCTGGTCTCTGCATGAAATACATGGGTCCAGGCACCATTTTAGCTAGTGATTGGAGCTCCTGGGAGACAGAGTTGCCCATTTAACTGATAAAAAAAGGGGACTGAAACAGGGAGACAGGCCAGGAGATTCCTTGACAAAAAATGTGCCACGAATCTCAGCACGGCTGTTTCAGCCGGCACACTGGATTGCCACATGGGCAATCACACAGATCCCGACACCTTTTCAACAGGCGACTGGAACACCTGGGGAGACAGAGTCACCTGTTCAACTGAAAAAGAAAAGGAGTCTGAGTCAGGGAGCCAAGTGATCAGGCTCAGCTGGTCCCACCCTCACAAAAAAACAGCAATCTGAAACGCTCTGGACTAAGAGTTTCACAGCAAGCACAGCTGAACACGGGATGGTCAAGCTCTGTAGGGGAGAGGTATCCGCCATTACTGAGGTAGTCCACCACTACAGAGGTATTCCGCCATTGCTGACACAGCCCGTCATTGCCGAGGCAGTACACCATTACAGAGAGAGTCCACCATTACAGAGGTGGGTTGCCATTCCCGCGGCAGTTCTAGCTATACCCGTATAAACAAGACTGCAGGGAAGTTCACATGGCAGCTGGGTGAAGCCCACAGCAGCTCAGCAAAGCCCACGCAGGCAGACGTTGACTAGGCTGCCTTCTCGCTGGACAGGGCAGCCCTGAAAAAAGGCAGCAACACAACAGAAACTTATAAATAAAGCCCCAACTCCCTGGGACAGAGCACCTGGAAAAAAAAGGGGGGGGTTTATGAGTTCTGCTGCAGCAGACTTAAACATACATGCCCAGCAGCTCTGAATGAACAATGGAGCTCACAGCTCAGCACTTGAGCTCCTATAAAGGACAGACTGTCTCCTCAAGCAGCTCCCTGACCCCCGTATATCCAAAGAGTCACCTCATAAAGGAGAGCTCACACTGACATCTGGCTGCTATCCTTCTGGGACAAGTATAGCAGAAGAAACTGGCAGCAATCCTTACTGTTCTGCAGCCACTGCAGGTGATCCCCAAGCAAGTAGGACCTGGAGTGGACCTCAGTAGTCCTACAGCAGATGGGCCTGAATGTTAGAAGGAAAACTAAGAACCAGAAAGAAATAACTTCATGACAAACTGGGCATCCCCTCAGAGACCTAATCTGAAAGCCAACAACTACAAAGACGACAGGCGGATAAATTCACAAAGATGGGAACAAACCAGTGCAAAAAGGATGAAAACACATGAAATCAGAATGTCTCTCCTCCCACAAGGGATCACAACTCCTCGTCAACAAGGGAACAAGGCTGGATGGGAAATGAGTGTGATGAATTGACACAATCAGGCTTCTGAAGGTGGATAATAAGAAACTTCTGTGAGCTAAAAGAACATGTTCTAACCCAATGCAAAGAAACTAAGAACCTTGAAAAAAGGTTTGACGAAATGCTAATGAGAATAAACAACTTAGAGAGGAATATAAGTGAATTGATGGAGCTGAAAAACACAACACGAGAACTTCGTGAAGCATACACAAGTTTCAACAGCTGAATTGACCAAGCAGAAGAAAGGATATGAGAGGTCGAAGATCAACTCCATGAAATAAAATGAGAAGGCAAGGGTAGAGAAAAAAGGGTAAAAAGGAATGAACAAAGTCTCCAAGAAATATGGGAGTATGTGAAAAGACCTAACCTATGATTGATAGGTGTACCTGAATGTGATGGAGAGAATGAATCCAAGCTGGAAAATACTCTTCAGGATATTATCCAGGAAAACATCCCCAACCTAGCAAGAGAGGCCAGTATTCAAGTTCAGGAAATACAGAGAACACCACAAAGATATTCCTCGAGAGAGCAACCCCCAAGGCACATAATCATCAGATTCACCAGGGTTGAAATGAAAGAGAAAATGCTAAGGGCAGCCAGAGAGAAAGGTCGGGATACCCACAAAGAGTAGCCCATCAGACTCACAGCAGATATCTCAGCAGAAACCCTACAAGCCACAAGAGAGTGGTGGCCAATATTCAACATCCTTAAAGAAAAGAACTTTCAACCCAGAATTTCATATCCAGCCAAACTGAGCTTCATAAGTGAAGGAGAAATAAAATCCTTCACAAACAAGCAATTGCTCAGAGATTTCATCATCACCAGGCCTGCTTTACAAGAGCTCCTGAAAGAGGCACTAAACATAGAAAGGAACAACCAGTACCAGCCACTCCAAAAACATACCAAATGGTAAAGAGCATCAACACAATGAAGAAACTGCATCAACTAATGGGCAAAACAGCCACCTAGCATCAAAATGGCAGGATCAAATTCACACATAACAATATTAACCCTAAATGTAAATGGGCTAAATGCCCCAATTAAAAGACATAGACTGGCAAACTGGATAAAAAGCCAAAACCCATCAGTGTGCTGTATCCAGGAAACCCATCTCACATGCAGAGATACACAAAGGCTCAAAATAAAGGGATGGAGGAAGATTTACCAAGCAAATAGAGAGCAAAAAAAAGCAGGAGTTTCAATTCTCATCTCTGATAAAATAGACTTTAAACCAACAAAGATCAAAAGAGACAAAGAAGGACATTACATAATGGTAAAAGGATCAATGCAACAAGAAGAGCTAACAATCCTAAATATATACGCACCCAATACAGGAGCACCCAGATATATCAGGCAAGTTCTTAATGACTTACAAAGAGACTTAGACTCCCACACAATAATAGTGGGAGACTTGAACACCCCATTGTCAATGTTAGACAGATCAACAAGACAGAAAATTAACGAGGATATCCAGGACTTGAACTCAGACCTGGATCAAGCAAATCTAATAGACATCTACAGAACTCTCCACCCCAAATCCACAGAATATACATTCTTCTCAGCACCACATCGCACCTACTCTAAAATTGACCACATAATTGGAAGTACATCACTCCTCAGCAAATGCAGAAGAACGGAAATCATAACAAACAGTCTCTCAGACCACACTGCAATCAAGTTAGAACTCAGAATTCAGAAACTAACTCAGAACCGCACAGCTTCATGGAAACTGAACAACTGGCTCTTGAATGTTGACTGGATAAACAATGAAATGAAGGCAGAAATAAAGATGTTCTTTGAAACCAACAAGAATGAAGACACAACATACCAGAATCTCTGGGACACATTTAAAGCAGTGTCTACAGGAAGATATATAGCAAAAAAAAGCCCACATGAGAAGCAAGGAAAGATCTAAAATCGACACCCTATCATCAAAATTGAAAGAGTTAGAGGAGCAAGGTAAAAAAAAATTCAAAACCTAGCTGAAGACAAGAAATAACTAAGATCAGAGCAGAACTGAAGGAGATAGAGACACAAAAAAAAAACGCTTCAAAAAATCAATAAATCCAGGAGCTGTTTTTTGAAAAGTTCAACAAAATAGACAGATCACTAGCCAGATTAATAAAAAAGAAAAGAGAGAATAATCAAATCGATGCAATAAAAAACAATAAATGGGATATCACCACTGAATCCACATAAATACAAACCATCATAAAAGATTATTACAAACAACTCTATGCACATAAACTAGTAAACCTGGAAGAAATGGATAAATTCCTGGACACTTGCATCCTCCCAAGCCTAAACCAGGAAGAAGTTGAAACCCTGAATAGACCTATAACAAGGGCAGAAGTTGAGGCACCGATTAATAGCCTACCACCCAAAAAAGCCCAGGTCCAGATGGGTTCACAGCCGAATTCTACAAGACATACAAAGATGAGCTGGTACCATTCCTTCTGAAACTATCCCAAACAATACAAAAAGAGGGAATCCTCAAATCATCTTTTGAGACCAACATCATCCTGATACCAAAACCCGGCAGAGACTCAACCAGAAAAGAAAACTTCAGGCCAATATCCATGATGAACATAGATACAAAAATCTTCAATAAAATACTGGCAAACCAATTGCAACAGCACATCAAAAAGCTTATCCACCATGATCAAGTAGGCTTCATACCGAGGATGCAAGGCTGGTTCAACATACGCAGGTCTATAAATGTCATTCACCACATAAACAGAACCAAAGACAAAAACCACATGATTATCTCAATTGAGGCAGAGAAGTTCTTTGACAAAATTCAACAGCACTTTACGCTAAACCCTCAATAAACTAGGTATTGATGGAACGTATCTCAAAATAATAAAAGCTATTTATGACAAACCAACAGCCAATATCATATTGAGTGGGCAAGAACTGGAAGCAACCCCTTTGAAATCTGGCACTAGACAAGGATGCCCTCTCTCACCACTCCTATTCAATATAGTATTGGAAGTTATAGCCAGAGCAATCAGGCAAGAAAAAGAAATAAAGGGTATTCAAATAGGAAAGGAGAAGTCAAATTGTCTCTATTTGCAGACGACATGATTGTATATCTAGAAGACCCCATTGTCTCAGCCCAAAATCTCCTGAAACTGATAAGCCACTTCAGCAAAGTCTCAGGATACAAAATCAATGTGCAAAAATCACAAGCATTCCTATACACCAATAACAGACTTAAAGACAGCCACATCAAGAACTAATTGCCATTCACAATTGCTACAAAGAGAATAAAATACCTAGGAATACAACTAACAAGGAATGTAAAGGACCTCTTCAAGGAGAACTACAAATCACTGCTGAACGAAATAAGAGGGGGACACAAACAGATGGAGAAACAGTCCATGTTCATGGTTAGGAAGAATCAATATTGTGAAAATGGCTATACTGCCCAAAGTAATTTACAGATTCAATGCTATCCCCATCAAGCTCCCAATGACCTTCTTCACAGAACTGGAAAAAACTATCCTACAAGGCTACAGTAATCAAAACAGCATGGTACTGGTACCAAAACAGACATATAGACCAATGCAACAGAACAGAGGCCTCAGAGGTAACGCCACACATCTACAACCATCCGATCTTTGACAAACCAGACAAAAACAAGCAACAGGGAAAGGAATCCCTGTTTAATAAAATGGTGTTTGGGAAACTGGCTAGCCATGTGCAGAAAGCAGAAACTGGACCCCTTCCTGACACCTTACACTAAAATTAACTCCAGATGGATTAAAGACTTAAACATAAGACCTAACACCATAAAAACCCTAGAAGAAAATCTAGGCAAAACCATTCAAGACATAGGCATAGGCAAGGATTTCATGACTAAAACACCAAAAGCATTGGCAACAAAAGCCTAAATAGACAAATGGGACCTAATCAAATTCCACAGCTTCTGCACAGCAAAAGAAACAGTCATTAGAGTGAATCTGTAACCAACAGAATGGGAAAAAATTTTTGCAATCTACCTATCTGACAAAGGGCTGATATCCAGAATCTACAAAGAACTAAAACAGATTTACAAGAAAAAACAAACAAGCCCATTCAAAAGTGGGTGAAGGATATGAACAGATACTTTACAAAAGAAGACATACATGAGGCCAACAAACATATGAAAAAATGCTCATCATCACTGGTCATTAGAGAAATGCAAATCAAAACTACATTGAGATACCATCTCACGCCAGTTAGAATGGCGATCATTAAAAAATCTGGAGGCAACAGATGCTGGAGAGGATGTGGAGAAATAGGAACACTTTTACACTGTTGGTGGGAGAGTAAATTAGTTTAACCATTGTGGAAGACAGTGTGGCGATTCCTCAAGGACCTAGAAATAGAAATTCCATTTGACCCAGCAATCCAATTACTGAGTATATATCCAAAGGATTATAAATCATTTTACTATAAGGACACATGCACATGAATATTCATTGCAGCACTGTTTACAATAGCAAAGACCTGGAACCAACCCAAATGCCCATCAATGATAGACTGGACAGGGAAAATGTGGCACATATACACCATGGAATACTATGCAGCCATCAAAAACGATGAGTTCGTGTCCTTTGTAGGGACATGGATGAACCTGGAAACCATCATTCTCAGCAAACTGACACAAGAACAGAAAATCAAACACCGCATGTTTTCACTCATAGGTGGGTGTTGAACAATGAGAACACATGGACACAGGGAGGGGAGCACCACACACTGGGGTCTGTCGCGGGGGAAATAGGGGAGGGACAGTGGGGGGGTGGGGAGGTGGGGAGAGATAGCATGGGGAGTAATGCCAGGTATAGGTGATGGGGAGGAAGGCAGCAAATCACACTGCCATGTGTGTACCTATGCAACAGTCTTGCATGTTCTTCACATGTATCCCAAAACCTAAAATGCAATAAATATAAAAATAAAAAAAGAAAAAGAAAACATACATGCAGCCAACAAACATAATGGGAAAAAAAAGATCAACATTGCTGATCACTAAAGAAATGCAAATCAAAACTGCAATGAAATACCATCTCCTGCCAGTCTGAATGGCTTTTAATAAAAAGTCAAAAAACAACCACAGATGCTGGTGAGGTTGAGAAGAAAAAGGAATGCTTTCACACAGTTGGCGGGAATATAATTAGTTCAATCATTGTGGAAGACCTAGAGGCAGAAATACCATTTGACTCAGCAATCCTATTATTGAGTATATACCCCAAGAAATATAAATAATTCTGTTATAAAGATATATGCACACATATGTTCATTGCAGCACTATTCACAATAGCAAACACACGGAATCAACCCAAATGCCCATCAGTGATAGACTGGATAAAGAAAATGTGGTACATATACACCATGATTACTGTACAACCATAAAAAGGAATGAGATCATATCCTTTCCAGGGACATGGATGGAATTGGAAGCCATTAGCCTCAGCAAACTAATACAGGAACAGAAAACCAAATACAACATGTTCTCACTTATAAGTGGGAGCTGACAATAAGAACACATGGACACAAGGAGGGGAACAACACACATTGGGGCCTGTCAGGAGGTGGGGGGAGGGGTAGCATTAGGATAAATAGCTAATGCATGTAGGGGTTAATACCTAGGTGATGGGTTGATAGGTGCAGCAAACCACCATGGCACATGTTTACCTATGTAATAAACCCACACATCCTGCACATGTACCCTGAAACTTAAAAGTTGAAGAAAAGAATTGACTATACAAAAAATATATGTATATATGGTTTGTTCAAAATGTAACTAATATTCAATTATCTTTTACCTGCTTAGAAAATGAAAATAATTTGGGCCAGGCATGGTGGCTCACGCCTGTAATCCCAGCTCTTCAGGAGGCCAAAGCAAGTGGATCACCTGAGGTCGGGAGTTCAAGACCAGACTGGCCAACATGGAAAAACCCTGTCTCTTCTGAAAAATACAAAAATTAGCTGGGCACGGTGGCAGGTGTCTGTAATCCCAGCTACTTGAGAGGCTTAGGAAGAAGAATCACTTGAACCTGGGAGGCAGAGGTTGCAGTGAGCTGAGAATGGACGATTACACTCCAGCCTGAGAGACAGAGCAAGACTTTACCTCAAAAAAAAAAAAAAGAAATCAAGAAAGAAAAAAAGAAAATTAAAATAATTTGAAATATTTAGCTGAATTTAAAATATATATATATTTAACACTTTAAAAGATCTGAAATTATAAACAAAATTATTTTAAGGAAACTAATTTAAAGTAACAGTTCTGGTTTGATTGTATAAATCGAGAAATGAAGTGAATCTTTTTAAACCAAATCAGATTACATGAAATGTGATTTCTTTGTATTCATTCTGTTCTGTGTAAAAAATCTGAGTATCAATATGTTTCCCTTATGTTATTCTGCTTAGGAATAATGTCATGAAGAGCATTTTCATTTTTAGACATGCTTCATTTGGAGTCTTGTCTCATGATCACTTCTGAAAATAGTATTTGTTTCAGACAGGAAGAAACAGGGGAGAGATGTCATTGAATGTGACAAGCTGGCGATGCAGATAATACCTATGTTCCATGTAACTGTTTGGAGGACATTACCATCAAGAATCCTCTTCTCACCTGCATCTCTAAAAACCTTTTTTTTTTTTTAGCAGTCTTCACAGTGTAATCCAAGTCAGGGTGACTAATTTATACTAAGTAAATTAAAAGTCTAAATAAGTCAAGCATGTCCAAGTTTTTCTTAATAATGATAAATAACCACTAATTGGCAAGAATATTTAATAAGCTCCCAGAAGGCAGAGATTATTCTTATTTCACTGAGGAATACAGATCTAGACTTATATATCAAATAGACAATAATTACAGTAATTATTTGTTGAATTATTGACTTAATTTATTTAATGTTGGGGAAAGGAGAATCTTTTACTTGTCTCCCTAACAAAAATTCTATAACTAAATCCACAAACTTTTGCTTAACAATTGTAGGAGCAAACTAAGAGGATACACGCTTGATGAGCCACTGAGCTGGGTTAGCTAAAGCATCCACTCCTGATACAGAGGCGCATGTGCAAGGCCAGAACGCTTATGGAGCTGTTAGGACTCTTCTCTTTCAGGGTGGAGATGAACAAAAAGATTGAATTCTTCTTTTCTAGGTTTTCGGCAAAACTACTCCCTATCTGTTAATAACATTTACCTTTAGCTGGCATAGTGTACAGCTGATTGAGACTTCAGCTTTTTTAAGTTACACTCACACTTCATTCATGCCTACTTGATTCTATACTACAGTAAACCCAAGTCTCTCAGCAACACATTTAGAAATGCTTTCTTGGCTAATCTCATCTATTGTGCATTACTCTTAATAGACTTATACTTCAGGTTCTGAGAGCAGCTTACCATGCCCTTATTCTCAGTCACTACTGTTTGATGTTCTGTTAAGGCAACGGTTTTGAATAGGCAATAACAAGTCAATGAGGTGAGATTTAGTCTTAGCTTCTGGTTATATCACATGAAAATAAACTTCAAGAAGGCATCTGTTGTTCTTGGTTTGTCCTTGGATTCTGGTTGCTTTGAATGCTGTTTAAAATCACTAGGCCAGCAGATGGGACTTGTAAAACAGTTAATTGTATAGAGATACACTTGTTGTGATATCTCTTATTATATTTAGATATGTATTATAAAATCACAATGAGCCACCTTAGAATTTTGAAAATTTTAATAATTTTGACACAAACACATAAAGGCATGCTTAGTATATTCTTTATATGGAAGTAAGTCTATCTAAATAGAAATACATTTTTCCATTTGCTATTTATTAAACTTCTTTTCTATTTTTTTCTCCTCCCTTTGGCTTCTTTTGGTGATATTCACTAACTGGTAGTATCAAACAATAGGTGAAAAAGAAATAAAAACGAGTTGAGCAAAGTATAATTCATGGGTTTCAGAAGCTGTTCTCAAGTTACACATTAGTTCTATTATCGTGTTGATTTTTATCCTTTTTCTTACTGACAAAGCAATAAATGGAGATCTTCTATCCAATATGTGTCTCTACAGTATAATAATTGGTGTATTTTTCACAGTACTATAAAGCTTTTTGAAATATCTGTGAAGCAATTTATAGATCTTACAATGACTAAAATTGCAGGTTTAATTTCTATTTTAGCATGCGATGCAAGTTGGTGCTGTATTTGCGTAATCTGTCAATATTCTCTTGGATGAAATATACATCATGTGAGCCTTCTTAGTAACTCTAAATGGCTACATGAAGTCTTCCATAGTGTCTATGCAAAGTTTTGGACCAAACAAAGTGAATAAACAAGTACAGACCTAAATTTTGTAGCTAAAACACAGAAGCAATGATTTTAACCTAGAAAAATCACAGCAGTTGTAAAAGTCATCTACCTCCACAGGAAAGAATCTCAGGATGACTTCTTTATGCTTCTGCATAGCAACATCTCCTGTCAATTTCACTGGCATTAGCTGAAAAATGCCCCCAGATCAGCAAATCATGAACAGGGCTATTTCATGTTGCTATTTTACTATTGAAGAAAGTCTGCCAACATAAAGTACTATTTCTTCTTTTTTAATTTTTATTTTAAGTTCAGGGTTGGGGGCTACAAGTTCAGGTTTGCTACATAGGTAAATTTGTGTCATCAGGGATTGTCACACAGATTATTTCATCACCCAGGTGTTAAACTAAGTAACCACTAGCTGTTTTTCCTGATCCTCTCCCTCCTTCCACCCTCCAACCTCCAATAGGCTCCAGTCTGTGTTATTCTCCTCTATGTGTCCATGTGTTCTCATCATTTAGTTCCCACTTATAAGTGAAAACATGTGGTGTTTGGTTTTCTGTTTCTGTGTTAGTTTGCTAAGGATAATGACCTCCAGCTCCATCCATGCCCCTGCAAAGAACAAGGTTTTGTTCTTTTTTATGACTGCATAGTATTCCATAGTGTATATGCACAATATTTTCCTTATCCAGTCTATCATTGATGGGCACTTAGGTTGATTCCATGTCTTTGCTCTCATGAATAATGCTGCAATGAACATATGCATGTATATGTCTTTATAATGGAATAATTTATATTCCTTTGGGAGTGAGTAATGGGATTACAGGGTCAAACAGTGTTTCTGTCTTTAAGTCTTTGAGGAATTGCCACACTGTCTTCCACAATGGCTAAACTAATTTATACTCCCACAAACAGTGTATAAACATTCCTTCTTCTCCACAACCTCACCAGCATCTGTTATTTGTTGACTTTTTAGTAGTAGTCATTCTGATTGGTGTGAGATGGTAACTCATTGTGGTTCTGATTTGCATTTCTCTAATGATCATTAATGTTTAGTTTTTTTTCATGTGTTTGTTGGCCATCTGTATGTCTTCTTTTGAAAAGTGCCTGTTCGGACAGAGACCTCCGATGCAACACAACACATCTACAACCACCTGATCTTTGACAAACCTGACAAAAACAAACAATGTGGAAGCGAGTCCCTGTTTAATAAATGGTGTTGGGAAAACTGGCTAGTCATGTGCAGAAAGCAGAAGCTGGACCCCTTCCTGACACCTTACACTAAAATTAACTCCAGATGGATTAAAGACTTAAACATAAGACCTAACACCATAAAAACCCTAGAAGAAAATCTAGGCAAAACCATTCAGGACATAGGTGTAGGCAAGGACTTCATGACCAAAACACCAAAAGCAGTGGCAACAAAAGCCAAAATAGACAAATGGGACCTAATCAAACTCCATAGCTTCTGCACAGCAAAAGAAACAGTCATTAGAGTGAATCGGCAACCAACAGAATGGGAAAAAATTTTTGCAGTCTACCCATCTGACAAAGGGCTGATAACCAGAATCTACAAAGAACTGAAACACATTTACAAGAAAAAAACAAACAAGCCCATTCAAAAGTGGGCGAAGGATATGAACAGACACTTTACAAAAGAAGACATACATGAAGCCAACAAACATATGAAAAAATGCTCATCATCACTGGTCATTAGAGAAATGCAAATCAAAACTACATTGAGATACCATCTCACGCCAGTTAGAATGGCGATCATTAAAAAATCTGGAGACAACAGATGCTGGAGAGGATGTGGAGAAATAGGAACGCTTTTACACTGTTGGTGGGAGTGTAAATTAGTTCAACCATTGTGGAAGACGGTGTGGCGATTCCTCAAGGACCTAGAAATAGAAATTCCATTTGATCCAGCAATCCCATTACTGGGTATATATCCAAAAGACTATAAATCATTCTACTATAAGGACACATGCACACGAATGTTCATTGCAGCACAGTTTACAATAGCAAAGACCTGGAACCAACCCAAATGCCCATCGATGATAGACTGGACAGGGAAAATGTGGCACATATACACCATGGAATATTATGCAGCCATCAAAAACGATGAGTTCGTGTCCTTTGTAGGGACATGGATGAACCTGGAAACCATCATTCTCAGCAAACTGACACAAGAACAGAAAATCAAACACCGCATGTTCTCACTCATAGGTGGGTGTTGAACAATGGGAACACATGGACACAGGGAAGGGAGTATCACACACTGGGGTCTGTCGGGGGGGAAAAAGGGGAGGGATAGTGGGGGGGTGGGGAGTTGGGGGAGGGATAGCATGGGAAGAAATTCCAGATATAGGTGATGGGGGAGGAAGGCAGCAAATCACACTGCCATGTGTGTACCTATGCAACAATCTTCCATGTTCTTCACATGTACCCCCAAACCTAAAATGCAATTAAAAAAAAAAAAGAAAAGAAAAGTGCCTGTTCATGTCCTTTGCCCACTTTTAAATAGGACTGTTTGCTTTTTTTCTTATTAATTTAAGTTCCTTATAGATGCTGAATATTAAACTTTTGTCAGATGCATAGTTTGCAAACATTCTCTCCCATTCTGTTGGTTGTCTGTTTACTCTGCTGATAATTTCTTTTGCTGTGCAGAAGCTCTTTAGCTTAATTAGATTCCATTTGTCAAATTTGCTTTTGTTGCAACTGCTTTTGGTGTCTTCATCATAAAATCTTTGTCTGTGCCTATGTCCTGAATGGTATTGCTTAGATTATCTTCCAGGGATTCTATAATAAACTATTATTTCTAGAAGTAGTTAAGCAATCATATTGGCATGTTCCTGAGATCATGCCACAGTCATGGTAATATCAACTATGCTATTGGTGTAGAGGAAGATACTTGTTTTCCAAGTTGCTCTTTCCTCGGAATATTACCCTGAAGGCTGTATCAAAAGAGTAATTTCTCTGAAAATTATAAGTATACAAAGAAAAATTAGAACACACTAGAAAGTCTATCATTTAAAATTGAAATTTATCTATCAGAATGATATTCTTGCCAGGCACAGTAGCTCACACCTGTATACCCAGCGCTTTGGGAGGCTGAGGTGAGCAGATGGCTTGAGCTCAGGAGTTCCAGACCAGCCTGGACGACATAGTGAAACCCTGTCTCTACAAAAACTACCAAAAGTTAGCCGAGCATGGTGGTGCATTCCTGTAGTCCCAGCTACTCTGGAGGCTGAGGTGGGAGGATCACCTGAGCCAGGATGCAGAGATTTCAGTGAGCTAACACAGTACCACAGCACTCTAGCCTAAACAACAGAGTGAGATCCTGTCTCAAAAAAAAAAAAAAAAAAAAAAAAAGGGATGTTCCTGTCTACTGTCTACAGTGACCCTCTCTGTAACACTGTGACACAAGCAACAGAGAATCAATTGGAAGCTAAAACTGCTTTCAAACAGCTTACATAGATAGAAGACATATACATGTATGCATATATATATCTCACACTTCTTTTAAAAAAAATATCCTCACAGTCAAGCTATTGCAACATTTATTTACTTTCTATTCACAGAAAATCTCCCTCTTACAATTGATTACACTATTTATATCTTTCTTCCTCCCACACTCTCCTCTATACTCTCCATTCAGTTTTTATTTTTCTCCAATCTTAGTTTACTTAATCTCTCAGCCACATTTGCTTTCTCTTTCTCTGTATTTGTGCTCATTAAGGGAAAAGAAAGATGATTTATAGGAGTATAAGAAGAAAATATCAAAACTTCTCAGTCATTTTATTTTAAAAATGAGAAACAAAATAAACGACTAATATTTAATAAATCTAGGCACTGGTGCTCTCACTTGGCCCATAAGATGTATGATCACAGAGTATACTCTAAGTACCTGGAGAGAAGAGTGGGGGCCCCCACAACTTACAGGGGTTGTAGTAGACCCTGGTTTACAGTTTAGCTAAATAAATTGCAGTTTATTTGTGCATAGTTAATGGATTTGTAAATTATATTATCCACCTTAAAGCCAAAAAAAAATTAAAGGGGGGCAAATGGCTTTAAAATTGATTTCTACAATACTCATGTAATAAAGTTTTGAATAAAATTTTTATTTTGCTCAAAAATGAATGACTTGACCTGAAAGTTGAGGACAGACTAGTATCAAATACCTCACATTCTAAAAAGGTCTTACAACAATTAGGATTATGTGCCAGTTGCACAGATTAGTAAGAATCAGCAAAACCAAACTTACTTCTGTCAAAGAAACTTAATTATACATATTTTAACAGACTTTATTTTTAGAGAAGTTTTAAGTTCATAGCAAAATTGAGCAGAAGGTAAAGAGATTTCCCATATGACCCTTGTCTCCACACATGCCTAGACTCCTCCATAACCAACACTCTCCACCAGAGGGGTCCATTGGCTACAAGTAATGAACCTACATTGACACATCATTATTACCCAAAAACCATAGTGTATATTAAGGTTCTGTCAGTGTTATCCATCCTGAGAGTTTGGACATGTACCCACCATTGTAGTGTCATACATAATAGTTTCACTGCCCTGAAAATCCTCTGTACTTTACCTATTCATCCCTCCCTCCCTCAAACCCTGGCAACTACTGATGCTTTTACTGTTTCCATAGTTTTGCCTTTTCCAGAATGTCATATAGTTGGAATCATACAATATTTAGATTTTTCAGACTGGCCTCTTTTACTTAGTAATATGATTTAAGTTTCCTCCATGTCTTTTCATGGCTTGGTAGTTCCTATCTTCTTGGCACTAAATAAGGACATCTTGGTTGCTTCCTATTTTTGTCAATTATGAATAAAGCTACTATAAACATCCATGTGCAAGTTTTTCCATAGACGTAAGTTTTCAACTCCATTGGGTAAATATTAAGGAGCAAGATTGCTTGGCTTTATGGTAAGAATATGTTTAGTTTTGTAAGAAACTGCCAAACTGTCTTCCAAAGTGGCTATGCCGGGTTGTTGCATCCCCCATTGGCAATGAGTAAGAGTTCATGTTGATCTACATCCTTGCCAGCATTTAGTGTTGTTGGTGTTCTGAATTTTGGCAATTCTAATAAATACATACTGGTATCTAATTGCTGTTTTAATTTGCATTTCCTTGACAACAAATGATCTAGAGCATCTTTTCATATGTTATTTGCCATCTGTATATCTTTTTTGGTGAGGTGTCTGTTAAGATCTTTAATTCATGTTTTAAATGGATGGTTTGATTTTTTTCCTAATATTAAGCTTTGAGTTCTTTGTATATTTTGAATGAGCCCTTTAACATATATGTTTTCTGCAAATATTTTCTCTCAGTATGTAGCTTATGCTTTCATTATCTCTTTTAATTTTTACTTTTTATTTTTATGGGTACATAGTAGTTATATATACTTAAGGGGAACATAAACTATTTCGATACAAGGATACAATGTGTAATAATCACATCAAGGTAAATGGGATATACATCACCTCAAGCATTTGTCATTTATTTGTGTTACAAACATCCAATTATACTCTTTCAGTTATTTTTAAATTTATAATAAATTATTGTTGACTATAGTCTCTATAGTCTGTTGTTGTTTTATCAAATACTTGATTGTCGTCATTCTATCTAACTATATATTTGTACCCATTAATCATTGCCCACTTCCCCATCCCCCACTATCTGTCTGATCCTCTGGTAACCCTTGTTCTCCTCTGTTTACATGAGTTCAATTGTTTTAATTTTTATCTACCACAAATGAGTGAGAACATGTGAAGTGTGTCTTTCTGTGCCTGGCTCATTTCACTTAACATAGTGACCTCCAGTTCCATCCATGTCGTTGCAAATGAAGGGATCTCATTCTTTTTATGGCTGGATAGTACTCCACTGTGTATATGTACCATATTTTCTTTATCCATTTATTCCTTGATGGACACTTTGGTTGATTCCAAATCTTGGCTATTGTGAATAATCAGAGAAACACAAAGGAAAACTTGAATAGTGCTGCAATAAACATGGGAGTGGAGATACCTTTTTAATATACTAATTTCCTTTCTTTGGGGTATATACCTAGAAATAGGTTTACTGGATTGTATGGTAGTTCTATTTTTAGTGTTTTGAGCAACTTGCATACTGTTCTTTACAGTGGCTGTACTAGCTTACGTTCTCACAAACAATGAACAAAGGTTACCCTTTCTAAACATCCTCACCAGCATTTGTTATCAACTTTCTTTTGGATATAAGCCATTTTAACTGGGTATATTAGTTCGTTTTCACATTGCTGATAAAGACATAACCAAGACTGGGAATAAAAAGAGATTTCATGGACTTACAATTCCACATGGCTAGGGAGGCCTCAAAATTATGCAGAAAGTCAAAAGGCACTTCTTACATGGCAACAGCAAGAGTGAGAATAAGAGAGAAGCAAAAGTAGAAACCCCTTATAGATCTCATGAGACTTATTCACTACTGCGAGAACAGTACATGGGAAATTGCCCCCATGATTCAATTATCTCCCACCAGGTCCCTTTCACAACATATAGGAATTATGGGAGTACAGTTCAAGATGAGATTTGGGTGGGGACACAGAGCCAAACCATATCACCGGGTGAGATGATATTTCATTGTAGTTTTGATTTGTATTTCTCTGATTATCAATGATGCTGAGCATCTTTTCATATACCTGTTGGTCATTTGTGTGTCTTCTTTTGAGAACTGTCATTCACACCTTTTGCCCATCTTTCAATTAATTATTAATTTTTCTTCCTATTGACTTGTTTGATCTCCTTATATATCCCATTTATTAATCCCTTTTCAGATGGTTAGTTTGCATATATTTTCTCCTATCTGTGGGTTGTCTCCTCACTTTGTTGATTGTCCACTTTGCTGGGCAGCTTTTTAACTTGTGATTCCATTTTTCTTTGGTTGCCTGTGCTTTTGGGGTATTACTCAAAAAATCTAGCCCAGATTAATGTTCTGGAAAGTTTCCCCAATATTTCCTTTTAATAGTTTCATAGTTTCAAGTCTTAAATTTATGTCTTTAATCCATTTTGTTTTGATTTTTGTATATGGCAGATCATTCTTCTGCCTATGGATATCCAGTTTTCCCAGCACCATTTAATGTCTTGTATATTCTTAGCACCTTTGTCAAAAATGAGTTCACTTTACACACATGGATGTATTTCTGGGTTCTCTATTCTATTACATTAATCTATATGCCTGTTTTATGCCACTACCAAGCTGTTTTGATTACCATAGTTCTGTAGTATAATCTAAAGTCAGGTAATGTGATTCCTCCAAGTTTTATTTTTGCTCAAGATAGCTTTGGTTATTCTGGGTCTTTTGTGGTTCCATATAAATTTTAGGATTTTTTTATGTTTCTGTGTAGAATGCCCTTAGAATTTTAATAGCAATTGCACTGACTCTGTAGATTGCTTTGGTTAGTATGGACATTTTAATAATTTTGATACTTTCAATCCATGAATGTGGAATTTTTTTCCATTTTTGTGTCCTCTTCCGTTTTTTATCAATATTTTACAGTTTTCATTATAGAGATTTTCATTTATTTGGTTACTTTTATTTCTAGGTATTTAATTTTATTTGCATGTCTTGTAAATGGGATTACTTTCCTAATTTCTTTTTCAGATTGCTCACTGTTGGCATATAGAAATGTTGCTGATTTTTGCATGTTGATTTTATATCCTGCAACTTTACTAAAATTATTCATCAGTTCTAATAGTTTTCTTGTGGAACCTTTAGGCTTTTCCAAATATAATATCATCTGCAAACAAGGATAATTTGATTTCTTTTATTCCAATTTGTATGTCCTTTATTTCTTTGTTTTGTCTGATTCCTCTAGCTAAGACTTCCAGTACTATGTCAAATAACAGTGGTGAAAGTGAGCATCCTTGTCTTTTTCCAGATCTTAGAGGAACAGCTTTCAGTTTTTCCTTATTCAGTAGCTGTGGGTCTGACATGTATGGTCCTTATACTAGCTGTGGGTCTGACATGTATGGTCTTTTTACTCTTTTGAGTTATATTCCTCCTATACCCAGTTTTATGAGAGTCTTTTTCATGAAGGATGTTGAATTTTATTAAACACTTTTTCAACATCAGTTGAAATGATTATATGGTATTTATCCTTCATTCTGTTGATATATCACATTGATTGATTTGCATACGTTTTAACATCCTTGCATCCCTGGGATAAATCTCACTTGATACAATGAATTATATTCTTAATATGTTGTTGAATTAGGTGTGCTAGTATTTTGTAGAGAGTCTTTACATCAATGTTCATCAGATATTGGGCTGTAGTTTTTGTTTTTGTTTTTGATGTGTCTTTTCTTTGTCTGGTTTTGGTATCAGGGTTTGATAATACTGCCTCATAGAATGAGTCTGGAGGTATTCCCTCCTCCTACATTTTTCAAAATAGTTTGAATAGAAATGATATTAGTTCTTCTTTAAATATTTGGTAAAATTCAGCAGTGAAGGCATAGAGTTCAAGGCCTTTCTTCGCTGGGAAACATTCTACTATGGCTTTGACTTGTGGTCTACTCAGGTTTTGGATTTCTTCACGGCTCAACCTTGGTAGGTTGCCTACATCTAAGAATTTATCCATTTCTTTTAAGTTTTCCTGGGATCTGGCAGCACTTTTTTGGAGAAGGCAAGAAAAGCCACAATGGCAACACTTAGGAACAAGGCTTCTCCCTCCTCACCCAGTTTCTCCTCAGGAGAAGGGCACCATCTAGCATAGCAGAAGACTGAGTTTAGTCAGAAGCAGCCACAGTGGGGGAGGTGAAGCACTTTGTTTCTCAGCAAGGAACCTCTCTAAAGGTGGCAGTGGCTCCCAGGGCTGTGCTAGGCAGAGTACACCACAACTTTGGCATCAGTTACATGGTGAACTGGAGAGTGATCAGCAAAGTTGGTGCCCTGCCAAGAGAGCAAGGCTGGACCTGCCCAAGAGGAGGCAGGAAAGCCCTGACTCAGCAATGGGAAGTCAAGTCTACAACCACCTCTGTTGCTCGTCGTTATTGGGTTATCTGAGGACAGGCTGTCTGTCCATCGAAGAGCAGGTTACCAGGATTCAGAGGGTTGCCTGATGGTGACAGGCATATTAAGTCACAGGGACGGGCCAGGATCCAGGCCTCCACTGTAGCAGCAGCCAGAAGATGTGGAGCCATAAGGTCACAATACACACAGACACAGAGCATGCCCCTAGGAAACAAAACAGCTCAGAGCACTCAGCTCAGCTTCTCCTCTGTGAAACTGAGTGTGCTGCCACTCTCCCCTTTGCAATCACCTCATGAAACCTCCACTCAACCTCCCATCCCAGTGGTGCTACATGAGGGTAACAGAAGATGAAGCCTGCTCCGTGGTGGGGCAGCCTAACTAAAATGCATGCTTTCAAGGAGGAAACTCGAGGAAATTTTATCTTAAGAGGTTACAGCATTGGGTCCTTATCTGACATCTGGTATTTAATCCATTAACTAGTATGAACAAATTGGACGGTTACATGTTGGTAATATTTATGTTGACAATTTTATCTACTAATTATAGCTCTCTAATTAAATATACTAATGAGCCATTACTTGTTTGCTGCATTTTATTTCTTGAGTACTTAGGCAATCTCAAGCTGAACTTTGATGTGCCGACAATCTTAAACCAAGGAAGCTACCATAAGGAATATTAAAAAAAAAAATTACAGTCCCTCTAGTTTGGGTTTCTCAAAGTGTTTTCTACTAAGGAGCTGCATTTGAAATATCTACGATGACTGATAAAATTACAGATTTCCAAGTTATACTTTAGACCTGTTAAATCAAAACCTCTTTGGATGGACCCTAGAAATCTGCATTTTAATATTCTTTCTTGATTATTCTTATATACACTAAATATACACTAGTTTGAGAACCACCACTTAAGTACTATGATCTCCAAGTAATGGATACTTTCAATTATAATAATCCACTGGGATTTTAATTTTTTAATTATGTTTTTCTTGCCTAAAAAGATAACTTCAGTCATATTTAATATATGGGTTGATCCATGCACCCCTGTTGTGAAGTAACCTGGGGGAATAAATTTTACATCAGAGACAGTTTGATGATTTTGCCCTCCCAAATTCATTGACTGACAGGCTTTGTGATCTGACAGTCACATGCTTTGGAATGTTATCATATTATTATGTTTATAAAACCAAAAATATTAAATAGTAGGATACTTATAATATTCTGTAATGACATGAGAAGTAACCAGAAAATTCTTTCTACCATAACAGGTTCACTAGTTAGCTCAAGCCAAGTATTTAAGATTTATCAACTTAAATAAATGTAAAGCAACATTCTTTTACCAAAAAAAAAAAATTTCAAAATTGTTCATCTTTGATGGACAAAGTAATCTATACCAAGCAAAATTTTTTAATAAAATAAACATATTTAATAAGTCTCTTCATGGTCAAGCTGCTGTTTTAACAAGAGACCAATCCTTTTTCAAAATAAAATAGAGCATTTTGAAAATGAATGCTTGTGAATGCTTACATTCTTAGGTGATTTTCTTTTCTCTTTCATTTATTTATTTATTTATATATATATATATATATATATATATATATATTTTTTTTTTTTTTTGGAGACAGAGTCTCACTCTATACCCCAAGCTGGAGTGCAGTGGTGCAATCTTGGCTTACTGCAGCCTCCACCTCCTTGGTTCAAGAGATTCTCCTGCCTCAGCCTCCTGAGTACCTGGGATTACAGGCATGTGCCACCATGCCTGGTTAATTTTTGTATTTTTAGTAGAGACGAGGTTTCACCATGTGGCCCAGGCTAATCTAGACTCCTGCCTTGTTCTCCAAAGTGCTAGGATTACATGAGCCAGGTGATTTTCTTGCTAAAAAAAAAAAAAAAACGAATGCTTGGGAATGTTTACATTACTAGATTACTTTCTTGCTAAAAATAATGAATGTGTACATAACATAAAACTCTCATATATTCACTCCCCAAAAATTTAGAAACAGTTTTTAAATATTGTTTGAAATTCTGCAAATAAAAAGGCTAAGAAGATTTTACAACTATTTTGTTTTAATATGAAATGACCACTTTTTTGGAATGACAATTCTTAATTGGCATGCCAAAAACATGTATTAATATCAACAAATGTGAAAATTTAGTTCTTTTTAATTTTAAAACTCACGAAACTAATAGTTTTATTCATGAGTTTTTCATGAATTCCATGATAAGTAAACACAGCCAGTCTATTTTTATTTTGGTGTTTTGTGAGTTGTCTTTATCAACAATGACCCCTATTATTGCAATAGCTACTGAAATAAAGTCAACTCAGAATCAGACCTTCAAATAACTGGATCATAAAGCCTTAATCCAAATTGTTCAAATGAAATGTATTCTACACCTATTAATAGTGATACTAGTATTTTCAGTGAAAGCAAAAAGTTTGTTAGACATTTAAATTTTTAATTTTTAAATATTATTTATTTTATTTTTATTTATGCTTTAAATTTCTATTTGTGTATACTTTTTATAATGTACAATCACTCATTATATAACTTTAAATAAAAGTAACATAATTTGGAGATGCATGTTTTTGTTTGTTTTCTAAGGTAGAGTCTCGCTCTGTCACCCAGGCTGGAGTGCAGTGATGCAATCTCTGCGTACTGCAACCTCCATCTTCCAGGTTCAGGCAATCCTTGTGCCTCAGCCTCTTGAGTAGCTGGGACTACAAGCATGCACCACCATGCCCACCTAATTTTTTGAGAAATGGAGTTTCACCATGTTGGCCAGGCTGGTGTTGAATTCCTGGCCTCAAGTGATCCACCCTCCTCAACCTCCCAAAGTGTTGAGATTATAGGCATGAGCCACTATGCCTGGCCAGAGATGCATTTTTTAAAAAGTATTCTACTGATAAGAGGTGCAACTGGGAAAGGTCGGAAGCTATTGCTTCAGGTGGTGACATTTTAGTTGACATAGCTATATTTTCTTGTTAAAAATAGTGGAGAAAAGACAAAAACTCCTTATTTCAAGCCATTCAATATAAAACTATCTAATTTACATTTAAGCAACTTGATAAATTTAATGTTGGTGAGACTTCCTTATGAACCATTTATCATCTATCATATCCCATGTTTTGAGGTTGGCTTTCTCATACTGGCCACTGATATCTCTTAATGTTGAAGAACCTGGTCTCACAGAACATTGACTTTCCTATTGCTGTTCTATAGAGAAAACAGTTTATTGATGCTGTGATAATCATACCTGTGTGAAATTTCTTTCAAATCTATGGCTTCCAACAGTTTCAGGGAAGAAAAAATCCTTAAGCTATCAAAATGTCTTTTGATTTAGATTGAAGTCTCCAGAATCGTTGAGCCCAATTTAAGTTTTTGTAGCACCATATTTTCCAGCATCCAAAAAACTCTAGGCTAAAAATATTTTCACTTTGTTTCTCCCAAAACTCCAATGTACCTTTATAGATATCTCCTTTATGAATTCTAAACTTTATCTCACTTACAGTTTTGTTTGTATTTCTAGACGCACGTACCACTCAGGAATAGTCTCCCTATCTATGTATCTATTGACAGAATTTTAATCAGAAGAAAAAAAGATGTGAACAGGCATAACTTAAGTGGGAAAAACATTTACAGAGTGTAACAGCCTTTCTACTCCTTTGCATTAATGCTAGTGAGGTATATAGCAGATTGTCTGTAGTCTTTGTAGACTAAGCCTCATGTCCATTCTAGCACCTATGAAAGGATTTGGTAGAATAAGCACAGGTTTGAGATTCACAAAATGGATATTTGTGGACCACATTCTGTCCCTGTCACATTTAGTTGTAACTTTCTTCTCTGGTCCTTCATATATAAAGGAGACTTTTTTCTTAAATCTAACTTAGTATCTTCTTGAAAAAAATGAATGAAACAAACTATAAGCATTTTGTGAATACAGGGAATCAGCAGAACCTTGGTATCTCTTAATTGCCTTATCCTTTTACCATCCTCTGGCCCCTCCTTCTAGGCACTTTTGCTCATTTCTGCAACTTCATTCAATTCCAATATACCTAAAAGTGTTATCAGCAAAATATGAATACTATCTGATTGTCTGTAGGTACTATTTGTTGTTGGTTTGCATAATGGAGACAACAGTTTTGGAAATATTAAACCAATCTATGACTCATGACTCTATAAATCATGTCCCCCACATGACTCAACTGTTAGGTATTAGCTTTGAGGTCTATTGCACTAGAAAGCTGATGATGGGTTCAAAAGGTCATGGAATAAAAAAGAAAAAGTTTATTTCACAAATAATTTCCTTCAATTCAGCAAAAAAGGAGATGGTCAAAACAAGTTGAAAGTGGGTAGGAGGTGCCAAGACTAGAGAAAAAGTTGGGATGCCAGGCTTCTTATTACTGCCTCAGAGATCATTTATTAAGAGACAATGACATCAAAGCCTGAGAAAGTTTAGCTGAAATTAGACAGGTTTGTCCCACTGGTTACCATTAGAGATTCTAAGATAAAATCACCCACCACAGTTTGGAACAACGGCACCAAAATAGAAATTATCTGGGGAACAACTGGGCAGAAAGAGGATTGAAGAAAGCATCCCTCCCACAGAGACTCCTTTGGTTCCTTAGATAAAGAAAAATCTTCAAGTATTCACATGTTCTCTGGACAAGAAATATAGCTGAGTTGAAGTCAGTGGGCCTGATATAGGGCCATTATGGCAAGGGATGAGGTGATTCATGGCTGGGTCTCAGAGAACTTGTAGAAATAGCAGGTTCCGAGATGAACTCAGGTCAGCAGATGAAAACAACCACCCCCTGGTCACTGACCTTGAAGAGTGACCACAAAATGAGTGTCACCAGCTCAAAACACAATAACGCATGTCAACAAATGCACACACACTGGGCAAGATGAGAGAGAAAACCAGACTGATGGCAGGGAACCCTCATGTAGAAAAATCACCCTTTCCTCATCTCAGTGAGAACACGTTAAACTTCCTCCTACCTCCAGAAACCATGTTAGAATATAGAAAAGGGAACAGAGTAACAGACTCAACAAGGATTAGAACTTTGAATGGAATTACTATTATCCGTTTAGATTAATTATGCATACATTTTCAATCTGAAGAGGGTAATAAATCTTTAATTGGCAAGTTTATGTTCCTCTACCATTCTCTGAGTCTTTTACCTCAGCTACTACCAAGCAAAATGGGACCTTGAAATAAAAATGTTACAGAAAATTTAAAGTTATTCTTTTGCTTGATATTTAAGTACATGAGCAAATAGAAAGGATTAGTTATCAAAAGGATGAGACTCTTACGAATCAGAGACGTTACTCACTACCAAACCTTACTAGTAACCTCGAGGGTGCACACAATCAAGAAGCAGAAAGAGGAAGACATCTAGGACATCTCATGTGACTTCCAGGTCTTTTCTTTATGCATCACATGTACTGTCAGCCTCAGAATAACAGATGAAACTCCTAAGCGAAGTTGGTAGGTTTCTTCACACAGAGAATAGTGTATACACTGAAACATTGTTTACCAACTCTACAGAGCTGTGTGATAAGACATTTCCAGTAATCCATGCCTTAAATCTAGATACAAAAATAGATGACAGATAGGTAGACAGATGATAGATAGATAGATAGATACTAACAGAAACCAAAAGAAACCTTGAATATCTATATTAATATTTAACAACTTCAGAACAAAACATACTACAAAGATAAATAATTATTTTATAACAATAAAGAAGTTAATTCATGAGAAGACAAAACAATTCTAAGAGTTTATGTACCTAAGAACAAAGCTTCAAAGTACATGAGGCAAAATATGATAGAACTACCATTAGATGCAGAAACAGACAAATCCATAACTAAAGATTTCAATACTTTTCTCTCAAAAATATATACTAAAGTGCACAGGAAATAAAAATGTTGTTATGGGTTGAATTATGTTCCCCAAAATTTATGTGATGAAGTCCTAACCCTCAATATTTCAGATTGTAACCTTATTTGGTAATAAGGTCATTACAGATGTTATTAGTTATGTTGAAGTCATACTGGAGTAGAATAAGACTCCTAATCCAGTACGACTGGACTGGATTATAAAAAGTGGAAATTTGGACACAGAGACATGCACACAAGGATAACACCATGTGAAATTTGGAGATATACTCCCAAAAGAGGAGGAATTACCAAAAGCTAGGATGGAGGCCTGAAACAGATCCTTCCCTAGTACCTTCATAGGAAATGGCCCTGACAAAACCCTAATATCAGTTTAAGATAGTATTTGTGGTACTTTGTTATAGAAGCCCTAGCAAAATAATATACATATAAAACTTGAACACTATCAGCCAACTTGACCTAACTGATATTTGCAGAGCACTCCACCCAACAATAGCAGCATATATATTATTATTAAGTACAAACAGAACATTAAGATAGACCATATTCTGGGCCACAAAACCAAAGACACAGTTCATCAATTCTGACCACAATACAATTAAATTAGAAATTGCTAAGAGAAAAATGTATTTTTTTCTTTTTTCTTTTTTGGCACATAAGTTTTATTCTAGTACTTGCCTGTATTGTGGCATGTGACATTCAGATGATCCTCTTGCAGATTTAAAATTATTGCAGTGAAGAATTTGGGAGAAGCCACAGAAGGTGGTTTTCATTTTAACTCAGAAAGGTTCTGGGCAAAAGCTTTATAAGGTAGATACCATTTCAATAAGAAAATTTGGCATGAAATTATATAAATATGCAAAGGCATCACTGAAATGTGTACTATTGACTTGTTTATAACCACAAAAAAGTGTAAATATCAATGTTATTTTAGCAACAAAAGAAAATGGTGAAAAAGAAAATATGGGTTAAGATGTTGCTCAGTTACCAGGACTTTAGTTCAAGTTCATCCGTAGCTTACCTTATACTTCGGGAAATTCTGCATTAACTAAAAAACAACCCAAAATGGTGAATGGTATAATCCAAAACCATCAATTTTTGGGAGAAAATACAAAGTTGATAAAGCATTTAATAATCCCTTTAAATCATAACAATAGGAGCAAAACCACTATTATTTTACATTTATGTAAGAATTCTAATTTATAAAGTGAGTTTCCATATCTCTTCTCACCAAAGTTTCAATATGAGCCAAGAACAGTGGGGTGCACCTGTAGTCCCAACTTCTCAGGAGGTTGAGATCTTCAGCCTAGGAGTTGAAATCTACCCTGGGGAACGTAGTGAGATCCCATCTCTTTTTGTATGTATATAATTTAAGTTCTGGGGTACATGTGCAGAACGTGCAGGTTTGTTATATAGATACACATGTGCCATGGTGGTTTGCTGCCTCCATCTCTTAACAGAAAAAGAATTTTATTATGACCATTGTTCATAAAATAAAAGGAATAAGGATTATCCTTAGTTAATTTAATTACTCAACTATGTGTGACTTAGTGTGAACATTTTCTTTAATCTAGAAACTAAGGTTTTATGTTTGAAACTATATTAATTTATCAACATATTTTATCCCATAACTAAGAATGTGTCAAAAGAAAAAAATCATTCCAAATTGCATCTGGAAAATTGAGTGAGATCTACATTGTTTATTATGGTCCCCAAGTGAATGTGTTACAAAGCTCAAAACAAAAATCACAGTGCCTGTTCAGAATATATGACAAATGGCTCACTAATTTTCTCTCACATGTACCTATCCAATTTTCTCTTCCATTGTTAAGAGTCCCTGCATCCCATTACAGTGCAATTCAGTGAAATGAACACAGGATTAAATAAACAATATGAAGCGAGTTTGCCTCACAGCAGATATTTGCATTACATCCATGAGAATTCTGTTATTAAATTAGCTGCAGGAGGGCTTTTTTATTGCCTCCTAAATGTAAGAGAAATGTTGAAACTAAATAAAATTCCACTTTTAACAACTAAATATTACACTAAAAGAGGTCACGTCCACCTGCTTCTAATGCTACATGCACACAACTTTTGATACAGGGCAACCTTTAATTTTCAATTACAAATGAGAACAATGCTTGCCCTACATTTTGGCTATTCAGATTTTCCGACAAATAAAGATGGTATTAAAATTGCATTATACTGGTGTTCACAATAAAGAAAATGCTGAACTCAATAGGCTTAATGGCATATTATTCTGCTTTTCTGCCTAGTTTATTGCTTACATTAATACCCCTATTAGCCAAAACACCAATGAAGACCCAAAAAGTAACCCATGTAATTATAGGGAAAAAAAGAAAAAAAAAAAAAAACGTTGAACTTGGGGGTCAAATGGAATTGATTTTTAAATCAGCATAATCACTTGCTAGCAAGGTGATTTTGAACAAGTTGCTTTGCCTCATCTGTAAAACGGAGATAATAACCGCTATTTCTCATGGTTGCGTGGCTTAAATAAGAAGTGAATAAAGCATATGGGATAGCTTCTGCACATAATTGGTACTCAGTCGTTTTTGTTGTTATTAGGCTGCTACTTCATAAAACTAAAACTTCACTCACAGAAGAACCATGGAGATAGTAACCAAGGGTTTCTTTGCTCCAGTTATGCATGTAAATATCTCACCTTTTAAATTTTTCAGTACTGATTTCTTTTATTCATTCATTCATTCAGCAAATATTTATTAAATTCCAAGTATATGTCAGGCAGTGGTTTAAGCATGGGGGATATAATGGTAAACAAAATAAAAGTTCTTGTTCACATGAAATTTATAATCTTGGGAGGGATTCAGACAATATAAAAGGTACACAAAATATGCAGTATGAGAAACAGCAATGAGGGCTAAGAAAACTAGCAGGACAGGAAAAGGGATAGAGACTATCATGGTTGGAGGTGAGGGTTCCAGAGTGTCCTATCTTGACTTCTACTGAGTAAGGGGTATTTGAGTAAGGGGTATTTGGATATAGATTGTAAGAGAAAGGAAAATATCGAAGATGATGCCAAGATTTTTTACCTCAGCAACTAGAAGAAGGCACTCACAGTTTACTAAGGGGAGAAAAATTATTATAGTAGTAGGTTTGGGGAAAAAACATCAGGAGTTCCATTTGGAACATAAGTTTGAGATAACTATTAGACATGTAAGTAGAGATTTTAAGTAGCCAGTTGAATATATAAATCTGGAGTTCTGGCAAAGAACATTCTGAAAATGTTAAATTCTTATTTCATTTGGTAGTTATTAGACTTTTATTAGCATTAATCATAAGACTCATTAAGATCTTTAAGACTCCTTAGGAGTTGAGTGAATATAGAAATTAAAGAGATCCAAGGACTGAGACCTCTACCATTTAGATATGATAGAGGGCCCCTTATTATTCAGATATGATAGAGGGACCTCTATCATTTAGGAATCGGATAAATTTTTAAAAGCAGCAAAGAGGACTAACAACATTCAATGGGATGAAAGATAAAAACTGAATAAGTTGTATAGACAGCCAAACCAAAAAAAAAAAGTATCACAGAGCCGGAAGAGATCACTGTCACAAAATGCTTTCGAAGGGTCAAGTAACATGAAGTCTGAGAGTGTCCATTGGATTTAACTATTTGGAAGTCATTGGTGAACTTGATAAGAGATGTTTCATTGGAGTGGTAGGAGCAAAACACAGGTTAGAATCAGAAGAAACTAAGGCAGCAAGTATACAGAGTGTTTTCAGTAAGTTTCACTGCAAAAGGAAGGAAAGAAAGTGATGGTAGTAGAAAGGAAAGTAAGTCAGAAAGAGTTTTGTTACTGTCGTTGTTATTGTTTTTAAGATTAGAGAAGTTCCACTATATTGTGTACTGATGGGAAAGATCTGCTAGATGAGGAAACATGATCGTGTAGGAGAAAGAGAGGACACCCATTAGAGCAAGGACCTTGAGTGATAAGAAAAAGGAACTAGAGCTGCAGCTTCTAGTATTTGTTGGTAGGTATATACAGCGGTGGAATCTTCTAGAACTTCTCCCTTGATTGCATCTAATTTCTCAGTTACATAGAATGCAAGATCAATCTCTGAGAGTAAAGTTCGGTGAGTTTAAAAAAAAAAGGAATAAGATATAAAATAATAGTCCATAAGAGTGAGAAAGTAAAATGGACTTGGGAATGGAGTGAGACAGTCTGGCAGTATTGAGGGTTCAATAGAGAAACGTGATCACAAATCTCAAATGAAATTGTAAATGGATTTTTTTTAAAAAAATGGTATTATACATACAGCCTTAAAAAAGAATGAAATTGGCCAGGCATGGTGGCTCACGCCTGTAATCCCAGCACTTCGGGAGGCCGAAACGGGTGGATCACAAGGTCAAGAGATCGAGACCATCCTGGCCAACTTGGTGAAACCCTGTATCAACTAAAAATACAAAAATTAGCCAGGCGTGATGGTGGGCACCTGTAATCCCAGCTACTCGGGAAGCTGAGGCAGGAGAATTGCTTGAACCTGGGAGGCAGAGGTTGTTAGCCAAGTTCGCACCACTGCACTCCAGCCTGGGCAACAGAGTGAGACTCAGTCTCAAAAAAAAAAAAAAAAAAAAAAAAAGGAATGAAATTCTGACACATGCTATATAACATGGATAAACCTTCAAGACGGTATGCTAAATAAAATAGCCAGTCAAAAAGGGACAAATACTATGAGGTACCTAGAGTAATCAGATTTATAGACAGAAAATAGAATGATGATTGTCAGTGGTTGAGGGGGAGAGAGAAATGAGAAATTATTGTTTAATGGGTCTGAAGTCCAGTTTAAGATGACAAGAAAGTTCTAGAGATGGATAGTGGTGATGGTCACACAGCATGAATGTACTTAGTGCTAAGGATTGTACACTTAAAATGGTGAAAATGATAAATTTGATGCTATATATATTTTATCAAAACTTTAGAAATCGTTTCTCAAGCTAAAAACGTAAAATAAAATGAAATCAGACTGCATCTCTGGTAGAATTTGGCTATGAACCCATCTGGTCCTGGACTTTTTTTGGTTGGCAGGCAATTAATTGCTGCCTCAACTTCAGACGTTGTTATTGGTCTATTCAGCAATTCAACTTCTTCCTGGTTTAGTCTTGGGATGGTGTAAGAGTCCAGGAATTTATCCATTTATTGTAGATTTACTGTTTTATTTGCATAGAGGTGTTTGTAGTAATCTCTGATGGTAGTTTGTATTTCTGTGGGATTGGTGGTAATATCTCCTTTATCATTTTTTATTGCATCTATTTGAATCTTCTCTCTTTTGTTTTTTATTAGTCTGGCTAGCAGTCTATCTATTTTGTTGATCTTTTCAAAAAAACCAGCTCCTGGATTCATTGATTTTTTTGAAGGGTTTTCTGTGTCTCTATCTCCTTCAGTTCTGCTTTGATCTTAGTTATTTCTTGCCTTCTGCTGGTTTTTGAGTTTGCTTGATCTTGCTCTGCATTGTTTTGTGTTTTACTCTAGCCATGTTCAGCTATACAGACAGGGAAGGGGGAGAGTTCTATTTAAATGTCATTGTTGTTTGCTTTTCAAGTTCAAGTAAGAACTCATTATAATGATAAACCAGGTAGCTTAAGACTAAAAAACAATGAGGGAATTGACATGAACGTAGTGACAGGCACTAAAACGCTGGGAGAATCACACTTGGTAGGCTTGGTAGATTGTAAGAGTTGAGGTATTAGGGACTATGAGCTGAAAAATAAAAGGTGGTATTCAGAGAGGAGTGTTTGAAATTGAGATTAGGGAGATATTTAAATTACATGTGCTGACAAAGCCTAAGACACAGTCTTGGGAGTAAATGATTTAGGGTTAGTTGAAGACAAAAATCATTGGAGAAGAGAAGGTAAAGAAACTAAGAACGTCCACCATTCACACCAAACACATTATATAAAATTAAACTCTGAAAAAAGAAACTTAGAGGTTAGGGTATTGGAAGCATCACCTATGCATATATTGAAAATATTAATAATTGTGGTGGCAATGTTGTTATAGAGTGTCAGTTAGCCAGGAGTTAAAAATCTCAGGGAATGAAAGTTACGGAGTGGGGTGGGGCAGATGGTAGCAATAGCTGATTGCAACAGCGAAGAGTAGGGGACAAAATATAGTCATAAGATAATATTCAAAGTGTCTCTTTTGTACAAAGTAGAAAAAAGAATAATCTGGAAGCAGCAAAGAAGTCATATACTCCATCTGGCCAGTGGCAGAAGATTCATGAAAGAAAATAAAGCCACCCCTTGACAGGGGATGCAGCAGCAGAAGTGTTCAGCTTCAGTTAGAGCACGACATGAACGTTATGGTCAGAAAAGCATTCAGTGACAAAGGGGAATTTCCCAGTGATTGGTATTAAAGTTTGATGAGCCAAATACCAGGAGGGGAAAAGCTTATAGTCTGACAAAATCAGATTTATTGGTTTGATGCAATGAGGAAAGGCATACCAGAGGAAACATGGAATGCAGCTTTCAACAAGAGGGAAGAGAAGAGCATGTTTTGTGAGGTGTGGGTTTCTGCTGAAGGATTCTGAGAAGGGTCTAAGGGAAATGGGGATTCGTTCTGGATTGGATTGCTGTTTCTATGGTAGAATTTGGAAAAGCGAGAATTAACTAGGGGATAGTGCTGTCATGAGACATGGGTGACTTAGCAACTGGGTATCCTCAGTAACAGACGAGTGTAGCAAAGTAGGTCTAGAATGTCATGGGTGAAAAGCAGTGATCATTCAAAGCAGGGATCCTGGTGGCATTTTACAGTTACTGCATGACCTCTGCAGAATTATTGTTTTCTGTTAACTTTGGATCTGTGTCCTTGTCTGATCTCCCAGCCTAATTAATGTCAGCGATGCTCTTTGCTCTTTTCATTCTGAGCTGATATCCACCGTTTCTGCCCCAAACTTTGATTCTTTCACTGAACATAACTTCCAGAGGACACATTGGAGGAGATTCAGAAAATGGGGCAGGTGTGAGAAATGGGGCCAAAAGAGGATTAAAGTTTAGGATATTAGTGATGACCTGGAAGATACTGGCTTTTTGACCTGATTATTTGTCCTATCTGGAAACACATTGTGGGGGATAAGGCTGTGAATGTATAATGGGGTGGGGGGGGAGTTGGAGGTCTCCCTATTGGTACTCAAAGCCCCAGAATGCCCCCTTGACCACTGCCAATAGAGGCCTACAGAGAGATTAGCTTATTTGGACTACAGAGGCTCTTCCTCAACTTGTGTGAGAAAGCAGCAAGTAGAGAGGAGAAAACAGTGAGTGAAGGTTCCCCTTAGCAAAGAGAAGTGACAGCAGAGAAAGAAATAAAAACTATTAAAAAATCAAATTTCAAACATCAAAACAATTTGGAAGTATTTGATATAAAGGGAAATAATTCAACATGCAGCATACTCTCTGAAGTCATCAGAGTGTTATAGTAGAGTTAACTAATATTAATAACAAATGTGTCTGAATCAATAATAAAATGGAAAGTTATTAGCATGCTCTTTATAAGGCAATAAAGGAGAACCAGAATATATTTTTATTTCCTTCTATTCACAATACATAATTCATTGCTCCTTCTTCACTTGCCTTCTCCATTAAATACATATTTTAATACTGTCATCAAGAAATATTGTTAAAGTGTTCATAGTTAAAAGACTAAATCCTCAGTTACACAGAAAACTTTACTAAGAGATCCATGTCCCAAAAGTTACCCAGTGAGTGGACTGGAACATGATGTATCCCATATCCACATTCTATCTCTCAACATGAGGAAATAGAAGAGGTCCCTCTACCAACGCCACCATTGAAAGAAAAATACTGGAAAGTTAGAGATATAGAAGACAGAGCCCATGCCCTAGTGTGTAGCGCAGATTTATAATATACTAAACTCACATTTGCATAGTGTTTTGAAGTTTACTTACTGTTTAAATGTGCATTCTACCATTTGTTTCTCACAAATACCCTGTAAGGAGATGTAATCTCATTTTGCAAAAGCAGAAACTGTACTTCGGGGAGTAAGAAACTTTTCTCAAGATCACATTACTACTGAGTGAAGACTAGACTTCAATTCAGATCTCAATCTTCATATTTGAACAACTCCTTGGACAGAAAAGAGCAGGCAGAAGTTACATGAGTGTTTTAACTCAGCTTCCCTCATACAATCAAGGTACAAAAATGAACTTTACCCAAAAAAATGTCATATTGGGTACAGTGTACACTACTTGGGTGACTGGTGCACTAAAATCTCAGAAATCACCACTAAAGAACTTATCCATGTAACTTCATACAATCAAGGCAGACAGTACCAACGAGACAGGTCAGGAGAATGAGGAGGTGCCTGCACCTCCCACGCTGGATTACAGTGGCATGACCTCAGCTCACTGCAACCTCCACCTCCCAGGATCAAGCAATTCTCCTGCTTCAACCTCCTGAGTAGCTGGGATTACAGGCACCTGCAACCATACCGTGCAAATTTTTTGTATTTTTAGTAGAGACGGGGGGTTCACCATGTTGATCAGGCTAGTCTCAAACTCCTGACCTCAACTGATCCACTTGCCTAGGCCTCCTAAAGTGCTGGAATTACAGGCATGAACCATCACATCCAGCCTGCATTCATTTAAATTTGACTTTAGAATAATTCACTCATACTATTGGTCTGATTCATCTTGAACTACTGTCCTAAATATGAATTTAGTGTGTTTATATTGGCCAAATTATATCAGCTGATTTTATATACAAATTAGATACTGTCCAGTTACCTTTGCATAGAAATTCTCTTCTCATTTTCACTCTCCTCATATTTTATTACTTTAGTCATCTGAGCAATGTATCATATTTAAAAGAGAGAATGAGGTCCCCATAAAAATAAAAGGCCCCTAAATGTTATAAGCACATTCCTGCATTTTTTTTAAAGATTACATTCCCCCGGTCATTTAAATCCAGTACACTGACTTATATATCAAAATATACATTTAGAAACTTAAGGACCCTTCTGAAAATGTAATAAATAGATAATTGCTTATTGGTACACTTGGAGAATAAGTGAAATCAAATATAAGCCTTATAGTTACTTATTAGCTTCTAAAATAGTTTATATTATGATGTGATTTGTATCTTTGCTTAACAAACATATAGTGAGCACTTGCTGTCTACCAGGGTCTGCCCTCATGTAGTTTACAGTCTAGTGGGAAGTGATACCCATGTGAAGAAATTTGCCAGGAAATCTACAGGGTATGGTGGAAACACAAAAAATAAAATGGTAAATTATATACTAGATTATCAGAAAATTATTATCAACAGAAATAACTTTTGATCTGGATCTTTAAAGAGGAGGGTTTGCAATATAAATTGGAAGGACTGGAAATTATTAGATTAGACTGTTTGCAATAAAACTGTAAATGGCAGGAGCCAAAAACTGTGGAATGGAGCACAAAAAGGGCTAACTCAAGAGAGGAAGATGGGGGAGCAGAGCAAGATGGCTGAATAGGAACAGCTCTGGAGTACAGTTCCCAGCAAGAGCTGCACAAAAGGTGAGTTATCGCTGCATTTCCAAATGAGGTACCAGGTGCATCTCAATGGGACTAGTGGAAGAGTGGGTGTGTATCCCAGGAAGGGCGAGCTGAGGCCGGGTGGGGCACTGCCTCACCCAGGAAGCACAATCCCCACAGGACCCCCTCCCTACCCAATGGAGGCCACTGGGGGCTTTTCCATCCACTCCAGCACTCCGGATCAGATACTGTGCTTCTCCTGCAGTTTTTACCTCCCACAGACCGGGGAGATTCCCAGGCCAAAAGCGCCATGTGTTCCCAGCACAGCTCTTTCAGCCAGCGATATGGGTTACTGCACAAAAACTCACACAAATCTGGGTGGCCATTTCAACTGGTGCCTGGAATGCCTCGGAGACAGAGCCACCCATTCAACTGAAAAGAGGGGGGCCGAAAGCAGGGGATCCAGTTGATGTGGCTCAGTGGGTCCCACCCCCCACAAAGACCAGCAATTTGAAATGCTCTGAGTTGAGAGTGTCACAGCAAGTGCAGCTGGACCCAGACAGCAGTCACCATTACCAAAGCAGTCTGTCATTACCGAGGCAGTCTGCTATTACTGAGGCAGACTGCCACTACTGAGGCAGTTCTAACTGTACCTCTGTAAACAAAACCACAAGGAAGGTTACACAGCAGCTGGGCAGGGCCCACAGCAGCTCAGCAATGCCTCTGCTGGCAGACTGTGACTAGACTACCTCCTTGCTGGGCAGGGCACCTCTGAAAAAAGGCAGCAGCACATCAGGAACTTATAAATAAAGCCCCACCTTCTGAGGACAGCACACCAGGGAAAAGAGGCGGTTATAAGTTCCACAGCAGCAGACTTAAACTTACCTTCCCAGCAGCTCTGAATGGAACAAAGGAGATCACAGCACACCACCTGCACTCTGATAAGGGACAGATTGTCTCTGCAAGCAGCTCCCCTGAACCACGTATATCCAAAGAGAAAACTCGTAAAGGAGAGCTCTGGCTGACTGGGATGAAGATAACAGAAGAAGGAACGGGTAGCAACCCTTACTGTTCTGCAGCCCCCATGAGTGATTCCCAGGCAAGCAGAGTCTGGAGTGGACTTGCAGCAGTCCTGCAGCAAAGGGGCCTGTTAGCAGGAAAACTGAAAAACAAAAGAAATAGCTTTAACATCAACAAAAAGGACATCCACTTAGAGAGCCCATCTGAAAGTCACCAACTACAAAGACCACAGGTAGATAAATCCACAAAGATGGGAAGAAACCAGTGCAAAACAGATGAAAACACTCAAAACCAGAATGCCTCTCCTCTTCCAAGGGATCACAACCCTCACCAGCATGTGAACAAAGCTGGATGAAGAATGAATCTGATGAATTGCCAGGAGCAGGCTTCAGAGGGTGGGTAATAACAAACTTGTCTGAGCTACAAGAACATATTCTAACCCAATGCAAAGAAACTAAGAACCTTGAAAAAGGTTTGATGAAATGCTAATGAGAATAAGCAGCTTAGAGAGGAATATAAATGAAATGATGGAGCTGAAAAACACAACATGAGAACTTCACAAAGCATACACAAGTTTCAATAGCCGAATCGAGCAAGCAGAAGAAAGAATATCAGATTGAAGATCAACTCAATGAAATAAAACAAGAAGGCAAGATTAGAGAAAAAAGAGTAAAAAGAAATGAACAAAGCCTCCAAAAAATATGGGATTATGTGAAAAGACCTAATCTACATTTGATAGGTGTACCTGAATGTGACGGAGAGAATGAATCCAAGCTGGAAAACACTCTTCAGGATATTATGCAGAAGTTCCCCAACCTAGCAAGGCAGGCCAACATTCAAGTCCAGGAAAAACAGAGAACACCACAAAGATATTCCTAAAGAAGAGCAACTCCAAGGCACATAATTGTCAGATTCACCAGGGTTGAAATGAAGGAAAAAATGCTAAGGACAGCCAGAGAGAAAGGTCAGGTTACCCACAAAGGGAAGCCCATCAGACTCACAGCGGATCTCTCAGCAGAAACCCTACAAGCCAGAAGAGAGTGGGGGCCAATATTCAACATCTTTAAAGAAAAGAACTTTCAATCTAGAATTTCACGTCCAGACAAACTAAGCTTCATAAGCAAAGGAGAAATAAACTCCTTTATGATCAAGCAATTGCTCAGAGATTTCATCACCACCAGGTCTGCCTTACAAGAGCTCCTGAAAGAAGCACTAAACATAGAAAGGAACAACCAGTACCAGCCACTCCAAAAACATACCAAATGTTAAAGAGCAACCACACAATGAAAAAACTGCATCAATTAATGGGCAAGACAACCAGCTAGAATCAAAATGGCAGGATCATATTCACACATTACAATATTAACCTTAAATATAAATGGGCTAAATGCCCTAATCAAAAGCCACAGACTGGCAAATTGGAGAAAAAGTCAAAACCCATCAATGTGCTGTATCCAGGAAACCCATCTCACATGCAAGGATACACATAGGCTCACAATAAAGGGATGGAGGAAGATTTACCAAGCAAATGGAGAGCAAAAAAAAAAGCAGTAGTTGCAATTCTCGTCTCTGATAAAATAGACTTTAAGCCAACAAAGATCAAAAGAGACAAAGAAGGGAATTACATAAGGGTAAAAGGATCAATGCAACAGGAAGAGCTAATGATCCTAAATATATATGCACCCAATACAGGAGCACCCAGATACATAAAGCAAGCTCTTAACAACCTACAAAGAGACTTAGACTACCACACAATAATAGTGGGAGACATTAACACTCCACTGTCAATATTAGACAGATCAACGAGAGAAAATTAACAAGGATATCCAGGATTTAAACTCAGATCTGGACCAAACAAACCTAATAGACATTTATAGAACTCTCTACCCCAAATCCACAGAATATACATTCTTCTCAGCACCACATCGCACCTACTCTAAAATTGATCACATAATTGAATGTAAATGACTCCTGAGCAAATGCAAAAGAATGGAAATCACAACAAAGAGTCTCTCAGACCACAGTGCAATCAAATTAGAACTCAAGATTAAGAAACTAACTCAGAACCGCACAACTTCTTGGAAACTGAACAACTGGCTCTTGAATGTTGACTGGATAAATAATGAAATGAAGACAGAAATAAACATTTTTTTTAAACCAATGAGAATGAAGACACAACGTACAGAATCTCTGGGACACATTTAAAACAGTGTCTAGAGGAAAATATATAGCAATAAATGCCCACATGAGAAGCAAGGAAAGATCTAAAATCGACACTATCATCAAAATTGAAAGAGCCAGAGGAGCAAGATCAAAAGAACTCAAAAGCTAGAAGAAGACAAGAAATAACTAAGATCAAAGTAGAACTGAAGGAGATAGAGACACAAAAAAAACCCTTTAAAAAATCAATAAATCCAGGGGCTGGTTTTTTGAAAACATAAACAAAATAGACAGACCACTAGTCAGATTAATAAAAAAGAAAAGAGAGGAGAATCAAATAGATGCCATAAAAAATGATAAAGGGGATATCACCACCGATTCCACAGAAATACAAACTACTATCAGAGATTACTACAAACAACTCTACGCACATAAACCAGTAAACCTGGAAAAAATGGATAAAGTCCTGGACATGTGTACCCTCCCAAGCCTAAATCAGGAAGAAGTCAAAATCCTGAATAGATCAATAACAAGGGCTGAAGTTGAGGCAGCAATTAATAATCTACCAACTAAAAAAAGCCCAGGTCCAGATGGGCTCACAGCCAAATTCTACCAGACATACAAAGAGGAGCTGGTACTACTCCTTCTGAATCTATTCCAAACAATCGAAAGAGAGGGAATCCTTCCCAAATCATTTTATGAGACCAACATCATCCTGATACCAAAACCTGGCAGAGACTCAACCAGAAAAGAAAACTTCAAGTCAATATCCATGATGAACATAGATGCAAAAATCTTCAATAAAATGCTGGCAAACTGACTGGAACAGCACATCAAAAAGCTTATCCATCACAATCAAGTAAGTTTCATCCCGGAGATGCAAGGCTGTTCAACATACGCAAGTCTATAAACGTAATTCACCACGTAAACTGACTAAAGACAAAACCCACATGATTATCTCAATAGATGCGGAGAAGACCTTCAACAAAATTCAACAGCGCTTTATGCTAAAAACTCTCAATAAACTAGGTATCGATGGAACGTATCTCAAAATAATAAAAGCTATTTATGACAAACCCACAGCCAACATCATATTGAATGGGCAAAAACTGGAAGCATTCCCTTTGAAATCTGGCACTAGACAAGGATGCCCTTTCTCACCACTCCTATTAAACATAGTATTGGAAGTTCTAGCCATAGCAATCAGGCAAGAAAAAGAAATAAAGGGTATTCAATTAGGAAAGGAGGAAGTCAAATTGTCTGTAATTGCAGACAACATGATTGTATATGTAGAAGACCCCATTGTCTCAGCCCAAAATCTCCTTAAACTGATAAGCAACTTCAGCAAAATCTCAGGATACAAAATCAATGTGCAAAAATCACAAGCATTCCTATACACCAATAACAGATTAAAGAGAGCCATATCAAGAAAGAACTGCCATTCACAATTGCCACAAACAGAATAAAATCCCTAGAAATACAACTAATAAAGGATGTAAAGAACCTCTTCAAGGAAAACTGCAAACCACTGCTCAAGGAAATAAGAGAGGACACAAACAAATGGAAAAACATTCCATGTTCATGGTTAGGAAGAATCAATATCATGAAAATGGCCATACTGCCCAAAGTAATTTATAGATTCAATGTTATCCCCCATCAAGCTACCTATGAACCTCTTCACAGAACTGGAATAAACCACCTTAAACTTCATATGGAACCAAAAGAGAGCCTGCATAGCTAAAACAATCCTAAGCAAAAAGAACAAAGCTGGAGGCATCACACTAGCTGATTTCAAACTATACTACAAGGCTACAGTAATCAAAACAGCATGGTAGTGGTACCAAACCAGAGATATAGACGAATGCAACAGAACAGAGGCCTCAGAGGCAATGCCACACATCTACAACCATCTGATCTTTGACAAACTGGACAAAAACAAGCAATGGGGGAAAGGATTCCCTGTTTAATAAATGGTGTTGGGAAAACTGGCTAGCCATGTGCAGAAAGCAGAAACTGGATCCCTTCCTGACATCTTACACTAAAATTAATTCCAGATGGATTAAAGACTTAAACATAAGACCTAACACCATAAAAACCCTAGAAGAAAATCTAGGCAAAACCATTCAGGCTATAGGCATAGGCAAGGACTTCATGATCAAAACACCAAAAACATTGGCAACAGAAGCCAAAATAGACAAATGGGATCTAATTAAACTCCAGCGCTTCTGTACAGCAAACGAAACAATCATTAGAATGAACTGACAACCAACAGAATGGGAAAAAATCTCTGCAATCTACCCATCTGACACAGGGCTAATACCCAGAATCTACAAAGAACTAAAACAGATTTACAAGAAAAAAAAAAAAAAATTCAAAAGTGGGCGAAGGATACAAACAGACATTTTACAAAAGAAGACATATATGAGGCCAACACACATGAAAAAATGTTCATCATCACTGGTCATTAGAAGAATGCCAATCAAAACCACTTTGAGATACCATCTCATGCCAGTTAGAATGGTCATCTTCAAAAAATCTGAAGACAACAGATGCTGGAGAGGATGTGGAGAAATAGGAACACTTTTACATTGTTGGTGGGACTGTAAATTAGTTCAGCCATTGTGGAAGACAGTGTGGCAATTCCTCAAGGACCTAGAAACAAAAATTCCATTTGACCCAGCAATCCCATTACTGGGTATACACCCAAAAGATTGTAAATCATTCTGTTATAAAGACACATGCACAAGTATGTTCATTGTGGCACTGTTTACAATAGCAATGACCTGGAACCAACCCAAATGCCCATTGATGATAGACTGGACAAGGAAAGTGTGGCACATATACACCATGGAATATCAGGCAGCCATAAAAAATGATGAGTTCGTGTCCTTTGTAGGGACATGGATGAATCTGGAAACCATCATTCTCAGCAAACTGACACAAGAACAGAAAATCAAACACTGCATGTTCTCACTCATAGGTGGGTGTTGAACAATGAGGACACATGAACCCAGGGAGGGGAGCATCACACACTGGGGTCTGTTGGGCAGGGTCTATGGAAGGGATGGCAGAGGGTGGTAAAGTTGGGGAGGGGATAACATGGGGAGAAATGCCAGGTATAGGTGATGGGGGATGGAGGTAGCAAACCACCTTGCCATGTAAGTACCTATGCAACAACCCTGCGTGATCTGCACATGTACCTCAGAACCTAAAGTACAATAAACAAAAAAAAAAAAAGACAGAGGAAGACAGAAGAAGATCACAAAAAATGCCTTGTGCCATAAAACTGAGTTTGGACTTTATTCTTTGGTGATATCCTTATTAATAATGCCAGAATAATTGTTGTAATAACCTTCAATTTCAGTAGTTTGAAAGCAATAGCTATATCAATATTGTAACTTACTCAAATGTGATATATAAATGGGTAACGTTTGCAATAGCATAGCAACCAAAACTAATGCCAGGTATTACTTGTTGCCCTTAATTGTTTCTTTCTACATCATTAACATTTTTTTCTGTGGGTCAAAGATCCAAGATAATTACCCAGTTCCACTTTTGCTAAGTATCCAAGTTCAATAGTTATATATGGAAACTGAAAGATTTAACCTACATTTGTTGTGAATACTCTGTAACAATTATTAAGCATGTAGTATACTCCAGGTTCTGTGCTAAGTGCTTTGTATATAGTATGTAATCTCATTCTCAAAATACTTGTATTACTTAGTACGATTTTTCCCATTTTACAAATGGAGAAACTGAAGCTCAAAAGTATAAGTGACCCCTTCAGGCTCAGACATTTTACAAATAGCAAAATTGGAACTTGAACCCAAGTCTCACAGGCAATGCTGATCATATTCATAATGATTAAACTAACTCAAGAAACACAAATATTACTAAGCACAGTTCCCTCTCTAAAGGAGCATATAGTTTTGTGGGGTAAACCGTCAACTACAAAATAGACAGTAGATGTTCACGGTGAAGTTGCATTGGATGAACACCTACTGTAGACTAGAACCACTGGGGAATGCATTCCATGGGATGGAATCTGCAAAATGAAGAAGCAAAGGGAGAAGGTATTTCAGGCTAAAAGGATAAGACACAATGTCTCTGTGGAAAACCACACATGATTCTAGGGAACCGCAGGGTCTTATGGTCATTATCAGGACATTTGCACTAAGACATGCATTGTTTATCCACTGTTGCAGCCACTTGATTTGGTCCTATATTAATATCCTACCTGGCATTAACTTTTACTTTGGCATGTTTGGCATTAACCGAAGAATATGTTCAAGTTAGATATCAATGACTTCCACAATTCCCTAAAATATGAGCTACAAGAGTCCCTGGTAAATACAATTAGGACGTATGCAGTTTCTAAGAGCTGCAAACTTCTGTTGGTATGCACAGCATTGGTCTCTGACTAGAGCTTTAAGCACAACTTATCCTTTAATACCTCCAAGATTTTACCATTAAAAGTGGTCAGGCATTTAAAATCTATGTATGTAAAAGGGTAGGTTTTATGGGAATTCGCCCAAGTCCACTTGTGTGTCAAAAAATTATAAAGTCTGAAGGACCACTGGAAATAGATGAATTTTCAAAATTATAACTTTCAGGACTATGGAATATGATTAAGTGTTATAAATTCCAACAAAATGATACAACCAGAAAAACAAGAGAACTTATTAAGGGAAGTCAATAAAGCTTGACAAAATTGTCTGGGTCTGTAGAGTACTAGGCTAAAAAGTGCAATTGAATGTTGACCTCAAAAAGTTTTCTCTAAATATATACACCTACTATGTACCTATAAAAATTAAAAATTGAAATTGAAAAAAGTTTTCTTTTTAATCTAAAAACTAATAAACCTTCAAGCCTAAGTTGTTTGGCCTCACAAACTTGTGCCACTAACACAACTCAATATCCTCCTCTAACTCCAACCCACCAGTACCACCACCAATAGGAGAAAAAATTGTATGATATTTACATGGAGGTTGCTATTTGGGACCCAGGCATTTGAAGCCCCACTAAGCATTACTCCTATTCAATGAGAGAGAGATTTTGCAAAGAACTATACAGTAACTGGGCTTAGAGAGACTACTTAATCCTGCTTCTGAAGTAGGGATCACTGCTTTGTACATAACAGTAGCATTCGTCAATTCAGCTTTGGGGAGAGAAAGTCCTGTTATCTGAGAATCTCCTTGTGAAGAAACAAATACTGTTATCAAGAAGCTTTTTGCAGGGTAAGGCTAGTTCTTTCAGATAAGAGGGAGATCCTGCCCCTACCAGCATAAAAAATTCAGAGGGATTTTTAGACTCAAAGTTTTTAACCTTGTCTATGTCACCCAAATAAAATTCCCCATTCATAAATGAATTCAATCAGATGCACAAACCGAACAGCACACAAAATTTTTTTTAGTCATTCCTCTCCCTAGCAATATCATCTCCTATACACTTGTAGATTCTTAAGAAGTAAGCCAAGCTCTGTACCCAGAGTACAAATTAATTAATGCTGCTATGCCTTCTTACTAAATTATGTACATTAAGCACAGATAAGAAAAAACTCATATCAGTAAACCTAAAATGGTGGCAAATAAAATAATCTAAGTACTTTTGTGCAGCATAATTTTTCATCTTCTAGCTAGATAAAAAGATAATAAAAAGAATAAGATATTTATCTCTCACATATTTCTATAATCATTTACCATCTCTTATCTTTTCCACATTTTTTCTCTTTCAAGTAGTTTAATATGTAATCTAACCATTTTAAAGGTATCTTCTTTCACTATAGATAAATATAATACCTGTGTTTTCAGTAAATAAAATTTATTTTGATCTCTCTTAATAATATGCAGATAATTTTGGCCTCTCTCATAAAGGTATGAATTCAATGCACATAAACAGTGGAGCAAACAAAAAAAAAAACACTACAAAAAGATAACTGGTAGTTATAATATAAGCCCAAAGTCATATAACTTTGAAATATGCATAATGCCTCTGCTTATAAAAATGAATGCATGCATTAGAGTGGTTAATTTGATCTCATATAAATTATGTCATAAAAATGACAGATAAATTATATCGCAATGAGAACATAATTCTGATTCAAACTAAGTGTTTAAGTAATCCAAATTAGCATCCTGAGTTTATAAACATTATTTGAAGACCCACTATATTTCAGATATTGTGCTAGAAGGAGAAACTAATTTATAAATAATAATAATACTTATAAAGCCATATGAATCAAGGAAAAATCTATTGACTCAAATCACTAGCCCTTTAGGACAATATATTTTTTCACAACTATTTGAAATAACTCTTAATGTCTTCCTTGCTCTCTGTATCTCCAGCTCCCTCCTAGCTATTTTTTTCCAAATCATATTACCCCTTCACAGTTCAATTCAAGCTCTGTGTGACAGATACTACCAACTGACCACCAAATTAATTGCTAACTTTTCTGCTAGGAATATAGTCTTTCCACATCTCTCTGTCTCCAGTAATGTGAGTTGGGTCCTTAAGAATGAGTATTAGCCAACAGAATGTGAGTAACAGTAGCATGAGCCACTCCCAGGCATAACTCATAAAAAGCACTACACTCACAGCTTCATGCTCTTTCCTACTGACAGAAGATGGAGATGTTGATGTCCAGATCAACTTTGAAAGCTATGTGCTAAAGCTGGAACTTTTGCCGCAAGCTAAGATTCTTGATGACTGTATGGAACAGAATTCCCCTGCCAACCAAGAAACCCCTGGAATATGACATGAGCAAGCAATAAACTTCTAATACATTGAACTATTATATTTGGGGTTCATTATATTTGTTACAATAGTTTAGCTTACCCTAATCTACCTTTTTCATTAAACCATGTATGGTCATTCTCATTCATGCTAATCAAGCACTTGTACATTATACCACCTAGTATGGCATTCATTTGTGGCCCCATTATTTTTTGTTTTAACATTTCATCAGTGGCCTTTTGTTTTCTACCTCCTTAGTTCCTTGCACAAGGGATAATTTTATCCCTGAACCTGAGCCAATTGTTTAATCATAAAAGGACATAATTACAAAGCAAAAATGTTAAGTAAAAATCTTATTGTACTGAAGAATTAGCTTTGTCTACAAATATGGACTTTTCCTCAACTTCTTGGGATTTCCCAAATGATGGGAGTGTCTTAGCTATTCATGGTGGGCCCCTCAGATCACACATGATGGTTTACACTAACTATATCTAGAAGGGCCTCTAGATAGATTATGCTAATGAGAGGACTCAAAATGTGGGCTGGCTATACCAGAAAGACCATGTACTTTGGGGTTCTGTGCCATATAATATCCGCTTGACCTCCAGGGAGGGAAGGGAGCTAGATATTGAGTTCAAGTGGGTTGGTAACAATTCAATTTGTCATGTCTACATAATAAAATCCCAACAAAATCTCTGGATACCAAAGTTCATATGAGCTCTCCATGTTGACAATACTGCATGTATATATTACCACATATTGGTGCTGGGAGAGTAACATGCCACTGAGGACACAGAAACTTCATGTTTGGAACTCTTCCAGTCCCAGATTTCTCCCTATGTGTCTCTTCCTTTGTCTGGTTCTGATTTGTACCTTTTGCTCTAACAAAAATGTAATCATAGGTACAGCATTTTTTTGAGTTCTACAAATCATTCAAATTATCCAACCTGAGGGAGTTCATGGAAAGTCTGAATCTGTGGCCAGCTGACCTGAACTCAAGGTGGCCCTGGGGACCTCAGAACTTGTGACTGCTGTCAGAAGTCCTAAGCAGACCTGGCAGTCTGAAGGATTTAACCTTAAGATTGACTAGTTCCAGATACTTATAAATTCTAAATTTGAACTGAAAAATATCAGTAGAAACTCATGTTATTAAAAAATTACCTTTATACATTTCCTAAATCTGTCCATTGAAAAGGCCTAGAAGCAATGACTACCTCATAGTAATAAATACCCTTAGCACCCAGATTGTGACTCCCAAATGTTATTTCTGGCTCCTTGGTTAATTTCATATCTGAGACAGGACATATATACCACAGACTAGATTATATTACTGTGCCAGAATGCAAAAAGCCATCAAAGACTAGCAATAAATTGAGACACATAAAATTCAAATATTTAAAAAATTCCATTAGTTCATAATTATATTTCCTAAAAGAACAAACTCATTGGCTCCATTGTATATTGCTGGATTATCAACTCTTTATTCTGATGACTGATAAACAAAAGGAAAACAATTAAGCAGATTTTCTTCTTTTCCTGTACAAATAGTATTCTGGATAACAAAGTTGTAGAGTTAATACTTTTCATTAAGGAAAAATTTTGAGTAAAAATATAGAATGACCAAATTAGAAAAATCATCTTTCTGGCCCTTCTTCTTACCTTTGCATCCTCTCCCTGTTTCTTCTCACCCCTTCTCCCGTTCCCTTCTCTCTCATCTTTTCCTCTTCTCTTTCCTTCCTGAACAATTGAATCCTAAAGTCATTAGGTGGGGCATTGCAAGTAGGCAACCAAGTTGGAAGCCAGGGGAGACCCACGGCACTCCAGAGTAGAATGTCCTAGGCAGGATAAGTGTTTTAGTTATCTATTGCTATGTAACAAATTATCACAAGCTTAGAAACTTCTAGCCACACACATTTGCTCTCTCATAGTTTCTGCATTATCAGAATACAGGCACAGGTTATCCAGGTCCTCTGCTTAGGGCCTCATAAGGCTGAAAACAGAGTTGTCGCTAGAGCTGTGGTCACATCTAACATAGGAAGGATTCACTTCCAAGCTCACTCAAGTAGTTGGCAGAAATCAGTCTTTGTGTCAGTTTGACCAAAAGTACCAATTTCTTGCTGGTTGTTGGCAGAAAACTACCATCAGCTCCTAGAGGCTTCCCACAGTACCTTTCCAAGCAGGGTTTCCCAACATGGTTACTTGCTTCCTCATAGCAAAGAAGGGAAGAAGACACAATGAGGATACCCTACAATGTTAAATAGTATATATGACATGATTACGCAATTATATTCACGTAATCACATGCATCCTGTCACCTTTGCCATATCAAATTAGTTTGAAGCAAGTCGCAGGTTCCATGTACACTCCACGGGGGGGGTATCACACAAGGAAATGATCACCAGGAGCCATGGGTCATGAGGACTTCCTTAAAAGCCTGCCCACTACCATAAGAAAGATATTCATATAACAAGGCTGCCAATTTTGGAGTGTCAGATCCAAATAAGAGCTGTCAGAACCCAGGCTCCATGCAAGTGAGTCATCTGTTGCAGGGAGTCAGAGCCTGAGCAGGGTGAGAAACGCACCTTCACAAAGGGGGGATGTCAGAGCAACATAATGAAGAGGACATCACACCATGGGATGACCTAGCATGGGGAGCCGGAGCATAGACATTGTGGGGGACAGCTTCACCAGCAAAAGTGGCAAGGCATGGGGAGTCAGAACCCAAGCAGGGTGAAAAAAGTGTCCTTGCAGAAGGATGACCTGGCCAGAGGTTCAGAGCTGCAGCAAGATTAAGATAGTGTCCATGCAAGTGCTGGGACTGGGTAATATGTTGGGGCCCAAGTGTAGGAAGGAGAGCGTCTGCACAAGAACGGGGTTATGATGGTGATAAACAATTGGGTACAGAATTCTGGTACATACAGAATTAATTTTTAAGAAAATTTTTTTAAACGTTTCTCAGTTGTAGAATGGAGAATTGGAGTTTTGTGGAAGGAATAAGTTCAAGAGATCAATTATATAACTTACTGACTAGACCTAATGGATGGTATTCTTGAAAATTGCTAAAACAGTAGATATTAAGTGTTCTCACCACAAAAAAAATAAGTATGTAAGTGATGTATCATTAACTGGCTCAATTTTGCTTTTCTACAATGTATACATATTTCAAAACAACGTATTGTGCATGATAAACATATAAAATTTGTGTGTGTCAATTAAAAATAATTAAATAGCCCCAAAAAATACCTCTTAGAGAAGAAAGTTAGAAAAAAAAACAAAATGAATGATGTTAGATGATAATGGAAGTGTTGGAGTGATTTTAAATATATTGAGATAGGCCAGGCATGGTGGCTCATGCCTGTAATCTCAGCACTTTGGAAGGCTGAAGCAGGTAGTTTGCATGAGCTAAGGAATTCAAGATCAACCTGGCAATATGGTGAAACTCCATCTCTACAAAACACACAAATATTAGCAGGGAATGATGGCACATGCTTGTGGTCCCAGCTACTCAGGAAGCTGAGGTAGGAAGATCACCTGAGCCCAGGAAGATCAAAGGATCAAGGCTGCAGTGAGCCATGATTATGTCACTGCATCCAGCCTGGATGACAGAGTGAGACCCTGTCTCAAAAAAATAAAAAATAAAAAAAAAAAAATATATATATATATATACACATATATATAGCGAGAGAGAAAGAGAGAGAGAAATAAACATAGGCATAAATATGTGTATATATGTATGTGTGTAAATATGTATGTGGATATGAGGAGACTTCAACAAGTTTGTGGAATATAAAATTAAAAGATAAAATAAAAAATATAAACTTTATTTCTCAACATAAGCTCAATCAAGTTCAAGACACTTGTAAGCGATGATACCAACCATTTAGTCCATTCCTAAAAACCGAAACATCCTGAGAATTCGACCATGTCAATGTTGTCTTTTTACATTAGTAACTGAAGAAAAAATGGGTGCCCTTTAAAGATCACTTGAAATTAGAAAAAAAAAGAAGTCACAAGTATCCAAATCAGGACTGTAAGGTGGATGCCTAATGATTTCCTAGTGAAACTCTTAACAACATTGCTCTTGTTTGATGAAAGAAATGAGCAGAAACATTGTTGTGGAGAAGGAATCTCTGATAAAGCTATCCCAGGCATTTTTCTGCTAAAACTTTGGCTAACTTTCTCAAAACACTCTCATAATAAACATAGATTATCATTCTTTAGCCTTCCAGAAACTAAATAAGCAAGATGGGTTGAGCATCCAAAAAAAAAAAAAGCTGTGGCCATAATCATTGCTCTTAACTAGTCCACTTTTGCGTTGACTGAACCACTTCCGTGTCTTGGTAGCCATTGCTTTGATTGTGCTTTGTGCTTTGTCTTCAGCATTATATTGGTAAACCCATGTTCCTACCTATTTTCTGATACAAGGAGATAATGCAGGCATATCTTGAGATTTCATTTGCCAAGACCTGGAAGCAGCTATTTCTTCAAGAAGCCCTGGTTCCTTTTTGTGGAGATTAGTACTTAAATATCAACATCTGAACATGTAGTGTGCTCGTTGCTCCCAGGCTCTCTCAGTGGACAGAGCTACATACACACATACGTATTCACAGATGAGCAGTCTTCAAAAAGTTCATGAGAAATGCATATTATAAGAAAGCTATTCAAGGATTTAAAAAAATTTTTGCACACAAAATAAACTCATATGAACTTGATATAACATGTTTGAATAAGATCTAGTGACAGTGGCAAAGTTTGACAGATACCACCTTAATTAAGTGATGAAAGTGAACATCATCAGTAATGGTAGAAATCAAAATCATGAGCTACCTGATAAGATTCCACAAGCAAACAGCATTACTTTTGTGATATTTCTGCCAAAGATGCATAACCAAAATCTAATTATCAGGAAATACAACCAAACCCTAGTTGAAAGACATACTACAAAATAAGTGGCCTGTAAACTTCAAAAGAGTCAAAGGCATTAGAGGCAATGAAGGACCGAGGAACTGTTCCAGATCAAAGGAGACTAAAGAAGCTCATCAACTAAAGACGATGCATAATTCTCTTTTTCTATGAAGAATAACATTGAGATATTTGGCAAAACTTGAATGGGATCTGAGACTAGATCATAGTAATATGTTTACATTAATTTGCTGAGTTTTTGTTATATAGGAGAATAACCTTGTTTGTAAACTGCACACTAACATATTAGGGAAGGGTTGAGTATCACCTCATTAGCAAACTTATAAAAGTACAGAAAAAACAACAGTTTTCTGTATTGTACTTCCAACATCTCTACAAGTTTAAGATTTGTTTACAACAAATATGAATAAGAAAATAATACTATTTTGCAAACACAATTATGTGAATAATCTAGACGACAATCAACAATGAACACTAAGATGATAAGGTATTTTTAAATACGGCATCTTATAGTTTTAGCTTGCATATGGTCTCTCTTATAATGACCTCATAAGTCAGAGATGCACTGTTTGCTAGTGAATCCATTATTAAAACCTCTGGAGCTATAGGAATAAATTATTTATATCCTAAAGGCATTCAAGTATTCCAGCATGATGGGAAGTAAAAAAAAAAAAAAACTATGTAGAAAATCAATTAAATATTCAAACATGTATTTCACTGAAAAATAAAATAACTCAATAAACAAAAAAAAATCCATTAATGATTTTCTAAGGAAAGCAATTTTATTCCAATTGCAAAACGTTTCTTCACAATGGAACTAGCAGAATATCTTTAACACAGTAAGGACCCAATAACTGTTCTTATATAAGTCAAAGGAAGATTAAAAATAGAGGGGCATAGAAGCTAGTCTGGAGGCTTTCTTAAATCATGTATATTTTCTTTTTAAAACGTGCAACACAAAAATTCATACTGAATTCTTTCACCAAAATGTACTGGGTTCATTATGTTCAATCTAGAACTGCTAATTCTGAATATAAAAGTGTCTAATGTAACTTGCCCCAGAGTAGAAATAAATAGCTGCAAATTAAAAATTCAAGTTTCCAGCAGCTTTCATGTTAGTCCTTTTCTTTTCTACCTTTTCTCTTAAATGGTTGCGCAGGTGAATAAAGGTAATCTTTGGAGGTGAGACAGATAGACAGAGCAATTTAAAACAAATATAGAGTGGATTGAGTTTCCTGCAGAGGAAAGAAACATTATAGAGCTATCACTGTGTGTGGAATGAATTTTCTGGGCTTAATATTTCATGTTAACTTTTTTTCCTGCAGGAATTTATTTTACAAAAGTCAAGCTAAAACATCCCCCTTTGGATCCAGGTGTGTCCTTTACTTTGTCCTCAACAGGAGTTCCACACATACGGAAGTAGAAATTGGCTTTTTTTACAGTAGATCGATAAAAGCTTTGTGGGAGTGAGCAGGATGCCTCCCAGAAACATTTCTGTCTTTACATCTCATAAAATTACCTCGATATTGAGAAGAAAAAATATTCTCTCTATTTTCCTAGCCACTTCTATTTTCCCATCTCACAGAGACTGCACATTACTTATACCATGTAATACACTATGACAGCTAAGAGAGAGATTTATCGCATTCTAATACTTCTCAGTTTACAGAAATCCTGCCACTGCTCCATATCAGAAGCATGCATCCGGAGAATAAAGAGAATGAACTCAAATACTCAATAAAACTAAATATGCTTTTAAACAAGTCAGTAATGTATCCTCTGTCCTGCTTTTCCCTCATCTTTCGTTTCTCAATCTCCATATTCCCTTCTCATTCAATTCTCTTTCTCACATATATGTACAAGACTGTACATATATGTACAGTTAACAGCACTTTACCATACTGTATTTCAGAACTGTGTTCACTAAGTACTAACTACCAGCACCCATCATTAAGGATAAAAAATGTCTCCTTGGAAAAGTTGACACAAATAATGTACAACTTTCAAACAAGTTATACTAGAATTAGTGAAAACATTTTAAATTATATCTTTACACATAACAATTTCCTAGAAAATAATCAGACTAAAAGAGGATACAGGTTACCATGTGATGGCTTCCCATGAAATAAATGATTTGACAAAAACTCTTGTAATTGGTATCTAGATGTCTTGACACACACAGTCTCAGAATAATATTTTTTAAAGCTAGTAACAAACTAAAACAACAAGAAAAGATGGCTTCGGTTTAAAAAACCTTGACTCCTTTTTAGTTTTCTCAATATCTTTCAATACACAGCTCTTATTTCAAGGTGTACTCTGTGTGTGTGTGTGTGTGTGTGTGTGTGTGTGTGTGTGTGTGTGTGTGTACAACTGAAACAGTACCATGGAAAGGCCAATGCAAACTTATCAGTTTCTGAATGAGGCTTGTAGACACATTTCCGCAGCCTTACTTTAGATTAGTACTGAGTTCAGTACTCCCAAACATAAATTCCCACTTCCAGCACCTGAGTTAGCTCACTAGCCTCAAAACTTGCCTGAATCATTCATATATCTAAATCTTTGTGCATGCATTTTAACTACTTAAATTATCTATTTCTGTGTTTCCAATATGATAGATGCCATTAGCCACATGTGGCTATTTAAACTTTAATTAACTAAAATTATATAAAATTTAAATGTCAGTTCCTCAGTCATATTTGCTTCATTTCAAGAGCTCAATTGCCACATGTGGCTACTTGGTACCATACGAGACAGTACAGATATAGAACACTCCCATCATCACACTAAGTTCTAGTGGACAGAGCTGATCTATACTGCCTTTATCTTTGCGCATACTGTTTGTCATTGTGCCCAGGAACCAATACAAACTCTCTCCAGCTAAACTGCATACATACTTCAGCGCTTCTACTCCAGTGTTGACTCTCACTATTCTAAACCTCCTAGCTCTCGTTTTAATGACCATTTGTCACTTCAATACTTCTTCATATTATTATACGTCTTTTCTCATCAACTTCATTCATTTAATCTTCAAATAGTCACCAATTACCCTACATGGTAGGCACTGTTCTGAGTTCTGGGAGATCATGTTCATCAAAACAAACAAGAACATGAGCTCCTTCCAATCAGAGCCAATGCTTCTTTGATTTCTCTAGCACCTACGACAAAGTAAGGATACAGTAAGTGAATGCAAAAGATACTCATCAAGTAGCTATAAAGACCTAAGTTTTAAAGAAGTGGACAACAAAAATAGGGAATATTTTGGCAGGAAAAATGTGATGCCTTCCCATTGGGCTTACTGTCCTAGTTAGATATGTTCATTGTGTCACTTACATAATATTTTATGATTACATTTATGACAGCATTCAACCCACTGCATCATTTTCAGAATTTTTTAAACATCATTGAGTTGTTAAGGCAATTAACTATCACATACATGTTAAGGCTATCTGCTGAACTCTTTCATAGAAGAGAATATTTATCTTAATCATAAAAGGTGAAGTGTAATAGTTACAACAAATACTAAGCTACTTTTAAAAAGTGTGAAAAATTACTGGCTTATATAAGCTATAATTTACTTCTCTTTCATATAACGATCCCAAGGAGAGTGTTCAAGATTGCTGAAGTGGCCTTGATCCACAAGGTCCTTCAGGCTCATAGGTACCTTTCACCTTATTGCTTTACCATTTCCCCTAAGGTATAATTTTCATCTGCATGGTTGAAGCTGGGTCACAAGCACACTGTGTTCCTATTTACAAGAAAGAGAAAAATACGGAAAACCCAGAGTACTTTTTATTTTTAAGAAAATAAGGCAAAAACGGTCCGAATCACTTCTATTTCCATTCCACTGGTGATAACTTAGCTTGTGAGCACCCTTGACCAAAAGTTCTGATAAATGTAGTCTCTAGTTTTGTGGCCATATGCTAAAAGAGAGAGGGGAGGGAGAGAGAGAGAGAGAGAGGGAGAGAAGAGAGAGGACAGTAGAAGGAAATTGAGAACCAAAAAATCATTGGCTAATCAAGTTACTTTAGCAGTACTATCTATAGAAGCTAATCTCTTAGATTATTATTCCATTTATACATAACAAATTAAGGAACTACCAAAAGGCTCCTAATTCTAAGCCTATACCTGTTGAAGAAAGCACTATCGTGTTCTGTTCAGAATTCACATTGCCAGTTTCCAACATTTTACGTATGCCCTGGAGGAGGACTGGTAGAAGGAATGTTTATCAGTTAACAAGTTTTAATAAATGTTATTGATTTACTATATTACTACTTTAGAAAATATATGGGCCTGCCTCAAAGCTCACAGGACTTCAAAGGATACCAGCAGAATGAAGCAAACAGAATTATAAATGCATTTATAATTCTTACACAGTGCATTTAGCATTAGCTCAGATGAAGTTATAAAGTATGCAATATATAACATCTCTCCTTTTTCCCTATTTCAACATTCATCACCTTCCCAAGAATAACACCAATTCTCTTTAAAGGTTCCTCTCATCTTAGAAAAAAACAACATATATGAATATCTCTAATACATGAACAAGTTTTTTCCAAGTACTACTCTCCAAGAGAATATTTACACTTCAAAAGATGTTCTGGAGACAAATAACTGAATCTGTAGTGGTCTCATTTTAGGATCTAGACTTGTATATGAAGGAAGTTCTTAAGGTAATCTGATCCTTTCTGGGTCTTCCAAATAATACAATATAAGAATACAGCTCATTATAATCCACACGTAGCCTGGCCTGCCTGAATTCACATCATTCGACAAACAATTTTGTTTCCCCTATTTCTTGAACAGCTTCACATGTGCAGTTTTCTCTGGTGACCAAGTTTGCCCACCAACTATACCATACATACATTGACATTACCATCCAGGACAAACTATTGTGTTTGATACTTCCTTAGACCAAATGATTATGGTCTTAGAATTCTAGTTTATGGCAGTGACCCAGAAAACTATAAGAATATTGCCTGCTGGCAACCTTGAAAAATATATCTCATTGAACCCAGTCCTAGGCAATGTCACTCAGGCTCAAATATTAATCCACAAACTTGTCTCAGCTGGCAGCTAGGTTGCAACTAATATAAAAAGATAGGTAGGTATAAGTAGGTAGACAGACACATAGATTGATAGATACATAAATAAAAGATGTGTGATTCATGTTCATTTCTCTAAATCCCATAATCGTTCAACCATATTCAAAGGATTTGTTTAAAAAAAAACACCTTGTTATAATGGTGTTAGAAGACTTTTAGGAATGAAATCTTAATTTAAAAAATACAATGTTCTAGGTTTTTATTGTGATATAAAACAACGATTATTATGATCCCTCACACTTCTAACTTGACCTGAACAACCAGACAGTTTTTTTGGAATCTCTGGCTGATTGCATTCAGAAAGCACCTGGGGTTGAATAAAATCCTCTAAAGGCTCTGTTGGACTAACATCCAAGATGGCTCACTCATATGGCTGACAATTGATACTGGCTGCAGGACAGGACATCAGCTGGAGCAGTTAACCAAGGCTCCTACACATGGCTCCCCATGTGGCTTTAAGCCTAACAGTATGGTGGCTTCATTCCAAGAACATCAATTCCAAAACACAAGAGTTAAAACTGCCATAGCCTTAAGATATAGACCTGAATACTTGCACTGCATCATCTCTGCCTTATTCTATTGTCAAAGCAGTCACAGGGGTCACCCGGATTCAAAGGAGGGAATATAGCCTCCACTTATCAATGGAGAAGTGTCAAAGTATTTATGAACATCTTTAATTGGTCACACATGGCTATATACTTACTGCAGATATAAGGAACAACAAAGAGACTATTAAGACACTTTTCTTGTAATACCAGGTAATTAAACTAAAAGTGATATTTTAGAACAAAATAATTTACTTTCAATTACTTCAAATGAAGTTTATCTTGCCTCTGAGGAATTTAAAAAGTCCTGTTGTGATTATTATTTGGTAAGTTATGAAGTTCTCTTTAACAGAATCAAAAGCTTAATAATTAAAGTAAGATCCTAAGGTAGCAATAAATATAAAAAATAAAAACTTAATGGTTAAAGTCAGAATACCCTAAATTGTAAGGAAAAATAATGAACGAGTCTTTCACGAAAAGGCAACAATGATAAATTTAAATTAATATGTCGCTACCACCTGTTCGTCATTCAAAGTGAATTTTAAATAGAGAGATCTAATTTCCCCAAAGATATGCCAATTAAACACAGAACATTTGTAAACAAAAAGGCACTATGGCAGAGACAGACTGTTTGCCAATTCCATTTTCTCTTTCTAACCCTCAAGAATACTACATATCCCTGCTTCCTTTGAAGTTAGTTAGGGCTACGTGATTGTGTCCTGCAATGCATACAGAATTGATGAGTGCAACTTCCAGAACTATCCATAAACAACTTGTGTGATTCTGCATGCTCTCCTTGGCTTCTTAGCCAGGCAGATGAAAGAGATCCAGTGGAAGACTCCTAGTAGCCTCTGAGGGTCAACAGAGACACATCACCCTCTAGTACAGCTATGCCCTGTCAACCACCAGACATAAGCAAGAATAAAAAAAAATCATTTGTTGTGCTAACCGCTGACATATGGGTGTTGCTTGTTATAGCCATTTTCATTAGATACACTGATTAATGTATTTAAGAAAGTAAAAGTTAGCATCCTACTTCCATCCTAAAAGACACTACAATCAATTTTTTGAAATGTTTAATGTATCTTAGAAATTCAAAGTTGACAGGCAACATAGATGTCATCTGGCTGATCTATTTTCTCAATGTTAATAACCACGCACTATCATCAATGAATAAAACTCTTATAAACACCCTGAATCAAAAAAATATACACTGTGAAAAGCAGGAGTGTGGAATCTTGTGTTGCCGTGGCAACAAGAACCTAATTCCATTTCAAAAGGATCACCAGCTCCTCTATGAAAAATAAACTTCTCTTCCAAGCAAGGTTTTTAAAGCATTACATGTAGAAAGGAAAGTATTGAACATCTCACTCTAAATAACTGATTACACTTTTTGGTACCATCAATAGCAACTATGATCGATAATAGTAAAAACCACTTTGGTTTCCTTAGACACCCCTAAAATGTGAGTGCAAACCACAAAATGAAAATTCCAGATAACATTTCATTTGTCAGGGAATAGAGTACCTTTTCCTTGAATGACAATAATCATGCAAGCTCAGTAGTTTCCTCAAAATGAAATGCTTTGATCTAATAAACTAAGCTTATGTATAAACTCGTATTCTAAAAGTCTTGTTGCTTTAAGTAAATACATGATTACGTCAACATTGCATGATACTGAACTTCTTTGAAGTTGTGTGATAGCAATATTATAGATTTAGGTCATTTTAGAATTTTAAGTAATCCTACAGATCATTCAGTCCAAATTAGGAAATTGAGACTCAGAGATGCCTAGTACCTCAACTAAAGCCACAAGGTAGATTAATGCTTTTTTGTATTATTTTACCATTTTTATTACTACACTGTTGATACTATTTTTTTATGGTACAGTGTTTTCTATCAAAAATCATTGAAGGACACATATTTCCAATAATTACTTTAGAATGCTTATATAGTCAATACTGTAATCTCTAGGATTTTTTTAATCTTTTACCAAAATTATACTTCAGCGTGTAGCAGTAACTTCTAATCTAAGAAGCTTATGAAACAATAAATTTATCTCTTAACTGTTTCAAACTCTTCTTTGTCCTTTACTGTCCTTTAAAAAAACTAAAACTTTATCAAGTGGTATTAATTGTAAGAAAAAATTGTATCTGATAAAAAATTGCCATTTTATATATACCTAATTAAAAATATAACAAGTTTTAGGGGTACAGCATTATTATTCCAGTTGTAAACATTAACTGAGTTACCTAACATTGAAGTCCTGCTATAATGAATACACAGGAATAATTTTCAATTAAATTATTGAAGAACCTGAAATTTAATTTATGTATTTATAAATAGTAATTAGACTGTATTATGTTTAAAGTTTCTAAGCTGGCTGGAAACAATTCAGTTATCTAATTAGGTAGATGCACCACTGAAATTACACTTACTGATAATTTCTTAGTAAAGTTTTTCTTTGAAAATATAAAGGTAAATATCTGTTAAGCCTGTATTCAAATTAATGTAAATACATAATCAATGAAATTCCAAATAAAATATTTTTATATGAACAATGACAACATTTAAATGACAAGAAAAATAAAGTGTGGAGGTAATATTTATCCTTGGATTTTCAAAAATGCAAAGATTAGGGAAGCTTAACAAAGAGCTTATAAACAAGTAAGTCTTTTCTATGAGCGCCTTGCAAACCCTAATAATTTTTTAAGCCTTGGCATTGAAAAATAATCAATTTTAAAAACAGATCCATCAATATTCTGCCTTAGGTAATTCCTTATTTATTTTAAATAAAGGTGGAAGAGCCAAACTATGGAGAGAGACATGTGTATGGATTGATAATATATGAGCTTCCCATCTTTTACTACTACTAGAACCTTGCTTTCCTGGAGTTTTTCTTTGTATTACGGTCCATAAAATAGATAGACCAACCTCCTCGCAGGTTTCCCAAACACACACACACAAATGATGAAAGGACATCTAGTCTTCACTGCCATTATTTACCATATATTAGGAACAAGATCTGAATAAAAACAGAAGCAATGAGTTAGACATACCTCCCCCCAGCCAGCTCATCTCCTATGCCATATCGAATTTAATATTTATTTAACAAAGGTCTAATTTAACCCTTTTCCATCCTGATAAAGTTAGTATGGCATTGAAAAGAGGTTATTGTTCTTATTTTTATCATAAAACAGAAATAATAAATATTAAAATGGAAAAAATAATTTTGGCAGTAGAAGATTTACAAATTGTCCCTTTATCTAAAGAACCATACAGTCTCTTTATTCAGACATACCTGTGTGGAATTACTGACAGAATAACATGAAAATACGATAAAAATCATCATCATCATCTAAACTTGAGACTGGCCAAAGATATTTGTCTCTATCTCAGTGTAAAAATCGCAGTAAAATCACAAAACGTTGTAAGGATTTTTGTGTGTTATTTGGTTTAGTTTCAGAATAATGCTTCTTGCCTACTTAATGTAATGGAAATCAGTGATAATATGTTAAAGTGAAAATTAAAAACTCAAGTTTAATTTTAAAATTTATTTCTATTTTTAATATAACTAGAAGATCAGGTTTTCTTAACAGCATCAGTCACATTCTCTTTGGTCCAACCCTAATGTGGGAACTTAGGAATCAGTCCATCTCTTTGACAGTTTGGTAGCCTTGGGGAAAAAATTGTCTGTTAGTTTTCCCTCTATATCCTTTGCTCTTCAACTTTTCTCCTCCATTACTTTGCCTGAGCACACTAGCAATTTCTCTATAGAAAATAGGTGTTCGGGATTGAAATATTTCATGTACAAGACTAAAATCTAATAACAGAAAAATTGAGGCATTGTGAGTAACTCATAACCTAGGAACTAACTAGGAGTAAATGAGTACAAAATGACTCTGAAATACATGAAAATAAACGGCTGTTCCATGGATATATTTTCAAGGATTAAGAAAACAATGCTTCTAATCCCACCTCTTACAACTTAATTTTCAGTATTCTTACAACTAATATTCAGTTGTTGGGTATGTCTTGCAACACTTAGATGTGTAAGGAAGGAGATACAAGTGGTTACTGTTACACTCTGGCCAATGTTAAGTATTCTTCCAATGCCAGTCTTTTAGGGACACTGGTCAGCTCCCTCTGGCCCTTCTTTCACACTAATGAAAAATAGTAGATGCCACGTTAGATTAGAAGCCCCACTAATTAAGAAATACGGAAGAAAAGAAGGAGCATCCAAGGCTCTTGAGCAAAATGCCTCAGATTTGATCTATAACTGGGTAGTCTGAATTATATTACTTGAGTCTAGTTAGCAAGTAAAGGATGAAGTTTGTTGAATCCATATTATAAGATACTTGTTGCTTAAAGAGAGAAAAATGAGGACAGTAAAATCTAACCCTTTCAACTTTATCAAGCCACAGAATAACACCAAACCAGACTAGAAAAAAGTGTAATCCCCCCAATGTAAATCATTAAATTTCTAGATTTATCTCCTATATGGAGAGAATTTAAGAATACACATAAGGACAACTGCAAAATAATATAGCAGCTCTTCCAAATCTAATGAAATGTTATTTTAAATGTTTTATTATATGGTTATATATTATGTAATAAGATCTAATTTATATATAAAACAAATATATTTATTTGCAATATGTTATATAACAATTTTATTGTATTATAGTTTCCACTTAGGCAACAAATATATTTAGACACAGTTATTTAAACTGTCCAGAAGTCTAAGTAATGTTCATTGAAATCTTGAGCGTCTGGAAAGTCTCATATAAACAGTAGCAAATACAGAGTTTTATAACCAAAAAAAAATAAATTAATAAATTATATATACCTGAAAAACATATTTAATGCACTGGAAAAATACTGTGCTGTGGACATGCAACTTTAGAACTAATAAAACACTGCATATACCCCAAACATCTTTATATAAAACCAAAGCCTGTGATAACTAGCCCTGAAGACATCCATGCATACCTGTGTATATTATATCTTTCTGTAAGTCAAAATTAGTTACTCATACCATGTACCTCTGAGAATATTTGAGAGCCTGTTTTTTAGAAAGAAAATAGGCACACTCAAGCAAGCAAATTATAGATAACAACAGAATTCCTTGTGGTTATTCTTTATCTCCACTATTATAGATCTTTCTCACTCAGTTCATTCTTGTTGGGTAAGGTACGAAAGGAAGCAAAATAAACAAGTCTTTTTCCAAAGATGTTCACTTGCTCTAGAAGCTATCATGAATTTAATGAAGTGCCACCCACCACTTCTCCGACCACTTCTTTTAAAACACCTTAAAAAGCTGCTTAGCATTTATAGATTTTTAGAGTGTCCTAGGCTCCCTCTGAGAAAGGCCAAGAATGTCTCCCACATTCCCATTATTGGTCTGTCTGTGTTTGAATTCTAAAGACTCTAATTTTCAAGGCAGTCTGCCGTCACCAAAGAGAAAGAGAGACAGAAGAGAATATCAGGAAGGGAAAAAAAAAGCCAACAACCTCAAGAAGAATTAAAAAGAATGAGAAGACAATTGCCTAGATGTGCCTTCTTTTTCTTTTAGTTTGAGATTATTTATCTTGACTTTACTCAGAATCTTTCCTTCCTTGTTATCTAATTTCCACTATATTTACTGTTGACCATGAGATGATGTCTACTTAATCTTACCAGTATATATATCTACGTTAGGTCATTAAATTATATTACTTAGCCTGCCCTCCCTGAGACACATTCCTCCACAAACACAATAACCTCAAGGCATTACATAGATTAGGAAGCTAAGACCCAAAGAGATTGAGCTTTGGCCATTGTCTTAAATGTTTACTTCTTTTTTTTGACCAAATATTGAGTTTTTTATGTCTTGCACGTATTGTCAATTGACCCTAACACAATACTACTAAACTAGTAAGTTCTATCAAGAGAGATGAGTAAGTTTCTCTGGTAGTCATCCAATGAGTATTTCCTTTTAAGAGAAGTTTCAATGCTATCTCAGTGTTGAGACAAAAGGAATATCAGGAAGAAAAGAGAAAGAAGAGAAAGATTGGCAACTCATAAATATTTTCTACTTATCTTGGAGAGCAACAACCTCACTGGTTATTTTAATTTATGATTGTATTAAATCCTTTATAAAAGTTATATTTAATGAAAAAAACGCAGTATTTAAGATTTCTACCTAAATAATGTCCTATATGAATCCTTTTGTTTTATTTTTCTTCTAGAAGTAAAACAATCAAATTGAGAAAGAACAAAACTGAAAAGATCAGAAATTAGAAATGGCTTTGTCTTCTCCTCAACATTCTTCACCTTTATCTGTTGAATTTTTCTGAAAACTACTGATTTAAAACAGAGAACTTGCACTTTTACTCCCTCATTATTTTGTATCTGTATTTCATTCAACACATTATACACTGTTGGACATATTAATTTTATTTTTTCTTTTTAAAAAATAAGCTATGAGAATTAATTGTATTTTTGATTTAAATATGTTCTTTTCCATCTCTAATTCAAACCTGTAGGCGATGCATTGTGATTAGTTATCTGAAGTAAGCAAATGAGTCCCTGGAACCAATTCCTTATTCAATAGGAAGAGATTTTTCAGGTCTGTAATAGAATTGATAAACTATGGGACTGAGGACCTCTGCTGGCAGTTTTGTGAAGTGCTTTTTTTTTTAACTGTGATGATGAAGTTACCCTATTTAATGTAAATGTTCCTTTTTACTGACAATTCTTTAGTTGCCATCCAAAAACTGTATTCATTGGTTCAGTCTCATTTTAAAAATTTGAGTCTTTAATTTTTACAATGGTTGCTTTTCCTTTTGGAAAATAATACACGCAAGTTAATATTACTAAATGAAAATATCATTAACATTACTGTTTTAAGCAAATTAAATTTGTTCATAAATAATACCTTAATTTTTCTTTAAGCGATAGCTACATATAGATTGATAGATGATTGATTGAGGAGATAGATACTGGTACACGTGTAGATATATAGACACATCCTTAAAATATACAACCTAGAATTTAGTATAAAATCAAATAAAATGTTGTGAGAATAATCACAGGTATTTCTCACTTTTACAGAAACTAGAGTTTTTTCATATGTAATGTATACCTAGATAGCCTTGGAAGCCAGGTTTTATCTAAATGTCCTGTACAATTATTTAAATCTTGAAACTGCAATTCTACAGATCACCTTTCACTTCACCACTATTACTTGCCTGTGCATTAATTCTATTATTTAGGAATTCATAGATTGTTATGAATGAAAGAGGCCTTATAAGTTATACGGTCTAACCCTTTTATTTTACAAGTAAAATATCTGAGACCTGTGGAGGTGAACGGCAGCCTCTGCCTGTTCTTGTCAAGTCAGGGTGAAATGAACAAATAACTACCAAAAACGTCTCATGTTCCAGAGGGATATTGCCTCTGTCAGGAGAAAGGAACAGCAGAGTCGAAGCCCTTGGCCACAATAACTCAGTCTATAAATACAGGAAGACCTAATCCAGACCAGATTCCAAGAATTCAAGCTGGTAGGAAGAAGTTTGGAGCCAGGGGCCAGCAGCAATGATAATAATTGTAACTGACATTATTGAGTACTAAACATATGCCAGGCAGGCACATTTCTCAGCACTTGAGATTGGATAGATCATGTAACAATCATAGCAATCCTGCAAAATGGGTATGATTGCTAGCATAATTGAGGAAAGTGAGGCATGAAGGTGGAATATTTGAATCCCCATTTATAGACCTTAAGGGACCATAGAACACTAGACTTTAAAATTCTGACTTAGTCTAACCTTCACAGTTCACAGTTTATATTAAGTTATTTGTCTCACACCCCTGTACCCAAAGCAAAGATGCTGGCCTTGTAAATGCCAGTACTGTCCAAGTATTCTCACATGAGGGCACACATAGAAAATCTACTGAGTGCTAAATGCAAACAAGTCAAGGACTGAAGCTGGCCTGAGAGTCAGGGGCCCCCTTCCCTTAGGTAGGTTTTTGCCTGACTCCTATACACTTGCTTTAGCTGAAGCTGCACCCCCAGCAGCCACATTCCCTGGCCTTCCCAGAACATTGCTGTGGGCCCCCACACTAGATTTCCCTCCTTCCTCTGGACTTCTCTAGAAACATCTTTCTGCATTGCTGCAAACTTTCATTTTAACTCCCCCGCTGCTATTACTTAACTCAAAGACAGAGGAAATAGCTGCAGGCCAGAAATAGAATAAAACTAAGAAGAAAGAAAGAAAGAGAAAAAGCCCTGAACTCCTCTCAAATCTTTAAGGAAACAATCCTATAGGATTTGGTTGGGAATTGCCAGGCAATACGGAGAATGTGAAACGTGCTAATGATGGCCCTTTCTGGCTGGATCCTACCTGACTTCTCTCCACCACACACAGCCAGATGGGCTAAGCTAGGCCCAGGGGAGCCACAAAGCCGCTAGCTTAGAAAATGGAGACAAATGAGGAGGGCCCCAGAGGACAAAGCAGAGCTTGTTACTAGTTTTGAGGTCAGAGCGACACATGCAGTGTTTAAAGACTATGGGGGTAGATGCTGCAAAGTCTGAAATCCTAGCTTCAAGGTTAAAAATCGAGACTGATTTGCAATAACTGTGTCAGAGGTGTTTGAACCAGAGCAACTCCGTCTTGAATAGAAGCTGGGTAAAATGAGGCTGAGACCTGCTGGGCTGCATTCCCAGAAGGTTAAGGTACTCTTAGTCACAGGATAAGACAGGAAGTAGTCACAGGATGAGATAGGAGGTCAGCACAAGATACAGGTCATAAAGACCTTGCTGATAAAACGGGTTGCAGTAAAGAAGTCAGCCAAAACCCACCAAAACCAAGATGGCGAACAGAGTGACCTCTGATCATCCTCACTGCTACACTCCCACCAGCCCCATGACGGTTTACAAATGCCATGGCAACGTCAGGAAGTTACCCTATATGGTCTAAAAGCGGAAGCATGAATAATCCACCCCTTGTTTAGCATATCATCAAGAAAGAACCATAAAAATGGGCAACCAGTAGCCCTTGGGGCTGCTCTGCCTACGGAGTAGCCATTCTTTATTCCTTTACTTTCTTAATAAACTTGCTTTCACAGAAAGACGAAAGAAAGAAAGAAAGAAAGAGAGAGGGAGAGAGGGATGGAGGGAGGGAGGGAGGAAGGAAGGAATGAAGAAAGGAAGGAAAAAGAAAGAAAAGAAAGAAGGAAGGAAGGAAAGAGAGAGAAGAAGGAGAAAGAAAGAAAAGAAAGAAAGAAAGAAAAAGAAAAGAAAAAGAAAGAAAGAAAAAGAAAGAGAAAGAAAAAGGAAGAAAGAAAGAGGAAGAAAAGTGAGAGGGAGGGAGGGAGGAAGGGAAGGAAATCATACTGTATGGCACATAGGCATAAAAAGGGGAGCCTTCTCAAGACCAGAGGTGACTAGCTCCAAGAATTCAGCCTCCCAGACCTCACCAAACCTCCCAAAGAATGGAGAGGAATCAACATCTAAAAACATCTATGCCAAATTCCCAGCTTACCAGTTGAGAAGCCCTGGATCAGAGTCCTCCAACAGATGACAAAGTATAAACTGACCTTTGGGCTGGGCACAGTGCCTCACACCTGTAATCCCAGCACTTTGGGAGCACAGGTGGGTGGATTACTCAAGGCCAGCAGTTCCAGACCAGCCTGGCCAACATGGTGAAATCCCATCTCTACAGAAAAAAATACAAAAAGTAGCCAGGTGTGGTAGCTCATGCCTGTAATCCCAGCTACATGGGTGGCTGAGGCACGAGAATCTCATAACCCCCAGAGGCGGAGGTTGCAGTGAGCTGAGATTGGGCCACTGCACTCCAACCTCAGCGGCAGAGCCAGACTCTGTCTCAATCAATCAGCCAATCAATAAAGTGGCCTAGGATACTAATGCTTAACTTTCCTTCCCACCCCCCAGATCCACTTAAATTCTTACCCCCTACTACTGGCCCCCACTTAGTATAGATGTAAACCATCACTTCCCAAATCTTCAAAATGATAGCTACATGTATTAGTTATTGATTGCTGTATAACAGATTAATCCAAGCATAGGCACTTAAAGGAGAAGTATTTATTATCTCACAGTTTGGGTGGGTTAGGAATTTAGGAGCACTTAGCTCAGGGATCCTGGCTTAGGATGTCTCACGAGGCTGCAAATAAAGTCAGCTGGGCTTGATTAAGTCTAAAGGGTCTGCTTCCAAGCTCAAGCACAGAGTTATTAGCAGGAAAACTTTAGCTCCTCACTGCATGAGCCACCCCATGTTCCTCATGCAACATAGCTTCATCCACAGCAAGTGACATGAGCAAGAAAGAAAGAACCCCAATGGAAATTGCAATCTTTCTATCGCTTAACCTCAGAAGTGACACTTCTGCTGTGTTTTATTGTCATAGACCAGCTCAGATACTACGTGGGAAGGAACTACACGCAGGGGTGTAAATGGCAGGAGGTGGGGTCATTGGGTGTTGTCTCAGAAACTGGTCACCACCCTAGTGTTCGACTAAAGAAAAAGGTGTAAAAATGGTTGCAGAACAAACTTGAAAAAATCATTGTTTCATTTGCAGAGGTGAACAAGTATGTTCTACTACCAATAAACATAAGCTAAGGTTTCAGTTAGCAGGGAGAATGAAACAAAGTGGAGGTTCCGCTGATAGAAGACTATTGATTAAATAGATGAGCAACAATCTTCAGGATAAAAGTGGGCCTACAGAATGTCAGGTGGCCATACAGGTTTTCACCTCAGAAAAAAGCAGGAGTTAAATGTGAAAAATTGTCTCACTTCCTTACACTTCAGTTTATTAACTAGACCAAATGGTTCTTACTGAACTGGACTGAGGGGTATTTATTGATTAGAGGAATATCACCACTCAGAGAAGAAACCACTCTGAAAATTTTAGTGTAGATCCTTCCAGAATTTTCAAGGCATATATTAAAATATTTATAATCTTTTTACAGTAATAGAATAATATTATCCATATTCATTTGTAAATTATGTTTTCCATTGAACAATATATTGGGGGAATTAGTTAATTGTGAATAAGTAGAGATATATAACAATTATTAGTGACTTTATAGTGTTGCATTATATAAACTTATCCTGATTTATTTAACTAATTTCTACCAGTAGTCATCTAGGTTTTTCTGATTTTTATACTCAAAAATTATGCCATAATACAAACACACACATTGCACTTATCTATTTTTTTTTTTTTTTTTTTTTAATTTATTTATTTATTGCATTTTAGGTTTGGGGGTACATGTGAAGAACATGGAAGATTGTTGCATAGGTACACACATGGCAGTGTGATTTGCTGCCTTCCTCCCCATCACCTATATCTGGCATTTCTCCCCATGCTATCCCTCCCCAACTCCCCACCCCCCACTATCCCTCCCCTTTTTCCCCCCGACAGACCCCAGTGTGTGATACTCCCCCTCCCTGTGTCCATGTGTTCGCATTGTTCAACACCCGCCTATGAGTGAGAACATGCGGTGTTTGATTTTCTGTTCCTGTGTCAGTTTGCTGAGAATGATGGTTTCCAGGTTCATCCATGTCCCTACAAAGGACACGAACTCATCGTTTTTGATGGCTGCATAATATTCCATGGTGTATATGTGCCACATTTTCCCTGTCCAGTCTATCATCGATGGGCATTTGGGTTGGTTCCAGGTCTTTGCTATTGTAAACTGTGCTGCAATGAACATTCGTGTGCATGTGTCCTTATAGTAGAACGATTTATAGTCTTTTGGATATATACCCAGTAATGGGATTGCTGGATCAAATGGAATTTCTATTTCTAGGTCCTTGAGGAATCGCCACACCATTTTCCACAATGGTTGAACTAATTTACACTCCCACCAACAGTGTAAAAGCGTTCCTATTTCTCCACATCCTCTCCAGCATCTGTTGTCTCCAGATTTTTTAATGATCGCCATTCTAACTGGCGTGAGATGGTATCTCAATGTAGTTTTGATTTGCATTTCTCTAATGACCAGTGATGATGAGCATTTTTTCATATGTTTGTTGGCTTCATGTATGTCTTCTTTTGTAAAGTGTCTGTTCATATCCTTCGCCCACTTTTGAATGGGCTTGTTTGTTTTTTTCTTGTAAATGTGTTTCAGTTCTTTGTAGATTCTGGTTATGAGCCCTTTGTCAGATGGGTAGACTGCAAAAATTTTTTCCCATTCTGTTGGTTGCCGATTCACTCTAATGACTGTTTCTTTTGCTGTGCAGAAGCTATGGAGTTTGATTAGGTCCCATTTGTCTATTTTGGCTTTTGTTGCCACTGCTTTTGGTGTTTTGGTCATGAAGTCCTTGCCTACACCTATGTCCTGAATGGTTTTGCCTATATTTTCTTCTAGGGTTTTTATGGTGTTAGGTCTTATGTTTAAGTCTTTAATCCATCTGGAGTTAATTTTAGTGTAAGGTGTCAGGAAGGGGTCCAGCTTCTGCTTTCTGCACATGACTAGCCAGTTTTCCCAACACCATTTATTAAACAGGGGACTCACTTCCACATTGTTTGTTTTTGTCAGGTTTGTCAAAGATCAGGTGGTTGTAGATGTGTTGTGTTGCGTCGGAGGTCTCTTGTCCTGTTCCATTGGTCTATATCTCTGTTTTGGTACCAGTACCATGCTGTTTTGATTACTGTAGCTTTGTAGTATAATTTGAAGTCCGGGAGTGTGATGCCTCCAGCTTTGTTCTTTTTGCTTAGAATTGACTTGGCTATGCGGGCTCTCTTTTGGTTCCATATGAAGTTTAAGGTGGTTTTTTCCAGTTCTTCAAAGAAGGTCATTGGTAGCTTGATAGGGATAGCGTTGAATCTGTAAATTACTTTGGGCAGTATGGCCATTTTGACAATATTGATTCTTCCTAGCCATGAACATGGAATATTTCTCCATCTGTTTGTGTCCTCTCTTATTTCATTGAGCAGTGGTTTGTAGTTCTCCTTGAAGAGGTCCTTTACGTTCCTTGTTAGTTGAATTCCTAGGTATTTTATTCTCTTTGTAGCAATTGTGAATGGCAGTTGGTTCTTGATTTGGCTGTCTTTAAGTCTGTTATTGGTGTATAGGAATGCTTGTGATTTTTGCACATTGATTTTATATCCTGAGACTTTGCTGAAGTTGCTTATCAGTTTCAGGAGATTTTGGGCTGAGACGATGGGGTCTTCTAGATATACAATCATATCGTCTGCAAATAAAGACAATTTGACTTCCTCCTTTCCTATCTGAATACCCTTTATTTCTTTTTCTTGCCTGATTGCTCTGGCTAGAACTTCCAGTACTATATTGAATAAGAGTGGTGAGAGAGGACATCCTTGTCTAGTGCCCGATTTCAAAGGGAATGCTTCTAGTTTTTGCCCATTCAGTATGATATTGGCTGTTGGTTTGTCGTAAATAGCTTTTATCGTTTTGAGATACGTTCCATCAATACCTAGTTTATTGAGAGTTTTTAGCATAAAGGGCTGTTGAATTTTGTCAAAGGCCTTCTCTGCATCAATTGAGATAATCATGTGGTTTTTGTCTTTGGTTCTGTTTATGTGGTGGATTATGTTTATAGATTTGCGTATGTTGAACCAGCCTTGCATCCCCGGGATGAAGCCTACTTGATCATGGTGGATAAGCTTTTTGATGTGCTGTTGCAATCGGTTTGCCAGTATTTTATTTGAAGATTTTTGCATCTATGTTCATCATGGATATTGGCCTGAAGTTTTCTTTTCTTGCTGAGTCTCTGCCAGGTTTTGGTATCAGGATGATGTTGGTCTCATAAAATGATTTAGGAAGGATTCCCCTCTCTTTGGATTGTTTGGAATAGTTTCAGAAGGAATGGTACCAGCTCCTCTTTGTATGTCTGGTAGAATTCGGCTGTGAACCCATCTGGACCTGGGCTTTTTTGGGTGGTAGGCTCTTAATTGCTGCCTCAACTTCAGCCCTTGTTATTGGTCTATTCAGGGTTTCGACTTCTTCCTGGTTTAGGCTTGGGAGGATGCATGTGTCCAGGAATTTATCCATTTCTTCCAGGTTTACTAGTTTATGTGCATAGAGTTGTTTGTAATAATCTCTGATGATGGTTTGAATTTCTGTGGAATCTGTGGTGATATCCCCTTTATCATTTTTTATTGCATTTATTTGATTATTTTCTCTTTTCTTTTTTATTAATCTGGCTAGTGGTCTGTCTATTTTGTTGACCTTTTCAAAAAACCAGCTCCTGGATTTGTTGATTTTTTGAAGAGTTTTTCGTGTCTCTATCTCCTTCAGTTCTGCTCTGATCTTAGTTATTTCTTGTCTTCTGCTAGGTTTTGAGTTTTTTGATCTTGCTCCTCTAGCTCTTTCAATTTTGATGATAGGGGTGTCAATTTTAGATCTCTCCTTGCTTCTCATGTGGGCATTTATTGCTATATACTTTCCTCTAGAGACTGCTTTAAATGTGTCCCAGAGATTCTGGTATGTTGTGTCTTCATTCTCGTTGGTTTCAAAGAACATCTTTATTTCTCCCTTCATTTCATTGTTTATCCAGTCAACATTCAAAAGCCAGTTGTTCAGTTTCCATGAAGCTGTGTGGTTCTGAGTCAGTTTCTGAATTCTGAGTTCTAACTTGATTGCACTGTGGTCTGAGAGACTGTTTGTTATGATTTCTGTTCTTTTGCATTTGCTGAGGAGTGATTTACTTCCAATTATGTGGTCAATTTTAGAGTAGGTGCGATGTGGTGCTGAGAAGAATGTATATTCTGTGGATTTGGGGTGGAGAGTTCTGTAAATGTCTATTAGGTTTGCTTGATCCAGGTGTGAGTTCAAGTCCTGGATATCCTTGTTAATTTTCTGTCTTGTTGATCTGTCTAACATTGACAACGGGGTGTTCAAGTCTCCCACTATTATTGTGTGGGAATCTAAGTCTCTTTTTAAGTCATTGAGAACTTGCCTTATGTATCTGGGTGCTCCTGTATTGGGTGCGTATATATTTAGGATCGTTAGCTCTTCTTGTTGCATTGATCCTTTTACCATTATGTAATGTCCTTCTTTGTCTCTTTTGATCTTTGTTGGTTTAAAGTCTATTTTATCAGAGATGAGAATTGCAACTCCTGCTTTTTTTTGCTCTCCATTTGCTTGGTAAATCTTCCTCCATCCCTTTATTTTGAGCCTTTGTGTATCTCTGCATGTGAGATGGGTTTCCTGGATACAGCACAGCGATGGGTTTTGGCTTTTTATCCAGTTTGCCAGTCTATGTCTTTTAATTGGGGCATTTAGTCCATTTACATTTAGGGTTAATATTGTTATGTGTGAATTTGATCCTGCCATTTTGATGCTAGGTGGCTGTTTTGTCTGTTAGTTGATGCAGTTTCTTCATTGTGTTGATGGTCTTTACTGTTTGGTATGTTTTTGGAGTGGCTGGTACTGGTTGTTCCTTTCTACATTTAGTGCCTCTTTCAGGAGCTCTTGTAAAGCAGGCCTGGTGGTGATGAAATCTCTGAGTACTTGCTTGTTCGCAAAGGATTTTATTTTTCCTTCACTTATGAAGCTCAGTTTGGCTGGATATGAAATTCTGGGTTGAAAGTTCTTTTCTTTAAGGATGTTGAATATTGGCCCCCACTCTCTTCTGGCTTGTAGGGTTTCTGCTGAGAGATCTGCTGTGAGTCTGATGGGCTTCCCTTTGTGGGTAACCCGACCTTTCTCTCTGGCTGCCCTTAGCATTTTCTCCTTCATTTCAACCCTGGTGAATCTGACGATTATGTGCCTTGGGGTTGCTCTTCTTGAGGAATATCTTTGTGGTGTTCTCTGTATTTCCTGGACTTGAATATTGGCCTGCTTTCCTATGTTGGGGGAAGTTCTCCTGGATAATATCCTGAAGAGTATTTTCCAGCTTGGATTCATTCTCTCCTTCACATTCAGGTACACCTATCAAACGTAGATTAGGTCTTTTCACATAGTCCCATATTTCTTGGAGACTTTGTTCATTCCTTTTACCCTTTTTTCTCTACTCTTTCCTTCTCGTTTTATTTCATTGAGTTGATCTTCGACCTCTGATATCCTTTCTTCTGCTTGGTCAATTCGGCTGTTGAAACTTGTGTATGCTTCGCAAAGTTCTTGTGTTGTGTTTTTCAGCTCCATCAATTCACTTACATTCCTCTCTAAGTTGGTTATTCTCATTAGCATTTCGTCAAATCTTTTTTCAAGGTTGTTAGTTTGTTTGCATTGGGTTAGAACATGTTCTTTTAGCTCACAGAAGTTTCTTACTACCCACCTTCTGAAGCTTGATTCAGTCATTTCATCACACTCATTGTCCATCCAGCCTTGTTCCCTTGCTGGTGAGGAGTTGTGATCCCTTGTAGGAGGAGAGGCGTTCTGGTTTCGGGTGTTTACCTCCTTTTTGCGCTGGTTTCTTCCCATCTTTGTGGATTTATCTATGTGTGGTCTTTGTGGTTGGTGATTTTCAGATGGGGTCTCTCAGTGGACGTCCCGTTTGTTGATGATGAAGTTATTTATTTCTGTTTCTTAGTTTTCCTTCTAACAGTCTGGCCCCTCTGCTGTAGGACTGCTGAGGTCCTCTCCCGGCCCTGCTTGCCTGGGGGATCACCTGCAGCAGCTGCAGAACAGTAATGGTTGCTGCCAGTCTCTTCTTCTGCTATCTTTGTCCCAGAAGAATACCCGCCAGATGTCCGTCTGAGCACTCCTTTGTGAGGTGACTCGTTGGATATGCGGGGGATCAGGGAGCTGCTTGAGGAGACAGAGTTTCCTTTATAGGAGCTCAAGTGCTGAGCTGTGAGCTCCGTTGTTCATTCAGAGTTGCTGGGCAGGTACGTTTAAGTCTGCTGCAGCAGAACTCATAAACCCCTTTTTTCCCCAGGTGCTCTGTCCCGGGGAGTTAGGGCTTTATTTATGAGTTTCCCTGGTGCTGCTGCCTTTTTCTCAGGGCTGCCTTGCCCAGCGATGAGGCAGCCTAGTCACTGTTTGCCTACAGAGGCTTTGCTGAGCTGCTGTGGGCTCCGCCCAGCTGCCGTATGAACTTCCCTGCAGTCCTGTTTATACCGGTGTAGTGAGAACTGCCTGGGCAATGGCAAACTCCCTCTGTAGCGGCAGACTGCCTCAGTAATGGCGGACGCCCCTCCCCCCACAGAGCTGGGCCGTCCCGGGCTCAGCTGTGCTTGCTGTGAAACTCTGGATCCAGAGCGTTTCCGATGGCTGTTTTTTTGTGGGGGTGGGACCAGCCGAGCCTGATCACCTGGCTCCCTGCCTCAGAGTCTCCCAGGTGTTCCAGCTGCCTGTTGAAAAGGCGCCGGGATCTGTGTGATTTCCCGTGCGGCGACCCACTGCGCCGGCTGAAACCGCGGGCGCGGAGATTCGTGGCGTTTTTTGCCCGGGAAATCTCCTGGCCTGGCTGCCTGTTTCAGTCCCCTTTTTTAATCAGATGAATGGGCGGCTCTGCCTTCCCGGAGCTCCAATTGCCAGCTAAAACGGCACCCGGACCCACGTATTTTGTATGGGGAAGCCGCTGCGCCGGGACGCCGCCCAAAACAGCAGCGCCGGCGGAAAACAGTCGCGCCGGCAAAAACTGCTGCGCCGGCCAAACCAGCCGTGCTGGCTACCCGTGGGGCTTCTCCCCCTGGGAATCTCCTGGTCTGTGGGCAATAAAAATCTGTCTGGCAATGCGGCGTCCACTCACCCTCCGCGCTTTCACTGGGAGCTGCAATCCTCAGCTGCTCCTAATCGGCCATCTTGGATCCCCCTCCCGCACTTATCTATTTTTTTAATAAATTTCTACAGGTACAATGGCTGGCTGAAAAGGTATGCACATGTAATTGACACAAAATGTCAGATTCTAGAAATAGTGTACAAATCACATAGCACACTAAACTACCTATTACGTTTTTTTAATCTTGATCTTGGAGTCAAGTATATATGAACACTTGCGTGCCTATAATATTTATAACTCTTCTTTCTATTTACATAACTTAAAATGACAATATGTCTTTCCAACTTCTTAGTAACCTATTTACAAAATATTGGTAACGAGTGTGCATTTTATATGATTTTCATACTGTTTATAAACCAGCTGTTGTTATTTTTAAACTGTTGATGAATAAAGCACAGTGGCTAATTGTTAAGTAAAATGAACGTGATCAATGACTTATTCTGCACCTGCCTTAAAACTTGAACTTTTAGTCAAGCTACCTTGAATAAAATTACAATACCCATAGTGGCTAATTGTTGAGTAGAATGAAGTTGATCAAACACTTATTTGCATCTGCCTTAAAACTTGAACAGAGTAATTGATAGAGAAAATACTTAAGAAAGGTGAAATTGTTCTTCCCCTCTTCTATAAAACTTTTGTAGTTATTCTGGAAGGTATGTGATATTCAAAGTTTAATAAATTTTTATTCAAAATAGTGTTGATTTTTGTTTCAATTTCTCTATTGGTACTTGTATAATAGCTGCCTGGCAGAAAAATTATGTGGTGTACATTAGATAATTACAAAATTCCCCACATACAAGTTCCAGGCACTTTATGCTATTATAATCACAACCTCAGTATGAGACAAGTAGGAATATTATGAAGAAACTGGTGTGACAAAAATTTAATAGTCAGTGGAAAAATTACCAGAAAAAGAAAACTATCATAACTTAGATTTTCCTACTTCACACTTCAGCTATCAAAGAAATGGCCCTTGAATAGGAAATCATCATTTTCTTAACTAATTAGTGATACTTTGCTTGTGACAGGATCGAAAATAAAACTCTATATCTTAGATTTGGTTTAGGTCCTTGGACAAGAGGTAGAAACCAGTCTCAAATTCCAAAGAGAGGTAGGAGACTACCAAAGCAGGACTTGCCAGTGAGGTGCCTGACACTGTTTTGATCCCCACCCCCAGGTTCATTGTGGGACCACACAGACCCTTAGCTGAGAGATTAAAGCAGGAAGAAAAGGAAAGGTGACTATTAGAAGAGATTAGGAAGAGGGGAGGTTGCTGAGGACCAATAAGCACATAGTAGCAGCACCCAGAAGCGTATGGAACGAGGTGTTGATACCTAGTCAGAAAGCTTGGCATATGTCCTCTGGAGTTTGGGGATCACAGCTGCCAAACATCAAACTTGCACATGATAAATCTGCCTGGCCGATCTCTCTGAAGGCAGAGTCAAGAGAGATTGTCCCCCTGGATGGACTTGATGTGGTCATGGCATGAGAAAATTGGCCTGGGTGTTGTCCTGACCAAGAAGATTGGCTGGGTACATAAGATAACCCAGCAGGGAGTAAACCTTCTAGATTCCTAAGAGGTGGAGGAGAAGCTATGTATTCACTGGCATTGAGAAAATGCAGGTGCAAGATCTCCAAAATGGCGTGTGTATTAGTCCATTTTCACACTGCTATAAACCTGAGACTGAGTGGCTTATAAACAAAAGAGGCTTAATTGACTCACAATTCTGCATGGCTGCGGAGGTCTCAGGAAGCTTACAATCATGGTGGAAGTGGGGGAGCAGGCACATTCACGAGGCAGTGAGGTGGGGGGCAGGGAACTGACAAGCACTTTTAAATCATCAGCTCTCGTGGCCACTCACCCACTATCACGAGAACGGCGTGGAAGAAACCACCCCATGATCCAGGCACCTCGCTTCCCTTGACACCTGGGGATTACAATTCCAGATTTGGGTGAGGACACAGAGCCAAACCATATCAGCATGTTTGCCAGTAAACGTTGACCATACGCATCTGTCATGGACAGAGGAAACTAACACAAATCAGTGCCAGATGAGTAGTGTCAATAAATATATCTGCCCTGCCACACCTGATTCAACTCTAGAGGAGTGAGAGGCCCCTAAAGAGTGGGGGAAGAAGAAGCTAACAGGGGAATTAACTCTGGGGAATTAAGGAAGAAGCTAACAGGCCCTTTTCCATAGCTGGTGGCCCATCCTAACAAAGGGGGGGCTCTTAACTTCAATGAACTTGAAATTTCTATTTTATAAAAATGATGTTTTAACTAGTGACCCGAGATTGTCTAGGAGACCTAGCAGTAACTTGAAAAGTCAAGACTGGTCTTAATTTTATCCACAGGGTAAGAGGAGAATTGTTCCAGCAGAAAAAGTTTTAGAGAATAATGAGAGAAAATTAAGTTGCTTCATTACTTCATGATTGTATTATCTCTCTGTGTCCTACCTTTTCTATATAATACTTGTACACTAAACCAAAAGAAAGCATTTTTATTATGCAAAATATAATAGCATCTATACAATGCATACAAGTATTTGACATGCATAGTCTGTCAAATAGCAATTGGATATTCACAATATGAAAAAGGCAAGTTCTTCCTATGGTTCTTCAATTAAAAGACATTGTTAACAGACTTGAATTTTATAATATGAATATCAATCAGTTTGAAAGTAATGACTAAGCTCCTTCTATGAATCTATTTCTCTTTTTCTCTCCTGCAAAGGAGTTTAAGTTGTAATTAAAAATGCATTAAAATATATATACAGTCTGGTTTGAACTAAAAGTATAAGTTGTGAAATTCAAAAAAATAAAAGTGTTAGAAGAGATTAATAAAGCTTGCTTTACAAAAAGTTGAATATTTTAAATGTTTTAGTATTCAAGTAAGCTTGGTTTTGTTTGAACTTGACATGTGCTCATTCCTGAAAATAAATAGGATGCTTGAAATTTAAAAATTCTGAAAAACGCTCAACAGTAAAGATACCATACCTTATCTATACAAAAATCATCAGGAGGCCCAAATCTATTTACACTTCATTAATATTTCAGTTACAGAAACAAAAGAAAGCAGTAACATAAATACCAAGAAAATCAACACCACAGAGATTGCTAAGAGTATGTGAAGCTTTTATAAGATTTATATATTTAACATAAATGTATTTTTCATATTTTCTGTATCTACATGGCTTTAATAACCATGTGTTTTAGTCTCACATCAGAATTCACTAGCACACAATCAGGAATGAATTATTATAAAAATTATTATAACAAAACTAATCTCAACCACAGTAAACCTTCAGATCATATTTTTCTTGCTAAATTATTTTATCTCCAAATTTTTTAATGTTAAATAAGATATTTAAATTAAGAATTATAGAAATATAAATATAATATTCTAATTCTTTTTGAAATTAGAAGTGTTAAAAAAGGAAAAAAGTTGGGGATAGAGGAAAGAGGGGAAGTTTAGGAAAACCTTTAGGGAATAAATTAATGAATAATATACCAAGTGGCTGCAATTTCAATAGAAGCAGCAAACATTTTGATTTACAAAATTCCATTAAAGTTGGGTCAATGAAAGTCATTAACTAGATTTTATTTTTTTTTAAGAGACAGGGTCTCACTGCTGGAATGCAGTAGTGCAATCATAGCTCACTGTAGCTTCCAACTCATGCGTTCAAGGGATTCTCCTGCTTCAGCCTCCCAAGTAGCTGAGACTACAGGCATGTGCCATATGTCACCATGCCCTGCTAATGTTTTAGTATTTTTTTTAGAGACAAGATATCACTATGCTTTCCAGGTTTGTCTTAAACTCCTGACCTCAAACCATCCTCTCGCCTCAGCCTCCTGAGTCACTGGGATTATAGGCATGATCCACCATGCCCAGCTACATTAACTATATTTTGTTGACATTATAGGGAGAAAAATAATCCTTTTATGTCCTGGGGTTCTAAGATAGAAGAATGCTGGAGTTACTGGTGGCCATCTTGCCAATAGGAGAGGAAAGCTGAGCCCAGAATAAACACAAAAGAAAACAGAGATAAAAGATGAAGAGAAAGTTTCCCATCAACATCTTTGATCCCTTGGACTCAACAGGTCCTATCAATTAGAGCTCTACAAATTTAATATGTGGAAGCCAATAAAGACCCTTTTTTCACCAAACCAAATTGAATTGTTTTTGTTCTAACACTAGTAAATGACTGTTCTGATTAATACAACTCAAAAGTAAAAATGATAAGAATGAATCTACAAAAATAAAAAATTGAAACAGATTAGCTGAGTGTTGGTGTGGTAATGGAATGATGGCTTCAAAATATTTATCTCAAATGCCCACATGAGAAATAAGGAAAGATCTAAAATTGACACCCTATCATCAAAATTGAAAGAGCTAGAGGAGCAAGATCAAAAAAACTCAAAGCCTAGCAGAAGACAAGAAATAACTAAGATCAGAGCCGAACAGAAGGATATAGAGATGCAAAAAAACCCTTCAAAAAAACAATAAATCCAGGAGGTGGTTTTTTGAAAAGATCAACAAAATAGACAGACTGCTAGCCAGACTAATAAAAAAACAAAGAGAGAAGAATCAAATAGATGCAATAAAAAAAGATAAAGGGGATATCACCACTTATCCCACAGAAATACAAACTACCATCAGAGATTACTACAAACAACTCCATGCACATAAACCAGTAAACCAGGAAGAAATTCATAAATTCCTGGACACTTGTACTCTACCAAGACTAAACCAGGAGGAAGTTGAAACCCTGAATAGACCAATAACAAGGGCTGAAGTTGAGGCAGCAATCAATTAGCCTACCAACAGGTTCACAGCCAAATTCTACCAGACGTACAAAGAGGAGCTGATTCCATTCCTTCTGAAACTATATCAAACAATACAAAAAGAGGGTATCCTCCCTAACTCATTTCATGAGACCAACATCATCCTGATACCAAAACCTGGCAGAGACTCAACTAAAAAAGAAAATTTCAAGCCAATATCCATGATGAACATCGACGCAAAAATCTTCAATAAAATACTGGCAAACCAAATGCAACAGCACATCAAAAAGCTTATTCATCACAATCAAGTAGGCTTCATCCTGGGGATGCAAGGCTGGTTCAACACACGCAAGTCCATAAATGTAATCCATCACATAAACGGAACCAAAGACAAAAGCCACATGATTATCTCAATTGAGGCAGAGAAGGCCTTCGACAAAATTCAACAGTACTTTATGCTAAAAACCCTCAATAAACTAGGTATCCACAGAACGTATCATAAAATGAAAAAAGCCATTTATGACAATATCATACTGAATGGGCAAAAGCTGGAAGAATTCCCTTTGAAATCAGGCACTAGATAAGGATGCCCTCTCTCACCACTCCTATTCAATATAGTACTAGAAGTTCTAGCCAGAGCAATCAGGCAAGAAAAAGAAATAAACGTATTCAATTAGGAAAGGAGGAAGTCAAACTGTCTCTATTTGCAGATGACATGACCGTATATTTAGAAGACCCCATTGTCTCAGCCCAAAATCTTCTCAAACTGATAAGCAACTTCAGCAAAGTCTCTGGATACAAAATCAACGTGCAGAAATCACAAGCATTCCTATATACCAATAACAGACAAACAGAGAAGCAAATCAAGGCTACAGTAATCAAAACAGCATGGTACTGGTTCCAAAACAGAGACATAGGCCAATGGAACAGAACAGAGGCCTCAGAAGCAACACCACACATCTACAACCACTTGATCTTTGACAAACCTGACAAAAATAAGCAACAGGGAAAGGGCTCCATGTTTAACAAATGGTATTGGGAAAACTGGCTAGCCATGTGCAGAAAGCAGAACCTGGACCCCTTCCTGTCACCTTACACTAAAATTAACTCCAGATGGATTAAAGTTTTAAACATAAACCCTACCAACATAAAAGCACTAGAAGATAACGTAGGCAAAACCATTCAGGACACAGGCATAGGCAAGGACTTCATGACTAAAACACCAAAAGCAATGGCAACAAAAGCCAAGATAGACAAATGGGATCTAATTAAAATTCAGAACTTCTGTACAGCAAAAGAAACCATCATTAGAGCGAACTGGCAACCAACAGAATGGGAAAAAAATTTTGCAGTCTACCCATCTGACAAAGGGCTAATATCCAGAATCTACAAAGAACTAAAACAGATATAAAAGAAAAAAACAAATAACCCCATTCAAAAGTGGGTGAAGGATATGAACAGACGCTTTTCAAAAGAAGACATATATGAGGCCAACAAACATATGAAAAAATGCTTGTCATCACTGATCATTAGAGAAATGCAAATCAAACCCACATTGAGGTATCCTCTCACGCCAGTTGGAATGACGATTATTAAAAAATCTGGAGACAACAGATGCTGGAGAGGATGCAGAGAAATAGGAACACTCTTACACAGTTGGTGGGAGTGTAGATTAGTTCAACCACTGTGGAAGACAGTGTGGCGATTTCTCAAGAACTAGAAATAGAAATTCCACTTGACCCAGCAATCTCATTACTGGGTATATACCCAAAGAACTATAAATTGTTCTACTATAAAGACACATGCACATGTATGTTCATTGCAGCCCTGTGTACAATAGCAAAGACCTGGAACCAATCCAAATGCCCAACAATGATAGACTGGACAAAGAAAATGTGGCACATATACACCATGGAATACTACACAGCCATAACAAACGATGAGTTCATGTCCTTTGTAGGGACTTGGATGAATCTGGAAACCATCATTCTCATCAAACTGACACAAGAACAGAAAACCAAACACCGCATGTTCTCACTCATAAGCGGGTGTTGAACAATGAGAACAGGTGGATCCCAGCACGCATTGGGGACAGTTGGGGGGGCTAAGGGAGGGGACAGCTGGGGGTGGGAAGGCTGGGGAGGGATAACATGGGGAGAAATGCAGGATATAGTATGCACCTATCAACAACCCTGCATGACCTGCACATGTACCCCAGAACCTAAAGTAAAATTTTAAAAAATAAAAATAAAATGTTAATCTCCTAATCTCCAGAATTTATAAATGTATTACCTTACATGGTAAAAGCGACTTTGTAATGTGATTAAATTAAGGATTTTGAGGCAATTGTTTTGGATCATCTGCTTCGGCCCAATGTAAACACAAAGATGTTCCCTCTTATAGAGGAAAGCAGGAGGAGAAAGTCAGAAGAGAGAAGACCAGTTACAGAAAGTGGGTAAGAGAAGCAGAGATTAGAGTGGTGAGGTTTGAAGATGGAGGAAGAGGCCACAAATCAAGAAATACAAATGGGGGCTAGAAGCTGAAAAACAGATTCTCCCCTACAGACACCAGAAGGAATCAATCTTTGACTTCAGCCCACCAAAACTGATTTTCAGATTCCTCGCCTTCAGAACTGAAAGATGATACACTTGTGTTACTTTCAACCACCAGATCTCTGATAATTGTTATAGCAGCCATATGAAACTAATGTAGTTGCACATTTCATTATGCATTTTTTTGTTACCCAAGATCCTTTACAGTATTAAGAGAATTACCTCTCTAGCAAAGTTAAAAATAGATTCTGGGTATGCTGAATTGTAAAATGGAATTCTGTCCTCTATCAAAGCAGCAGATGGAAGAAGAAACTCCAGGTCTTCTTCAACTTCTCTTCACTGTAATCTACTCTGAGCTATTCTGATAGCCTCTGGTGTTGGATTGGAATTGGGATTGATGGTATCAGTTTGAACTTAAATATTTTTCCTACTTCTGACTACTGGGGGAACAGTGACACCCCCATAACAATAAGTACATCTGGCACCCAAATCTAAATACTACTTTCCACAAAAAGAAACAGAACCCGTTGGAGAATTAATTGTCTGATTCTGGTATGGAAATGGGAAAGTACAAAATTCGTCTTTGACATCCTTTGTCCCATAAAGTAACAAAGTGCTCAGTGAATGAGAAAGAAAGGTCAGACTGACATAGCAGGCAGTCTGAAGGAATTCCTACTGACAGAATCAAGAACAATGTGATTATCAAAATATATAAGAAAAAATTACAGCCCATTTTATAAACTAGGAATTCATGAGCCCATTTCAGTATAAATAAATAAACAGAAAGAAGAGAACCCTCACACTAGAATGGCAACTAATAAATATAGAATGAATGCCTAAATTAGAAAAATCAAACATATGGTAACTATCACCGTCATCATAACTGATCCAGCCAAAACATGTCAATGAATTCCAAAACTACTAGGTGAAAGTTTAATGACAAATGAATAATTTACATATTTACATATTAACAAAACTAAGGAAATTGCAAAATTTTTAAAAAATGAATTGAGCAGCTCTGAAGTCCAACTTACCTCTGTACAAAAACTCTTCCCCAAATATTTGTTAATTTTAAATGAAATTGGATATTTTTACAGTGGAAAAGCTTAACAGACAGCACTTCAATTAAGGGTTCAAAGTGAACATCACCAATAATGGAACAAATTAAAGTTGTAGACCACCTGGTAGGATAAAATGAGAGGAATACACCACCACTTCTACGTTTCTGTGATATTACTGCCACATATACATAATCTGAATATAATAATGAGAAAACCGCGCAAACCCCAAGTGAAGGGTATTCAACCTAATAATTTGCATGTAAAGGTCATGAAAGTCAAAGAAGATTGAGATTCAAGATTAAGGGAGGCAAAAAGAAATAGCAAACTCAACATGTGATCCTCAACTGGACCTTTTGGCTATGAAACACTGGGATAATTGGCAAAAAATGAATGGAGTCTGCAACTAAATGGAACTAATGTATAGAATTAATTTCCTGATTTTGGCCAGGTGTGATGTCTCATGCCTGTGATCCCAGCAGTCTGGGAAGCCAAGGCAGAAAGGTCATTTGAGCCCAGGAGTTGGAGCCTACAGTAAGCTATGATGGCACCACTACACTTCAACCTAGGTGACACAGTGAAACCCTGCCTGGAAAAAAAGAAAATTTCCTGATTTTAATGATGACATGGTGTTTTGGTAGGAGCATTTTCTTGATTTTGATACATTAAGTATCAGGCTGAAATGGGGCATCATGCCACTAATTTACTTTTAAATTGATCCAAGAAAAAAAAAAAAGACCTTTGCAGAATTCTCACAAATCTGCAAGTTTAACATGATTTAAAAATAGAAAAAAATACTATGATTAATATTTTTTTAAAAAATAAGCCCCGAAACTACAGTTTGAATTGTTAACCCTGTTGACTGTGTTAGCACCATGGACGGACAAGATTGATTATGTTGATTTGATTATGCATGGTCTTAATAAAAACCAAACAAACCCTAAAAATGATGTACGTAATTTAAAAGACCGCTTTATGGTATTTGAAGGTCCACTTAGCTGCAACTCATTCCTAGTTCAGAGATATCTATTACTGACACAGACTAATTTCTAAATCTCCTCCTATAGATAACACAGTCTATATAGTTCACATCAATGGTTCTCTACACAATATTCCTTCTTCTCTCTGCCATAATTCCACTGTGGTCCAGGCATCTATGCCTTCCACCATTACCAATGTTTTTTAAAGTAACTTGACATACTCTAGTAACAGAGTGAGTCTCATTTTTCTGAGAGTAATCCCGTCCATCATACTAGAGAGATTGGTTCAGCTAATCCAATTGCTCTTGATACTCTCCTAGCTTCAACTTTTAATTTAAGAATTACCTTGTAACTTATTCTGAGCCAGTGAGTCATAAAGGAGGGTTTTTCTGGTAAGAACTTCTTCATTTTCAAAAGTAAAATAGAATCCCTCTCATCTTCCACACGTTCCATTATACAGAACCTAGAACCTCTGATGGCATTTTGCCAGCATGAGGCAAATCAGTCTAAGGAAAAGGACATCACACAGAAAGCAACAATGCCAAAGAAAGTTCAAAGAAAAGAAGCTCTGCTCACCGAGTTAAGCCAGCCCTGAAATCCATTCTGCCTTTCTACTATACTTTGTCAACCAGTTAAAACCAATGGGATTGAACTACATTTTTACCTGATTCCAAAACTATGCTGACACAATCTATAACTTTAGGTTTGAAAGGCGGCACACACAGGCCAATCTTTCCAGGTAATTTCGCATTTTGTCCTCCTTCTGAAGCCTAATACGGGAATAGGGGGGTAGAAGAAGAGAAATAAAGGCAAGGAAAAGATGGCAAATTAGTTGGATAGAAGTCTGGAGATGGGTATTTGTATATGCCTTTAGAACAAGATTCCTGCAACCAGAGGTGTGAAAAAAAATTTTTAATTTAAAATAAAGAACAAGAAAAAACATTTCATTTTTTGACAAACACACATATCACGCTATGTGTCTGACACTATTTAAACAGTTAATGTTTTATAACATTAACTGATTTGATTCTTGTAACAAGTTTATGAAAAATTATTATTACTATACCCTCATTTCTAATGAAGAAACTGAGGCAAATTGAGGTTAAGTAATTGGCCTAAGGGCACACAGCTGGCAAGTGGCAGAGCCAGGATTGAAATCACTGTTATATTATTTAATAATACCAGCCAGATAAGGGGATCATCTTAATGAGGACAACTTAATATTATCTATAAATCATAAGATATGCCATGCAATTATTCATGTGCAAACCCAAGATTGCATCAGAGAAACTAGGTATTTCTCAAATATTCAAAAAATAAATGAAACTGTTAGTCATTTATCTTAAAAAAGATAATTGCTGTGTTTCTGTGTTTATCTAAAACCAACACGTGAACAGACAGTAGTACAAACTCAGTAATTACAAAGTACACGATATTATAGTAGAAAAGCCTGTTAAAAATAGAAAAAGAAAATTTTCTCTTAATATAGTGGTAAATTTGAGCTATAGTTTTGTCAGTCAGGAACTAGTACAAGGCACAATTTTCTTTGTTGCCCACTACACTTTGTGGCTTTGGTCATTCAAGTCTGCCCGATTGATACCTAAACTTCATGTCTCCTGACTTATGCCTGCTTAGTATATAGCTCCCATAGGCAGTTGTTCTAATGAACCTTCTGTAGGCTTGAAAGGGAAGGAAAAGAAGGAGGTATACTTCCCAGCTAATGCAAAAGAAAGACCTGTGTTTCCCAGTAGTTTGTATTTGACTTAGGGAGACTGCCTGTTTCTTTGAACAAATCTTCCTTCAATTTTTCCTTTTCAAAGCAGTCCATTAGGTTTAAAGTGGTTTTAGTGAGGAAGAAGGCTAAAGATAGAACAAAGAAAAGATGAATAAGAAGGAATTCTCTTCATCCTCTCATGACTGAAGTACTTAATGATGCCTTTAAATATTTAAATGCTGCAATGTCCAAATTTTAAACAGACAGACATAAATTTGATCATGCAGTAAGGTTAACAGCATAATTTAAAATATTTCTGCTTGCTGCAAAGAAGCTGAACAAACACAAATCATCAGTAAAACTTCCCTGGACAGTTTTTAAGCTGTCTGACTCATTCCTATCAGTGCCCATAGTTTGTCTAAATTGTTGAAGGTAGTGTCTTTATTTTAGCTATGTCTATCTAATGTATGCCATTTTCGCTTTTTTAAGTTCTTTCCATTTCTGAATGGTAGAAAACATGTCTCTGCATTATATTGCAGATAGTTCAGAAAATATAACAGCTATTAGATAAATATGTTTTAGTAAATAAATGAAAATTAGAATACACTAACTAGGCTCTTAACAAATACAGAGAAAACATTTTTCCAATTCTACAGTACTAATAAAATAATTTTATTATTAAGTTTATGATGAAGATTTATCATTTTATCTTTGCTTTTGTAATATGTTGCTGTGACAACCATAACTTATTTGGTGGTGAGTAACTGAACAAGAATGTGATCAACAATATAGGTTTCTGTGAAAAAACGCAATGTGTTTATAATGCATTTTCCAGAAATGAATTGGAGAAAGTGAGGATTATTTTTTGATTTTGTTGTCTTATAAATTCATATGCCCACTAAATTAGATTTAACTTTCTTGGTATAATTAGTTTTGATTTCAGGGTTTACATATTTTCTGATAAAAATATAATTTAGATTGTGGCTAAGATCATTAATATTTTTTAAGTAAGTTTGGTAGCTATGAAATATAAATAGGTAAAATTTGCATCATGGCCAATCATATTTGGTTCTGTTTTCTCTCAGTATATCTTACACATCAGAAAATAAAGCAAAAAAAAAAAAAATCCAAAAACCTCAGGAATGCTTACCAAGCATCTGAAGTTAGTTTTCCAATGTTATTCAAACAAATTGAGGTAAAGAATAATGCAGACATATGGAAGTTCTACAAACAAATTTTTTTTAATTGCATTTTAGGCTTTGGAGTACATGTGAAGAACACGCAAGATTGTTGTATAGGTACACACATGGCACTGTGATTTGCTGCCTTCCTTTCCCTCACCTATATCTGGCATTTCTCCCCAAGCTATCTCTCCCCAACTCCCCACCCCCCACTGTCCCTCCTCTATTTCCCCCTGTCAGACCCCAGTGTGTGATGTTCCCCTCCCTGTGTCCATGTGTTCTCATTGTTCAACACCCACCTATGAGTGAGAACATGTGGTGTTTGATTTTCTGTTCTTGTGTCAGTTTGCTGAGAATGACGGTTTCCAGGTTCATCCATGTCCCTACAAAGGACACAAACTCATCATTTTTGATGGCTGCATAGTATTCCATGGTGTATATGTGCCACATTTTCCCTGTCCAGTCTATCATTGATGGGCATTTGGGTTGGTTCCAGGTCTTTGCTATTGTAAACTGTGCTGCAATGAACATTCGTGTGCATGCGTCCTTAGAGAAGAACGATTTATAATCCTTTGGATATATACCCAGTAATGGGATTGCTGGATCAAATGGAATTTCTATTTCTAGGTCCTTGAGGAATCACCACACTGTCTTCCACAATGGTTGAACTAATTGACACTCCCTCCAACAGTGTAAGAGTGTTCCCATTTCTCCACATCCTCTCCAGCATCTGTTGTCTCCAGATTTTTTAATGATCGCCATTCTAACTGGCGTGAGATGGTATCTCAATGTAGTTTTGATTTGCATTTCTCTAATGACCAGTGATGATGAGCATTTTTTCAAATGTTTTTTGGACTCATGTATGTCTTCTTTTGTAAAGTGTCTGTTCGTATCCTTCACCCACTTTTGAATGGGCTTGTTTGTTTTTTCTTGTAAATCTGTTTTAGTTCTTTGTAGATTCTGGATATCAACCCTTTGTCAGATGGGTAGATTGCAAAAAATTTTTCCCATTCTGTTGGTTGTCAATTCACTCTAATGACTTTCTTTGCCGTGCAGAAGCTGTGGAATTTGATTAGGTCCCATTTGTTTATTTTGGCTTTTGTTGCCAATACTTTTGGTGTTTTGATCATGAAGTCCTTGCCTACGCCTATGTCCTGAATGGTTTTGCCTAGATTTTCTTCTAGGGTTTTTATGGTGTTAGGTCTTATGTTTAAGTCTTCAATCCATCTGGAGTCAATTTTATTGTGAGGTGTCAGGAAGGGGTCCAGTTTCTGCTTTCTGCACATGGCTAGCCAGTTTTCCCAACACCATTTATTAAACAGGGACTCCTTTCCCCATTGCTTGTTTTTGTCAGGTTTGTCAAAGATCGGATGGTTGTAGATGTGTTGTGTTGCCTCCGAGGCCTCTGTTCTGTTCCAGGTCTATATGTCTGTTTTGGTACCAGTACCATGCTGTTTTGATTACTGTAGCCTTGTAGTAACGTTTGATGTCCAGTAGTGTGATGCCTCCCACTTTGTTCTTTTTGCTTAGAATTGACTTGGCTATGTGGCTTTCTTTTGGTTCCATATGAAGTTTAAGGTGGTTTTTTCCAGTTCCGTGAAGAAGGTCATTGGTAGCTTGATGGAGATAGCATTGAATCTGTAAATTACTTTGGGCAGTATGTCCATTTTCACAATATTGATTTTTCCTAACCATGAACATGGAATGTTTCTCCATCTGTTTGTGTCCTCTCTTATTTCGTTGAGCAGTGGTTTGTAGTTCTCCTTGAAGAGGTCCTTTACATTCCTTGTTAGTTGTATTCCCAGTTATTTTATTCTCTTTGTAGCAATTGTGAATGGCAGTTTGTTCTTGATGTGGCTGTCTTTAAGTTTGTTATTGGTGTATAGGAATGCTTGTGATTTTTTCACATTGATTTTGTATCCTGAGATTTTGCTGAAGTTGCTTATCAGTTTAAGGAGATTTTGGGCTGAGACAATGGGGTCTTCTACATATACAATCATGTCGTCTGCAAATAGAGACAATTTGGCTTCCTCCTTTCCTATTTGAATACCTTTATTTCTTTTTCTTGCCTGATTACTCTGGTTAGAACTTCTAGTACTATATTGAATAGGAGTGGTGAGAGAGGACATCCTTGTCTAGTGCCAGATTTCAAAGGGGATGCTTCCAGTTTTTGCCCATTCAGTATGATATTGGCTGTTGGTTTGTCATAAATAGCTTTTATTATTTTGAGATACATTCCATCAATACCTAGTTTATTGAGGGTTTTTAGCATAAAGGGCTGTTGAATTTTATCAAAGGCCTTCTCTGCCTCAATTGAGATAATCATGTGGTTTTTGTCTTTGGTTCTGTTTATGCGGTGAATTATGTTTATAGACTTGTGTATGTTGAACAGCCTTGCATCCCCCGGGATGAAGCTTACTTGATTGTGATGGATAAGCTTTTTGATGTGCTGTTGCAATCGGTTTGCCAGTATTTTGTTGCAGATTTTTGCATCTATGTTCATCATGGATATTGGCCTGAAGTTTTCTTTTTCTTGCTGAGTCTCTGCAGGGTTTTGGTATCAGGATGATGTTGGTCTCAAAGAGATGATTTGGGAAGGATTCCCTCTTTTGGGTTGTTTGGAATAGTTTCAGAAGGAATGATACCAGCTCCTCTTTGTATGTCTGCTAGAATTCAGCTGTGAACTCATCTGGACCTCGGCTTTTTTGGGTGGTAGGCTCTTAATTGCTGCCTCAATTTCAGACCTTGTTATTGGTTTATTCAGGGTTTTGACTTCTTTCTGGTTTAGGCTTGGGAGGATGTAAGTGTCCAGGAATTTATCCATTTTTTCCAGGTTTATCAGTTTATGTGCATAGAGTTGTTTGTAATAATCTCTGATGATGGTTTGAATTTCTGTGGAATCTGTGGTGATATCCCCCTTTATCATTTTTTAATGCATCTATTTGATTATTCTCTCCTTTCTTTTTTATTAATCTGGGTAGTGGTCTGTCTATTTTGTTGATCTTTTTGAAAAACCAGCTCCTGGATTTATTGATTTTTTGAAGGGTTTTTTGTGTCTCTATCTCCTTCAGTTCTGCTCTGATCTTAGTTATTTCTTGTCTTCTGCTAGGTTTTGAGTTTTTTTGATCTTGCTTCTCTAGCTCTTTCAATTTTGATGATAGGGTGTCAATTTCAGATCTCTCCTTGCTTCTCATGTGGGCGTATATTGCTATATATTTTCCTCTAGAGACTGCTTTAAATGTGTCCCAGAGATTCTGGTATGTTGTGTCTTCATTCTCATTGTTTTTGAAGAACATCTTTATTTCTGCCTTCATTTCATTATTTACCCAGTCAATGTTCAAGACCCAGTTGTTCAGTTTCCATGAAGCTGTGTGGTTCTGAGTTAGTTTCTGAATTCTGAGTTCTAACTTGATTGCACTGTGGTCTGAGAGACTGTTATGATTTCCATTCTTTTGCATTTGCTGAGGAGTGATTTACTTCCAAGTATGTGGTCAATTTTAGGGTAGGTGTGATGTGGTGCTGAGAAGAATGTATATTCTGTAGATTTGGGGTGGAGAGTTCTGTAAATGTCTATTAGGTTTGCTTGATCCAGGTCTGAGTTCAAGTCCTAGATATCCTTGTTAATTTTCTGTCTCATTGATCTGTCTAATATTGACAATGGGGTGTTAAAGTCTCCCATTATTATTGTGTGGGAGTCTAAGTCTCTTTGTAAGTCATTGAGAACTTACCTTATGTATCTGGGTACTCCTGTATTGGGTGCATATATATTTAGGATCGTTAGCTCTTCTTGTTGCATTGATCCTTTTACCATTATGTAATGTCCTTCTTTGTCTCTTTTGATCTTTGTTGGTTTAAAGTCTATTTTATCAGAGACGAGAATTGCAACTCCTGCTTTTTTTTTTGCTCTCCATTTGCTTGGTAAATCTTCCTCCATCCCTTTATTTTGAGCCTTTGTGTATACTTCCATGTGAGATGGGTTTCCTGGCTACAGCACACCGATGGGTTTTCCTTTTTATCCAATTTGCCAGTCTGTGTCTTTTGATTTGGGCATTTAGCCCATTTACACTTAAGGTTAATATTGTTATGTGTGTTTGATCCTGCCATTTTGATGCTAACTGGCTGTTTTGCCCGTTAGTTGATGCAGTTTCTTCACTGTGTTGATTGCTCTTTACCATTTGGTATGTTTTTAGAGTGGCTGGTACTGGTTCTTCCTTTCTATGTTTAGTGCCTCTTTCAGGAGCTCTTGTAAAGCAGGCCTGGTGCTGGTGGTGATGAAATCTCCAAGTACTTGCTTGTTTGCAATGGATTTTATTTTTCCTTCACTTATGAAGCTTAGTTTGGCTGGATATGAAATTCTGGGTTGAAAGTTCTTTTCTTTATGGATATTGAATATTGGCCCCCACTCTTCTGGCTTGTAGGGTTTCTGCTGAGAGATCTGCTGTGGGTCTGATGGGCTTCCATTTGTGGGTAACCTGATCTTTCTCTCTGGCTGCCCTTACCATTTGTCCTTCATTTCAACCCTGGTGAATCTGACAATTATGTGCCTTGGGGTTGCTCTTCTTGAGGAATATCTTTGTGGTGTTCTCTGTATTACCTGGAGTTGAGTATTGTCCTGCCTTGCTAGGTTGGGGTTAGTTTTCCTGGATAATATCCTGAAGAGTATTTTCCAGCTTGGATTCATTCTCTCCGTCACATTCAGGTACACCTATCAATCATAGATTAGGTCTTTTCACATAGTCCCATATTTCTTGGAGACTTTGTTCATTGCTTTTTACCTTTTTTTCTCTAATCTTACCTTCTCATTTTATTTCACTGAGTTGAACTTCGACCTCTGATATCCTTTCTTCTGCTTAGTCAATTCGGCTGTTGAAACTTGTGTATGCTTCACGAAGTTCTCATGTTGTGTTTTTCAGCTCCATCAATTCACTTATATTCCTCTCTAAGTTGTTTATTCTCATTAGCATTTCGTCAAATCTTTTTTCAAGGTTCTTAGTTTCTTTGCATTGGGTTAGAACATATTCTTTTAGCTCACAGAAGTTTTCTTATTACCCACCTTCTGAAACCTGTTTCTGTCAATTCTTCACACTCATTCTGCATCCAGCCTTGTTCCCTTGCTGGTGAGGAGTAGTGATCCCTTGTAGGAGGAGAGGCATTCTGGTTTTGGGTGTTTTCATTCTTTTGCGCTGGTTTCTTCCCATCTTTGTGGATTTACCCACCTGTCTTTGTAGTTGTTGACTTTCAGATTGGGTCTCTGAGTGGACGTCTGGTTTGTTGATGATGAAGTTATTTCTTTCTGTTGCTTAGTTTTCCTTCTAACATTCAGGCCCGTCTGCTGTAGGCCTGCTGAGGTCCACACCAGGTCCTGCTTGCTTGGGGATCACCTGCAGTGGCTGCAGAACAGTAAGGGTTGCTGCCAGTTTCTTCTTGTGCTATCTTTGTCCCAGAAGGGTACCTGCCAGATGTCAGTCTGAGCTCTCCTTTATGAGGTGACTCTTTGGATATACAGGGGTCAAGGAGCTGCTTGAGGAGACAGTCTGTCCTTTTTAGGAGCTCAAGTGCTGAGCTGTGAGCTCCGTTGTTCATTCAGAGCTGCTGGGCATGTACGTTTAAGTCTGCTGTAGCAGAACTCATAAACCCCCTTTTTTTCCGAGGCGCTCTGTCCCAGGGAGTTAGGGCTTTATTTATAAGTTTCTGTCGTGCTCCTGCCTTTTTTCAGGACTGCTCTGCCCAGCAAGGAGGCAGCCTAATCACTGTCTGCCTACAGAGGTTTGCTGAGCTGCTGTGGGCTCCGCCCTGCTGCTGTGCGAACTTCCCTGCAGTCCTGTTTATATGGGTGTAGTCAGAACTGCCTCGGCAATGGTGGCCCACCTCTATAATGGCGGACTGTCTCTGTAATGGCGGACTGTTTCTGTAATGGTGGGCTGCCTCGGCAATGGCAAACTACCTCGGTAGTGGTGGACTGCATCGGTAATGGCAGATGCCCCCTCCCCCACAGAGCTGGACCGTCCTGGGTTCAGCCGTGCTTGCTGTGAAACTCTCAATCCAGAGCATTTCCAATTGCTGTTTTTTGTGGGAGTGGGACCAGCTGAGCCTGATCACCTGGCTCCCTGCCTCAGAGCCTTTTTTTAGTTGAACAGTCGACTGTCTCCCAGGTGTTCCAGTCACCTGTTGAAAAGGCACTGGGATTTGTGTGATTTCCCATGCGGTGACCCACTGCGCCAGCTGAAACAGTGGTGCTGAGATTCGAGGCACTTTTTTGCCTGGGAATCTCCTGGCCTGGCTCCCTGTTTCAGTCCCTTTTTTAATCAGATGAATGGGCAACTGTGCCTTCCTGGAGCTTCAATAGCCAGCTAAAATGGTGCCCAGACCCGTGTATTTTGTATGGAGAACCGCCACGCCGGGGCGCTGGCAAAACAGCCTCGCCAGCCAAACCAGCTGTGCTGGCGACCCATGGGGCTCCTCTGCCTAGGAATCTCCTCATCTGTGGGCAATAAAAATCCATCTGGAAATGCGGCGTCCACTCACTCTTTGCGCTTTCACTGGGAGCTGCAATCCTGAGCTGCTCCTAATCAGCCATCTTGGATCCCCAAGTAAATTTTATTTTAAAATTTATTGCGTGATTTAAATGTATACAGGTATGTCTGCATGGACTTCTGTAATACACATGTGCATTAAATAACATAAATTAGATGTACATGAGACTTTAAAGTAAACAAATTTCTGACACATATGATTAATGCAATGCTGATTTTAGGCTTTTAATAGGCTGTCCTGTTGGAATTATAAGAAAAGTTTAGATAATGTCATCTCTGAAATGAAATCAATTATGCCTTTTCTAAATGAGTATTAGTGATGTGGAAAAGTAACACCCTGAAATAGCATTTGTAATTGTTATGCTGGTAAATCTGGATCATATATTAAAATCCTTTCAGGAGAACAAAATAATAAATATAGCTAATACAAAATAAGTGGTCATCTGCATGACTTCTTTTAAAAAACTAAGTCCAAAGGGTAAAATCCATTTGCCTCCAGTTCATCCTTTCAAAAGAAAGAGTTCCCAGGTTTAACAGTTAATTTCATGGTGCCCAGATATTTGGTCAGACATTGTGGTATGTTAATGAGGGAATTTTTTGAATCATATTAACATTTAAATCAGTTGATTGAATAAAGCAGATTTCCCTCCATTGTGTGAGTGGGCTCATCCCATCACTTGAAGGCCTAAATAGAGCCAAAAGGCTGACCCTTCTTCAAGGAGGAGGGAATTCCCTCCGACCTGTCAGCCTTTGAACTGAAACATAAGCTTTTTCCTATCTTTTGACAGAAACTAAAACATCACATCTTCCTGTGTCTTAAGCCTGCCAGCCTGCAAACTAGAATGACGTGATAGGCTCTCCTGGGTTTTCAGCCCTGACTCATCCTGCAGATCTTGGAAGGTGTCAGTCTTCTTAATATCATGTAAGCAGAACCCTCATAATAAACAAACACATAAATATCTCTTACTCATTCTGTTTCTCTGGAAAACTCTAATTAACACACAAGACCATCCACAGTATTAGTTTGCTGGTCTGCTTACTGCATATATAACTGTTTTATAGATGGGCCTAGGATACTATCTTATCCTGAAGGCATTATGCTTTAGGAACATCTAACTCTTTTTTAATCTTTGAATAGCTTTATTAACTTTCTAATATTAATTTGGTTTCATGGGAATTTTCTTTCACTGTTAGAAGAATATTTAGACCACTAAATATGTATTTGCCAGAAACTTTCTAGCTAGAGATTTCATTTTTAACCAATTAATTTGCAAGATTAATGCATCCATTTCTTTAGGATACATTTGTCTCTCAAAGCCTGATTATTCCCAATGGATGACAATAGAAAGGTCCTTAGTGTAAAGGCTGAAAAGCACACTTAGATTCCAGGTATGCTTACATGGAGAACCTGCTCCACATGTTCTCTCTGAAACATAGAACTTCAATCAATCCAGCTTCCTCCTTCCTCCTTCTCCCTACCCCCTCTTTTCACTTCATCTCACCTCATTGGCAATAGTACTACATTTCACAATGTTCCACATTATACAATGTTTAGGGAACAGATAGTAGGCATAGTTTAATCTCAATTTCTGATTCTAATTCATTATTACTGGCTGTGTCATCCACTATGTTTAGCATAAACAGATATGGGTCATTTGATAGAAATCATCAATTAGCTGTATCTGCCATGAATGAGGAAGAAAGCAGTGGCTACAAAAGTCAAGCATTTTCTACCTCTTCAGATTTTTAAGCTGATGCCCTTTTAAAATATACATGAAGAACAATATTGCAGGATAATGTATTGTGATAATAATTTCTTATTCTCACTCCTATGTGAGACTCTCAGAAGAAATGGAAATGTAATCGCATTGCAGTTACCCAGACCCTTAGAAATAGGAATGTTCAGCATTGTACTCATTTCCTTTATTTTAGGGGCTTGTTAACAGCTTTGGGTTTTCGGAGGCAGGAACAAATATTGTCTGGTAGCAAGGGGACAACTCTGTTTTGGGCTTTTGCTTGGGAATCAAAGTAACTTTCAGTAAGCAGGCCAGGTAGTCCCGAGAGGGAGGAGGGGCTAGAAGCTGTGCTTGCAGTCATTTTGGAAAATGGATCGTTTTGGAGAAAAAAAGGTAGCTTCTGAGAGACTAGTGAAGGGACAGGAGGACTTTCTAGTGCTCTTACCTGGTGCACGTTCACAGACTTTCTCCCAATGCCAGAGACTAGAGAAGATCGAGCTCTTGGACCTCCTGGAAATCTCGCCTCAAAGTCCTGAGACCTAAAATATACAGAAGAGGGTCTGTATGACAGAGCCTGTGGTCAGTAAAGAGAAATACTATAAAAGCATCTGAGTCATTCTGGAGCAGCAGTACCTGAATAATGGTAGAGGAGCAACTCTTCACAGCAGCATCGCTTAATAAGAGGAACAATAGTAACAGCAAACAACACAATGGACCAAAGACTAGGATCTTCTTCCATTTTCCATGTGCTTGAATGTTTACAAAGCCCTAAGATAAGTATTCATCTAGTCCCCCCCCTCCCCCTTAGAAAAATGATTAAGGTAAAGTAGAGAGCTAAAATTCACATTCAAGCTGAAAAAAATTCTGTATGGTCCCTCAAATATTGCATATCAAAATTATAGCTAATACCAAAAATTAAAAGTAAATTAATACAAGATTCATTTAACATACGTACAAATTCAGTAGCATCACTAGAAGTTCCATGAAGCTGGAAGCAGGGGTCAGAGGATCTCTTGGGAAAATGAAAGGGATAAAGAGTGAGGATCAAGGCACTGTTAGTTTAAACCACCTGTCCAAGATCACGTAGCTAATATGAGAGAGCTGGAATACTAATGTGGATCTTCTGATTCCTGTAAGACTGAAAGATCCAACGTGACTCAGTATTTAGAAGCAAGACTTATGTTGTAGTGCTTGAAACTATGTAGAGAACCAAGGATCAGGTATCTAAAGGTGTCTCTGAGGCCCCCATGCATGTGAGGGAGTGAACAGGGTGTCATCAGGAACAGGGTGAAACACCGTAACACCCAGATGTGTGAAGGGCAAAGCATTGGAGCAGATTGAGAAACTGTAGAAGAAATGTGGAATCAGGCAAATCTACATTCTTTTCACTTCTGCAGGAACAGTTGCTAAACTCTCTGAGCTTAGAAAATGCATGTAATGTGCCCAGGTCGTAGTAGGTATTATGCTAACATATTTTGAATAGTGAGCCGTGCAGTGAGCATGATAAAGAAACAGGAAAAAAATCTGCTGCAACAGATCAAAACATCACAGAAAGCTTCTTGAAGAAAGAGATTCAATAAGTAAATAATCTATTGGTGCAGGTTTTTTACAGCTTTGTTTTGTGGCTTGTTTTGGAAGCAGGTGCTTATAAACTTTTATTAATAGTCTTTTTATATTAACGTATATATTTTTTGTTATATATTGCAATATTTACTGAAATTCTGCTGATTTTCAAATTTCTGTGAGAATGTGATTCCTATCAGCTCTAGTTTTGTCATGCCTATTAAAATTCAGGAATATAATGCTGAAACTTGGCAGGAAATTAATATACACCAAATTTTATTGTTCTCCCAGTCTTTGACTAGGTTTCCTTTAAAATATACATATAATATTTAAATTTATGTACATAATATATAAATTTGCTTTCCATACCCAAACAATCCTAATTGTGCTCAGACTTGCTCCTAAATCTCTTCGATGAGAAAATCATTTCTTTTAAAATCTTAAATGGTTTTAGCAAATATTTAGTATGCTGCTACATATACAAAAGATTTATAATTGTGCTTATGTATAGCATTTATTTTTATTAATTAGGAAAAATATATACCACAAGATGAGTCAATAATGGATACACATGTGTATATATAGAGACACACATCTTATAATCTGTATAAACCAATAATTTCCATAACTCATACAGAAATATATTACATATTAATACTATAACATGACTGAGAAACCAGAAGGTTTTTTTTATTTTGTTTTGTTTTGTTTTGTTTTGAGACAGGGTATCTTGCTCTACAAACCATGGAGTGCAGTGGCGCCATCTCGACTCACTGCAACCCCCACCTCCTGGGCTCAAGCGATTCTCCCACTTCAGCCTCCCATGTAGCTGGGACCACAGATGTGAGCCACTACAGCAGGCTAATTTTTTTGTTTTGTTTTGTAGAGATGGCATTTAGCCATGTTGCCCAGGCTAGTCTTGAACTCCTGGATTCGGGCTATCCTCCTGCCTCAGCCTCCCAAATTACTGGGATTACAGTCATTAAGCCACCATGTCCAGCCACAGGGAGATTTCTGTTTGAATATATTTTTTTCTATCTGACTAGTTTTAGTCACTATGAAAAATAGATTAGGATGTGGCTGAACAGTCAACTTGTTAATTACTCTCTGAACAAGTTCTAAATGTGTCATTATTATCTAAATAATGAATAAGTGTGGGTGTGATTTCAATATGGAATAAACTGCCCTTGGCTTTTATTACTTGAGAGATGTAATATCACTTCAATTGCTTTCGATCAGATGTAATATCTTCTGTACATTGATAGATGTATTATTGATATTCCTGGTCTTGATGTGACAAAGTATCTCTTATCTTTGATTAAAATGAATTATCACATTGTAACAGCTACTCTCCCAGTTGTCAGTTGCATAGCTGGCTTCCCACTCACTCACCACAGCACTGCAGTTTCAGAAAGCATGTTCAGTGAATACACTCGTGTTTCTATACATGCAACTCAGCTTCCTTTCTCCTGAGATACCAGGCATACAAACTTCTACCTACTGCTGTGCCAGTCTATTGCTTTGCCTGCCTGACTTCTTTTCCATGTGTGGTCACCATAGCCCAACTTTCCTTTGAAGAATCTCCCCTCATCCATTCTCAGTCCCTGTGGTATGGGTGGCACTGATCTTAGCCGTCCTTCAGTCACCCCCATCTCTAAGAATAAGCATGTGAATAAACCTGACCAGTGAGTTGTCCATGACCCAGCTGCAGTGAATGGTTCAGGGTTAGGAACATAACCCAGTTGGGTGAATCAGAATCATCACTTAGACGTTGTTAGTCTGAAAAATAAATAAATAAACAATAGTGTAAGTTAGACTACAAGTAGCATGTAAATCCTGCTGACATGTTTTGATTCTTTGGATTCAGCTGTGCCTAAATCTGAAAATCCACTCTTGGACCTTTCAATTATATAAGCCATTCAATTCCCTTTCTTTTAAAAAATAAATAAATAAACTGAGAGGGATTTTCATTCACTTGCAAAAGGCCCTCGATTAACATGCCCATGATCTGATTTTTTCCCATTCAGATTATGTATTAGTCAAAATAGAATAAACTCTGGTGAAATAAATAAAACTAGAAATTCATCTACACAGTATAAATTATGTTAAAATAAATAAATTTTAAGGCTGAGCATGGTGGCTCACACCTGTAATCCCAGCACTTTGGGAGGCCAAGGCATGCAGATCACTTGAAGCCAGGAGTTCGAAACTAGCCTGCACAACATGGGGAAACCCCACCTCTACTAAAAATAAAAAATTAGCCAGGTGTGGTGGCAAGTGCCTGTAATCCCAGCTATTCAGGAGGCTGAAGCAGGATAATCACTTGAACCCAGGAGGTGGAGGTTGCCAGGAGCAGGGATCAAGCCACTGCACTCCAGCCTAAGTGACAAAGCAAGACTCCATATCAAAAAAAAAAAAAAAATATGACACAATTCACTACAGCTCACAGCCCATTGTCCAATCTGGTCACTTGGCATCAAACTAACTGCAAGGAAGGTTGGGAAAACATAGGGAAGCACATCCATACTCACCAGGCAGCAGCGATCTGTATCAGTCTGGAGTCTCCAGAGAAAAAGAACCAGTAAGTCTTATATACACACACACACACACAAACACACGCATACACACACACACATGCACACATATTTATTTTAAGGAATTGACTGACATGACTGTGGTGACTGGTAAATCTGAAGTTCACAGACCAGCAGGCTAGAAATACAGGCATGAATTGATATGCAGTCTTGAAACAGAAAACCCTGTTCTTTGGAAAACCTTAGTTTTCACTCTTAAGGCCTCAACTGATTAAATGAGACCAATCCAAATTTCTTAAAGTCAACTAGTTGTAGATATTAAGCACATCTACAAAATACCTTCAGAGCAGTACGTAGATTCATGTTTGCTTTCACAACTATAAACTATAGCCTAGCCAAGTAGACACATCAAACTGTCAAACTCTCTCTGCCCCAAATGAAATGCCCTTCTTTTCCATTTTTTTCTTTTAATATTGCTGTAGATATAAGCATCTCTGCTATACGGTGGGATATTATAGTCATGTCCTATTGCTGCACATATTTAATGTGTCTCCTCTCAAGCACAAAGCTAAATATTTTAACATTATAAAATTATTTCTCTGCCTATTAGGATGCTAATTTATTTCTGAAATGTTAGAAACTTTCAATGCTATGTTTTCAACTGCTTCCATTTATGTATTCATTAATTCGTTCAATAATATTTTTCAGTACCTACTGTAAGCTAAGTACACCAAAAGTCATCGTTTCATGTCATAAATTTGCATCATTCTATTAAGAGAGAATAATAACTGTAGTAAAGATTTATTGTTTTGTGACAAATTGTCCTAAAACTTAGAGGCTACAAGCAAGAACGACTTATTTCTTATGGTTTCTGTAGGTCAGGAATTTCAGAGCATTTTCATTGGATGGTTGGTCCTCTCTCAGGATCTTTCATTTGAGATGTAGGCAGATATTGGCTGGTGCTACAGTCATTAGAAGTTTTGACTAGGACCGCAGGTCTACTTTCAAGGGGGCTCACTCAATTTTCTGCAAGTTGGTGCTGTCTACTAGCAGGGCTTTAGTTGCTCTCCATGTGAATATCCCCACAGGGCTGCCTGTATGTGCCCTGAAAGCTGGCTTTCTCTAGAACAAGATATACAACAGTCCAAGGCAAAAGCTTCAATGACTTCAGAAGCTTTTATGACCTATATTTGGAAGTCATACGCAGTCACTTCTACTGCCTTCTATTGGTCACACAGACCAGCTCTGAATCAATATGGAAGAGATCACATAGGGACATGCATTCCAGCTGAGGGTCACCAGAGCCATCTCAGAGGCTGATTACAGTAGCTTGTGTTAATCCTTTACTAGAAATACCATTTGTTTAGAAATCCAGCTGACTCACCCCTACTGAATATATGGCTCCATCATTCATATATTCAGATCTGACTACATCATGAGCTGATGTTTTAGTTAAATTTAGCATGGACCAGAAACTTCTACCTTAGGTAAGAGTAACATGGAAAAAAAAATACTTCTTTCTTCACTGGATTGGTAGCCCAGATATTCTCTGAAAAGGTTCAACTGGAGGTTGTGGACACCAGACACATGTACACACACACCAGTAATTTACCCAGCACCAAGCACACCATTCTGGGGCCCACCAACTTCTATACAAATAAAAGTTTCCTAACTTTGGTCACAGAAGCAATACAGGTAAGAACTAAGTATTATTTGGGCATTACACTTAATAGAAAATAAAGAATTATGCAATATTGGCTTATTTCTATGCCTTGATCTCTTATTACATTAAAATGTCTAGTAAGTTCAGTCTTTGAGAAGGCATAAATAGTAACAGAACAACATTGTATTTATTTTATTGTAATGGGTGCAAAATTGACATGTGGCTGAGAAGCTGATGGGAGCTCTTGGGAAGATTCTCATAGGGTGACAACTGCCATGATACGATAAAATGTGATAATTGCCATGATGGGCACAACAAACTTTGGGCTGTAATGTCAGCATATAGTTGCAGTTCTTATATCCATTAGTTGTAACAATAAAGCAGTTATATGCTAATTCCTAACTTTAGTAAAGTAAAAAAAAAAAAGGTTTGAATTTTTAAAAATCACCATTTAAATTCAAATAATTATTCTCTGTTCTCCTTCCAATTCTACAGGACTTCTAAATCCACTTATATTTAGATTCCAACCCATAGATTGAGAATCTATTCAAGTTTTTATTAGGCCAGGTAATTTGACTAATACAAACACTTAAGGAGATGTTCAGAATAAATCACTTACAAAAAAAATCTGAGTTAATTGGCCAAAGAAATGTTTAAATGTTTTCAAAATTGAATAATCAGTTCTTTATTGCTCAAAGGAAAATTTGACAGCACAATGTGAGCTTTAATGATTCAATTAATGACAAATTATAACAAAATTTTTATAGACTTGTTTTCAAAATTCTAGAATACCACCAGATTTACTAACATTGTCATTGCTTTTTTGTCACTACTTTTAAAAATTAAGGGAGCTTAATTAATATTAAGGGAGCTCCCTTAATATTAATAGGAATTCAAACTATCTTTTAGAAGATGATATGATTTTATAGGTAGAAAACCCCATAGTTTCTGCCCAGAACCTCTTAGATCTGATAAACAACTTCAGCAAAATGTCAGGATACAAAATAAATGTACAAAAATCATTAGCATTTTTATACATCGACAACGTCCAAGCTGAGAGCCAAATCAGGAACACAATCCCATTCACAATAAACACACACAACAATAAAATACTTAGGAATGCACCCAGCCAGGGGGGTGAAAGATCTCTACAACATGAAATAAAAATGCAACCTGAAGAACTCATATGACACAAACAGATGGAAAAACATTCTGTGCTCATGGATAAGAAGAATCAATATGTTAAAATGGCCATACTACCCAAAGCAATTTACAGATTGCTCAAAGAAATTCGAGGTAACACAGAGAAGGAATTCAAAAAAAAAAAATTTTTTTGAGACAGTCTTGCTCTGTCACCCAGGCTGGAGTACAATGGCATGATCACAGTTCACCGAAACCTCCACCTCCTGGATTCAAGCAATTCTTCTACCTCAGCCTTCCAAATAGCTGGGATTAGAGGTGCGTGCCACCATGGCCAGATTATTTTTATATTTTTTAGTAGAGACTGTCATGTTGGCCAGGCTGATCTTGAACTCCTGACCTCAAGTGATTTCCTGCCTTGGCCTTCCAAACTGCTGGGATTATAGGCGTGAGCCACCATCCTGGCTAGGAATTCAAAATTCTATCAGATAAACGTAACAAAGAGATTGAAATAATTAAAAAGAATCAAGCAGAAATTCTGGAGATGAAAAATGCAATTGGCATACTGAAGAATGCATCAGAGTTGTTTGATAGCACAACTGACCAAGTATAAGAAAGAATTAGTGAGCTTGAAGACAGACTATTCAAAAATACATAGAAGAGACAAAAGAAAGAAGAATAAAAACAATGAAGTACTAGAAAATAGCCTAGAAGGGGCAAATCTAAGAGTTATTGTCCTTAAAGAGGAGGTTGAGAAAGAGATAGGGGTAGAATGTTTATTCAAAGGGATGATAGCAGAGAACTTCTAAAACCAAAAGAAATATATCAATATCAAATTATGAGAAGGTCATAAAATACAAAGCAGATTTAATCCAAAGAAGACTACCTCGAGGCATTTAATAGTCAAAGGCCCAAAGGTAAAGGATAAAGAAAGGATTCTAAAAGCAGCAACAGAAAAGAAACAAATAACATACAGTGGAGCTCCAGTACATGAGGCAGCAGACTTTTGCTGAAGGAAAAACATTTACCCTGGAATAGTATATCCAGCAAAAATAACCTTCAAATATGAAATAAAAATAAAGACTTTTTCAGACAAAAAAAAAAAGAAAAGAAAAAAGGCTGAAAGATTTCATCAGTACTAGACTTGTCCTACAAGAAATGCTAAATGGAGACTTCAGTCAGAAGGAAAAGGACATTAATGAACAACAAATAATCACCTGAAGGTACAAAACTCAATAGTAATAGTAAGACACAGAAAAACACAGGATTTTTTTTATTATTATACTTTAAGTTCTGGGATACATGTGCAGAAGGTGCAGGTTTGTTATATAGGTATACATGTGCCATGGTGGTTTGCTGCACCCATCAACCCATCATCTACATTAGTTATTTCTCCTAATGTTATTCCTCCCCTTGCCCCCCATCCCCTGACAGGCCCCACTGTGTGATGTTTCCCTCGTGTGTCCATGTGTTCTCATTGTTCAACTCCCACTTGTGAGTGAGAACATGTGGTCCTTGGTTTTCTGTTCTTGTGTTAGTTTGCTAAGAATGATGGCTTCCAGATTCATTCATGTTCCTGCAAAAAGCATGAACTCATTCTTTTTTATGGCTGCATAGTATTCCATGGTGTATATGTGCCACATTTTTTTATCCAGTCTAACATTGATGGGTATTTGGGTTGGTTCCAAGTCTTTGCTACTTTGAATAGCACTGCAATAAACATATGTGTGCATGTGTCTTTATAGTAGAATGATTTATAATCTCTTGGGTATATACCCAGTAATGGGATTGCTGAGTCAAATGATATTTCTAGTTCTAGATCCTTGAGGAATGGCCACACTGACTTCCTGACTTTTTAATGGTTGCCATTCTAACTGGTGTGAGATGATATCTCATTATGGTTTTCATTTGCATTTCTCCAATGACTAGTGATGATAAGCTTTTTTCATGTTCGTTGGCTGCATAAATGTCTTCTTTTGAGAAGTGTCTGTTCATATCCTTTGCCCACTTTTTGATGGGTTGTTTGTTTTTTTTCTTGTAAATTTAAGCTCTTTGGAGATTCTGATATTAGCCTTTTGTGAGATGGAGAGATTGCAACAATTTTCTCCCATTCTTTAGGTTGCCTGTTCACTCTGCTGATAGTTTCTTTTGCTGTGCAGAAGCTCTTTAGTTTAATTAGATACCATTTGTCTACTTTGGCATTTGTTGCCATTGCTTTTGGTATTTTAGTCATGAAGTCTTTGCCCATGCCTATGTCCTAAATGGTATTGCCTAGGTTTTCTTCTAGGGTTTTTATGGTTTTAGGTCTTACATTTAAATCTTTAATCCATCTTGAGTTAATTTTTGTATAAGGTGTAAGGAAGGAGTCAAGTTTTAGTTTTCTGCATATGGCTAGCCAGTTTACCCAACACCATTTATTAAATAGAAAATCCTTTCCCCATTGCTGTTTTTGTCAGGTTTGTCAAAGATCAGATGGTTGTAGATGTATGGTGTTATTTCTGAGGCCTCTTTTCTGTTCCATTGGTTTATATATCTGTTTTGGTACCAGTACCATGCTGTTTTGTTTTTGTTTTTGTTTTTTTTACTGTAGCCTTGCAGTGTAGTTTGAAGTCAGGTAGCATGATGCCTCCAGCTTTGTTCTTTTTGCTTATGATTGTCTTGGTTATACGGGCTTTTTTTGGTTTCATATGAAATGCAAAGTATTTTTTTCTAATTCTGTGAAGAAATTCAATGGTAGCTTGATGAGAATAGCATTGAATATATAATGTCGGGGCAGTATGGCCATTTTCATGATATTGATTCTTCTTATTCATGAACATGGGATATTTTTTCATTTGTTTGTGTCCTCTCTTATTTCCTTGAGCAGTGATTTGTAGTTCTCCTTGAAGAGGTCCTTCACATCCATTCTAAGTTGTAGTCCTAGATGTTTTATTCTTTTTGTAGCAATTGTGAATGGGAGTTTGCTCATGATTTGGCTCTCTGTTTGTCTATTACTGCTATATAGGAATGCCTGTGATTTTTGCACATTGATTTTGTATCCTGAGACTTTGCTGAAGTTGCTTATCAGCTTAAGGAGTTTTTGGGCTGAGACGATGGGATTTCTAGATATACAATCAATCATGTCATCTGCCAACAGAGATAATTTTACTTTCTCTCTTCCTATTCGAATACCCTTTGTTTCTTTCTCTTGCCTGATTGCCCTGGCCAGGACTTCCAATACTGTGTTTAGGAGTGGTGGGAGAGGGGCATCCTTGTATTGTACTGGTTTTCAAAGGGAATTCTTCCAGCTTTTGCCCATTCAGTATGATATTGGCTATGGGTTTGTCACAAATAGCTCTTATTATTTTAAGATATGTTCCATCAATATGTAGTTTGTAGAGTGTTTTAGCATGAAGGGGTGTTGTAGTTCATTGAAGGCCTTTTCTACATCTATTGAAATAATCATGTGGTTTTTGTCATTGGTTCTGTTTATGTGATGGATTACATTTATTGATTTGTTTATGTTGAACCAGCCTTGTGTCTCAGGGATGAAGCCAACTTGATCGTGGTGGATAAGCTTTTTAATATGCTGCTGGATTCAATTTGCCAGTATTTCATTGAGGATTTTCACATTGATGTTCATCAGGGATACTGGTCTGAGTTTTTTTGTTTTTTTTTTTTTTTTTACTGTGTCTCTGCCAGGTTTTGGTATCAGGATGATTCTTGCCTCATAAAATGAGTTAGGGTGGATTCCCTCTTTTTCTATTGTTTGGAATAGTTGCAGAAGGTACGGAACCAGCTCCTTTTGTACCACTGGTAGAATTTGGCTGTGAATCTGTCTGATCCTGGGCTTTTTTTTGTTGGTAGGCTATTAATTACTGCCTCAATTTCAGACCTTGTTATTGGTCTATTGAGGGATTCAACTTCTTCCTGGTTTAGTCTTGGGAGGATGTATGTGTTCAGGAATTTATCCATTTCTTCTAGATTTTCTAGTTTATTTGTGTAGAGGTGTTTTCTCTATAATATTCTCTGATGGTAGTTTGTACTTCTGTGGGATCAGTAGTGATCTCCCGTTTATCATTTTTTATTGTATCTATTTGCTTCTTCTCTCTTCTTTTCATTATTAGTCTGGCTAGTGTCTATCTGTTTTTTTAATCTTTCCAAAAAACCACATCCTGGATTCATTGATTTTTTGAAGGGTTTTTTATGTCTCTATCTCCTCCAGTTCTGCTCTGGTCTTAGTTATTTCTTGTCTTCCGCTAGCTTTTGAATTTGTTTGCTCTTGCTTCTCTAGTTCTTTTAATTGTGATGTTTAAGGTGTTGGTTTTTAGATCTTTCCCACTTTCTCCTGAAAACACAGAATATTGTAACACTGTAACTGTGGTGTGTAAACTACACTTGTCCTAAGTAGAAAGACTAAAAAATGAACCTATCAAAAATAATAACTATAACTTTTCTAGACATAGTCAATACAATAAGATATAAATAGAAAAAACAAAAAGTTAAAAAGCAGGGAGATGAAGTTATGGTGTAATGTTTTATTAGTTTTCCTTTTGCTTGTTTGTTTATATAGCAAACAGTGCTAAGTTAGCAAATAGTGTTAAGTTGTTATCAGGTTAAAATAATGGGTTATAAGATGGTATTTTCAAGTCTCATGATCACCTCAAACCTCCCAAAAAAAAATACAATGGATACACAAAAAAAAACATAAAGCAAGAATCTAAATCATATCACCAGAGAAAATCACTTTCACTAGAGGAAGACAAGAAGAAAGGAAAGAAGAAAAAGAAAACCACAAAACAACTGGAAAACAAATTAAAAATGGTAGGAATAAGTTCTTACTTATCAATAATAACATTGAATGTAAATAGACTAAACTATCCAATCAAAAGACATAGACTGGGTGAATAGATGAAAACACAAGATCCATTGATCTGTTGACTACATGAAACACACTTCACTTATAAGGACACACATAGAATAAAAATAAAGGAACAGAAAAAGTTACTCCATGCCAATGGAAGCCAAAAAAAAAGAGCAGAAGTTTCTATACTTGTATCAGAAAAAATAGATTTCAAGACAAAAACTATAAGAAGAGACAAAGTAACTACATAATGATAAAGGAGTCAATTTAGCAAGAGGATCTAATAATTTAAAATATATATGCACCCAACACTAGAACATCCAGATATATAAAAGAAATATTATAAGAGATAAAGAGAGATACATGTCCTGATACAATAACAGCTGGACACTTCATTGGGGATCATTTCCAGGACATTGGTCTGGGCAAGACTTCTTGAGCAACACCCCACAAGCACAGGCAACCAAAGCAAACATGGGCAAATGGGATCACATCAAGTTAAAAAAGAAAACTCACCACATGGCTGAGCACGTTGGCTCATGTCTGTAATCCCAGCACTTTGGGAGGCCAAGGCAGGCAGATCACTTGAGGCCAGGAGTTTGAGACCAGCCTGACCAAAATGGCAAAACCCTGTCTCTACTAAAAAAATTAGCCAGGCATTGTGGTGTTCGCCTGTACTCCCAGCTACTCAGGAAGCCAAGGCATGAGAATTGTTTCAACTCGGGAAGCAGACGTTGCAGAGAGCTGAAATGGCACCAGTGCACTCCAGCCTGGGAGAAAATATTTGCAAACTACCTCTCTGACAACAGATTAATAACCAGAATATATAAGGAGCTCAAACAACTCTATAGGAAAAAAATATAAATACCCAATCAAAAATAGGCAAAAGATTTGAATAGACATTTCTCAAAAGAAGACATACTAATGGCAAACAGGCATATGAAAAGGTGCTCAACATCACTCATCGTCAGAGAAATGCAAATCAAAACTACAATCAGTTGTCACCTTACCTCAGTAAAAATGGGTTATATCCAAAAGGCAGACAATAAGAAAGGCTGGTCAGGATGTGAAGAAAAGGGGAACCTTGTACACTGTTGGTGGGAATGTACATTAGCATAGCCACTATGGAGAACAGTTTGGAAGTTTCTCAAAAAACTACCATTTGATCCAGCAATACCACTGCTGAGTATATACCCAAAAGAAAGGAAATGTATCTATCAAAAAGATATCTGCACTCCTATAATTGTTGCAGCACAGTTTATAATAGCTAAAATTTGGAAGCAACCTAAGTATTTGTCAACAGATCAATCAATAAAGAAAATGTGGTACATATGCACAATGGAGCACTATTCAGTCATAAAAAAAGAATGAGATCCTGTCATTTGCAACAACATGGATGAAACTGGAGATCACTGTGTTAAGTGAAATAAGCCAGGCACAGAAGACAAACATCACATGTTTTCATTTATTTGTAGGAATTAAAAATCAAATCAATTGAAATCACAATCATAAAGAGTAGATGGATGGTTACCAGAGTCTGGGAAGGGTTGTTAGGGGTTGGGAGTCATAGGGATGGTTAATGGGTACATAAAAATATAGAAAGAATGACCAAAACCTACTATCTGATAGCACAATAGGGTGATTATAGTCAATAATAACTTAATTGTATATTTTATACAATAACTTAAAGAATATAATTGGATTGTTCATAAAGGATGAATACTTTAGGGGATGGATAGCCCGTTCTCCATGATGTGCTTATTTCAGAATGCATGCCTGTATCAAAACACCTCATGTACCACATAAATATATACACTTACTGTGTACCCAAAACAAGTTTTTAAAACAATAAAAATAAATAAATTTTAAAAAAGATCTCAGTCTTTCTGCAAGTCAGGAATTCAGGTGCAGTTTAGCTGGACCCTCTGGCTTTGGGATTCTCACAGGGATCATCTCAGAAGGCTGAAATCAAGCTGTCAGCTGAGTCTGAAGTCATCTTGAAACATGGCTGGTAGTGGAACTACTTATATACTCCAGTGGCTGGAGTGACACATTTACAAGCCAACAAACTCCTAGGATTTCCAGCAACTACCAGAAGCTAAGAGGAGGTAAATAAGGATTCTACCTTGGAGTCTTTGAAGGGAGTATGGGCTTGCTGAGAGCTTGCTTTTGTATTTCTAGCCTCCAGAACCATTAGAGAATGAGCTTCTGTTGTTTTTAGCCACCAAATTTGTCATACTTTATACAGCAGCCCTAGGAAACTAATACAGGAGTATCAGTACTTTATTATTTAGATGCTAACTAAAAGAATAACTATATTAACTATCCTGAAAACAGTCTATAAACCAGTGTTTTCTTCAAGTTAGGCTGGGTTAACATACAATCTTTTTGAAGAAAAAAATTATCATGTACTATCAGTGTTAAACTATTTTCATTTAAGTGTTATAGCACTTAAAGCAGGGACAGTTTTAGCTCTGTACTTTGAAAAAGTTGTCTCTCTTTAAGTGATATAGCTGATGAAGTTAGAATGAGTGATCTGTGTCCACTTGAGCATTATTTTAGTAATAAAGGATTCGGTTATATTGTAATTCTTTATAACTGATTCTCATTCTTGTCAATCAACTGTGAATTTTCTGTCTTAATTTCTAGCAGAGGTAATAGAGTTAATCCAAAATCATAGGTGTATTAAAGTCCAGATTGACAAGTATACTCACCAAACCAGACACTGAGCTGAAAAGGGGATTGTTTCCCTGTGGGCCTTAAGACCCACATAAATCCCTGTACAAAAATCGAGAAAAAGAGACAGAAGGTGACTCGCCTAAGGCTTGAAAGTGAGTGACTAACTGGCAGAGGGCTGGAAATCAAATCCAAATCTCCTGACCTCTAACTGCAGAGGGTGCACTGCCTTCCCAAGGCCTAATTTTACAGTTAAATGGCTTAACAAGAGCTTTACTGGATTGAAGTCAACATTAAAAGATATTAGATTCCATCAGCACAGTCTTTGGCTCCTTGTCTCTAATGAGAATTTGCCCAGTTAAAATTTTAACATTGGGTCTAACCTGAGGGATCTTGACTTTCAGCCTAAAGCTCTTGAAAAGGCTTGATTAACTTAGGAGTTCCTAAGTCAACCTGGGATTAATTTTAATATAAAACATATAAATGTGTGTTTTCTTTCACTGATATTGTAATGTAGATTGGAGGTCTTTCCTCTAGGGATAGAACTGTGGACTAATTTCTCAAAGTTTTCCTTGCATAAATAACATATTGACTCTGATTTCTAATTTTGCTTTTTTGCAAGTGGATTAAGAGCTTAGAGACATTTGCTGAGTAAAGTGGGTGCAAGATTCTTCTAAGATTTTTATATTCCCTCCAAATTTTTTTACTGCTATCTTCTTTATAACTAATTCATTGGTAACTTCTGTAGCATGCACTGTTATCAATTTTTTTTCCAAAACATTCTACTTTTATATACACAGCAGTTGTAAGAGATGAGATGTCAGGTACTTAGAAGAGTACCTAACACACAGTAAGTACTCAGTGAATGTTAGTCATCTATTTTTTCTCACTCATATTTCATTTATGTAACAATTAAATTACTCAATTCCAGTAACAAATTTAACTGGTCCAAACAAGTTTAGGAATTCACGCAACTAGCTCTTGGTATGCTTTCAGTCCAAACGGAGGGGGACAAAATTATAGTGGCATGTAAGACAACCATAACAAAAACATGCAGCAGTAGTTGCCGGTAGTATGCTTTGCAGAAGGAATGGAGACAGACCAGGGGGTAAGTTAAATGGAGGTCACTTAAGAGAGTTGCTTCTTTGATGAAGCTCTAACCTCTCCCCTGTAGACTCTATTCCCAACCAGGGCTGGTGCTTAATGTAGCACAGGCTCTGGCCCGCACAAAGATACCCAGCTGAGAGGGTGAGTGGGGGGTTGGAACCCATCCATGCTCCAAAGGAAGAGATACCTTTCCCGAATTCACACATCCATTCTCCCTCCTTCTTCCCTAACCCTGCCTCCTACTCAAGCCCACGCATTATGACATAGAACACAATTAGTCAGGTGAAAGCACTGTCAATGATGCTTTCATTAAAAACAATAGCACAGTCAAACAGAGAGCATGCTTGCATATGAAATGTGATTAATTCTTTCAGACATGGCTCATGATGACTGGGGCCACACCACCAGGACAGCAGCTCTGCTCTGCACCGAGCCTAACTGTGTGCCTGGCCACACCCCAAAATGCTTCATACTCTCTCATTTCACCCTCAGAGGCAGACAAGAGGACTGCAAAGGACTCATGTGTCTCCCATGCTCTCTGAAAAGGACCCAAGTTTCTCCTGGGGACCAAAAGCAACAACAAAAGCAGCTTTTCATTTGTAGAACACACAACTTTTTCAAAGTACAGAGCTAAAAGTGTCCCTGTTTTAAGTGCTATAGCTTAAAGGAAAGAGTTAAATCTATTTTACAGGGATTTATGTGGGCCTGTACAAAAAGAGGGTTTATATTTTTTGTAAAAGACTGTTTGGTGAGTGTGTATATTTTTTTTAACAGATTACAAATAAAGGGTGTATATTTTTATATCAGGGTACAAATAGAGGGTGTATATTTTTATAACAGATTATAAATAGAGAGTTTATGTTTTTCATAACAGTACAAATAGAGGGTGTGTATTTTTTATAACAGACTACAAATAGTGGGTGTATATATTTATAAAAGAGTACAAAGAGATGGTGAATGCTTTTTATAACAGAGTACAGTAGAGGGTGTATATTTTGTATAACAGAGTAAGAACAGAGGGTGAATATTTTTTATAACACAGTACAAATAGAGGTTTTATATTTTTTATAAAAGACTAATTTGTGAGTGTGTATATTTTTTACAACAGAGGAAAATTAGAAGGTGTATATTTTTTAAAACAGAGTAAAAACAAAGGGCTTATATTTTTTATAAAAGAACATTTTGTGAGAGTGTATATTTTTTATAACAGAGTACAAATAGAGGGTGTATATTTTTTACAACAGAGTACAAAAAAGAGGGATAATGTTTTTATAAAAGTCTATTTTGTGAGTGTGTATATTTTTTATAACAGAGTAAAATTAGATGGTGCATATTTTTTAAAACAGAGTAAAAATAGAGGGCTTATGTTTTTTATAAAAGATTAGTTTGTGAGTGTGTATATTTTTTATAACAGAGTACTAATATAGGGTGTATACTTTTTATAACAGAGTAAAATTAGATGGTGCATATTTTTTATAACAGAGTAAAAATAGAGGGTTTATATTTTTTATAATAGAGTAAAAATAGAGGTTTTGTATTTTTTATAAAAAACTATATTTTGAGTGTGTATATATTTTATAACAGAGTACAAACAAAGGTCGTGTATTTTTTATAACAGAGTACAAAGAGAGTGTGTATATTTTCTATAACAGAGTGCAATTAGAGGGTGTATATTTTTTATAACACAGTACAAAGAGAGGGTGTATATTTTTCATAACAGAGTACAAAACATGTGTACATTTTTTATAACACAGTTCAAATAGAGGGTGTATATAATTTATAACAGAGTACAATACAGGGTTTATATTTTTGTAAAAGACTATTTGGTGAGTGTGTATATTTTTTATAACAGATTACAAATAGAGGATGTATATTTTTATAACCAATTACAAACACAGAGTTTATATTTCTCATAACAGAGTGCAAATGTAGGGTGTATATTTTTTATAACAGAGTACAAATTGAGTGTTTATATTTTTTATAAAAGAGTATTTTGTGAGTTTGTATATATTTTATAATGGAGTACAATTAGAGGGTGTATCTTTTTATAAGAGTACAAATAGAGGGTGTATATTTTTTACAACAGAGTACATATAGAGAGTGTATATTTTTTATAACAGAGTACAAATAGAAGGTTTATATTTTTTATAAAAGACTATTTTGTGAGTGTGCATATTTTTATGACAGAGTACAAATAGAGGGTGTATATATGTTATAACAGAGTATAAATAGAGGGTGTATATTTTTTATAGCACAGTATAATTAGAGGGTTTATTTTTTTTATAAAATACTATTTTGTGTGTGTGTATATTTTGTATAACATAGTAGAAATAGAGGGTGTATATTTTTTATAACAGAGTACAAATAGAGGGTGTATATTTTTTATAACAGGGTACAAATAGAGGGTTTATATTTTTTATAAAAGACTTTTGTGATTGTGTATATTTTTTATAACAGAGTAAAAATACAGGGTGTATATATTTTATAACAGAGTAAAAATAGAGGGTTTATTTTTTTATGAAAGACTTTTTTGAGTTTGTATATTTTTTACAGCAGAGTAAAAATAGAGGGAGTATATTTTTTACAACAGAGTAAATTAGATGGTGTATATTTTATAAAACAGAGCAAAAATAGAGGGTGTATATTTTTTATAATAGAGTACACATATAGGGTATATACTTTTAACAAAAGATTATTTTGTGAGTGTGTTTTTTATTTTATAACACAGTACAAGTAGAGGGTGTATATTTTTTAATAGAGTACAAATAGAGGTTGTATATATTTTATAACAGGGTACAAATAAAGGTTTTATATTTTTATGACAGAGTACAGAAAGAGGGTTTATATATTTTATGAAAGTCTCTTTTGTTAGGGTGTATATTTACTATAACAGAGTACAAATAGATAGTGAATATTTTGTATAACAGAATATAAATAGAGGGTGTATATTTTGTATAAAAGACTATTTTGTGAATGTGTATATTTTTTATAATAGAGTACAAATAGACGTTTTTTTTTTTTTGAAACAGAGTGTAATTAGAGGTTTTATATTTTTTATAACAGAGTACATATAGAGGGTGTATATTTTTTATAACAGAGTACAAATAGGGGGTGTATATGTTTTATAACAGAGTACAAATAGGGGGTGTATATGTTTTATAACAGAGTACAAATAGAGGGCATATATTTTTATGAAAGACTATTTTGTTAGGGTGTATATTCATTATAACAGAGTACAAATAGAGAGTGAATATTTTTTATAACAGAATATAAATAGAGGGTGTATATTTTTTATAAAAGACTAATTTGTGAATGTGTATATGTTTTATAATAGAGTACAAATAGAGGGGATATATTTTTTGAAACAGAGTATAATTAGAGGTTCTACATTTTTTATAACAGAGTACATATAGAGGGCATATGTTTTCTATAACAGAGTACAAATGGGGGATGTATATATTTTTTAACAGTACAAATAGAGGGTGTATATTTTTTATAACAGAGCAAAAATAGAGGGTTTATATTTTTTATAAAAGACTATTTTGTGAGTGTGTATATTTTGTATAACAGAGTACAAATAGTGAGTGTATATTTTTTATAACAGAGTACAAATTTAGGGTGTATATTTTTTATAACAGAGTACAAATAGAAGGTTTATATTTTTTATAAAAGACTATTTTCTGAGGGTGTGTGTTTTTTATAACAGAGTACAAATAGAGGGTTTATCTTTTTTATAAAAGACCATTCTGTGAGTGTGTATATTTCTTATAACAGAGTAAAAATAGAGGGTGTATTATTTTTATAACAGAGTACAAAAGAGGGTGCATATTTTTTATAACAAAGTACAAATAGAGGGTGTATATTTTTTATAATGGAGTATAAATGGAGGGTGTATATTTTTATAAAAGAGTGCATATAGAGGGCATACATTTTTAATAACAGTGCAAATACATGGTGTATATTTTTTATAACAGGGTACAAATAGGGGCTGTATATTTTTTATAACAGAGTACAAATACATGATTTATATTTTTCATAATAGACTATTTTGTGAGTGTTTATATCTCTTATAACAGAATAAAAATAGAGGTTGTATATTTTTTATTACAGAGTGAAAATAGAGGCTTTATATTTTTTATAAAAGCCTATTTTGTGAGTGTGTATATTTTTTATAACAGAGTACAAATAGAGGGTGTATATTTTTTATAACAGAGTACAAATAGTGGGTTTATATTTTTTATAAAAGACTAGTTTGAGAGTGTGTATATTTTATATAACAGAGTACAAATAGAGGGTCTATATTTATTATAACAGAGTAGAAACAGAGGTTTTATATTTTTTATAAAAAATATTTTTGCATGTTCTTCACATGTACCCCAAGGCATGAAATGCAATAAAAAAATTAAAACTTAAAAAAAAGACAATATTGTCAATGTGTAGATTTTTTATAACAGAGTACAAATAGAGGTTGTTGTGTTTTTTTTTTTTTTTATTATAAAATCAACTGTTTTAACATTTATTGTCCGGTCCAAAAACTGGGGCATAAACACCATAATGAGGTTGTTTATTTTTTACAACAGAGTACAAATAGAGTGTTTATATGTTTTATAAAGGTTATTTTGTGAATTTTTATATTTTTATAACAGAGTACAAATCGAGGGGTGTATATTTTTTATGACAGAGTAGAAATAGAGGGTGTACTTTTCTTATAACACAGTAAAAGTAGAGGGTTTATATTTATAATAAAAGACTGTTTTGTGAGGGTATATATTTCTTATAACAGAATACAATATAGGATTCACATTATTTATAACAGAGTAAAAATAGAGACTTTATATTTTTTATAAAAGCCTATTTTGTGAGTGTTTATATTTTCTATAACAGATTAAAAATACAGGGTGTAAATTTTTTAAAACAGAGTAGAAATAGAGGGTTTATATTTTTTATAAAAGTTTAATTTGTGAGTGTGTGTATTTTTTATAACAGAGCAAAACTAGAGGGTGTATATTTTTTATAACAGAGTAAAAATAGATGGTGTATATTTTTTTAAAAGTGTACAATTAGTCGATTTATATTTTTTATAAAAGACAATTTTGTGAGGGTTTATATTTTTTATAACAGAGTACAAACAGAGGGTGTGTATTTTTATAACAGTACAAATAGAGGGTGCATATTTTTTATAACTGAGTACAAATTGAGGGTGAATATTTTTCATAACAGAGTAAAAATAGAGGGTGTATATTTTTTATAACAGAATACAAATAGAGGGTTTATATTTTTTATAAAAGACTATTTTGTGAGAGTGTATATTTTTTATGACAGAGTACAAACAGAGGATGTATATTTTATACAACAGAGTACTAATAGAGGGTTTATGTTTTTTAAGACTATTTTGTTAATATGTATATTTATTATAACAGAGTACAAATAAAGGGTGTATATTTTTTATAACACAGTACAAATAGAGGGTGTATATATTTAATAACAGAGTACAAGTATAGGGTTTATATTTTTTGAAAAAGACCAATTTGTGAGTGTCTGTATTTTTTATAACAGAGTACAAATAGACTGTGTATATTTTTTATAACAGAGTACAAATAGAGGGTGTATATTTTTATAACAGAGTAAAAACAGAGGGTGTATATTTTTTATAACAGTACAAATAGAGGGTGTATATTTTTTATAACAGAGTACAAATAGAGGGTGTATTTTTTTATAACAGAGTAAGAATAGAAGGTTTATATTTTTATAAAAACTATTTAGCGAGTGGTATATTTTTATAACAGAGTACAAATAAAGGGTGTATATTTTTTATAACAGAGTACAAACATAGAGTGCATATTTTTTATAACAGTATAATGGAGGGTGTATATTTTTTATAACAGAGTAAAAGTAGAGAGTGTATATTTTTTATAAAAGAGTATTTTGTGAGTGTTTATATTTTTTATAATAGTGTACAAATAGAGGGTGTGTATATTTTATAAGAGAGTACAAATATAGGGTGTATATTTTTTATAACAGAGTAAATCTAGAGGGTTTATATTATTTATAAAAGATTATTTTGTGAGTGTGTATATTTTTATAACACAGTACAAATAGAGGGTGTATATTTTTTAACAGATTGAAAACAGAGGGTTGTATTTTTTATAAAAGACTATTATGTGAGACTTTTTTTTTATAACAGAGTACAAATAGAGGGGGTATGTTTTTTATAACAGAGTAAAAATAGAGGGTGTATATTTTTTATAACACTGTAGAAATAGAGGGTGTACATTTTTTTTAACAGAGTACAAATAGTGGGTTTATATTTTTTGTAAATGACTAATTTTGAGAGTGTCTATTTTTTATAAGAGTACAAATAGAGGGTGTATATTTTTTACAGCAGATTAAAAATAGAGGGTGTATGTTTTTTATATCAGAGTACAAATAGAGGGTGTACATTTTTTATAACAAAGTTGAAATGAGAGAGTACAAATATAGTGTTTACATTTTTTGTAAAAGTCCATTTTGTGAGTGTGTATATTTTTTACAACAGAGTACAAACAGAGGGTGTATATTTCTTATAACAGAGTACAAACAGAGGGTGAATATTTTTTATAAAGTGTACAAATAGAGGGTTTATATTTTTTATAAAAGACTATATTGTGACTGTGTATATTTTTTATAACAGAGTACAAATAGAGGGTGTATATTTTTTAAAACAGAGTAAAAATAGAGAGTTTATATTTTTTATGAATGACTAATTTGTGAGGGAGTATATTTTTTATAACAGAGTGCAAATAGAGGGTGTAGATTTCTCATAACAGAGTACAAACAGAGGGTGAATATTTTTTATAACAGAATAAAAATAAAGGGTTTATATTTTTTACAAAAGTTTATTTTGTGAATGTGTGTATTTTTATAAGAGAGTACAAATAGAGGGTGTATATTTTTTAAAACAGTACAAATAGAGGGTTTATATTTTTTACAAAAGACTATTTTGTGAGGGTGTATATTTTTTATAACAGAGTACCAATAGAGGGTGTATATTAATTACAACAGAGTACTAATAGAGGGTTTATGTTTTTTATAAAAGACTATTTTGTTAATGTGTATATTTATTATAACAGAGTACAAATAAAGGGTGTATATTTTTTATAACACAGTACAAATACAGGGTTTATATTTTTTTAAAAAGACCATTTTGTGAGTGTGTATATTTTTAATAACAGAGTGCAAATAGAGGGTGTATATTTTTTATAACAGAATAAATATGAGTGTGTATATTTTTTATAACAGAGTAAAAATAGAGGGTGTATATTTTTTATAATAGAGTACAAATAGAGGGTGTATATGTTTTAGAAAAGACTATTTTGTGAGTGTGTTTTTTATTTTATAACAGTACAAATAGAGGGTGTATATTTTTTAATAACAGAGTACAAATAGAGGTTGTATATATTTTATAACAGGGTACAAATACAGGTTTTATATTTTTATAACAGAATGCAAAAAGAGTGTTTATATGTTTTATAAAAGACTCTTTGTTAGGGTGTATATTTATTATAACAGAGTACAAATAGAGAGTGTATATTTTTTATAACAGAATGTAAATAGAGGGTGTATATTTTTTATAAAGACTATTTTGTGAATGTGTATATTTTTTATAATAGAGTACAAACAGAGGGTGTATATTTTTTGAATCAGTATAAATAGAGGTTCTATATTTTTTATAACAGAGTACATCTAGAGGGTGTATATTTTTTATAACAGAGTACAAATAGAGGGTGTATATATTTTATAACAGAGCACAAATAGAGGGTTTATATTTTTTATAAAAGATTATTTTGTGAGTGTGTGTATTTTTATAGCAGAGTTAAAATAGAGGGTGTATATTTTTTATAACAGTACAAATTGAGGGTGTATATTTTTTATAACAGAGTACAAATTGAGGCTTTATATTTTTTATAAAATACTATTTTCTGAATGTTTGTGTTTTTATAACAGAGTACAAATTGAGGGTTTATATTTTTTATAAAAGACTATTCTGTGAGCGTGTATATTTCTTAGAGTGAAAATAGAGGGTGTATAATTTTTATAACAGAGTACAAATAGAGGGTTTACGTTTTTTATAAAAGACAATATTTTTGCATGTTCTTCACATGTACCCCAAAACGGAAAATACAACAAAAAATTAAAAATTAAAAAAAGGCAATATTGTCAGTGTGCATATTTTTTATAACAGAGCAGAAATAGAGGTTGTTTATTTTTTAGAACAGAGTACAAATAGAGGGTTTATATGTTTTATAAAAGTTATTTTGTGAAATTTTATATTTTTATAACAGAGTACAAATCGAGGGTGTATATTTTTTATGACAGAGTAGAAATAGAGGGTGTACTTTCTTATAACACAGTAAAAGTAGAGGGTTTATATTTATAATAAAAGACAGTTTTGTGAGGGTATATATTTCTTAGAGTACAATATAGGATTCATATTATTTATAACAGAGTAAAAATAGAGGCTTTATATTTTTTATAAAACTTATTTTGTGAGTCTGTATATTTTTTATAACAGATTAGAAATAAAGGGTGTATATTTTTTAAAACAGAGTAGAAATAGAGGGTTTATATTTTTTATAAAAGTTTAATTTGTGAGTGTGTGTATTTTTTATAACAGAGTAAAAATAGGCAGGGAGACTGGTTTCAGGCCAGGAGGTGGAGGTTGCAGTGAGCTGAGATCACACCACTGCACTCCGGCCTGGATGACAGCAAGATCCTGTCTCAAAAAACCAAAAACAAGATGAAAAAAAAGCATAACATTGTTTGTAAGGGTACTTTACTAGAAAGGATACACAGCTTTTCTCCAATTCTCAAAGATATCTGTAATTTTTAGAAAATCTAAAAATACACCTATACACAGATTTAAAGGATACTTTAGGTACAACACTTGCTATAAACTGGAAGAAGGAATGTAGGTTAGGTGATCACTAAAAGCCAAACTAATTGTACCAAATATTACAGTCACCACTCATTTTATCTACTGAATCAAAATCCACAAGGACTTCAAAATAAACCACTTCAGTGACTATAAACTGTTGATGCCAGATACATAGGTAAGATTCTATAAAACCACTTAACATCTTGAACTCTACAATGTCAGGGTTCCTTATAGCTCCAAAGTCTAATTCTACTCCAAAACGGGGTTACTTCAAATGTACTCAGTTTCTTTCCACAGCAAAGATTCCAAGGACTTTCTGTAACTGATTATATTTTATAATAGCATTTTCAATTCAGAAAGTTATAACAAAGCAGCTAACAAATTACTTCAATTTAAATGCAAAGGTGGCAATAAACTGCAACAATTTCCTAACTAGAAGAATGTTTCTGGCAGTAATTAATCTACCTGTGACAAGAGGAGTAGGGAATATCAGAGCTTCTGGTCACATGACTCATTTCAGTAACAGTTCTGTAAGACTGTCTCTATCAATAAATTTTGGCAAGACCAATTTATGCCTTTAGAATCTAAAATGGATGGTCACATTTTAAGTTTATGCAGCTTTGATGGCTATGGAATGTTGTCCTAATCTCATTTAAGAACAAAATCATACATGGCATCTTATTACAAGTTGAAGATATGTTAGAAAAGCTAAATTATCTGAGAACTCTTCACGTGAATTTCAGGAAGCCTAATCGCTGTTGGCTTCTAGGGAATATACAAATGGAATGGGGGAGGTGCAGGGGAGATCCTCATACTGATAAATCTCTCAAATTAACTTAAAGAATCAAAAGATTGTATTGGCCTTCCCTCAAACTTGAGGAAAAAAACCCATTCTTCTGGGCAGTGTTCTTCTTTGGGGTGCCAGCCCCTTTCCTCCACGTGCTGGTGACTTCTTCCCACTCCTTGTGGGACTTCCAAATATGGAAGGGGAAAATATTTGTGGATTGATTTATGTCCAATGAACAAGAAAGAAAATTCTATTTCTTCCTTCAAATATTCATCTAGCTAAAAAATTAGCCACAAGTCAGAGGGTAGAACTGGGATGAATAACAGGACTGCTTTTCTAAAACTGATAGTTTATCTTGTCTTTCTAATGTTCTTAGTTATGATTTATTTTTGAGACTGAAAAATCACATGTAAAAAAAAATCAATTCCCATCACTTAGGAATGCTTACATTGGTTATTCTGGTCTTCAAATTACTTTTTTTTTATTTTTTAAATTTTAGACAGAAACCTAAAGGAGCCCAAAACTTTTGAATTGATTGTCCTGTAGAAAACATTTTTTTTAAATCTCAATTTTGATATTACTGTCTTCAATTACATACCACAAAAATTTTTTCTAAGAAGAACAAAGTATATATAACATGAATGATAACTTAAATACAACTGGACATTTAGTGAACAGAAAGTGAGGGAAACAAAATGAACTAACACAAATAGCATCATCATTCTCTCATTAATGGGCTGCATTGTACTGAGGTGATTAAGTCAGTCCCAGCAAAAGAACAACAAAGTCATATGTTATTTACACTTACCACCTCCCCCACATGTCAAAATATTTAGTGTCTAATACTTCCCGTTTTTCCTAAAAGAGATTAAATTCATATCAAATTATGCAACCGAAATATATACTGTGGAAGACCAATGATCTTATCCAATGATTGATGTGAATTCATTAGGAGAGAAAGAATTATTTTAAGAACAATGTAAAATCTGAATATATTTTTAAAGGGTAATTTTTAATAGAACTTTCTCATTAATCTTTAAAGCCAAAGGATGATAAACAGAAGTTCATTACTGACCGTAGACCATTCCAATTCAGTTAGATATATTTCATTCTTATTTGTTACCATAGTCTCTTATTTTAAAATTACTCAAAAATAAACCTTTTACAAAAAAGAAGTATCTCCTTGAATCAGATGCCATGTTCTATATTAAATCCATTTTTTAAATAAAATTTACATTAACTTGCCCTATAAAAGGCATTTTCTGCTATTAATGAAATAGACAAATAGATGTCGAACCATTTACCTAAGGAAATGAAGAAAGCAGAAAGATAAAAATGTACCTCTTCCTGTGAAAGTAGTATAGTTTTCTACACTATGAAACTAGAGTGGTTTCTATATATTCCACAAGCATCCTACACGGCTTTATGGAATACTTATTGTACCAGAACAGAGAGGAACAATATGCAGTTAGGCCTCACTTTATGGTTTCAGGGTTTCAGCTTTGATTTTGAAGGAAAACTTGAGATGCTCAGGATTCAATGAACTTATTCATGCTAATTAACCTACCAGAAGAATGTGGCCAATAACGAAAAATTACAATAAATTCTTATTCTTTGTTCCTCCCCCTACACTATTTAATTGTCCACCATCCTTTGTCATTTTACACCCCTTCAATCCTGTCAACCTATCTTCTTGTTAGGATTCCAAAATTTGAAGCAAGATTTTATCAATGTGATGTTAGATTGCTTGTTTTCTGACACTCTTGTGGGAAGCTCTTGCACAGCAAGTTAGGATACTTTCAAGAAACACGCTATAAATTCTTAGACACCAAGTCTCTACCTATAGATTTTTTGCGTGGCAAGGATGGGAGAGAGGGCTTTGTCATCAAGAGCAGCACTTTCTAACCTGACCCCTTGATAGTGCATTTTACCTTGAAACACAAAAATACCCAGATTACATCCATAAGCTAAAATAATTGTTCTTACCATTTGCCAAGGCAACATTGATCCCTCTTCCAACATTATTCTTAACACCACTCATTAAACTGAAGGGAGAGAAATTGAAATAAATTTAGAATTAAATATTGTACAATAACATATCAAAAAAATAAAGTCATGCAAAAAAAGGTTAGAGAAATATTATATATATTTTCAGTTGTTCAGCACTGCAGAGGAAATTAAAAACATCTCTAAGTCAGAGAAGACAGTCTAATACTGAATTTTAAAGCAACATCCTTAAATAATAATTCACAAATAGAAATATATATTTTAAAATATTAGAGCTGAAATAATAGACCATTTTTGTACTGTTCTGCTTCAGATTATTCTTAGACCATGGACATTAAGCACATGCTTTGCACCATTCTTAAGGTATCAAACAACAGATAATCTCTTTTCTGCTTTCTGCAATATCAGCGTGACATGAAATGGACATGAGATACTATCCCCATCTTTTAAAATTTAAAAACAAACAGAGTTGAGGAGCACTCTTTCATGAATGTTTTACCTAACTGTGAACATTCTCCTAGCGATCAGCACTATAAAGTTCCATCTATACTAAGAGGGAATATTGTACTCATGAAATTACTGCATTGAATGACAGTCACTTACACGGTGACTACCTGAGATAACTGACTTCCACAGGCAGCTCAGTGACCACGATATAAAGACAATGACACTGTATAATGGAAAGAACCAGTGACACATTTGTTGGTTATCAGTTCAGTCTGTTCAACTGCTCAAATTAGAATTATTAAACCAAAATTGTGAGTTCTTTTAACTCAAAACTTCAAGGTATAAGTAATACTCCCAATGGTGTGCTGTTAAATATTTAACAACTGGTCTGTGTTTAGGAGAGAGAGGGAGTATGCATACACGTGACTACACATGAACACATATATCCATATATTGATAGACATATATACACATAGGCAAATAATTTATTATAAACTACTGATATAAAGGATGTGTAGCACACAATTTCATAAATAAAATCTATAATTTAGTTTATTATAAATCCCATAGTCAATTGATTCTCACAGAATGTTTTAGTTGATTTTTCAGACAACTCATATCTGCAGCTAAACTGGTTGCAACTGATGAATGAGCTCAGTTCTAACAAATGTTGGATGATACTTTAATGTATGTTAATAAGTAAGATAAATAATGAAGATTCATGTTGGAATTCCACTTGCCTGTCAATGATAACTGAATCAGATAATGAGTTTTCAAATACTGGAAGACTACTTCCTACATTTTTGGTGCTATCCACCATATAACAGATATAGATATGACATATTTTTCAATTTAAACTGCATAATTAATATTTTCTCTCTCACTTGATGTCTAGAACTTGAGTCTGCAAACTTTTTCTGTAAAGAGAGAAAGCACTAAAGAAGCCATAGCAAGATACACTCAAAACACTATAAATAAATCAATTGAAACAATTTTTTAAATGTTCATGTAACTCATAGGAAGGCAGAAAAAAGTAAAAACAGATAATAAAAGAGTAGACTTAAGCCCTCATATATCAATAATTATAATAAATAGAAATAGTTTAAACATATCAAATAAAGACAGAAATTGGCACAGTGAATTAAAACAGGAACTAACAACACATTGTCTACAAGAAACTCACTTTAAACATAATGATATAAATAGTAGAAAGTGAAAGCCTAGACACATATCATGCAAACATTAATCGAAAGGGAAATTACAACTCAATAATAAAGAAACCCAATTTATCAATGGGCAAAGGGTCTGAATAGACATTTCTCCAAGATACACAAATGGCCAATAAGCACACAAAAAGATCACTATTTATCAGAGAAATGCAAATGAGATTTCACTTCACATCTACTAGGCTGGTTATAATCAGTAAGTCAGATAATAACAAGTGTTGGCAAGGATGTGGAGAAATTGGAACCCTCATACACTGCTGGTGGAAATGCAAACAGATGCAGCCACTTTGGAAAAAAATCTGGCAGTTCCTCAAATAGTTATACAGAGTTACCATCTGAAACAAAATCCACTCCCTGGGAGTATAAAAAAATAAAAACATATGTCCACATAAAATGTGTACATAAATGTTTCTGTAAGTGTTATTCATTATAGTTAAAAAGTGGAAACAACTCAAATGTCTACCAATTGATGAATGGGTGAAGAAAATGTGGTATATCCATACAATGGAATACTGTTAAGACATAAAAGGAATAAAGTTCTGATACATGATATAACATGAAGGAAGCCTGAAAACACTATGGTAAGAAGCCAATCACAAAAGACCAAATATTATATACCATTTATATGAACTGTCCAAAATTGGCAAATCTATAAAAAAAGAAAGTAAACTAATGGTTACTTAGGGTTTGGGGGATGGGGAAGTAGGGCAGGATAAGAAAGGCAAAGAAGGGTATTAGCTAAAGGGTACAGAGTTTATTTTTGAGGTATAAAAATGTTCTAAAATTGACTGTGGCAGAGATTGCACATATCTGTGAATACCCTAAACCACTGACAATATAATATAAATGAGAGAAATGGATGGCATGTGAATCATATCTCAAAGCTGTCTGAAAGTACTAGTCTGGGGCACATACATTTAAAAAGTTCTATGCTTTATTACTTGAACTATTGGCTCAGCTGCACCAAAGAAGAGGGAAGTTTCAGAATACCTTTGTTCTGTTTCTTTTGGGGGGCAGAAATATATTCGATAATTAAACTCCGTCATTAAGAAGCAACTGCTGTGATTAACAGGTTAAGTGCCACAGTGACTTTTCCAAGTAAAGATCATCTAGGAGTATGATGTTGCATTTTACAGACTGAAATCTATCATAAAGCAAAGAAATAAAGGTAACAAAGAAGCACAATGACATAGGCTTCCCACAAGAGGGCAGCAGCTTATCAATTTTTAAAAACTGAAATTCAAACGGAAAATCTAACATACAAAACCCAGAGGTTTAAAATGTATAAAGGTTAGTCACCTTACTAACACAAGCTGAAATCTTTTCTTTTATCCTTCATGAATATAAAGGTCCCCCTCCCCACACCTCTAGGCAAAATTCTAAAGGAAATGATTACATCGTCTGTAGATAAATTCTGTATCTTCTTCAAATATAGTTTTGTTTCAAATAGCTACTCTATGTTAGCTACCACCTCTTAAGATGGTTAGTTTAAAGCGGGGCTTGGCAAACTATAGCTCCTGAGCCAAATCCCACCAACTGGTTTTTTATTTGTTTTACTACTCATGAGCTTAGAGAATAGTTTTTACATTTTTAAATGGTTACATTTTAAATGATTATGTACCTACACAATAACTTTGATTTTACCTCTTTGCCCTCATAGCCAAAAACATTATCTGATTCCTTGTTAAAAAAAAAAATCCCTCAAAACCATCTTATATATTCTTGTAGCAAACATCACCATTATAATCAAACGTAAAGAACTATTCCTAATATCAAATTCATACAAATTGAAATCAAATTAATATATGCCTCAGATGAAAATTATAATTGGAACATAAGTTAGCTCTATGAGTGCTCTAATAAGAAAGAAAAAACCTGTAATCCCAGCACTTTGGGAGGTTCACCTTGAACCCTAGAGTTCAAGACCAGCCTGGGCAACACAGTGAGACCCCATTTCTACAAAAATAGAAAAATTAGCTGCGTGTGGTGGTATGTGCCTATAGTCCCAGCTACTCGGGAGGTGGAGGTCATAAGATTGCTTTAGTCCAGGCATTCAAAGTTGCAGTGACCTATGATTGCATCACTGTACTCCAGCCTGGTGAGACCCTGTCTCTAGGTGAAACAAAACAAAACAAAACAAAACAAAAAACAAAAGAGGAAGAGGAAGGGGAAGGGAAAGGGGAAGGTGAATGGGAAGGGGAAGGGGAATAGGAAGGGGAAAGGGGAAAGGGAAGGGGAAGGGAAGGGGAAAGGGGAACGGGGAATGAAAGGGAAAGGGGGAAGGAGAAAGGGGAGGGGAAGGGGAAAGGGGAATGAAAGGGAAAGGGGAGGGGGAAAGGGGGAAGGAAAGGAAAAGAGAAGGGAGGGGAAGGGAAGGGAAAGGGAAGAGAAGGGAAAGGAGAAGGGAGGGGAAGGGAAGGGGAAAGAGAAGAGAAGGGAAAGGGGAAGGGGAGGAGAGAAGGGAAAGGGGAAGGGAAGGGGAAAGGGGAAGGGGAAGGGGGAAGGGAAGGGGAAAGGGAAGGGGAAAGAGAAAGAGAGAGAGAAAGAAAAAAAAGCTGCAATTCCTGTTTCTCCTGACACCTGAGGCCTCTGCCTCCCAAAGTGCTAGGATTACAGGTGTGAGCCACCGTGGCGCCTAATACATCTCCATAATAGATTTTGACTTGATCTACTTATGACCACCATCCTAATTGTAATTATCATCTGTCTGTATCAGAGTTTCTGAAACCCAGCCTCTCATTTTAAGGGCCTGATAATTCTTGTGGACGAGCTGACCTATGCACTGAAAGATGCTTTAACAGCGTCTCCGGCCTCTACAAGTAACACCTCCACAGGTATGACAACCCAAAATTACAATGTCCCCTGGGGGGCAAAACTGCCCCCATTGAGACACACTGATCCAAGAATACTAGTTTCCAAAACGAGTTACATGTACTCAGAGCAGGTGTTCTGAAAATATTTAATTCTCTGCTTATGTATTTTTATTATCTACTTATATAATTTTAGTGAACGTATAAGTCCGTTACCAATAGGAAGGCAGCATCAAAGAGCTGTGGCAGAAACTGGCAATGGGCTTCCAATTGTCCTCTCTATCTTATTTCTTTACTTATTTTATACAACAGCCAGATAACTTTTTTCAATATAAATACAATCATGACATGCCAGAATTTGAAATCCTTCCACAAGCTTTCAATATACTCAGAAAAAAAAGTCTCACCCCTTTACCTGCATGGCCTACAAGTTCCTGTACAGCCTGGCCCTAATTCATGTCTACCTAGAGCTGCCCAATCTTAGGTCCTTTGAGCAGGCTCTTTCCTTCTGTCTAGGATGTCCTTCCCTTCCATTCTTCATTTCTCAGAATCACAGTCTTAGAAACCGTTCCATTACCCTTGATCTAAAGTTGGACACCTCCTCGCATCGACTTCCGCCAGTACTCATCACATCCTGCTGCCCTGCAGGGCTGGTGTCACAATTTATAAGTACATATTTGCATTTACTTTTTAAACATCTTTCACCCCTACTAGACTGTAAGTTCTGTGACAAGAGGGACTATGCTCAAAAAATACTTACTGAACAGGTGAATAAATGATCCTCAGAAAACTCAGGACTCTTTCTTTGGACTTTAAAACAAACAAAAAACACCTTTTCATAAGCTTTCAACATAAAAACAGACTATACTGGAAAATGCCTTGGACTATGCACTGGTCCCCACAGTGTCTACACTGGGGATCCCTGGCCAATTATTCAGCCCTTTTGTGGCAACTAGTTTTATAAGCGGAGGCTTGGCTATAAAATCCTGCCAAGTATTTAATCTCTCATGGTAATGGCAGAATGGTTCCTGAAATGAGGATGGATAGGTGGCCTGCCTCCATTTAAAGTTAAAAAAACTGAAGTACAAATGCTACATGACATGTCCACCATGCTAGAAGCAAATTCTCTGGCTCTAAGCGCAGTGTGTATTTTACCAAGCTCCACTGTTTAGGCACTGTTCTCTTTTTGACATTACATCTTTAACTGGCCAACTCAGGTTGAGGGATAGAGAACAGTCTCTAAGACAGTGGTATGTACTCTGAGAACTGAAGGATAAGAAGGAAGACAGCCAGGTGAAGAGTGAGGAAAGACCATTGTAGACAGAAGAGCATGCTCCAAGCCTCCAGGATCAGGAAGGTCTGGAGAGAAGTGAATAAGGGTCGGCACATAGGAACTTGTAGGCCACGTGGGTAAACAATGGAACTTTTTTCCTGAGTGTGTTTTGTTGTTTACAGTTTAAATCTGTGAATAAAAAACCTGCTAGTAAAAATAGTCTGATCTCGTCTTCTCTGAACTAAAATTTACATGCATCAAAAGTGCAGAATAGGTATCCAAGATAATGTACGGGCTAGGTATTCTAAAAGAACTTTGTCCTGTTATTTAGAATCAAATTTGGGGTCTATTTAACCAAACAAGGTAAAAAGAGAAAATGAAAATGTTTTAAAAAATGTACAAACTTCTAAAATGCAAGTGCCTTATTACACGTCAGTAAAACAGGACTATTCTAATGAGAAATCAGAAGACAAACGGATTAACAATAGATCATCATTATAATAAAGGAAAATATAGAAAACGAGTACAGACCTTAAAGATCATCTAGCTCAATCCCTTAATTTTACAAGAAAAGTGTTGTCCCATGAAGCTCAATAAACTTCTTATGGCTAACTACCTGAAAAGCGGCTAGAATAAAAATTTAAGAGATTTTGTATCAAAAAGAAGAGGCACACGAACAGCTAGGAAAAGCTGCCTAGGTCTCCTGTCTGCTATAAAACTATCTAAGCTGCCTAAGTTTCCTCTCTGCTATAAAACTATCTCTTTGTTCTATATAATTAATGACAAATTTATTATTTTGTATGAACTTTAAATAAGCTCACATGTCTAGTTTTCTAGGCAATAGCATATTAAAAGCAACCAACTAAAAGTAGGGTTTGCAATTTCAGTGGCAGGAACTTGCATACAACAGCTGACATTGAGGTAGGATAGTAAAAATCCTAAAAACCATCCTTTAGAGAATATCTCAACATAGGAAACCATTCAGCTTAGTGGCAACCAGTCTGTGCTGCAATGGACCTGAGGTTATCACTGGATCACGTCATACTTCAACAAGCAGCACTCAAATATTTTAAATGAAAGACAATGGTTTATAAGAGAACGTGTTCATTGTCCATGGCAATGTTGCAAACAGGATTTTTACCATGATGAATTTTCCCTCTCTGCTGTTCCATTTGGTGACCATGAGCCACATGTGGCCACTGAACACCTGAAATGTGGTGATGAACACCAAAGAACTGAACTTTTCATTTTAATTTAAGTGAATTAACTTTCTTCCTAATATTTAAGAATCAAAATTAAATAGCCAATGTGTTTTGTTGCTAGTAAATGGGACAGTACAGATCTAGAGAATTCACTCAGAGGAAATCTCTTATCTCTCTAAAGCTACGTAAATGTTATGTTCTTAGTCATTCTCTAATATAAAATTTAAGAACTTTAAGGTCCCTTGAATTCATGAAAAAAAAACTGTAATAACACTTGAAATCACTTTCCATTAATAAAGTATGCCTAATACATTTTCAAAATATCCACTAAACTCAGGTTCAATTGGCTGTAATTTTTTTTTTTTTTTTTTTTTTTTTGCGTATGTAGTATCTTGGGTTTTTTTTTTTATTGCATTTTAGGTTTTGGGGTACATGTGAAGAACATGCAAAATCGTTGCATAGGTACACACATGGCAGTATGATTTGCTGCCTTCCTCCCCATCACCTATATCTGGCATTTCTCCCCATGCTATCTCTCCCCAACTCCCCACCCCCCCACTGTCCCTCCCGTGTTGCCCCCCCCTACAGACCCCAGTGTGTGATGCCCCCCTCCCTGTGTCCATGTGTTCTCATTGTTGGACTCCCGCCTATGAGTAATTTAATAGCACACCTTACAATCTCAAGTCAACAAATACTTACACATTATCTTCCAGGCAGATTTTGGGTCCCACCACATTAGCTTCTCCACTTGCCATTTTAAAAGCAAAATGTTTCTCAGGGCAAGCTTTTGAGATCCCACACTTATATCTGGGAGGCTTTGTAGCTTTGGGAGAGAAAACATGATTTTTTTTTTTAGAAAACAAGTTAATAGACATTACCTCACTTTGTTTCAAATCTCAAACCACAAAGGGCATTATGTAAAACATCAAAATACACATATCTTAAAATATATGCTATTTTTTCCCCCAGAGGGTTTCAAAGAACCTCCAAAAATTTTTTTTAAAAAACAAAAAGCAACAAAAAAAAACCCCATAACAGACACCAGAAATTCCTAGGAAACAAACTAATAATGGATGTAAATGGATCAAGCAATATGATCTTCATTAGGGTAAATGTACTTTATTTAACTCTGAGTTAATTTTTAGATTTCAGGATGTGGGATGTTCTGAATGTTACTTTGTACTTCTAGGACCATATATGCACAAAAAATCGTCACCTCCAGGATCATTAAAAAAAAAGCCTAATGTTCCACTGACTACCTGCCCATGTATATTATTGCTCTAACTAGAAATTCTGCTCTTACTCCTCACACTGATTTCTGTACTTAGACTACTGGAGCTAAAAAAACACAAAATATCCATCATGAATAACTACCAAAAGTATTTGGGCTGTCCAATCAAATAGCATCCTTATAAATTTAAAAAGCAATTTCTCAATCAGTTTTTGCTGACACTTTGAATGTAAGCTCACATATGCCTAAGATAAGGCAGAATAAATCATATATAAAATATTGAGATGAAATACTTACAACTTGCAGCTGTGTCCAATGCTGATCTTGCTGAAAAAGAAATTACTCTTGTTAGAACGAATGAGCCTGTTGGTAAGTACCCACTTTTAAAATATATTTAAAAATAAATGTTCAAATAATTACTCAGTATACAACAAATAAAACATGAATATCACTTCATAAGAAAAAATGAGAAAGTAACTTTACACTGTATAATTCATTATAAACTACTAAGTAGAGAAATGGAGGGTAGTACTTTAATACCAATGGAACGTTTTATTTTTTCCTTTCCATTTTGTTTTGAATTTTAGTTACTATAAATTTAAATTTAAATCAGGAAGTTACTCTACAAACTTACCTTTTAATGTTTATAAATATAAATTTGGTGACTATGATGATGTCTAAAAGTTGTTGCTGCTGTATGGTGGTGTATATAGATATGCAAAGAAAGCCCTGGAGAATACATATGAACTTATCTTAGTGGTGAGGTTAGGTGATCTGCAAGGGCCAGGGAGGGGGATGAGGAAGGTCATTACTAAAAGATTTATAATTAATCAGTTAATGGAATCCATGAGGTCAAATCTTATGAATGTAGTAGTTCCCAACCTGACCATCTATCGTAATTACAGTTAGGGCTTTTTAAAAGCAGTAACATCTGATCTTAGCCCAGGAGATTATAACTCAGATCATCAAAGTATCATGGACAGCCATTTCCTGATTTGACTAATAAGTATGCAGTGTGATAAATGTTAACCAGCTGTCTTGCTATAAATAGTCACACAGTTTTTAGTTCTGTACTATTTTAGATAATTATGAATTTCCTGTAAGTCCAATAGTCAAACTGGTAAGCTGAAAGTTAAAGCTAAAAGACTGTACTGAAATGTTTAAAGAGAGGAAAATGACCAAGTAAATAAAAGCTAATTAACTCAATAGAACACTCAGTAGAATATTATGCACCACTAAAACCATGAAGGTAATATAATAACATGGAAAAAGCTTAATGCCCAAAACAAAGCAGAAAAGAAACCTTATCTACACTCAGTTTAGGGGAAAAAAAACTTTACTAGGATATAATTTTGGGAAAATCAGTTTTTTAATCATGAGGCTTTTTAGTAAATAATATCACTTCCATTTAATTTGTGTAAGAGTAAGGGGGAGTAGATGGTTGAAGGTGAAGAAACTCCTGTGAGAGACTTTTCTTTCCAGAAAAAGCTCATTTTTTATCCAATACACATCAAAACCAAAAGGCCTGTACTAAGTCTTAGCACCTGGTGGCCAAACAGATAAATTGATTTTTATAAACAGGCTGCTGTCCAAGTACAGAATACAGGTACAACATACAAACACCAAAATCCCTCTGCTCCTACAACTTTCTTCCCCCTCAAACTACACTGATAGCTTTAATCCTTAATTTCTTTCTGCATATACAACGTTCACTTCAAGGAAAAATAATAAACATTTAGTTATTGCATTTCATCAATGAATGTCTTTCAATAAGTCAGGCTAATGAATCAGAACTATTTTGTACTTTATAACAATGTCTCAAATAATTTATGTATATACTACATGTCAATGGTTTAAATCTGAAAGGGTAAAAATCAATCAATTCAATAGAACATTAAGTATTTACTGCACCAGTATACACAAAAATAGTTTGGACTGTGTTTAGTACATTTACTAGTTAAGTACTCACACTGGAAACAAACACTGCATTAAGCCACAATGCTGAGTAAGATGGGTGAATTGTGTCCGTGTTGATATCCTGACTGTGATAAGGTATTATAGTTTTGTAGGATATTACCAATGGGAGAAGCTGAGTAAAGGGTATGCAGCATCTCTCTGTACATTCAAATGCATTTGTAAAAAAATAATACAATTGTCTCAAAATAAAGTTTTATAAAAATTGTTTTTAAAAACTCACAATTGATATTGTAATTTCAACTACTAATTGTGGACAAAATTTTCATTCTTCCTTTCTAGAAATCTGTGTTTTATTTTTCTAAATTAATACTATATAATAAACATGAATCTACGTAATTAATAGAAACTGTCAAGTAAGTTTAAAAAATGGAAAACTCATCACCAAAAGAGCTGTATTTACTTAATCTTATGGGTCCTTAAGACAGTAATTACAGCAAGAATTCTCCTGCTGGATTAAACTCATTATCCTTTCATATACTAAGATGCCAAACAAATGACAAAGATAATCATATATCCATCTTCGCTAAAATAGTCTGAAATGAGAACTAATAAAACCACACAAATTAAATTTTGGCCAATTCAATAGATTGGCAACCAGTAAGGTTACAAAGTACTACACTTCAGTTTTGACATCAAAATAACCATCTGCCCTAATAATGTCTAAATCAAATAGCTAAAATGCATGCAAGAACACTATGCAGGCTCTTAACATTAGGAAAAATCAAAAAAATAGAAAGTAGGAGATTAAAGTAGCTCAACACTTGTTCATAGTTGACTACCAGTAATTTTCCAACTAATATAGCTTTCTGTGAATCTCACTTTGGAAATATTTTTCCTTCCCACGTAGAAATCCTAATTCTCAGTTACCTACATTTTTTTACTCAATCAGCATTTACTATCTGCAGCACCCAATGCTAGATATTGAGTGAAGCACCAAAATATTGCCTTTAAAGACTCATTCTTGGGTGAAGGGAGACAGACACAGGAAGAAAGAAAAAGTTATATAATGTAAAGTTAATTTGCAGTGCCAAATTAAAATATAACTACTGTGAAATTAGAACAAACGTTCAGAAAAAGACAAAAGGATGGGGACAGACATGACTGTTACCACAGAGAGGAACCACCAGCTGCATGTGCACAGTGACTATATCATACTATAGCTTCACCCAGCCTTCTCTTCAATCCTCTAAAAACATTGGGTCTTTTCCCATATAACTTCTATTTGTACCAATGGTCCCATTGCCTCCCTTCTCCCAAAGATCCTCCTTTCCTTGCTGGCTCAGTCTCTTTGCATTCATTTGTCATTCACTGAACTTTCACCTAAGGCCTATAGACAAGTGAAAGCCTATTACTTTAAAAAAGAAAAATATGTGCAACATGCTTTTGGGTCAAGCTACCGTCTCATAAGCTTCCTCCCTTACCATCAACATGTCTTAGAAGAATCAGCTATGCACACTGCTTCCAGAGCAACATGGAACAAGTCTTCTATGCCTTCGATGTGGTTTCTGCCCCATTGTTCAACTGAAACCAACTGTACTCTCAAAGGCCAGCAGGCTGGCCACGAGGTAATAACAGAATTACACAGACCAGAAGAAGTAAAGTAAAATCTCACTATACTTTGCAATAACTACTTTATGCTGGAACCTGGATACTTCATTTTAGGATGTGTGCTGAAAAACAAACAAGTTTAGGAAGAAAATAACCAGATTATCAAGAGGAATGGCTGAAAGGGAGGATTCCATTATTAGAAAAAATGAAAACTTGTAAAGGAAGGTCTGACAGACAATGACTACAATTTAACAGAGTGATGACCGATGAATAAGGGAGCTCCAGCAGGCAGAAACAAGATCAGTGAACTGAAATCACTTGAGAGTTACAAAAGGAGGAATTCAGTGCAATACAGGTTAAGAATCCCTTATCCAAAATGCTTAGGACCAGAAGTATTTTGGATGTGGAATTCTTTCAGATTTTAGAATATTTGCATTACACTTACCAGTTGAGCATCTCTAATCGAGAAATTTGAAATCCAAAATGTTCCAATAAGCATGTTCTTTGAGCATCATGTTGATGTTCAAAAGGTTTCAAATTCTGGAGCATTTCAGATTTGAATTTTCTTTCTTTTTTATTTTTTTTTTTATTTATTTATTATTATTTTTTTTTTTTTTATGTTTTTTTATTTTTTTTTTTTTTTATTTTTATTATTATTTTTTTTTTTTTTTGGGGGGGGGGGTGGGGAGGGGGTTGTTGGGGGGGGGCGCCCCCCCCCCCCCCCTTCTCCTCCCCCCTCTTTTCCCCCCCCCCTCCCCCCCCTCCTCCCCCCCCCCCCCCCTCCCCCCTTCCCTTCTTTGCTCTCCCCCTCCTCCCCGGGTTCGTCCACTTTTGAGCGTGTTTTTTTTTTTTGGGTTTTTTTGTTGGGTGGGTGGGAGGGGGGGGGGGGGGGGGCGGGGGGGGGGGGAAGGGGGACTTTGGGGGGGGGGAAAGGGAATTGGGGGGGGGTGTGGGGTCTCTTTGGGTGTTTGAATTTTCTGATTAGGGATGTTCAACCTGTACAAGAAAGTACTTTTAAGTAGTCACTGTAAGAAAAGTCACCTGAAAAGTCTTATGCCAAAACTGAAGACTACATATCAGAATTGTCTAAAGCCTTGGTACTCTGTATGCAGTCCATGGATAGGGATCTTAATATCATCTTGGAGTTGTCAGAAATGCAGAATCTCAGGCTCCACTCCAGACACTAAATCAGAAATGTGCATTTACCAAGATTCTCTGGAGATACTTTTGGCATTAATGTTTGAGAAGCACTGGAATAATGGAGTCTTCAGATTAGATGTGAAAGGGAGTGATATGGTTTGGCTGTGTCCCCACCAAATCTCATCTTGAAATGTAGTCCCCATAATCCCTGTGTGTCATGGGAGGGACCTGGTGGGAGGTAACTGAATCATGGGAGGAGTTAACCCCATGTTGTTCTCATGATAGTGAGTTCTCACAAGATCTGATGGTTTTATAAGGGACTTTCCCCCCTTCCCCCGGCTTCACTCTGCATTCTCCTTGCTGCCACCATGTGAAGAATAATATGTTTACTACCCTTCTGCCATGACTATAAGTTTCCTGAGGCCTCCCCAGCCCTGCAGAACTGTCAGTCAATTAAATCTCTTTCCTTTATAAATTACGAAGTCTGGTGTATTTCTTCACAGCAGCATGAGAACAGAAACTGAATTAGGTCCTGGGGATTTTTCTTTTCAAACATGAATTTATGGAAGGCAAAACTCACTAGTCCAAAGATCTCAGTTATTTCAATTGACTTCTGCCTATTACATCAAAATACGGTTTCTAGGGTTAATCACTTTTCATGCTTAATTATTTAATATTATAAACAACAATTTAATCATAGCTTACTCAATGTAAGTACAAGGATCTATGAAGAATCTCATCGTTTCTCTAGCTTCAAATAATAAAAGTCTACAAAAACAGTTTCCAGAAGAGATTCAGAGTTACAGTCAGGTGCTGCCTAACGATGTTTCAGTCAACAATAGACCATATACAGAATGGCAGTCCCATCAGATGGTAGCACTATGTTTTTACTGCACCTTTTCCAAGTTTAGATACATAAATACTTAACCATTGTGTTCAACTGCCTACAGAATTCAGTACAGTAACATGCTGTACAGGTTCATAGCCTAGGAGGAACAGGCTATACAATGTAGCCAAGGTGTGTGGTAGGCTATACTATCTAGATTTGTGTAAGTACGTTCTATAATGTTCTCACAATGACATAAATCACCTAATGATGCATTTTTCAGAATGTATCCTCATCATCAGGTGACGCATGACTGTGATCTTATATGGCACCTTGGTTAAATAATTGTTTTCCACTTTAATGTCAACATTAAATTATATTCTTCACTCTCATAATGCTATACTTATAGAAAAGAAATGCATACTTGGCAATTACTTGAGATTCAATAAGATATTCATACACAATCATCTATAATAGCACTATGTATAACGGGTTCCTATAAAAACATTTCAAATGTTGTTTTAGGAACTTAAGGATTCTGTTAAAATACTGGGTAACTGGGTTAAGGTATCTTATAATGATACATTTACAATATGGCAACATTAAATGAGTGGGTTATAAAAAGAATGCCACAGAGGGAAAATAAGGGTAGGAAAGCAGGATTTATTTATTTATTTATTTATTTATTTCTTTTTTTTCTTTCTTTTTTAAAGAGATGAGGTTTTATTCTGTCACCCAGGCTGGAGTGCAGTGTGGCATGATCATAGCTTACTGCAGCCTTGAACTCCTGGGCTCAAGTGATCCTCCTGTCTCAGCCTCCCGAGTAGCTAGAATTACAGGTGCAAGCCACCACAGCCAGCTGCAAGATGGATTTCTATGGCTGGTATCTAAAATGGATTCTTGTGATTCCTAATCATATAGTTAACTGAGGGCTAGATTTGGCTTCAAGTTTTCTAGCAGCCATCTCAAATAGGAAAACAGTTTAAACCTGGAGGTATTTTATGTTTTAGAAGTGCAGTTAGAATGCCATGATTAATGCCTCTAAAAATGTATAAAATAGACTCATTATATATGTTCCAAATGTTGAATAGAAAATTCATACTTTATACTAATTAATTCCAAGATGTCTTATTATATATTTTAAAATATTCTAACAAATCACATTTAAGGATATATAACAATTACATTTCATTTTCTAGATAAACTAAACAGCTGAGTGACTCAGTGCTGATAACTGATAAAACTTTAGGCCACATCAAATATAAGATTTCAGAAAGGAAAAAAAATAAAACTTACCAAATAGATTTCCTAAACTTGCATCCATTTTTATTTCAAATACTTGAGAAATAACATAAAATGTCAGTAAAAACACAGCCACAGCTACCATCAACTTTGCAGCACCTAAAAGGCAAAAATATTTCAGCATAACTTTATAAGCCCACAGAACTTTTATTTTACATTTCTATGAAAAAATGTTTATAAATTATTTAAGATTAATAAATTACTACTTGGTATCTATTAGCTCTTAATTTTACTTGAGTTACACAAAAATTATGCAAATAATTCAAGATAAAGAATTTTCCTGAGCAAAGAATTCTCAGATTATCTAGCTATTTAGACAAAGAACTCTTGAACCATCTGCCTAGTTTTATACGCAAAAAAATTACCTGTTAGTTGCTGACTACACAAAAGTGTCATGACTAATGGAACACCACCACCAAGTTTGTTGAATGACATATTCCTTATCCTTTACAAATATAAAGAGCAATACAATATAGGATGTTTCAGAAACAGTGGACCTTCTGGGGCTGCTAAGGCCACGATGTCCACTAAGCAGGGAATTCTCAAGTGACGTGTTAGATTTGTTGTTGTATCTCCTGGAGCTACGTAAGCCCTCCTGGTATGGTAATCAACAAAGCCTTCCTCTTCATACTGAATACCTTAGTACCTTAGGACAGGCCTTCTCCATTCCTGCAGGATATAAATTGGTATCTATCACATATGCTTCATAACATGGCTACATGGAAATCTCCAAGTGGGCAGACTCTTCAATGAACTGAAGATGCTCAGAAAGCTACTGCTTCTCAGAGCCTACTCACTTCTATTTAGAAGCACTCTGCTGATGACTATGTGAAGAGGGGGGGCAGGAAGTATGTGGAAAGTCTCTGTACCTTCCTCTCAAATTTGCTGTGAATCTAAAACTGCTCTAAAAAAAAATAAAGTCTTAAAAAAGCCAAAAGAAATACTATTAATGTAGAAATGAAAGATCACTGAGGAAGCCTAACTATAATACTAATCTACTAATCAATCCCTCCTCCCTTCTCCATTTCCTACCTTGTCCCCTCCAAAATATGCTTCCTATTTTCAAGAACAACTAGAAGTTGGCTACATTTTTAGTGCATAAGTAAGACAGCAAAATTTCATTAGTCTTTGAACTCTTCTCCCCAGGATCCAGCAGAGTGCATTGTATATAGTAATACTATCAACAACTGTTTGCTAAGTAGATAAGTAGTAACAGGTGGCATAGTCCTTCTTGCTCAATTAAGACTATGACCAAGAGCTCGAAAATTATATGTCGCATGATAGTCTTACCAAATTATTTTCTAGCAATCATAGGCACATGCAAGCAGAGATAACTTTTCCCTCTCCCATAAAACAATCACATGAAAACTTCATTGTTCAAAACTGAATAATTAAAATATCAAGGCAGTAACATGAACATTCTAGACTAAATTCTATACCAAGCTGAATATGAGCCACATTAAAAAAGCTATATACAGCAACATGGATGAAGCTGGTGGCCATTATACTAAGCAAACTAACAGAGGAACAGATAACCAAATACCACATATTCTCATTTATAAATGAAAGCTAAACACTGAGAAGGGATCACATAAACATAAAGAAGGGAACAACAGTCTCTGGGACCTCCTTGAGGGTGGAGGGTGGGAAGAGGATGAGGATCAAAAAACTACCTATCAGGTACTATCCTTACTACCTGAGTGATGAAATAATCTATACACCAAACCCCTCCAACACTCAATTTATTTTACCTAGATAACAATCCTGTACATGTACCCTTGAGCCTAAAAGTTTTAAAAAAGCAATATACAAACATTTTATATATACACACACACACACACACACAATATGTATAGTACACACTCACATATACTGTTTCCTTAGTGTCTTCTGTAGCACTAAATGCTTTATAAGCATAATCTCATTTGCATAGCTTTTCAAGGCATTATTTTTCTTTTACAAATAAGGAAAACAAGGCTAAAATTTTACATCATTTGTCTAAGGTCACATAACTAGTCAGCAGCAACACTGAGTCTTAAACCAAGACCTATTCACTTATACTGAACCATCAGAGCAACTAGGAGGAAAGCGAAGCTCTAGGGGAGACAAAAGTTAGAGGTGGAGAAACTAGCAGAGTCTCCATGAGAGTAGAGTTCTGGAACTTCTGTTACAGAGATCACCCCCAGAGCTGGCCTGAGTCCAGAACCAGCATCCTATTCTGGACTTGATGGAGCCCAAATACTCAAATGACCATACCAACCACAATTCCCATTCTTAGCTTTCCATAAGATTCCCTCTTCCTCCTAGTCACAGACTGCACTAATCTGAGTGTGTTCCAGTTTTTCACAAGCCGAAAAGTACACACTTCAGACATTCATGCCTCACTGTAAGAAGAATGGCTATAAGGATATTCCAAAGCAATCAGATTTTTAAAAAAATTAGAAGAGATTAATTAGTTAAAAGCAATAAACTAATAGCTAATTGTCCTCATTCATTCACTCAAGGCAGTTCCCTCAAGACCTATACTAGGAACAGTGCCAAACACAAAATAAGCACTCAGTGAGTAATTACTCATCAATTAACCTGGGAATTGTCAGAACCAGAGAAATGGACTAGATGACAAAGTTAATTTCAAATAACATGAATTTAAAATTATGTGAGAAGAAGAAACTTACTTTATTTCAAATTGGCATGTTTAAATAATGTACTTTAAAAATCATCTGGAGACCTGAAATCATAAATAGTAAGTCCTGCTGTACTCAAAGATCATACACACGCACACACACACACACACATGCACAAACATAAAAAGGCAATATTTATTTAAACCACAAACAAGCTCTTCATTTCTGAGAATATTTTTCTTCAACAATTGTACAGTTACTTTAAAAAAAATGCTTTATAATTTCACAAGAGATTCAGTTTTTCAAGTTTCTACAAAAGCATTTGTAACAGCCCTCATCTGTGTTTAATAATCATGATGTTTAATCACTCGTACCTGATTCTATACAAGTATGACCACAGTAGGAAGACTGGTTTGTTCACCCAACTCGACCTTAGGCATTTCTAAGAGATGCACCCTTAGGAAAACAGTTGGTTTGCTGGTGAGATGGTAATTAAGAAAAAGACTAATTATCTTGATTTTGAGAAATTACAAGTTACCTATGTTGGGCACATGCTTAGTAGAAATTTCCATGTAAAGTATGCATTTCTTCTAGGGCTTTGGTTGATAGGAAGGGTAGGAGAAAACACAATTATTTTTACTACACATGCAGGAAGAGGTCACCAGCCCCTCCATTTTTAGAATATTTAAATATAACTACCTTAATATTATGAATATCTAATGGTGTTTTTCAATTTTCTCAATATGCTTCTTAAACAGATTAATGTTCTTACACATAACCTCACCTATGCAGATTAAACTTGAACAAATACTGAGCCAAAACATGTATTTTATCAAATCCTTCATACATCTTAAGTACATACATATGAAACATTTAAACGTTAAAACTTTATAACTCATTTTTCTCAAGAAGCTAGAACATAGCACAAACAAAAATCAGCCTCCCTAGGTTGTCAGACCATTCTTTATATGGGCATTATATATAGTCTTTTGATTTTTTTTTCAGATTTTAGAATATTTGCATCATACTTACCAGTCAAACATCCAAAATCTGATAATCTGAAACCCTCAATACTCAAATGAACATTTCCTTTGAGCATCATGTATTGGTATTCAAAAAGTTTTGGATTTTGGAGCATTTCAGATTTTCAGATTTAAGATGCTTACCTGTAATTTCAACAAAAGACTTGAAAACAACAACAAAAAAACTTACGTAATATTGACTAAATGTCCAATTTGTGATTTGCCAACTATCTAAAAATAAAGGACTAAATAATTCTTTAGATTATATTTCAGCTTAATTTTCTCAATATTGAGAAAGATTATTTACCCTCTCCTTTAGTCATTCTTTAACAAACAGATTAAAAAGTACAATTACTTCTACTAAATTAAATATCTTACCTGCTACCCTATGTTTGGTTTTTCAGTCTATGGCGCTTTTCATTAAATATGCTCCTAAAAAATCAAAACAAAAAGCAAATATCAATAGCTTTAGAACAAACATTCCTCCTTAGATTGAGTTTGAAATGGGGTATACAAACTAATAAATTTTATGACATTTCTAAGTATTATGCCAACATTGGCATTAAAAAAAATCTCATCACTGGGCCTGTCTCCTTCCACTGGACCATAAGACCTCAAGAGGAGGGTCTGTGTCTTATCCTGCTGTGTCCTCAGCTCTCTAACTGAATGACCAAAGAGT